>OZ038389.1:12141910-13367417 GCA_964036045.1 Eutreptiella sp. 'Long Island Sound 2002' | reverse complement strand
CCCACTTTTTAGGGGGGGGTGGGGTCGGGGGTGGGGGGGGTGGGGGGGGGGGGTCAAAAATGTCGAAAAAATGACCCCCCCCTTTTTTTGGGTCGAAAATCATGAATCTTTTGGTTTTTTTCGATTTTGAGCCAAAAAAGTGTTTCCGGGTCTCAACTCCATAGGGTTTGTATGGGGCGGAGTGCGACGAGCGCTTATGCAGTATATGCACTTTTCAGCCATTTTTGGTATGTTGGCGGTTTTGGTAACCTCGGTGACCCCGTGGTACCCACCCTGAGGGGTGCGAGTGGGGATGTTGTGACAGTATATGCATGCTAGGATACGGAAGGACTTTTTTTGCAGTCTGTAGCCTTGCTTATGGCCGTTCACAACCCGTGCCAAAGACGCGAAATGGCTGTTTCCACCAATAATGGCCTAGTGAATGGGGAGGTACACAACGTGCTTATGCAGTTTTTCACCCCAGGCAGCTCAAAAATTGAAGTTTTTGAAACTGGTTTTTGTGATATTGTGATCACCTAAAATGACCACCCAAGGTATGTAAAGCCTGTTTTAGGCCGTATTTACGTGTTTTTCACCCTATGTGGGTGTTAGGTCCGGGGGGGGGGGGGGGCTCCCAAGGGACGGGTGCACAACCTGCTTATGCAGTTTTTCAACCCGGACAGCTCAAAAATCGAAGTTTTCGAAACTTGTTTTTTTGATATTGTGACCACCCAAAATGACCACCCAAGGTATGCAAGGCATGTTTTAGGCCATATTTACGTGTTTTTCACCCTATTTGGGTGTTGGGTCCGGGGGGGGGGGGGGGGGGGGGGGGGCTCCCAAGGGACGGGTGCACAACCTGCTTATGCAGCTTTCCAACCCGGACAGCTCAAAAATGGAAGTTTTTGAAACTTGTTTTTGTGATATTGTGACCACCCAAAATGACCATCCAAGGTATGTAAAGCATGTTCTAGGCCGTCCTTACGTGTTTTTCACCCTATTTGGGTATCAGGTCGGGGGGTCCTCCCAAGGGATTGGTACACAACCTGCTTCTGCAGTTTTTCACCCCGGACAGCTCAAAAATCGAAGTTTTTGAAACTTGTTTTTCTGATATTGTGACCACCCAAAATGACCATCCAAGGTATGTAAAGCATGTTCTAGGCCATATTTACGTGTTTTTCACCCTATTTGGGTATCAGGTCGGGGGGGGGGGGGGGGGCTCCCAAGGGACGGGTGCACAACGTGCTCATGCAGCTTTTCAACCCGGACAGCTCAAAAATCGAAGTTTTTGAAACTTGTTTTTTTGATATTGTGACCACCTAAAATGACCATCCAAGCTATGCAAAGCATGTTTTAGGCCGTATTTACGTGTTTTTCACCCTATTTGGGTATCAGGTCGGGGGGGGGGGGGGGGGCTCCCAAGGGACTGGTGCACAACCTGCTTATGCAGTTTTTCAACCCGGACAGCTCAAAAATCGAAGTTTTCGAAACTTGTTTTTTTGATATTGTGACCACCCAAAATGACCACCCAAGGTATGTAAAGCATGTTTTAGGCCGTATTTACGTGTTTTTCACCCTATTTGGGAATCAGGTCCGGGGGGGGGGGGGGGGGCTCTAGGTGCATCAGTTAAATGGTTAGCAGCGAGGCGTCGCTGGAACGCCCAGGAACTGGTTTGGTCAATCCACAGGGATAACAAAAAACTGGATCGTGCGGGCAAAGGGACGTTGAGCCGTTTCCACTACATCGCACACAGGGACCTCGAGAATCTGGTATACTTCTGCCTTCTCACAGACACATACACACAAGCATCGGGTCAAATATGGTCATGCACGGGTGCAATACCGATGGGCGGACCATTCAGCGCGCAAAGCGCCGATTTGCGTTCAGTATGGGGCGCCAAGACCAGGGTTGACCTTATGCGTAGACTCGGGAACTTTTCCTTCTCTCCCCGCAGACACCCGCTGTGGTCGACACCACGGGGAAACACCATTTCGTTAGCACAGTTCCGAGATAATGTGGTAGTGGGTGCACGTGGGCCCACAGCCAAAAGCGAAATGCAGCAGGTATGCAACACCCTGTCAGAGGTCTGGACCCTCCCTGTCTTGTGTGACTGCATGACGGTCGACAACAAGAGTTGCAAGGGGACATGCATGAGCATGAGCTTAACTGCCATGGGCATGACCACACACCTCAAAGGAACACACACACCACTTATTTATGCACAGCCTGCGAGCCTGACACCAGACTGGCACCTGAAATACACCGTAACCATGCAAACACCGACAACACATGCCCATAAGCATATTTCTGGTATCATTGTTAGTGCAGTTTTGAATGTGCATCCCTTCCTTCACACCTGGCTGGGTTGCCTGCTGAGCCTCACATCCTGGTCGCAGCTGGCTATACTATCAGGGTACAGCAGAAGTACTGTTTTGCGCGCACTGCACTCGGCGGTGCCACGCGTCATCAGCAGGACACCATGGGACGTTGACAGCACACTCCGATGGTGCTGCCATGCCACGTATATTTTACCGTGCACACGAGATACCCTATTTTTCAGGCTACACAGATGGCTACAGGGCCAGACAGTTTGGTCTGACCAGGCATATGCCTCGTGGCACATGCCACATGCTGGGCCGTGCAGCCAGTTTTGCGCCGACTGGTGCCATGATTTTCCCATCCTCTCTTACCTTACCCCATTGCTGGATCCGTCGACATCAATCCGTTTGGGGCCTCGGCCCCGGGGGGAGGGGTCTCTGGCGTTTCCCGTTGTATGTGAACTCAGTGACAGGTTGACTGATTGATCCGGTGAGGCCTGCATAGCGATGGTCTTGTACGTACCGCCGCGTCCTCACTGCAGTTCGCTTTTTCAGTGGTCCGTCCACTGGCATCTTTGCGTCCTTGTTGACAGAAAGGTACCTATGGTCTTATAGGCCACTGACGAGCCACATTTCTTTCTGCGCTTTGTGCTGATCGCGTCTTGTGCTCACGCACCATAGCCCAGAGTTCCTTCCGGGGGGGGGGGGGCTCCTAGGGGATTGGTACACAACCTGCTTATGCAGCTTTTCACCCCGGACAGCTCAAAAATGGAAGTTTTTGAAACTTGTTTTTGTGATATTGTGATCACCTAAAATGACCATCCAAGGTATGTAAAGCATGTTTTAGGCCGTATTTACGTGTTTTTCACCCCATTTGGGTACTAGGTCCAAGGGGGGGGGGGTCTCCCAAGGGATTGGTACACAACCTGCTTATGCAGTTTGTCACCCTGGGCAGCTCAAAAATCGAAGTTTCCGAAACTTGTTTTTTTGATACCGTGATCACCTAAAATGATCATCCAAGGTATGTAAAGCATGTTTTAGCCGGTATTTATGTAGTTTCCACCCTATTTGGGGTGTGTGTTGCTCGCGGTAGATTCTCTGCGAGGTGGACTTGCCGAAGGCAATAGAATTTAAATGGGGGGGGGGGGCTGAAAAACTTGAACAGGGGTGGGGCGGGACCAAATAAATTTTGAATAGGGAGGATGGGGGGCCTAACAATTTTGAATAGGGAGGGGGGGATGACCTAACAATCGTAACAATAATCATTGTACAATGCCCCACAAGAAATCTTCTGAGTTGGATCCGCACGCTCAGCATGCAAGGGGACCACGGCCCTGACGCAGCAAATCTCGTTGATGTTGACAACCCGTCCGCCGACTTTTGTGATCTTTGGGGCTGCCAAGAGATTCCGCGCGGTGGTTGGTTGTGTGGCTATGCTGAGTGCATGACGGGCAGGGATTGGGGCGCCACCACTTCGCAGGCGCCCACCGCACAAGCCATCGTCACTATCGGGAAAGACATGACCTTCCGGGACTATGCCCAGGGCGCATTCCGCATGCGCGGCATTGGCAAGGGGCAGACCGTGCACTTGTACATCATTCCGGAGGTCAAACACCGCATTGAGCAGCAGCTGGGGATGGGGCACAGCGGTCCCGCCTGCATCTACACAGGCCGGACGGAGCTGGACGTACCGGCGTGGCTCCTGATCAATTCCATGCGGATGGAAGGTATGAATGCACTGAGCTTTGCAACTCACTCGGGCTTGTGGTGTGTAGCATTGGCTGTGTCGCTGTCGGTTCTTCTTGTAGTTTCTCTAAAGAACACACTCTTTCGGCGTAGTCCATTCGCTGCGACACCTACTGCACCAGACCTTGTGTCCATGCTTTTGCACATTGCGCACGTGCATGTGTCCCTGTTTCTTGGCAGACACGTCAAAATTGTGCAGGCGTTTCTGTTTTGAATGTCTCCAGCATGATGACAGATTTGTCATGGATGGGGTGTCCCAATTGTGCTGCAACGTAAAGCAACCCCTAATCGAATGTGATCATTAAAGCAGTCCAAAAGCCTGAAAGCCCTACCACTCAAATGAGTGGAGATAACATCATTCATGTAGGACCTACCGAAATTAGTGTGGTATGGAAAACTCTGTGTTTCTAAGATTCCAGTCAATGTTTCCCAAACTAATTCCGTGGGCACGTTAGACACCAAAGGTTGTTGTTTCAACTGCCGGCTAACACCAGGTACGTGAAAAACAATGTTTGGTCCGCCACTGCCGTCATGCAACTACTCTGAAATATGGTGTCTTGCAAGTCACCCAAAACCAAAAGCACGCAGTCCGGCTCACTTCTCAGCAACAGATTTGCCATCTGCTAAACCTGAGTAGTCCATCACCAAGAAAGCATGTTGCAATTCACGAGCACAGGTATGGTTGTCCATAATAACGTACTGGAGGATCGTGAACGTGTTTTGCTGTACACAGTGCGTTCCACTGAGTGAGTGCATGGGGAGTGGGTGGGTGGGGCTGGGTGAGTGGGGGAGGGGGTGAGGGAGTGGGTGCGCACGCATGCAAGTCACACTACATAACCCACCCCACCCACATGGTCCCTCATACCGCTTGAGCCATCCGCAACAGCGTGTCCCAGTCGGAGGCCCACAAACTTTGGGCTCTAGACGTATACATTAACAGCCCCAGTGGGAGTGGCTGAGTGGCACATTTTTGTGGGTCTGATTGCTCACAAACATCAGTGACCCCTGCTGGACCCCAGTCAGGGAAGGATTAGAATGGCCATACACCATAGGAGGAGGGGAGGTACCCCCCCTGGGACCCTCCCCCCCATCCAGACCAAAGCGGGAAAGCACGAATTTTAAAATCGGGAAAATCTTGACGGGCCATTTTCGGTACACAAATGGTTGGGTCCAAGACCAACCCCCCTCTCCCCCTTCTAATACTTCCCTGACCCAAGTGACCTATCTGGCCCGGGGCGTTTCAAGACACCCTGCCCGAATTACATTGGTGCCCCTCGGGGGGGGAGGGGGGAGGGGGGCGCGCAAACGGCGCATCCCGCCACATCCAGCACAGCCCCAGCACACCAACCACTGCGCTCTGCAAAGGCAGAAACGACACCAGCAAGAGCACCGGCCGCAGCGGCCGACAGAAAGCAGCGACCCGACGCAGCATGCGAAGGGAAGAGCGGGTGACTGTCCAGGGCCGCGTAAAGAAACAACAACCAGACGGAACGTCACACAGGGGGTTGATCATGTCCAATGTTCTGGACGTTCGTGCACAGTCGGCCCCTGATATTCCTCGTGTCCAGGCCTGCAGTTCTTCAAGCTCAGCTCGCAGGAGCTGCACAACATCTGGCGCAAACACGCCCTGGCGGCGCTGGAGTCCGAGGTCCGCGCAAACGCCAACCGCCAGACCCCGGCCGAACGCGTGTCGCGGTTCGAGGCTGCCGGGGCGCTGCGCGGCTGCATTCAGAAGTTCCGGGAGCCCATCGGGTTCCCCGTGCCCGACCATATCCCGATTCCACAGCCCTACGTGGAAAAGGTGTGCGCAAGGGCGAGCCTCGCGTCCTGCCCCGCCTTGCCTGCGACACCAGAAGACGCCCCCCGCCCCCCTGCCGTTATGATACGACAAGATAAGATAAGATGCACCTATGCCTTACTGTGCAGTGCATTACCTCAAGTTTGCAGTTGTTTGCTTGCACTGTCTGTCTGTTTTTCTATCATTCAACCCAATCAACTAATTAGGTCTCACCCCCCTCCCTCCCCTTTGCCCCTGCACACTGTATGACCTTTGCTGAAGTCTGACTGATACCCTGACTGTTATGATTGTCTGACCGGATGTAGTCAGACATGATAATTTCGTCGTCCTGTCTGAGACACAGCATGTGTCTTGAGGTAACCAGATTTGGCATAGAGAACAAAGATGCACTTCTGCCGTACTGTGGAGTGCATTACCTCAGGGTTACAATTGTGCTTGCACTGTCTGTCTGTTTTTTCTATCATTCAACCCAATCCACTAATTAGCCCCCCCTCCCCCCTGCCTCGCCCCTCGGGGGAAGGGTTCCGTTCCATATCCCCCCTCGCCCTTCCTTCCCGCAGGCAGACGACTCCTGGACAAACTTTGGGGCCGCACCGGCTGCAAGCAGGTGGGACTGCTTGGGCCAAATGGCCGGACATCAGTGCGTCCCTCCCCTGTCCAGTTGCCAGCTCAGGCCATGGTTTTGCGTCACGGGCTCTCATGACAGAGGCCGAAAACAGGCTCTTGAGAGGGTGGGGGGGCGGGGTCTGGGGTAGCCGAACATACTTGAAACGGCTCTCACGATGTGCTGATCTGTTGCGGGAAGAGAATAGTTTCCCACCTGGGCTCCTTTGCAGCCCATTTCCGCTGCCAGATCTCAGTGCTACCCTCTTGTCATTGCCATGGACCCCCTTTTCCAGAGCCCCCCTCCGTCCCGTTGTCAACAGTAACGTGTATCCCTGCACCCCGTGTGAAGCCCAAGTTGAAGCCCGTGCCAACCCGCACCCAACCAGACACGCCCCCCAAACGCACGCAGCCACCACCTGACACCACACCATCTGACGCCAATTTTTATCCCATGCCCAATCAACCCCGACCAAACCCGAGCCCTCGGAGTTGATAGCAAGGCGGGGTTCCACTGAGCTCACCATATCAATGCGAGGGGCAGGGAGGGTTGCAAACTAGTCAAGGTGAGCTAAGCGAAGGCGTAGGTGGAACCTTTGGTAGAATGACTCTGTTTAACACAGCCACCTACCAAGAGCTAATGGATTGCAACCACCCAAAGGCACAAAACGAAAGAGGTGTGGGAATGAGAGACAATACAAGTTGGTGTGCGAAAACTGCACTGTCGGGAACGCCGAGGGGGGTGGCAGATGGTTTGCCATTTGGCCATTCCCGTTTCACTGGACAGGTCCAGAACGGAGGATGGTGAGTTGGCCACCAGCTTTGAGATCTACCCGTGCTGCCGGCATATCCTCTGCTTCGTGTTCATGTCTGTGTTCTGGACTGATCTCGAGCCACTAGACAAACGGGAAACAGAACAGAAAACGGAACAGACAGAGGCACGGGACCAGCAGCGCCCTCACACAGGCACTGATTCAATGGTCGTGAACCCAACTGTGAGCCCTGCAACTGCAGCAGCGCAGGGCAGAATTGGATGTGGATAAGGCAGACGGACATCGGGCGTAGATTGGTCACATCCGTGTTCAGCCATTGCGGTGTCCGTGCATCCCTGCGGAGAGGGGGGGGGGGTTAAATTCGGGGTTAATGTCCAGTGCCCACGCATCTTTGCCGCATTCTTCTGCTCCCATGTGCTTAGGTGCAAGCCCTAGCGGATGAGCACAGCGGCTTTGTGACGGATCCAGTGCAGACGGGGCGTATCGAGTCGGTGATTGCGAGGCTGCGGCGTGTTGCAGTGTCCCATGACGCAGGGTCGGAGAATCTGCACCTGAATCAGGAAGTGGTGCACGAGCAAGAGCAGGTGCCAGACAGCAGGACTCGGTCCGGGCACGGTGGGCTGGGGATGCGGGCAGCGCAAAAATGAAAAGAGGGTTGTTTGAGAAACAACCATGTCAACCATGTCAGGCTTGCATGACTATGCTAGGCATCCATGGCAGGAATGCATGGCAGGTGTCCATGTCCATGTCAATCGTCCATGGCAGGTATCCATGACAGGTATCCATGGCAGGTGTCCATGTCCATGTCAATCGTCCATGACAGGTATCCATGACAGGTATCCATGGCAGGTGTCCATGTCCATGTCAATCGTCCATGGCAGGTATCCATGACAGGTATCCATGGCAGGTGTCCATGTCCATGTCAATCGTCCATGGCAGGTATCCATGACAGGTATCCATGGCAGGTGTCCATGTCCATGTCAATCGTCCATGGCAGGTATCCATGACAGGTATCCATGGCAGGTGTCCATGTCCATGTCAATCGTCCATGACAGGTATCCATGACAGGTATTCATGGCAAGAAATAGGTATCCATGTCTGATATCGATGTCAGATATCCATATCAGAGCTGCGTTTGTAGCCATTCAGTGCAATGCACATTTGTGAAACGCATGCAATACCATGATTCCAGACAGGATTCTTTTATTTTGATGTCAATCCCCCGTGCACACGTATGGACACGCATTCAGGCAGGCACGAGTACGTGCCCGCTCTTGCTTTCTCCGTGTGGCCACACAAAGCCGAACCGGTCAGCAAAAGAGAGAAGGAGAAGGGCCTGAAATCATCATCAGCTCATTGGGTCGAAATGAGCCTGCCATGAATACCTGCCATGAATACCTGCCATGAATACCTGTCATGGATACCTGCCCTGGATACCTGTCATGGATACCTGCCATGCGTGATTGGCATGGATATGGATACCTGCCATGCATTCCTGCCATGGATGCCTGCCATGGATGCCTGCCATGGATGCGTGATATGGATACCTACCATGAATGTTTGCCATGGATGCCTGAGATGGATGCTTGCTATGGACACTTGCCATGAATTCCTGTCACAGGTGACTAACATGGAAACCTAACATGGATACCCGCCGTCGGTCATCTCCATGGATGCCTAACATGATATCTCACATGGAGGATACCTGACATGGATGAACGACATGGACGGGGGGGGGGGGGGGGCGGATGCTTGACATGGATGCGTGACACGGCTGTCAGATACATTGACCCACTTGTAAATGTCTTCTGCATGACGTGGGGAAACCAGTGGGACAAACAGATCATGCCAATCAAGGGGTGGTCCTCATGTAAGCCCAGAAAAGTGGGCACATGCAGTCAAGCCTAGTCACAAGCAGATGGGGACATAAGGACAGAGATGGAACAATGGTGCAACAGTAAATGACCGTCAGCACCAAGGCGGTTTGGTCTAGTGGCATGATTCCCGCTCAGGGTGCGGGAGGTCCCGGGTTCAATTCCCGGAACCGCCCATAACTTTCTCCCCAGTTTTCAATCATACTGTCGTTGCTGGTCTGTCAGTGGGTCTGTCGCCTGTTTCTGCCCAAGCAAGCGAAGGATTTTGGCAAATCTGTGCATGGAAATGGTTTTGAAAGATTTTGGCAAATGGCAAAGCGTGGAGCGCTGGATCAGTTACTATTTTTCGGAGGAAGACAATTCAACAGGCGAGGTTGGCGCAGTCGGCAGCGCGTAGGTCTCATAATCCTAAGGTCGTCAGTTCGAACCTGGCACCTCGCAGCCTTTGTTCAGTATAAATGCCTCGTTCAGGCACATGGTGTATGTATCGCAAATGTGGAATTGAATCATCCGGCCTTGGCGGGAGGTTGCAGTCTGGCTGTACCCCCGCCATGTCACATCTTGGCCCCATTGTAGCGTTTAGAATGCTGTTGTTGTTCTCAAGTGCCATTGGTCCGCATGCCGGACCATCGCTAGAGCACAAACCCCTCCCCTACCTCTGTAACACCCTGTTGTCCATTTCGTAGACGGCTTCGTTGCACAACGTTGGTCTTCCAAATGTGTGACCTCATCGGAAAATGTGTTTGGAGTTGTTGTTGGAGTTGGAGAGTTGCATTTATCCTTTATGCCTGGGGACCCTCACTGCATCCCCTGCGCGTTCAGGAGGAGGAGCAGGAGGAAGAGGCCGAGGAGGAGGAGCAGAAGGTGAGCGCGTTCACCCGCGACGACGAGCACCACAATCCCTGGGCCACGAAGGTGTTGACCACGCGGCCCTGCGGCGTACTGGGGGATGAACCTTTCTACCCCCTGTCGCAGCTGCAGGTGCGCGCGGAGCAGCCCCTGCTGCCGTTCCCGGACACGCTGTGGCTGTCCGACAACTTCTTCAAGACGCGATGGCGGGGCTTGGGCGACCGGAAACTGAAGAACGTGGCCATTGTGTTGGAGTGGCAGATGCCAGAAGACGGAACTGGTCGGCCCGCATCCCCTGCACGAGTGCGCTCCGACCGGGCGGAACTTTGTCGCGTGCTGTTCGATCGTGGCATTGCATGTACCACCTGCCCCCCCCCCCCGCGCACTGTGGAGTGCATTACCTCTGGTTTGCATTTGTCTGTTTTTAATTAGATCACACCCCCCCCCGCGCGCGCACCGTTGTGGAGCGGCCCAGATTTGCCGCCGAACCGATTTTTCAACGGCCGGTAGCCCCTCTGCATTCGGCACTGCAACGCCCCTCCCATTCAAGCGCACTCTACTGTGTAAGCCTGCATACGCACCCAGTGACCAACATGAAGGAGATGAGCGAAATTCCAAGTGTGAAGTGGACACGCGACGCGGCGATGTTGGGGGGGGGCTGCCACAAAGGCGAAGCAAGCATTGCGGTCCATTTGATATGGGTATCCAGCCCGCATCCCCTGGTACAAGAGGAGTTTGATGCTGTCTCAAACCTGGTTGGTATGGCTCGTGCTCTGTGCACGAGTGGGGAGGCGCCTGCCTTGACGTGGTTTACCTGCCCGACACGTAACTGCCCGAGAACAAGGTTTGAGTTTTGAGTTTTGAGGGCGGAATTGTCGACATTGCTTGTTCCCAGCCACGGGAAACAGTACTTGTACTGGGGGGAGGGTGGGACAGTTATCCCTCTGCTCGCCCGTACTGCTGCTGCGCCTTGTCGTCCCCCCCGGGCCGGCGTCGGTCTGCCGTGCACGACATTTTTCCCAAGATATTGAAGTTTGGAGGGTGTGTACGGGCCGGCGGGGCCGGTTTCGGGGCATGACCTGGGAAGGTGCGCGCAGCGGGCGCACGGCACAAAGGGGGGATGGGTGAAGTGCGGACGGGACAGCGCAACACGCATCCCTCGGGGGTTAGCCGACCTCCAAGCGTCGCCACTCCACAAAACGCGAACAAGCGCGTCATCGCGAAAAGATGGGCCGGTCCATTGCCATTCGTTCTCCCGCTCGCCCGTCGCCAGTCATCGCGAGTTTGCCATTGCTGCCGTGCCGCTGCAGAGCCCAGGCGTCTGGTGGTGGCGATCAGTCTGGCGGAGGGCGAGACCCTCCGATGGATGCTGCACACGCGACAGGCCGTCCTCACGGGCGTCGGCCTTGCCCTCCGCACCGTCGGCGGCCGGGTAATGGACGCGGGCCCGCAGTTCGCGCCTCCGTCCGGCAACGCCGTGCCCATCGCGTTGCTGTGCATGCGCTTCTTCAACTGCGAAATGTTCTACACCGACGACGAACTGGAGCTGCTGGAGGAAGGCCTTCGGGCTGCAGGACTGGAAGTGCGCCAGGCCTTCTTCAAGGAGTGCCTGAGGCTCAGGTGCACTCCCACTCGCACGCAAAGTTGCCGTCCCTACCCACCCTCTAGACGGCCTGCAGCGGGGGGGGCTGCCGAAGGTTGCAGAGGGCTGAGGAGAGGAGGGTTGGGAGAGGGCTGCAGAGGGTCGCACAGACTGGGGAGTAATTGACCCTCTTCCTTGAAAACAGCACGTAGGGTGCAGGCAGGGCAGCCACAAGAGAAACATAGTCACACATGCCATGCCATACAACATGCCATCCATGCCAGTCAGATCCCAGAGAGGAATCGTGATGATAATGATGAGGAGGAGGGGGTGGGGTGCCCCGTGCCACAGGCTTTGTGTTGGAGGTTCGGGGTCCGCTGCTGAGCCCCCCACGCAACAGCGACTTTTCTGCTTCTGTTCGGCCGTCGTCGGTTCGCCCAAAAAACCGCCGTTGGTTGGCCCTAACACCGCCATTGGTTCGCCCAAAACCGCCGTCCGTTGGACAGGGCAATCGGTCATTACCTGACCTTTTCCATTATCTGCCCTCAACGATACGGTGCCTGCGGGAGAGGGCCAACCTGCTGAATAGCTTGGTTCCAATGTGCACCCAGAATGGCCCCTATGTTTGATCACCAATGACTGCATTTTCCCACTCAGTAACAGCCCCAACCGCCATACATTCCGGGGCAGTCAACTGTGGCCACGCCCCCCTGAGCCTGCAAAGCCCTACACACAAGATTTCTGGGAGTGTCCGCGAAATTCGCCGCACAAAATCCAGGGGCTGCCGCGAAATTCTCTCGCAGCGAAATTTACCACCGTGACTTCGACTTGGCACGAACCACCTCCCCCCCTTTGCCCGTGTAAGAGGCGTGCCGCACTGGTATCACCAGGGCCATGCACCGACAGAGGGCAGCGGCACCAAAGCGGTTGTTCGCTGGGGTGAGTGGGCCCCAGGTCCGCTGCCACCGCGCGGCACCGGCCCTGCATCTGCATTTGCCCTCGTCCCCGCATCTTCAGGCGACGGCAGCGCAACCTGTGGGTCGACACGCCTCTGGCCAAGCTCTTCACAGCGCAGGCTGAGTGGCATTTGCTGCGCGCGCGCGCCCAGCTGGTGCTGGTGCGCCAGGCCATCCGCCTCCGGATCGCCAGCCATCAGATCGACCCTGCGAGTGCCTTCCTGAAAGTGGACGTGGCCAACAAAGGGGCCGTCACCTGCGAGGTGTGTGCCGTGTGGCGGCGGGGCAGGGGACGGGCGTTGTGTGGCATGACCGTGGCGCGGGCCCCTGTGCCGCCCGGACGGGTGTTGGGCGTGGGGATGGCGGCCAGAGCGCACGGGCGGTTGTTGGAGTGTAACCGACGGATGGGGGCGGCGATCGGTTGGAAATTCCCGGCCGTTAGGGTCGCCAACGGGGCACCTGGTGGCATCTTCTGGGCCTGCAGTCTTGGGTCTCCAGCGGACGGGCCTCACCAGCGTGAGTGGGGGACGCCGTCGTGCTTGTGGTGCGTGCGTGCCCTCTCGGTGGGCCCTCACTCGGCCCCTGCCCCCTCAGCCCCGACCTCTTTGCCCTAATCGTCCTACCACCCCCAGCTCCGTATCAGAGGCTCCAAAGGTGTCCATCACATGCGCCTCAAACCCTTGTACTGTAATGGGCTTTGTTGTATATTGGAAAATAATTGCTTAAAACTTGGTTGGAAATTTCACTTGAAAAACACTTTAAAATGCAAGAAAAAGAAAACTTTATCCCATAGGCACGCAAGATGCAAGACACACAAGCCCACACACAAACACAATGAAACAATATTACAAACTTACGAAGATACTAAGCGTCCGGCACATGAGATCCCCCCGACCCACAGGAATGGGGTCGACGTACTCCCGACCGGAGATCACTTGTCCTGCGGCAGCCTTTGGCGCCACCAACTCCGACACCTCGGGCTCGGCCACCTCGTAATCGGTGATGCTCCGCAGTGGCCAGGGATCATACTGGACCTGAATGGGAAGAAAGGGTGGAATTCTAACAAAGAACTAGGCAAAAAGATCGAAATTGGAAACAAATACTATGAGTATACGGCCGTATACCTCGGAGTATACGGCCGTATACTCAAAATGGGTGGGCAGGTATACGACCGTATACTCGCGGTATACGGCCGTATACTGGGGGTATACGGCCGTATACCGTGGGTATACGGCCGTATACACAAGGTATACGGCCGTATTCCAAGACCATGGCACTGGGGGCCCAAGGGGGGGTCCATTCTAAAAGAGAGACAAGTGAATAAATGGCACATGAGTTCAAGCTCTTGTTACAATGCATGCAAAATATTCTGAAATCTTGTATGATGCATGCATATGACTCACTGAGCAATTCGCATTTGAAAACATGATGCAAAACAAATATATCTCGTCACTTGTCACTCAGGTCGATCTAGCCGTACAAATTATCTCAACACGTGTAATATCATTTATGCCTAAATACTGACAGAAAATCCGATTCGAAAACTCTTTCTCTGGGTCTGTACCTCAGCAAAGTCTGTCTGTGCGCGTGTATGTTAGCGTTCTGCACGCGCGCGGGAATCCTTTCTGTGGACTGAGGCCTGAGGTGGGCTCTGTCCACGGTACACTCCCCTCCTTGGGGTTCAAAAAAAAAATGTTGTGACGATGTAACAACGTTTTTTTTTTTTTGTGTTTTCGGTTGCAGACAGGAACACTGAGGTAAGCAGGACCTGAGATAGGGGGGGCGCCTGTAACAGCTGGCGCCAACTCGAATCGGTAATGGGTTGCAGAAAAAAAAAAGTGATCTCCGCTGGGCGGGGAAACAAAACAAAAACTGCAGAGAAACCCAGGGGGAGGCAGGGCAATGGAGACGTACAGTAATCAATAATTAATGATCTGGGAGCACAATGGAGATGGAGACGTGCAGGAATCAGTGATCTGGGAGCAAAGACGGGGATGGAGGGTGCAGGGTAAGACAGAACACAGGACCACAGTGTCACCAGGACACGATAATAATACAGCACTATGGGGGTACACCAGGGTGGCATCCCACAACATGGGGGAAAAAATAGACACCAAACGAACCATGCTGTGGCCAACCTGCCAATGGTTGGAGAAAAAATAGACGTGCAGCCACCCATGCAGTGCTGGAACTCAGGGTACGACAGGGCAGCGGCAAGAATGTGTCCCTGCGCCATCGTGTCTTCTTACGTTACTGTAGGTAGGCATCAGTGGGGGGGGGGGGGGGCAGCATACCCCGGCTATCCAGAAAACGCATCACACGCACTATGTATTGCCTACTCCAATACAGAGGCACAGAATCACCCTGCAAGGCCGGATAGTATGGCTTTAAGTCCGAGACGCTATGTTCCTCGGACTTGGTATCACCAGCGGATACCAAAAAGGTTTTACGTCCAAGTCGTTCGCGAACGACCGCTGGTCCCAGCCAGTACGGCACCAACTTATTATCGCCCACCTTGCGCTCATAGCGAACCCAAACACGGTCACCCACTTCAAAGTGATGTGGCTTATCACGGGAGACATCATATCGCGCCCGCATGGCCACCTGCTGTGAATGGACATGTTGCTTGGCCAACAGGTCCATATCACGCATGTGGGCAAGCCACTCTGAAGCACCAACGCATTCACGCACCGGTGGGAGACATGGTGCGGGTCCCAAACGTGCTCGCCCCGTCAGGATTTCCTGTGGACTCAGCCCCAACTCAGGATCCACGCGCTGATTGTGGTTACGAATCGTAGCACGAAGTGCGGCAAACCAAGACTCACCCTGCACTGTATCACCGACCGACGCCCGCATCTTGCGGAGAGTGTTCAACACATTTTTGTTGGCCACCTCCGCCCTGCCATTCTCCTGGTGCTTGTAGGCCTGGGAATATGCCACATTGATTCCCAGCCCCGCACAAATTGTGGAAAACCAGGCGGACAAAAATTTTGGGTCCCGGTCCGTGGTCAGCTCAGTGGGAACGTCAAAAAAACTTTCCCAGGCGTCCAGCAGAATTTTTGCCGCCTTCTCCCCTGTCAGTCCCTTGAAACAGATCGGCTTCCCAATCATGTATCCACTGAGCCGGTCAGTGCAGAGCAGTACACCATCCCACGTGGTACCCTCATCATCAACTACAGGTGACAACTCAAACAGATCAAGGCATACGCTACTCATCACTCGGTCAGGCACAGGCTGGGGTTCCAGATGTCCACGTCTGCGCTGATTCAGGGGCTGTGTTGCCTGGCATACGGGACAGTGCTTAGCCACCTTCGCACATTTATGGGTCAGACCAGGGATGATAAAGCGACGCTGCAAATCCTGAATCACACTGGCAGCGCCATTGTGCATTACCTCTTGATGCCAGGCCAAAATCACGCTATACGCAATACCCTCAGGAACAACACAATGCGCGTGCTTAAACAGTCTGCCGTTTTTGATGCGATAAGCCTCGTATGCGGGGTCAGGACTGAACGCCCGTACTGCCTGAAAAACGTCCTTGAGTGCGGAATCCCGCAGATCATAACTCTCCCAATCATCCCACAAGATATTGGGGGAAAAAATAGCCGCAGGGCGTGCTTCAGCAAGAGGCGGGGTTTCAGCATCTGACGGTTTCGCTGGTGGGGGTTTGGCTGCACGAGGCTTCGCAGCACGGGGCTTGGGCAGGCACAGTGCAGCGGCGGGCAAGTGCTGGATACGCGGGTGGGCGTGCGGAAGAGGTGCAGGCTGCGCAGGAGTAACCCGGAGGCGGGTCGGGGGCGCAGACACAGGCACCCGGGCAGAAGCTTTGGAACCCCGGGCCTGTGCCCTGGTTACAACCTGAACCAGGTAACACTCATTACAATGGTGACTGTCTGGGAAATTCCGAGTTCCGCCACAGTCTTTGCATCCCAGTTTGTCACTAGGGGGCAAGTGGTGCAAAAACTGTCGCAACTGCTCAGGCTGTCGGAGGTCCAAGCAACCCACCGCATGAATACACTGCTGCTCCTCAGCATGCTCCAGACGCTCAAGCTCCTCTACGGCTAACTTGTCCGCCAGACTACCGTGCTTGCACACATCATTACCCAGCTGGCAAGCCGGGTACGCCCAGCGGGACATGGCATCGGCCACCGCATTATCGCGGCCGGGCAGGTAGACGACTTCCAGCCGGAAACGGCTGAAGGTTTCGTGCCACCTGCCTCGGCGCCCACTAGGGCCGCTCGGCGTGTCCACGTGTTCCCGATGCCAGCCTTCCAGTGCCTGATGGTCAGTCAAAATAGTGACGCGATTGTTACCGATCCACGTAGCGTACTTACGTAGAGCGCTGACAATCGCGTAGGTCTCCTTCTCCCTCGGAGACCACTTACGCTGACCAGGCGTAAGCTTTCGGCTGAAGAACGCAATGGGGAAGGAGTTTCCTTCCTCATCGCGCTGTTCCAGCACACAGCCAACACCATACAGGCTGGCATCACAACGCATGAAGAAATCGGCATCAGGGCGGTAGAGCATCAACTCCTTAATGCCGATGACCGCGCGTTTGAGAGCCTCAAAATGGCTAGTGTGGACGTCCGTCCACTGAAGCTTCACAGTACTCCCTTTACGCATTGCTGCCCGATCTCCTTTCAAGAGTTCTTGCAGCGGGGCCGCCAAAGTCGCATATTGGGGTATGTAAATATGATAATAATTACATACCCCAAGAAACGACCGCAGTTGGGAGACAGTAACAGGCTTCGGCCATTTTTCCAGGGCAAGCATGGACCCTGGGGCTGGTTTCCGTGTGCCTGCAGACAAAATTTGTCCGCAAAATTCGACGGAGCGAACAAACATTTTGTTTTTGTTCAGTCCACACACCAGAAACCAGTCTTGGAGGCGCTCCAGTACACGGCAAACGTCTTGATGGTGGCGCTCATACAGTCCATCCTCGGGCCCACCAGTGCCAATGATGAGATCATCAATATAAATGCTGGCGCACCGGATGGGATCAGGAATTCCCTGCCACACACCATTTCGGTCCTGCTTACCGCGCCTATGGTTGAGCACCCAGTCCATCATGCGCTGGAACTGCCCCGGTCCATTTTTCACTCCCATAGGGAGCACCCGCCACTGCAGGGTGCCCAGGGGAGTTGGGATCGCTGTCAGATACCGTTGCTCAGGGAGCAATGGCATCTGATGGAAGCCATGCTTTAAATCAAGCACAGTGAAAAGTTTATGCGGTTGATGACGCTCTAAAATATCCTCAATGAGAGGAAGTGGAGCTTGGTCATCCCGCGTATTTTCATTTAAGTAGCGATAGTCAATGACCAGGCGCCACTTATCCAGCAGGGGCGTCCCAGGCGGGACCGGCTTGGGGACACAGAACGGCGGCGACGACCAGTCAGAACCAGAGGATGCATGCTCCAACCATCCACGTTTGTGAAGGTTGCGTTCAATAATGGCAGAAAGCGCTTCCCCCCGTTCCCCCAGGTGGGGAAAAGGACGCTGCCGTCGCGGAGCTGCATTGCTCTTCAGATTAACTCTCGCGTACCCGAAGGGTCCGCGCACTATGTCATCTTCAATCGGCGGAACCTCACCCGCCAGCACGTCAGCACCGAATTGCTGTTGTACAGCATCACGCCATTTCTGTGCAGCAGAGTCAGTTACCTCATCAGATGTGTGGATCACAGACCGAACACACTTACAGTCATCAATACACAAACAGGGTTCAACTTCAGAACTTCTACCCAAACTATTTGCACCCGTGACTGGGTCATGACGCAACGAACGCACGCGTTGGTGGCGCTGGTCCAAGCGACCGCGGTGTCCACGCCATAACTCGGACGTAGGCTCAAGCCAGGGCAGAATCAGGTGTTGCTGTACCCGATCACGCTGATGTACTGCTGCAAATGCCCACTCACGTTGACCCACGCTGCATGCGCACACACGCCGAATGCAATGGCAAATCTGTGGCGGAGGCTCAGGGGTAGGGGGGGGCTCATGACCGGAATGAACCTTGACGTCACGCAGAATGGCCTCAATGGATTCAGGCTGTTGTAGGGAGGAGGGCGGCTGTGAATTTTCTGGTTCATGTCCTGTGGCTGTCTGAAAACTGATTTGATGAACGGGAATGGTCGGGTTACGGTCCTGAATGAATTCTTGGACGGAGGAATACTTGTGGGGAAAGTCAAGGAAACGGTTGGAGGCATCATAGACCCGTGTACCCAAGTCGCACGGCTCGATCCGGGTCGCCCATCCTCCGTCAAGACACGTATAGTCGAGGAGGGGGGGGGGGGTGTCAGCCACAGAGCACACGGACGCATCAACAGTCGCTTCGGGGAATGGCGAAGGGATGCACTCTGCACCCAGAAGTGATCCGTCCACCAGACAGGCTACCAACTTAAACCGGTGATCAGCTGGCAGTGATACCGAATTACCCGCATCATCAAAGGCGTACAAGCTGTCCCAAGGCAGCGTATAGGTGGCAGTACACATAGTCATCAACGGTTGCCACCATTTACGGTGTACCCAATTTGGCACAACTACAATTGCGCGTGCCTTATCCTCAGCCAGCTTGTACAGGACCCTGTCCATATGTTCCCAGGGCGCCAAGATCCAGAGGAACTGGCGCGTCCAGGACATGTTATATGGGTCTTTGACCAGGCGGGCCGGTTTGCCATTCTCGCGTTCCACCACTCGAGCACCGCGACTACCAAAGACGTCCAGCTGGGGCCAGCCCTTTTTGCCTTTTGCAGGGCAAAGTTTGGCCACAACACGAGTGTACCAGTCACGGTACATTGTGAACTTGTAGCTGGAACAGCCTGTAGGCATCACGTTTTTTTCGGCTGCAACGCTCGAAAGAAATTGCTGCTTGGTGGGGGGACGCGCCATGTCCAATTCAGGGACATACGGTTCAAGGTCCAGCTCACCCAGGGCCTGTACGGCGGAGAGAGATTTTCCCGCCAGCCGTTTGTCAACCAGTGAATTCCGCAGACTTTCCTGCAATTCAGGGGGGCAGTACTCTGACACATAATCCATCAAAGCCTGTGGTGACTCTCTCCACGGCCAAAGCCAACAGCCCTCGCCCTGATCGTGAAAAAAATTTCCGCGATGTGCGAAGGGCGCAATCTTGTGGTCGAACAGAATCGGATTTCCGATATAAATATCGAAATTTATATCCGCCTCGTAGGCAAAAGTTGAAAAATATTTCGTGCCAGAAAAACGTCCATCAAGGCGCTGGCGAAGAAATTTCAGGTCAAGCGAACACTCGCGAGAGTCTCCGCCCAACGGTGTTTGGTTTGCCACCACCAGGTTGACCTTTTGTTCAGGTTTTTGCCAGAGTTGGTCGCTAATGTCGTTAATGAAACCGGAACGAACCAAAACTAGCTCCGCGCCATCGTCCACGAGTACGTGGGCGATGACCTCCACACCGTTGGAAAGACGGATAGGCACTTTCATCGAAAAGCGATTTCGGCTTTTTCCAACAAAGGAAATGTAGCAACCAACTGGCTGCATGGTTCCAGCCAACGGCACGTTTCGAATGCAGGCTTCTGCGGAATTGTTGACACATGGGTTGTAGTCTGGAACACAGTCTGGAACACTCCCCTTTTTGGGGTCCAGACCCGGTCTGGTCGCCACAGAAATACTTTCAGCATCACTGCCCAGGTTCAAACCACATGGCTCCAAGGCCACCATGTCCGACTCAGAATCATACTCAGATTCAGGCACTATCCCGATCTCAGCACTATCAATTTGAGGTTCACAGGCTGTCGGATTACAATCAGATGGAGGCGTAAACGGGGCACAAGCTTCATCAGGTTCGGGTGTGGCTGCAGTTGAGGCATATTTATATTCAGACACCCACATGGAAGGCGGGTCCAACACAGTCTCAGCACCAGGAAAAGGTGTAGACGCAGACCCTGCAAAGCAGACCTGACAAATATCGCGATCGCAGGTGCAGGGATCTGCCCCAACAGTCAGACGGGCACTGCTAGCCTCAGGATGCATCACAGATTCTGGGACTGAAGAATGCAGCGTGTCCGTCACAAATGAAACCGGGGCTTCGGTTGCCAAAGAAACTGGGATCTCGGAGGCCGGATGAAGGTCAGAAGGCTGAGACTGTTGCAGATGGACTGTGGTAGACCGCACGGGGACCTCAAGGGGGGGGGGGTGGCTGAGGTGTCCTGCGCTTTCTTGCTGGGGGTCATAGCCTTGCCATACGCATGGCAAACCATGCGGTGTGCCAGGAGGCGTGCTCGGGTGGCAGAAACTTGGGGAAAAAGAGATTGTGCCCAGGCTGTCCGGGTCAGTCCATTCCGTTCAAACGCATACAGGGGTATGGGGGGTGTGGGTACTCTTTGCAGGGATTTGTGTGCCGGACAGCCGGGTGCCCCCTCACCACGGCCCCTTCAGTTTGACAGTGGCGTGTCTGTGGCAACGGGGTCTTGGGGGCTGTTCAGTGCAGTGCTGGGTCCTGTCTGTATGGGTTCCTGCACTTCAGCTTGCACCTCAGCCACCTCCCAGGCCTCATTAGTCTTATACCAGTCGTCATCATACTCCCAGTCGTCCCCGGCTGGTTCGTATTCATACACATCATACCAATCATCATGCCACTCCCCGTAAACCACATCAGCAGCCTCAACCGCGCACACTTTTATTTCATCAGTTTCATCCCAATCCGCAGCACCATCCCGGTCATACTGTCCTTCGTCCCCATAGTACTCGTCCCATTCAGTGGCATTTGCAGGATAGGCCTCAACTTCCCGCACGCCACGCCCAAAAGCGCCCTTAGCGCCCTTTGTACCCCTGCCTAGGGCGTACCCGGGGCGACCTCCTTTGGGCTGGCCCTTGCCACTTCCTTTTCCTTGGAATTTTCCATATGTGGGACGGTACCCTTTGCCGCGTCCTTTGTCGGCACCCCCTTTTTCTCCTTTCGGGGCGCCCTGTTTGCCGTGTACGTTGGTCCCCAGGGCAGGCTTTCCGCCTTTGCCGCCCTTCTTACCGCCCTTGGCTGTTTCCCCTTTTGGGGAATAACCCCAGGAACGGTAGGAAGGGCGCTGCGACCCGAAACGGGAATAGTATGGGCCATGTGCCTGGTGCTGTGGCGATTGGTGGATGGCGTTCACCGCTAAATTCTGGGCCTCCAAGGCTGTTCGCCGGTCCAAATCCTTCTTCAAGATTTTTTCCATTTCATGGAAAATTGCGGCGGCGTCAAAGGTGTATATCCATTCCACAGCCGTAATCGTAGTCCCCTTGTTGGTTGCCTTCCCATTTAGGAGGGAGATCAACAAATCTCGCTGCCAACGTGTGGGAACTTTGATCATGACATAGTGGATATTGAATTCCACCCGTTTGATCACCTTGTGGACCGGAATTTCAGACTCTCGATGTAGTGAACGTACCAAACGCGCCACTGCGGGGGTGTCAACGCCAACTGGCAGTCCTGAAACCTTGCACCAGTATTCACTGAACTGGCGCTCAATTTCCTGGGAAACGAGTTTCTCCTCATAAGCACCCAATTTGGAGAGGAGAACCTCTCTGTCGCGTTCTGGGGCTAAGCCTCCCATGACCTTAGCATACCGGTCACGACGCGTCTCGTACCCTAACTTAAACAATACCAGATTGGCACTATTCAAGTGTTTGGGCGGCGGATACTCAAGCCACGCTTTCTTTAGGATACCCGGGGGTACTCTCCCATACGTGTCCTCTAGCCAACTCCACACCTCCTGAAAGGTCAAAGAATTGGCATTCTCGTTTTGGAGCTGCAAGTATGCATCACGGAGGTCCCCGTCTAGGCTGGCCCCAAGCCAATGGACTTTTTGGCTCAATGGCAGCCAAGAACGTGTGAACCAGGGTTCCCACGATAGGTTAAAAATGAACCAATTCGCAGGTTGTCCTTCAAAGCGTGGTTGTGGGTCGCGTGCCCATTGTGACGCGTAAGCGGGGTGCATCAGGGCTTGCCAAGCTGGGGGACTCTGTGCTCCCAGTGCGTGGACTGCCGTGTTGGCCTGTTGTACCATATGAATGGCGGCCTCAGTGGCCACCGGCGGCAATATAGGGGTATCATAACGCAACTCTATTGCTGGGTATGGTGTCTGCGGTTGGGGGGAGTCCACCAGTCTCCCGGAAAGCCGAGAACGCATCTTCCCGGGTGGGGGTGGGCGTTGCTCTACCTCATCTATGACAATGCACTCAGTTTCAGGAATAGTTGCGGACACTCGTGGACCTGGGTGGTGCTGTGTCCCTGTGGGGGCTGGTGGGGCGTCTGACTTGTCAATAGCGCCAACAGTCAGTAACTCCACCTGCCGCCTCAAATGGGCCACTGTACGTTCCAGCTCCACGTTTATCTGTCGGGTTGTACTGGTAGTACGGCACGAGCACGAGGAAGCGCAATGGCCTCCGTGGAGGGAGGTCACACTGTCCCCTTTCTCGGACCCTACTCCTGACCCGTAATCTCGGGGGGATACCGGCCTCGGCGGATCGTTAATGGGCTGTTCCGGGCGGTAGACCCGGTAGGACGAAGGGTAGATCATGGGTTCAATTACCCTCATCCACCCGGCGTATATGAGCTCAAACGATCTGCGTAACCGCGGCTCCCTGCGCCGGAAAGGGGTGAAGCTATCACCTCGGTTCACGGCCTCCCGAATGTCGTCAACACACGCCTGATGCTCTGCCATGGCCTCCACCAGGGCAGCATTATGTTCTGCTACCATGTACTGTAATGGGCTTTGTTGTATATTGGAAAATAATTGCTTAAAACTTGGTTGGAAATTTCACTTGAAAAACACTTTAAAATGCAAGAAAAAGAAAACTTTATCCCATAGGCACGCAAGATGCAAGACACACAAGCCCACACACAAACACAATGAAACAATATTACAAACTTACGAAGATACTAAGCGTCCGGCACATGAGGTCCATTCTAAAAGAGAGACAAGTGAATAAATGGCACATGAGTTCAAGCTCTTGTTACAATGCATGCAAAATATTCTGAAATCTTGTATGATGCATGCATATGACTCACTGAGCAATTCGCATTTGAAAACATGATGCAAAACAAATATATCTCGTCACTTGTCACTCAGGTCGATCTAGCCGTACAAATTATCTCAACACGTGTAATATCATTTATGCCTAAATACTGACAGAAAATCCGATTCGAAAACTCTTTCTCTGGGTCTGTACCTCAGCAAAGTCTGTCTGTGCGCGTGTATGTTAGCGTTCTGCACGCGCGCGGGAATCCTTTCTGTGGACTGAGGCCTGAGGTGGGCTCTGTCCACGGTACAACCCTCTTTCTTTCTGCCATCGCTGTAGTCCTGCGCGGCTCTGCCCCGCACACGAGGAAGCATTTCCCCTTGACGCCACAACTCACTGCCCCAATCCCCCAGGCTGTCTCCCCCTCCCTGCGTGCATTTCGTGGACCACAAACACGCACACAATCGCACACACACGCGCGTGCGCTCCATCTCTCACACACATCGAGCCATGGCGTACCCACCACACGACATGGACCCCTGAGGCTTCTCCCGAGCCGCCGCCTGCACTCGTCCCTCATGGACCCAGGGCCTTCAGAGAGTGCTGCAGTACCTGCACCTGGGCTTCACCCCCGGGGAGTACGTGGAGGTGTGCCGCACGGTGGACAGCGACGGGACCGACAGTATTTCCCTGCAGCAGTTCATGCGCGTGTTCGAGGTCCCGGAGGTGCTGCCTGCCCCTCAGATGGCAGCGTCCACGGACAAGCCCGGCGATTTCTGGACGTGTCTGCATTGCACGTGCCGCAACCCGAAGGTGTGTCGACGCGCGGGGGATGCAGTGCGATCCGGGTGCTGCCGGAGCGATACTACCGTCGCAGATGTTGTTCGCAACCCATTGGACATCATAGAGCGCTAGCGGCAGGGTGAAAGGAATTCCCCTCGCGTAGTTGAGAGCAGGCTATTGCTTAGTGGGCAAAATACCCCCCCCCCCCCAGGGGGGGGGGTGGGTGGGTGGGTGTAGAGATGGGTGGGTGGGTTAGCCCCAAATTTCAGCATTTTGGGCCACCAGGCACCCCCCCCCCCCCCCGGGGGTGCGGGTGCGCTTTTTTTTGGGATTTGGGTTGTGCAGGGCTCTGAGACCTGTCTGAATTTTTCACACATTTTTCACATTTTTTTCATACTGTGTCAAAGATCTGAACCTTTTGTTGCACAGGTCTGGTTAGCTGAGTTGGTCGTGGTGCTTGACTCAGTTCTCAAGGTCCTAAGGTCCAACCCCGGTGGTGGCAAACTTTTGCTGGTCAGTTTTGCTCTGGTGTTCCACAACACACGTGGCGTCCTTCCTCCGAACTACAGCCAATGGGGGCTTCTTAATCAAGTGCTTGTATGTGACTGTGGGTGGAGGGCATAGACGCCCCCCCCCCAGGGGGGGGGGTAGGGTTGGGTGGGTGGATGGGTGGGTGGGTGGGTGGCTGAGCTCTGGCCGAGGCCCAACCTAACCCCCCCCCCCCCCCGGGGTCACTAAGCAATAGCCTGGTTGAGAGGAAAATGAGCACAATCCTGGAAATCAGCTACTCCTTGGGGATGGGTGATCCCGCCCGAATGACTTACACTACCACGTAAAGTTTCTTGAGATCCTTTTTTGGGGGGGTAGCTGCTGCAAAAAGTGTAGGGGGACTCCATCAGATTTGGCTTTAGCGATTCACCGAGAAGAGTTCTTGGTGGGAGGGTGGGTCGCAGGGAATTGGACACAAGAATTCAGTTGCAGATCCCGTGCACCATGCAAGCCACCCATCCATCTCCACAAACGGTAACGTCCTGCACGGCAAGCGGCGAGCACCACCACTTTCAAGCGCAACAGACACCACGGCCGGCATATGTCCCATACCATCCCAACCGACGGAATCTGCCACACAGTTTGCTCCCTCGCGGTGCAAACGAATCCACAAAGATGGCATATGCAGGCGACGCAATGCAGCGTACGGGATGCAGCGCTGCAGTGCTGTGGATCATGTGCCTTCCCCGGAATCCTTATTACTGTATCACACTGTATACTACGATCCTATGATTTGTGTCCCCAAAAGGTCGCACATCCTCCGCTTGCACTGATGGATACTAGTTGTACGAGCCTTTTTTTTTGTTCACTTGGTTCTTTAGAGCACCCTGAACAGCAATTGACCATGATGCTTGGAGTCAATGACGGGACAGACATCCCCCCCCCCCCTCTCCCTCCCCTCACTGTGCCCATCTGCTTTTGCTGCGTGTCATAATGGCTGAACCACATTTGGTGCCAGGGCCCCTGTCGTGGTACACTTCTCCTAGGAATTGACGATGTGCGATGCGTGTGGAATGCCGGGAGGCAGCAAGACGTGGCAGTGTTCACAGTGCACGTTTATCAATGCCGGGTACACCCCTCGTTTGCTCCGCTGTTCTTCTGATCTGCAACACCTTCTTATTTTCGATCTGCCCCAAACCGCCCTTCTATGTGCTTTGTGTGGCTGGTAGACATGCCTCCCCAAATCAGTTCAACAGGGTAGGTCAACCGAAGGTTCCACATACACCTTCGCTGAACTCACTCTAATTCCGTCGCCCTCTGCCCAAATTCAATCCCATCAGCGGCCCTGGCGGAGGATTCACAAACACGCGCACGCACGCTCACACTCACAAAGTTGCAGCGTCCCAGGGTCTGGCGGGCCCAACAATGGTGTGGCCTCAGGGCCCTGCTACCTCACAGGCTGACCATGACACTGGAGGCGGTGGCCTGTTTCCAGTATTCAGCGCGGTGCCTCGCCCATGAATGCCGCGGCGGCACTTGCACCCAGGCCCATTCTACATGGCCCTCTGCAGAATGGGACACTTGTTGGTGGAGCTATCCCCCCCCCCCCCCGTGAACCGCACACCGGGCACTGATTAGGCCGTCAGGGGAGGACGCCATGGGCAGAAGTTGCATTTTGGAGTCCCACCCAGGCAGGTGGATGCCCGCAGTATTGCGCATGCCTGCTTGTCATAGCAGAAGGTTCAAGGGCGAGAGGCCAATACGCGCCGCCACAGGCTTACAGAGCCAACCACCAAGGCCTTGTGCTAAACCCCCCCCCGAACCCACTTGTGGGAGCATTTTTGGCAGCCATGCTGGCCCGGTACCGCCGCCCCACATGGGAACTGCAGTACCTCCTACTCCATACGGAACCGGGCATCTGGTTCCACAACCTGCCGGCTTTGGCGACGATCCAGGGAACAACCGTGGCCGTAGATGTGGTGACGTTCCGGGCTGGCATGGCCATGGCAAGAGTAGCCGAACAACGCCCACATTGCTACCACACGCGGGGACACACACAGACACACACACACACACACACAGACAAACACACACACACACACACACACACACACACACACACACACACACACACACACACACGCAACCATCAAGGGGGGCCAGGTTTCTGGCCTCGGGCTGCACTTGGAAACAAGACGCTGAAGACGGCAAACGGCAATTTTGGGCAGTGGGACAGTCATTCCGCGGTCTCTCACCCAATCGGCACACAGCCCCAAGGCATTTGGTGCCTGCCAGCTGGTGACACTGCATACCCAACCGAAAGCCAAACAGGCGCGATCCTCGGTGACTCTGTCATCACACGGGCTGCTTCTGCCTCCCCCTGGGCTGGTGAAAACCCTGCTTGGCACGACCCCACGGGTCATACAAAATGTCGGGACTTACCCATAAAAGTTTGGAAGCGCTGCGTAAACCAGAGCTCCTGGAAGCTCTGGCCGCAGCCATCGCACCACTTCTCAGTGGGAAGAAGGATCTACCGCCGCCGGCGAAAACGACTACTGCACGGGAAGAGGAACTCCTTGGCGTCATCCGGGAGCTACGTGGCACGGTCCGCGAGTTGCGCGCAGCACTACAAGCGGCAGGGGGTAAATCGGTGCCCCCAAAGGAGCAGACCGTGGTGGACGAGCAACAGTCCCCCTATCGCGCGGCCCTCACTCGGAGGATGAAAATACAGAGCCGTCTTGTCGTACAGGATGTCCCAGACCTGGGAGAACCACTGCAGCCAACAGCCACTGCGGTGCATGAAATTGAGGGCAAACACGGCTTCACTGCGGTCCAAGGACGCCGCATTTACCAGGGAGAGCACAAGACTGCACTCAAGTCTTTGCAACAGATAGGAGCAAACAAGCCTGTCCATGATTGGAAGGTCACAGAGGCCACCGCAAAGGCCTTCGAGCACGTTTTGCTTGTGGGGCAACCGCTGGCGGAAGCGCACGCAATAGCAGCACAGGCCTTAACAAAATATGACAGCATCCAGAGCGTCAGCGCACACGTGCTAGCGACAAACTGCAGACGGGGAGTGGTCAATGTGCCAGGCATACTGGCAGCGCTTGGCAGTTCACGAGAATGCTTGCATGTCAAGGATTTCGTTCTCAGCATCAAGGTCGTTACCAAACGTATGTCTTGGGAAGTCAAGAGAGACCCGGATGTGACTGTGATCCCACCTGAGCACTCCATCCTGCTTTGCTGGGAGCGACCCAAAGACGGCGTCGAAGGACAGGACACGGAGCCAGAAGTGCTACCTCAGGACAAGGCTGCCATTCGGATAGTGTGCTGCCTAGACCCTTCTGCACTGCGCGCGGGACAGGACAGCACCAAAGTCAAGGCATCCCGCTGGGCTGAAAACACGTGCTGGGAGCTGACGGCCCCCCTACTCCAGCCGGCACTCACCAGTCCCCCACCCATGCAAGTGGGCAAGAGGGGCAGCAAGTATGAAGTCACGGTGGTGCTACCAGCGCCCATGGCTAAGCAGGTGCTCTGCAGCAGTGGCAAAATCGTCGGCCTGGAATACAGGTTGTTTATGAGCAAAACCATCGATGTCGATGACCTGAAGGCCAACATGGTCTGGGTCAAGCTCCCTCCATCCAACAAGCGCTCCATTTCGGAGCAGTGGCGTAGATTAAGCAAGCAGCCTTGGTTCGCAGGCCTCATGGCAGGGGACAAGGACGACATACTCGGGGTACGAGTATGGGGGGGGGGCTGTCTTGCCCGAAACCAGGGAGGAAATCGCAGGACTGTTGGGCATACAACTCACCCCCCCCGTGACACGAGTGAGAGTGAGAGGCTATGGTATTTCTATGGGCCTTGTCTCAGGGTCGCAGTCTGCGGCCCAAAGGGAGGCTGACCGCGTTTTCGGCGCTAACACTGTCAAAGTGCAACGATGTCAACACCTGAAGCACAGTGGGCTGATCAACCCTGTGTTTGATATGGATATTACGGGAGTCCCCCCAGACTGGGAGGGCTGCACTGCACCGGCGAAGGATTCGCGGATGCCTGTCCGTAGGTGGCACCTATGTCTGCGTAAATCCACTGGCCCCTCATACACCCCGGTGGGGAAAAACACGACGCTCCCTGCGGTCCAGGGGTGTGTCTTGCCTGATGATGAAGAAATGGAGGACTCGCCTGCAGGAGCCCCCGCGGCGGAGGATGAGAGCATTCTCTGAACCCCCCCCCCCCCCTGGAAGATGGCACTGAGTTACAGGTCCTCTGAAATTCGTTCAGACAAACGTTACCTCTTTGCGCGTCCATCACGAGGACGTATTCAATTTTCAGGCAGATGTGATTGGAATGGAAGAAACCCGGCTCACTGAGGCTGGGCAACGCTGCATGAGGGCAATTGCAAAAGAATGGGGCTGGGAATGCCACTGGGGAAAACCCCTGGGCTCCCCAACAGGGGGCATATGGGGAGCTCCCCAAGGAGGGGTGGGACTTTTGTTCAGGAAGGGCTGGAGTGTCCGCAAGGTTGAACCAGATCCAGACGACCCAATTGCCTGCAGGCTGTGGCATTCAGGGCGCTGGCTACACACACGGGCAGGAATCGGTGCAGGGCACTGTGTGCTGAACATATGTGTGGCCTATGGCATCCCAGGCAACGAATCTTTGAACCAGGAGTTCTGGGAGCAGGTGGTCTGCTATATGAGCAAACTAGGCAATGCTGGATGCATCCTGCTAACGGACGCAAATTTCAATTTCGACCTGCTGCACAAAGTTCCTGCCGCACTCCTGACGGCGCTGGCAGACGGCTGGCTGGTGGATGCCGACCGCACTTTTAGCGTTCTCCATGGCACACCATGTGCATGTGGCTTCACGACGGCAGGCAAACCCCCCAACCGCATTGACGGCCTCCTGGTCACCCCAGCGCAAGCAGGCACGTTGACTGATGTCACAGCGCTGAAGTCTCATTCCCTCCCTGGGCATGCTCCAGTGTGCTTCACTTTCTCGCTTGACGTCCCAATGCAGAAAGTTGTTAAAATGAAGAAACTGCCTCCTTTCTCCCCCCCCCCCAGATCGGCTGAGGACACTCAGAAAATCTGTGACTCGCTGCTCCGGCCACACAAGGCTGATTGGAATGCCCTGCTGCAACAGGAAAATGTCAATGACATTTGGGACAGGTGGACCTGGCTGGCCGAGGAAGTAGGCATGGCACTCACATGCACGCATCTTACACTGGACACCCCCAACCCCACACTCCCATTTGCACCCAAGAGTGCCCCACGGGGGCGTGGCACGGAGCGAATGGTGCGGGACACTACGCTAGCACCGACAGGCCTGGCGCCCAACGGCGGCCCGCGCACGCGCATACTTTCCAAAATCACAGGGACCCTGGGAGCCCTTCGCTCGGTCATCCAGTGGCAACGTGCCCAGCTGGGCATCAGGGGCAAACGAGTCCCGGCATCCGCCAAACGCAAAGCCAGCCAGGTTTTCAGGCCAGGGGTGGTGCCCAGACAGGTGGAACTATCGTGGCAGGCCGCGTGCCGCCGCATGCGCAAAACGGCCTTTCGTGAGGACCTGCTGCTTCATGAATTTGTGGCCAGTGCCCCTGACCCCTCCCTCCCACTCATACGCCCCCTGCCAACGCTGGTAGACTGCATGTCGCTGTATGACAGCCTATGCGCACTGGGGAAGAGATATGCCCGCTATGAAGAGCGCACGCGCATTGATAAATGGAAATCCAAAATGGACCAAGCCTGGCTGGACAGGCCAAAGGAGGTTTATCAGTGGATACAGAACGAGTACCAACCTCCTCTGGTTATGCTCCTGGACCCAGACACAAGCCAACCAACGGCGAACATCCCCCGCATGGATGAAATTCTTCATGCCTCTTGGGACCAGGTTATGCGAAAATATGCAGACACCCCAGAGCCAGACGTGCACGCTTTTGCACAGAAGTATGATAAGTTTCTGATAAAGGGAGTGCAGATGCAGTCCACCCCTATCACAGGGTCCCGGCTCGCGAAACGCCTTAGAAAGATGGGTGTTCACACAGCCACCGGCCTGGATGGCTGGTGTGTTTCGGACCTTTTACTGCTGCCCACCTGTCTGCTGGACATGCTGTCAAAAATTCTGTTTCTAGTTGAGGCAACAGGAACCTGGCCCAGGGTCCTGGCGAGGGGATACGTCTCGCTGATCCCGAAAGGGGAAGGGATGATGCCGATGCAGCAGCGCCCACTGTCCGTACTGTCCCAGATCTATAGGGTCTGGGCAGGGATCAGGTTAGAGGAGTGCATGGTGTGGCAGGAACTGTGGATCCACCCGCACGCTTACGGTTTTCGCAAGAAGCGCGGCGCCACTGATGCGGCCGCCTTTATCTCCATGCTCATTGAGCTACACAAACTGATGAGAACAGTTTTGCACGGTTTTGGATTAGACTACATAAAATGCTTTGATTTGATCCCACAGTCCATTGTACTGCATATTGCACTGACGCAGGGGATGGATTTGGGCACACACAGGGCCCTTTCTGGCATGTATCGCACCCTCACAAGGTGCTTTAAAATAATGGGATGTTTGGCCAGTTTTTTCGATGCCACCAATGGCATCCTCCAAGGCTGCCCATTGAGTGTGATACTCATCAACCTCCTGACCTCAGTCTGGAAACGGGTGCTGGATGCACAGCAACAGGGCATCAAAGTCGCGGTACAGGCCCTCCCCCCCAGCGATCAGCCAGCGCAGGCCCTGCAATTCATCCTAACTGCCCTTGGGTATGCGGATGATACTTATGGGTTTGCAGCCGGAAGCAATACCCTCACCCCCCTGCTAGACTGCACCACTGACTGGCTTGAGGACACGGGTCAAGGGGTGAACGCGAAGAAATCTGTCGGCTTTTCGTCTGACGCCCGTCACCCAGTGAAGGCAGCACTACAGGGGGTGCCCTTCCCTATCTCTTCTCAGTTTAAGTCCCTGGGCGCGGGGGTCCGCACCACGGACGCGACTTGTTCGGGACCGCTCATCAAGAAAAGGATTTCCAGAGCCTGCAGCCTCCTGGATAGGGTGCATGGTGCTCAGGGCAATTTTGAAAGGAGATGCGACATCATCTCCACAATGATCACGGCCACTGGCCTGCACGCAGCAGACTTAGTGCCACTTCAGCCCAAAGACCTCCTGCCCTTCGAGACTAAGGTCATGCAGACCATTTGGGGACGGTCACGGCCCGGCAGGGCCAAAGAAATCTTTTTCACCTTGCTGTGCAAAGGACACCGGATTGCACCTACCTTGGTACTTAAGTATCATCGCATCCTGTGGTTATCCCAGCTGTGTCGCACTAGGGGTGCTGGACAGATCACAGCCCAAGCCATTTGGGAGATGACAACATTTCACAAAGGCTCCGGCCCATACGGCCGAGCCATGTCCACAGCACAGGAGTGTGGCTGGGTCGCTACGCAGGGATGGTGGGGATGGAAAGTGCCTGGGCGCCAGGAACCGCCTGGGCGCCAGGAACCCCTCCTCCTATACGGGGATAAAAACACTATCAAGCACGAGGTGCGTGAACAGCTGCGCTCGCAAATGCTGGACAGCCTGGTTCAGAGGCGTTCCCGCCTTTTCGCAGGGGCTCATTACACCACATGCCGGCGCCTGGTCCAGCCCAGCATAGCGTCATTTGCCACAGAGTTACAGCGCTCTATCCTGCGGGGCATCCTATCAGGAGCAACCTGGACAGCCCTCTGGGCCTATCAACGTGGCATGAGAGCCACATCCACGTGCCCGTACTGTGGCAATGCTCCGGAAAACGAGGAGCACATTTTTTGGCAGTGTTCGGCCTGGAATACGGTGCGGGACACCCACCTGCCGGGCATCAGGACGGCGGCTGCACAGATCACAGGCCTTCCCCTCATGGACCAGTGGCCCCCATGTTTACGACTTTGTGGATTAGCCCCAGAGTTAGACACAGACAGCGTCAAGTCAGGGACAGCGCTCGCATTCATGACAGCTCTGCACAATATGTTAGTAGCCGTTTTGCAGGCCCGCAAGTTACGAGACACACAATCCCCCATGCTTTTCATGGGGTCGAGCCTCTCACAGCAGCTTCGGCAATACCCGTACCACCAACTGGTGGGACCCCTCCCCAGACCGGAAGACAAAGGGTTACTTCTTTTGCGTACCCCTAAGAAGGTGGAATGGCAGTGGGAAATGCCCTTTTTGGCGGACCTGCTATGCTGGCTGAGGGAACTGCACTGGGCCCCTGAACCAGGCAAAGTGACGTTCTTGGAACTCGCACTGGACTTTGAGGAATTTGCGCAACGCACCCTCCCACACGCTCCACGGGCAAAATTTAAGGGCACCACCCTTTCACTGCAAGAGAGAGGCCGGGTCTTGCGACTGGCAATGGCAAATGCGCAGCGCCTGGTCACCAAAGGCCATTTGCATCCAGCGCGTGTGGTCACACGCTGCAGCTCTTTAGTTCCTTTGGGGGGGCCGGCACTCTGCGGCCTGAACTGCCGCCCCTATTTCACCTGCCGCAGTGCCATGAACATGCACGTTCAGCAGTTAGCGGCATACTGTGAGCGCACGTGGGCCACCAAGGCTGGTCTCAACAGAATACACAAACTGCGCCCGTACACACATAGGCCACGCAGAACAGCGCAGGAAGTGGAGGAGCATCGACTACAGCGTGCACTCCAGGGGAATCTGCAGTTGGGGCTGGCTCCGTCCTCGGAGCAGACCACTTTTGCCAAAGGGGGGGGGGGCTGCTCCTCCTTTGCAGCTGATTTCTTCCCTGTGATAGGGGATGGGAAGCTCCCACAGCGCCCCTACACCGGGACACGCAGGCGCGCAAACACACACAGGGCGCCACCACCGGCGCCGCCGGCTGATCCGTCAAAGTGTACCCAGCACTCTGCTGACGCATGCACGACCTGCAAGAGACTTCGGCGCACAGCTGAAGCATGCTGTGTGCTGGGACATCACGCTGATGACCACATAGCACGCAGACCGCAACTGCAACTGTGCCCACTGCATGGCCTGCCACCGTGCCCGAGGTGCACACTCAAGCAAAGGGGAGTGCGCCACTGCTGTCAGCGGGGACACCATAAAGTGTGCACCCCAGTGCCTGCGCGCCGGAAGCGCCCACTTGCTGCACATGCACAACTGCCCAACAAACGACCACGCCTGCAAGGGCCTGCACGTATCTCTACGGGTCTGCTGAGGTCCCCACACCAACCCCCCACCCCTCCAGCCCCCAAACGCAGGAGGCCGAAAACACCCCCCCCTCCGTCCCCACCAGCCCCAGTTCCACGGGGGCTGGAGGAGACCGTGGCCGAGGATGTCGCCCGCCTGCTTTTCGTGACGAGGCACGGGAGAGCAAACACTCTGGATACCTAGCCAGCAAAATACAGAGGTTCTGATTCCGCAGAAGGGAGGGAAACAACGTCACAAAGAGGCCTCAGCAGACCTGAGCCAAATGAGGCGTCCAGCCCAACGCTGCACAAGGATCCACCTCTAAAAGTACAGATCACACACACACACACACACACACACACACACACACACACACACACACACACACACACACACACGCAACCATCAAGGGGGGCCAGGTTTCTGGCCTCGGGCTGCACTTGGAAACAAGACGCTGAAGACGGCAAACGGCAATTTTGGGCAGTGGGACAGTCATTCCGCGGTCTCTCACCCAATCGGCACACAGCCCCAAGGCATTCCTCCACAAAACACAAACAAGTGCATTCGAGCGGAAGAATGGACCGGCCAGACTACTCCGCTTTTGATGGTTCAAGCCCCAATCCCCCCCCTCCCCCCCCCACCCAACCAACATACCGCGGCTCTTAGCCCAACTCTGCACCCGTCAGTGTGGTTCGGGGTGCCAGGGTGATGGGCAGGACAGGTACAGGTTATGTGCAAGGGAAAGCCACTGCTGTGGTCCCCTGCGCACATGCGACAGCCAAGGAGCCAGGCGTCCTCCGCCGCAGTCGAACCACTGCACCGCCAAGCATCCGCTGTCTACCGCACAAATATTAATGCTTTATAGAAATCATTCATTCCCGGGACAAGATGTGAGAAATTTGAACAAAAAAATCAAAAAATTAATTTCAGCTCCATGTCCTTCGCAAAAATGACCACCAACTGTCGTCGGTTACCCCAACTGCCGTTGGTTGCCCTTGAAGTGCCGTCCCATTGGGTGCACAAATAGTGAGCTGATCACTGGACGACCCGAGGTTTGTTTTGTTGTGTTTTCGAAGTTGAAGCCGAAGACGTCCTGCCCCCACCCCCGCCCCATTCTCCATATATAACACCTTCCCAGCAACATCAACGGCCCGGAGGCACGTCGCCACAAAACACAACCACCTGCGTCAAACCGGAAACGCAAACCTACTCCACCCTGATGCCCAGGCTAACATTAGAAGAGAGGGGGCGAGGGGGAGGGGGTCTGGGACCCAAAAGTTTGTGTACCAAAAATGGCCTGATCAGATTTTCCCTATTGTAAATTTCGTTTTTCCCACTACGGGTGCGGGGGGGATTTCGGGAGGGGAGAATTTCGCAGGGAAAATTTCGCTGTTAAGAAAAGCGGCACCCCCCCCCCCCCCCCAGCGGAATTTTTGCGGCGCATGACCAACAACTTCAGTGCCTGCTCCTATGGGCACCCCCTGTCCAGCGATATATCAATCTACTGTCTGTGCGACAGCCACTAGGAGATGCAATTTCAAGCTGTGTTGGAGAGAGACCATCCAGAGCCTACCAGGAAATATCAGGAACCATCCAGAGCCCACCAGGAATATTAGCAGACTTCAGGATTCCTGGAGGTGGCGGAATTTTCCTTTTCTGAATTGTCCCCGTCGAAATTGTCGCCTGGCAAACTTGTCCCTCCCCCTGTATGTTCACTTCAGTCTTGGGGGGGGGGGGGAGAGGTCCAGCGGGGGGGGGGGGGGGGGGGCTCCTCCTATGGCTGTTGGCTGTTCTAATGTAAGCCTGCTGATGCCCCCCGTCCCCCTCCGCCCACACCCACTCTGGCCCTGTGTTACAATGTCCCACACCAGCAATGGAGAGCACTCTCCACCCGCCCCGCCAATTTCTTGCATTGCCCTCCATGACGGACATTGGCCGTCCGACAGCCCTGCGCCGACTGACATTGCAATGAAGGGGTCCCCCTGTCCCGCACCTACCCCCACTGCGCATTCCAGGGCCGTCATGACGTGCGAGGCCTGCGGGTTCGGCACCAACGGCGAGATTGAGGTGCCCGCGGGCCACTGGGTCTGCGCGGCGGAGAGCGGCGGGTGCACCAAGTTCAACCCCAACAGCCTTTACTACTGCGAGGCGTGCGACCGGGCGCGCCCCGACCTGCCGTGCCACCGCTTCTGAGTCGGTGGTGTGCTGCGGGTGGGGGCTGTGGGCGGCGTTGGGGGCCGGGATGGGTCGGAGACTGAACGGCGTTGCCCATTGGGCAGTGCCGGGCCGTTGATGTTTGGGGGGCAGTGCCGAGTGGCCGTGTGCCGGGGCGTGCGCAGCCCCCACACCGCAATCAGTCATGTGTGACCTCCCTCCCGCTGGGCAGCGGGGCGCCGGCACTTGCGGGCACTCGTCACGGACTCTCCGTGACTCAGTGGTATTGGACAAGAATTACCTCGTTTTTTTGGGGGGGGGTGGGGGCGGGTTCAAGCCTTGCCTGGGGGTGTCGCGGGAGCGCTGCGCCTGGTCCGGTCTCTTCCTTCATTCTTGGGAGGGGGTGGGGCGGGTCAACGCATCAGCTATTCACTGCCATGACTCCCGTACCACTCGGGCGGAGTGTGGACTGCCCCCCCCACCCCCCTTTTTTGGGCTGCTGCAGCCCCGTGTTCAGAGGTTGCGGCCGGCCCGGGCCCGGGCATGTGCGGCGGGATGCATTGTGCTCGTCCCTTGGGGCAGGTGGGCGCCTGATTGGGATGCAAGGGTTTGTGGGCAAGGCATGTGCCGTGTCGCTGGCTCTGTGGCCCAAGGCAGTCTCTTTGAGGGCGCTCCTCCGGGACACAATGCGCACTGATCGGGGGTTTTCTTTGTGCGCGGTGGGTCTTTGGCCGAGGTCTCAAGCTTTTCATGCCTCAGATGTGCGTACTGTCTCACGTGGGCGATGCACACTGCGTGCAGGCCATCACCCCCCCTCAGAGCCCCCGCCCGTACCCCATCCGCGGGGTTGCGCTTGAGGGGGAGGGAGCCTGAAGGGAGGTTTCCCCCCCCCCCTCCCGCTTCAAGTGATTTGGCAAATTTCCTCCGCGCCTCAGCAGCATTTTTCACAATGTAGTCGCACATGCTGCTATTCCCAGTCCTCTTCGTGTCTTTTTGTTGGGCTTCATATTGCCTGTTTGCCCCGGCAGGTTTCAGTGCAGAGCACTCTCTGCCACGCCTCTTGGGCATTGGCATCAGCCCTGGTCGACGTTCAGGAATAGGCGCGCCGGTGATGAATCAGGAGGCAGAGGACACCGCAATTGCTCGACGGCCCCAAACACAGCGATGCGCCTCCCCCCTCCCTCCCAGTGACCATTGCCATTGCTTTGCCCGTATGCCCCATCCCCCCCAAATGACCCTTCGCAAAAGAACAGGTGATACCAGAACTGCATCCGCAAACGAGGGCATTCCGCACGCATGGGGCATCGCGTCAGACAGGCCCTGACCTGTGTACATCACAACCCAATCTTCATTGAGAGCGCAGACCCAAACGGTACTGAGAACCTGCAGTTCCAGAACGCTTTCCCCTGCTCTAGTCCGCCCCATTTGTCGAGTGTGTTCGGCGGGCGGCCCCCCGGTCACAACGATTGCCCTGAGCCGCCCCTGCGCCTTCCAAATGCACCGACTGCACTGGGGGGGGCTCAGTGCTTTCGCGCAACGGCGCCGAAGAAAAGGGCCGCGGTGGTCCAAAACGTTCATCAGTGGTCCCCTGAATCCCAAAGAAGTGGTGACTTCTCCGGACCCATCGTCGCGCTGGTTCAAACAGATGCCATTTGCACTTTCTCTGAGGTTCGGGTTGTGCGGTCACCCCCGGGGCTATCCCGAGGGCCTTTGAGGGGGTCCGGTCAATGGCCCCGCAATCCCCCCCCCCCCTGCGGCACTGAAGGCAAGGGAAGGGAAGGGCAGCGAATGGCGATCGGCCAGTGGGCGCCGCCGGCTGCAGACGAGAACACAATACCATGGCTTCTTGCCAAAACCCCCTGCAGCGATTGAAAGTGCGGGAGCCCCAGGGCGCGGGGGCGCATTTTGGGGGGGGTCCTGTGGACCGCCCGCCGCTCCGCTCCGCCCCCATCCCTGCCCGAGGCATGTGCCGTGCGCGTTCAGAAGGTCAAAGGATGACTTCCCCCGGGGCAGAACAGCGTTCGGGACCTGCAAAACACACCGCCTTGGTCTCATTTTGGGGCCGGGGCAGGGGGTGCACCGACTGCTGCGTGCACGCACGCCGGGGGGGTCACCCATCCAGAATCACTGAGCATGGACGGCCTTTGGTGGGCGGTTTGAGGTGTGTGACATGCGCAAAACAACCGCTGGACATGGAGGATGTTTGGCCGAAGTGTTCCACAACAGGGGACCAGGATGGCAACCCCGACAGGGGCCGGCTGACTGTGGAGACGGCCAGCAAAGGCCTTGGGCTAGCTGGTAGGGTGCAAGTCCCTCAGGAGATGTGGGACAGGCTCAGGCCCTGCAGCTGGGCCGAAGCACACCAGGGTGCAGCGGAGCAAAGGGCCAGCAGGGGCGTTGAGTCGATCAGAACCGACCATCGCTCTCTCCCCCTGCACAGTCCCCCAGGGCACCGTCACTTGCCCCAAAAGTTCACGGCGCCGAACCCGCTGAACAACAATTTTCCTCCGGTTACAATGTCCACTGGAGTTGTAGTGGAAAGGTCGGGTTTGGGTCTTCGCGCATGGTCCCCCTGGGGGAGAGGGGGGGGGGCATTTGGTGACCGTTCCTCCCGGGGGTCGGGGGGACCGACCCCGCGTTTTGGGGGGACTGTCCATCGCGGGGCGGGGCGGCGGGGGGGTTTGCAGGTTCTGACCCAGAGCCCGTGCGCACCTCTCGTTGGGCCGCACCCCCGTTGCGGACGCGCTTCCCACACAAGTCTCTCCTTCGGCACCGCGCAGGCCCGAAAGAAATTATGCCCCGTGTACAGTACAGAGAACAGAGAACGAGGGGCGCAGCAGGCGTGACCCTTGATGCGGGGGCAGGGGGGGGGGGGGCGTTGTGCGGGGGGGGTATCGCATGCGTTCCGTGCCCACCGCACCCTTTGGCACGCGCGGCCGCTATGGGCCCCTGCGATGGTCTGCGTGTGTCGTGGGGGCTGCCCCGGCGTATATATGTGCCCCGTCGACGCTGTCGTTTTCCATCTCCGAAGTTCGACACGGGGGGCGCTGGTGTTCCGAGGACCCGGCGCCGGTCGCTCATTTCCGGGTCCGCTTCCACCCGCCGAATGGCGTCCGCCCGCGACCGCCTTCGCGTGTGCAGTGCAGGGGCCACTGCTGGCGCGTGGGGGACGGCTCGGTCCCGTCGCCCGGTCTCGTCTCCGCGGCTCAATCGAGCCCAAGGCATTGCATTGCCAAGTGGGGCCCCTTTGCCCTGCGAGTTGCGTCGCACGTTCTACGGGGCGAGTGGTGGTGGGGGGGTGGGGGTGGGGAGAAGAGGCCGGCGAAGTTGTTGGAGTGCGCGTGCGCACAGTGGTACAGGGATTGGTCCCTCTGCCAGCGGCAAACTTCCGACGGACGTGGTACTGGCTGCCGAGTTGCGTTCTGCACGGCGGTGTGCGCATTGGTTGGGTCAAGCATAAGTCTGGGAGAAGTTTACTGCTTTTTGCGTGAGGGGCCCCACGTGATGCCAGGGGATGGGGGGATATTTCCGTGTTCATGTCAGCGTGTGCCTTTCTTTGTGCGGCCCACGACGTTCAGTGAGGTTCAAAACCCGGGCCCCCCGGCGGCGCGGGCCGGCTGTTGTGGTCCCCTTCGTTCCCAAGATAAACCCAAAGCAACACCAACGCAGCAGTCCAATGAGAAGACACAAGGCACGAGACACGCCTTCAAACGGGCCTATATAAAGCCCACTGTACCGTAGCTCAGTCATCCAGATTTGTTGGAGAATGAGGAAGGGGAAGGAGGAGCAAAGGGCATACCATCCCCACGGTGCTAATCGTGAGTCGGGGTTTATTTGTATCTGCTTCCCATGACGGGGGTTGGCCTGTAGCGGACCGTGGGGGTACGTGGTGCACCCTCTTGGCACCGGAGTCACTCATTTGTTGTCTTAGCGACGGCCTCAGCAAAGACTCGCTGGGGTGATGGTTATCGTGTTCAGTGAAGTGTCCGTGTGTGTGGCCGCCGGGGCTGCAGGTGGGTCCTGGGCACCCCATCTCTAGTGACTGGCGAGAGCGACGGGAGGAATGACTCGTTTTCGACCGCATCCTGCCTTATGTCCCGTGTGCAAGGGCCGCTCCCTGCGCCTGTGTTCCGCCATGCAAAGAGGAGTCAGCTTTTTGTCTGGGGACAAAGTCGACGGATGCACGGTGCGCATGCGACAATGATGACATCCCCACCGCTTCACTGCAGGCCACACTTTCGCCAAAATGGTGCGTTTTATGTTTTCATTTCGCCAATTTGGATCCGTCCCATGAATCAAATTTCTGAATTGGTTGTTTACATTGAATCTTTGAGATTGGCCATCTAGTGAAGATATTTTCGTTATAGAGGGGGAGTACCTGCCGCGGTGCGCGCGCGGTGCGGGTACTGGGGTTGTTTCATTGACCCTTTCATCCAGAACCAATCAGGGGGAATGGTAACGCCTCAGAGCCCACCAAGTACCATCTACAACTCCTCTCCCGGTAGACCATCTCCTGGAGAAGTTGTTCAAATACCAGACGCGGTGCGTGCGGTGTGGATACTCCCCGAGAGGACAATTATTGAAATTATTTCGGCGCAGGGCTAACTAAGATTTGACGGTGTTTTCAATGTTGTAGTACTTATGACACAACATACAAGCATTCCCCAACAACCGATGAGGACTGCTGACACGCCAATCGACTCCAAAATTGATTCAATGCCATTCAGGGCAAATCAGAACTAGTACCATGGAGGAAGGAGGTCTCATGGGACATAGACTGCAAAGTCGTTTCAGTTTGAGATGAACACTGAAGACTCTGATTTCATTGGTTGCAAAAATCAGTTGATTGGCAAGGTATTGCAAAATAGATATAGGGTTCACATTCGTGGTGGCAAACAACACATGTCATCCACTTACCGCATTTGCAAGGGAAGCTAAATCTTGCGCTCTACAGTGTCCCGTGTGCCGGAATATATTTTTGGTAGCACAAGTGTTTGGTTGTAGGCCACCATTGAGTCCACCCGGTGAGGCAATGGTACCCCCCACCCCCCGCGAAGGGACCGTACCATCACCGTCCACTAAAATCCCTACTTGCCACACAAACCTGCGCATTTCAGCATGTGAAATGACACTCATGTGCGCTGTTAGATGCCATGGTGGTGAAAGCAATTCAACATCGTAGCCTGTCAAGCACACAAAGCAGCAGATAGGCAACAACCTACTAACACACAAACAAACAGAACCTGCCCTCACGTATTTGTGGTGGTCACCAAGGTGACGGTCCCCCATCCCCCCATAGAGGGGACAACATGGGGTGGGCGATGACAAAGGGCCACAATCCAATTCGCTGATACGCTTCACTTCAGCCATGTCCTGTGGCGGGCTCCCCTAAAAGCCCGCTGTGTCAAGTCCACTGCTTTGTATCAGCTGTATGCAGGTGCATTGTGCCCACCTTTGGGGCTTCAGGGACTGGCACGGGTGACCAAAGTCAGATCTGCCCCCACCCCGGCCACTGCTCACGATTGCAGTGTTCTGGCCTTGTAGTGTCCATTAGCCTGCCGCTGGGGGGGCACTGGGCGTAGGTTGGGGAACGGCAAAGGGAGGAGGGCAATGATGTATTAGAACGGCCGTACACCGTAGGAGGAGGGGGGGGTTACCCCCGTGGACCCCCCCCCCCCTCTTCCTCCCCTTCCATGTTTGAGGCTGACAGCCAAAATTTTGCTTCAGTGCCTACACGCAAACACAGGTACTCGAGCGTGTGTTATGACACACGTGGTATTGCCCCTGCCCCCTACTCCTTCCATACACCTACTGGAAGCAACCAGGTCTGGCCAACTGAGTGCCAGCCCCAGAGCAAGGACCCGCGGAGCTTGACAGGTGAGGATACCCCCAGTAAGTTATATGCAGGCTAGAGGTTTTGGGGGAACGTTAGCGCGCCGGGCATGTGCCAGGCATCTTTTGTGACCCGTGCCCTACCGGTGGACTGTTGCTGTTGATATGTTGGGCAACATTATATGGATTTGCCCCTTAGCCCCCAGGACATCAGTTGAGGTTTTGATTTGGGATGGGTATGGACCTTCTCGTACCCGAGGTGATTTCTTTGATTTTGAAGTTGGGGGCCATGATGGTGCTTATAAAGGCCGGATTCATGTCATTGTGCCATTCATTGGAAGAAAGAATGGCACTTTGACAGCCTGCCAACAATGTTACCATGACGTGCACGGGTGGTATAGGGCACGCATTGAGCAGCTGTTTGCTCGGTTGTGGCACGCAAGATGAGGCAGAGGATGAGGCAGAAGTGTGTGTGTTGTGTTGCCAGAAGCGCTCCACCGTCGCAGTTTGTGATGAGTGTAAGGAGCACTATTGTACTGAATGTATTGACACCCACACTTGTGGGACCAATGTTGTTTGTTAAGTACAATACAGACGACAGTTGGAGTTACTGAATTCACAGATATTGCTTTATTATGCAACGTGCTTTGTAGGGAAGGTGTGCAGTGCAACGTGGTCTACTTGGGGGGCTTCTCCATGGGAGGGTAAATCTGGGGCTGAAGTCGGGATAGTTCCTAGAAAAGTAGCGCGCCGGGCGCGCGCCGGGCAAACATTCCCCCTTTGGCCGACAAAACACGGCCAACCGGAGCAGACAGAGCACAGAGGAAAGCTGTAGCATACAACTCTGTATAACACATGCTGAAGGATGAACTGCCGAACATTGTTGCATATGCATACCAGGACGTGCATGTGTGGAGCGCTTTGTTGACCTGCGTGCGGCCCCCTTCCTCCCCTTCCAATGTTTGAGGCTGACAGCCAAAATTTTGCTTCGGTGCCTTTGGCGCCAGGAGGATTTAAGCTTAAAAAATTTTTGGCCCACCTTCGGCGGGGACCACAGGGGGACCCAGAGGAGGGGTGTCCCACCCAACCCCCCCCCCCCCCCCCTCCCCCTGCTTACGGCCCAAAAATGCTTGCGGCCCTTCCCCCCTTCTAATAGATCCCTGGAGGAGGGTACTGGGATATGACACCTCTGCGTCTTTTGTGTCTCAGCAATCCCGAAGTTTTGTGGCTGAGTGCTTATGGTATGCAGTGCTGGCCCCTCCGCAGCACCCCATGACGATAGAGCCGGAGCCGCTGTCCTCGCAGTCCTCGCCCACAACGGGGGGGTCGTCGACCGTGCGCTATGACTCGTATGTGCCTCGCTTTGGGGAGCACCAGGAATGGAACGTGATGTACGAGAATGAGGACTGGCCCATCTTCGACGCTGCACGCAAGGCGGTGGACATCAAGGCCAAGCACTTCAATGAGAGCTTTGCGGAGGCCAACCATCTGAGGCACATGTTGTATGGGCACCGTGACATCGATCAGATCATGGACCTGGTCAAGAAAATGCTGGTCTGCCCCACAGATCTCTGGGGGAGCGTTAGTGCGCCGGGCGTGCGCCATCTTTTTTTTGACCATTCCCCACCGGTGCCTGTTTTTGCCACCCTTCACCAAACAACCAGGCCAATTTTGGTTAAACTGCTGTGGCTGCTCTGTCATATAATGTGGGTGTGGTAGGCAATGGTGCGTGCTTCTGCAACTGTGCTTGGTTTCACGTTTTTTCTTATGAAACGGACTCCCTGGTCCCGGTATGTGGTGACACAACTCCAGGGTGTCCGTTGCAGTCTACTTGGGGGACTTCCCTAGGTGAGGATGAACTTGGGGCTAGAGCCAGGATACTTCATACAAAGGTAGCGCGCCGCGCATGCGCCGGGCAAACACTCCCTTTCTACCCCTCGTGCCGTGGCACCAGGGCGAAGGGACCGGCACTTCGAGGCAGCCCTTTCATTTCTTGTGAGGGCCATGAGTGCCAGAGCCATCTGATTGGAAGTGTGGTGGCAGACACCTCGGCTTCAGCCCAGAAAGACGGAAGGTGAACAAGCCACCAAAGCCAACAAGCCAACACGTTCCCCATGTCATGAATGGTGCTCGAACGCATTGGGCAAGTGGTGCTCCTGCCAAGTACTGCAACATGTCAGTGGCGTCACGAATCCGTCGAGGCGCACCAGCATCCGCAACACAGAGATGATGTGGTGTCTCGCATATCTCTCTGGGACATCCGTTCTATGCCAACACGGAGCGTTTTCACATTTTTTCAGACTTTTCTCAACTTTTGGCGTAATGCACCAAAATGTCGTCACCTTGGGGGGGGTATGTGTATGCTTTTCGAAATCTGTGGGAAAACGCCGTTTCAGAAATGTATGGGTTGGGGGGGGTAGGTGGTCACAGTTTTGCGCACAGAGCTGTACAAGGGAGGACACACAGGGCACAGGCAATGGTCCAGGGATCACTCATTATTCCGAATCCGATTCGTTGTCATCGTTGCCCCTTTCTGCAAGGGCCGGGACTCCATTGGGGCACACATCCCCGTGCTTGTGACTGGGAACATATTTCTTCAGGGGTGAATCTTTTTATCCCAAAACTGGGCTGCAAAAGCAGCGGCCTCAGCAGTGGAAAAAATCTGGTGCTCCTCGTGGTCGCATGCAGGTTGCTGTGAACCGCCTGTACGAGGCTTCTTGGTTTGCTTGGCAGGACCCCGAGTCACACGCACCCACTCTGCACCCCCAGAGCGAGCCCTTTTGCGCACCAAAGGTTTTTGTGGTGCGTCGGGGGACGCTACAGCACGTTGCGTGAATTTGTATACAGACATAGTAGCTGCCTGTTGACAAAGAGAGGCAGCAGGCAGCGCACATGCTGTCCAAAACGGACGAAACTCTCAAACATGTCGCTAGTACAGCATGCAAACCCAGGGTGTTCCAAACAGCCCTTTTCAAGGGCTTTCCGAATATACCCCACATACCCCCCCCTTTGGGACAGTCAGCGGGCACAAATGAGGCAAGAAAGGCACCAACCCCTGAAAACGCTCCGTGTTGGCATGAAATCCGGTGTCCCAGAGAGATATGAAAGCCTGTAGCTCATCAAGCAAAGAGTTTTGTGGACATCCATTTTCGTAGCAAGTGCCATTTAGAAGGCAAGGCTTGTGCAGCACTGTTGCTGCCTGAGAATTGGGGTTTTTGTCCACATTTTCCCGCAGTCACACTTGCTTTTCTCCAGCAAGTTTTGAATTCACATTCCATCCCCCCCCCCCCCCCGCCCTGGGAGTGAACCAGCTCTGGAGGCTCCTGGTAGACAGCTCTGTTAAACAGGGTCAGCCTTGCAGAAGGGCCATCTACACCGACCACACCTTCATCTATCATGTGGGCTTTCTGTAGCTCGTGGCTTGTGCCTGGGATCGTCCCAGCAGTGGGCCTCAACTTCAGGCCCACTGCCCTGGACGCGGTCTGCACTTGCAGCACGGGATGAGGTGGCCTGACGCCCTGGTCACACGGCACTACAGGGGTGGATTTTAAATGAGTGGAAATCTGCGGGGTCCCATGGAAACGTCTTTTTGGCGGTCAATCTCACAAAGACCCCACCCATCCAGTGGAAAGGTAGCCAAAAACGTCCATGGAAACTGCTTTTGAGTATTCAATTTCACAATGCGGCGTTTCCAGCTACGATGGCTTAAGCGCTTTCGAAGTTTAATACGTCCGAGGTTTAAGACTCCCCTGTATTTTTCTTTTCTTTCACAGAAATGGGTTTTCATGGCTGTGGTGGATGTAGGGCAACAGTTGAGTCATGGAGGACCAACTTTGATGTGTGTTACGTGACAACACGTGCATGTGGACCGAAAATTGAGTTGGGGACGGAGATGCTGGGGTGCGAATCCCTGATGAAGATTTTTTTTTTGGGCGCTATGGTGCTCCTCATGGTCGCGACCAACGACCAACCCCTGGTCGCACGGCGCTTGTTGCTGGAAGACACTGTCCAACGACCACCCGCTGGCCGTAGGGCGAAACAGTGCTGGTTCTTGCGCAGGGACAGGCAGTAGTTGCTAGAACCAGTGGCCAACTGGTGCTATTGCTGTCTGGGGCAGTTTCCACTGGGGGTTCTGACGATCGAGCCTGCACTGCAACCCTGAGCCCGATTGGCTTTGGGTAGGCCAGGCTTGGTTTGACCTGCTGGACATCCGAAATGTCTGTTTGTGCAAATGCATCGGGTCTGACCGCGACATTTCCTGAATGCTGAGCCGGAGACCTTGTGGAAATTTTCCCGAATTTTTCCAGTTTCTAAAAATTTTTCAAGCGAAGTTTCCCAAAAATTTCCAAAACTTTTCAAAGTATTTCCACAAATTTCCAAAAAAATTTCAAAAAAATTTCCAAAACTTTTCAAAAAAATTTCTATAAAAATTTCAAAAAAAATTTCAAAAACTTTTCTAAAAGTTTCCAAAAAATTTCTTAAAAAAATCTCAAAAAAATTCCAAAAATCGTCCAAAATTTTCCAAAAAATCTCCAAAAAAATTTCCAAAAAGTGCGTGTCTTGTGCTGTGCCTCTGTCCCACCACCTCCGCCTTCCTCTGCGGTTTCGGTTTGAAATAAGGACCGTTCGGGTGTCGCAATGGACCGCCACGCTGCTTCTTCTCAGGTCAGGGTCACGCGCACCAAGGACTGGTACATGTTCCGTATCCGATACCTGTTGCAGTGCAACCTCCGGATCCAGCGGTTCTTCCGCAAAATGCTGGAGTCCCACAACATCCGGTTGGACAACATGTTCCGGTTCTGGAAGGCGGCGGAAGTCGAGAAGATGCAGCAGCTGCAGCTCACGGCGGTGCGGAGCCTCGGGGCCGTGGAGCAGGAGCGGGGCCGCCCCAACTGGCGGACCGAGTACCGCGAGTTCTGTGTCATTGACGACGTCAAGCGGCATGTGATCCACGAACTGTACTGGGAGCGCCGGCAGACCTGGCGGCGGAAAAGGATCAAGTGGCAGCAGCAGGTGTGCCTCCTCTGCGACCGGTTGGTTGTTGGCAGACGGGCGTGGTTTTATATAGTAGATTTCTCGACGACGCTAAGGATCATGTCTGAACGGCATATGAACGACTGAGTCGATCTGGTTTTGAAACAGGATACCAGCAGGTTGAGATGTACATAACTGTGTACATACAGTATTGGAGCACCCCAACCAAGAAGGGGACACATTGTTTGTGTTGAGCACCTTGCGCAATCGAACTAATGGCTGAAAGTGTCCATGGCAGGGACATTCAGTCTATCAGAGCCGACCGGGCGTGGACGCCCAGACCGCGGCTCTGTCCTGTTTTCGCGGATGGACACGAGTGTGTGTCGTTGCGTGTAGTTCTTGTCGTAATTGTGGAGTGTTTGTCAACGCCTCAGACAGACCAGCATGTCAAACCATTCCGGACCGTGGCGTTGCCATGCTTCCGCTCCCTGCATGGGGCCGGACTTTGGACTGGCGGATGCACAAAAGAAAATTGTAGTTCTGTGTGGTTCTGGAGGGGTCCTCTTACGATTGGCTCCGGAACCCCCCCCCCCCCCCCAGAATGGGGTTGACCGCGTTGGAGGATCACGGCCGTGTGGTACGGTCGGCACGAAGGGGGCACTGAGGGGCACTGCAGGACAAACTTCGGAATCGATTCACAAGAGGGTGGTCTGGAGCTGAGTGTAGACACAAGGGATGTGCCTTTTTTAGGGGGGGTGGAGGTGGGGGCTCCCCGGAGCTTCAGGACCGTCTTGAGTGTTCAAACCCCTGCCCGGTTCTGTGGGTTTACACCCCGGCTGGTCTGCGTGACCTTGGGGCCCGGAGGGCCTTCTCAGGGGGGGAGGAGGGGGGTCCCACACAACACCACACGCCTGACAGCTCGTGGCTCGCGAAGGGCTTCCGTGTTGTTTTCTCTGACCTGTTGTATGTGTGGGTAACAACGCGATATTCATGAACACAATAAAAGTGAAGTTTGGGACCAGAGAATATTACAGAAAGTAAACAAAGAAACTACGCAGGCGAGCCGAGTGCGGCACACCCACAGGGCCTGGGGGCAGACCCATGTGCTAGATGGGTATGGGAGGCACCCCGCTCATGTACTGTGTGGGCAAATGCCCTTCTGACCCCCCAGTAGGCGGACGCATTCCGAGACAAGGACACAAACAAACCAGAGGCACCCCACCTCCACCACGTCTCAGTACCGCACGGAGGGGACCATGCAGCCGATGACAAGAGTGATGAATCCCAAAAACAAATACAAAATACCGTGATCCCTGCAACAGCCCAGCACACTGAGTGCTACACCCAGGTCTCTGGAGCCACTGGGGGCGCACCGTGCGCTGTGTGAAAAGTCAGCTGCTTTCCACCACCGGTAGCCACAGGTCCCAGGGTCCTGAACTATGCACCCTACAGCCCCTGCTGGTACACCAGGGATTTGTTTACGCCCTCACTGTTGGCTGCATAGAGCACAACAACAAGGCGGCTGGCCAACCAAGCAGGAGCGAAACAAATATTCTGCAAGAAAACACGTGACAAAAGTCACCCAAAGGGAACTGCGCTGAGCCAACAAAACACACCATGTCCACCAGCTCATCACACTCACTGCAGCTGCCGTGTGGGATGGGGCGGGGGCGCTGGGTAGAGGGGGAGATGAGACTGGGTCTTCCTGAGTCTCTATTTCTTTTCGAACTGCGGCAAAAGGCGTCCAGGGCCAGTTCCAGCTCTTGCCAAGCCCATGTTGAGCCCATGCTGAGCCCATGCTGAGCTCATGTTGAGCCCATCTTTCTTGTGGCCGTGCATGTGCGCTCGTCTCTGTACAGGGGGCGTACCGTGCGCTGTGCGTGCGCTGTGCGAAAACGCCCCCACAGCATGAGGCCACCACCCCACACGTGACACGCATGCGTCGCCTTATGAGGGCCGGCAGGAGGTGTGGGGGGGTCCGATGGTGGTGGAACAGTCTGGTCGGTGGTGCTTTTTGGTCATTGCTTCATGTGCCCATCCGCACACGTGCCTGTTCCTTCCATCCCCGAAGGTCAACGCCCTGCGACGTGAGGAGGAGCGCTTGGTAGAGCGGCTCCGGGGGATGGAGATGACTCCGGCGGAGGAGGACACCAGCCGTAAGCGCCTCTACGAAGTGGAGTGGGAGATCCACGACCTGATGATCCGCGCCCCGGTCTTCGAGTTCGCGCGCGACGGCGCAAAGATCGACGACCTGCGGCAGTCCGCAAAGGCGGTCATCGCGAGCGGATCGTGGAGCCCGCGGCCGGCCATTGGCGCGACGACGCCGGAGCCCGTCTCTGGGGGCCTGCCGAAGCAAGAGGCTCATGTGGAGCATGCCGAGGGCCAGAGTAAGGTGCCTCCCTTCCACGGCCCTCCACAGCCTCCCCAACTGGAACGGGGTGGGGTGGGCTGGGGTGGGGCGAGACGACCTGTCTCCAAGCTTCTCCTGTATGCCTCTTTCCTTCCACCGCATTTATGGTGGTGATACCTTAGGCATTTGGTGCAACTGACCACAAACCAGGGTGAGTGCAATCGGGGACACGTGGCAGCCCAAACCCGAGGCTACAAAGGAGTCACCTAACCCTAACCAGCAGCGAAAGTGCAGTGAAATTCAAGACGTCAGTACGATCCCGCGGAACAAAAAATTGGGATGGAGAGTTTTTATCTTTGAAAATTTGGAGAGTTTACGCTGAGTAACGCGTGAGAACTTGCCCATTGACCATTGCAATCCCAATACCATCCAGTCCAATCGCAACTCACTGACATTGTGGGTTGCTCTTGCACATTGCTGGTCGCACCATCGTACGATTTGGCTGTCAAACAGGAGGCTCGCACGTAGCGGTGCCTCAGCAACGTACTGCGCCCCAGTGATGTAATGGCCCCTTTAACATGACATATCGCGGTCACGGGGTCAACGATGCTGCAGCTGAGGCAGTCCTGAGACGTCTGTTGTGGTCAAAGTCTTACAAATCCCCAGATGAGGCATTCAGTGGGGGGGGGGCTGAGGTCCGCAGCATCGCTAACCCTCTGCCGCCCTCCGCTCCGCAGGAGTTCGTGGACCCGGACGACATCACCAGCGGGAGCACGGACATGTACGCCCCGAAGCAGAGCCACGAGGGCATGTGGCTGAAAAGCGCCCCGGGCCCCCGGGCCCGGCCCTGCACCGCCGGGCCCTCCCACCAGCCGCTGAGGCGCGACGCCGCGCGCCCCGACGGCGGCGCGCCCCAAAAGAAGGGCCGGGAGCCCGCGTTCCGCCACCTGAGCAGCCTGCGCCGGCGCAGCAGCCACAGCCTCGGGCTGGTCCCGGCGCCCGCGCCCGCGCCGGCCAAGGGCCGCCGGACCACCCCGGACCTCTGCCACTCGAGTTGGCTGGCGGACCACGGGCTGGTGGTGGAGACGGTGGGCCCGTCCTCGTCCCTGGACAGCTTCGTGCGCCAGCGCACCGCGGAGCCCATCCCCCGGCAGCACACCCTCACCCCCGAGCCCGTGCCCCGGCAGCCCCGGCAGTGCGCGCGCAGCCCCGACCCGCTGGTCCTGAAGGCGAGCCAACCGCTCCTCGTCCGCAGCCGCAGCCCCACCCGCACCACGCGCAACCGCCGACTCTCGGGCGCGAGGCCGGGGGGTGACTCGCCGGGGGGCCTCGCGGGGCTGGCGGTGGATCCCAGTCACATGCCGGACCCGCTGCCGCCCCCGACCCCGAGCACCAGCCCCGAGCCCCCGCGCATCTCCGCGGGGCTGCGGGCGACGCTGCGGCGCAGCAGCGTGCACCGCCCCAAGAACCTGCTGCGGTCCCTGGACAGCGTGGCGCTGTCCAGCGTCGAGAGCCTCGTGAGCCGGTCGCTGGCGTGAGGGAACGCAGTCAGCCCCCCCACCCCCCCCCGTGTGCCAGGGACGGCACCACTGACGGTCCTTTGCTTAAGGGGGGGGGGGTTCGGGGGGGGTTCAGGGGGTTCCAGGGGCAGTTGCATTGGCGGTTGCACCTGACTCACAAAGCGGTTGGGGCAGTTACTGGCCGTTGGAGGGGCGGTTGCAGATGGTTGGGGGGCAAGCGAAGGCATGAGCGCGTTGGGCGGGTCGGTGTTGGACGGGCCACGTGCCTGTGAAGGTCCTGGGCGCTGGTGCGGAGGAAGGGGCCGTGGGTCAGCGCTGGCCTGTGGCCTCTTCTATCCCGCCCCCTGCCCCCTCCGTGTGTCACGGTACAAGAGGGACCCGGTCCGCGCGTTCAAGTCACCTTGGCAGGCGCCCTCCCATGCGCCTTGGCGGGCGCCCTGGAGCCCCCCCACCCCCCCCCCCCCCCCCCGTGTGCCAGGGGCGGCACCACTGACGGTCCTTTGCTTAAGGGGGGGGGGTTCAGGGGGTTCCAGGGGCAGTTACATTGGCGGTTGCACCTGACTCACAAAGCGGTTGGGGGCAGTTACTGGCCGTTGGAGGGGTGGTTGCAGGTGGTTGGGGGGCAAGCGAAGGCATGAGACCCTTGGGTGCCCCCCCCCCCCCCCCCTCCTTAAGCAAAGGCCCGGTCAGTGCCCGTCCGGTCCGGGGGGGGAGAGGATCCTCCAGTGGCGGGGCTGGCCCTGGGCCTTCCATTTCCGCCCACAGAAAGGCACGTCCCTCCCATGTACCCATGGCGTCCGCTTTTGTGACGACTGGTGCGTGGGAGCGACCCGAGGGGATCGCCGAGGCTCCGCGATGGGCTGCTTCGTGGGACTCGGTAATATTCTGCCATAGACTTGGTAGGAACCACCAACTCGTTCGAGAATTCATGGCTCGGTCGTGGGTGGATGGTGTGTGACGCTGCCGTTGTGTGCATATGCATCCTGCTGCTGGACTGCCGGGCAGCGCATCCGACAAGCGTAGCGGTGCTGTGCCCGCCCAGTGCCGCTTGTCTGACCCAGTCTGACCCCATGTTTCGAAGTGTGTGCCTGACACTAACCACGAACATACACCACGAGGGCGCTCTTGCCACGGTGCGCGCGCGGTGCAAACTTTGGGTGTATCTGGGGATCCTCCCGGTGATGACTGCAACCATCAGGAGGCCTCCAAGAAAGACGTAAAACTGTCTAAAAGCCTCTGGGATTCATTGGCAACGATACTAAAAACCCAGGAACACAGGTGTTGTGCTTGCAACTGAGCTTTTCTAGGGTTCTATGGGCTGCTTGGGTGGGTGCGTCTTGGGGTGGTGGGCCGGTGGTTGACCACTAACAGTTGCCACGGTGCGGACGCAGTGCGCGCGCCGCGCAACAACACCCTCTATGACCCCAATGCCCCGTCACTGTGGTCGGTTCCTCGGGCCGTGGGCAGGGCACGCCGCGGTTTCCCGTGCCCTCGGCCTCTCGGCCTCGCGTCCGGGCCTGCCTCAGGGCCGCATTCCTTGCAACACCGGCGGTGCATCACCCCCGCAGGCCTCAGTGCCGTGGGCCCCAGGCGGGCGCGCATCGCAGATGGTGGGGCCGCGCTCGCCCGCGCTAACCCCGCGCTAACCCCGCGCTAACCCCAACGGTCTCTGACACACGGAGCCGTTGAAGTTGGGGCCCGAGCAAGGCCACAAAGCCTTGTAGTCCGACCGGCCCGCCTGCCTTCTGGCGCTCTGCGTGGCCCGAGACCCCGAAGGCCGACCAAACGCCCTGGGCAATCCGGACCTCGCGGAGAGCGCTGGGCTTCGATGGAATCCACTGCCTGTTGCCCACAAAGTCACCAGCTCCAGAACCTCCCCCCCCACCCCCCCGGGACGACGGTTCCCCCCCCTGGGGGGGGGATGGACAAGGGGGGGGGGCTGGACAAAGGGGGGGGGATGCCTGCCCAGAAAAACCCGTGTGAAATAGGCCCTCAATGAGGCGCTGAACTGCACCACACACTCCTCCATGTTTGATTATGTGCGGAACAAACAACTCCCCCATGTTCTTGCTGAACCTGCACAATCCCAAGAACAGGCCATTGGATCCCAAGGAACGTCGCTGTCCTGTGCTGCAGGCTGCACCTCCCGCAGGCACCATCGTCAGCCGAAGTCGCTGGATGGTCTGTTCTTGCGGAGCCACGCGCAGCCTCATGTCCTCCATCTGCTCGCGGGCATGCGCTCCATGTCGGCGTGGGGGATGCCGAGGAGGACGCTTCCGGCTGCTGTCATCAAAGGACGAAAGGCCCGCATTACCCAGCCTTCCAAACCCCCTACACGAGCCCCATGGCACACGGCACAAATGGAGGGACCGGGTCCCGCCGCCTCGTCCGATGCCTTCCCGGACCCATCACCCAACCCTGTCCCGAGGCCTCTTTAACCCTGCAGCCAACCCCTTACATATCAGTGATCCCCACCTTGAGAAGGGGCGGCCTTCCCTCGGGGATGGATGTGAAGGGGGGTTGGCCCTCCCATTTGAGTGGGCCAACCTTGCGAACCAGCCCATCTGTCCCTTGTCCCAACTGCCCCAGCCAACGGGACCGGTAACCGCCAGCGCTCCGAATCGTTTTGCGAGTCCCCTCCCACCGCCTTGCCAACGCTCCCACTGCCTTGCTAACCACTTCTGACACCCTGCACTTGTCCCAATCTGCTTCAATTGCGTTTATGGGCACACTCTCCCGCTTGCAGGGAGGGTGGTGGCAGGCACCGTGCTTTTGTGAGGGTGGCCCAAAGTGACGGTCCCAAGTCTGGAGCCTGATGCACTCGTTGCGTGTGCACGCGCTCTTTGCACTGCCGTGCTTTGTAACTTGTCGCCACATCATCGCGTTCTGAAACTTACTTTGTTCGCAGCGCAAATCACTCATGTGCGTTCTGGGTACAACCCCTGGGATGGTGGTGATGGACGCTCGATCCGCAAGGGATGCAGTGGTGGTTGCACCCTCTGGATGTGGTCGGTATGTGTCCATCCACTACAGTGGGAAAGACGCGCAGCACCCTCATGTCTGCTACCCATCGCGATCTCCTGCACGACAGCTGTATTGTGCGAGCCACCATCTGTAACTCTGCCAGTGGTCAGGACCATTCGCAGTGCCATGTGCCACTGCCAAGCTGCTGCCCTGCGACAGCACCCGCCAACATGCAAGGCACACGGTCAACCAAACCCTTGTTGTGTGTCTGCAACCTGGGATGAGGTGAATGAACAGTTCCTGTCCACAGCGATGATAATATCCAGGAACCGCCGTGCCAACAGTTGATCTGCACAAAGAGATCAACCACAAACGGGGGCACACCCCGCCCCATCCCCCGGATCCAAATCCTAAGGCTGGAGGCCCTAAGGCTGCCTAGGTTGATCCACAATAGGACGGAGGATGCGCATGGCTGCGGGTACCAGCCGCTCAGGTTCGGGGACAGCGGGAAGCGCAGAGCTGCCTAATGTCACACAGGGGGGTACCTCCCTCCGGTTCCAATGCATCCCTGCCAATGGCTGTCAAGGCCAAAACCTCGCGCCGCAGTTCCAAAACTGTAGCAACAGGCTCATGATTAGTTGCATGCTTAATGTGTTGCATCATTGCACCTGCTCCCGACTCTCTGACATTCCGGAGGAGGGGGAGGTACCCCCCCTCACCCTCCAGGGCGCTCAGCCTAGGCCCAGCCACTGTCTCCCTCACGCCAAGCGCCAGCTTCAATGGCATTTGTAACCGACGGTAACCGCCCCCAACCGCTTTAGCACCCTCCTCCAACCGCTTGTCCCACCGCTTCTGGGGCTGCGTCTGGGGTCCCTTCCTTTCTAATGGCCCATTGGTCAAGCATCTGTGGAATGGTCCAAACAATGTGTGCTCATCTGTGGGGCCCCGCTGGGCACTACTGCAGGCCACAAGAGGGGCAGTCTACGAGTGTGCCAATGCACAAGTCAAACATGACCATCGTCCCCATCAGCTTCACCCCGGTGCTATCCTGCTCAGCATCTGCATCAACTACTGGTTGTCGGCGGTTCAATGTCCCAACGTCAAACACCTGGAAGGGGTTCCCGTACCCCCCCCCCCCCTTGTCTAAGCTACGCCCTTGTCCAAGCTACAGTAGGCGTAGGGACCGTATTAATTTGGTACCTAATTTTAATTCGGTACCAAATTTAGTGCAACCACATAAGACATGGGTTTGACGAATTTGCGAGTCACATAGAGTCATGGACACATTTGTTGTGAGTGTTTGCCCACTTGAACCCACATAACTCTGATTTTGGGGGTATTTGTGCATTATATTCCCCCTTCTTGCACTAGCTCACCATGCAATCTTCTCTTTCACTCATACTATGCGCTCATTTACGTGTGTGTCGGTAGTTGTATATGTCGCGCGCAAGCTACGCCCGTGTCCAAGCTACAGTAGGCGTAGGGACCGTATTAATTTGGTACTTTGGCGTAGCTTAGACAAGGGGGGGGGGGTTAGGTCCCATGGGTGACACAAATAACAGGTGCATGCAAACCTCTGCTAGTCTGCTGGGTCTGCCCCGCTTTAATTCGTGCACCGCGCACACACCACGTCCAGTGCTCCCCCTTCTCGCACGTTTGTCCCTTTGGGTGCAGGTTACTTCCTCTTCCCATGTAAATAGAATGCAGGGCATCGCACTTCCAGGGCTGGCCTTATCACCAAAACCTGGGAAACTGCCGACCTCAAGTCCCCAGTGTGCGCTTTGTCTGACCAGGCGTTGTTTGCCCGAGTTCACATCCATCACACGAAACTTCTGCAAATGACTTTAGTTTTGCCACAGAGAAGTGGTGCAGTACCAGGCCTTTGCTTAGTGGCTGGTTGATACTATACCAGGGGGGGGGGGGGGGTGGGTGGGTCAGAGGCCAAAAAAAAGTTTGTGTACCTAAAATCGGCCTCCAAGTTCGGGCCCCTTTGATAAATTTCATTTTTTTCCTGAGGAAAAATTTTCTGATGTGGGTGGGTGGGTGGGTCAGCCAAAATCCCGGGGGGCCAATTTGACCCCCCCCCCCCCAGTATCACTAAGCAAAGGCCTGTGCAGTACCTGTGTGCGTATTGCTTGTACCGGGTCATGTTGTACATATGATGGTCGATGATTCTTCTGTGACAGGAACTCAGTTGCCCACCCGGACGTTCTGACCTTCACTGGCTGACAGCAACACTCGCCAAATGACACTGATGGCGGCCAAACTGCCCATGTTTGCTGCGCCAACCAAACGTCATCGGATGACAAGCGCAGCCATGCTGATGGTTACACCTGGCGACATCAGAACCAAACCCAGTGTTGTTACAGAATTGGATCCAAGTTGGGAGATGGGTTCAGCGGCAGTGTGGGGAAGGGGGGGGTCGGTCGATACAAGCCAAACAGGTGCACAGGCGTTTGAGAAGTGACGGGGATCTGAGTGGTTTCGCTGCCTTAATTTGCGGGTTTTCAGGCTTCGTAGTGTGCGCCACTACATGTTCTTTGTGCGAGGTGGTGCCTGAGCAGAGGTGCCCTGGCCTTGATGGCATACCCCGATGGTTGTGTACACCTCTGCTGGGAATTCAGGGCTGTTTTATGCAACACCTTGTGTTGGCCAGCACGCAAGACCATTACGGATCATGGCTTTGCCATGATTCTGCTCCAGGCCACAGCTTAGTGGCGACCATGACCTGTACCCAAGGGGGGGGCTGGGGGGGTTGTCAGAGGCCAAGGGAAGAGTCGACCTCAGGGGTGGGCCGTCTCCTCGGTTTGGGTACGCGACTCCCCCCCCCCCCCCAAGGGGCCTTCGGCCCACTTCTACTGGGGGGGGGGAAGTCGCGTACAAAAGCGAGGAGACGGCCCCCCCGTGGTCGACCTCCAATTTCGGGCCTCTTTGATAAATTTCATTTTTTTTTCCTGAGGAAAACATTTCCGATGTGGTTGGGTGGGTGGGTCAGACGGAGGATCCCAGGCTCCCCCCCCCCCCCGGGGGGGGTAACGGATTGAGTGTGGCATAGGGTCAGGACTTTGTTGGTTATTTCACAACTTGACATCATGGCTGGGTAACGGGTGGCCGTGGCCTGTTCCGCTCTCTGGCATGGGGTTGAACTTAGGACTGGCAGATGCTCAAGAAGAAAAGTTCTTCAAGCTTCGCAGGGTGCGGCACTCCATTGCGACACCAACGGACATATACGGTACAACTTTACGTGTCAGAGAGCTGAAGAGCTGGTTGCTGGTCCGAGGTTTGAGCCCCTAGGCCAGTGTGTGGCCCGCGCCAGCCTGTGGCTCGCGTGCCAGAAGGGGCTCGCCCATGGGAAACTGCAGTTAGTATAGCGAAGCGGGGTAACGAAAGTTCTGCCACCGGGCCCCCAGCACTCCCCCCCCCCCCCTGTCTCTGGACCTGCTTCCCATCCTACCTCCTCCCCTCCTTAGCCTTTTTATAATTTAAGGCGGGGATACATCGGGTCATCCAATGGGCTCGGCCAAAAATGATGGGGCATGGGACTGGAGGCGTCTAAAAGACGAAGACCCCGCAGCAAAATCCACAGCATGGGCCCACCTGATTCAGACGCCCTGGATGGCCCGTATGATCCCGCATCAGCATCGCACAGAGGTGCTGGTGGCGGGCGTGGCAGGATGGTCTCGGGATGGAGTCAGCTGGAGTGCGGTGAAGCTGGCCAGGACCTTCCATGAGACGCTGGGGATCTCATTTCAATCCCCTGATCCGCAGCGGTACGTCGACGCGCTGCTGTATGGGTTGACACTTGCCTGGGGAGTCGAGGTGACTGCGTTCAGCCTGTCTGCGGAAGAGGCGGCCGTCGGGTTCGCTGTCTGCGACTTGATCGCCAAGCCGCCTGGAAAATCGGTGAACAGGAGAGGAGGAGTGGGGATCAAGGGTGAGAGACACTCTCCGGGGAAGAGCGCAAAGCCCGAGACCATCAGTGGCATGGCCCTGGACGAGGAGGCGGGCGCCAGAGCCGATGATCGCGAAGGAGGTGGGGGGCCGGCCGCCGCTGAGGAAGGCGAGGAGGAAGAACTGACGTATAAGGAGCCCAGCTTCAAAAATGCCAGGTGGATGAGAAAGAGGCCCGGGGCCCCGCGGTGGACGGTCAAACTGTGCCACCTGGTTGAAAGGTTAATGGAGGCCGAGGAGTCTGAGACTGAGACGGAGGTGTCCACGATCATTGACGATGTCTGGCAATTGCTCCTTGATTGCGACAAATCCGGTAAGGACGCGGTCAAGGCAAAAATAAAGGGGGTCAAAAAGAAGAACAAGAAGAAGGCCAAAAAACAGAGGCGCAAGGAGAAAAAGAAGGAGATGAAGGAGCGCCGGTCGTCTCGAAGGGGAAAAGGGAGGCGCATGTCCTCCGACTCGGAATCGTCGTCCACGGACAGTAGCAGCGACAGTGCGTCTGATACCTCATCTACAGCAAGCTCCAGCTCATCAGGGCGCCACTCAAAGCGTAAAGGCAGAGGTGGCACGCAGGGGAGCACAAGTCAGCCGGAGTTCAAATGGATAGATGGAAAGCGCCACTTCCGCAGCAAGAAGACAGGAGACTGGGTTAATTGCGAAAACCCTCCAAAAACGGCATGCCCGGAGTGTGGTGGCCACCATTGGTGGTTTGACAGGGAGAAGCACGGGTGTAAAGGCCGAAGGAAATGACTGCGAAGCCATGACGCTGGAGACGGGGCTGCAGGGGGCACGCAGGACGACGAGGAGAGCGAGCGCGAGTGGCCGTGGGCGGCAGCGCGCGACAGACTCGAGGCGGCGATGGCTGATGAGTACGGGACGAATTTTGATGCCACTACGGTGCGGGGCCTGCAGGATGGTACCCTCGACGGGTATCTGCGGCAGCTCAGGCGACTGGCAAGGCTGGAGCGGATGCGACCAGGCGACGGTGCTTGGGGTGTACAGGAGGCCAGGCTCATGCAGATTGTGCAGGGCGACCTGTCAGAGAGCGCCGCAAAGCTCGTTCTGGCTGCGGCGAGGCTGGCCGAAAAGATGGCGTGGCTTGCCCCGGTGGTGCGGAAGTCTGATTGGTACTTGGTTATGTCTATCGACCAGCGGCGGTGCAAAGAACAGCGGGCGGAGGCGAAGGAGTGGGCGCAACTGGAGGACTTGTGCAGGCTGTGTGCGGCTGCCTCTAGCTTCGCAGAATGGGAGGCGGTGGCGCTGGCGTGCATATCGGTGGGACACTGCCTGCGGGGCTCCGAGGCGGGGGGTGGGCTGGGACAGGAAGATGAGGGGTTGCGATTTTTTGGAACGAAGTCCAGGAGGGGGGTCCAGAGACAGGAAGTGGGGCCCTGGGTGCGAGCCTGGTTGCAATTCCTGGCAAAACTCAGAGCGCTCAAAGGATTCCACCCCGACAGAGGGGCGTGGCACGAGTCCAGGGAGGCGCTGGGGAAAACGTTGGTCAGCCTGCTGGAGAGGGGGGAGGGAAAGAAGACTGTCCGGTGGCATAGCTTCCGTAGGATGGGGGCAGCACAACTCCGGAAAATGGGGGCACCGCTCACAACAATTATGCTGTGGGGGGGGATGGAAGTCAGCGAAAGTCGCGCAGATGTATACCGAGGCCCCTCCCAGGTGGAAGTTTGCCCGCTCGGGAAAAATCCCATGGCCTGTGGGGGGGGGGGGGGCAGAGCCGGGCTACTGCACGAAGCAGGGCTCCACGCTCTCGTTCTGGCCGTCATGGATACGCCGGGAGATCGCCTTCGCGGCCGGGGAAGCTTCCTGACTTGCTGGGGGATCGCCTGAGGGGGGTGAGGGTGCACGCAAACGAGGTAGGACAGTGTCCCCGAGTGCGAGTGCTTCTAGGGCGGTTGCGAGATGCGGCGAGGGCGATAAGCGAAATGCGGGGCGTCAAGGTGCACAGGCAAGAGATGGTGCGTAACCTCATTACAGGGATGGGTGAGGCGGTGCTCAGGCTGGAGTGTGGGGAGGAGGGTCTGGATACGCTGTGCAGTGTGTTAATAAAAGTTGGGGAGGGGGACTTAGACGAGGAGGACGATGGATACTACAGTAGCAGCGACGAGGAGGGGGTGGTTACCGAGGACATGGCTGCTCGGGGGGTGGGGGAAGCGGGATGTGTGACAGTGTCAGACAAGATCTGGAACAGCTTGGTCCCTCGTGACTTGCTGGGGGTGTACCGGAGGCAGTTACGGGGGGACAGTGCGGGGATTGAAAAGTCACATGGGGGGAAGTCGGGGCCCGTGGATGCAATGCTGGAGTCCCTCAGAACTGAGACTAAGGGACTGCGCAGAACAAAGCGCCCCGAGACGGCAAAAATGTTCCTTACGTGGAAGAATGCGCTCAAATGCCGAGCCATTCTTGATGCGCGGAGAGTCAACGCAAGCGACCCCCGGAAGCCCCCGAAATTCCGACTGCCAGGGCTGGAGGCCATCCGCCACTGGATGGGACGTGCGCGCCCTCGGCGTGTGGGGGGGGGCAGGTGCCGTGTTTTTCTGGCAAAGCTGGACCTGCAAAATGCTTACTGGAGCATCCGCCTCCCCCCCGCCTGGCGCAGTGTTTTTGTGGTGGGGGGGCGGTCGGGTAGGCGTTTCCGGTATGCGAGGCTGCCATTCGGATGGGCCTATAGCCCAGTGATATGCCAAAAGCTGGTATCCTCTGTTATCCGGGGGGCCTTGTCGAGACGTGGTGTGCGGGGTTGGGTGTACCTGGATGACATTTTACTGTCGTGCAGGAGCAAGAGTCGTCTGCGGGGGGCTGTGAGGGACTGCATTCGCAGGCTGAGACGTGCGGGTTTTATTGTGGGGGCAAAGTCCGAACCGGATCCGACTGAGAGACTCAGTTTTATTGGAAAGCAGATTGACACCAAGGCTGGGACAATCAGCAATGCGGTGGGTGCCTTGGTCGGTGCCTTCAGGGCGTGGATCCGGGGGGTGGGCGGGGGGCGCCTGCCCTCAAAGGTTATGGAACGCCTCCTGGGTAAACTGTGCTGGCTGAGCAGGCCCAATGCGGGTCTGGGCGCCTTCCTGGCGGGCGCATATCGAGGTTTGCAGAGTGGGAAAGGAGTGTTTGGTAGGGGGGTCTGCAAGGGAGTGGCGACAGTGCTCCTATTCTCCTGTGTCCCTCAGCGGTGCGACCCTCCAGGGCCTGGTGGACGAGGGGCCTGGGAGGTGTTCGTGGATGCAGCGCCAGAGGGCAAACGTTTTCGACTGGGGATTGTTGGGGGGGGGGATTACTATCGATCGGAGGTGTGTCCGCCCTGGGTGGACTCCCTGCAGCAAGCGGAACTGTATGCGCTGTACATCGTCATTAAGGTGGCATCCTATCGTGGTTTTGAAAGAATTCGTGTGGGTTCAGACAGCAACGTAGCTAGGTCTCAGATTAATGCGCTGAGGGCGTCGGTGCATGCCGATTCTCAGCAGCGAATACTCCGGCGCCTGTTTTGGCTAAGGTGCTGGAGTACTGTTAGTGTCGAGTCCTTCAGGGTGCCGTCCCTTTTAAACGCGGCCGACCCCCTGAGTAGGGAGACAGGCTTCCAGTCTCGGAAACAGGCCGTTGCCGAAGCAGCAAGGCGTCGTGAGATGTGGGAAAAAGCCGTCGACACCAAGTACATGGGTCTGATGGAGATGATTCGCCCCCCGTGGAGATTCAAAGGGGAGGTGGGGGACTGATGATACGACGGCTACGGGGACATATGGACGCGCAGTCGCGCGGCAAAATGTGCTGTCCGTGGAATAGTGCATCTGTCCTGATTGCTTTGTCCAGGGGGAGGGGTGGGGCAGGCAGAACTGCAGTTAGTATAGCGAAGCGGGGTAACGAAAGTTCTGCCACCGGGCCCCCAGCACTCCCCCCCCCCTGTCTCTGGACCTGCTTCCCATCCTACCTCCTCCCCTCCTTAGCCTTTTTATAATTTAAGGCGGGGATGCATCGACCCACCCGCCCACCCTGTGTCTTGTCCCCGCGCCTGCCAGGGGTGATGAAAGGACAGCCCTTCATTTGTTACTCTGTCACTGGTGCTGTCCGTGGAATAGTGCATCTGTCCTGATTGCTTTGTCCAGGGGGAGGGGTGGGGCAGGCAGAACACATATCTTGCTTCAATGGCACCCCGCCTTCACCTTGGACCCGGAAACCAAGTTAGTCTCGGGTCTATTCCAACTTGCTTTTTGTGTTGCATTGCGAAGCTCGAGAGCCAGGTGCTCATGCGGAACACGATACCAATCTTAGACATCCAAAGTGAGTATTAGGGCCCCCTGGCCACCTTTACATTTGGGGGGGTAAGTTGGTGTCAAAAGCTATGAAGTGAAGTGAAGAGAGAGGGGTGGTATGGAACTACACCACACCACACGACACTATGCGACACGGCACTACGTTGCACTACATTACACTGCAATGCCCAACATGATGCTACATCCAATAGGGACTGTATCGTCTGTCCTTTTTTTTCGCTGCATAAACCAGAGGGGCTTAGCCACCATGCCTCATGACCTTGCTACCACATGAAGGATCATCAGCCCCCTTTCCAGCTCGCCCTCCCCAATGTGTGTTGTGGTTCATGTACTCCATCCCAACGAAAGTTGACCTGCCGTTGACTCCATGCAAGTAATCCTTGTCTGAACCCCATCTTCGCAAGCACTGGCCTCACCTTGGTCTTCCCCTTTTCGTTTCCTGCTCGCTTATTTTGTCTGTTCTGCGCCACCAGCCCTTGCCACACGATGACACTGTGATATCACAGTGCTGCGGTGGGAACTGAATTTTTTCACGCGCCAAAATTTTGCATCAGATTTCATGTGCAGTTTGCTGCACATTGATTCATGGCCTCTCAAATCAACTCGCCAAAAGGCATATCTATGGGTTTGAGACAAGGCTGACCACGACAGGGTTAAGGAACGGAGTGGAGGCCCAAGCCAATTTACTAACCTGGACTGTGACCACAGACCCTGGCAAAGAGTGCTCAACAGTGGGAGCTTGGACAGAACCATGTGCAACTCTGAGTCGATTCATGGCTATCGCCCAAGGCACACCCTATCCGCAGGGGGCGCCTTAAGCGCAGTGTGCATGCAGTGCGCGCGCAGTGCAACTATTTGGGCGTCTGGCGTAGTAGAAACCCATACTTTGTGGTACTTTGGGCATCATTGTTGTTTGGTAGTAGGTTTTGATGCATTGGGGATATGGCATTTGTGGATGTTCACCCTGTTTCACCCATTTCTACCTTTTTGCACACGTTTTTTACCCATTTCCACCACACCTACTCTTTTTCTCGGTTGATTGATATGGTGATACACTTTCAGGGTGCCTGCTACAGGACATCATACTTCCCTCCTCATTTCTCAGGCCCACTTTCTCCATGGATCTGAGTATTGGGGATAGGGTGTTCTATACCCGCTCCAATGGCCTGCGACCTCCTGCCACGGTGGTTGGGACGGCTGAAGACGGACTCCTCCACTTGGAATACTACCAAGATGGGGTGAGAGTGGTGAATTGGCAATGCAAGATGGAGTCCATCTCCTTTGCCATCCCAAGTTCAGATTTGCCACCTCACTGCCCTCCATCTCCACCGCCCAACGCACAGTCAAGTCCCCCCCCAAAGGCCCCTGGTCCTTCACCACTGCTACAAGAACCGGGAAGGTCCCCCTCAAGGTCCCCTCCAGTCCAGTTTGGGTCGCCTAATTCTATTGTTGTTTCCAAGGGGCGTGCCTGGGGGCTCTTCGGGGGGAATATACTCTAAAAGTAGCGCGCAGTGTGCGCGCAGTGCGCACGCAGTGTAAGGATTCCCCCGCAGAGACATTTTTAGGAGGATTGCGCATGGGGGGCGGTGAAGGGGGGTTGATGCTGCCCAGCGCATTGGGGGTTGGTTTGCGCCTTGTGGAACAAGGATGCCAGTGAAACACTGGAACCGAAAATTGTAGCTGTACCTGGGAACACTGGTGTGCCTTCTCCAATGTCGAAGTGCATGCGACTTGGGGGTGACGGGTGCACGGTGTGCACCCTTTTGGGCAATTGCACAGCTTTTGCCCCCTGACCGGACCCTCACAGAAAGGTCCTGGATAGCAACATGTGCACCAAGAAACCAGCTAGCAAATGGGCATCTGATCAGGTTCTTGCAGTTTGAACTGATGGGTCTGCAGTCAAAGCTTTGCAGGACATAACCAACAAACAATCTGCAGCATAGACAACACAATCAGCCCTGTAGAACATACAGATATTCTGTTTTTTTTCTCCGACTCAAACTGTCCAGTTCAAAGTGAGGTCTCGGGCAACAGCCTGGATCAAGGGTACAGATATTCAAATGCATGCCACAATCACTTTGTGAGAAATGACAGCGCAGTTTGCATTTGTGCTGTATGACATGAAGCAGAGCACCAATGCTCACCATAAAATATTGCCTCCAAAATCAACAGCCACTGCTACCTTACAAGGAGCCCCGGCATACTTTGGACTACATGTGCCATGTACGCCTTCACCAATTGAATCAACCGGCATCCAGCACTCCATGACAACGATCACCGTCTCCATGCAAGCCACATGTTACAAATCCCCTCGGCATGAAATATTTTTGTACTTTGACAATACCTGAGAACTTTTTTGAGTGTTGGTTGTAAATCTCAAGGTACAATTCTAGGCGAGGGTCAGAAAGTCGCATGGGCAAAAAAAAAACAGTTCTCAAACATTTGGTTCGGCACACAGCTTGGAAAACCGGAGGCGTCCGCTGCTTGGAAAAAGTGCTTGGAAAGTTTGATGGGCAGGGGTGCTTGGGAAAAGTGCATGCGAGGTTGCATGCGAGGTTGCTGGGTGGGCTGGGCTGGGATTGGTGCTTGGAAACTGCCTGGGGTCGATGCACGGAAAAAGTGTTCGTGTGTTCCTAGCAAGAAGTGCTTGGGAAAAGTAGTTCCAACAATACCACAACACACCATCGTGTGGAAGCGATTGTTGTCTCCATGGGCCAACTAAAAAAGTTAGTTGTGAATCCTAGAGAAGAGATGTAGCGATACCCCTGACCAAATGTACATTTTATGGGAAGCGTATTTGTTACATGTGCCTGAACGGAGACATATGCATGCATACACAAAAGGCACCTAACAGGTATGGCCCTGGTAGCAGGTCTCAGAGAAAGTCAACTCACAGGAAGCACACCTTTGCACACCACGGCTGGCATAAAGTTGATAAAGAGATTCTGAATTGTCAACCTCTTCAGCTGGCACTACAAGGCTGATGTTTTATTTTCTGGTTATTGACAGATTGTTTCATGTGTAGCAGGATTTGCATGGTCTTGAGCAATTCCTGCTCACCACCCTTCCAAACGCTACGCACAATCTTGCACTACTGCAATTGTGCAAAGATGTGCTCAACACTCGCATGATACCAGCCATGCACATCATTGTATTCCTCCTGCCTATCAGCTAATTTCCAACTTCCGTTAAAGGGATCCACAGTATGAATGCCTCCCTTGTATGCCCCATCATGCAGGCCCACCTCAAAACCGAAAAAATCGCCCAACTGACGGTGGGGCTCCTCCCTATCCCAAATCAAAACATCAGGGGTGGTCCCAGGTGACAGGGGACACACCCAAAGAATAATACCCAGGAAATCAACTGCCACTGTAACCCCATAAATGTTGCCAACATATTTTGGGTTCAACAGCACGTCGGCTTGGCTTGTCTTCGATGCACGATGCTTTAGGGGTGGTTGGGGGTCACATTGTGCTTCATGGACGGCATTCAGACCATCCACAGAAGCATGCTGTCCATCAAATTCAGGGTGGTGTCCATCAAATTCAGGGTGGGGAGAGGGTAACTCACCATATACTGAAGTATGCTGTACATTGGATTCAGGGTGGGTGGAGTGTAACCGACCATCCAGTGAAGCATGGTTTCCATCAAGTTTTTGTTGGGGGGACGGCGACTGACCATCCACTGAGGTATGCTGTTCATCACGTCGGTTGAGGGTGATGGGAATGGGCCCCGAATGTGGAACTCAAGGCGGTGGAGTGCAGCAGCATCATGAATGATTGCCTCCCCGTTCACCGACATTGTATGCGGAGGTAATCACCAGGGTGCTGCGAGGGGCCCCGAACATCAGGAACCTGCTCATCTGCACCCTGCGGTGATAGAAGACACGGGTATGAGCTTGGACACAAGACAATGACAGTATGTTGCTGAGCTATAGACCAAGGGATAACATGTATTTGCACGTCACTTTTTTTTTGCGCCCGGACCTGCTGGAAGTGGCCGCGGGCCCCAGTGAACACGTTTTTGCGCGTCACTTTTTGCGCCCGGACCTGCTGGAAGTGGCAGCTGGCCCCGGCGACATTGGGGAGGCTATTGGGGAGGCTATTGGGGAGGCTATTGGGGAGGCTATTGGGGAGGCTATTGGGGAGACTATTGGAGAGGCTATGGGGGAGGCTATTGGGGAGGCTATTGGGGAGGCTATTGGGGAGGCTATTGGGTACATTGCAACCATCCAGAAATTTAGGGTGAAATGGGGCACCAGCTCAGCAACACAGCATCTTAGGGGACAACAACGAAGCAAAACAATGGGGTCAAGTAAATTGTCCAAATAAACAAGATGCACAGTGCGCAGTGCACGGTGCATCCCGCTCCCCCTTGGAATTGAGGTTCGTTTTTCGGACAGTCTGTCCTACGGTGGTTGCCAACACTGGAAAATCGGAAAATGTTGCAGTATAAGCAGGGTCGCCCCCCCCCCCCCCTTTTTGGCCACTGGCTATGTGGTGCGACTTTCAGGGGGCAAACAGCATGGCTCTGTCACTGCCCCAGCCTTCCTTCCATTTACCAAGCCGAGGCGATGCACATTTGTAGAAACCTGCAACCCTTCTTTGAAGGCAAGCCAATGTTTGAGCTCCGTGTCATGGGACCGCTTGGGGCTGTGTTGCAAGAACGCACCCACTGGATACCGACACTGTCACACTGCAGTCGCCAACTGTACCAGAGGCTCTGCCACAGATCTGTGTGCAACAGTTTGCCACGTGACACCGCCCGTCCATGTCCGTGCCACTTTTTGCGTCAGGGCCAGGGACACCAGTTCAGAATCCGTGACAGTGTGCAGTGGTATGCCTGGCCGCTTGGTGCTCAGCGCATGCAGGGCAGCCCTGAGTTCTGGCCTGGTGATTGATTGGCGTTTGCGTGGTGGGACTGCCTGCGCTGTGTTTCGGGGATCAATGTGTGCAACCCACACTGCGTGCCCAGCGTGATCTGCAGCATCAGTTTCTGTTTTGGAACCGTCCACATACACCACATCCCATGAGCAGTGCCCGCACCACTGAAGGCAGGCCACAACTGAGCTGGCCCCTGCGGGGGCGCCTCAGTGATGAGCAGTGCTGTACACCCGAGTCTCTTGTATCGTAGTATGCAGCGGAGATGCCCCCGCGAAAAACCAAGCTGGACAGTGAGGTACTGTGATACTGTTGTGGCATTGATCCCAGCTTGAGGGGCTGCGGGGAGTCATGGAAACCCTCGTGATATGGCCACATCCCAGCCATGTGCATATTTCTTTGCAATTGCCTCTCAACACCAAACTGACCCACACCACTTTCTGAGTGTCTATTTTTTTTGCGTTTCTTAGGTTCCTCATGCCGAGCAGTTCTTAGCCCTGAATGCCTGATGGCTTCAGAAACTTCAGGGCAGCCCCCGCCAGCCTTTGCCGGGCCTTACATCTTGGGGAAAACTTTGGGTCGGGGTTCTTTCAGTAAAGTCAAGCTTGGGACACACCACAAAACCGGGGAACAAGTTGCCATCAAAATCCTGGAGAAGAAGCATCTTGATGAGTCCCCTCAAAACCTACAGAAAGTGGAGCAGGAAATCCGTCTGCTGCAGCTCGTCAACCACCCAAACATCCTGCGCTTGTTGGAAGTCATTCACTCGCGTAAGTTTTTGTTCTTGGTGCTCGAGTACATTCCTGGAGGTGAGCTCTTTCAAATGCTCCGCAAGCAGAAGCTAAGCATGGAACAAGCTTTCGCGTACTTCCACACGGTCATCGGCGCCATTGAATACATCCACAATTGCAGCATTTGCCACCGTGACATCAAGCCTGAGAACATCTTGCTGGATGAGGACGGGAGCTTGAAGGTGGCAGACTTCGGGATGGCATCTCTCGTGTCAGGGGACCGATTGTTGAAGACCAGTTGCGGCTCGCCACATTATGCAAGCCCTGAAGTGATCCATGGTCGAGCTTACAACGGTTTCAAGAGTGACGTCTGGAGTCTTGGCGTGCTTTACTATGGCTTCTGTGCCAGCTGCTTGCCATTCAATGATACCAACATCCAGAGGTTGCTGCAGAAAGTATGTACCGGTGTGTATACTGTGCCGCCGCATTTTCCGCCAGTTCTCGTGGACTTCATCAGCAAACTGATCGAGGTGGACGTCGACAAGCGGCTGACTATCGCCGAACTGAAACAGCACCGATGGTGGGTGGAGATGTGCCAGAAGGGCTCGCTGGACCCGACAAACTCTTTGAAGGCGGCACCCAAGTCAACCATCCCAAAGCTGCTCACACGACCGACTGCATCCGGCGGCCAGGGAAGCGTCAGTGCTGGTGACGGTGGTGAAAAGCCCGAGGCACAGTCCAACGTGATGGAGCTGCAGCCCGCCTTCGCAGGGCCGTACATCCTGGGCAGCACACTGGGCAAAGGGTCGCGCAGCAAGGTGAAGCTCGCAACGCACCACAAGACCGGGAAGCAAGTCGCCGTGAAGATGCTGAACAAGAAACACCTGAGCCAAAGCCCGCAGAACCTGCAGAAGGTGGAGCAGGAGATCCAGCTGTTGAAGCTGATCGACCACCCCAACGTGTTGCGCCTGCTCGAGGTCATCCATTCCAGTAAGTACCTCTTCCTGGTGCTCGAGTACATCCCGGGAGGGGAGCTATTCCAGCTCCTCTACAAACAGAGGCTCTCGCTGGAGCAGGCCTTCAAGTACTTCCACACGACCCTGGGGGCCATCGAGCACATCCACGGCCACAACATCTGCCACCGCGACATCAAGCCCGAGAACATCCTGGTGGATGAGGACGGGAGCTTGAAGGTGGCGGACTTCGGGATGTCGTCGATGGTGCCGAAGGACAAGCTGCTGACGACCAGCTGCGGCTCGCCGCACTATGCGAGCCCGGAGGTGATCCAGGGCCGGGCGTACGACGGGTTCAAGAGCGACATCTGGAGCCTGGGGGTCATGTACTACGGCTTCTGCGCCGGCTGTCTGCCGTTCAACCACAGCAACATCCAGAAGCTGCTGCAGAAAGTGTGCACCGGCGTGTACAGTGTGCCACCCGCGTTCCCGGCGCTGCTCACGGACTTCATCAGCAAAATGATTGAGTTGGACCCCCAGAAGCGGTACAGCATTGCGGAGCTGAAGCAGCATGACTGGTGGCTTGAGATGTGCGAGAAGTGCAACCTGGATCCCACGCACGGCAAGGGTGAGCCCATCCCCGGATTACGACCCGCGAGCCCCTCCAGCACCACCGCCGGGACCGCGGCCAAGGCCGCTTCCTCCCACTCCGACGCAAGCAACGCCCTGGAGGGCCTCGACGAGCTGAACGACATCGAGGAGCTGCGAAGTCGGCTTCACATGGTGGCCGGGAAGATCCAGGACATCCACACCTACGCCCTGCACCTGGAGAGCGACGTGGACAGCAGCGAGGCCAGGCTGCGCACCCTCCAGGAGCAGCTGAAGCAGATGCAGACCCCCGACGCAGCTTTGGACATCGCGCCCCCGGGGCTGGGGTCAGTGGTGCCGCAGGATGTCGTCGACATGTTTCTGGACTGGGGCTGGAAGGAGGAAGACGTCCATGACCAGATCCTCAGCAAGGGCCCGTCCCTGGGGAAGGCGATGCACCACCTGCTCCAGCACCACAAGGCGCACGCGAAGGAGGGGTCCAAGGACCTCATGTTCGACATCGTCCGGGACGGCAGCCCGCGGCCGGTGCTGAAGCAGAACTTCTCCGCGGTGCAGCTGGCGAACCCCAAGCCCCGCAGCGTGAAGCGGCAGTTCTCAGAGGGCCAGCTGTTGAAACAGAAGGACAAGTCGGTCTGGAGCCGCTTCTTTGGGAAGTAGCCCTGCGGTGCTGTGAACCAGCACCACTGCAGCGCACAAAAACGAGGGATGTGCGATGATGACTGATGGTTCAATTCCTCATCAACGTTGGCGGCCTCTGAGCCAAGGCATTTTGCCGTCTCAACAGGGGACCACGCGGCGCTACAAAGGGCACCACGCGCGAAGGTGCCCTTTGCTTCCGTCCTTGTCCCCGACCATCGTCCCAACTTTCATCTTCCGAACCTGGTTCCCTTTTGGAAGAGTGCGGTGTCCTGAGGTGTGGGCCTCGGGGTGTCCGGGGCCAGCCCCAGGGGTTCCGGGGCTACTCCCGGGGTGTCCGGGGCTAGCCCCGGGGGTTCTGGGGCTACCCCAGGGGTGTCCTGAGGTGTGGGCTTGAGGTGAGGGAGGTCAGGTCAGGTCAGGTCAGGTCAGGTCAGGTCAATGAGGGAGAAGTCATCCCCTTGTGATATGCCTGCGTCTCTCCGTAAGAGGGTGCCGCCCGCGCACCGGGCGCACCGCGCACGCTGCGTCATTCAAATATCCCGGGTTTTGTGCCATGCACAACATAGTCCCAGGACTTGGAACGGGGTGAGGGGGTGACGTGCAGCGCACATGCGCATCAGGGCTCATGGATGCGGCCAAACGCACGTGCCCGGGTGCACCATGTGCACCGCGCGCACCGCACGGGCGGCACCCTCTGAGTATACCGTCAGCATTCCACAACCAAGAACCACTTGCTTGCAGAGTGGGAGGCCCTGTTGCCTCAAGGCCCTTGGTTCCAAATTTATTGCTACTTAGGCCGACTTAGAGTTAAGGTTTAAAGCCACACAAGGTACAGTCCAAGGTCACTGTGCATAGTAAGGGGTGTGACAGGGGTAAGGGGTGTGACAGGGGTAAGGGGTGTGACAGGGGTAAGGGGTGTGACAGGGGTAAGGGGGATGACAGAACTGAGCGGTTGCGTTTCCGTGAAGCGTTCACACTCCACGCAGTTCATGCGACCTGATGAAGCCAAGCCAAACCGCCTACAGCAACCAACCCATGTCCTCTGGACAATGCACGCGCTCCTCAGCGTCAACAAATGGTTCATAATGCTGCACCAGACCCTCGCCAAAGGCTGCTGATACCGATCAGTGTGTACGTCATTCTTAAAAGCGACCTCTGTTTGGGGCCTGGGGCAGGGTGGAAAGCAGATGGAATGAAGCCTGCATGCGACGTGCGTGCGACGTGCGTGCGACCTGCGTGTGCGTGTGGTGTGGGGGCGTGCCTCCGCACAGGACGCGGCGCCAGGCCAAATGATCGACAAGGCAGTGGCCCGGGGTTGGTCCCGGGGTTGGTCGATCGACAGTTGAGTGACTGGCAGGGGGCAGGCGAGCGAGCACCGCAGTGTCTCTGTGGCTTCTTTCAAAGGGCGGTGCTGTCCTTAAGGGGGGGACAGTTCCCGCAGAGGTGATGGCGTCGATGGTGGATGGCGTTGCCACCGCAGCTCCGCGATTCTGGGCGGTTCGCCCCCCACTTCCAGCAGCACATTGGTACTGCTCGTTTTCCCTGCTGCGCCGTGGGTGCGCACCTGAGCGCCGGTCCCACTGGGTGATCCTGACGATATGCATCCAATAAAGACACCGCAGTAGAGACACAGCTCTGCGCGATGTTGGGATTTGTGTTCCTGATTTGAACCAAGCCCGGTTGCTCAGAGTTGTGCAGATGCCCCCCCCCCCCCCTTCCCTTCCCCTTGGTGTCAGAGGAGCAGCAAAACGCTGGAAAATCAAAGGGTGGGTAGTGTCATGTGGACCTGTCAGCAATGTCCCTATCTGGGAGATGCTTCTCTTAGAGCTCGGCAGGGAGGGAAGAAAAGTCGTCTGGATCAAAGTGCTGTGTCGCTACACTCTGCCCAGGCGGATGCCTTTTTTTTTCTTCGCACTATCAATTTGGAATGTATGTCTGACCCGGATTTTCACTCTGGGGAGGATGCACAGGATTCGGGTAACTCCGATACGGCATCTACAGTCTCTTGGGCCGCCAGTTCTGACGGCTTTGGCACTGATGTTAGTGCCTCTTGCTTACCCTGATTTTTCCGGTCTCACTATACTATCTACTTTTTCTGCACTGTGATTTTCGCCTTTTCTGCCCCTCATTTGACAGTGTTCCTAGGGGGTCATGGATGCCTGGACACACGGCTCTCACATCGCATACACACAGGGTGTGGTCAACCTCTAAGGCCAGAGGAGTGCCGAGGATGACCGTCTTTGCCGCCAGTGTGATGATTCGCCTGACTTTGTCCTATACTACGCATGGATGGCCTTTGTCTGTCAATATGAGTGAAACTTCAATAAGGGCACAGCCCACTGCACTCAGTGGATTGCAGCTTTAATGAACGACACACATCATTGGACTAAAGGCTGAAAGTGCCTATGGTGGGGCCATTCAGTCAATGAGAACCGACCGTTGCTCTCTCTCTCTCTCTCTCTCTCTCTCTCTCTCTCTCTCTCTCTCTCTCTCTCTCTCTCTCTCTCTCTCTCTCTCTCTCTTCCCTTCCCCAAGTCAGCGAATTCTTTCGCCCCGGTTCTTGTAAAGGGGAGGTATGCAGGTAGCTGCTTGCCCTCAGTCTTCAGGGGTGACTTCCACAGCGGACTGTAGCCTCAAACCCAAGAAACTGGCGTAGCACAACAGGTCAACAAGCAGATGTCATTGTCAGACTATCGATTTCGGGCTCTCTCTCTCTCTCTTCCCTTCCCCAGGTCAGCGAATTTGTTCGCCCCGGTTCGAGACGTATACTGTTTCGGCGCTGGTCGGGGGCGCAGCTTGTAGCGGCGACGTCACCGTCACGCCAGGGCAGGTGAGGTGGTGTGGCATCTGTTATCCCCATCTGCCGTGGCCATTCCCGGATGTCGGAATGGGTGTGTGCCCATTGGTGGGAGGTGATCGATGGGCACTCCGTCTGCGCAGGCACGGTTCGCCCGCCCATCCCAGGCATCTTGCCAAAAATGTACCCCATCGCTAGAGGCTGGCAGCAACAGAGATGCCATGTCCCTCCTAACCAGCAGCGTGTGTCATCGTGTACGCAAATCAGCGGAAATCAGCGTGGACCATTCTCTGTGAAAGTTTTGAAACCTCGCATGGGCGAGCGGAACTTGACACCCTACCTCTGACCCCTGGCTGTAGCGTTCCCTGAGGTCTGGCCTCCGATGATGGCTGACTCACAGTGGTACCCTCCCCCCGTGTCCAACGAATGCCTTGTCCAATGAACACTTCTGTTCGGACCATGTTTTTCTGGGACCTAATTAATTGGGTTCCGCGTTTCAGAACCGAGCACTGTGACGTAGTTGGCAGGCAGGGCGTGGGGCGTGGGGTTTTTGAGAACACCCTGTACCTAACCCGTGATTTGATGGAGGACAGTGCTGTCCATGAAATCAACTCCATCAACTCCATCAAATCTGTCCGTCTACAAAGTGCCTAGGCGGTATATGGCTGCCACTTCTGCCTGTGCCAGGAGCGGCCCCAAGCCAAGGAAGCATGTTCAATTTTTCAGGATGAAGCGAGACCGCAACAAGGGCTTCTGCTCTGAAAAGTACCAATTGGAAGCCTCCATTGCATTGTGCTTTGAATGGGCTGGGTGTCTTGTGGTTAGGGATGTGTTACCGGCGTTTCGCAACATTGTTGCGCAGGGGGAGCAGCGAGTGGCAGGAGGACAATAGGATGGAGATATGAGAAGAAATCCCACTTGCTTCGCTTTTTAGGCCAAAAATGCTGAACTTGATGGCCCCGAACCCTCTGGGCCCCATGTGCCCCCGGCTTTCCAACCCTCTTCCTTTCTCTTGGCGCCTCCTCGTGCACGCAAAAAGCATTACGCACCCCTCCATGAGCATGGAGGAGTACGTTCGATCCACGGCACCCTGCCCGCAGAAAATTCCCCTACAATTCAAACCCCTGAAAGGAAATTCGCCCTTTCCGGGGTTGAATTTGGGGGGATTTTCTGCGGGCAGGTGCCCTGGATCTGACGTACCCCTCCAAGCTCATGGAGCATAAAGGGATGTGTGCTGCTTTTTACGTGCACTGGGTGGCGCCTGAGGTGCACTGGAAGAGGGTTGGAAGGCTAAGGGCACAAGGCCCCGGAGGGTTTGGGGTGGGGGGCTGACGGGTAGAAATTCATTGGTATGGCGTGGGATAGGGACAACGGTTGCGGTTGAAAATTTTGTTTTCGAGTCCGGGATAATTTTTCTCCCCCCCCCCCCTTTCCCAGGGACAAGAAATGGGTCTCGGACTTCCTTCTGCCGTAGCTCCAATGGCTAGCTAGGCTGGAATCAGTGGACAGGCAGCCAATGGAGATGTGGATCCCAAAGGGGCACAAGCAGGTTTCCTTTATGGAACTTGCCCTCGACTTCAAAGCATTTGCTGGGTGCTCTCGCGGTGCTTGTGAGGATGCAGGTGATCGACCATATTGGTGGCCATCACCCCGATAAGTTGGAGAAAAAGTTGACGGACGAGGTGGGAAACAAGTGGACTTTGCGTAGGCGCACGGCAATCCCTAGGTGGTTTTTTTCTCTTCCTTATGGAGAGGATGCGGTATTTACTTCTTGCAAAAGATATTGTAGGTGGGGTGGGGGGGGGGCACAATCAACTATGGAAGGGGCGAGGGGTTCAATCGTGAAAGCAGAAGGGGTACTGATTTCTGCATTGGGGGCCACGGTTTACCAGCTTATGCCTTGCCCTTTTTCGTTCTCTTGATGGTTCTCAGCCCATTCCCTTGATGACATGGCACCATGACTGGCACAGGCTACCGCAGGTGGGACAGCAGTACAGGTGTACAGTACAGAAACTAGCTTGACCATTTCTCCACCCCCACACGCTGTAAACTCAGCACATACCTCTGCACATACCAAGACACATACACCCTCACCCCCCCCCTTCCCCTTCCCTTGATTGGTCCCTGGCGGGGTGTAGTAATGCACCACCACCGCGCCTTGCACAAGGAACGGCTTGTCCAACAACTGCCTCTGGTTGGACTGCACTTTTTGGGGGGGAGCACCTCGTGTGGCGCACGGCGATTTGGCGACATCTACAGGAAAGGTGTTGCGTTGTTGATTTGTCCCCTCGCGCCGGGCACCTCTGCGGATGTACCCCCCTCCCCCCTTTGTTCATCCCTCCCCCGGGCGGGGAACCGTCACTTGGCCCATGAACAATAAGAAATCAATAGGGAATCACAGGCGCCAAAGGCGCCGAAGAAAAATTTTGATTGGGTCTACTAGAATTCAGGGTACTGTTGTGTGGTGTCCATCCCCCCCAGGGGTGGGGGGTGGGGTACTTATTTGGGAATGTGACCGGCCACAACGGGCCAAGGGCCATTTCCAAGATCACAAAGTGGGTGCCGAGTGTACTGTGAGGTGTGTTTTTGCCCTTTTTGTGGTCAAAGCTATTGCTCTCCTGAGGGGCCGTGTTAGGAGGGGGGGTAAACATCAGGACGTTCCCGGTGCACCAACAGTAGTGCGAGCGCACGTGTGCTGCAAGTACTCCCCTTTTGTACTCTCAAACACTGAATAACGATCGGTGCCGGATCCGAAGGGTGCGAAACATTGCTGACTGTTGTACAAGCGTGAGGGGGTGGTGGGGCACAAAGGAGTGACCCGGTGCCCATTGAGGACAGGGTTGAAGGGAAAGAGCGTCTGCACCTTCGATCTGCAGGTGCCTGTTCAGGGTCGGGCTTTTGTTCTTCTCTCTGTGGTTGTGCCGTGGCCCAGGGCCCTTACACCGTCCGCTATGATACCCTGGAGCGAAGTCCTCTACAAACGCCCGGAGGAGAAGACACCGACCATCTGGAAGGTGGTGTTGACGGGTGGCCCATGCGCAGGGAAGACGACTGCCCTCGGAGCCTTGCAGGCCCAGTTCAGCCGCCACGGCATTAAAGTGTTCATGGTTCCTGAAGCGGCCACTCAGATTGTTCAGGGCGGCGTGTCCTTTGCTGGCATCACCCCTGAGCAGTCCCTGGCATACCAAAAGTCCTTGATACAGCTGCAGCTGATGCAGGTGCGGGGAACGCTGGTCTTAGACTCGTTCAAGGAGCGGGATGCCATGGTGTTGTCTGGCGAGCGGTTGTAAGGGGGCGTACCGTGCGCTGTGCGAAAAGTTGGCTGTTCTCCACCACCGGGAGTTCGGTAAGTTCAGAAGGTTGAAAGGACGTCATTGAATGGCTGCTGCAGTGGACGGGGCTATAGGGGGCAGAATTTAGGTCCCTGGGACCCATGGCAAGCATCAGATGTTTGAATTTTTGAGTTTTGAATTGATTGTGCATGATTCCGCAGGTGGGTGGTTTTCAGGGTTGTTACCTGGATAATCACCGTAATAATTGGCGCTGTGCCCGCGCTGTGTGAAAACGCCCCCTAAGACCGGTCAGCCACAGTTTGCAAAGCGGTTCGGGAGTCGACGGTGGTCGGAAAGCCGTGGGAGCCGCAGGTGGGGGCAGAAGGATGCCCTTGGGGCATAACTGATTTTTACCGTTTGGGGGGCTGCCCCCCACCGTTCAAGCGCAGCCCACCAACCCTCCACAACAGAACACAATACCTCAACACCTTCTTGTCCCTGTTTCACTTTGCGAGACTGCCACGGGAGCCCAGCCGGAGCCCCCCTCCCCATGTCCAGGCATGCGCTCTCATACCTACAGCTCACAGGAGCTATCACTCCTGAGCGTGCGTCACGCATAGTAGTGGTAAGCACCCCAGAGGGGCAGCGCACCCCACTACCGACACGCAGCTCGGAGCAGCCTCCACACGAAAAGGGACGCGACATCCCCCCGGGGATAGCAAGGATGTTGCAGCAGATCCGGATGCCCCCAGCAAGGCCACAACCGCTACAGCCCCGAAGGGAACCACGGCCCAACGAGCGGACTTCACGCACCGCCGTCCTGCCCCCCGGCCCTCCGATGGGGTTCAACGTAACCAGCACCCCGTCTCCGCGTGTGCTGAGCAGGCCAGGGCAATTCTCGCCATCTCCGGCATGGTCGCCGGCGGTGACTTCCAGTTGGCACTCCGTGCGGCACGTGACCCCGGAGCATTGGTCGCCCGCATGCACACCAGGGGGGGGGTCTAACCGACAGCAGGATTCATCTCACCTGCCCCCTGTCCTGCTGGCGCCCCTATTTGAGAGCGCAATGTCTACCCCGCGAAGGGACAGCACTCAGAGTGCGTCTGATGAGGACGTGCAACAGTATGCCGTCCGGTGTTCTACCCCCCCCATCTGCCCCCCACCCTGCTGGCTCCACTTATTGAGAGCGTGATGTCTGCCTCACGAGCGGGCAGCACTCATCGTGAGTGCGATGAGGACATGGGTCAGTATGAAGTCCAGTACTCTACCCCACCCTCCGTGGGGGAGTGGCCCCCTAACCCCTTTACCTTTCCCTCTCTTCGCGGAGCACAGCGTCTCTGCACGGAATTGCCTGGCATGGCCCGACAGGGCCAGGGATGGGTTCGTGACCCCCATGCACGACACTCCACCATGCTGTACAGCATGCAGGAAGGTGCTCTGTCTTCCAACAGCGCGGAGGGGCTCATGAAGCATGGACGGGCCTCACGTGAGGCAACCTAAAGGACGGAGGGGGGAGCCTCTTGTCATACAGGGCGGCAGCTCTCCAGAAACCCGCGCGACTTGCCCCTTGGGTGAGTCTGGGGGCTAGAATGGGTAGAAGCCCCATGGACTACTGCTCCTTAATATGATTTCCTTCCTTCCTGTTTCACTTTGCGAGATGGCCTGGAGCTGAAACGTCTGCCGCACAACCCTTAACACAAGCAAACAAGTGTTTTTAGTTTCCCACATGAACAACAACGACTCTGCCGCATTTGCACCTTGTAGTGCAACATCCTCCAACACCCCCCAACCCCCTTGCACTGAGAGATTTGTAGCGATGACCATATGCCTGTGACACGGGGGTATATGCGAGTTCCGTATCCGTTGCTTCATGGCCCCTTGCGCAAACATCCCCATGTTTCTTGTCTCCAGAAAAAATTGCGGCGTAGATTTTGGCAGTGCATGTTTCAGCGACCCGAGATTTTATTTTCTGTATGAGAGAGGGAAGGAAGGTTGGCATGCCCCCCTCCACTATCCCTCCCCTTTGCCCAACCACTGGCTGAGGCTCAGCAGCTGTCATCGCACCCAAATCACCCTACACGATTGCCTCACACAAGCTTCTGGCCAGCCTGCCCCTCAGTTCCAAGGTACAACACGGCATGGAGGCTGTTGCATTTGTGGAAGTGATTGGGGTTAGGCAGGCGGTCGGGATCATGCTGGTGATTGAAAAACCTGTAAAATCTGACGTCATGGCCCGTTGCGCAAACAGTTTCCACACGCAAAACAGTCTGAAAATGGCGGTTTCTGGCCATTTTTGACAGTTTGTGGAACCCGCCATCTAAACCTGCATCTGTAGCCGGCCACCTCTCACTTTTTGCTCAACTTGGTGTTCATCTTCGCATGACAACGTCTCATCCACCAATATTTGGGCGAAAACTGAACCACCAGTGCTGACTGCTACTGCTGCTTGCTGCCAACAGGGGGAGCTCCGCCCTACACGCTAAAAGGGGTCATGTAAAGGGGGGGATTTCTTGGAGAAGGCAAATGGGGCGGGGAAATTTGGCACAACAAAATGACGCCAGAATTGGACCATGGCGTTTTCAGATTCGGTGGGTTTTAGCGCTCGTGGCATGCGCACAATGCCTCAAGGGTGTAGGGCCCAGACCTGTGCTTAAGGTGGGTCCCACCCCAGTTGGGGAGGGCGGGTTTGCGGCTTGTGGGTGGGTGGGTTAGAGGCCAAGTTTGTGTAAACAAAAGCGACCTCCAATTTTGGGCCCCTTTGATAAATTTCATTTTTTTCTGAGGAAAAATTTTCTGATGTGGTTTGGGTGGGTGGGTCAGCTTGGGTGGGTTACCTGGTCCTCAGGCAGCCCCAAAATGACCCCCCCCCCCCCGTCGGTAAGCAAAGGTCTGGTAGGGCCTCTACACAGTAACAACAACAGTCTCGAGGCCTCCAGGAAATAACAACAGTCCTCCAAAAGCCTCCAAGAAATGGCAGCAACTATCTAGAGGCCTCCAACAAAGAACAGCAACCATTCACGGCCGCTTGCCGTGCCACCATCTTAGAATTTTATACCGATTTCCCCAATGGTATATAATAATAATATAATAATATAATGGTATGGTATGGTATGGTATGGTATGGTATGGTATGGTATGGTATGGTATATAGTAATAATATAATGGTATATAAGAATCGGTGCAGAATTTTCCCCGCCCCAAATTTGGCATGCTACCCTCCCCCCCCCCCCCCCCCCTCCCCCTCCCCACCTCCCGCCTCCAGTGCAGCCTTACTCCCTCGTCAGCCCAATTCTCCAACGTGACCCCAAACCCCCGGTGCGATTCCCTGTGAGCAGCGGCTGTTGGGGGGGTGGCACCGGCCTCCGGCCTCCTGCTTCTGCCGCGCCCATCCCGCCGCAACCCACAGGAGCGGGTGTTCGTGGACCTCGCCATGGCCACCCCCGGCCCGTGCCTCGTGATCTGCGACCGGGGGACCATGGACGGGAAGGCCTACTGCTCCGAGGAGAACTGGCAGACGATCCTGCGGGACCTGGGGCTCACGGACTGGGGCATCCGCGACAACCAGTACGACGCGGTCTTCCACATGGTCACCGCCGCGGACGGGGCGCCCGAGCACTACACCACCGGGAACAACGTGGCGCGCTGGGAGACGCCGGAGGAGGCCTGCGCCCAGGACGCGAAGACGCTGCAGACCTACGTGGGCCACCCGCACCTGCACATCATCGACAACTCTTTGGGCTTTGAGGGCAAGATCGAGCGGGTGCGCACCCCTTCAGAGGGGGCCCCGGGGGCGGTTAGGCAGGCGGTTGGAGGAGGTTGCCAAAACGGTTGGGGGCGGTTACTGTCGGTTACAAATGCCATTGAACATGGGTTGCCGTCAGGGGGACAGTAGCTGCACACAGGCTGGGCTTCCTGGAGTGGGGGGCGGGGGGGCAGGGATGTGTTAGAACAGCCGACACACACACACACACACACACACACGCTACGCAGGGATGGTGGGGATGGAAAGTGCCTGGGCGCCAGGAACCCCTCCTCCTATACGGGGATAAAAACACTGTCAAGCACGAGGTACGTGAGCAGCTGCGCTCGCAAATGCTGGACAGCCTGGTTCAGAGGCGTCCCCGCCTGTTCGCGGGGGCTCATTACACCACATGCCGGCGCCTGGTCCAGCCCAGCATAGCGTCATTTGCCACAGAGCTACAGCGCTCTCTCCTGCAGGGCATCCTATCAGGAGCAACCTGGACAGCCCTCCGGGCCTATCAACGTGGCATGCGAGCCACATCCACGTGCCCGTACTGCGGCAATGCTCCGGAAAACGAGGAGCACATTTTTTGGCAGTGTTCAGCCTGGAGCACGGTGCGGGACACCCACCTGCCGGGCATCAGGACGGCGGCAGCACAGATCACAGGCCTTCCCCTCATGGACCAGTGGCCCTCATGTTTACGACTTTGTGGGTTAGCCCCAGAGTTAGACACAGACAGCGTCAAGTCAGGGACAGCGCTCGCATTCATGACAGCTCTGCACAATATGTTAGTAGCCGTCTTGCAGGCCCGCAAGTTACGAGACACACAATCCCCCATGCTTTTCATGGGGTCGAGCCTCTCACAGCAGCTTCGGCAATACCCGTACCACCAACTGGTGGGACCCCTCCCCAGACCGGAAGACAAAGGGTTACTTCTTTTGCGTACCCCTAAGAAGGTGGAATGGCAGTGGGAAATGCCCTTTTTGGAAGACCTGCTGCGCTGGCTGAGGGAACTGCACTGGGCCCCTGAACCAGGCACGGTGACGTTCTTGGAACTTGCACTGGACTTTGAGGAATTTGCGCAACGCACCCTCCCACACGCTCCACAGGCAAAATTTAAGGGCACCACCCTTTCACTGCAAGAGAGAGGCCGGGTCTTACGACTGGCAATGGCAAATGCGCAGCGCCTGGTCACCAAAGGCCATTTGCATCCGGCGCGTGTGGTCACACGCTGCAGCTCTTTAGTTCCTTTGGGGGGGCCGGCACTCTGCGGCCTGAACTGCCGCCCTTATTTCACTTGCCGCAGTGCCATGAACATGCACGTTCAGCAGTTAGCGGCATACTGTGAGCGCACATGGGCCACCAAGGTTGGTCTCAACAGGATACACAAACTGCGCCCGCACACACACAGGCCACGCAGAACAGCGCAGGAAGTGGAGGAGCATCGGCTACAGCGTGCACTCCAGGGGAATCTGCAGTTGGGGCTGGCCCCGCCCTCGGAGCAGACCACTTTTGCCAAAGGGGGGGGGGGCTGCTCCTCCTTTGCAGCTGATTTCTTCCCTGTGATAGGGGATGGGAAGCTCCCACAGCGCCCCTACACCGGGACACGCAGGCGCGCAAACACACACAGGGGGCCACCACCGGCGCCGCCGGCTGATCCGTCAAAGTGTGCCCAGCACTCGGCTGACGCATGCACGACCTGCAAGAGATTTCGGCGCACAGCTGAAGCGTGCTGTGCGCTGGGACATCACGCTGATGACCACATAGCACGCAGACCGCAACTGCAACTGTGCCCACTGCATGGCCTGCCACCGTGCCCGAGGTGCACACTCAAACAAAGGGGAGTGCGCCACTGCTGTCAGCGGGGACACCATAAAGTGTGCACCCCAGTGCCTGCGCGCCGGAAACGCCCACTTGCTGCACATGCACAACTGCCCAACAAACGACCACGCCTGCAAGGGCCTGCACGTATCTCAACGGGTCTGCTGAGGTCCCCACACCAACCCCCCACCCCTCCAGCCCCCAAGCGCAGGAGGCCGAAAACACCCCCCCCTCCGTCCCCACCTGCCCCAGTTCCACGGGGGCTGGAGGAGACCGTGGCCGAGGATGTCGCCCGCCCGCTTTTCGTGACGAGGCACGGGAGAGCAAACACTCTGGATACATAGCCAGTAAAATACAGAGGTTCTGATTCCGCAGAAGGGAGGGAAACAACGTCACAAAGAGGCCTCAGCAGACCTGAGCCAAATGGGGCGTCCAGCCCAACGCTGCACAAGGATCCACCTCTAAAAGTACAGATCACACACACACACACACACACAGAGAGAGAGAGAGAGAGAGAGAGAGAGAGAGAGAGAGAGAGAGAGAGAGAGAGAGAGAGAGAGAGAGAGAGAGAGAGAGAGAGAAAATTGGGCGGGGGGTGCACCAGTGATTCGGGCTCCTGCCCGGCAGCCGCCCTCCAGATGTGGCAGCACACAGGCCGCCCAAGGGGGCGCCCGATGGCGTCCCTGGCGACTGTGCGCATGGGCCAACCAGGCCCACAGATGCGGGGGGATCTTCTCGCCCCCCCCCCCCCCCCCGTGTTTCCCCATCCCTCCCATACCCCACCACCAAGAAATAATCAAAACAATGGAGAAGCGACGGCGAAAGCACGCTCTTGGCGAACGTCTGCACGCGGCGGCTCGGCTTTGGCTGCCTTGAGCATCAAAATGCACGCGACATCAGACACTGGGCCTGCATTTGCCGAGTGGCTCTGGGTTGTAGTTTGCATCGCCAGGCGGCGGTCGCACGCACGTAGCTGCCCCCTCCTCCCCCCGCCCTGGCCTTTGTCCACTGCTGGTGCGGGTCTCCTTCCTCTTAAATCTGCAGCCCCCCCCCCTTTTTTTTTGCTGAAAACCTTTGCCCTTACTCAGCCGGCTGATTGCCGGGCCAACCGTTTTTTGCTGGGCCAACCGACTTTTTGACTGGCCCACCCGCTATTTCCATCCTTCTTTCAGCCCCTCGGGCCGACTTTGAGCTGGACAATAGACAGCCCCAGCGTTGTTTTTTCGACCGACACAAATGTCCTGCCTTGAGCACCAGCGCCCTGCACTCCAAAAAGCTGGTGCCCTCCGTGACATGCCATTTTTCCAATCTCAGGGGCCCCTGGGCATGTGGCTGCACGTGGCACCGCACAGACTCGCACCCAGACTTTCGTCCCTTCTTCTACCAACCGCATGTGCGGCAGGCTTTGTTGACAAGGAATTCACAGCAGAGCGGAGTGGGGGGGTCTGGGTGGGTCCCACAAAGCGCCACTTATTCAAATTTGATTTCCCCTCAGCCAAATTTTGGGTCAAGATTTTTTTGGGTGGGTGGGTCTCAGAGCCAAAAAGACCCCCCCCCCCCCGCCCCCGCCCTCTCGTAAACAAAGGCTGATGTGCGGCCACGGAACGACCTGAATCGCGAGACGGAATCCGGCTGTCGGGTGCCCCGCACCCTCCTCCCCAGCCTCGTGGTGTTCGTGCACCGCAGCGTTACCAGTGGATGCCCCCATCAGGCCACCCCCCGTGCCCCCCCGGAGGAGCGTGGGTCCTCATCCCCTTCCTCGAGCCGGCGGCACTCCGAAGGAGGGTCTTCATGACCTTCGGCTACCGATCATCTTGGGGTTTAGGGGACTACCTTTGGCCCCGAATGGGGGGGCGTCCCTGCCTCGAGCTACAGCCAACGTGGGTTTGGGGATTCATGGGCCGTTGCCTTTGGGCAGGGCTCACCTGAGCAGCCCCCCCCCCCCCAAGGGATGTATTAGAAGGAAGGGCTGACAACCACAGGAAGAGGAGGAGCCCCCCCGGCTCCCCGGGATCCAGATTTCATAGTGCGAATTTGTGAAATTTACAAAAGGACATATTGATTTGGGCCATTTTTGGTACGCGAACTTTTGGGTTCCAGACCCGCCCCCCTCTCTTCTAATACATCCCTCCCCCGACCCCCCCCAACCGCCCCCAGTACTCAGTGTGGGTGGGCTGGTAGGTAGCCGGGTCAGTCGGAGCTGACTAGCCCCCCCCCCCCCCGGGTCCGGAACGCCTGGCAGCAATGCGCAAACGCTCACCCCGCCCGCCTGCACGTCCCCCCCCCCCCCCCCCGCACCCCAACAGGTGGTGCAGAAGATGAGCGAGATGCTCGGCGTGGTGGTCAACACCGCGTGCAGCTACCGGCGCTACCTCATCACGAAGCTGCCCAACGAGATCCCCATCAACCACGTGGTCGTGGACGTCGACATCGCGATCCTGCGCGGCTCCACGCACGACCTCGAGAACCGGCTGATGCTGCGCGGGGACCGGGAAGGGAAGAGCTGGACGTACAGGCACCAGAGACTGAAGCGGGTCAAGGTGCACCACCTGCGGCGTTCCGGGATTGGGGGTGGCGGGGGCTCCCAGAAAAGCGCGGCGGTGGGTGTACCGGGCACTGCAGAAGGGACTTGGGCAGGGTAGTCACATGCAGAATTGGGGGTAGTGTGCCATTGATTTGTCCTCTTTCAGCCGGTCGCTCTGGTTGCATGTGGATTGGCACTGCGGTCCGTGGGCAGGGCCACTCGGTTCCTTTTGCGGGAGGGGCCGAACCCGTCAACACCTCGGACACCCGCCCAGGGCGACGCTTCCGTCCCCCGTCGCTGCGCCCATGTGGGGGAGGGGGTTGGGTTGGGATGCCGCCTGTGGCGGGCGGGGGGGGCGGGCACCCGCGGCCGCGGCTTCCGTACCTCGCGTGGCGTGACCTGCTCGGACCTGCTCCCCCGCATGTTCGGTCCCAAGGCCACCCGAACCGCTGACAGACCCCACTGATAGGCCCCCCAGACTCCACGGTGGTGCAGGTGGATGGGAGATACCGCTGTGCCCGCGCGCGCGCGCGCGCTTGGGTGGGGTGGCCTGGGGCGGGGCGGGGGTGTGCCGTGAAGCGGGGCAGGCTACGGACGGCCTGTGGACAGAGGTGTGTGGACAGCAAAAACAGTCAAACGACCCCGGCAACCACCAGCACAACCCCAATACGCCAACTATTGGGCGCCGCTGACACGCAAACGGCACATCCTTTCACATCCAGCACAGCCCCAACACGCCAACTACTGGGCTTCGCGAACGCGGAAACGACACCAGCAAGAGCACCGGCCGCAGCGGCCGACAGAACGCAGCGACCCGACGCAACATGCGAAGGGAAGAACGGGTGACCGTCCAAGGCCCCGTAAAGAAACAACAACCAGACGGAATGTCACACGGGGGGGGGTCAGTGGATACGTATTCCTTTGTCCTCTTTCCCACAGATTGCAGTCATGTGTGATGTGGTGCCGTCTCCCCCACGCATTCCGGTCGTCGGGCTGCCCTTCCGCGACGGGCCCGTTTGCTCAAGGTGCCTGGGGTCAGTTTTGGGGCGTGACACCCACTCGGTCCTGTGGCTCTGCATGTGCTGCATGGCGCCACCCCCACCACCACCGCACGCGACAGACCACGCGGCGCGTTATGGGGCGGTGGTGGATCCGTTACTCAGGGATTTTTGTCTGTGGGACGGTGGATTGAGCCCAGGGTTGTGCTTAGTGTTCGGAATGCGGCAACGGGGGGGGGGGGGGGGGGGGGGGGGATGGGTGGGTGGGTATGAGGGCAGAAAAAAGTTGGTGGACCTAAAATGAGCCTCTCAGTTTTGCCTCTCTATTCGAAACCACCTTAAAGAGAGGTTGTGAGATCAAGCGCAGGTGCGGACGCCATACACCCCCCTTTTTGGGGGGGTCATTCGCGTAGCGTACCCCAAGGCATGATGTTGGATGTCCAACCCCTTGTAAAATCATTGTTTTGCCCGACAAAACAATCCCCCAATGGATTTTTTTTGATTTTGAGACCTCTATCCCCCTGAAACCGGATACCATTTTTGGGGGTTTTTGGGTTTGGGTTTGGGTTTGGGTCGGGACCCTTGCACCGTATTGCACATCTGCTGGACGCAGGGCGTCGTTTGAGTGCTCAGGGGGCCTCTCCGGGTCCATGAGGCCAGATGTCCACCACTGCTGCCTTCGCGATAGGCAGGTGAAGCGGATGTTGTGCTCTGTGCACCCCCCCCCACCCCCCTCGCAGTCTGCCACCATTGGGGGGGGGGGGGGGCAGGGGGGGGGTTAAAAGTTTGTGGTTAGAAGGATTTGAACCAAGGTCGAGTATAATAAGGGCTCGAGGTCCATCGATCGGCTGAGCCTGGTGGTCATCAGAAAGCATTTGGCGGTCCAGTGGCAGCACTGGCCTGTTGAGGCACGCTGGATTCTACAAGGCGTTTCCGAGGGCCGCCCCGTCCCGGTGTCCGCCCCCCCCCCCCCCCCCCGCCTCTCCTGGGCCCAGGGGCAGCCGTCGGTGTGGGAGCGCGTCATCGAGCGCCGCGTGTACACGGCCATGAGCGAGAACATCGACCCCCAGTACGACGTCATCCAGAAGCGCAGCGTCTCGTTCGTGTACAACAAGAAGTACTTTGAGATGGGGACGTTCCTGAACGGCCCGCTGAAGGGCTGCGCGGTGCTGTACTGCGAGACCACGGCGAAGGACGTGGAGCTGCCCCCGTTCCTGGAAATCGACCGGGAGGTCACGCAGGAGGAGAAGTACTCCACCATCCACATCGCCGGGGTCAAGGACGGGGACGTGGCCCAGGTCTATCCAGAGCGGAAGCCGGACGCGGGCGGCGCCGGGACCCGGCCCGAAACCCCCCGGGCGTGACCCCCGCCCCCGGTCCCCTCCAGCGCATCGGGGCTGTCGTCGTCGCAACCGCTGGCTGCCGCGGGCACTTTGCAGATGAGCCGGGCTGTCTTTTTGGGAATGAGATGTTTCCCTCCCCACCCCCTTTTTTTTTTTCCGCTGAGAACGGCCGGAGGTGTTGGGCGGCAGATGTCGGTTCGCGGACGGCGGTTGCAACTAAACCGATGGAGGTTGCCGCTGAACTGACGGCAGGTGATGGCCAACGCCGGTTGGCCGATGGCCGACCGCAGCCCCTGGACTCGTCGGCCGGCGCTCGGAGCGTACCGGAGGCCGGCAGTTCGGTGGGGGTGGGGGGGAGGGGGGGCATCAAGGACAGCCCTGCAGATGAGGCTGCGCGCCTCCATTTCTTGACGGTCAGGGCACCTGTCGGTCCGCCCTTTCCGTGCGAGCCCCTTTCCCTCCAATGGACCAGGACGAAAGGGAGAGGTGGGGAAGGGGGGGGGGGGGGGGGCAGGCGGTTGGGCCACAGACGAGAGCAGCCTGGGCCCCCAGCGAAACCGCCCGAGGCAGGGCCGAGTTCAAAGGCCCGTATCCAGCCTCCACTCGATTTAAGCCAACTGACCACTTAAGACCATCCGTTTTCACTCACATGCTTGTCCGTAGCCCCCACTTTGTCAGCAACTTTTAAAATGCTGCTGAAACGCTGACAGACAATACGCTCATAAAAAAATGGAAACATCTGACAATTGGGCCCAACCGGCTCTAAAATTCGAGCCATTTTGTACAATTTGGATCAGGGGGATCCGGAGGGAGTCACGTTGGCGCCGTGGGAGAGCGCAAGAGGGCCCAACGGTTGCCCCGATGCCGTCGCAACGGAGCGGGAAAGTGAGGGATTTTGGGCCGTGGAGGCGCGGCTAGAAAGGGATGGGATGGGGGCGGGCTGACAGGGACGAGGCCGAGGAGGAGGTGGTGGCGGTGTGTGTGTGTATGGGGGGCAGGAGGTGCAGGAGCAGCGAGTGCGAGTGGCCCCACGCATCACTTTATCTGGGGATCGGACGGGATGCCACGCGGGGGCACGGGGGCGTGGCCGATGCGCAGCAGAGACGAACCGAAGGTTCTGGGGGAGAAGGTGTGCAGGGGGCGGGACGGCGTGGGGCTGGGGTCGGATCCTGGCCTACAGGGGGAGCCTTAAGCGCAATGCGCGCGCAGTGCAACTATTTGGGCGTCCGGCCGTACTAGAGACCCATACTTTGAGATACTAGGGGCCCCTAGGGGCATCATGGTGACCCCTAGCGGAGGTTTTGCAAGGCGTAGCACGTTTGGGTCAAGGCATGGCAAGGCGCAATGCTCGTGTGCACACATTGATCTATGGTGCTTGCACATATGCTACAGGACTTCACCCCCTCCTCCTTTCTTAGACACACTTTCTTCATGGATTTGAGTCTTGGCGATCGGGTGTTCTACACCCGCTCCAACGGCGTGCGAGTTCCTGCCACGGTGGTTGGGATGGCAGGAGATGGGCTCATCCACTTGGAGTACTACCAAGATGCACTACGGGTGGTGAATCGCCAATGCAAGATGGAGTCCATGTGTATTAGTTGACAATGGAGCAGAAAGACAGTTGTGTGTTCTTGAGGGTGGCGACCAATGCGCTATTCATCGTTTTTCCAGTTGTGCATGATGAGTGTTATGTGAAGGGAAGGTAGTTTGCAACTTTCTTCAGCTGGGGCAGTTTGGGTCGCCTAATTCTAAGGGCGTTTCCAAGGGGTTTGCTTGGGGGCTCTTCGGGGGGAACATAGTCTAAAAATAGCGCGCAGTGTGCACGCACTGCGCGCGCAGTGCGCGCGCAGTGCAAAGATTCCCCCACAGAGCGACGGCATCGGAAGGCGGGCGGGCGGGCGGGGGGGGGTGGCCAGGCCTGCACTTGAAAGAGCCCCCCCCCCCCCCCAGCAAGTCACACATTGGTGAGCTAGCACCCATGGCCTTGTGTGACATTCACGTTGCTCATTGTGGTGAGCACCTCCCCGCCTGGGGTCTATGACCGCACACCGGGCACTGATCAGGCCGCCAGGGGAGAACGCCATGGGCAGAAGTCGCATTCTGGCAGGTGGATGCCCCCGGCAGTGCGGATGCCTGCAGTAGTGCAGATGCCTGCTGGTCATAGCAGAAGGTTCAAGGGCGAGAGGCCAATAGGCGCCGCCACAGGCTAACAGAGCCAACCACCAACGCCTTGTGCCAACCCCCCAACCCCCCGTCCCCCAAGAAGCCCACATCAATAGCCCGAGCCACGGAGGTGAGGGAGCAGCACAATGGGCCAATGGGACCTTCCATGGCCCGTCGCACTCGAATGGAACTGAGACGGCGATGAAGGCCATGTGAAGGCAGGCGCGGCTGGAGCTTCGTGGCGGGTCCACACACCTGACCTTTTGAGCCCACCCCCCTCCTCCTCCTCCGGGAACGATCGTCTGTGCCACCGCTCTGGGGACTCTGATACAACCCCTGGGCCGCATACCAAACGGTTCGGAGGTGTCCGTCATCTCAGCAATGGCCTGTAGCCATCCAGCTGTAGCCAGGCCCTCTCCTCGGGACCCCTCTCTGGGGCGCTTGCCCCCCCCCCCCCCTCTTCTGCAGAGGGGGGGCCGTTCCAAACAACAACACCACCACCACCACTACCACGACCACCATCACCACCAGCACCACTACCACCACCAACAAAGAAACCACCAACACCACCACCACCACCACCACCACCACCACCAACAACACCAACAACACCAACAACAACAACAACACCAACACCAACACCAACACCAACACCACCAACAACACCAACAACCGCAGCAGCAGCAGCAGCCGCAGCAGCAGCAGCAACGTGCCCATCCCTCGTAGCGTGAGAGCATGTTGGCTGAAGCTTCCATGCAGCTGATGCCCATGCGAATTCAATCAGAATCACATTTGGCCAAGGTGCTGACGGGTGAGGGTCGTCAGCCCTTGCCCCGTCAGACTGCCTGCTACTGCGCACCTTTACAAAGTGAACGCCCTCAGGCTGCTTGTAAGACAAACTGAGAGCAATGGCCCTGACAGTGATCTTGACAGACAGTCAGTGGACCAGGGCAACAACCCGTCCGGAGAGCACCAACCGCCATTGCAGTGCGCAATGCCACTCAGGTCCAACGGTGCATGTTGAGGGTCTGGCGTGCGCCTCTCTGAGAGGAGCCCTTGAGGGATCATTTTTGGTGGGTCGCCGACTGATGGTGGTGGTAGATGAAACGACAACGGCTGGTGCTCACCCGACGGCTTGTTCATGGCGGTGGGCACGGGAACCTGGTCTGAGCACCCCCCCCCCCCCCCCCCAAACATGGAGAATAAGTGAGCCTGCAGGAGGGGGGGGGGTTGCCATAAAGGCCAGGTGAGAATGCCGGTTGGTACTTCCGGGTGTATGCATTGCTTCTAGTTTTTAGAACCAAATAGTTTTACGTTGCTTGTCCCAAGCAAAGCACTTCGACTCGGTGAGAGGGTGTTGGTGGTGGTGGTGGTGGTGGTGGTGGTGGTGGTGGTGGTGGTGGTGGTGTTGGTGTTGGTGGTGTTGTTGTTGTTGTTGTTGATGTTGGTGGTGGTGGTGTTGTTGTTATTGTTCTTGTTGGTGGTGGTGTTGTTGTTGTTGTTGTTGTTGGTGGTGGTGGTGGTGGTGGTGGTGGTGGTGGTGGTGTTGCTGTTGTTGGTGTTGTAGTTGTAGTTGTTGTTGTTGGTGGGGGTGTTGTTGTTGGTGTAATTGTTGTTGTTGTTGTTGTTGGTGGGGGTGTTGTTGTTGGTGTAATTGTTGTTGTTGTTGTTGTTGTTGGTGTGGTGATGATGATGTTGTTGTTGGTGGTGTTGTTGGTGGTGTTGTTGGTGGTGTTGGTGTTGTTGGTATTGTAGCCTTAAAAGTGGTATGTCTTTATTGTCCCACATCGATTTTTCGTCGCACAAATCGAAGTCACAATTCGCAAAAAATGCGCTAGATCCCTGCGAGCTCAAGCGTTTGTCTATATGTCTACGGCCCAAACGCGTTAGGGTTCGCACCCTTTCTCGGGGTGGAACGTCCCACTAATGTTCTTGGTGATAATGACAAGTACCCTATAGTGGCGTACCGCCACAAACAATTGCCATGAGATTACAAATCATTCAAGCAAATTAAGCAACATGCATCAATTGTTCCATAGCCCACCCTTCCCCCCCCGAAGCACAACGTCAACACGTCATGCTGGAGAAGAGGAAACCCCTGTGGGGTGTGCTACACGCCGTGTGCGCGCCGTATAGAAAGTTTGCACATGACCATACCCAAGTTGCATAGTAGTGCCTAGTACTTGATCCTTGTTATGCATTTGTATGAGTTGCTTGCATGCCTTGCCCTCATTTCTAGTGCATTTGTGTGTGTAGTTGTGCATGTCACTCAAAAAGGGTACCCTTTTTGGTGCTATGGTGATACGTTCAAGTTCCCTTTCCGGTTGGGGATATGGACAGGCCGCTTTCCACTTGAGGATATGGACCGGACCTCTTTGCGCCTCCTCCTATGGCCTTTGTGCCATGGAAGAAGGTGAAGGGAGAGAAGGCCTTGCCAAGTGTGCCCCATGTTGCGCTTACAGCTTCCAAAAGGCGTACTTAGAGTACTGACCCCCCCCCCCCCTCTTGTAATAGCTACGCCCTTGTCCAAGCTACAGTAGGCGTAGTGACCGCATTACTTTGGTACCTAATTTTAATTCGGTACAAATGTAGTGCAGCCGCATAATGCATGGGTTTGCTGATGAATTTGCCAGCTACATAGGGTCATGGACATATTTGTTGTGAGTGTTTGCCCACCTGAACCCATAGCTGTGATTTGGGGGATATTTGTGTACTATCGCCCCCTTCCTTGCACCGGCTCACCATGCATTATTTGAGCTAAGGCTGCCCGAGGTGTGTGGGGAATGGCCCATGTCTTTGATGGGAAGTTGTACTTTACAAGAGACCACATGCAAGGCGATTTCATTCCCAAGAATCACCTCAAAGAGAGGTTGTTAGATCAAGCGCAGGCGTGGGCGTTGTATACCCCCCCTTTTTGGGGGTTATTCGCGTAGCATACCCCAAGGCATGATATTGGATGTCCAACCTTGTAAAATCATTATTTTGCCCAATAAAACCACCCCCCAATGGATTTTTTGATTCCGAGGCCTCAATCCCCTAAAACTGGATATCACTTTTTTGAGGGGGGGGGGTGGGGGGTGGGGTGGGGTCAAAAGTTTTCGCTCAGAAGGCTCCAAGCAGTGGGGAGGCATATTGCTGTCACGCCACCGCCAGTCGAATGGTAATGCAGCCGACGCAAACTTTTCGGTTGTGGTTCGAATCCTGGTCGGCCGACTGTCGGCGTCGGCAGCGGTGCCATATTTGCCCGATCGGGGTTTGAACCGCCGACCAAAAGGTCTGCGGCCAGCTGCATTACCATTCGGCCACTGCTTGCCCTGAAGTGAACAATCTCCCCAGTGCTTGGGGCCGCGTTTGCCACGGACAAAAAATCCAAACTGTGTGTTTTTGTCTGACTGACTGCTGGCTTGGCTAAGGGACTGATTGGCTGACTGTCAGCCTCTCTTCGAGGTGCACTGCCGGAGGCAATGGAATTTGAAGTTGCCCGACCCAAACCAGCCCCTAAACCTCAGGCAAAGGCATCTTCAAAGGCATCTTCAAGTGGTGAGCATGTGCAGTTGTTCCGCATGGTGTATGATCGCAAGAAGGGTTTCCAATCCGAACATTTGTGGGCTTCTCATGCCTCATTGCTTGTAGCAACTTGGGTATGAACCTGAAAATTCATGTTCCAAACACTTTCTTGTGTTTGCATGCCTTTGGGAACGTGGGCGGTGGTTAAGGTGCACTCATACCGTGCATTCACTCACATGTGTGTCCGGAGTTATATGTGTCGTGCGCAAGCCACGCCCTTGTCTAAGCTACAGTAGGCGTAGGCACCGTATTAATTCCGTACTTTGGCATAGCTATTACAAAAGGGGGGATGGTACCATTCGTCGCAAAACAGACCTGCTGGAGTTGGGAGATTGGTTGACGGACAAGGATACCTTGTGTTGGTTGAACCAAGAGCTGTTGAGGCGTTAAGGTTACAATTCGGGGCCTTGCGTGGCTTGGGGTGGCTTGGGGGGTGGGGGTGGGGTGAAAATGAGGTTGTCCAACATTTTGGGGGTGAAGTATGGTCTATTTAGACAAGAATATTGCCATTTGAAGCCAAAAAACCCCCAATTTCTCCGTGTCCTATGTGCACTGTGTGTGAGCATCAAAATTGCAACAACGAGCCTAAGCGCCCAAACACCATGCGCACTGTGTGTGCGCAGCAAAATTGCAACAACAAGCCCTAGCGCCCAGACAAGGTCCCGGCAATGACTTTTGCTTGGCATTGCAAGACAAATTTCATATGTAGTGGGTGGAGGGCAGAAGATGCATCAAAGGTGATTGCGAATAGGCCCATGGACAAGTGCTCATGAGTCGGGGTCCCGTAATTCTTGGTGTGTTGGGAAGGGGGGTTGGGGGGTGGGGGGTGGGGGGTGGGGGGTGGGGGGTGGGGGGGGTTGGGGGGGCATGTAATTGGCAGCCGCTTTAGTTGCACTGATGGCTTCATCACGGCATACACTGTGCTCCTATTCAATCGGACCAAAAAGAAAGTTGTGAACCCCCTATTGTGAGCATTCTTGATTGTTCCTAGTACTGTACAGGATGCTCCACACATGGAAATCCGCTATTGAGTCTTGGCTTCATCATGTTGATCATGCCCCTTCTTTGAATATTGTGTCCTCTAGCTCAAGCTCTACAATGAGTTTTACCTCCTACTCCTCTAGCTTCGACACTAATGCCAACTCTTCTAGTAGTTCCACTTGTCCCGAGACCAGTTTTGATGCCGGCGACTTGGATGTGTGGGATACCCGAGACATAAGTCCCACCACTGCTACCATGTTGGAAAGGAGGAGGGGTGTGTGTGAAAAATCAGCTTGCAACCAAAAAACGTGCCCCGGGTGCTAAAACATACCCTTTTTTAGCCTCCACAGATTCGAGCACCAAAGGGCTCAAACACACCCCTCCCCCTAAAGACCGTTTTTGCCCACTTGGATGGTCACAATTTTGCAAGAAACCATTAGGCATAGGGGTGGGGCGGGGTTCGGTTCCGGACCCCAACTTAGGGGCAGGGGGTCTAGAGGAGTTGGGGTGGTCATTTTCTTTCTGGGTTGTAGGGGCATTTCCCCTCTGCTCTGCAATGCTGCCTTGTCTAGAAGCAAACCTCCTGCCCACTGCACCCTCCACTACAACAAACTGAAGGAGACCCACTGCCCCCTGCCCCCTGCATGGCGGCACTGTACTGAAGGAGACTCACTGCGCACTGCCCTGTGCAATGCGAGGTGTACGCCACTGCCCATTTCTCCTTGCAGTGCGGCGGTGTACTAAAGGAGACTCATTGCTCACTGTCCCCGCATTGCGGCCGTGTACTAATTCTTTTGCCTTCGGCAGTGCACCTCGAAGAGAGGTTGACAGTCAGCCAATTAGTCAGTTAGTCAGGCAAGCAGTCCGTCAGACAATCGGTCGGGCAAGCAGGTAGGCAGACAGAAACACACAGTTTGAGTTTTTTCAGTGGCAGACTCGGCTACAAGCAACGGGGAGAGAAGCGGCTATCGGAAGAAGTAATGGATGAATGGTAATGCAGCTGGCCCCAGATATGTAGGTTGGCGGTTTGATTCCCGGTCGGCTGATTGCCGGCAGCATTGGCTGACCTGCAAGCTATGCCCAATCTTACCCTTGTTCAAATCTTTTCTGAGCACAAACTTTTGAGCACAAACTTTTGACCCCCCCCAAAAGTGATATCTAGTTTCAAGGGATAGAGGCCCCAGAATCAAAAAATCCATTGGGGGATCGTCTTATTGGGCAATGTAATGCTTTTACACGGGGTTGGACATCAAACATCATGCCTTGGGGTATGCTACGCGAAAGACCCCCGAAAAGGGGGGTATACGACGCCCACGCCTGCGCTTGATCTAACAACCTCTCTTTGAGGTGATTTAGGCCCACTGCCCACTACCCCCATGCGGTGGTCTATTGAAGGATGCCCACTTCCCACTGCCTAGTGCCCTTTGCGGTGAGATACTGTTCTCATTTAGGCCCAATGCCCACTACCCTAGCACTACGGTAGTGTATTGAAGGACCCACTCACCACTGCCCACTGGAGTGTAGTGGTGTACCGATTGCGGCCCACTACCCACCGCCCGAGCACTGAAGGAAACCCACTGCGCACTCACACCAACCGCGTCGTAGGGGAGACTAACGCGTTTTCAATGCCCTGGTTCCTTGTATTTCTGAGCCTGCGTATTGCAACTCTGCATGAGTGCACATGAGCGCTGCGCTTGAGCCCGCGCACATACAATATGCAACGGTAGGAGGAGGGAGAGGACAACACTGCCACAGGGAGTACTGGGTAGTGGGTCTCCTTCCATGGGTCTCCTTCAGCACATTTCATTTTGAGCACTTCAAATATACAAAAGTAGGAGGGCGAAATCTCCACAAGGGGCAGCGCACTCCACAAACACAAACCTTTAGCCCCAGATTATAGTGATGTAGTTGTGAATAGGCTAGACCAATTCTGCGTTTGGCGCACAACTACACAGCCCTTAATCCGCGAGGATGCACTTCAAATTCCATTGCCCTCGGCAAGGTACCGCGAACAGGGACTGATTATTGTTGCTATATTGCCTCTTGAGCTAGTGTGGGCCCAAGGAGTGCATTTCTTTGTTTGAACTTGCAAATGTGAAGTATACGAACCATGAAGCCAGACCACGTATCCCAACTCTGACACATGACACGGAGGATGTCGCAGGGCGTGCATAGTGTGGCTTTTCCATTTGATGGTCAGATTCCTTCTATCCTCTGAACAATTCTATTGTCTGGGATCTGACATGGATGAACTCTAACTACTCAGACAGCGCCGTGATGGTGATAGTGTAGCGGGTCCATTTGACCCTACATAGCAGTGTTGGATTCTTCTTCTTGTCGACTTTCCCCTGAGTGTCAAGAGATGTGGTCTACCACAACGGTCTTCGACATACACTCACAAAACATGCACGCTGGTCTGATTCCCAACACGGCCAGGGAGCTAGTGGTGACGGCCCACACCACCAACCGCTGTAGCTGTGTGCCCCTCCACTGATACCATGGGTTGCTGGGTGGTGCGTCTCGTCTTCTTTTGTACACCCAGGGTAGCTGTGTCTATTTGATTTGAACTGCATGGAGTGTGCAAAAACAAAAAGGAGCCCCTGCCTGTAGCAGTGAGCCTCCACCACCGGCACCATTGGTGGCGGGGGGCGCGTGTCCTCCTCATACTTCTCCTCCGCCTGCCGATTCTCGGAGGACGGAAAAGGGGTGACCTGACGGGACTTGAACTAGCATCTGCAATGCTGTTGCCAGCTGCTCTACCACTAGAGCAGACGCCCTGTAGCCATGAAAGGAGACAATGCACATAGCCTTTCCTGGTTTTGATCCTTCCCCACTGCTTTTCCTCTCCACTTGCTCTCTTTTCTTCCACCTGCATGTCCCCAACCCCAGAAATGGGAAATGTTGAATGTGGCCGCTACAGTGCACCAGTCAGGCAGGCTGATTCTTTGTTTGCCGGTTTACCACAGTGTATATACGACAAGGTTCTTTATCTCCTGATTCTGCCATGGTTGGACGCTACACAAACCATGCACAGTGGCCTGCGTTAATCCCAGCCTGAGGGGCTGTGGGAAGCGTTTGAAAACCTCGTGCATGGCCATTTGCCCAGGGTGGTGCTGATGTTTTAGAAGTAGGGGTTTTCATTTTTTTCTTTTTCAGTGAAAAATGTCGCCCTCCAACCACCATCGGTCACGGTCTACCCAGTATCAGTTACCCTCAAACTGCGGTCGGTTGCTCTTCAAGGTGCTGTCCACTTGTGTTCCTAAATGATGAGCTGGCTACTGGACAGCCTGATTTTTGTTTTATTTGAATCAACAAAACGTCCCGGGCTGGGCTGGGCTGGACACTTCATGCTGTACCTCCTGCAGTGGTGTTTCTTCTTCTGCATGCCCCATGGGGTACGGGCTGCCGGAGGCCCATGCACCGCTGCTGGTGATCGCCGCCGGTGCAGCCACCACCACCGAGCCCAGCCAACCACAGCCCAACGTTTGGGTGCACGCCATACCAATGTGCGTGCTGCTGGCAACGGGGCTGTCTGTCCTGCTTCTGTACCCCTTGTGGCCGAAGCCGCTGGGCGTGTTCCACCGAGTGCAAGTCTCGAAGGTGGTGGCCCACCACCCGCCGCTGGCCCTAGGCCGTCTTTCCACGGTGTTTGCCGGCGCTGAGATGGCCCTGCCGCACCGCGTGACAGCGCCCCCCGGCTCCGAGGTCGCGCATTCCGTGCCTGCAAGGGGTCGTGCCTTGATGGCGCCCACGGCCACGGGGGGGCTGGTGCTCTGGTGCGGCGCTGCGGCCCTGATGACGTTTGCGGTGCTTCTGCTTTGGGTGCGGCGGGGCCTGGGCCCGCCGCGCAGGCATGCGCCATCGGGGCATGCGGGACGGGACGGCTGCGATGCCGTAGCCCGGGGGGGCATTGCAGCGGTGTCGGGCAGCGTCCCGGCCCCGGGGCGGCGGCCCAACCGCGACTTGCGGAGGGAATCGGAGATGGAGCATGGCGCTTGGCTTGTGCCCTGGTCGATGCGGACGTTCCGCATCGTGGTCTCGTTGCCGCTGGCAGGCCGCGTCAACCACATCCCGCCGGACCGGCGGTTCGGGTTTGTCCGGGGCGCCAGGGGCGACGCGTACGTGCCCCGCAGTCTGCTCGGGGCCCTGCAGATCGGCGACGAGGTCACCTACTCCACCGTTCCGTCCGTGGGCCACGGCTGCCCGACTGTGTCCCGGCTGCAGCGCGCGCGGGCCCCGTACGCCGGGCACGCGGAGCTGCAGGAGACCCTCAAAGCGGAGGACGCGTGCCTTGCGCGTGGCAGCCCCTCCGGCGGAGGGCCGACGACAGCCGCGAGTCGCCTGGCAGTGTTCGAGTACAGCCACGCGACGCGGGAGCTGGCGCTGCCGGGGGCGCCGGGCGTCTTCCGGCGGCCTGAGCTGCCCATGTTTCTGCCGCGTGCGCCTGCGGGGGCCGCGCAGCAGCTGGAGAGGCTGCCAATGGACGCCCTACTCAGGGTCACGGACCTGCAAGGGGTCGCAGTCGGCGACTACGACGCGGTCTGTGTGGCTGACGTGCTGCTGGTGCTCATGGACATGACGGTGGACGCCACCGGCACCCGGCTGGACCTCGCGTGGGCGGGCATGACGTCCGGGCGGCTGCACCGGCGGCACATGGGGGACATTGTCCTCTTCCAGCGGTGGGGCCGAACGTTGTTCCTTGCGCTGCACAACGACGACCGGCGGCGGTCCGCGTCCTTCGGGAAACAGTTCGAGAAGGGGTGCGTTGAGGCCGGGGCTGGGGTCGGGGCTCCAGCCTCGGGCTGCTACTCGCTGAACGCGGTGCAGATCTTGGACATCGCAGCGTTGGTGGCGAGCAGCCCCGACGCCGTCTCAGCGGCGGGGGATGTGGTTGAGATCAAGCTGTCCCGACTGGAGAACCTGGGCCCGCGCGATGCGACGCAGTGCCTTCTGCAGATGTCGGACAAGGTGTTCTGTGGGGACCCAGAGTTCTCGGAGGCGGGCGTGGCGGTCCACAAGGTCCACCTCCGGGCGGCGCCCAAGCCCCCGGTGGCCGCGCTGAAGCACCTGCGGAGGATGCTGTCGTTCCTACGGCGTACCGCCGCAGAGGAGGGCGTGCTGTACGGTGTGCAGCGCATGGACATGGGGATTGTGGTGGGCGAGATGAAATGACAGTGGAGGCCCCGACCGCATTTGACGTATGAGACCTCCCTCCCCGCCAACAGTGAGCATGACCGTGCACAGACGGTGCACCCACCAACGTGTACGGCGGGGTACAGCGAGTCACATAGAGCTAATGTTCATGCAGTCACAGAAGTTGTTGTTGGACCGTTGGATGGGCTTTGGGCAGTGGGCGCGCTGATGATTCAGCGGTGAGACAGCAATTGGCACTGTGCCCTGGCGATGCTTCAAGGCACAACAGAACATTGTCTGAGAGCCATAGAGGGTGCCTCACGCGCGGTGCGTGCGGTGCGGGCACGCAGTGGACTTAGGCCCGGTTGCGTAGAACGGTGGTACCATGGAATGTTGCCCCAAAGCGGTCATAGGGGCCTTGGCATCGCAAATTTATGCCCAATTGTTGTGTTTGCGAGGACTCAAGAATGTTGGGGTCCCAAGATTGGCCAGCAGGGCACCTTGTAGATTCGAAAATATCGGTTTTGCGACCTTTGCTTTCAACAGGACACATGGCAATGAATGCTGACCTTTTGGCGCCCGGCAGTAGTGCCTTTTATCTGAGAGGCACCACAGGGGAACGAACGTGTGCCTGCCACTGTTGTGGGCCTCTCGTCCTTCCTGGAGTGTGTCGCCATCAGCTATGAGCGCTCAGGGCATACACAGTATCACTGCGATTGCCCCGTGGCGCGCCTCACCTTCCCCATTGTCTGCACGGACTCTCATGCTTCTGAGGATCCTTGCGAGGACGACGCATAGGTGTCCATATATATCGCCAGTCATTGTATGAACACGAATCATTTCATGTGTATTTCTACACATGACCAAAGACATTTGGTTGACAACACCCATTCTGCCATTACCGTGTTTTATCTTGATCCTTGTCGCCGTTTTCTGTGATGTTTGTGTGGCGTTGTTGCCTGACAAAGTGGTGCAATAATCCCGTACTTGATAGTGGGTCAAAGCGCGCGGTGTCCGCGGTGCGGGTGCGCGGTGCGTTGAGGCACCCTCATAGATGACCATGGCAGCTTCCACCAAAGCTCCGCTGCAAGTCTTGCACGGCTGCAATGACTGCTTTACTGCAACCTCCACCCCACTATTGACGGTGCACTCAACGTCATCTTCATCACACAGCACATCGGTTTCACAGATGAACTTGCCGTCTCTCCTCACCATTCGCTCAATGTTGCCAGCAGCATCTCCTAGGGCGAGAGTGCAACGCTGTTCCACATCACAGGTAACAACAGCGCTGAGTAAGTCCTGTAAGGGGTGGTCACACATTGTGCGAAATGTAAGGGGTCCCGGCAGTACAGCAAGAGGTAGCACGGTGGGGGAGAACGCTTTGAAGGCATTGGCGACAGGCGTATGCACACCCTGTGTCCACGGTTGAGGGCTTTGAGGGCCAAGGGTGCATACTGGCACTCAGGGCATATTGTGGTTGGGGGACGACGTGACGGGGCGCTGGAGGGCGACCTCAAGGGAGAAGGTGTAGTTGAGTGTGATGTGGCTAACCGTGTATTGGATGGTGGGTGCCGCTTTCTTTCCTTTGTATCGTTCCCTGTTTTTTGACCTCATGGTACCCTGTCTCCTTCGCTGCAATGAATGATCTAGTGCTCCTTTCCATGCACGCCTACGGCAGGATGGTGTCTGGAGTGTGGCTTACAGATAAGACTCTATGTGCACAAGGAACTCAAGGAACCAATGAGTGCGACGACTAACTCATTGTTTGTGACCCAGGATTGCGCCTTTTGTGTGTGGCCCCGGACCACCTCTTTGCGCTATTCTCACCACTTCATTATGACACATCCTGTCCCACCTTCTCCCATGTTCTCCACCCTACCCTATCCGTGCCCTCCTCAAGACGAGGCTGGACATGCTCCAAGCAACAGCCTACCTCTGATCCACACACCACTCCAAAGAACAGCCTCCAATTAGACAACCCGCCACCCCCAACAAGATTAGATATGCACGACAGGCGGAACACCCAGAGTCTCTGGGTGTTTCACTGTCCAACTGTCCGTTGACACCAACAGATTTGGTGTAATGTGCAGGGCATGGGTTGATGAGTGATCTGCTGAGCACGAGGTACGCTGCAGGTTTGAACCACAATTCCGCTTCTAATCCCTCTACCCCTGAAAGTGCCGCAGAGAGGGAAGGGAAACCCTGTGCGCCCCTTCATGCCGCAAGTGTCACCCGCCTTTCAATAGAAGGCTGAGGGCAGCTCTAGGGGTCACCAAGACTCAACAACACAATACAACACGACGCAACGACACAACGCAAAACACAGAGCAACCCTAGCCCCACCTCATCAAAAACCAGCGCTGTGGGACAAACAGATACGGATAGTATGGGGGCGCAGTTCGGGGCTGGGGGCGACAGCTGAGCCAAACCGCTTTCACCCAGCCCACATCTTACCATTGTACGACGCCACGGACTGCAAGCACTAGCCCAGAGCACAGGGGGCGGTTACATGAAGGGCCAGATCCCCCCCCTCCCCCAAACCTATGCAAATGAGGACCAGAAGCTTTGCTAATGGGCCTGCAAACCGGCTTCTTCAAACGGTTTGCAAACGTCGAAGCATTTTGAATCCCTGACCTGGGTGGTACCCAAGCCCTGCATCGCACAAACTGGTTACAGATATTGTTGTTGTTGTTGTTGTTGTTGTTGTTGTTGTTGTTGTTGTTGTTGTTGTTGTTGTTGTTGGGCTGGTGAAAATTTTACTGGTGGGGGAGTGGGGCGGGGCGCTTGGAGCCGCTGCAAATTTTTTTCGGGGGTCGCGGAAAGGGGCTCCAAGGGCCACACACTTATTTCCCGAATACAAATGCCTGAAATGTTGCCTCCAACGATTTCAAAGTGCTGCGGTCTGTTATCTGTGTGGCATATGGGCACCAGCATTGTGACTGGGTGTGCAGAAGTCTGGGCCCGCATTTCAAGTTTGGCAAGGAGTATGTGGCAATTAACTAATGGCTCCAACAAGTGGCAAGGCAATTTTGCTATGTGATATGAGAAACCAATGATTTGAAATATGCATGAAAAATATGGAAAAAAGAGAACCCGTCCTTAGAGCCCCCTCCAGGGGGGGGAGTTGGAAAAGGGGCACCAAGCCCCCCCCCCCTTAACCCCAAGTAAATCTTTCGGGAGCCCTGTTGTTGTTGTTGTGGTTGTGGTTGTGGTTGTTGTTGTGGTTGTGGTTGTGGTTGTGGTTGTGGTTGTTTTGTTGTTGTTGTTGTTGTTGTTGTTGTTGTTGTTGTTGTTGTTGTTGTTGTGGTTGTTGTTTGTGGTTGTTTTGTTGTTGTTGACAAAACCGGTCCCGCAGGTCGTCCCAAGCGTGTCCTGGAGGCCGTCCACACCGGTCCCGAAGGCCGTCCATATGGGTCCCGGAGGCGATCATGGAGACCGTCCAAACGGGTCCCTGAGGCTGTCCAAACGCGTCCTGGAGGCCGTCCAAACGGGCCCCGGTGGCGGTCCCGGAGGCCATCAACACGGGTCCCGGAGACAGTCCTGGGGACCATCCACATGGGTCCCGGAGGCCGTCCACACGGGTCCCAGAGGCTGTGCTTTGTACTGTGATTTTGTTTGGCGCCCTTTGGGCCCACATAAAGGCACTGGTACCGATTTTGGACCGCAAAGTAATGGGATGGCATCTGGCTTTTTATTTCCTTCAGGGAAAGTCCTGATGCAGGCATATCCAAGTTTTGTGTTGCAGAATTTGGAGACCTGTGACGGTCCCTTCCCCTGCTCTCACCTTTTTGATCTACCAGTCAGGAAGCCTCACAATCTCTGGAGCTGTATTGTTTGCACTTCTCATTTGTCGCGCTTTGCCTCATCGTCATTGTCCCGTCATTGTCGCCCATGGTCCGGCTTGTTCAATGCAATGTGGTCTGGATGCCCCAGTGGGACCCTGTCCAAAAGCCGCTTGCAGTTATATCGCATCCAAGAATGGACGCTGGCTGTGGTGTCCTGGGTGGCCATGACCCAGGCCATACAGTGCCACTCTGCGGACCAGAACAGGTGAATGATATGTAGGCAAACCCCATGTAGCTCCAGTTTGTCCCATTTGTAGATACCCCCCGCTTTGCGCAACGACTGGCCCATGCAACAACCACCTCCCTGGTCAAACGGTGCTTTTACTGACACTACTTCCTTTTGGACGGAACTGTTTTTTTCCTGGCTGTGGGACGGGTTGTGGTGGCTTTAGGACATAAATTCAGGCGCGTAGGATGTGGATGTGTGGTGGCTATGGTGTGTGCCCTCTTCCTGGGTGGTTTGAAGCTTGCTCAGCTTGAAGGACGAAGAAGGGTGTTTGGCTGTATACCCTGGTATGGCCATGTACAAACTTTGTCTTTGCGGTGCAAGAGTGTGCACGGTCCTGTCCAATGACCACCCCCTGGTCAAGCCGCGCTGTTGGGTCTGAAAACACTGTCCAACGACCACACACTGGTGAAGCAGCGAAGCCTGGCTAGTTTTGTGCATCAGAGGAGGGAACATACATTAATATCTGCCTCAATGGGTAGCAACCCCCCCTTTCCTGGTGCTGGTGCTGGAGGTCGAGCTAAGCTGACTCGACAGGCTCAGGCACCTGCATGATGGCACCTGTGGACAGTGAGTGCCAGGTGTGCCCCATTGTATTACATATGAGCCTGTGTTATGTTGCGAGGCCCCAACAACGATACAAATTGCATGGATTATAATCTTTACAAGTTGCATGATTAGCATTGCCTGGGCACACCCTTGAGCCAACTGCTGTCAGTCAGCCTCCAACCACCTTGGGCTGCCCCTGGTGTTAGCCACCCAATGCCGTTGTCGGTTAGCCCTGCCTCCCATCTTCGTTGATTACCCTCAAAGAGACTCTCTTTCTGCCGAGATATTAACATCATTATCCGACGCTTGGGAAATTGATGTGGTGTGAGCTGTTGTGCACATGCGATGCTTGGGGAGTGGTGGAGTCTTTCCGTTCCTCGTTTTGTTGTGTGGTTACCCTGAAACTGTTATTGCATCGGACCACCACGTGCTTGTGCACATGTGTGCCATTACCAGGACATTCTCAGAAGACTGGGTAGCAGCCCCCAGCTGTCGATAGCAAAGCTTGTTGTAAGCTTGCAAAAGGGCTGTATTTGTAATAGTTATACTCACCTCATTGTTTCAGTCCTTTTGAACTTCTGAACTTTCAGTAAGCCTAGGAAGCTCTCCTGTTTGCTTGTAATGCCAAAAGACACTGGACGCTGCAAGCATAGGCCTCCAGAAGGTGAGCTGTGGGGGTGCATAATAAATGTGTAGGGTGCATAATCTCACCACTTTCCGGTAGCCATAGGGGTGCACAATGATTGTGCAGGGTGCATAGTCTCATCAGTTTCCGGTAGCCATAGAGGACCCTGACATGGTGAAGTTGCAGGCGTTCGCAGAACACAGTTTTCATCTATGGTTTGCATGAGTTCCCAAGGTCTTCCTGGCCAACACAGTGGCAGAACTTGCAACTCGGTGGCAGCAGGTTGGAGCTGATGTGCCAACCCTAGCCCACAACATGGCTATGTAGTTGAGTATCCCCATCAATCTGGAAGTTCTGGACCTTTTGGTGACTTGGGAGGAAGTGACGGCGTCTTGGTTTGACCCAAGAGAAAAACAGAAGTTTGCCCCGCCGAAGGATGCTCGGGGTGAGAGGCAGTCAAAGATACCAGTTAGGAAATTGGAGTCTACTGGTGGCCCTTGAGATCGCAACAACGATACAACAGTGCAAAGGTTGAAGGCCTAGCTGGAGATTTTGTAGAAGTAGCTCAGTTCAAGTTCAACAACCGATGGCACAATTTGTGCAACAGCACTCGAACCCCTCTAGGAGCAAGGGTCGAGGGAAGCCATAAGGAGAAATCCACAATCTCCTCTGTGACTGGAGAACATACATGGGGGACAAAGAGATGAGGAGCATGCAAAAAGTGCTTGGGCGGGTCCGAAGGAACACACCAAAGCGGACTAAGGATTTTTTTCAAACAATGATGGTATGGCTCTTGACTTTGTTTTGGATATCTAGTCCGCGAAGAAATATTTACCGGCATTCGTTGGGAACCAGAATGGGACAAGGAAGTCACACTGCAAAGGATGCAACAAGTTCTCGTCCCATAGACAGGTTTTCAAACTAGTTAGTGCACTTGCCAACTAACCGCTTGCCGGCTGTATGTACCAAGATAGTGTAGGACACGACACACTGCTCAGCTCAGGGGGGCTTAAGCGCAGTGTGTGTGCAGTGCGTGCAGTGTGCGCACAGTGCGGCTATTTGGGGATCTGCCATACTAGAAACCCTTTAGGATCCCAAAGAAGAACACCCGCCAATGTCACGAGGGACAAAGGAAAGTCTTTCTACCCATTGAATCTCGGCAACAACACGGTTCAAGTAAGACTACACACGATGCACATTTGCCCACCACGCATCCTCAAATTATCGAGCTGCTCTTTGTCTAATGCTGATCTTCATTTGCGCGCTTGTCATTTGCATGTTGATCTTTACCTTGACAATTGCATCCGACACAGAATGCAAATCAATAGAGGCTGATGCAGAGTGCCCACATTGAGGGCTGCCATAGTGGGGAGAAATCAACCTAGAAAGTAGAACATGCGGCGAGTGAAAATAGGTGAACATGGGGAGAAATGGTGAAAACCCCAAAAATGCCACATCCGGTGTAAAAGAAGCACCAAAATACGTGTGATCAAACAATAATGATGCCCCGAGTACCACAAAATGTGTGGTTTGTGATACAGTCATCTCCCCCACTTTTGTCACCAGCTGCCTGATGGAGACAAGCATGATGAGGTAGTGGGAGTCCCTGGTTTCATCTGCGGAGTCGCCCATTGGATGAATGTTGCTTGACTTTCTTTCAGATTCTACGCAACGGACGAGAGATTAGAGCTCTGTTGCACTTAGCACTGATGTCACCTCAGCTAGGACGCACAGATAATCATAGTAACCATAGTATGTACCCCAACACCATGTTCTCTCTCTCCCTCTAGGACAAGCCCCAATAGGCCAGCGCTGATCGAGTGCCACGCTGATGCCAGTCATGAGCAGGGTCTTTTGGGAGTGCCCAACAGGCAACCCATAGTAGAATGCAGGCCAGCTTTCATAGCTGACAACACATGGCCAATCAGAGGTAATAGCCGGAACAAACTAGAAAGCCTTATATACAGCAATGATCTGGATGGAACTTTCTATGTGCCAGCTGCGAGGCCTGTCGAACATTGTTGCACATGCATACCAGGATGTGCATGTGCACCAGCAAGTGCAAAGCAGTCATAGCAAAAGCCAGTCACTGCTGACACCGGACCAGAATCGAAGGATTTTGGGCCATCATTTTTACAAGGCAAGGCATAGCAGCTTTGCTTACGCTGTGCTTAGGCGCTGTGTGGCTAGTTTCCATTCGAAACCTTCTGTTTATTCTGTTTCTCTGCAGGCTCAAAATGATACCTTCATTGCCTGAGGACGTATGGGATGCCATTGCAGAGTTTCTGCAGTCAGAGTCAATGAGTCAAGTGTGCAAGAGGCTGAGGAAAGTACTTGGGAGCCATCGTTATGTGAAGATCAGTCGTGGGGCAGAGCAGATTGTGGCGTGTGTGGAGGGATTGATAGGAAATGTGCGAGCACTACATTTTCTAGTAACCTCTATCGGAGCCAGTGGGCCCCAAGCACTTGCAGCACTCAAGGAGGCCCCTTTGCTGCACACTTTGACCCTTGATCTTTGGTCCAATTCAGTAGGAGACAGTGGGGCCCAAGCACTTGCAGCACTGAAGGAGGCCCCCTCGCTGCATACTCTGACCCTTGATCTTCAGTGTAATTCAGTGGGAGAAAGTGGGGCCCAAGCACTTGCATCACTGAAGGAGGCCCCCTCGCTGCATACTCTGACCCTTAATCTTTCGGACAATTCAGTAGGAGAAAGTGGGGCCCAAGCACTTGCAGCACTCAAGGAAGCCCCTTTGCTGCATACTCTGACCCTTAATCTTTCGGAAAATTCAGTGGGGGCCAGTGGGGCCCAGGGATTGGCAGCACTGAAAGAAGCCCCATCACTGCACACTCTGACCCTCATTCTTTGCGACAATTTTGTAGGAGACAGTGAGGCCCAAGCACTTGCAGCACTCAAGGAGGCCCCCTCGCTACAAACTCTGACCCTCAATCTTTGCAATCTTTGGGACAATTCAGTAGGAGCCAGTGGGGCCCAAGCACTTGCAGCACTCAAGGAGGCCCCCTCGCTGCATACTCTGACTCTGAATCTTAACTGCAATTCAGTAGGAGACAGTGGGGCCCAAGCACTTGCAGCACTGAAGGAGGCCCCATCACTGCACACTCTGACCCTTGATCTTTGGTCCAATTCAGTAGGAGACAGTGGGGCCCAAGCACTTGCAGCACTGAAGGAGGCCCCCTCGCTGCATACTCTGATCCTCAATCTTTGCGACAACTTAATAGGAGCCAGTGGGGCCCAAGCACTTGCAGCACTCAAGGAGACCCCCTCGCTGCATACTCTGACTCTGAATCTTAACTGCAATTCAGTAGGAGACAGTGGGGCCCAAGCACTTGCAGCACTGAAGGAGACCCCCTTGCTGCATACTCTGACCCTCAATCTTCTGTCCAATTCAGTAGGAGACAGTGGGGCCCAAGCACTTGCATCGCTGAAGGAGGCCCCCTTGCTGCATACTCTGACTCTGAATCTTGGCCGCAATTCAGTAGGAGACAGTGGGGCCCAAGCACTTGCATCGCTGAAGGAGACCCCCTTGCTGCATACTCTGACCCTCAATCTTCTGTCCAATTCAGTAGGAGACAGTGGGGCCCAAGCACTTGCATCGCTGAAGGAGGCCCCCTTGCTGCATACTCTGACTCTGAATCTTGGCCGCAATTCAGTAGGAGACAGTGGGGCCCAAGCACTTGCAGCACTGAAGGAGGCCCGCTTGCTGCACACTCTGACCCTCCATCTTTTCGGCAACTTAGTAGGAGACAGTGGGGCCCAAGCACTTGCATCGCTGAAGGAGGCCCGCTTGCTGCATACTCTGACCCTTGATCTTTAGACCAATTCAGTGGGAGCCAGTGGGGCCCAAGCACTTGCAGCACTGAAGGAGACCCCCTTGCTGCATACTCTGACCCTCAATCTTTGCGACAATTTAGTAGGAGACAGTGGGGCCCAAGCACTTGCTTCGCTGAGGGAGGCCCCTTTGCTGCATACTCTGACCGTGAAGCACTTTTGATTGTGTTTCTGTGGGGCCGCACTTAGTGCAGTGCAACTATTTGGGCGTTTCCATACTAGAGACCCATACTTTGAGATACTAGGGGCATCATTGTTGCCCCTAGTGTACGTTTTGACTTCTGATTGTGTCCCCTTGTTTGGGACCCCCGAGAATGCTGGGGTGATGTAGCTTTTTTTTTCCCCGCTGTGCATGGTTTCTATAGGGCACGGATTGCGCACTTGTTTGCACGCATGTGGCATTGGGGCATTGTAAGGAACATATGGAGGGGACCCGGTACTGATTTGCACGAGTACGTGCGTGTACTCTTGCATTTGCAGCAATTTTTGATTCGAAGACAAGTATGGTACCCTCCATATGGTCTATGGGAACATGTACCCACACATGTATGGGCCGCACCTACACAGGAGGACGATGATGATGAGGATGTTGTGGGTGATCGGGGGGAACCTAGTGTAAAAGTAGCGCGCAGTGCAAGGGCTCCCCCTGTGCGTCACAAGAGCTGGAGCAATTGCGAGGGCTGGAGTGACTGGACTGCATGGCTTGGACTGCACTGCACTGTGCACGCACACCACGAATACACCGCATCACTGCACCATCAATACACTGCACCGGAACTGCAGTGCACCATTTTAAGCAATGCTTTCGAGCCACCAACAAATAGCTGGCAACCGCCAGCACGTCCACAGGGATCCAATGGTGGAAAGAAACTCACTCAGGACGCATGGCCGCCCCATCCTTGGCCCCTGCCCAGCCACCAATAGCACTTGCAGGCGGGTTCGAAGGGGGGTGAGGGGTGTTGCCAATGTGTGCCAGTTGGTAAGCCTGGCATTTTCGAGGTTGGGGGGTGCGGTGTGGGCGGGCATATATGACTTTCTAGGTTCCAAAACCGACATATGCAAAAATGGAAAATATATCTGGCTTGTAGTTGACAGTACCATAAAATTATGCTCAACCCTTGCGTGCTCAACCTACTTTGCAAAATAGGCAAAAGGATATAGTGCGGATGCTAGTGGGTGTCGTTAGCCAAGCGTTCCTTGGCCATTCAATGGGGTCAAATTGCTGGCCATGCCCTTTCCACACTTACAACCAATGAATGGTGACGAGCACAGGGGTTTTCGAATTTCATCACAAACACTAGTGGAATAGATCGTGAGTTGAGGTAAATGCAGGACATGGCTTGCTTGGCACGATTGTCTCATATGACAAGGGCATCCATGCATCCATTTGCATAAGGGGTACTTCTCACACAGTCTAGAGGGCTTCCAATTGTTGAACACCACCACGGGACCCTGGGCTCAAGCCACCCCCCCCCCCCCCCCACCAACCCCCTTCCCAATGAAGGACCATCCAAGCCCAACATAGCACCTAGGTCAAGCGCTTGAGCCAACACTGTCTTTGCCGTCTATGCCGGAGCAAAAGTTTGCACATATGCATGATGCATATGTCACATTTCAGCCATATCTTGAGCTCGGCATCAACCTTGCCATACAAGCTTTGGGTCACAGGGGCATCCCTATTCTTCACAAGTTTACTGTCATAGGCAAGTTTGTCAACTACTTACAACAGTGTGTACAAAAAAAGTATTGATCTTTTTTGTGAATCACTGTCCACACCACTTGAAGACATTTTTAGAGTAGAGGGAAACAGAACAGTCCCTTGCCTTGAAAGTACTTTGATCACACAAACAGTTTGGTGGTCCATCCCCCCTCCCAAAACAAAACCCTAGCCCTCCGTTCTCTCCCTCCTTTAGGCTCGCTGTTGAACCCCCCCTCCCCCGCAAAAGAATTGATGTAGGGGGCGTCCTTGCACTGTGCGCGCAGTGCGCGCTACTTTTAGACCAAGTTCCCCCCGAAGAGCCCCCGGGCACACCCCTTCCAAACACCCTTAAAATTAGGCAACCCAAACTACCCTAGCTCAAGACAGTTGCAAGCTACCTTCCCTTCACATAAGACATCATGCACAGTGGGAAAAGCCATGAACGACGATGGTCACCACCTTGGGCATTGGTGAGGAATATAGGACACCAAGTATCTAGAGACACAGGGTTTCCATGGCCGTGGCTTGGCCAAGCAACTGAATGGCAGTTAATCAGATTTGAATAAGAATCACGCCACAATATTTAAGTAAAATTTCAGAGTATCCAGATTCTGGGGTGGGAGACCACTAGCCTTAACCTGGGTATAAAGCATCCACTTTATTTCCCCAGGTAACCATCTTGCATTGCCAATTCATCAAGCCTACTCAAGGTCCCCATGGTGGGGAGAACCTAGAAAAGAGTGGATGTGGTGGAAATGAGGAAAAAGGTGTGAAAAGGGGTGGAAATGGGTGAAATTGGGTAAAAATCCAAAAATGACATATTCCCAATGTGGCAGAAGCATCAAAACCTACTGTCAAACACCAATGATGCCCCTAGTATCACAAAGTATGGTCTCTAGTATGGCTAGACGCCCAAATAGTTGCAGTGCGCACACACTGCGCTAAGTGTGCCCCTGTAGTCTGGCGTGGGGTCACGACCCCATGCTAGACTATTATCTGAAAAACCTGACATTATGGCCCCCCTCAGAATGCCCTTTGGGCCCTAGTGTAGTGCAGAATAGCTTGGTATAAACCTACTGAGCCATGGATCTTGAGTATCCAACCCTAGACACATAAAAATGGCCCATTCTTCCTGACCTTCTTTGTTTGCCATGTTGATAGTCCCTTCCCCTTTGCCTGCCAAAGCAAGGGAAAGGAGCTATACCTCCCTTCCCACATTCAAATCCAGCAAATTTTTGATAGCCCTCGCGAAGAAGGGGGGGCCAGGGCGCAACCCCTGCTCCAGCCCATCCCCAGTGGGACGTACACAAGCACCCTGGATATAGTGGCTGTCCCTTTCTGAAACACCAACAACCCTCCACAAGGACCAACAGGTCCACAGAAGGGATGAAAGCCAACACATATTGGGAATTAAATAGAAGCCCCCACATTACACATAGGCCTCCTAAGGGGGCGCACTTAGCACAGTGCAACTATTTGGGCGTCTGGCCGTACTAGAGATACTAGGGGCCCCTAGGGGCATCATGGTGACCCCTAGCTGAGGTTTTGACTTCTGATTTTGTCCCCCTTTGTTTGGGGATCCCCGAGAATGCAGGGGTGACGTAGCATTTCCGCCCTCTTTTGGGGCCCAACCTTCCGGTGCTATTGAGGAAACCAGGACAATCTTTGAATCCACCCTTGTTGCGTGGCCCCTCGAGTTGGGGTTAGGGACTCACAATCCACGCTTTATTGCGTGGCCCCTTGAGTTGGGGTTAGGAACTCTCAATCCACGCTTTGTTGCGTGGCCCCTCGATTTGGGGTTAGGGACTCACAATCCACGCTTTGTTGTATGGATTTGTCCGTTGGCCCCGGGGACATCGGCGGATGTTCTCATTTGGGATCGCGAGGGGCCCAAAAGGGTGAAGGGACATTATATGCATTATGAGATTGGCTCCATGCATGGTGCATACAAGGGGCGCCTCCATGTCGTATGGCCCTTTATCGGCCGAAAGACTTTGACGGAGCGCCAAAAGGAATACAACGATGTGCATGGTTTCTATAGGGCACGGATTGCGCACTTGTTTGCACGCATGTGGTATTGGGGCATTGTAAGGAACATATGGAGGGGACCCGGTACTGATTTGCACGAGTACGTGCGTGTACTCTTGCATTTGCAGCAATTTTTGATTCGAAGACATGTATGGTACCCTCCATATGGTCTATGGGAACATGTACCTACACATGTATGGGCCGCACCTACACAGGAGGACGATGATGATGAGGATGTTGTGGGTGACAATGGGGATCTATGTGCCCTTTGTTGCACCAAGTCTGACCCTAAGAAAATGTCCATGTGTGAAAAGTGTCAGTTGCAATATTGTATAGATTGCATTGACACGCATACATGTGACAATTTCACAGTGCTTTAATTCAGCAACCGTGTCATGTTGTGCACACAAATTGCTCATCCTGATTTTGTCCTTCTTGGACATTGAACAGAAAGAACGACATGTGTTGTTGAGAGTGAACATTTGGGGTTGCTACCATCGCTGTTCATGGCTTTCTGCATTTTGCATGATGTCTTATGTGGAGGGAAGGTAGCTTGCATTTGTCTTCAACTCCGGTAGTTTGGGTGACCTGAATTTAGGGGCCTTTGGAAGGGGTGCGCCTGGGGTCTCTTCGGGGGGAACCTAGTGTAAAAGTAGCGCGCAGTGCGCGCGCAGCGCAAGGGCCCCCCCTAAGTCACGAAGATTTTGGTGACTTCCGGTGACCGGTGGTTTGGCAGTTTTTTACACTTGGTGACCTTGGTGACCTACATTTAACAATAGCAGAAGGGAAACAACTAGGGGCATGCAGAAGCTGTTGCGGGAGTGGCAGTTGTATCTTGACAGTGTGCAGCCCAGCACACAGTAGTTGGACATATTGGGCTGGCGGGAGGGCATGCGTGAACGCCTACCTTTGTTGTACAAGTGTGCGAGGCGAATGTTGGCCATCCCTCACACGTCATGCGATGTGGAACGATCATTTTTGTTGTGGAAGAGGGTGCGCACTGAGAAGCAGCACAGCATGCAGCACGGCACACACAAGGCATATGTGTCGTTTGGTTTCAATGGAGTTGTACCTCCACCATAGCACACGATGTGGCCAGTGCCGAATGTATTCCATTTACGTAGTTGTTCTTTACCATGAGGGTTCACATTGTAGGTTGATGGTGAATGGTTTTCTTGTTTGATTGGTGTGTCAAATCATCCAAAAGGTAGCAAAAAATGTCAAGGAATACACTAACCTTCTGGAAAGGGCAACATGCATCCAAAAAACCGTTTCACAGTTTTTTTTCACAAGTTTTTTTACAGTTTTTTTTGACAAGTTTTTCACAGTTTTTTTAACAGTTTGTTACAGTTTTTTTTTTTTTGCGTCTTTTACAGCTTTTTACAGTTTTTGTTTTAACAATTTTTCCAGTTTTTTTACGAAGCCGTGGGAATGGTTGGTGCAGGTGACTCAGGAGGCCTGTAACCTCCCGTGGCCTGAATGAGCGCGAGCTTCTGCTTACTGGTGCCTGGGATTGTGCTGTTGTTTTATGGAGGCGGTGCGGATATGGTGGAGCTGCCGAGTAGGTGATCATCAACGTCGCACTGAGTGATAGGCCCTCCAGGAGATAAATTAGATAGGCACCTCTACCGCATGTCAGGAAGTTCTTTACCCCATCGGGACCGCAGCTACCTTCATGGCTATGCCTCGGACTCAACAACTGTCGCAGAGCGACTGATGATTGTGCCCCCTTGCCTGTGCGATGTCGCTTGTCGCCCAATGCCCTTGTGCCTTTGAGATTGTTTGGTACCTGCAGGTGTTTGTCTTTCGTCTTTTTGAAGGTTTGTGCCGGTGCCGCGCGGCATGGGATATCGTTGACTGGTCGTGGGATTGGGCAGGATGGCGGCCACAGTGCCCTGTCCATTTGCAGTGTACGGGTGTGTGACGTGCAGGTGGTCGTCGGATCCTCGTGCAGGGCCTGGGGCCGGGCAGCACGTCCTGTGGCATGAAAGACACGTCAGTCCGCCGGGATGCATCGAAGCGCCACTGAAATGCCAACATGTGCACCCAGCCCCACCCCTCGTGACCGCTGCGAGTGTTCCCGGAGAGATTCTGGAGGGTGATGACCATCGTCGATCTACTCTTGTGGGGGTGACGCCAGAGGGGATGTTTCACGCAGTGCACAGGTCTGCAGAGTGCAAACTAGTATACGGGTGTACTTGTGGGCAAAGTCACGAGTAAAGACCGATTGGCCTTTGCGCTTGCCGGTATTGGTTTTGATGTCAGCTGCAACTCTGTCAACATTTGTGACTACCCAGTAGCGTTTGTAACCTTTCTGACGACATGCATGGTCTTTATTTTCGAGATTATGCATGCACATTCTCAGAATTCCACCCATGGTAGTTTCCACGGGGGAAAGGGAACAAGCTGGCATTTTTTTTGGGTCACCTGGGGATAAACCATGGGTTGTGGGCAGACGGGGATGCCTCAGGAGGAGATGATAACAATGACGACCTATGTCTTGGTGGATTTTTTTTTATTCTTAACAGATCAAGGTTCCCATGAGTATGTCCAGGTCTTGGCTTTGTGCGGTCTGCAGCCTCCTGTGCCTTGGACAAGGCCGTATGTACCGCGCACAGCTGTGCGACAATGACGATGGCGCCCAGGTCCAGACAGAGAGCTAAACAGAATGGCCATAACGACCGGGGTCAGCAAAGGGAGGGAGGAGGGAATCACAAGGGCCCGGTAGCCACGTGCTTTGCAAGACTTATGCTGCACCTGCACTTATATGGCAGATGCCCCCAGAAAAATCTCGCCCCCGCCGATGTCGAGGAGCACTTGGACAGTCTGGCAGCGGATCACTTGAACTTGGTCTGCATTGAGGTGGTGAATCAGAAGAACTGGGCACGCACTCAGCAGCAGGTCGACGTGGGTGCGATCAGGGCCCTTATGGTGCGTCTGCTTCGAAAGCGTGCTCCAGAGCGCCTCCCGGACGCGCAGGCCTGGGAGAGCAGCTGGTGAGGACGGGCGTTGGTTCAAGCTCTGCTGTTTGCTGTTGGCCCGTTCACTACGCGCACCGGGCGTGCACCATGCAGTGGTTCCCTCAGAGCAGGTCAATCGTAGTACAACTGCGAGGTGCAACTGAAGTGCACTAAACTGGAAGGAGTGTTCTGGGGCTGCCGACCATTCGGCCTTGAAACGACAAGGGGCGTTCTGTCTCTCCGCCCTCCCCAGGGATGCATTAGAAGGGAAGGGGCCTCAGAGACGGTCCCAGAAGCGGTTAGACAGGCGGTTGGAGGAGCGGTTGGGGGCAGTTACTGTCGGTTACAAATGCCATTTAAGTTGGCACTTGCCGCCAGGGATCTAACATCTGACATGCATGACAGGCATCTAACATGGCTAGTCTGGGTCATAACATCCTGTAACGCCACATTAAGAATGCCAAAAATTTCAGAGATACTTCGTTAGACAGCTTTAGCCCAACTCTCAGCTGCGCTAGACGCCAATGGCAACATTTCTTGGAAGGTTGTTTCGAAATTTTGTTTCGTAGTTTTATTGGAACAATTTCAAAAAAATTTGTGCATCCCCTGTCGAAGGTACACCGTAGCGCCACCTTATTCCAATATGGACGCCGGCTGTGCCTAAGACACGACTTTGCGTGCGCGGCATTTGCCTCGTGCTTCAATGCAGAACTGGCCGGTGTCAGCGAGTGCGAACAAGCACCGGGTGGCACGCAAGAGCGTGAGGGTCAGGGATCCATTAGAAGGAGGTACCCTGCCCCCCTCCAGGGCGCCTTTGGGACCAAACCGGCAAAAGAAAAGAGGAGCGGGGCGAAAAGTGTGCACTGGCTCTAGAGCTCTAGAGCTGTACTGCCCTTGAAAAAGTCAAGTTATTAGGTCATAGCGCAGCACCACACCCGGACGCTGTTAAGAACGCCTCCTCAATCGTGCGTCACTTTCGCAGAGCAACGAGGGTTGGTATTTTGAGGATTTCTCTTGCATGCTATTGTCGACACGGCTTGTTGTGACCCAACATTGCAATCCGTTGCAATTCATTGACAAATTGACAAACAGGGGACGCGATCAGCGATGTCTTCGTGCTTTGCGTATGGGACAGAGGGGGGAGGAGGCAAGGGGCGGGGGGCCTCAGCTGTATGACGATATGAAGCCTTGTTCTGGTGCATGGCGGCATCTTTTGCTGCTTTGCATCAACCAGTTTGTAGTGCATAGGATTTTAGGTGTGGTGAACAACTGTGGGTCATCTGCACTCTTGTTTGCTACAGCGAAAGGCGCCTCTGACGTGTCGCTGAAGAGCTTTTCTGTTTGACTTTTGCTTTGCACTTCTGCTTTGTGCCTGACGGTACCGGTGGTGCACATGCATCGGTATCCCGTAGCGGGGGGGGGGGGGGGGGGCAAAAGAAACAGTTGTGCACAGCCGTTGAGGGTTGTACCGGGGTTGGCGTTCATTGATGGAGTTTGGCAATCTGTCGGGTGACGGTGGTTCGCACTTTGCGGTTTGCAGGCGACAAACATCATCCCTGTTTGCTCCGGTGTCACGCTGCTGTTCATGACAGCCAGAAAACCAGCGACTGCCGGGCTGTCCTGTGCCTGGACCCCCCAAGACAGTGCCTGCCGACCAGCAACTGCTGTCGCTTGTCTAGTCCATCCACCACGATGCCTGGTCAAGGCGCGTCCCGGGCATGTGCATTGTTTCACATCAGAAATTGCAGCAGGAGTGGCAAGCGGAACTGACAAAGTTCAAGGATGCAGCGACCGCCCGCGAAAAGGAGCTCGAAGACAGCATTGTGGAGTTAAAGAGCCAGGTGCAGCAGCAGGGTATGTGTGTGGCCCGCTTCCTGCGGACTACTGTCGTTGGCTGCTGAGCGCGGCAGTGACGGATGGAGGGAGTCGAAAGACGATGAAGGGGAAACGGCACTTGCAATGGAGGGCAGGGCAGCTACACGAGAAACATGGTCACATAGATCAGCTGCCATGTCACACACTGTGTCATCAATATCAGTCAGACCCTGCAGAGGAATCCGAGGATGATGAGGAATGAGGACGAGGATCAGGATGAGGATCAGGACGAGGATCAGGATGACCATGAAGACGAACCTGATGAGCTTGAGGAGCCAGTGCTTTTTCCGCTTCACATCGCAATCACGTGAAGTAGGGCTGGTTTCCTCAATAGCACCGGAAGAGTTGATGATACCGAGCAACAACGTCCTACAACAACCACTGAAATCCAGCATGGGAACATACATACGGGCACCAAAGGTCGGTCATATAGTTCCTGTGGTTCCAACTTTTTGCTGCTTTGAAAGGTGGCGGGGGGCCCCCTGCGGCACAGCACGCTGTTCGTCTGTGCCCAGGGGATCCAGCACCCAGTGGGCCACCGCTGGGGCCCCTGAGGCGCACTGTGGAAAGCAATGGTGGGCCATGCAAGGGAAGGAACCTCCGACAAAACCGGGGTGGGCAGAACCAAGGACGACGGCGCGGTCACAGTGCAGCGTAAAGCACCCGGGACACTGTGCAGGCGCGCACGCCGCCTGTGTCAATCATGAAGCGCACGCTACCCGCAACCAACAAGGAACCCGCCCTGCGCACGCGCGACCCACGGAGTGGGGGAGCGTATGTGTTGGACGGCCGGGACAACGCGTGGAGGAGCAGGGCACCTGGGCCTCAGGCACACGGAAACACAGCGAGGCAGGTTGTGGACGGCCTGAGGACGGAGGTGTGTGGACAGCAAAAACAGTCAAACAACCCCTGCAACAACCAGCACAACCCCAACAGGCCAAATACTAGGCGCCGCTAACGCACAAACCGCACATCCTGCCACATGCAGCACAGCCCCAGCACACCAACCACTGGGCTCTGCGAATGCGAAAACAACAACAGCAGGAGCACCAGCCGCAGCGGCCGACAGAAAGCAGCAACCTGACGCAACATGCGAAGGGAAAAAGCGTTGACTGTCCAGGCCCCGGAACGAAACAACAACCAGACGGAATGTCACACGGGGGGGGGGATGGTTGGAGATCAGCCCTCGTTTATAAGGAATTAAGTTGGGGGGGGCGGTTGTCTGGGTGGGTCCCGTGGGGGCAGGGCGTCTTTAGAATACTTCAAAGGGGGGGCTCCCCCAAATCCCCCTCCCCCGCCTCTCCCAGAACAAAGTGACCCTCGTGGGAAAAGACGGAGTTTGCAAAATGGAAAATCTGGTCGATGCATTTTGGGTACACAAACTCCCCCCCCCCCCCGCTCAAAACGCTGCAGTGCAGCAAGCAAAACACTGAACAATGTGGTTATGACCATGCGCCTGTGACACGGGGGCGTATGCGAGCCCAGTTTCCGTTGCCTCATGGCCCCGCTCAAAAGACGCCCTCCCTGGGGGGCCACTTATTCAAGGTTGATATTTCCTGGGCCAAATTTCGGGTCAAGGTTTGTTTTGGGTGCGTTGGTGTTTGGAGGCCCAGGAACCCCCCCCCCCTTTATGAACGAGGCCTGTTGGAGATGGGGGTGCAAAGAGGCACGAATGACGGATGCTCATCAGGGTGCCACCCGTGTTGTGGTCAGTGTGTGTGGGGCGCCATCGCCGGGCCTCCCCATCAGAGGCACACTGCGGGCCCCATAAGGCCCGATTGGTCTGGGAAGAATGGCCCAAACGCCTCACAAAGACCCTCTACAGACCCCCAGGCCTACTCCCAACACCCACCTGGACTGCCAGGGGCATCACTGGCATGTATCGTGGGCACAGGGGGTGTCCTCCGCAAATGCACTTTGAATTGAGGGGATGGGCCGGGGTTGGGCCCCCGTTGTCGGGTTTGGTTTCTCTGTGCAGATCAAATTTTGGAGCGGCTGTTCATGGGCAGTATTATCGTCGTGGACAAGAATGGCTGTGGGCTGTTCACGTCCATCAAGAAGGCGCTGCAGGCCTGCCGCTCAGGTGCTTAGGCAGTGATGAGGATGCGAGTGGTGGTGCTGCATCGATTGGCGTGTTTCCAGGCTTTCATAATGTGCCAACACGAAAAAGGGAATTGTACCTCCGCCTCCGCCCTTCGTGAGACACTATGAAGCGATTCGAGGAATAGAGGGACGGCACGGAACATGCCCAGGGTTTTGTGGCAGGGAACACTGTGGGGACGGGGCTGTCCTTAGGAATGAGATTTTGCTATTTTCTCCCCCTGTCAAGAACGGCCGAAGGTCTGTCACATTCACAGCGCTCTTTGTCACACATTACATTTCGCATTACACTCCGGCACATTCCCCTTGTGTACCGTGCCATTCCCATTAGTCCGTTACAGTCCCTTGAAGAGGCAGGATTGCTGTGAATCAATGGCAGTACCTGCACTGACAGCCTTCGGTGGCCCGAAACACCGGGGCGAGGGAGGGCTGGCATTGCAAGACTCATTTCATGGACATTGGCGCACCTGCTGTGGCCTGAGGCAGACTCGCGTCCAGGGGAGTCGGGACCCGTGTCAGCCACAGCCCTGCAGTATTTGGCAGGGTGTTCTGGGGGGTGAATTATGAAAGGTGGTCCGCGTTTGCCAGTGGCACTTGCAGTTAACAGCAGTTGGTGTGTGTTTGAGGCGTGCCCTGGGGGGTGGGGAGCAGGGCAAACCCCCCAGACCAAAGGGACCATCGTGGGAAAAAACGAGATTTACCACTAGAAAAATCTTGTTGGCCACACTTTGGGGTCCCAGCCCCCCCCCCCCCCCCGGCCTCCTCCCTGCGGCACCCCCCGCGCAAATTGAACATGTCGGGGCTGAGGTTGCCGCCGTTGCTGCATTTGCCTGTGTGGTGCAATTAGGAGACACCATCGTGGTGCGCATGGGGGAGTACGACGAACACATTGTGGTCAACAAGCCCGACGTCACCATCCGTGGCTCGGACCCAGAGAACACTGTGCTCAAGAACGACGCCCTTGCCCCCGTGTGGGACATCCGGGCCTCGATAACTCTGACGGGTATGCCGTGTGGAGCCGGTGCGCACTCACAGGGACAGCGGGTCACGGACCCGTGCAGCCAATCTGATCCTCGCGCACACACGTGCAGGCGACCGTGGGGCACATGTTGGCACGCGCACGGGAAGCACCTACCAGCCAATGCCAGCACACACGCGCACAGCACACACAGGCTAACGGGCTCGTTGAACTAATACCTCGGAGCTGGCCTGGCAGAAGCCATGGAGCCACCACCCCACTTCCAGGGTGGTCGTGGGGGCGCGAGCCAGGTTCTGGCCTAAAGTGCATATCGCACTGGTCGAGGGGCAACACAGGGACACACCCTTGGCCTGCACCGTGGACCTCACCAATGGGGAGCGACCCGACCCGAGGACGCCAGTGTGGCATACAGGCTCCACCGGCAGACCCCGTAAAAATAGTGAAACCCCACATGCACAGCACGCACACATGTGTTTGCGGCGTGTGTACGTGTGCCGCAATCCGGCCCATTGGGCAGCCCCTCCGTAGGGCAGGACAATGAACTCATGGTTTGCAGTAGTGATAGGACTATAGGAATGGTGAACCTCACAGTTTGAGCATGATTGAATGGATTCCCTTGGCACACACACAAACACACACACACACACACACACACGAGCGGATTCTTGAGCAAATCAAGGACAACACCGTCACCCTGACAGGGTGCGCTATCTCTAGGACTTGCTTGCCCGCCGGGGGCAGTGCCCTGTGGTACTGGCCTCCTGATATGCCATACCTACAGTCTTTTGCCCCCCCCCCCCCCTCTCCATGGTTGGCTAGTTGGCGGTCCTTGTGACCATGTGACCAGCAAGGGGGATATGACTGACCGCTCATGTCCCCTCTATTGCCTTTCTCTGCACCCCTGTTTTCTAAGTTCTACAACCAGCCCCCCCCCCCCCCCCCGAGTCTCCAGGGATGCATTGGGCTGGGATGTGGGGAGCGGTAGGGCACATGAGCGTGCAATGTGTGTCTTGCTGTCATGCGGATGGTTCTTAGGGCAGGAGCCGTGGTGCGGTGGCGGCATATGTACTTATGGTGCTTCATCGGCAGCCCCGCTTGCAAGGCAGAACAATCGAACTCATGGTTTGCAGCAGTGATAGGACCTTAGGATTGTTGAACCTCGCAGTTTGAGCAGATTTGAATAGATTCCTTGGCACACACACACACACACACACACACACACACACACACACACACACACACACACGCACACACACACACACACACACACGGATTTTCTGTTGGATTTGACAAAGACACATGCTTGGGTGGATGGGTCCGAAATTCGAGGACGGGCGGGGTTTGGGGTATACTTTCCCCATGCACAATATGACAATGTGAGTCAGCCAGTAATGGGACCGCAGACCAATAACAAGGCAGAAATCTCAACAGTCATGGCAGGAATACGCGCTGTGCGCAATAGCAAGGAGCTGTGCTTGTATAGTGATTCAAAGTGGTGTGTGGACATTTTAACAATTTGCGGTCATATTATTGCCGAGGGTGGATGGCGAAAGGCAAAAAGCCTGTGCCTCATCACGATATATGGGAGGAAGTATACTAGCTTTTGGAGTGTAGGACGTCGCCACTGTCGGTGACGCATGTGTATGGACACAATAAAATTGTGCACAATGATGCTGCTGATGCAATGGCAAGAGCAGGGGTGGCTAAGTCCAAGGTACACAACACAGTCCGGCCCAGGGTGGCGCCAAATGATGGCCCCTAGGTCAGGAGGCAAAAGCAGACAAAAGCGAGAGGGGTGAAACGACAAGCATCAATGTAGGTCTCAAAGGAAGACACAAACAGTGATAGGCCTATGATAATCCGCCATAGGCGGCGGCGAATGCGCACTGCGCCGATGGACATACCGGATCCCGAGCCAGATTAGGGGACGGGCAGACAGCCGAGGCACTGTGTACAATTCTGACCCACGAACCAAACACAGTCTGCAATGAAGGAATGTCCAAAGAACTCTAGCGAACTGCCACAGGCATGAACTAAGCGTGGATTGAATCACCCCTGACGCAGGGCAATTGGCAATTGGCACATGCATGCACGCATGCACGCACGGCGCCCACACACACGCGGGCGAGCCCCATCCGCTTTTCCAATGGCCATCAACCGCTTTGTCCTGTCCCCAAATCCCGTTCAGCGTCCCTGCAATTTAAACACTTCCCTGACCCCTCACGTTCACCTCCCCCCCCCCCCCCCCCGCCCTCCCACCGCCTCTCTGGCTCCGTCTTGGACCATCTCCACCCTGCAAGGCAAGATTGCTGGACATCCATCATTCAGCCCCTGAGAAGCCTGGCCTGCTGGGGATGGGATGCTGCACCACAAACAAAGGGGCGGGGGGGGCAAAGGCAGGAGAAGTGGATTGAGCGAGGGGGGGGCATCGGGGGGGGGGGGGGGGGGGCAACAAACAAACAAGAGCCTGCCCCACCGCAACACCATCTGAGATGCAATGGCACAGCGAATCCCTTGGAGCCGGAATTAAAGTGACGGAGGAGTGTCCTCTGCACCTTCCCCTGCAACAAAACAGGACCCCATGCGTGCAGGAATGCCAGCAATCCCGGTCCTGACTCTGGGAAACACTTCCTTGCAAGTGCCAGTAGTATCAGTGCAAGGAACACCGGGCAGTTCCGGAAATTGAGCCCGGGACCTCCGACACCCTCAGCGGGAATCATGCCACTGGACCAAACCACCTTGTAATACTTTGTTCCATTTCTTCTGGGAGGTCCCCAGACGGTGCATTTTTGGCCATTCGTCCTGTGGTTCCGGCCCGCGCTGTACATGCGGCTGCCCCATGTGCCCCCAGGTACACCCCTCGGGCCACTGCACACGTTGCAACCCCCAGGCGGGTGCGTGGTCTTCAGGGCTAAAGTGTGTGCAAGAGAACGCGGCTTTCCCCTGCATTGCCGTCTCAAACGGGGCCCCGGTCATTGACAAGTGCGACGTGTCCGCCGGCCCGATGCCCTGCGTCGTGGTGGAGTCGCAGGTATGCCCCGTGCTGTGCTGCGGCCGTAGTCAGGCCCTGTGCTGCGTTGGAGGCGCATGCGCCCGGCGCCGTCGTGCCGTATTATGCGGCTTTTGTGGTGCTATCATGGCGCACCCCTTGCAGGCACAGGGCTTCCCCTCACTGGAGGTTGCTGGAGGCTGGGGAAGACGGGTTTTCAACTCGGAGGAGGTCAATAGAGCCCCCCAAAACTGGGGAGGGGGTCGGGAAAAGGGCTCAATTGACAGGACCATCAATCAACTGTTAGAAATTCTGGCGCTGAGGGAGCCGAAAATTTTTTGGAGCATTGAAAATGATCAAATTCTTTTTCACCAAACGCATGGCAAATGCCTACTTTTGTGAACCCCCTCGATAGGCTGGTTCCAAAAATCCCATTTTTACTTTTTGCCGAATTTGGGGTCCGGGTCAGCTCCGGGGCCCGGTGGCCATTTTGGGGGGGGCCTGTCAACTGAGCCCTTGTTGGAGGGGGTGACGGGGCGGGGGTCTAGCCAGAGGGCTGTATCAACCCCCACCCCCCCCCCCCCCCCAGCTGAAGGCCCACCCACCCTTGGTTGGAGGTGCTGGAAGTTTGCTGGAGGTTGTACTGGAGGTAGGCCCTGCCACACCCATACTCGTTTCCCATTTGCAGGGGGTGCCCACGATCCGGCAGTGCACCATCCACAGCAGCCAGCAGTCCGGCATTGTGTTCCGCCGGGGCACGCGGGGCTGTGTGGAGGGCAGCCGCGTCCACGGGAACGTCGGGCCCAACATCGAGATTTTGGATGGCGCCGACCCGGTCCTCCAGAACAACAAAGTCTTTGACTCCCGCGGCAGCGGTGTGCCCTCCCTCCGCCGCGGTCTCGCAGACGCGCGTCCCAGTGACCCAGTCCCGCAGTGAAAGCAATGCGGACCGAGGGTGTGCAGATGCAGCTCGGCCAAGGAATGCCTGCCTCCACCCGGACCCAACAAAAAAAGGGAAGAGTGTTAACATGCGGCCCCCATAGGCACAGGGGATGGCCGAATCAAGCACGAGCATCTAAACCCCCCCCCCCGTACAAGAACACGCAGTCAAAATAAGAACACGCACGCATGTTCTTATTATTTAGTCAAAAATAAGAACACGCAGCCGGCCCCGGGGTCCTAGGGTCCCAATTTCTGCACCTATCGGCCCCTGCTGACATACCAGGAATTTCTGCACTGTCTTAGCCCACCCATTCAATTGTCGTTGGTTCAGCAAATACACTTTTTCCCGAGTTACATCCCACACATGTTGGCGAACTTCTTCAAGTGTGTGGCCCGCTTCAATCATGGCCACTGCCCGCCGTTTGATGTGAATCGGGGGGGTATAACGCTCCACTTTACCAACAGCATTACGTGCTCCTTTCCCTCGGTTGAACAGCCGTTTAGTTTGCTCGTACCGCGCCGCCTTCTCCTTCGCGGCTTCATCATCAAGAGGAATATCATCAGGGGGTACATACTCAGGAACCTCCACTGCTTCAGCCCCCACCCCATCAAAAAATTCAGAATGACGTTGATCATCACAGAATTCAGGTTGATCATCACAGAGTTCAACGTGGTCAGGGTCACTGTCACCCTCACTGATACTGCCAGCATAGTTTGAGGCATCCGTGGCCGCCTCATAGCACTCATCCACAATGGCCTCATCCTCATCTCTGGCAGCCAAAACATCATTAAACCAAAAGGAGGGGTCATCAACATTCAACTCTGCCATATTTCTGCAAACAAAGGGCGCTGGGAACACTGCACACCAAGGTCTCAGAAATAAGAACACGCAAAAAATAAGAACACGCAAATAAATAAGAACACGCGCATGTTCTTGTACGGGGGGGGGGGTTTAAGCCCAGGCACACGTAGAGCGCAGCGCAGTCCGCGGGCTCCGCTGGCACAACCTCCCAAGCGAAAGGAAGGGGGTGTAGGCAGGTAAGGATAGGCCAGGCAGGTAGAGCAAGGGCACAAGGGGGTGAGAAGCCGAGGGGCGCCGCCGCCTACGGAGAGAGAGGGTTCAAGGGAAGGGCAGGAGTAGGTGGCAAGAAGCCAATAGGCCCGCCCGCTTCAGACAGCAACATAACCAGGCATCATGCCCCCCAGCCCCCCCCAGGGATGCATTGGAAGGGGGGTGGGGTGCCCCCCCACCCCCCAGCCTATGCCCAGCCACTGTCTGCCTGGCACCAAGTGCCAACTTCAATGGCATTTGTAACCGACAGTAACCGCCCCCAACCGCTTTGGCAACCTCCTCCAACCGCCTGTCCAACGGCTGCTGGGGCCGCCTCTGAGGTCCCTTCCCTTCCAATGCATCCCCCCGCCCCCCCCCACGCACTCCCCCCAGAACTCGTCTCACTCACACGAGGGACATGGCACTGGAAACCGGTCGCATCCCTCCATTCGAGGCACTGCACAGCCCCCGGAGCTCTCCAAGCTATCCACGTCTAGTGTGGCCTGAATGATTCCAAAAAGGCAGAGGAGCCAGTACCAAAAGCAGGTACACCCACGCAAACACTGTTCCTAAAATTTTTGACGTCGTTCCTCGATCAGACCCTTCCTTCCTTCGTCGTTCCTACAACTCCTGACGCTGTTCCAACGTCGTCCAACGCCGCGGTGCGGCCCTCTGCCTGCCGCTGCCGGGGAAGGGATCGCGACGCGCGGACCCGGTGCACACTGCCCTCCGCACGTCGCCAGACAAACATGGCCCATCATTCCAACCAAAACAGCGGAAGTTCTGAGAAGCGTGCAGTAGGAAAGCCCTTTCAGAACCCTCAAAAAATGGATTCCCCACCTTCACAATCCCGGAGGGGGGGCTGACCCCTCCCCTGTGGTACCCCGAAGTCCACCTGATGCACCGCTTGTGTACGGCGGTGGAGGAGTAGGATCCCCCCCCGCCCCGGGGCCCCGCGAAAAGCACCCATTTGCACCGGCACACGCACCTGCACCGGCGTCACGGCGCACGATGACAGATGCACAGGCACCGGCACATGCACGGGCACCAGGCCACAGCTGAGTGGCGGATTTCACCTATACCCCGGTACGCCAACTACTGGGCACCACTAGTGCACAAATGGCATCCGCCGCAACCAGCACAGCCCCAACACACCAACTACTGGGCTCTGCGAAGGCGGAAACAAAACCAGCAAGAGCACTGGCCGCAGCGGCCAACAGAAAGCAGCAACCCGACGCAATATGCGAAGGGAAGAACGGGTGACTGTCCAGGGCCCCGTAAAGGAGCAACAACCAGACGGAATGTCACACAGGGGGGGGGGGGTCAGAGGCGAAAAAACAGTGTGTGTCCGAAAGCCTCCAACTTTGGGTCCCTTCGATAAATTTCAGTTTTTTTTTTCCTGAGGATAAATCTTGTGAGTGGGGGGTGGGGGGGTCTGGCGGAGGAGCCCAGGCTGCCATCCCCCCCCCCCCCCCCGCTGGTAATGGTAGACGGTGGCCTGACCACCACACGCAAGGGGGGCACGTGGGGCCAGCGATCCCCTCTGCGCCCATAGTGCGTGGGTGTTGTCGCCAGGCATCGTCGTGCGCAAGGCCGCGGGGCAGATCCTGAACAACAGCATCTACAACAACATGGCGCATAATGTGGAGATCATTCAGGGCTCGCCCGTCGTGGCACACAACACGTTGTACGACTCTCAGAAATGCGGGGTCAGTGTCATGGAGGGCGCAGCCCCGGATGGTCCGGACCGGGCAGTGGGAGCGGAGGTGGTTTGCTCTCCTCACACTCACGGTGCCATAAGCGTTGTTCGGCTGTTTCCAGTTGCCGAAAGTGGGGTGAGCAGCCACGTTTCATGTCAGGCTGGGGTTTGGGTTTCGGCCAGGTTCAGGCCAGAGTTCGGGGGTTTCGCGCCAGGGTCCGCCTCGGGCAGGGCTAGGGCTCTGGCCAGGGTTCATGCCAGCCGAACCCCGGCCCGAACTCGAGCCTGTACCCCAGCCTGGGGCTGAGAGTCAGCCCGACCTTTACCCCAGCCTGCCCGCTCCGACCCAAACCCCGACCCGAACTCCCGTGTGAACTCCCGGGTTTGCATCAGGGGTTCGGGCTCGGGTTGGGGTCAGGCCGGAATTGTCGGGCCCAGTTTCGGGCTGGGGCTCGGGCCGGGCCTCAGGTCGGCCCTGGTGGGCGGGGGCTTGGGCCAGGGTGTGGGCCGGGGTGTGGGCCGGAGTCCGCGTCGGGCTGGTGTTCAGGCCAGGGTTCGGATCCGGGCTCTGGCTGGGCTGGGGTTCAGGTCGGGATTCGCATCAGGCCCTGAAGTTTGGGCCAGGGCTCAGATTGGGGCTGGGGTAGGGCGGGAATTGGACATAGTAGTGAGGAAATTCATTGCAAACAATCTTGTGAAGGCAGAGATTACAAGGAGTTCACAGGAAAAATGTGGAACATCTGAAGAGCGATATTTGGATCCCTCTATGGCTTGCAAGACTAGGGGGGAGCGGCACGCACCGTGTGTGCACCGTGCATCTTTTTTATTTAGATAATTTACTTGACGCCATTGTTTTGCTTTGCTGTTGCCCTGTGAGGTGCCGTGTTCATCCTTGGAGCATTGCCTGTGCCCTGTGCGTTGTCCCGTTTACAGCTCCGTGCTCAAAATTATGACTACGTACCTCCCCCCAACCCATACATTTCTGAAACGGCCTTTTCGCACAGATTTCAAAAGGCATACACATCCCCCCCCCCCCCGAGGTAACGACATTATGGTGCATAAGACCAAAAGTTGAGAAAACCCTGCCGAAATGCGAATTTGCTCCGTGTTGGCACCTTCTGGATGTCCTAGAGAGATTTTGGCACCCAAAAAACAGCCAAGAAATGGGTTTCACATGAGTTTCTTGCAGTCTGAATTGAATCTGGATTGTACGCAGCAAAATGATTGATGTACAACATATAGATAACCAGGGGGGGGGGGGGCGTCCTCACGATCCACGGAAGCATGCGGTTCATCAAGTTCCTGGGGTGTGCCATGACCATCAGGTTCAGGTTTGGAAGACGTTCAGAGTGATTGGGAATGGGCTCCGAATGTGGAACTCGAGGCGGTGCAGTGCAGCAGCATCATGAATCACTGCCTTCCCATTCACCTCATATTGTATGCGCAGGTAATCACTAGAGCGTTGCAAGGGACCCAGAATAGGAGCGGGAACCCGCTCATTTGCACTACTGCAGTTGTAGAAGACAGGGGTACCAGCTCGAACCCAAGACAAAGACATCGTGTTGCTCAGCTATCGACCAAGGGATAGCATGTACAATGCAGTCCTCAAGGCATGCAGGGTGAAATGGGGCACCAGCTCTACGATGACTCATTATTCCGAATCGGATTCGTTCTCATTGTTGCCCCTTTCCACAAGGGCTGGGACTCCATTGGGGCATACATCCCCATGCTTGTGATTGGGAACATACGCATCGCATAGATTACATGAGTGGCCCTTGATAAAAACGCACCATGTGATGCGATAAAACCAGCGCCACTGCACCAGTTTATCGAACAAATTACAAAACATCCAATTAAGGAATTCAGAACAGCACCCATCTGTCTCTTTTGCGCACCAAAGGTTTCTGTGGTGCATCAGGGGAAGCAACAGCACGTTGCGTGAATTTGTATGGTACCTGCCTGTTGACAAAAGGAGGCAGCAAGCAACACGGGCATCGTCCAAAAGGGACGAAAATCTCAAACATGTCGTCAGGACAGCACGCAGACCCAGGGTGTTCCAAATAGCCCTTTTTAAGGGCTTTCCGAATCTACCCCACATACCCCCCCCCTTCGGGACACTCAGCGGGCACAAATGAGGCGACAATGGCACCAACCCCTGAAAACGCTCCGTGTAGGCACCAAATCGGACGTCCCGGAGAGATATTGCTGTGTAGTACCTTTCTGTGAGGGTCCAATTGGGAGGTGAAAGCTGTGTAATGGCCCCAAACGTTGCGCACCGTGGGCGCACCGTGCACCCGTTCCCACTAGGGCGCATTGCATTCCGCACATCAATCGACAACAATCAGAGCTGGTGGATGGCACGTCAATGGCACGGAAGTGTTACACTGGCGCGCAGTTTGTGTCGGGTACCTTTTGTTTGTTTCGGTATGGCAAGCATTTTGCTTAGGCACGATGAGTGGGCACGCAAGATCAAGATATTGGACACCGCAGTAGCAAGTGTAGCCAGGCAGGCAAGTCGAAGCACGAAGCAGTGCACTGTGTACGTTTGCATGTGTGTAGGACTGCAAGCCGGAGATCACTCACAACGAGGTGTACAACAGCAATGAGTGCAATGTAGTTATCGGTGCAGGAGCACAACCGCATGTGGCGAGCAATCACCTGCACAAATCCCGGCAGTATGGTGTGCTGATTAAACCGGGGGTATGCTCCTGAGTGCCCAGCGCGCCGTGGTGACATCATTGGCATGGGGAATGGGGAATGGCAAAACGAGGAAAGAGGTAGAAAAGGTGTGGGGGGAGCGCACGCCAACCGCACAGGTGCGCACGCCACCCGCGGAGTTGCGCACGACACCCGCGGAAACTATGAAGGTGCGCACAATGCTCACGTGCACCACACGCAGAGATGGAGGAATTGGGCCCCACGCACACGGAAATGCAGCGAGGCATGTGGTGGACGACCTGACCGTGGAGGGGAGTGGGCAGCAAAAACTGTACAATGACTCCTGCAACAACCAGCTCAACCCGAGTATGCCAACTACTGGGTTCCGCTAACGCGGAAACGACACACGGGGGGCGCTCCTGGTTGGGACCCGACCCCAAAAGGGGGGGGGGGGGGGGGCCTCTACGGACCCCAAAATTGTCGTACGGAACAATGTCCTTTGTCCGCGCCGGAGGCGCCGGAGATTTTGTTTTAGGCATAGGGCAGGGGGAAATTTTTTTGTTCGACCCTATGTGTCTGTACTCAAAATACTCAGAATTTCGTGAAGAATTCAAAAATGGCTAAAAAGCACAAAAAAGGATTTGGACCCCAACCCGGCCTCCGGGTCGGACCTTGGCTGATGGGAGCCTGAGTTGATGGGCAATTTTTTTTGAAAATTTTTTTACCCCACTTGTGCATATTCAAAATGATCAGTGTGTCATGGGGATCATTTTGAGGTATTTATGTTGGGGTACCCACCGACCCCCCCCCGGGGGGCCCGGCGGCTGACCGCCCAACCCGCCGACCCCCAAGGTTTGGGTCAACCAAGGGGGGGGGAGGGGTCCCCCCCCCCCCCCTACAGCCCCCCAAACTGTCGAACACCCCTCGGGGTCACACATTGGCTGGCGGCCGCCCCCGTGAAACGACACCACAATGAACACAGGCCGCAGCGGCCGTCAGAACACCACGACCCGACACAGCACATGAAGGGAAGAACGGGCGACTGTCCAGGGCCCCGTAAAGAAACAGGAACCCGATGGAATGTCACACATGGGGGGGTGGTGCTGAATAGTTTTGCCATGTTTGCTTTCCAGGCTGTATACTGTCATCGGTGTTGGTGTTGTCTTTAGTCACTCCTGCGCAGACGATGGAGGAGGTGGTAAGCCATGAAATCACCTCGATTTGGGGGAAGGCCAACATCAGTTTTGGTTCTGATTGGATGACAGGCGTAGCTCTTGCAAGGCGCAATACAACCAGGGGCACTTTGGGAAATTGTCAAGGCTGCTATCATTTTTGCAGCATTTTTCCTGCACCCCCCCCCCCCTTTGTCCCCAGGTTTCTCCGCCTTCCTTGCTTTTGGAAAGAGATTTTTCTTTGACAGGGATACTCAACCCCTCCGCCACAACGCCTGGGGGAAGAGGGATTGAGGTGGTGCCTGGAAACCGCGCCTGTCCGGCACTACCACAATCCCTCCTCAGGCTGTGCTCACTCAGGATGGAGTAGGAATTATCCATCTGACCGGTCTGTTGGGACAGGCTTTGGGGCTGGGGCGCAGATGGCCAGTCTTGGTCGGTGACACTGGCTGCAAGGTGCAGGTTGCAAACGATGTTGTGACCCTTTGCTGCAGGCCGGAGGCGTGCTGGAGAACAACAGGATCCATGACAACATCGGAGGTGCAATCAAAACGGAGGACGGAGCCCAGACCAAACAGCAGCACAACCGTTTGAAGTGATGCTCATGGCGGGGCGATCCTGTAGCTTTGTGCTGTCGTGTCGCTGCAGAGCAGTTCATTGTGCAATCTTTCTTTGTCACCAGTGACGGACTGGTCGCACTTTTTTTTTTTTGCACATTTGCGAAGACTCCTGCTGGACGCCCCCCGAAGATTGGCGGCGAGGGGGTGCGCAAAAGTGGCTCCAAGGGGGAGGTTGTCAGACCGCGGGTTGCTTCCTGCAGAGGGGGTGGTAAACCAAACCTCTGCTTCATGTGAGCCCCGCAAATCTGGAGTCCCCAAGAGGGGGCCGAAATACTGTGTTCATAGGCCAACCCTTGGAGCCAATCTCAAAAAGGTGGGGGGGAGAGGGATGGAAAGGGGGCTCCAAGGCCTGCCCACACACACATCTTCATTTCTTAGAAGCAGTAGTGAACGCTGTGCTGGGTTCAATAAAGATTGTTGTAGCCTAGCCTCCTAAGCAGGAAGAAATTTGATCGAGTATACATTCATTCGGGAGCATTCCTACCAGGCAACACGCGTTTTCGCACTTACACATTGTCGCAAATTTCGCACATGCATGGTCAGTGCCAAATCGCACACAGTTTTTCACTGGTTTCTTAGAAAAATGCCCTAAAAAGCTCTCGGAACAACAAAAGCACACAACACTCTCGGAACAACAAACAATGCCATTTTTCCTCCTGTTTCTGTGCCAAATTGCATCTGGAAAAAACGCCTCTCAGCGCCCTGTACCAAAAGGGATCAGGTGCCAACACACAGACCCTCCAGTATTTCAAGAGAGAGGAGGAGCTGCTGTTTTGGGGCACGGAAAAAACACAGGGAAACAAAAAAAATTTGTCGTGTTAAATGATGTTCAATTCAGTTCTGGTGTGACCACGGGTCGAGGATGGATATTTCATCCAACTCATAGACCTGGATGCAGGGTAATGATGCTTCACATGGGTTCACTGCATGCTCTTTTTAAGCCTAGCTCTCTAACTTAGTATGGGAGCAGTTCCATGATCTGTGTGTGATTGATGGATGGTGCTGGTTGTTGGCTTGCCATTTTATTGCCAGGTGCCCACATGCAGGACCCCCCCCCCTCCTCCCCAATTCGAACAACTGGAGCCCCTCACTAGAGCGTGTAAACACATTCCCCATCACGTACTGAACTCCATCATTCAGCTAAATGCATCAATCTCCGGCACTGTCTTGTTTGGGAGCCATGATTTTTCCCTGTCCTATCAGATATGGCTTGGGTCTTCCTTGAAGGCTGACGAAACAGGCCACTGTGTATCTCGAAGGGTGCAGTGGGGCTGAGTGGACACTCCGCCGAAGCGTTGCAGGATGTAGCATGGATGTGGTTGCATGCAAAAACAAGAAAAGAAAACCATGCCTGGAAATTGTCCTGGGCTCTGGACAGGCAAGAAAGAGTGGGGGCTGGAGGGTTGATCCTCACAGCAGAAGCAAGAATATTATGCAACAACAGTTGGGATGTTGATTAGACAGGGGGAAAAGACAATCACAGCAGCTCTTTTGGCCGCGTGAAGCATTTGGATCCCTCTGTACCTGCGATCAGGACTGCATTGCACTTGTGACGTACTCTCTCGTCCAACAGATTCCCCAAGGCCATTAAGCTGTACTGCCCCTGAACCCACTACACCTGACCCTTTAACTTGCGGTACCCTGTGCTCCTGGCTTGCACACCTGTGAACCCATGTCCCTGTCTCTATGTGTACAGCAGGGCCCAGGCCATCATGCCCCTCTTTGGTGGCTCATGAATTTGGCGACAAAATTCATTTGCATTCAAGGGAGGCAAACTGGATGGCAGCAGGCAGGTATAGAAGGTTCAATGAATTATGGGGGCCAAAGATGGCATCCAAGGCATAGGAAAGTCCTCGTTGCCACATTTTTGGCAGGGTTGCCATATGTTTCCTGGAAGACTTCGTGACCCCAATCTGTAAAAATCCCGTTTACCACAATTTTAACCCCGTGCATTACCATCAATGCTGTATGTTTGTCAGTATTGTCTAAGTAGGATTTGATGTTGTTCAAGAGCCAAGGCAACACTAGAACTGAACGGCGAGGCAATATGAGTATTTCACATACTGCTTTGCAGAAAGACGAGTTGGTGCAACGCAACATAGGCCCTTTGTATCACCTGCCGTTGTATGTGCATGAAAATGAGGGTATGCTGCGTCTTTCTAACAATTGAAACCTCTTGCTTTTTCGAGACAGCAAATTGATAAGGTGTTTCAAAAGGTTTTTTTGGGTAATTTTCTGGAGGAACAAATTGAAAACATAATGTAAAACTGAAAAGGTGACAGCTGAAAAGGAATTTCTTAATTTTTACCTCAGACATTTGCACCATTTTTTCACCAAGACCAGGCACCAAATAAGTGGTAGATGAGTGACATGTTTACGCAACTATTGCACAAGATGGCACAAGTGCAAAAAGATAACAGCATGTGTTTCACGCGGGTGCAATTGTCTTTCCGTGATAATCATGGATTGGCGGGAGCTACATGGACGACAAGGCACTGCTGAGCATGTGGATATGGCTGAAGTAAGCTAAATTGTGTTTTTCATCATGTAGATCCGCACTTGATATTTCGGTTTCAGTTTTGCATTTTGCAACCATACCAACAATAATGTACCAATTCTTAGCCCTCAATCTATAACCAAATTTGAGGACTGTGCTTTGCGAAGTTCACCTGTTGTCGGTCAACCGGCTTTGTTGTTGGTGCAGCTTTTAATCTGCATAAGATTATTGCCCATTCAATTAATGTATTTAGTATTAAATTGTAGAATACCAAGTACCTGCGAGCATATAAGTAGGTGAATGTTTTTACCGTGTGCTCGTGTGTATGGGTATAGTGTGTTGAACATGCTCGTGTGTATGGATGTTGTGTGTATAAAGTGTGTACAACACAAAGTTTTCACATGATCCAAGGCTGCCACCGCGAGTCCCATATTCTGTGGTGCTTCAAGGCAAGTATCTGACCCTGGGCCCTGCCCTGCGTGTGCAAGCAGCATGTAGAGCACATTGCATTTATTCTCAATATTCATATTTTGAGACGGAGGGTTAGACCAGCGGTTAGTATAGATATGTCTATTTTATCACATTAGAGGTAAATCTACTCAAATGCTAATCCTCTCTCCATACCTCCATCCTTTATTTTCTAAATGATGCATCACATGCAACATGTTTTTCATGCTAGTTCAGCGATGACATAGCTCACGACCTTTGGCCGAGGTGGAGGTCTTTGTAACATCACATCACCTCATCATAGGCTTTACGTTTCCATCCTACCTTTACTATTAGAACCCGTGAGCATTGGCACATACAAGTTTTTGAGGTGTGTTTGTTAAGGCATGGCAATCCTCCACTGTGAGCATTGCACCAAATCAGCCTGACCACGGGCAAAGACTGCATTCATGGCGAGCCAAAGTTGACCAAAGAAAGTAGTTTATTAACATGGCCACCTGATTCAAGTTGCAAAACACTACACTTAATGCACCAAAGGCCAAAATAGGGGTATGGTGAGCATAAACTTGCCAAGGCACGTTGAGTGCAAAGCGATTAGTGAACATCAGCAAAAAGAAACAATGAGTGAAATACGGCTCATAGATGCACAGCCTAATGCAGTCCGTAGGCTAAAGCACAAGTAACTTAAAAGAGGTTGGTACAGGGCAGGAAAGGTGAGGTAAAAGTGTGTCGGGTGTCGGATGTCAGTGGGAAAACAATTAGAAGTTAAGAGATGATTTTAGGGGTGTTGGATGCAAAGAAAAAAATATTGCAGATGGATGTAAAATGCGAATACCCAAATTGGAGGTTCTTCTAAACCAACTATTTGCCATTTTTTCCAAAAAATGAGCCAAAATGACCATTTTTAGTGAGATTAAGCCCCAGAGCATACATTGTAATTTATTGTAAATGTTTTTGAGCCTGTCTTTGGCGCCTCAGATTGAGTGCTCAACCTTCGCTTGATTGCTGGTGTCTTTGTTGAGCTACTCCGCCACTTGAATTGCAGCCTGAAACATCATAAATGCCTATCTTCAGCACCTTATATAATATACTTGTCCATATCCGCTCAACTCCGGATTCGCCAGCTGCTCCTGCAGTGTGAAGGAATATGAGCAGTGCAGATTCAGATCCATCATCCATCATTCATCATTCATCATGCATCATGTGTCATGTGTCATGTGTCATGCATCATGCATCATGACATGCTGGCGCCCTAGCATGTGTTTTTCACATTCCAACCCAAAACCTCACTTTCACTCAAAAGTAACACAACCACAACCCCACTCTAATGGGTTCCTAAGAAGGTTATACTATTCATTTTTCACAACTCTTTGAATTTGGAAGATCTCATTTTTGAGATCCATGATTGACATGCATGTCATGCATGATTTCCCCAAAGTGTGAGTGATACTACACATACTACCCTCGTGGGTGTCTATGGCCCCTAAGGGACCTTTATTTATACTTCAACTACTTTCTAGGGTTGTCCCTACTTTTTCATGTACTTCAATCACTTTTTGGTGGTCCACATGCATGTTACATATATTATATATGTATATATTATTATATGTATATATATGGGATCCTAAGTATATACCAAGGCCTAAGCCAAGCCCCAAACACGAGCGAAGAGACAAGAGATAAATACAAGAGGGCCGCCTGGCGGCGAACATAAAGAGCACGTGGTGCTTTCTAGGCGAGTCCTAACTCGGTGTATTTGGTCTACCCAAGGGATAGTTACAGGGTGAGAGTGGAAAAGAGATAATGAGTGAACATGAGTGCAAACATGATTGTGTTTCATAGTCCCTTTTTGCTATGGACTGAGCTCGAAGACTACAGTTTTATGAGCCAATTACTTTGCTGTTGTTGTTGACGGTGCACAATCTGACTGGTAGCACAGCAACCCAACTGTGTCTAAATCTAGTGACCCTTGGATTTATTTTCGATTTAAGTTTAGCGTCGAATTCTAGAAAGGGACTGAGAAGCATCACAAAACTCAGAAAATCGAGTCTGAAAATTTGTCATAGACCCTGTGTACCTGTGTTTGATATCTTTTTGTCCCCACTTTGCTTCCAAACCCAAACGTACCACGGCGGCCTTTAAGTATCATAACATTGTTCTGAGTGCAGGTAAATTGTCACTATAGGTCCAATGTTACGTTTCCGTACATCTCAGCCTCAATCATTACAAAATTGTGTGGAAGGTTGCAACACCGAGCCGTAAAGGAAAACTCCGCGCGTTAGATTACCCCACCTGTTGGACTAGCGCACGCCGATGCGCCCCGAAATCTGATTGCGTGCCAATCCTCCAAACGGGATAAAAAAGGTAGGGCGGGTTTCGAACCACCGTAGTCTTCCCTTCCGCGTTTAACGCATCTGTCGTTACCCACTGGGCCATTGCTCCGCCTAGGGTAACTCCCGAAAAAACTATTTGTGGATTTAGTCCCTCGGACTAGATTTTTTAAAAAAAACAAGCCAGCAGCCGAAGCCGGCGGCTGTTGGCTTTTCCCAGCCATGTGTCGACGTGGACGACGGCCCTTGGGCACCTCGGGCACCTCGGTTTTACTACAAACTTGACCGCTTTTGGTCACACTGTGCAAAATAATTGCCCCATTTCCACCATTGAGCCCAATGGTAAAGGGAGGGGCCGAAGAGGTGCTTGGGCCAAAACTTTGTCCCAAAGGTGGGTTTTCCTTGGAACTTTTTTGGGTTAGGGAGACCTTCTTAATACAAAAAGAACACCCCCTATCCGTCACGGCCCTAGGGATGGTCAGACCTTAGCTTAAGGATGGAGGGGTAGAAAAGTGACACTCTTTTGAGTGGCTACTTCTTGGTGGCAACAAGTGATTGGGAACACACAAAAATAACGCTGTGCGCCTTTAGAAAGCTTGTTTTCTAGATTGATGCCCCTTTCCATAACAAGGAAAAGTATCAAACAAAAATGGTGACCAAGTATGGCTGGCAGTCATTTTTCGTTGACAATGTAGCTTGGAGTGGCCACTTTTTGAGGTAGTTTTTTGTTCCCAAAGTGTGCCACCCCAGGACCTCCAAAGGACTTTAGTGTGGGCCTTAGTGTGAGCCTGCCGTGGCCACCGGTGCCTTTTGGTGTTACAAAGACCTCCTGAAGACAAAAAGAACACCCCATATCACATCTTACCACAAGAGTACATCTTACCACAAGTGTGACGGGGCACAAAAGTGGCACATTAGAGTACCAACTCTAGAGCGCTATAATTAACGTACGGCATGTAGACGAAATACGTCTACCGGAACAATAAGACTATTAAGGCTGGAACATTCCATACTGTTTCAGAAGACGCGAGACTTGTTCCAGAAGACGTGATACGTCCACCGGAACAGTTGTCTGGAATGCATGCACTCACTGTGGGATGGATCATGGATGACAGATCACAGGAGGTCAACAGGTGGCAGAAGCAGTGAGAAAATATTCTGCCAGAGTTCTTGCAGCTTCTCGTTTGTTAAGTCAATCACATGAAGACACATACATATGTCAAAACAACACACATTACACATGTCTACTGCACATGGTTACACATAACATAACATATGATAACATAATATAACATAGTGGGTGGGTCTCGGCTGGAGTTGGTTGGTAGAGGTGGATCCTACGTCTAACTTTTTGTCTTACTGTTCTGGTAGACGTATCACGTCTTTTGGAACAACTCTTACGTTTTGTGGAACTGTATAGCTGTTCCAGAAATAGTAGTCCTACTGTTCCGGTAGACGTATTTTGTCTACCACTCATTAATGTACCCTACAATAAAAAGTGTTTGGGTGCATGAGGAAAGGATAGCTTGGAAAGCTTGTACGTTGATGTTAAAGCCCTTGAGATATTATGCAGAGATATTGAAGTGCAAGAGTAAGGTAAAATGACTAGTTATGAGGCCAAAGATTTAGCGTTGGGCCTGGCGGCTGCGATTACTGTCGGATGGTAAATTTGGAAATGTAGGTAGATCAACAATGAAAGTTTTGATTTTAAATCCATCCTCACTTGCATTTCATTAGTGGCTGGGGAAATCTCACTTCTGCCAGGCACCGGAATCGCACCGGATTTGGGGTGGTGACCGAAGCAGGGCCAGGCAAGAAGTGATGTGCTACGCTGATTTGCACGCTTTTATTAACAATTAGAGCCTGTTTGTTTGTTTTCAAATTGGATTCCTTTTATTTAACTATTTTGATGCGGGCGGCGAATGGTCGTGCCAAGGCCTGGCTCATGGAGGTCAACTCAAGGGAGCGAAGGAGGTCTCTAAGGCCTCAGCAGAAGCAAAGGAAGCCGCCACGCCCCAAGGCCGCCCCGTGCCGCATCTACCCGCTTCCCAAGGACATCTGTGAGGTTATCAAGGCCGCCGCCGCTGCCATTGCTGGACAGATGAGCCAGCGACAAGCATCAAGGGAACACGCCGTCAGCCGCTCAGATGTACACCGCGCTGTTGATCGGCACAGGTACACCACAGCACGGAGCACGGACTTGTCTCTGCCCTGTTCGTCATCTGCGATCTAACTTTGCATTGCTGTCTGCCATCTTCATCTTCTGTCTCTGCAGTGTGGGGGACACCTTGCAGCCCAAGCGCAGAGGGCCCAAACCTTTGGTGGACGAGAGCGCGCTGGTTGAATGGTTCGAGCGAGAGCGCCATCAAGGAAGGTCACCCACAAGGGACAACATCATCAGCGAGGCATCCAGGATGTACAATGATAGCGTGCGAACAGATGACAGGCCGTCGACGACGCTGACGCTCAAGAGCATGGACAAGTGGTGGCGCCTCTTCCTTCGTCGCCACCTTGAGGTGTCTGGTCGCCCTGCGCAGCATGTTGAGAGTGTGCGCCTGGACAAGAAGCTGACGAAGGATGAGTGGACGACCTGGTTTAATGAGTCCCTGAGTCCAGCGCTCGCCAAAGTGGAGTACGACCCACAGTATGTGTTCAATGAAGACGAGTCAGGCATGTTCATTGACTTCGACACAGGCAGCCTTAAAGTGTATGTCCTAACAGGTACTAAAACTTGCGCTAAGAGGAGAGGCTACGACAGATGCCACGTGACCCTGGTGGCATGTGTACGCGCTGATGGCTTGTATGTTCGTCCTGCTCTGTTGTGGCCTAGTGCGCTAACCAGAAGAGACTTGTTTCAGCATGAGGCTTGCCCTATCTCAGTGAAAGCCACCAAAACAGGCTGGTCCTCAGAGGACTTTTTTATCGAGTGGCTGAGGGAGTTTGCCTCCCTCACCAGCCCAACTGCAAACCCCCATAAGGCTGTGGTCCTCATTGTGGATGGCAGCAAAACCCATTTAACAAGAGCCATCATTGAGGAGGCTGTAAAGTTAGGAGTGCACCTTGTGGCGCTCCCCAGCCACTTGACTGATGTGGTCCAACCTCTGGACCTGAGTGTTTTTAAGCCTTTCAAGGCAGCGCTGAAAAAAAGACAGCGCGACTGGTGCGCGAAGAACAGAGGCAAGAGCATCACACCCTATTTGTTTGTGAAATTTGTCACTGAGTCTTGGATGTAGTGTGTCACCCCTAGTGTCATCATGAGTGGGTTCAGGAGGGCAGGCATCGCTCCATTCTCCCCGGAAAATTTTCTTGCCAGCTTGGATCCCTGTCGTCTGGCCTATCAAGCACCGCGCCTCCATCTGTTGCAGAACCTGCTGCAGAACCTGCTGCTGAAGCTGTGCTACCCTCACTTGAAGCATCTCCCCAGAGAGTTCAGAAGGTAGATTTCCAGTGTCAGGCCACCAGTCGAGCAATCAACATGGCTACTCGGCATGACCCATGGAACATGAGGCTTGGTGGTTTTGTCACTTGTCAGTCTTTTAGAGAAGCAGCGGCCAATTATGGGAAAGAACAGGAGAGGAACAAGGAAAGGCCTGCAGCAAGGCGCCAAGCAGGATGTGTAAGGCCTCGGGCCTTGCCACAGCACCAACAACCAAGGGCAAAGAGGGCACGGCAAGACCCCCCCCCAGACGACATTGCAGTGGCGCACGCAGACCCAGAACCCCCAGCCCCCCCCCCCCCAGGACGTGGAACACAGTTCCGACTCCGATGGAGACTTTGTCCCCCACAGTCTATGTGTCATATTGCTCAAGCTCTTAAGGACAAGTGTAAGGGAAGTGTGTTCCTCAACACCACAATCCCGGAGAAACAAAAAAACTGCGACACAGTTTTGCAGCCTTGCAGCTTGTGTCAGTGCGTGGGTGCTTCAGGGCAAGGTAAGAAAGGCAAGGAAAACATCATGCAGGGCCAAGAAACATATTTCAAAAACAAAAAAAAAGCAAGGTTTTTGTATGAAAATGGAAAGAAAATATTTTGCAGGGCCAAGAAACATTTTGCAAACAAAAAGGCAAGGTTTTTGTGTTGTTTTTTTGTCTATTTTGAAAATTGGGACAACTGGAACCACAACTGGTCACTGGACTGAAAACTGGTCATTTTACCTTAACCAATATAAGTTGACACTAATTGTGCTCAATGGGGTGTCGTAGAGTGGCACCCCTAGAGGTGGCTTGTAACACCCCAACACCGCCTCATAGTGTGGCACCCAAGCACTGAAGCACCACAAGAGTGCCGTGAGACCACTCGAAAGCGTATGTCAATGAATGATGTGTATTTCTCAGCTTCTAGAGGTTTTGCAGTAAAAGTTGGAGCAAAATGTGGTCACCCCAAGATTGTACCACACCAATTTGCAACCTTGATGACCGGCAACCAACAAATGCTATAATTACCACACATCTCCAAGCCCGCCTAGTGATGTAAACGTCAACAGCACTTAGAAATGTGTTGACTGACCATGACTTACCTTGTGCAGGCATGTGCAAGCCACATTCTGGTGGCAAAAGAAAACAATCTTCACAATTGCAGATCTTGGTGCAAACGATTGGTGCAAACAGCCCAACGGGCGAACAACCAACTTGTGACCTATGGAAAGGGACCTTGACCGCGAGTTAACCCCATAACACTTACGGTACACGGTGGCCACACACCTAAAAAAGAACTTCTAAACTCGAAACATGGGACATGTCCGGAGCCAACCCATCATGTCTCAAGGACATTGCATGTCCAGTGCACATGACCATTGACCAAAGTTTCACTGTAAGAAAACCAAGTCCCAACAAGTACAACACAGGATCAACCCAAAGACAACTGAAACCACAATTTCCACATGACTTGACGCCTGCAAGCTGTCCAATGCAAAAAAACACCACTTCGAACGCAAACAGTGGCACAAAGTTATTCAAATACATCTACATACAACTCAGTCCAAGTTAGTGGGGGTGGGGTAAAAAGTGGTCGTCTAAGAGTCTGAAAGTTTGACAAAATTACACTGAGAAATCGACGACTCAACGACATTACAAATAGCTCATCTGGTAAACAGACACCTGAAAAAGGTATTCCCAGCGTCTCAATCTTTGATCTGCCAAAAATTTTGAGAAAATCTCAAAACTCTGCGCGTCGCCCTTCAGTCCAAGCGAGCGGGGGTTTCCCTTACGCAACGGACGTCGCGGCAGTAAACGTGAAATGGGTGCAATTGAACAATTTTAAAATGGGGACATCATTCCGCTGTGCAGTAGTAATTTTCTTGGTGTGTATTGCTGAGGGGTTCGCTGGACACTTCTGATTGCTTGAATCGAATGAACACCTGCATTCTATGCATAGGTTTCGGCATTATGCACGGCGGATGAAATCACTGTAAGTCTATGGCTAGACTTGTGGTTCGTCAAGGTATATTCGTGATTTCCGCACGTTGTGTTGCTGGCCCAAGAGTTGAATCAAACCTTTTCGCTTCGGGGGTTCAATTGCGCGCCATTGCCCAATGGTGATAAGCAACTTCCGTGGTGGAGGTGCACTGTCCGTTTACGTATTGATGTTTGTTCCTTGGGCATTCTCGCCATCGAGACCTCTGCTGCCCACTCGTGGTGTCGTGCGCCATCATTTGTGAAACACTTACAACCCGGTTCCTTAGGATCATATCGTGTTGTTCCGAGAGGGAAGTATGCTTCTAGAACTCAACATGACGGAAAAGGTCCACGTGATATCATTTCAAGATAATGATCGTGTTTGGATATCCCCGAAGGTATCAATTGGTCCTGCGTCTGGATCAAACAGTTGAGTAGCTTTGCACCATAACGTCAACCTTTGTCGCGATATGAGGCGTGACCATTCCATTGTTTTGGGGCGCTCTCGTCGTCCTTGTCGTCCTTCCCTGAAACGTTGCATGGTCAATTTGGATGAGACATCTCATGCAATTGTGTACCCGTGGGGACGGATGTGGTGGAAAGGTAACAAAACACTCATTGGGAGGTCACTGATCACCCTTTTCGACCATGCCGCATACTATGTGTGTTGTGCACGTCCGTACACATAGACTTACGGAAAAATGTTTGCTCATTTTACAACTAGGTCCCATTTTGTTCAGTTCGTTAAGCTTGCCAAGGGGTTTGGCCGGATTCGACTTGATGTTTGGTAGCCATGAATTTTAGAATAGTATGGTGGAGAAGTGGTGTTTGGTTCATTTGTGGCAATTATTCGTATGCTTTCCGGCTTCGTCAACCATCAACAGTGCCACAAACGAAATGAAGGACCCCTTCCTATGTTACATGGGTTGTGTTTCGTTGATTGATTGTCCGCTAAAGTACTATTCTTGAACGACACACAGTTAAGTTACAACCCGACATTCCACATGGATGGACGGATGGATGGATGGATGGATTCCACATGGCCAACGGCAATCGTCGGGATCCTTAAGTGTTCCTTTAGTTAGTTGCCACAAGCGTACCGAACATGTTGTTCACAAAGGATCACAACTATCATCGAAGCATGATCAAGCAAGCTCACCACCCCGCCCGTCAATTGTACATACCCAAACCAATATTTTGTATGCTTTTTTGGACAGAACCAGCCCAGAATACACGCCTTGTGCACCTACCAACCTTTTTGTTTCATTTTGCAGCAGCAAAAAGCACCATCCTTGTGGAAAACGCAATGTCCCCAGTGCAAATTACATCATATTGTTGTGCAAAACCCAAGTTGACGGGCGGGTCCGTCGGAACATGTTCACGTTTGTTTAATTAGGATCAAGCTCGAATGTGCGGCGATCCCATGTGAATATTGTTCACGTAGGATCAAAAACACGCTCAAAAATTGAGTGGGCGATGACATCATGACCGATGGCTTGGAAGGCTTGGAAGGAAGTCGAAAAGCAAAACTCATAAGTCGTAGTCCGTGGAAAAGTGCGGTATCCTAGGGAGAGCCAGGTGTTTGGTAGGCAACGGAAAAATACTCATGGGGTTCAAGCTCTTGTGATATGTGCATCCCCACCCTTGATGTTTGTTACTCGCTTTATTGATGAAGGTTTGTGAAGAACTAGGTGTTGTCTTACAAATGTGTACTTTTTGGGGGTGCCCATGGAGGCTTCCTACAGGGGTCTCTTTTGAGGCTTTTGAGCCAAATTATGGCGCAAGCAAGGTTCCCTAAGACGTGCCCTCACTTCATTGTCATGGTAGGCTTAGTGGGGCATGCACTCGTAAGAGGCGTACGTTTTTCTCAAGGGTCGCATCCGGTAAGAGGCGTACGTTTTCTCAAGGGTCGCATCCAGTCACTCCGGCACTGTTGAGCGAAGTATGAAGGATATTGTCGCAAAGCTGTGTTCGTTTTGTGTAGGCTATGGCCATGTGAGAGCTCTCGTTGCATGTGGCACATGCGGTTGTGAGCGGTTGTACTCAGTGAGCACCCCACGTGTTTGTGTGTGTTTTGGTTGAGGTGTCGATTGACAGTTACAAGGTCACAACGCGTCCTCCCAACTTGGCATTTAAGCATTTGAATGTGGTTTGTAGGGAGGATAAATTCCCAGGCATAAACTTCAGCAATCCTTTTCCATCTTCATTTGCTCGCAAATTTGCAAATTCAACTAGGTTGCCATGAGAGTACCGTCATGTTGTTCGCACGCATTTACGTGCCTCACATCCCGATGCAGATCCCGAACCCGGAGGATTACATATTGAACTTGGGGCTCATAAACTCAACAAAGCGGAACAAGCAAATTCTTCGTATCTTCGAAAACCTAGAGCACGTTGAGGCGACAAAGTATCGCGTGAGCAACGAGTTTCTGCCCACGAAAAGGTACCTACGATGCCGGACCCATTTGTATGGACGTGTTGAGTCTCAAACACAAATTTTGAACAAAAACGGAGGATGGTGCGCATGGCGAACGGCGCTTTCTTGGGAAGATGTTGGGTCGGCGATGTGCTATCTAGATACCGTCGTCCCATGAACCCGGATGCTTAAAGGTGTCGAGGTCTCCTTTTAACATGTGCAATAGTCAGGGGTTCTTTTATTCGGGGTGTTCAAGGTGCACCGATTCTGTTCGTCGTGTCCACAGTTAAGGTTATGCAAAGTAAGCTCCCATCAAACGGTTGTCAAGAGGACCCCCGGCTTTTCACACGTCCGTCGACGAGTGCAGCCCCCCCTTACCGCCTTGCTCAAGTGCTCGCACGAATGGTGTTTTCGGAACTTGTACTTGCAGAGGGGATAGGGCGGGGGACGGGAAGACCAACAGGCTACCGAGCCAAGGTATGAGCTGATTGCAATCATATGCTAATATCAACTGTCAAATATAAATGTGTCACGGTTGGATTTGATGAATGAAGAGCAAAGGCAAGGAAGGAATGTGCCAATGTTGGTTGCGGTTAACACGGTTGCCGCGCAAATAGGACCCACCGTCAACTCGGTGTGAAGCGAAGGAAACAGGTGAGTCAAGGTTGTGGTAGGATTGGGCATTTTTGGGGGCTACCTCCCGAGATAACACGCAACTACTTGCGGGGTTGTCCACTGTCACCTTACCGACCCCCCCCCCCCCTTTTTCGGGGACTCCGAACATTTCAACAGACTCAATAAGATTCTTTATGTGAGCGAGCCCCAAAATCGTGGGTGACCCTGGAAGTTGATAGTTGAAACTAGACCCTCCCCCGCCTCCTGAGCGAGAGAAAGGGCAGGTTCAAGGTTGTTATGTGCCCCCGTCGGGGAAGGACCACAAGTGGACATCCAAGGGCTAACATCCGCCGTTGGGGAGGGTTCCCCCACCGCCGGCATAGGGTGTCCGCTTAGATGCACCCAGCCCATGGCGAGGGCCGTTGCCCTCCTCTGTTTGGACCCGACATAGAACAGTCTGGAGGCTCCGTTGGCACAACCTACCAAGGGCAAGGAAGGTTGTATAGGGAGGTAAGGATAGGCTAGGGTACAAGGTGGTGAGAGGCCGATGGGCACCGCCGTAGACGGAGGGGAAGGGTTCAAGGAAAGGGCAAGGGTAAGTGGCGAGAGGCCAGCTTCGGACAGCAATACATCCAGGGGTCATGCCCAATTGGGACCCCCCCCCCGGCGATTGGCAATTTACAATTTACAATTCACAATTTACACACCCATGTTGGAGAGCACGCTGATCTGGGAATGATTGGATGTGAAGCCTTCTAGTGCTGGCAGGGAAGTGGAGCTGCAATTGTGAATAGTGGGACAGACATTCCACTCAAACCCGCAAGGCTCCCCCCCCCCCCCCCACGTGGTTCAACCTGATTTGGAGAATAAAGATGTAGTCAATTCAAATCAATTTGCATTCAATTTGCATTCGGTGCTGCATTTATTCGTTTCAATCATTTGGGTCATGGAGTGCCGTGGGAGGGTGTGGAGTTCTGTATTGCACCATGCATACGTGAGGGTAGACAAAATACGGCCAATAAAATGGTGTTGGTGCAACTGGCAAAGCTGCATTTTCAGCTGACGCGATTGACTTGTTGATGCGGGGGGGCACCTTACCACGCGCGCGTGCAGTGTGGAGATTTAGCCGGCTTGACCAATCAGCCGTAGATTAGATGTGGGGCGCACGGTGACAGGGCGCCGCCGCACCCTCCCCGGCCCGTGGAGTGCATTACCTCATCATTTCTTCTGGATTGCTGATCATTCTTTGTTTGTCATTTCACATTCAACCCTGCCACCACACACAGCTGACCTTGACCAACGACCATTGTACGACACGGTAGCCAACCAGCCTTTCTCGACCCCCCGCCCCAACCTCCCTTGGCGTGGTCATTTAACATGTGAGAACAGCGCATTTTTGTTGGAAAGCAGTGAGATAGGCGGGCCGCAGAAGCTGAAGAGCTTAACGTCACAACAATGGTGCTTTTCACGCGGCCCGGGTCTTCTGATCTTGGACTGCCACCACAGTCGTTGTGAGTGGCGGAGTTTGCTTCGTTTCTGTGGATTGCTGGAGAGTAGTCGAACAAATTGATGCAACCCTGGCAAGCGTTATGGGCAGCAGCAGGCACCATCTTGATATTGGTTCTGGCGACCCCCATCCCCCACCCCCCCCTCGTCGGAATGCCACCCGCAGCGTTGGAGCCCCTGGTTCGGCCCCCGTTGGGTCGCAACATTGCGTTGCACGTCTGCGCAAGGGGGAAGCTGGAGAACGCCTGCCGCAAGCTCCACCAAGACAATTTCATGATTAAGAAGCACCACCCCACGATTGCGGTGTGTGAGGTGACAAACAGCGCACTCAGTGACGAGAAGTACAAGGATTGGGCGCAGCACCAGAGGGACAGTATGCACTTTGCTGCGCGTTTGCTCCCCAGGTGTCCCGGTCATGGGCTCTGCCATACGTCCCGCATGCACAATGACCAGCCCACATGCACCGGGGTTGAGGTTGGATGGTACGGCTTGAGTTGGCGCAAGGAAAGTGCGCCAAATTTAGTTGTGCTTTCAGACCCGCTGGATTCACCCCGATGCCTGTCCGTCAGTGCCATGCTTGTCGCAAGGTAGTGCCAGCATTGGGCCCATGCTTGCTGTACCGTCATTTAGGAAGGCGCCCCCAAATTTTCCAACGGTGCTTACAAATTGGCACTCGAATTTTCCCGCCCCAAATTTGCCCGCCCAATCGTGGCCCCCCAGCCCCCCTACCCGCCGCGGCGCTTTAATGCGCTCCCTCTCCCGAACACGTGCGTGCGTGTGTATCAAGCGGTCTGTCTTGCTTCGCCTGTAAGATGTGCCGAATAAATGGCGCAACAGCAGCGTGCCAGTGCCGGCGTGTATGCGTGGTGAATGTGGTGAATGTGGACTGAACGTGGTGAATGTGTGACTGCGCGTGAGTACTCCGGTGCAGCTTTTTTTGGGGGGGGAATTCTTCTCGTGGTGGGTGTGGAGAGGCGTGCACACCCATAGACATGCTCCTGATGATAAAGGCTGCGAGACACTCAGGGCCGATGTGCAGTTCACGGTTTGGTTTGTTTGTTTGGTGTTGCGTCGTTGCCCACACCCGCGTGCGAGAATGCTCCAGGGTGCCCTCGGATGCAAATTGGCAGTTACAATGTTACCGCCGCAAGAAGGCACCGTGCGCGCACCGCAGAGGGGCGGTTTTCATGCAACGTGTTGCTGGATTTCGCAGACACGGTGGGAGTCGAAGCCCGGTTGTTTATCGTTGATGGCAATGGCCAGGACATCCAAGTGCAAGACCGACACGCCACATTGGCCTATACGTTCACTGTGGAGACATGGTTCGTATATCGAGCGACAAAGGGGAGTACGGTGCTGTTCTGGCAGGTGTGTGTGTGCGCGCGCGCACGCATCCTTTGGTGCGTTAAGCTCCACAGCAAGAGGCTGCAGGATTGGGGGACCTGAAAAAATTTGAAGAAGGTTCCCGTATTGGCAGGTGGGTCAGGCGTTGTTCAGTTTCGCGCGAACCCTCAGTTCTGAAACATGACTGGTCACTCCGATATGGGAAACCCCTGACTACCCCCTCACGCTGTGTCGTCACAGGCAGTCTCATAGCCTGTTTGCCATGGGGGCGAGGGGGGGGGGGGTCAGAGGCCAAGGAAAAAGTTTGTGTGCCTAAAATCGGCCTCAAATTTTCGGCCCCCCTTTAAGAAAATTCATTTTTCTCCTGCGGAATTTTTTTCGTGGGTGGGTGGGTGGACGGGCTGATAGCCCCGTTGGCAGAAGCAGAGGGGGTTCCACTGGGGTATGAGCAACCCTTTTTGTACCCCTGGTGGGCAAACAAAAGAAGAACTGTCTCGGGTGTTTGGCTCCAAATTTCCCTTCGGCACCACCAACCAACACTGCAGCCCTGCAGCGCAGCTCCACCAGCGCCGTGACCATGTGACACACGCGCGCACGCGTGCGCCCACGTGTGGTGGGTGCGCTCACCCAACAACACACACACGCGCGCGCGCGCGCGCACATAGCGCCCCAGAGGGCGGTGCCAGGGGTTAGACAGCCGGCGATACGCAACTGACAACGTTTACATCGCGTGCGTCCACACTTCCTGCGTTCAGAAAGGGTTGCAGAAACGGTTGTGAAGGCCAAGAATGAGGGGGTCTGAATGGGACATGCGGAGCATGGGAGCGATGGCTGTTCTCAACATTTACTTCCATTTTAATGATCCCAACCAAAAGCTTCCACGACAATTGTGTCCGTGGCGGCGCCGGATCCGCGCATCTCGTGAACGGGGGACAATGCCTGCGGCAGTAGGCGCAGTCTGCTCACTGTAGACACTGTCTGACTGTTGTCGACACGAAGAGACAATATTAGAAAGGGGGGGGGGAGGGGGCGGGGCTGTCGGGGGGTTGGCGCCCACGAGGCGCAGGGATGCAGGGACCACTTGACGGCGTTGGCTTGGCCTTGGCTAAAAGGTGGAAGTCGGACCACCCGGCTGGCCCTCCCACACGGCATGCATCTTCAGGCAATGCATCAGCCTGGCTGAGTACCGCGTGGGACGAAGCATAAAGCGCGCATAGCCATCTTCGGTCCCCCGGGGGAGGCAGAAAAATCACAGCACACAGCTCTACGCGTCCGAAGTGCGCATTTGTGAATGGTCGCCGGCAACCGCCGACAGAATCTGGCAACCCCAAGTGGGAAATCTGTCACCGGTGTGGCTGGCTGAGGCACTAAACCAAGGTGGCGATTGGGGGGCACAGCCCCAAGCCCCATTCACGCGGCCCTCCGCGCGACAGCATGTGGCGCGCGCGCCGGTTGCCAGGCGTGTCACAAGTCCAGAGCTCACAGCGGAGAGGACCGAAGCCGGAGACCATAATGCCACCCCCCCCCCCCCCGGGGGGGGGTCAATACGCTGTGGGCTGGTTGGGAGGTGCATCGGGCTGGGTTGGGTTGGGTTGGGTTGGGAGACACCAAGTCTTGATATGGAGGACCACGCGTCAATCCATTTGCATTTGTCATTTTTTTTTCATCATTGTTTTATCGCCGCACATCGTCGCAGTGAGTCCCCTTCTCCAGTGGGTTACAAGGCGCTGATGGGCGGGGTGGTTTGCAGGGTTGGGATCAGGTGGGGTTATATTCGGTTGGCAGGGCGATGAATGCTGGGGCAAGTGATGTGCAGGGGCTGTGTTTGGTCTCAGGGCAATTTTGTGCTGGGCTGCGTCGTTGCGGAAGGAGGTACCCATCATTACAAGCTGTACATCGGCGACACGGTGGAAGTGTACACGTCAACGAAGGTGCGTTTGCCACGTTGCGCATCAAGGCGGCGTGTTTCCTCTTTGCCCAACGAGGACACGATCTTGTTGCTCACCCTGCGTGTGACCGCCGCCTGGCGTCGCAAGCTTGGCAAATGCAGGCCCAGTGCCTGACGTCGGGGGCATTTTGATGCTCAAGGCAGCCCAAGCCGAGCCTCCGCATGCAGACGTTCGCCAAGAGCGTGCTTTCGCCGTCGCACTCTCCATTGTTTTGATGATTTCTTGGTGGTGGGGTACAGGGGGAGGGAAAATTTTGCCAGGGGAGAATTTCGCGGGGAAAATTTCGCCGTTAAGAACGGTGGCGAAATTTTCCCCTGGCGAAATTTTTGGCGGAACAGTTCCATCCTTTGCCACCGCGGCAGAGGGATTGTGTTTCCTTAGAAGAGCCAAGCACTTACCAACGCGCCTGAGCCAACCGTTTCTTGCGCAGATGTATGGAATCTGGTGCTGCTGATCCGGTAGTATTGGTGCTGGAGGGGCTGGGGCCTGTTTGTTGTGGTGATGTGTTGCAATTTTGGAGTCTCCGTCTGGGGCGTGTCTGATTGTGTTATCGCCGTCATTTGGGCGTACGGCACTTGGAGCTTTGGGGATTTCAAGGGTGGCGAAATTTTCCCCCGGTGAAATTATCCCCAGCGAAATTGTCCCCGGGCGAAATTTTCCCTCCCCCTGTATGGGAGGTGACGTAGTAGGATCTTCCACCTCTGAGATGTGACACACCCAGTGCCCACAGGACCTGGTGCTGAGGTGGGCCCGGTGCCATAGCAGACCGGGTAAACCAGAGGCCAGGCCTTCATGTGCAAAGCAGTGGTCACTCCTCTCAATTCATTAGAGGGGATTGGGTTTATCACGCATCGCAAGCGCCCTTGAACGTGAGGGTGCCATTAAAAGCCAAGAGTGTACTGGGGCCTCCCCCGGGCATCATGCCCGAGCCATCCCACAGTGCTGTGAACTTTATCAACTTTGATGAGGTGGCTTGGATACGACAACGGTGGGACGCGGCAATGGAAAGGTTGCAAGTGCCATTGGCGGCGATTGATCGGCGTAGATTGAGAACAAGACGTGCGGCAGGGTCCACACGTCATTCGGCCCCTTCCGGGGACGTGGGCAGGCCACAGCTTAGTGGCGACCGTGACCTCTCCCGGTTTGGTGGGGGGGGGGGGTCCAGAGGGCAAAGAAAAAGTTTGCGTACTTAAAATCGACCTCCAATTTCGGGCCCTTTTGATAAATTTTTCATTGTTTTCCCGAAGAAAAATTTTCTGATGTGGCTGGCGGTGTGGGTCAAGCGGAGGAGCCGAGGCTGCCATTCCGCCCCCCCCCCCCCCCGGTAACGCTGGACGTGGGTGCACTGGTTTCACTCAGGTGGATGATGCCAACGTCGTCAACGGCCCGGTCCACTTCGTCGCGGTTCGGGATCTTGCCACCGACTCCGTGAAAATGTACGAAAACGGCAAGAAACTGCACGCGTCAAGGAACGGCAACACCGCCGACGCCCTCTTCGCCGCTTTTGAGCAAGTCAACGATGACCTCGGTGCTGCTGCGGGGGCCGGGGCCGGGGCACAGAGGCAGGGGTACGGGCAGGGCAAGGATGTATGAGAACGCCTCACAGCCATAGGAGGAGCGCCCCCCCCGGACAGGGAATCGCTTGAAGGGGGGGGGGGGTACCCCCCTCCCCCCTCCCCACTGCGCTGACTCTACCCGAAAGGCATTCCCATACCCCAACCGCATCTCCAACCGCCAGAAACCGCCTCCCCCAACCGCTTTCGCATCCCCTGTGACCGCTCTGCAACCGCTCTGGGATTGCCCCGATTGCCCCCCCTCCCCTTCAAGCAAAGCCCTGCTCCGGGGGCCGGGGGCTGCCCTGCTCCGCCCCCCCCCCCCCCCGACCAAAGTGACCATCGCGGGAAAAAACGAAATTTGAAGTAGGGAAAATCTTGTCGCGCCATTTTTGGTACACAAACTTTTGGGTCCGCCCCCAGCCCCCCCTCCCTCATACGTCCCTGGGACAGGGGCCTGGGAACGGCGGAGGGCCCGTGCATATCCACCGGAGGGAGGGCGTCAGAACAAGGCAAGGAGGGAGTGGGGGGCCGTGGGGCCGCAGAGAGGCGGCAGGGAGGTGCATTGCGTCTGGGTCTGCCGCAGTCCACACGGGGTAGGGCTGTACAGGGGCCCGGATCGTCTGGGCATTCACTGGAATCAAGAACGAATGCGACGGATGCACGAACCAGTTGTGGTTTGGGAATTCACGCTGACAGCAACTCTGGTCACGGGCAGATGGGCAAGGGCTGCTACCCCATCTTTGGGGATGGGAGGGTTGTCAAGTCTGCAACACCATGCGAGGGTTTGTGAAGCCCCCCGCCCCCCAACCTTTGTAGAAATGCCTCTTTGGGGGGGGGTGTTTGCGGGATGCAGAACCGCTTTGCTGAATGAAGCTGGTGGGGCGTCACAGTGGCGCGTGATGTAGCACCGCCCATCATCCCCCCCCCCCGCCCTCCCACCTAAAACACGAATCTGCATGGCACATGACGCCCACTGTACCGTGGACAAAACCAGCGCCGTTCTCTGGACAAACCGGCAGAAACCCACAAATTGTGTCTGATTAATTGTGTCGCGTTGCGTCGTGATATTCTTCCAATGGCAGCAACCGGCCCAACCCACGCCAGCATTGGGCATTCGATTGGTCTCGTGCACGGTGCCGCAAAGCCCATTTCTGTTCAACAGAGAAGAACGTGGTTTTCCGTCTGAGTGCCAAGGACAGCGTTACAACAATAGACGAAGTCAAAGAGGCATACCAGGCGACTAAAGATGAAGGTAATGTGTGCGTCTGTGTGCCTTCAGCGCTTTACGGGCCATCTGTAGTATCACGGGGCTGAGTCCGCCGAGCTGTTTGTCATGAGCCTTGCCCTTGGTTCCTCCCGCCGCAGTTGGTTGCTGCTTCCACACCGACGGCTACCTTGGCTACTGCCTAAGTGCCGTCCGCGTGACTCCTTGCCGCTACTCTTCTCCCATACTGTTGCTCTATGACCCCACTCTCTACCGGTATTATATGCCGTTACCCTGTGCGGATACTCTCTACCATCCGTCCATACTCTGTACTATCACTCTCCACCGACGGTTGGGTGGGCGATAGCGGTTGGGCACTGCCAAATACCGTGATGTAGGGTGATTGTTTTGCGTTTTACCGTTACCCTATACCTTACTGTACACTGTTACGGCATACCGTCAATCTGTACTGGTACTCCTATTGCTCTCTATATGTATACCATTATTCTATACTGCAGTCCTTTCCTTACATCATACTCACTCTTCCCGTCACTCTTTACCATCACTCTATTCCATCACTCTGTGATGTTACTCTATACCACCATTACATTACATTACATTGCATTTTATGCAATCACTCTGTATCGTTACTCTGTAACCGTTGCTTCTTTTCCCATTCCCCCTATTTCCTTTTTTTGGGCTCGGCTTTGTTTTATTTTTGGTGGGGCATTATGGACCCTGAGAAGCATGTTTACATTTTGGTGTTCCGACCACTCTACAATTTTTGCAGATTCCCTAAAAGAGGCTGCTGCGGCCCTACTTGCAGCAGGCGGGAATGCCAAGGATGCCGAAGCTGTAAAAGATGCAGATGCGTCTCAGCACGCCGAGGATGCGCCACCCGATGGTATGGTAGGGAGCAGGAGCGCACAGTGCAGTGCAGTTGCGGTTAACATATTGATCTTTATTGCTGGGTAGTTTTGTTGGTTGTGTCTGTTCCGCTGCTGCTGTGCACTTTGCAACCCCCCCCCCCCCCCCACCACCACTTCTGTTGTTCACCCCGCAGCAAAGGGGGCATGGTCAGAGAGAGAAAGAGAGTGGACAGGAGCAAGGCAAGGTAGTGTGGGGTAGTGGGGGGCGTTGGGCGGGTGGTGGGGGGGTTGCAGCCCATTTCAATTGCTAGGGCGGGGGGGGGGGGGGGGGGGCTGGGGCCCCTGAGGCGCCCTGTGGAAAGGAATGGTGGGCCATGCAAGGGAAGGAACCTCCGACAAAACCGGGGTGGGCAGAATCAAGGACGACGGCACGGTCACAGTGCAGCGTAAATCACCCAGGACACCATGCAGGTGCGCACGCCACCTGTGTCAACCATGAAGCGCACGCTACCCGCAACCAACAAGGAACCCGCCCTGCACACGCGCGACCCACGGAGTGGGGGAGCGTATGTGGTGGACGGCCGGGACAATGTGTGGAGGAGCAGGGCACATGGGCCTCAGGCACACGGAAACACAGCGAGGCAGGTTGTGGACGGCCTGAGGACGGAGGTGTGTGGACTGCAAAAACAGTCAAACGACCCCGCAACAACCAGCACAACCCTGGCACGCCAACTACTGGGCCAACCACTGGGCGCTCCTGACACGCAAACCGCACATCCTGCCACATGCAGCACAGCCCCAGCGCACCAACTATTGGGCTCCACGAATGCGGAAACAACACCAGCAGGAGCACCAGCCGCAGCGGCCGACAGAAAGCAGCGACCCGATGCAACATGCGAAGGGAAGAACGGGTTACTGTCCAGGGTCCCGTAAAGAAACAACAACCAGACAGAATGTCACATAGGGGGCAATAGAGCCCTCCAAAAGTGGTGTGTGGGAGAAAGGGGCAGGGGTGCAGACCTCCATCTCCGTTGACTGGGACCATTATTCAGTCACTGTGAAATTCTGGCACATAAGGTACCAAAGAATTTTTTTGTCAAAAATGGCCAAACACGTTTATTTTTACTGAATCCCAACAAGGGATTATTTCCAAAACCTCTCGTCACGCTAATTTTAAACATACCGCATAAACGTACCATTTCATGTTTTCTGAAATTGTGGGCTCTGCATCACCCCGTTTGCCCTCCCACCCCACCCCACCCCCGCACACAAATACACACACATGCATGCACACATGCACACACAAACACACACATAAGCACACAAACACACACATACACACACAAACATGCACACAATCACAAACGCACACACAAACACATACACACACAAACACGCGCGCACGCACACACACATGCTTGAATGTCATGCTTGAGGGCCTAACAAGCCTTAGATTGTGCCTACCCACGTCGCCCTAGCTGGTCATTGTTTGCAAAAGGAAGATACCGACCCCCAATTGCCCACCACGTGCCCCAGGAATCCCCCCCTTGCGCCCATCCAATAGTAGAGCCTATCGAACCCCATGCAAACCACCACCACAAGATTCTCTGTCCTCTTAAAGTAGCGCCGCATGCTCCCATCTCCTTGAAACCCATGCAAACCCTAGACACCCGCGTTGCTTACTCAACACCCGAAACCGAGTCCTCTCCTTTTCCATGGGCGCGGTGACCTCCTTTATGGGTGCAATGCCCGACTCCATTGGCACAACGCCCACAATGCCCTACCCCTCGGTCACAATGCCATGCCCCATGGGCAAAAAGCCTTGCACCATGAGCACATTGCCTAGCTCCACAAGTGCAACACGGGGTGTAGCGTTTCCGCCAAAGTGTATGACAGCGCCGAGAGACTGGCCAAGACTAGTTGGGGGACATTCAAGGGGCCGTTCAATGACAACATGTGGTCCGCTGGCTTGACCTTTGTGGAGTGTGTCCGAGGGTATTACTGGATCCCCGGCCGTGGGTTTACGGGCAAGTTGATTGCGATCATGGAGCTGGGGTTTGAGGCGTTCAAATTGCCGGCCACCTCCGAGGACTGTGAGGATTTCCTCATGCAGTGCAGGTCTCGAGCAGAGAGGCCTCAAGCCAAGGGGCTGCTCCGGCACGAGTTTCTCAGTAGTGGTGCCTACGCAATCGCAACATTGGCGGCCTTTCTTGCAGGACTTCCAAACCCCTTTGGCAGCCTTTCTTGCCGGACTTCCAAGCTCCTAATGTGCAGAGCCTAGGCGAGAACCTTCGAGAACTTCGCGATGATATCGGTTGTCCCAAGGCGCTCCTCTTGCATCTAGAGGGCACTCTCACCACAGTGTGCGTGCGATGCAAGTTTTGGGTATATGTGGGGACCCTCCTAGTGATGATTGCAACCATTAAGAGGCCTCCAAGAAAGAACAAAAACCACCCAAAAGTCTCTTGCGTTCATTGGCAATAATAAAACAAAACCGAGAAAGACATGTGGTGTGCTTGCAACTCAATTTTTCTCGGGTTCTCTAGGCTTTTTGGGTGGGTGCCTCTTGGGATGGTGCACCGGTGTTTGACAACTAGCATTTGCCACGGTGCGGACGTGGTGTGCGCCCGGTGCAACAGCTCCCACATCAGATCTTTGTGCCTCAAGGGAGCCGACCGCGTCACTGAGTTGGGGCTGGAGAGATGCCTTGGAAGTGGGGTATGGGGGTGAGCCCATCTGCGCTCACATCAACCATGTTCAAGCACCAGTTGGAGGTGAGACTGTCTGTTTGACGCAATGAATTTCATGGCTCCTTGTCATGTGGACCATGACCAAGCACCAATTTGGAAGCATGCCATAGCATGCAACAGCACTTGTTTTTGGGGCGTGTTGGTGGGGGGTTTGAAGCATGCCGCGGCATGCCGCAACACACCCATGAAATGATACTGCTGTGCTAATCTTTGTAGGGTGTGAGGACATGCATTCCTTTGTGTTTGGTTCTAGGTTTTGCCACCTTTGTAGCTTTTGGAAATTTTGGCCACCCTCCCACCTATGGCTTGAAGCATGCCGCAGCATAGCAAATTTTTCTTGGGGTCTGTTGGTGCTTGACCATGATAAAGCATTCTCCAATGGAAAGTGCTGAAAGAGGGAATGAGCAAGGGACCACACGAACTGGCCCATGTTTTGGCATTGTCGGCAATGCCCCTCTTTGTGGGGCAATATTATGCCCCACCTCTTGTATGCAAACCCCCCCAAGCAAGGAGCTGCCTCGTAGTGTTTAGCAAAGGGTGTTGCTCTGGGTTATGAACAGATGAAACTCGAGGGTCCTCCGGTGCCTTGGCCTTTGGGCTCTACTGTTTTGGCGTGATTTAATGTCTTGGCTACCATAGGACGCTTGGTGCTTGCCTTACTTCATACCTGCATTTGAGCCTGCATGCGAACAGTTGCGTATGGTACAGTGCATTTCTCTTGCCATTCTAGGAATACAAATATGCCAAGAACTGCAGAACGCACCGCGATTGGGGGGCTACGAGCCCAAACGGTAGCATTTAGCAGGAGGCTGCTTGGGCCGGTGATGTTTCACTGAACGTTTGTCGTGCTCTGCACCGCACACCCGTTTGGACAGCAGATTGACAAGCTTTTCCCGTTTTGCAATGTTGAACATTGCCACAGCCCATGCGGTGCACATATGGCACGGTATATGACCTAGTCTTGTGTCAATTATGTATATTGGTTGGAATACATGTGTGTCGGGTTGCTATGGGATGTGGCGACCTACCATTGTGTGACAGATATGCTATATGTTTTTTGGACGGCATTGTGGAATAATCTATGTTATATGCAATCCGGCACACAGATCCGGTTCGTATGACCGAGCATTTATGAGGCACACATAATTCAGAGCAAAACAAATTTTTGGGCTGAGTTGCGGAGTTTAGCAAGAGTACTCAAGACAAACTACAAGACATATGGTGAAGACCTATCAACCATGTGAGTGAATATTTGTCCTTTTTTTATGTGCCTTCGATATTTCATTTGATTCATTTTGGCGCTAATGTCATTTTCGTTATGTGCTTTGTTGCTTTGCTTTCCTGCCTTTGCCCATTCAATTTTGGCTTAGTTTTCTTGGAATCACGGCAACTAGTTGGACACCCTACGGCCAAACCCATGTGTAGAGTGGAGGGGCGAACGCCCCTACATCCACCCCAAACGGGCAAAGGGTTTCTTTGGTCAAGGAAGCGAGCCGGTCACCGTCAAGGGTGTAAAGGGCACACCATGCGCTGTGTGCTTGCCGTTTTCGCGCTTTGCGAAAAGTAGGGTATTTCGGACCCGTTTCCCTCAAAAAATGGCCAAGCTGACCTCGGTAACTACTGTGTTCCCATACACCGGGGTGCTCAAATTCTTACTCTCGCTTCTTGCAACACATCACTATGTGTGTAGCGCACAACGCTGCCAAACGTATCATCTCGTGGAGCGCAAGCGCCACAACACATCCTTGCTCGTGGAGCGCACAGCGCTGCAACACTTATCATCTCGCGGAGCGCAAGCGTTGCAACATTTCTTTGCTAATGGAGCGCACAACATTGCAACACCTCTCACCTTGTGGAGTGCACAACGCTACAACACTTCTCATCTCAGGGAGCACACATCAGTGCAACACATATCATCTCGTAGAGCGCACAGTGCTGCACAACTTATTGTCTTGTGGAGCACAAGCATTGCAATAGGTCTCTGCTCGTTGAGCACACGGCGCTGCAATACTTATCATCTTGTGGAGCGCAAGTGCTGCAGCACGTCTTTGCTCGTGGATTGCACACAACGCTACAACATTGATGAAATGCTGCCACATGCCTCTGCTTGTGGAGCGCACAATGCTGCTACATTTCTTAGCTCGTGGAGCACAAGCGCCGCGACACATCCTAGCGTGCCCATACTGTGGTTGGGGGATCCTCGGCCCGAAACAACACCCATACCTACTCCAATTCTCCAATTGCCCAATCCCTTGGACGTTGCTCCTCCAGGTGCTGCTTCGAAACCCCATACCCCATCACACACACACACACACACACACACACACACACACACACACACACACACATAAACACACACACACACACACACACGCATGCACGCATGCACGCACGCTAGATGGCTCTGAGATCCCAAGATTTGGACTGTATTTTCCTCATGGAGAATTTCCGGATGTAAGTCAGCCAGCGGTAGGGACCCAAACGAATAATAGAGCGGAAGTCTCAGTAGTGAGGGCAGCAATCCAACGGGTGCCAGAATCACAAGACCTATAGGACCTGTGTCTATGTAGTGATTCCAAGTGGTGCGTGGACATCTTTTCCAATTTGCGTGTATATAAGCATGGGGTGGATGGCGCAAGGCAAGAAGCCGGTGCGACACCATGACGTGTGGGAGGATATATACCACATGTGTCAAGGACAGCACACATTTCCATCACACATGTGTATGGACACAACAGCTTGGTGTATAATGAAGAAGTGGACACCCTAGCAAAGGCGGGGGTGGCGATGTTGAAGGTGCACAGACCGAGGCGTGTCAAGGACATGCCACAGGGCAGTCCAGTGGCCACCAGACGAAAACAGACCAAGGGCAGGGGAATCAAGAGACAGGCGGCAGTGCAGGTGTCAGACGATAGCACAGACAGCGATAGGCCAGCACACATACGATACAGACGTAGAGAGATGCGCAATGCGCCCCTTGATGTGTCGGACCCTGAGCCGGATTAAGTGCCAGACAAGCTTGCCGAGGACACTGTACAGTGACCGATGAACCTATCTCAGTCTGCAAGCAGGGCCAGGGCAGGGAGAACAATCCCCGGAGAACTGCCGAAGGCAAGAACTGATTGCGTGAAAAACCACCCCCGTGGGGGGCAATTGGCAATTGGCGCGCGCGCGCGCGCGCACACACACACACACACACACACATGGCCCATGTGCTAACGTATGGTTAGTCCAGTCTGCGCTGGAAACGAGCTGTGACCTGTTGGCCCGCTTCAGTAGATCCAGTCCGCCCTTGACAGATGCATGCAGCTGTGACCCTGTCTACATGCCGGCCGTCGGCATACTGCCAGAACGGGAAAACAAAACAAGCCAATGGCAAAATGCCTGTACATACGACACACCGATGATGGCAATCACTCGCCGATCCGCAACCCCCTGGCCCTGTCTTACATTTCCCACATCAGTATTGGTGAACACCCTCGAAAGTTCACTGTCATGGGAATCACTGAACGTGAAGCATGCCGGGACGCTCAGGGGCAGAAGCAGCACATGGTGCTCTGGCACGCCTCTCTTCCGCCCAGGGCTCACGCGTTTCAAATTGCAGAGGGGGGCGTTGCCATTAAGGATGAGTAAATGTGCCGTTGGTGCTTCCGAGTGTATGCACTGGTTTGAGTTTCACGAATAGGTTGTCTACATTGCTTGTTCCGAGCCACCGGGGCAGAACATTGTCGACAGGTGAGTGTGCGACGGTTGACCCTACCTCTCCTTTGGGCCCGTCCCAAACCCGGCTTTGCTCCCCTTCATTCCCATACTCCTTCCCCTGTTCACCGGGCTGCCCATTCCCCGCTTGCCCCCCTTCACCCCACCAATCCTCGCCCAGCTGGCCCTGCATCTTGCTGTTGTCGTCGTCCCGCTTGTCTCTAATTCTTCGGGAAGTTCGTCTGAGGCATCCATTATGGTGTTTGTTTTCAGGCAAGGTCATCAACAACCGCAAGCCGAAACCAGCCTCTGGCGCCGCTGCAGGGGCACCCAGTACACCCCGCACGCATAGATCTGGTTCGGTTGTTCTGGTGAATGGAATCAAGCGTGGCGGTGTTGTCCACGCTGCGGATTTCTTGAGGTGGATGCTATTCCTTTTAGCACCACTGCCACTTGTCATCATCCAAGCCCACGTGGTGCCTTGCTGGGTTACCCAGGCTTCTGGCAATGCCGTTGCGATTGTTACCAACCCAGACAAACCACGACCCTACGCCCATACCCAGTGGTGAGTCGACTCCAAGCATCTCAGGACCTCACGCCTTTGGCGACGTTAGTGGCTAGTTGATACTATCCCCAGAAAGGGGGGGGGGGGGGGGGGCTGGGGGGCTCTGAGGACGGGTGGGTGGGTTTGTCTGGTTTGCCCCTGATTCTGGGAAAAGTGTAAGGTACCCCCCCCTGGGGGGGGGGGGTCCCAGCTTTTGTGGGTGGGTGGACCGCCAACGTTGTCCATTGGCTGATTGTGAGGTATGAGGTGCTGCCACATTGTGCAGACCTGTTTCGCTTTACAATTTTGTCATGGCCACTAAAGAATGTGAATGTGGGAGGATCATCAATGATGATCCAAATGCAATTCGAGAGCACAAGAGGAGCCAGAAGCCAAGAGGAATGAGGGCATTCTTTGCAGGTGTCTTTTTGTCTGTGGGCAAGAGTGGCGGTAGACCAAGCTCTGTGCCCCCCCGCCCCCCTGCCCCCTGGGTATTGGGTGGGTGGGTGGGTGGGTGGGTGGGTGGGTGGGTCAGCCAAAACCGTGGGAAGGCCAATTTAATCCCCCCCCCCCCCCTTCCATAGTATCCCTAAGCAATCCCCTGCACGGTGTCGATGCTCAGGCTGCCACCAACTACGGCTAGGTTTGCTGCTGTGCACGCTATGTTTTAGTCTTGGTGATTGAGAGTTTCAACCAACTGCGCATGATTCGGGGACGAGAAGGTTTAAGGCACTGGGTCTCTTTCCTTCGCACATTGCATGCGAATTGTGCAATTCTCTGCGCAGTTTCTCAAGTTACCTGATTTCTTCGGGTCTCATTCATTCAGGGATGGGGATTTTACAATTGCCATGTTCGCTTCTATTCGTGATGTTCACGATGACGCAGTGCTGATTTATGGAGAGGATCTGTCATTAAAGTTGATTGTGCCGAAGGAATTGACGTGTCGTTATGTTTTGGTGCATTTGAACAAAGATATGGCATCTGCTGAGGTGTGTTGGAGTTGGATTCACATCGCACCACACCACACCACTCCACACTGCACTACACTGCACCACACCACACTACACTGGTCTATTTTCTTTTGGTGTTGGGGTTTGGGAATGCCTCCGGGGCCGAGTCAGGGCCAGAGTCTTGGGCGGGAGGGGGTGCCCCCCCTCCCTTCCAGCGATTCTCTGCTGAGGCCTGTCAGTGTGGCAGACATGTACGGCAGCATCGATTGCCTGCGCCCGCGGCGGTGATAGGCAGTGCTGCGATGCCGCAAGCCACACCATTCATAGCCCCTGTGAATCCGTTTCCGTTCGTTTGTAGGCGGAGTATGACCACGACTCCCCTGCGCACATTGCAATCGTGTACCAAAAGGAGGGCAGCTCGCTCCGGCTTTATCACCGGGGCTCCCCACTGGAACTGACCCCGAACAATGGGAAAGAGGCCATCGTTGCCCCGGTATGCGCCATTCCTCCGGTGCGCGCTCCGATGTGCTGATGGTGAACTGCACCGCGTTGGTCTCCGGCCAGGGGCTTGAGAAACGGCGCCGAAGGGCTGTATGACGGCAAGGCACCTCAAAGAGAGTGCTAGAACACTAGAGGCAGTCAGTTAGGCTGACAGTCAGTCAATCAGTCAGTCAGTCAGTCAGTCAGGCAGGCAGGCAGGCAGTCAGTCAGGCAGTCAGGCAGTCAGTCAGGCAGGCAGGCAGGCAGGCAGGCAGTCAGGCAGTCAGGCAGTCAGTCAGGCAGGCAGGCAGGCAGGCAGTCAGTCAGGCAGTCAGGCAGTCAGTCTGTCAGGCAGGCAGGCAGTCAGTCTGTCAGGCAGGCAGGCAGTCAGGCAGTCAGGCAGTCAGGCAGTCAGGCAGTCAGGCAGGCAGGTAGGCAGGCAGTCAGTCAGGCAGTCAGGCAGTCAGTCAGGCAGGCAGGCAGGCAGGCAGTCAGTCAGGCAGGCAGGTAGGCAGGGAGTAAGTAAAGTAGGCAGGCAGAAACACCCAGTTTGGTTTTTTGGTGGCAGCCTACATCTACGAGTGATGGGGAGCAGACCATGTGCAATCAAGCACCATGCTCAAGCGGTCAAGCCGCACGCCCGCCATCCCACAGACGTAGGATTGAATCCCAGGTCTGTCAGCGCGGCAGTGGTTATTGACCCTGTGCGGTTTTGCAGACCAGGTTTCAAATCCTCCCATGCACAAAATTTTTGACCCCCCCCCCCCCCAGCCCCCTAAAAAGTGGCAACCAGGTACGGGGGGGGGGGGGTAGGCTCAAAATTATTTGTCTCCCAAAATGATGATTTTACAAGGGGTGAGGCATCTGATATCATGCCCTGGGGTATGCTACGTAAATGACCCCCCAACAAGGGGGGTATATGGCGTCTGCGCCTGGGCTTGATCTAACAACCTCTCTTCGAGTTGATTTTTCTAATGTGGGTGGGTGGGTGGGTGGGGTCGGCTGGGGTTACCAGGTCCCCAAACGACCCCCGGCCCCCTCTTTTGGCCCCCACTCAGCCCCCAGACCCAATTTGAATTTGATTTGTGCACCTGGACTGTATGTTTGGCAGGACAGGAGACAGGGAATTTTGGGACGGTGCGGAGGGCGTCTACATGTCTGCATGGTGTCCAAACACCACACCCTCCCAAAGAAAGCCCCCTTTTTCATTCATTTGAGTTTGCACCTTGTTTGTTTGTATGTATGTCAAAGTGCGTCGTCTGGCGAATGTATTGTTTACATTTTTGAGGTTCAACCAGCTCTATTTGAGCATGTAAAGATACATTTAATTCAGGCCGAAGTGATTTGCCTCATTTGCTTCTGAGGCTTCGCCTGTTGTTTGTCGATAGGTTTGTCATTCTATTCACTCTATTTCTCTCGATTTCAATTTAGCCCCCCCCCCCCCCCAGGTTCACGAAGCACAAGCCTGCTTTGCACCATTCTGCGATCCTCAACAACCCTTAAGAACTGTCAGCGTCAACAGGTCCTTGGAACTCCAAACAGCTCTTTTCCACAACCCCGAACCCTCGACACCCCATCAACAATCCTAAGTAGCCCTCCACAACCCTCCATGACCCTCCACGACCCTCCACAACCCTCAGCAACCATCAATGACCCTCAACAATCCTCAACAACCCGCATCAACCCTCCACAACCCTCCACAACCCTCAGTGTCTTGAACAACTCTGTGCAACCCTCCACAAACAAACAGCAACGTCTTCCACGTTGATTCAATGTTTCTCATTTGCCCGCATCTGCACCAGGAAACCTGCCTTTGTGTGCGCCTTGCTTTGTGCCCCCCCCCTTTTTTGCAGATATTGAACCAGTCGGTTGGTGTAGTACTGTCTTTCGACATCCTGCAGTCTGCTTCCCCACCGGAGTACGTTCGGTCGCTGTCCAATTTGAAGGCTTTTCTCTCAAGCGGCTCTGGTAAAACTCAGCCTCCTGCCAGTCAGGCTGGTGGCCAGGCTGCCATTGTCCCTATGGATTTGGATGCAGGTAAAACGTTGTTTGGACGCAAATTAAGTCAAGCGATGCGAGGCGCTGGAATAAAGCGTGCCTGACGACCACTGATGTGCCAGCAGGCTCAGGCACGGAGTCGAACAGTCGTTCAGAGATTGCGGTTGGTTAGATCCGTGTGATTCGGGACCTCGCTGTTGAGTGATGGTTGAGCCTGTGCCACCGCTTCCGAATCAGAACGCATTTGCAGTTTGGCTGCGCCTTGTTGCATTTTCTGCGCAGAACACTTGCCTCACGTTGGCCCGATCCGAGTGTCTCAGCATGCGCTGCACCACAACATGTGGATCTACGCGATCTGGGGCGTCAGTGTGCTTTTCTGTGGCGGTTTAGTCCTGGTCCTCGCGTTTGTGCCCGCTGGCAGGCGGCGGAAGAATGGCGCTAGCAAATTATCCAAAGTCGTATGAGGTTCAGGTGTGATTTGTCCCGCTGCAGAATCTGTGCTTCTGCGACTTATCGGGGGCTCAATGTTGATGTGGATTCTTGATTCCAGAGCAAAGGCGGAACACATGCAGAGCGAGCACAAGCAAGGACGTGACAAAGCAAATAAAATCCAAGCACAACGCCTGTGCTTGAAGGGGGTGTTGCACCCCCCCCCCCCCTTGGGAGATGACTTCCAGTTCTAACCCAACCGTTTCTGTCCCCATTGCCTTCCAATCGTTTTGCAACCGCGAGCACGGCCGCTGAAACTGCTGTCGCCGGTAACCGCTGTTGCAGCCGCTGCAGCTCCCTTCAGTCTCCCTCCCTCTCGAGCGCAGCCCTGGCAGCCTTGGCAAGCACCATGTGCAGACCACAGTCAAAGCACGAAACTTAGAGAACACTCAGAGCGCATCCGTAGCACTCCTCCCCCAGAGCACTGTTAGACGACTCTCCTGGGGCACTGGACCATATTTGGAGCATGCTGCGCAAGAAGGCATTCCATCATTGTTTGCGGGACATTATGCCATCGCATGGAATTTTGTGTACAGGCTGTCTTGCGGATATTTCCGGGCTGCAACAATGTACGATTTGGATTGGATTTCTGGGGCGGCCGCTGATCACTTTGTCATTCGTGAAGTGGCGACGTGCGGCTTTCCGGACACAGTACTGTTGCTGCACTGCCTCGGTCGTGCTGCCATTGTCGGGGCTGGGCGCTGCTGTGCCGATGTCGGTTGTATGTTGGATGGTGGCCTTCCACGGAACAGACATGCGCTTGAAGGCGTCCACTCGTTGGCATGGAATGGCTGCGGTGTGCGTTTGGATCTTGGCCTGGATCCTCCGAGTTGCAACTGCGACACCAATAGTTCATTGTCCAAAGTGTCATCCGGCGGGAATGTCCACAGCGTACACATATTCCCCGTCTGCGCCTGTGGGGCGCCCAAGTTTAGGAGGCTCTGCCCATGAGGTGCAGACACGGTGCAGACTGTGGCATAAGCTAATCCCGTCCCCTTCGCACCGGACCCCCGAAGTCCGCACTTGAACTTCGTTTGCAATGAACATGAGTATTTTATGCGCCGTGCGTCTCGTGGGGGGGTAGGGACCGTGAAAAGCATCTCGCCTCAAGAGTGTCAGGGATTTCCAGGTGGCAGACAAACTGGGTGGGAGGGACCTCCTGATGACCTTGTTTGACACAGCCATCGACCACCAAGAATGGGGGGTCCATGCAAATGTCTGCACAAGCCATCGTGCCCAAATCGCCTTCCCTTACACAACTTTTGGCCCTTGCCGTAGCCAGGCAAGCCCCCAACACACAAAAAAGCTGTTTGCCCCCCCCCCCCCCCGTGACAGCAAAGGACACTTCAAGTGACCCATCCGGAGCCGTTCCCAAGTCAGAGACAAAGGAGACCTATTTTCGAACGGTACACTGCCTTTTTGGGACCAGTGATCACTGTAGGACAAACTTCAAAGCAAAATAGGCACGTTACTGGACATACGTGCGATGACCCAAATTCTGACCCACCATCCCCCTTTTCCAACCATCGAGCATCCCACAAGCTAACCAGGTGGTGCATGGCCCCCAACCACCAAATTGACCCCTCTTTCACCACTGCTACTGTGACTAAACAAGTTACATAGTCGAACACCTCGGCACTTTTGCATCCTTTCTTTGCATTCGTGCTTATGCATGTCTCTGTCAGCAACAGAATATTGCCACCACAAAGTGGTGCTGACTGTGGTCTGATTCCGAGGTCCGCCGATGAAGAATCTCCACACAATCAGTGCAGTGGGGCTGGTGAGGACAGTCAGGAGGAGGAGGAGGAGGGAGAGGACTCAGTAAGACCCAGATTCCCATGAGGAGTGTGGGGGCTGGGGGTGCTCATTACCTGGCAGGGGGGGGTCACCAAGTTGGGGCGGAGGTTACTGGAGGTGGGGCACGGTTGCTCATTGACAGTGTTCAGCCCCCTCTCCCTCCAATTTTGGCCAGGTGGGATGGGGGCCGGTCAGCCTCTAAGCCTCGCCCCAGGCTGCCGCAAGCCCCCCCCCCCCCGCTCCATTGGTGACGCCCTTGATGGTAATGTTGGGGCTCCAGCTCCAGAGGGGCCACTTATGGGGGCCCTGCCGGGGCTGGACTTTTGTGTCATCCCCATTTAGGGGACATTGTAATTTCCATCTCTTAAGGGGTTGATTAAGCATAGAATGGGCCAAGCAGTATTCTGTTTCTGCAGAAGGGGGTACGTCCGATACGGGCTGGCGTGGGAGGGCAAGAAGGAGACCTGAATGTCCTTGGCAACCCAATTTTGATCCCAAGTTTGCCCCAAGTCTTTGTCCTAGTGTGCCCAGGGTTTTGATGGGTACTTGGTCGACCCAAGGGGGCGGGGTATTCCGGAATTCCTTGTGTTTGGAAATGTTGATTTATATATTTCATTTGACATATGATGCAAGTTCACACCGTCAGGTGCCCTCACAAAGGGGATGTGGTTTATTTGTGACCCCACGCTTTCCAGCCGTGCATGCACAACGCACTGCAAGTTGCGTCTGTTTTGGGGGTCCAAAATGGCCATTCTGCGCGTCTCATCATGCACACTGGGAATGATGCATTGCTCGGGTGGAGAAGGGTGCAGTTCCTCATTATATATTTTGCTCCATCTTCTAGATGTGATGTGCCCGTGTCCCAGGCAGCAGCCTCCTCCAGCCGAGCCAAATACAGAATTTTGAGAACCCATTACACGATGACCGTGACTCTGACCCATTTCTGACACATTTTACAGTGAAGCGACCAATGACGCGATGAAGTCACAGATCACTGCTTGTGTTCCCTCTGCCAGTGATTGAGCCTGTGCAGCAAATTACAATCTTGGAGCATCCAACACTAATTCTATCCTCTGATGCCACCATCTGGAGCAGTGCATGCAGCACACCTCTGAGTTCACCATGCACTCATTTTGCCCCTCTTGCACCGGAACCTGCGCAGCGTGTTTGCTGTCTGGGGAGAAACCCACAATCCTTGACGAATGTCCAAGGTGTATCCCATAGGACGGTAGAGGACCAATATCTGGGAAAATCAGTCTGGAGTGTGTGTGCTGCTGTGAGGAACCCACGATCTTTGACCAATAACCAATAACCAATAATCAATGATTACAAAAAATGCTGTTATACGGACACGATAGGCCGCCACCCAAGCCCCGTGCTGCTCAGGAGCCATAACTTTTGCAGTGCCATTAGTGCGCTTATCAAGCCAGTGCAGCCAGATATCGACATTCAGGGGTAGTTTGCAGGGGGCATGGTAGGATCCCCAGCAAAAGCCAAGCCGACATGCTTAGCTTTAGCCTGTGCCCCGCCCCCCCCCCCCCCCCTCCTCTGGGCGCTTTAGCCTGTGCCCCCCATCCCTGGGCCATATTGCCACAGCTAGTTGGCCTCCGTATTAGTTGTTTGTAGAAAGCAGCACCTGCTGCCAGAAACAGCAGCAATATTCAATATTCATTGACCTCAGTATTGCGAAACAGTCCCCCTTTCCCCATTGCATAGTTCCCCAGGAGGGAAGGCAGGGGCGTCATTTGCCCCAACAGGGTACTGGTCCCTCTCCATCTTTGATGTACAAAATCTTTTTAGTCTTTCTCATGTATTGTGGTGTGCATGTGTATTCCCGGGTATGCAATATAGATGACTAGGCAAAGGGGACCTCTCTTGGAACATTAACCCAGCCCATCAAAACTGTGGTATGATAAGCCACCGTAGACGCTACTATAATCTGTCAATTGTGAGCGAAATGTGGCAGTCCACCCACTTGGTGGTTCACCTAGCAATTCTCATGACCTTCAAAATTATAGGGGTGCCTTGGGTGAAAGTACAATACAATTATTTGGATGTCTTGGGCACTTAGCAAGTCATTCTTCACCCATGAGGTCGCAACAAAGAAGTTTTAAACAACTACTCGGAGTCTTATGCCACAGTGACGTCTGAGAGTACTGTGTTGTGCTGTGCTGAAGTCCATCACAGTGCCGCAAGCCAACACACACGAAGCTGATCAGAGACCTCCGCTTGTGAGCACACCTTGATCACCCTGCATGAAACATGACCCAGTTTTTGGTACACCCACCTCGTTGCCATCCATCCATCGGTGTAGCAAAACACAAGCATGTCTCTGACACCCATAACCAAGAACTAGGGACCCACCTGGGAACAATGAAAATAGTAGGTGGTCCATCGTGTGATGTAAGGTAGAGGTTTTGTACCCCATTTGTTCCCACCATAGACCAAGCAACACAAGACACAAGCTTAGGGTATGATTCCCTTGACCAATCAATACCTCAGCAACAGCCAGCTGCTATCGACTGAATTTTGGTGCATGTGTATCTGCTGCATATCGGATGCGCATGCATGATAGGATGCCGTAGGCCACTGCCACAAGACCACACAGGGCAGGGTAAGCAGTGGATTGCGGTCAGCCTCAAAATGGACCTGGGTTCCAGAACTTCAAAGAGGCCAGGTGAAAAAATCGGAATCATCTGAAACACGTCCTGCAATGTTGTGCAGATGCGCTAGGATGCAATTGCATGCCGGATTGCCGGAAGTATGTGCCATCTGCCACCGAAATTTAGAGGAAATGTTAAGCCCTAATCAAGACTGAATATTGGGACCGAGCTGGTGGGGCAGGGAACATCAGCTATGAATGGTGAGGGACACCAATGAGTCACACATTGATGGCCGTTGACATAGTGGAATCGGCTTGCAAGTGATCCCCTTCACCACAAGGCCCACTTTCAAGGCTTTTTTGGACTTCTGAGGGGCCAAAATGCCCCCAAAATGGGCTCAAAATGGGCTCATTTCACCCGTTGGTGCACCCCAAATGGTCTAGGATGATTTTTGCAAAAATGTGTTTTTGACCCATTTTGGACCCATTTTTGGTCCCAAAACAGCCCATTTTCAAGGCATTTCGGGATTTTCGGAGGAGCAAAATGGGCCACCACAAGCTCAAAAGGGTCCAAAAACACTTGTTTTAGCGTCGCACATGGTCTAGGATCATTTTTGAGAAAAGTCATCTTTTTGCCCCTATTGGACCCTGATGACCCATTTGGGCACCCACCTGTTTGGGCTTGAGCTTGCAGCTTGCCGCAGCCTAGTGGGCCTAGGTATTGGGGTCTAGGCGTCCGTTTGGGCAATTTTGAGGGGTGGAAACCACAAAAAGTGGGGGGTTGCGGGTGGAGTAGGTGCCCTCGGAATCGCATTTTGAGCCATGTAGCCAAAGATATGGCCTGTTCTTGGTTTGTGGCTGTCGGCATTTGGAGCTTCTGGGGGCCTTTTTGGGCCGTTTCCGGGACATATCATGGAGTTAGAGGGCCGCAAAGAGCTCGTTGACACGGGGAAGTCAAGCTGCATGTGGAGTGTACCCACCGTTTCCCTCCGTTTGGCCGTTTTGAATGTGTTCCAGGGTTTTTTTGGCCCAAAAATGGCTGTTTTTGGCCCTAAACTGCAGTTTTTGAAATTGAGGTCCGCCATTTGCGAATCCTGTTCCCGGCCGCCACCATCAGGTTTCTCGCTCAAACTTTGTGTGATTATACTTCACACCCATAGGTATCATGCACCAAAATTTCACTCAAATCCAAAGCACCACGACGGAGTTCTGATTTTTACCCATTTCGCGCGTGCTGCTTGCTTGCTTGCTGCTTGCTTGCTGCTTGCTTGCTGCTAAACCTGGTAGGTCCACCCTAGACACTAAAAAGGGTTATAAAACCAAGACTGGTTCCACCAGCTCGGTGACCCTGTCCCTAACCCTAACCAGCAAAGGCAACACAGGAGAACCTGCGAGGGCATGCACCGTCATATAGAATAGGACTATGCATGCACGTGAATGCGCCCGGATGCATGGACATCCGCCTGCATCCGCCGCCATGGTTGGTCCAATCTTGCTGCTTGATCAGGTTAAAGAGTTCAACTAGGTTTTCCTGTGCCTTCTACGGGGCAGGTTGTGGATTGCTTGATAGTGGGAGGTCTCTTGGTTAGGATCAAAATGGGTGATTGGATGCAGATGCATGCCGTGCAGATGCGCTTGCATGCACGTGGATGCGCCCGGATGCATGCCCGCTTGCATCCACCGGGATGGTTGGGCCAATCTTGCTGCTTGATCAGGTTGAAGAGTTCAATTTGGTCTTCCTAGGTTAAAGAGTTCAACTTGGTTTTCCTATACCTTCTATGATTGGATGCAGATGCATGTTGTGCAGATGCGCTTGCATGCATATGGATACGCCCGGATGCCACCAACTGAGGAAATGTTAAGGCCTAATCTTAACACTAACCAGGTTGTCTGACATATGCAACAGCACTTGATGACACACCTCTATGCATACAGCCGGCGGCCATGCTCAAGAAGTTGTCGAAGATGGCTACTATCCAGCTATCTCCCATGGGTTGCAGCGTGGTTGGTGGCGTAGGCATCCGGCTTCCAGTTGCATATGTGCAGCAACTCGAGAGAGGTTCCCGTGCAAGGGCATGCACCGTCATATAGAACAGGACTAGAGTCTTGTGAATCCTCCAACCGTGGTGTCGGCGCATGTTTGGAAGCCATGCCCAAGGGCATCGGTTGCAGCGCCACATGCTGCTCCGCTGGGTCAACCGCCGGGAGCGTCATGCACGTTGTCGTGCCATGCATAGCGGGGTGGCAAGCAGAGATCTCAGGGACCATGTCTCTGCTGAAGGGGCATCTTCCTGAGATGAAGACGTAGGCCAAGCTTAGGGCTCATGTAAATGGTGCTGCCCAATTGCTTCACCCAACAATCGCAAGGGGGCAAGGCCTCACGTGATTGTGCAAAAGCCTCATCGCATCAGGTACTAAGTTTTGCAGGCAGTCCTGCACAGCGGAGCAAACATTTGTTGCACATATTTTGGGGTGGGCATGATGTCCCTCTTTTGTATGGGGGGGTGGCATGATGTCCCCCTTTTGTATTGGGGGGGGGGGGTGGCATGATGTCCCCCTTTTGTATGGGGGGGGGTGGCATGATGTCCCCCTTTGGTATGGGGGGGGGGACGGCATGATGTCCCCCTCTGGTGGGGGGGGTGGCATGATGTCCCCCTTTTGTATGGGGGGGGGGTGGCATGATGTCCCCCTTTTGTATGGGGGGGGGTGGCATGATGTCCCCCTTTGGTGGGGGGGGGTGGCATGATGTCCCCCTTTTGTATGGGGGGGGGGTGGCATGATGTCCCCCTTTTGTATGGGGGGGGGGTGGCATGATGTCCCCCTTTTGTATGGGGGGGGGTGGCATGATGTCCCCCTTTTGTATGGGGGGGGGTGGCATGATGTCCCCCTTTTGTATGGGGGGGGGGTGGCATGATGTCCCCCTTTTGTATGGGGGGGGGGTGGCATGATGTCCCCCTTTGGTATGGGGGGGGTGGCATGATGTCCCCCTTTTGTATGGGGGGGGGTGGCATGATGTCCCCCTTTTGTATGGGGGGGGGTGGCATGATGTCCCCCTTTGGTGGGGGGGGGTGGCATGATGTCCCCCTTTTGTATGGGGGGGGGGTGGCATGATGTCCCCCTTTTGTATGGGGGGGGGGGTGGCATGATGTCCCCCTTTTGTATGGGGGGGGGTGGCATGATGTCCCCCTTTTGTATGGGTGGGAGGTGGTGGCATGATGTCCCCCTTTTGTATGGGGGGGGGTGGCATGATGTCCCCCTTTGGTATGGGGGGGGGTGGCATGATGTCCCCCTTTGGTATGGGGGGGGGGGACGGCATGATGTCCCCCTCTGGTGGGGGGGGTGGCATGATGTCCCCCTTTGGTATGGGGGGGGGGTGGTGGCATGATGTCCCCCTTTTGTATGGGGGGGGGTGGCATGATGTCCCCCTTTGGTATGGGGGGGGTGGCATGATGTCCCCCTTTTGTATGGGGGGGGGTGGCATGATGTCCCCCTTTGGTATGGGGGGGGGGGACGGCATGATGTCCCCCTCTGGTGGGGGGGGTGGCATGATGTCCCCCTTTTGTATGGGGGGGGGGTGGCATGATGTCCCCCTTTTGTATGGGGGGGGGTGGCATGATGTCCCCCTTTGGTGGGGGGGGGGTGGCATGATGTCCCCCTTTTGTATGGGGGGGGAGTGGCATGATGTCCCCCTTTTGTATTGGGGGGGGGGTGGCATGATGTCCCCCTTTTGTATGGGGGGGGGTGGCATGATGTCCCCCTTTTGTATGGGTGGGGGGGGGTGGCATGATGTCCCCCTTTTGTATGGGGGGGGGGTGGCATGATGTCCCCCTTTTGTATGGGGGGGGGTGGCATGATGTCCCCCTTTGGTATGGGGGGGGGGACGGCATGATGTCCCCCTCTGGTGGGGGGGGTGGCATGATGTCCCCCTTTGGTATGGGGGGGGGGTGGCATGATGTCCCCCTTTTGTATGGGGGGGGGTGGCATGATGTCCCCCTTTGGTATGGGGGGGGTGGCATGATGTCCCCCTTTTGTATGGGGGGGGGTGGCATGATGTCCCCCTTTTGTATGGGGGGGGGTGGCATGATGTCCCCCTTTGGTGGGGGGGGGGTGGCATGATGTCCCCCTTTTGTATGGGGGGGGGGTTGCATGATGTCCCCCTTTTGTATGGGGGGGGGGGTGGCATGATGTCCCCCTTTTGTATGGGGGGGGGTGGCATGATGTCCCCCTTTTGTATGGGTGGGTGGTGGTGGCATGATGTCCCCCTTTTGTATGGGGGGGGGGGTGGCATGATGTCCCCCTTTGGTATGGGGGGGGGTGGCATGATGTCCCCCTTTGGTATGGGGGGGGGGGACGGCATGATGTCCCCCTCTGGTGGGGGGGGTGGCATGATGTCCCCCTTTGGTATGGGGGGGGGGTGGTGGCATGATGTCCCCCTTTTGTATGGGGGGGGGTGGCATGATGCCCCCTTTGGTATGGGGGGGGTGGCATGATGTCCCCCTTTTGTATGGGGGGGGGGTGGCATGATGTCCCCCTTTTGTATGGGGGGGGGTGGCATGATGTCCCCCTTTGGTGGGGGGGGGTGGCATGATGTCCCCCTTTTGTATGGGGGGGGGGGTGGCATGATGTCCCCCTTTTGTATGGGGGGGGGGTGGCATGATGTCCCCCTTTTGTATGGGGGGGGGGGGTGGCATGATGTCCCCCTTTGGTGGGGGGGGGTGGCATGATGTCCCCCTTTTGTATGGGGGGGGGTGGCATGATGTCCCCCTTTGGTGGGGGGGGGTGGCATGATGTCCCCCTTTTGTATGGGGGGGGGGTGGCATGATGTCCCCCTTTGGTATGGGGGGGGGGGGTGGCATGATGTCCCCCTTTTGTATGGGGGGGGGTGGCATGATGTCCCCCTTTTGTATGGGTGGGGGGTGGTGGCATGATGTCCCCCTTTTGTATGGGGGGGGGGGGGTTGGCATGATGTCCCCCTTTTGTATGGGGGGGGGTGGCATGATGTCCCCCTTTGGTATGGGGGGGGGGGACGGCATGATGTCCCCCTCTGGTGGGGGGGGTGGCATGATGTCCCCCTTTGGTATGGGGGGGGGGTGGCATGATGTCCCCCTTTTGTATGGGGGGGGGTGGCATGATGTCCCCCTTTGGTATGGGGGGGGTGGCATGATGTCCCCCTTTTGTATGGGGGGGGGTGGCATGATGTCCCCCTTTTGTATGGGGGGGGGGGTCGGCACGATGTCCTGTATACAGATGGTTCAGCAAAAAAGGTCAGGTTCGAATGCAAGCAGAGTACAGGGCCTTGACGAATAAGGCCCTGCACTCCATGAGGCGCATATTTTGGCATATGAGACGCACAATGAGAGGTGAATTCAGAAGTAATCTACCTACCAAATTGTAAGAATTTTGAGGCAAATTATTTGAATGGTGGTGTGCGTGGGAAATTTAAGTGAACTGTGGAGGAACTGTCACACGCTGCTGGGGAATTGCAAGGGTGGGTGGGATGGGGGTTTGCATGTTTCCGTCAGTTTGATGTTCCAACAACCTGTGCATGTCCTTTGCTTGTATGTATGAACTCTAAAGCGTGCTATGACAGATCCCACAGTCTCTGCATGGCACTGGCTGCTTTGCCTATTGCTGTGAGATTGCTGCTTCCATGTTGGTGTCCTACCCTCAGGTCATCTTCATGTCTCACTGTTTGTGACAGAAAGGTGCCAATGGTCCTTTTGGATACCGATGAGCCAATTGTGTTCCTACGCTTGTGCTGATTGCATTGTGCGCACGTGCAATAGCCCAGGCTTCCTTCATGGGCTGGGGACAAAATGGAGGAAATATGTGGCAACAGGTGAAAAGATTTTTTCGCATATTTTTCGCCATTGGCCCATTGCACAATCCCCCCGCCACATTTTTGGGGCACTTGTTGCAGTCTGTTTCCGGATCCTAATGCATCTGTCATCGAGGCATTCCTGCATCTAATTCAGTTTTCCAGCTTCTACATGAGGCTCCACCTCTTTGTGACGCTGTTTGTGGCCATTTGGCCAGTTGGCCAGTGTTTGACATGTTCTCCAACTCCGCTGATCAGACCATATCTATCAAATCCCACGTATGCTTCCGTGTGCACTCGAAGGCCTCACCCAGAGCCAACCCTCGCCCCAGCCCCGTTCTCTTGTTCTTGGGTTTGCACCCGGCCTAATTCTAAGCCCAACTGCTGTTGATGAGAGACCATCCCGTGCTGAGTCCCCAAAGCTATCTATATTTGTGTCTGCAGGCCCGGGCTGACAGCAAATGAGGTTTGCGTTGACGTGAACAAGGTGTCAAATGGAGTCTCGCAACAAACGGAAACTGCAGTGATCAGTTTGGGCTCGAAAACGATTGTCCAAAGAGCCTGTGGTGGTCCTGGCATCGTCAGCGGCTACAGCACTTACCAAGGTTCATGTGATCTCGTCAGGAGCATTGTGCAGTGCCGAGCTGGGAGCACATATCCATCAGAACACCCTACGTCTTAACCCCCTTTGCCCCTGTGTTACATTAAGCACGCCAGCGCTGGCACGGGAGGGTAGACGCAGCACCTGTGAGCAGAGAGACAGCCGTCCCACTCTTATCTACCAAAAGTACGCTTCCCCACAGTCTGTGGACCCGGACAAACAATGCAGACAATCACCTCCTGAAAACCCAAACCGTTACTGAGCCTTTCTGGCAAAACCGCCAGGGGGGCTGCGTTCAGCCACCATCAGGGCCCAGTGGGTTTTGGGAGGGGGTTTGGTGGGGTACCGCAACATAGGTGAGTCCAAGTGATGCCTATGATATGTTGACCATTTTGACGGAGCGGCACGCACCATGCGCGCACCCCCATGCAGCCTTTTTATTCAGATACTTTACCTGACACCATTATTCTGTTTTGCTGTTGCCCCGTGAGGTGCTGTGTTGCTGAGCTGGTGCCCCATTTCACCCAACATGCCCTGAGGACTGCATTTTGCATGCTCCTGTGACTTGACATTCTGTCAAACGTGCCATCAGGGTCATCCTGATTCAATTCAGACTACAAGAGACTGATGAGATACCCATTTCTCGGCTGTTTTCTTGGTGCCAATGTTGCTGTCCAGTGCCTTTTTGTGAGGGTCCGTTTGGGGGGTGTAATTGCCCAAAAGGGTGCGCACCGTGCACCCGCGCCCACTTTGAGATGTGTGTCATGGTGGAAAAACCTTTCTCCAAAACTTTCCACAGCAGCCCCCCTGGGGCCCAACTCTCAGCCAACACTGGTCCTCAGATATGCTGGCGCTGAGGCCCATCACCCGCCCCCCTTTGCCCCCCTCATCTGCATGCCATTCCAAGTCTGAATTAACTGGGACCTGGTAGGTAGGGTGGGTCTCAGAACCCCCCAACCCCCCGCCGTTCGACCCAAAGCGTGCCTGCCCTCAGGCATGCCCTGGGCATTGGGGGAAAGCTTCACAAGTCACAGCAGTGGCTGGATTCTGGAGCCCCAAACGTGAAAGGGGGAGGCTGTACCAATTCAACATTCTCCGTGGCAACGGACAAACAATAAAATGTGATCTGGGTCTGTCTGGTTTGGTAGTCTCCTTGTTCCACACCAGATTCTACCACCAGCACAGAGGGCTCCGCACGAGAAGACAGCCCCCCCCCCCCCACCCCTTTTTTTCGTTCGGGAAAGGCGTGCAGCAGCGTCCGTTACTGAGCGATGCGCTTGGTGCAGCCGACTGAGCTCCCGATGCAAGCATGTGCGTGTAGGTGTGTATTACTCAGTGGCACATGGTGCAGGCTGAGTCCGAACGAGACCGTGTTTCTGTGCCCCCCCACTCCACGGATGTACGAAGGAGAGGGATCTGGAGCATCTCCTGGAATACTTGGAGATGAACAGGTGACTGTCAGGGCCCTGTCTTCCCCCCCCCCCCCCCCGCCCTTGCAATTCACCACCCTGGGGGGAAACTGTCACTTTTCCCAAAAAGCACAGGAAATACTTGTTGCCAAAGGCGCCAAAGAAAACTTTTATTCAGGTTACACTGGAACTGCTGCAGTTTTAGGGCTACCATTGTATGGTGCAATCCCCCCCCCCCCCCCCCCGGGGGGGGGGTCACTTCTTGACCGTCCCCTGTGGGGGGAACCGTCACGACATGGGGGGGGGTTTGAAGGGGGGGGAAGGTAGACGCTTTGTCGTGCAGGAACCCCCCCCCCCCCCCTCTTTCAACAGCAATTTGTTTCTTAAGAATCAAACCAGTGCGCACGCCATGAAGTACCAACCCGCATACTACGGCAAACCTCCAGCAGCGAGGTGAGCTGGCCAAACTGATGGCCTTACCATCGAAGTGTTCAACGCATGTTTCCATTCCATCGATGCCGGTTCCCAATTTGCAGTATCCTGTGCGTTACCTCATCCCGGGCAAAGGGGCCCTTTTGCGGTATGTAAGCCGTGCGTGATGGCCCAGCGACCGGGGGTGGAGTATGGAGTGCGCACGCCCCCGTGCATTTTGCAGGCTCTGTGTCTCTAAGTGGAGATGTGGTGACCGTCGACGGTGTGAATATTGATGTGTCAAAGCTGAGCTTGATCCCTGGCGCGACAGTGACGCCCGTGGTAGCGTTTTCTGTGACGGCACTGAACAAGTGTGCGCTTTGCTTGTGTCACACATTGCAATGATACCGGACGTCATGCATATCATCGCATAGCGTCGGAGCAACCGGCCCCGTCACACGTGTTGCAGAGCTGCCGGAGACCAAAATTGCCACAGAAATCAAGTTGTTGTGCCGAGCTGCCATTTGCCCCAATGGAGGGCCTTTTTTTTTGCCCATTGGGGAGGCACAATCTCATTTCAACACTATTCTACCTGGTCCCCCACACCCACGCACTCTTCCTTTTGGTTTCACCCCCCTTCCCCGCCCCAAGTTTACTACGCCAAAGCCAAATTTGATACCCCCCTACCCTCAGATTCAGCTATGAGGGCCACCACAGTCACAACACTTCTGGTTTGCTGTTGAATGTGGATGAGGTTGAGGACAGGAAGGAGCGGTGTCGGCTTTCTTTGCTGCAGATCAAAGGAATAAACAATAACCATAACAGTGAGCCAGCGATGCTGTGGTTTCTGTGTTGGTTGGCCTTTTTTTGTCAGATATGTTTGCCTGCCGGTAGTCAAGTACCCTCCTGCCAGGGCCGCCTAAAGCCGCAGCCAAGGCAGGAAAGGAGCACTGAAGCAGGCCAAGATCCTCCTGGAAACCCCACAGATGGTTAGGTATGAGTGGGTGGATTGGAGTACAGCGTATGTACACCTCCATCACGATCTGGCGGGGCGACGACCCCCCCTCCCCCTCCCCCCCCCTTCTGTCGTCTCCAACCCTTGTGGGCGGCTGTGCACGCAATTGCAAGGGGGAGGAGAAGCCCTCAACACGCCCCTCCGAAGCCTTTTGAAAGTGCTTGAGATTTGCTTGCAATGTTTCTGCATCCCTTCGACTCATGTTGCTGAGCAGCCCCTGCAGTGCCAAAGCTCATGCCCAACCTAAACCCTCAGCCCAGGCATCTTTGCATAAACGCCCTCTCGAACCCGAAATATTGCTGTGTTTCGTTGTTTGACAAGTGATTGATGCAAAACTGTCCCTAAATGTTTGACAAGAGGCTGACAGGGAGAGGGCGCTGTGTTCTCATCAAAACGGTTGATGGGAGAGGGCGCTGTGCTCCCACTAAAACGTTTGATAGGGAGAGGGCGCTGTGCTCGCATCAAAGCTTGTCGTGACGCTTGCAACACACCTGCCGCCCTCTCTTTATTGTTGTGTGTTGCCTTCTGTGGGTCCTTCTGCTTATGGCCAGTCCCCTGCTTCACCCTCTCTGCGCCGTCCGCTTTGCTTCTTCTTTGAAGGCTGAGAAGCAGATAGAGATACTGCAATCAACAAGGCCACAAAACTGTTTTTTTTTTGCCTGATACAAATGATATGGGTGCAAGAAAGCTGAATGGAAACACGAAGGGAAAGGCATGCGACCGACAGACTGCATACTGATTCCCCAGGGCCGGAGACAGACACCCAGTGATGGCGATAGGACGGGGTCTCCAGTTTGGATCCGGGAGGGTGGGTTCGCCATGCTATTGGTATTAAAAGTATCGGATGGAATGGGATTAATGGTACAGGGCTTGTATACGAGTACGAAACAGAGTGCTAGAGAGGGGCAGTGTGCGGGATTTTCTTGTGTCTGTTTGTGTGCCCAGTGCCATCTTCATTGCAGGCCCCAATTTCCTTGTAAATTGCTATCCTCCATGCCTCCCCCATGGAAACCAACCAGGCACCCTGCATTGTGGTCTCAGCTGCACCACTGCTAGAATCAGTTTAACCACGCGTACCCCCCCCAAAGCCCTGTGCATGTGTGTTTTGACCTGCTAAATACCAGTACTCACTGGGGGTTTTTCAATCCTAAGGACCAACATAGAAGCCAGGGTCGGTGGCAGCGATCAACTCGGTTGACCTTTGACCTACACCCCGAACCCTCCGTGACCCGGTAGCAGCCGAATGAAAGGTGTGTGGCCGAATGGGGCCACCACTGGCAAGTACATTGGACAAACCCCAGAAGCCAACATGGAACACCAGCAAAGCCGCGAGCCCGACACAGACCATTGTATGTACGGCAGGCGCTAAAGCCCAGAATCCGAAAACGGTGACCGGCCTCTAGCCCCATCCAGGGAGGGGAGGGAGTATCACATTGGACTGGACTCGCTGAAAGCCTCTGACGAACAATGGAACTGATGTGGCGATGAAGGCCGTGAGAGGCAGGCGCGGCTGGAGCTAAGTGGCGGGTCCACACCTGACCTTTTGCAGCCCCAGAGCCCTGTCGGGGGTTTCTTTCTATGCCATTGGTGTATGCTGCCATTCGTTTAGCGGGGGCGGGGGTCCAGGCGACCGGATTTCGCCCCCTTGATATGGCCATCACTGTCCACCCCGTCTCCACCCCATCTCCACCGACGACCGACACCACCGCAAATTTATGTTTGGAAAGCTCAGGACTCGACGTCTTACCATTTGGGGGTATCAAAACAGCCCCGAAAACGTCTGCTTGCTCTTGCAAACTGCGCCACTTGCACACGCTCGTACCAGAGGCCACGGTTGCTGGTTGCAGGGTCTACGTGATTATCAAAGAAGACAAGCCCATGCCTCGGCTCTCGGTGGCAGTCCGGTCGCTGGATGGCCAATCATCGGCGGACGGGACCCGCTCCACCTTCCCGCTCTACATCACGGACCAGCAGGGCACCAGTCTGATCCCCAACTTTGGAAACCTGTCAGCCACCGCCAGCCAGATTTACATCTCTGCGGCGCAGGGCGTGGTACGGGTGCCTCTGGCCAGCTCCACCGTCCCATGCATGTATGTGCACTGCCTTGCCGAGATTCTGCAGATGCGGTCATGGAGGTGGGGCTCCGCTGTGTTGGTTCCCCCGTCCCGGAGATGCACGCGAATGGGGCGGGGGGTCCAAGGCAAATTGTCGGGAGCGGTCGGTTCACCAAAACAGGTCACCAAAACAGAGGTGTTCACACACCCCTACACAATTCACACATCCTTTCTTACATAAGTCACAGACCTGTTCCCGCACAAGTCACACACACTATCCAACAGCAAACCACGGCTAAATAAAGCTGCGGGAAAAAATCAAATTCAGTGCACGAAATTTAGGTTCACGGTGCAAAATTCTATCAAACTACGTACAAACATATTGTCCAAAAAATTGTGCACTTTTATTCAATGCATTGAAATTCATTTCCAAATTTTGGTCAGAGAGTCCCTACTGCTCCAGTAGCCATGATTTACAGTATGTACATCGCTGGGGTCTGTGCGGCACCCCGTAGCGCCCGCACCGACGGGACGCCAAATCAACGAAGCACGACCTACTCCACTTGGCCAGAACTGAGGGGCCGCCCCCCATCGTGGGACGGGTTTGAGTTTGGTGAGGAGACCGACTGCACTTCTGCTGTCTGTATGATCTCAGGCAGTATGTGTGGCTGTATTTGAATGAGAATGCGGCGGCTCCAGCTGATGATGGCACGGCGTTCATCTCATACCTGGGGTACGACGGGTACGCGCAGAACAGCCGATGGGTCGAGATGGGGAGTGATTTCCGCAGTGTGCTTTATCAGCCGCTGGGTTCGGCGACGAAAACCACCGTCTCGTTCAGCCAGGGCGAGGTGGATGCTCTGGCGAGCAGTATGTCCCTTGCTGCCGTGGGGGTGTGTGGGAAATGTCGCTGGCGGCAGTGCAAAGGGCACCTCCAGTACTGTGTGTATCTGTGTGGTCACGATGCGGCGGTGGTTGCGTGGGTGTACCTGCTTTTTTGTACTGGCTCCTCTGCCTTTTTGGAGCTTTAAGGGCCCCACTGGACGGATCCTGCGAATGAACCTCGCAACGGGACCTCATTGCCATCCTCCCTGCCCTCCAACAAAGCAGTTCACACAACAGGCAAAGCACAGGACACCAGTCGCCCTGCCCTTTAGGGAACACCCCCCCGTCTCTGCTTCCCCATCTGCCCTTCTTGTTGACCCCTGGAACTACCACTGGTGTACACCCCAGACTTCAGCTAGTAGAGTAGAGTCCAAAGGATTGGAATGCGGCATTCGCCAAACGAAAACGTGACGTGCTCTGTGACGTGTTGCGTGCCTGTTGCCTCGATTGACAAGAGGCACTGTAGCGCAGTGTTTGCTGCGTTTAGCACCCTCCAGTGTGCCTTCACTCAACGGTTTGGGTGGATGGAAGGGGGTACAATGACATTAAGGTACGATGGTATCAAGGCAGCCCTCAAAAAATTCTCTTGTTTGCGCTTGGAAGCCCCCCAAGACCACAGCTGATCTTTGCCTCGTGTCCTGACAATGGCATCCAGATGCCGAATGCCTGGTGCAGTTTCCGCCCCTCATACACAGCTACCACCTGCACGGATCGAATCAAGAATGGCGACGAGACTCGAGTTGATTGCGGTGGGTCCTGCCCGCCTTGCGGTATGTCGCACATCGTGGGGACGCACTCACTGGATCACAACCTGTCTCCGTTTGTGGGCGAGGGCAGTCAAAATGGCGGCATGAGCCGTGCGTTGGATGATGGATGTGTGCGTTCGTGTGCAGTCGTGGGAGTGGATCAAGCCCAGGGATTGGAACAGCCGGCGTTTGTAATGCCCACGTGTGCGCGTCCTACACAGGAGCAGACAGCAAGAGGATGCAGAGGGAGGGGCGCACATTCGGGGATTGTTTCAATGTATGGGATCTTCGTTCAAGTGGGCAGATTGACGTGCCGGCCAGGCTGTTGGGCCCCCAAGACGGCACGGCTAATGTAGGTGGTTTGCCCACATGTGGGCCCCCAAGATGGCAAGGGTTATGTGGCCGCTGCTGATTTCGTCCCCGTTTTTGAGCCCCCCAAAATGGCAGGGTCTATGTAGCCAATATGCCTCCATGTGGCTTCTCACGACGGGTGGGGGGTATTGAGCCACGTCTGATTTGGTCCCGTTTTGGGGACGCCGAAGGTCAGGGTTTTGTTGTTGAGTCGCAGCAGACCGGGGGACCTGTGATTGTACGTCGGTGGTATCGTAACGTTTACCGTTGGCGTTTCCGGCTGATTTTGATGGATCTATGGAGCAGATGTGTGCCGAGCTGGTGAAAAAGCGAATTTGTGTGGTGTGTGGGCTGGGGCCTGTTGTAGGTTGTGTCGGGTGTGTTCGAGGGAGGCGCGTGGAAGGCTGAATGGGATATGCAAAGGGGAGGGCTGATGAACGTGTTGCGCTGCAGAAGGAAGCACCCGCATGGCGACCAGCAGCAGGGCACTGCCGACACTTGGGCTGGGCCGGGCAGCGTTGGGGGGATTCACTGACGGGGCAACATCCCGTCCGCTCTGCGGCTGGGGGCTGCCCGGCCTGAGGGTGTGACACGCGTACGCGCGATGTGAAGGTGTTTGTCATTCCGATGGATTGTTTTTTGTTGTTGGAGGTGCTTAGTGTTGGTGTTTCAGTAAAGGAACGTGCAGGCGGAATCATTTTACGCACCTTCACTCGGAGTTTCCTGCGGCAGTTCTTTGGCTGCACTGGGGGCCGTTGCAGTGTCTCAGAGGCGACAGTCCCATGCCACAGGGGTCTCTTGGGCACGTTCCAGGCGATGTTGCAGGCACATGTTGCGCCCGCATCCCTTCGGGCGTCGTTTTCGGGCGCACGTTTTGCAGGTGACCCCTGCAAGACCGGTACCCACACGTGCGGCATCGGCGGCGCCTGCAAGACCGTCGGGACGCTTGACTTCACTTGTGAGTGCAAATCGGGGTACGCGCCGATCGACAACGGGAAGATCTGCAACGGTGTGCGATGCCTGCGGGCCTTCTTCAGACTCTGCATCTCCACGGCCACGCAAACGCCTGAGAGGCTTCTCTTAGCCCCAGGGAGTTGTGCTGGATTGGGTGCCGTAGAGGGCTTCATGGCCTTGGCTCATGCTGCGTTGAGTCCTACGCCCCTCCCCCCCAACGTACGTGAGGGGGCAATGTGCTGCCGCCTCATTTGGCGAAGCACCGCCACATTGAGGACTCGCACGGCCGTAACACAGCCTTCCCCTCGGGAGGGCAGGCGTGGGGCAGGAAAGGTACACCGCAGGAGGGGGGTACCCCCCCCTGGACCTGGCACATCCCCCAGAGGGGGGACATAAATGGAAGGCAGATTTGCCGGTCGGGACCAGGTTAGAGCACTTGGTTCTGTGTTGTGGTCGTGCCTCCAGGCTGTAGCGTGGCAGCGTGTGTTTTCGCTGCTCATCGTGATCCTGTGCGACGGGGTTGCCAGTAACCCAAAGAAGCCTAAGGTAAACCAAAGAAGCCTAAGGTAAACCAAAGAAGCCTAAGGTAAACCAAAGAAGCCTAAGTTAAACCAAAGAAGCCTAAGGTAAACCAAAGAAGCCTAAGGTAATCCAAAGAAGCCTAAGGTAATCCAAAGAAGCCTAAGGTAAACCAAAGAAGCCTAAGGTAAACCAAAGAAGCCTAAGGTAAACCAAAGAAGCCTAAGGTAAACCAAAGAAGCCTAAGGTAAACCAAAGAAGCCTAAGGTAATCCAAAGAAGCCTAAGGTAATCCAAAGAAGCCTAAGGTAAACCAAAGAAGCCTAAGGTAAACCAAAGAAGCCTAAGGTAAACCAAAGAAGTCTAAGGTAAACCAAAGAAGCCTAAGGTAAACCAAAGAAGCCTAAGGTAAACCAAAGAAGCCTAAGGTAAACCAAAGAAGCCTAAGGTAAACCAAAGAAGCCTAAGGTAAACCAAAGAAGCCTAAGGTGGACCGAAAACAAGTCGTGTACGTTCGTAGCTGTGGCGCGTTGCGCTGTGCATTGCATATGGGGGCACCTGACTGAACGGCTGGACGGAAAGCAAAGCATGCACCCAGGCCATTGCTGAGTGTAGCGGACACCCTACCACCGGGGGGAGGGGGGGGGGGTGAGATGCTAAAAACACGTTGTGTACCCACAATCAGCCTTCAATTTCCGGCCACTTTAATTTGGTTTTTCTTCGGAGGAAAATTTTTCTGATGTGGGTGGGTTGATGGGTCGGCCAGGGCTGGCCAGGGCCCCAAACATCCCCGCCTCCCCCTCCCCCAGGGTCCGTAAGCAATAGCCTGCACGCCCCCCTCGCTGCTTCTTGACCTGCAGCGTCGATCCCTGAGGAGTACAACGACGCTGTCCACATGGTAGTGGTGGTGGACGTGGCTGAAGCGCAGCTCGTGTGGTATGCGCCCCCGATCCCACGGAGGATCTGCTGGTGGTTGCCCATTAGGCCCTGCCCCCGCTGGGCACGTGTGCAGTCGTGCGGCGTCTCTCATGCCGTACTTTGGATCAGCCCCTTCGGGTTTGAGCCACGGTACCGCCTCTCACCCTCAAAAGTCCATCCTGTGCGCCACTGGTCTGGGGCACGTGCGCAAAGCAGGCACTCTACACGCTTGGTCGCGAAGCTGCACTTCCTCCACGAAACAACCGCACCAATCAAGTCTCTTCACCGTCATGGTTCAATGCCGCCCCTGCCCCCCCCCCCCACCCCACCAATGGCAAAAGGCCTGGACCTGCTGCGCACCGCTGATGGGTGACACTCGGTGAACCGGGGCCCCCTGGCCCTATGATACATTTCCCACATCAGTTGTGGTGGTGAGCACCCTCCGAGCTTCACTGCCTTGGGACTGCCTGACAGTGAAGCACTGCCGGCGCCGCAGGAGGGATGCCAAGGGGCAGCAGCAGCACTGGTGCAAAGAGGGACGATTGTCCCACTCTTACCCAGTGCAAAGACTTTTCCCAGTTGTGCTGCACGATGGCCTCGCCGGTACAGAACCGCCCCAGACCTGCCACATACATTTCCAAAGTCACTGAAAAGGGGATACTGGGTGTGGGGGGTCCTCGGGGATTGGACTTTTCTAAACCTCTGAACAATGGGGGTTGGGAGTCTGCGTGTCCATTTTTTTTGCGAAAGGTCTTTTGTTGGCACCTGACAAGCATCTGTTTTATGTGCTGCTAGCGCATGCCCTTGCACTGTCATACCACAGCTTTCCACTCACCGAGTCGTGTGTTTTTGTGGGCCCACAGGGGAAGGTGCGTGGGGAGGGTGCGTGGGGAGGTTCACTGTTCTCTTGGACTGGCAGGGGCTGAAGGACACAACCTTCCCGATTGTACTGTGCCTGATTTCTTTTTTTTTTTGGTGGTCAGTTGCACCAAATACCTAAAGCATCATCACCACGAATGCAGGGAAGGAGAGGGATAGACAGTAGACGGTTGAAGACTCATCTCTCTCCCCCCATCACCACAATGTGGAGGGACTGGGAACCCGTTTGCAGGCATGCGTTTGACCGGGGGGGGGGGGTTGGGGGTTTACCCCCCTCATTTTCGATTTCGCTTTTGTGGTATTTGCTGAACCTTCCCCCCCCCCTCCTCATGAGAGATGAGAGTGACAGATCGTTGCATCCCAACTGCTTCTAATCGCCACCAGCAGTGCACCAACCGTAATTGCCAGACTCTGTGTTCCAACCATTTTTCCGACCGCCAGTGACCACTTTTACAACAGCTTTTGAGACCCTCTCTCCTTCAGCGCCCCTCCCCGTTAAGCGCATCCCTGCCTACTCCCTTCCATAATCACATGGGAAGTCGGATAGTCGCTTTAGAGGGGGCGGGCAGGTCACAGGAATGTCACACAGGGGGTCACAGGAGCCCTTCAAAACTGGTGGGGCTGGGGTCTTGGACCAGGGCTCCCATGACACAGGCCATTATTTCCATTGGCGCTAAGGGCACCAGAAGGGAAATTTTGTCACCAATGGTCTATGCAAAAAAGGTGATGCATGCATGCCCACCACATGTTGCCAGGATGATACCGTGTATGGGTCTCACCAGGGTATATGCATTGAGCAGCACGTATGCAGTTACCCTTGTTACCCAAGTAGCCGTAGGGCTAGGCTCAGGGTTAGGTTAAGGGTCAGGGTCACCGAGCTGGTGGAACCAGTCTTGGTTTTATAATCCTCTGTAGTGTCTAGGGTGGACCTAACAGGTTTTGCAAGCAAGCAAGCAAGCAAGCAAGCAAGCAAGCAAGCAAGCAAGCAGTCAGCATGCGCGAAATGGGGGAAAATCACATCTCCGTCGTGGTGCTTCGGATTCGGCCAAAATTTTGGTGGATGGTACCTATGGGTGTGAGGGACAACCACACAAAGTATGAGCCAAAAACTCAACGGTGGCGGCCGGGAACGGGCGTTGCAAGTGCCGGACCTCCATTTCAAAATCTGCAATTTAGGGCCAAAATCAGCCTTTTTTTGCGGAAAACTGCCCTAGAACGTGCTGAAAACGGCCAAATGAAGGGAAACAGTGGCTACTCTACACATGCAGCTAGACTTCCCCGTGCCGAATGGCTCTCTAGGGTCCTCTAACTCCACAATATGTCCGCGAACCGCCCCCAAAAGGCTCCCAAAAGCTCTAGAATTTGTGCACATTGGCCGCCGACAGCCCCAAACCAAAAACAGACCATATCTCGGGCTACGTGGCTCAAAACGCGATTTCGAGCGCACCTAATCCACCCGCAACCACCCACTTTTGGTGGTTTCTAGCCCTCAAAATTGCCCTAACCGACACCTAGACCCCCATACCTAGGCCCAATGGGTTGCGGCAAGCTGTAGGAGGTAGCCCAAGGAGGTGCGTGCCCAAATGCGTCAACAAAGTCCACCGGGTGCAAAAAAATGACTTTTTTCAAAAATGATCCTGGAGTGTTTTTGGCGCGTTTTGAGCTCGTGGTGGCCTGTTTTGGCCCTCTGAAAATCCCAAACTGCCTTGAAAATGGGCTGTTTTGCGACCAAAAATGGGTCAAAAATGGGCCAAACATGTGTTTTTCCAAAAATGATCCTAGACCATTTTGGATGCACAAGGAAGTGCGATGAGCCCTTTTTGAGCCCATTGCAAGCCATTTTGGCCCCCCCAAAGTCACAAAATGCCTTGAAAATGGGCTGCTTTGGGTCCAAAAATCAGTCAAAAATGGATCAAAATTGTGTTTTTCCAAAGATACTTTTGGACTATTTGGGGGTGCACAAACAAGTGGAATGAGCCCATGTTGAGCAATTTTGGGCCCTCTCAAGGCCGAGAGGGCCTTGAAAAAGGGCCAATTTGGGACCACAAATGGCTCAAAAGCGGGCAAAAACCATGATTTTCCAAAAATGATCCTAGTCCAGTTGTGGTGCCCAAACGAATGAATACGGCTCATTTTGAGCGCCTTTTGAGCCGCTGTCATCCACTTTCCAATGCATACCTCATTTGTCGTTGAAGTCTCTAACACGATGATCCTTCCCCCACCAGCTCGGTCCCAATATTCAATCCTTGTTAGGTGAAGGTTACAGTTTGATTTGGCCCTACCCTGGCCTCAAGTAAGTGTCCCGCTTTCCTTTCAAACCCCTGCCCCCCCCCCCCCCCCCCGCCTCTTGCCCCCGGGCATCAAGCAGCAGGTATGCGACCACTGTTCTTCTCTAGTTCGCTCTAGGGTTAGGGGTAGGGTTAGGGTTATGTGACCTTGGTGTACTCTCACCGAAATAAAGTGCCCCCTCCCCTTCCAATCCCCTGCCCCACCCCCATTCTGCCCCTGGGACAGCCCCCCCCCCTCCGTCCCCCCTCCATTGAAACCAGGGAGGTTGCCGGGTCGTTTTGGGGGAACCTGTCACGCGAGCTCTTTTGGGGGGGGGGGGTCCAGCCAGGGGGTTCCAATGACCCCCCGACCCTAAAGCGAAAGTCCGAGCACCCCATGGAAGCCTCCCTGCAGAGGCGATCGTGGGACGATTTGCACGCCCTGCAGGGAAGACGTGAGAGCGGCTGTTGCTGGAGCGATGGAAGTGGGGCCCCACACCCTGAACTTGGTCAGCAGCGCAGAAACGTCGCAGGATTCTGACCAAACCGAAGTCCAATTCGAAGTCGGCCCGAAGACCGACATGACGGACTCCATGGTCATTCGTAGGCAACAGCTGTTGCAGAGCAAACTGAACCTGCAAGACGCCAATCTCCTGCAGGTGTGCCTGCAGCCGCAGTCTGCGCTGGGCCGCCAGCCGGCTTTGGGTGTTTGGACGGGTCCAGTGAGAGGGCGCAATCGACGCCCAGGGCTGTCCTTAGGAACCCAGATTTTTTTTTTGTTAAGGAGAGCCCTGAAGGACAGCCCCCAGGGACCACCAACCGCCAACCGCCACCAACCGCCAACCGCCAACCGCCAACCGCCACCAACCGCCAACCGGCAGCCTGTGAAGTAGAGAAGGTCCCATGACCCCGAAGCAGAGAGCGTCCCTGTGTACGTTCGTACCTGTTGGCGTTACAAACCGTTTTCTGTTTTAACTTTTGGTCCTTAAGGACACCCCCGGCCTGGCCCAGCCCCACCTGCAGTGGACCCCCCTCCCACCCCGAAAGGTTGCTTTTCCTGATGCGGCGCCGGCCAGTGCACAGGTATACCACTGAGATCTATTCCCTCGCCGGACGCCGTAGCAAGAGCCCAGGCCCCATCCCCCTGGGGCCTGGGGGTGTTTTGGCTTGCGGGCATTCCATGTCACGCACAAACCGTTTGTGCTCAGACTCAGGCCGGTCCCAAGAGGAGCGGTGATGGTCATGTAGCCCTTGTGCGGAGGCGTCACAGGGTGTCAAGGAGATGAATGCGGCGGGTGTTTACGTGGGGACGCGAATGCCCCTGCCCCAACCCCCAACCCCCAAAACCTCCTCCTATTTGGAGCAGCAGTCTTTCTCCCACCACAGTTGGGCCGGAAACAATATTCTGGCTCGTTGGGCGCTTTGGGGGGTTCGTTTTTGCGTCTTCTAGAATTTCTTTTTTTTTTTGGCCCAGGGTGTAGGTAGCGGGCTTTTTACCCCAGTTATGTGTCGTCAAAATGCTCAGAATTCATTGGAGACTAGTATGCTTCCCACACCCCCGAACAACAACAACAACAACAACAACAACAACAACAACAACAACAACAACAACAACAACAACAACAACAACAACAACAACAACAACAACAACAACAACAACAACAACGCAACAACATCCGAATTATTTTTGAACCCCCTCCAGAACCCCCCCTCCCCATCTCTTCACGCCGCGGGTGCTGGGGTTGAAGACAAGAAACAATAACACACATTTTGTAACCCCCCCCCCCCCTTGTCGTTCCCCACCCCTTGTCGTTCCCCAGGGGGGGGGGGCGTCACTTGGTCAACCCAAAATTTTTCGTTGCGGCTCATTGTGTTGTTGTGTGGGTGACTGTGTTGTGGGGCACTGCCACTTGTATCCCTTGCACTCATGGCAGGACATTTTGCTCACTTTTGCTGAAATGGAACTTGATAGCACAACCATGTTTCCCCCTGGGACAAGTGTGATGTTCATCCGCTCCTCGGGGGAACCTGTTTTGGCGCAGGTCGTTGGACATTTGGAGCACAGTGAAGCATATCGCTGCATCACTTATGACTGTGATGGCAAGACCGTCTTGCACGACCGTGCGTCTGTTTGGGAACAAGTTGTATTTTCCAAGGGGCATTCCCGAAGGGAAATGGGTTTCCAAAACTCTGCTTGCGCCTGCCAAGCCTCTTACCAAGAAGGCAAAACCACCACCCAAGAGTGCTGCCCAAAGCATTCCAGTGGAAAGTGGAGAGCATGTGCAAGGGTTCAAGGTGAAGTGGAGCAGGACCAAGAAATTTTACACCGAGCCGGTCAAGGAGTAGGTCTCTGTACATTGGCAGCCCTTTGAACGCATCCTATGCTGAATTCTTTCGTTTTATGCTGCAATTTCTGTGCCTGCAAATGTGCGTGTACGTGGTGGTGCGGTCCCCCAGGGGGGGTTGGGGGACCGTCACTTGGTGACTGTCCCCCAGGGGGGGGGGGGACCGTCACTTGGTGACCGTCCCCCAGGGGGTGGTGGGGGACCGTCTTCCCTGGGGTGGGGAACGACAAGGGGGCCGGGGGGTAGGCAAAAAGAAAACCAAGCGGGCTTTTCGAGCTGATTTTTGAATACCAGAAACAATGAAAAACGCACATTTTGCAGGTAGAGACAAGGGATGGCTGATTCTGAAAAGAAGAGTGAATTTTAAGTGCAAGAAACAATGGCAAAAACACACACGTATTTTGTGGGTGAAAAGGAAACCAGTTGATATTGTGCGACGATCGTTGTGCTCTGTTCCAGTGCGTTGATTTTCGTCACAGTGGCCAGTGCAGACCTTTGCTTTTGCACTGGCACTTCCGGTTGATGCGTTGTCACATTAACAGCCACAGTCTTGTCACGTCGATGCGTGTGCTCCTCATTTCATCTCCTTCATGTGTCTTGTAGAGCAAGATCCTGAGTTCGCGTGTTGTTGCCGCTACTCTCGAGGTACAGCTCCGGTCCCGTTGCTGTGTCCATGCATCAGCCCCTGCCTTGTGTGCGCATGCCACTGTGTGTGTGCAGCCGTAATGGGGTCGGCCCTCATCCGTATTTCGTGAGCTGAGCCCCTTGCGTTGGGGGGGGGGGGGTGGCACAAGGCCTTGGTGGGTTGGGGGGGGGTCATATATGATGTCTTCCTGGTCTTGACCAGGGATGGGCATAAGAACGGGTCCAAACATTTGGTGGGGATGTGTGTGGAGGGGGGGGCGGGGGTTGGGCTATCTGTGACAGATGGAATGGTAAGTGGGGAGAGAGACATGTATTTTGGCACAGATGTCGAAAAATGGGGCAGCGGGGGCGCCGGAATAGTGCCGAAGGGGGAAGAAATCTTTTTGCCACTTCATGTGTCTATACTCAAAATGCTTGGAGTTTGTGGAGAATTCAAATGTGGGCGAAAACACGAAAAAAATTTCGACCCGCTGACCCGACCCCCAAGTCGGCCCTTGGCTGCTGGCCCATCCATCTGTCATTTGTCACTCGTCAGTTGAAGGGCGGGGGGGGGTGGGGCGTTGCCTGTGGAGTGAGTGGCGCAGTCAGTACCTGGAATGTCCGGGGTGTTGAAGCGTGCACCTCATGTCAAGCGTCCCGGAGTGACTTCAGCCTTGCATGCCCCTCTCCTTGGGCCTGTGATGTGACTCAACAATAGGCCTGCAAGGATTCCCGAAGTCACGGGGGTGAGTAGGGCCGAGGATAGGGGGTTGTGTCAAAGCCTGGCAGGACTGCCAAGCGCCATTGACGAGGAGGGGATGCCATGGGATGGACCAAGGTGAACGCTAGCACCAGAAATCAACTCCATTCAATCAATTCAATTAAGTGATTGATTGAACAATTCTGATTCCATTAATATATTTTATTGACTTGACATAAGTTGATCAATGTATGTTAATTCAATTGGGTCAATTTCGCTAATTTAAGTAGAATTTCAGATAAGTCATTCCTTTAATTCAATTGATGTATTTGATTCATGAATATCAATAATAGTAATTCAATGATGATTGGTTTTGCCGATTTAATACGAAGTAATTATCCTCATCATGGAAATTGATGCTAGAAGTGTAACCTGCCTCACACGCGTGTCGGAATCTTCCGCAAATGCTGATGGGATCGTTCTTTTCAGAAGTGCCCCAACCCCCTGCCGCTTTCAGCCACGACACATCCGAACGCCATTCACTCCACCTCCATTCGTGCGCAGGTGGATACGTCCGGAATGCCGCCATGGATCATTGTCGGGTTCATCTTCACAGCCTTCATCTTCCTTGTCTGCATCTATATCGAGTGGTGAGCATGTGTCTTCGCGGACACTAGTGGCCAAGCAGCTGCCTGCCCCAACTGTCCTGTGTTGGCTCTGGGATGCAACTGTCATGGCCGTGCATATCAGGGACCCTTCTGCAGGCCCCTCTGCGATCTCGCACCTTTTGTAGAGCATTTCCTGGTCATGTTTCAGACGTGAACAGAAATCCACTGACCCGCCTTGTGTTTACCGCTTCCCCTGCCCCCCCGGAAGCCAGGCTTATGAAGGGGCTGTGCTGCCCGCGTACTGACGGCGTGTGCTGATGGCACATCCCCTGCAAAGCCCCCTCCACACCCTCACCTTGTGGATGGCCGCCCCATACCTTTTTTTTCATGTCTGGTGCGCCAGGCTGGCACAGTTTTCGTGCAGAAGACCGCATCACCCTCCACTGAGAAACCCAGACACTGAATCAGTGGTGGTTGTGCCGCACGCTACGTGCAGCGCTGCTGGGGCTGTTGTGTGGAGCACAGTTGTGTTGAGGAGGTGAGGTGAGGGGAGGTGCGTGTCTTCGGGGGTTCTCCGAGCGCCCTGATGATTACCGGGTCTCATGTCCAACCTCCGTCGCGCAGTTCAGCGGTCATGCACGTGCCGCCTGAACTAGAGGTGCTTGATTCGACTCCCGATGGGGTCAAAGGTAGGAACGCAGTTTCCTAGGCGCTAGGGTGTCTGTGACCCCGCGAGCCGGAAGGGATGCTGCGAGGGTCAGATAGGGATCACGGTTACGCTGGAGTTCGGAGAGCGCCCGAGCACTTTACCTTTACCATGTCCGACCTCCTGCCGGATGATTGGCCACCCGGACCAGCCCAGCCGTGCAGGCCCTGGCACCTGGAGGGGGCAGCAGGGCCCGAACGCAGGTGTTTCCATGTGAGCTGCCGCCGCTCATACCACTCACCCAGCCGGTCGGCTTGTGTGGAAGGGGTGACGAAGCCCCGCAGCCCCCCACCAGAAGCCCGAGGAGCCTTCCCTCTCCCACTTCCCCTGAACCCTCCACTTTGGCCATTATTGAAAAGCGGTTCTTCGGCCATAGGCCGAAACTTCGTTTTTGCTGATCACAAATTCTAGAGACCACACCCATCAGAGACCCCCCTTGGCAGCCCTATCCAATCTTCCTGTGCCGTCACTTCTCTGTGCCTGAGGGCCCATAGCTCTCTCTCAGCTTATTCGGAATCTTTTTCGGTCGGACAGACCTCGGTTTTGCGAGGTCACCTTCCCAATCGCACAACAGGTCGGATTGCTCGTGATTGTTGTTGTTGCAATGTGGATGTAGTAGTTGCTGCACACACCTCTGCACATGCTTCCGCAGGCACATTGTCTTGGGGCGCGCTGTGCACGGGTGTCCCGGTTGCTGCGTGCACACCTGTGCTTTTTTTTCCCCTTCATTTTATTATTTTATGGTGCCCCCTTGTTCGGGCTGTTGTAGTGCACCCCAAGATTATGTGCAGGATGGCATGTTGCAAGATCATACAAAGTACACTTCTCTGCTGCATCAGATACCTTTTATGCACGGTGGGTGCCCTTTTTACATTGCCCGTCTGTGGCTGTTCAACCATGTTGGTTGGTGATGAGTCCTACTGAAATACACGTTAGATCTGAGTTCTTGGAATCATCTAAACTAAGTATTTTCCTGGGAGTTATTCATCCTGTGGGTTACACTCGGCTAGAGGAGCACGTTATGGGGCTTACATCTTCAAGCCTGGAGATTAGTTGATAGGATTTTAGCTTTACTCCGTGATGAATGGGCGCAGGCAAAGTAGGCCTCGAAGCTCAGGACCAGACCCCAACCACTGCTCTCGTACCAACCTGTGGAATTTTTCATCCTCGTCGCAATGATTTTTCTGCTGGGCTGGGAGCTGCACTTTTTCGCCTGCACTTTGGGGCCGACATCAACATTGCAGCTCAGGGGGTGCCTTGGGAGGTTCATTGATGTGTCTGCCAGAATTTCCTGTTGATGTTTTCATTTATGGCCAGCGGACACGACCCCCCGCCCCCCCTGACACACATTTCGAATGGCTCAGAATTCAGTGGGCGATTCAAATGTGCCAAAAGGAAACAGGCAATGGAAAAGTTTTTCTGACCCCTCGCCCACTGACACGGCACCACCCTCCCCCCCTTTCTTGCTGTGGAATTCGCACATAGGGCCGTTTGAAGGCCCCCTCGTGGGGCATGGGCTGGATATCATTGAGCAGTGTGTGAGACAACCAAGTAAACAGGCGCAACCCAAACAGTCGCTGCCTGCACACGCCCAGGCTTTAACCTACAATCGCGCTCTTGGCACGTGCTTTCAGCTGCTGCCACATAGTTTGGGGGGGACGTGTGTGGGCGACGACTTTCGCACGTGGATACTGCCATGTCGGCCCCCATATCGCTAACCATATATTTGCACGCCAATTGCGACGACAGAGGCCATCTCCATCGCATTATACATCACCGCTAATTGCTGGTCCCTCCATCGCCCCATTGCACACACACACACACACACACACACACACACACATACACACACACACACACACATACACAAACACAGAAGGCAACACCAGTAGAGACAAGGAAGGACTGCCGCAGGCCATCGCAGACAAGGCGCACACAATGAGAAGTGGGGGCTCCAGGAGTTCCCCCTACGGAGCGGCATCTGGCACGCACACAAAGGTATGGGCCCTCGTGTAACTTATAGAAGTGTAGGGGTTTCTTTCCAGCAATATCCAGGTCACTGAATTGTGTTGGGGAGGGGCATGCCTCCCCAGCAGAGCCTGGCACTACAGACATCCTGCACTGCTGTTTTCTCTAACCCGAGGCACGCGCGTTCTGAAGTTTGTGTAGTATTTTGGTGCCCTCCTGCCCGGTCCACGTAGATAAATGCGGGACTCATGCACCGGAGGCGAATGCGGGACCCATGCACCGTGCCTTTCTTTGTACTCCCCTCTCCCGTTTGGCAGTCACTGACTTTTTAATTGTCCCGTTAGAATCTTCACCCGTGCGCCTGACGAACAGCAGGGAGGGATGTTGCATGCAGCGCAACGGAAGTATGGTACGCGCCAAGACAAACGCCAAACATTGGTATAGAATGACAGGGTGCAACAATGAAGGGTGTGTGGATTGGTGCGCTGCGCAATGGCTCGGATACGGCACAGTGCAAGTGTTTGGTGCCGCAGGCAAAGCGGTGTGGGTTGGAAAAGGGGCACTGTGGTGCTCTGCAGCATGCCGTGTCGCAGATTATGTTGCGGCATGTCTTGACAGTGCCATGCTGCCTCGCAAGGCATCGTCATGACATGGCAATGCAGTGCCCCAGTACGGCGTTCGGTGCATGTAAATACACAGTTTGGGACAGAAGTGACAGGCAAATACCTGGATCCTGTAGATGCAAGTTGCCCTATGCACGAATGACCCCTTCACCATGGGCCATTTTGGATTCCCATTGAGAATCCTGGGGCTCGTAGTGCATGGCTTCCAAATATTTCCTTCCAACTTGGATTCGGTCTGCTCAGCTAAGAATTTGCTGTGCTACTGGTTGTTGTTGCGGGGCATCTGCTTTTCTCATTTTGCGTGTTGCCCAAGGCGTTTTGTGTGTTGCTTGTGCTTTCTCATCCAACCCCTCACCATCCACGCTTTGTTGTGTGGCCCCTCGAGTTGGGGTTAGGACTTCACAATCCACGCTTTGTTGCGTGGCCCCTCGAGTTGGGGTTAGGGACTCACCATCCACGCTTTGTTGCGTGGCCCCTCGAGTTGGAGTTAGGGACTCACCATCCACGCTTTGTTGCGTGGCCCCTCGAGTTGGGGTTAGGGACTCACCATCCACGCTTTGTTGCGTGGCCCCTGGAGTTGGGGTTAGGGACTCACAATCCACGCTTTGTTGCGTGGCCCCTCGAGTTGGGGTTAGCGACTCACCATCCACGCTTTGTTGCGTGGCGCCTCGAGTTGGGGTTAGGGACTCACAATCCACGCTTTGTTGCGTGGCCCCTCGAGTTGGGGTTAGGGACTCACAATCCACGCTTTGTTGCATGGCCCCTCGAGTTGGGGTTAGGGACTCACCATCCACGCTTTGTTGCGTGGCCCCTCGAGTTGGGGTTAGGGACTCACAATCCACGCTTTGTTGCGTGGCCCCTCGAGTTGGGGTTAGGGACTCACAATACACGCTTTGTTGCGTGGCCCCTCGAGTTGGGGTTAGGGACTCACCATCCACGCTTTGTTGCGTGGCCCCTCGAGTTGGGGTTGGGGACTCACAATCCACGCTTTGTAGTGTGGCCCCTGGAGTTGGGGTTAGGGACTCACAATCCACGCTTTGTTGCGTGGCCCCTCGAGTTGGGGTTAGGGACTCACCATCCACGCTTTGTTGCGTGGCCCCTCGAGTTGGGGTTAGGGACTCACCATCCACGCTTTGTTGCGTGGCCCCTCGAGTTGGAGTTAGGGACTCACCATCCACGCTTTGTTGCGTGGCCCCTCGAGTTGGGGTTAGGCACTCACAATCCACGCTTTGTTGCCTGGCCCCTCAATTTGGGGTTAGGGACTCACCATCCACGCTTTGTTGTGTGGCCCCTCGAGTTGGGGTTAGGGACTCACAATCCACGCTTTGTTGCGTGGCCCCTCGAGTTGGGGTTAGGGACTCACCATCCACGCTTTGTTGCGTGGCCCCTCGAGTTGGGGTTAGGGACTCACAATCCACGCTTTGTTGCGTGGCCCCTCGAGTTGGGGTTAGCGACTCACCATCCACGCTTTGTTGCGTGGCCCCTCGAGTTGGGGTTAGGGACTCACCATCCACGCTTTGTTGCGTGGCCCCTCGAGTTGGGGTTAGGGACTCACAATCCACGCTTTGTTGCATGGCCCCTCGAGTTGGGGTTAGGGACTCACCATCCACGCTTTGTTGCGTGGCCCCTCGAGTTGGGGTTAGGGACTCACAATCCACGCTTTGTTGTGTGGCCCCTCGAGTTGGGGTTAGGGACTCACCATCCACGCTTTGTTGCGTGGCCCCTCGAGTTGGGGTTAGGGACTCACCATCCACGCTTTGTTGCGCGGCCCCTCGAGTTGGGGTTAGGGACTCACAATCCACGCTTTGTTGCGTGGCCCCTCGAGTTGGGGTTAGCGACTCACCATCCACGCTTTGTTGCGTGGCCCCTCGAGTTGGGGTTAGGGACTCACCATCCACGCTTTGTTGCGTGGCCCCTTGAGTTGGGGTTAGGGACTCACAATCCACGCTTTGTTGCATGGCCCCTCGAGTTGGGGTTAGGGACTCACCATCCACGCTTTGTTGCGTGGCCCCTCGAGTTGGGGTTAGGGACTCACCGTCCACGCTTTGTTGCGTGGCCCCTCGAGTTGGGGTTAGGGACTCACCATCCATGCTTTGTTGCGTGGCCCCTCGAGTTGGGGTTAGGGACTCACAATCCACGCTTTGTTGCGTGGCCCCTCGAGTTGGGGTTAGGGACTCACCATCCACGCTTTGTAGTGTGGCCCCTGGAGTTGAAGTTAGGGACTCACCATCCACGCTTTGTTGCGTGGCCCCTTGAGTTGTGGTTAGGGACTCACCATCCACGCTTTGTTGTGTGGCCCCTCGAGTTGGGGTTAGGGACTCACCATCCACGCTTTGTTGCGTTGCCCCTCGCGTTGGGGTTAGGACTTCACAATCCACGCTTTGTTGCGTGGCCCCTCGAGTTGGGGTTAGGGACTCACCATCCACGCTTTGTTGCGTGGCCCCTCCAGTTGGAGTTAGGGACTCACAATCCACGCTTTGTTGTGTGGCCCCTCGAGTTGGGGTTAGGGACTCACAATCCACGCTTTGTTGCGTGGCCCCTCGAGTTGGGGTTAGGAACTCACAATCCACGCTTTGTTGCGTGGCCCCTCGAGTTGGGGTTAGGGACTCACCATCAACGCTTTGTTGCGTGGGTCCCCGAGTGGGGGTTAGGGACTCACCATCCACGCTTTGTTGCGTGGCCCCTCAAGTTGGGGTTAGGGACTCACAATCCACGCTTTGTTGCGTGGCCCCTCGAGTTGGGGTTAGGGACTCACCATCCACGCTGTGCAGTGTGGCCCCTTGAGTTGGGGTTAGGGACTCACAATCCACGCTTTGTTGTGTGGCCCCTCGAGTTGGGGTTAGAAACTCACAATCCACGCTTTGTTGCGTGGCCCCTCGAGTTGGGGTTAGGGACTCACCATCCACGCTTTGTTGCGTGCCCCACGAGTTGGGGTTAGGGACTCACCATCCACGCTTTGTTGCGTGGCCCCTCGAGTTGGGGTTAGGGACTCACAATCCAGGCTTTGTTGCGTGGCCCCTCGAGTTGGGGTTAGGGACTCACAATCCACGCTTTGTTGCGTGGCCCCTCGAGTTGGGGTTAGGGACTCACAATCCACGCTTTGTTGCATGGCCCCTCGAGTTGGGGTTAGGGACTCCCAATCCACGCTTTGTTGCGTGGCCCCTCGAGTTGGAGTTAGGGACTCACAATCCACGCTTTGTTGCGTGGCCCCTTGAGTTGGGGTTAGGGGCTCACCATCCACGCTTTGTTGCGTGGCCCCTCGAGTTGGGGTTAGGGACTCACCATCCACGCTTTGTTGCGTGGCCCCTCGAGTTGGGGTTAGGGACTCACCATCCACGCTTTGTTGCGTGGCCCCTCGAGTTGGGGTTAGGGACTCACCATCCACGCTTTGTTGCGTGGCCCCTCGAGTTGGGGTTAGGGACTCACAATCCACGCTTTGTTGCGTGGCCCCTCGAGTTGGGGTTAGGGACTCACAATCCACGCTTTGTTGCGTGGCCCCTCGAGTTGGAGTTAGGGACTCACAATCCACGCTTTGTTGCGTGGCCCCTCGAGTTGGGGTTAGGGACTCACCATCCACGCTTTGTTGCGTGGCCCCTCGAGTTGGGGTTAGGGACTCACCATCCACGCTTTGTTGCGTGGCCCCTCGAGTTGGGGTTAGGGACTCACCATCCACGCTTTGTTGCGTTGCCCCTCGCGTTGGGGTTAGGGACTCACAATCCACGCTTTGTTGCGTGGCCCCTCGAGTTGGGGTTAGGGACTCACAATCCACGCTTTGTTGCGTGGCCCCTCGAGTTGGGGTTAGGGACTCACAATCCACGCTTTGTTGCGTGGCCCCTCGAGTTGGGGTTAGGGACTCACCATCCACGCTTTGTTGCGTGGCCCCTTGAGTTGGGGTTAGGGACTCACAATCCACGCTTTGTTGCGTGGCCCCTCGAGTTGGGGTTAGGGACTCACAATACACGCTTTGTTGCGTGGCCCCTCGAGTTGGAGTTAGGGACTCACCATCCACGCTTTGTTGCGTGGCCCCTCGAGTTGGGGTTAGGGACTCACAATCCACGCTTTGTTGCGTGGCCCCTCGAGTTGGGGTTAGGGATTCACCATCCACGCTTTGTTGCGTGGCCCCGCGAGTTGGGGTTAGGGACTCACAATCCATGCTTTGTTGCGTGGCCCCTCGAGTTGGGGTTAGGGACTCACCATCCACGCTTTGTTGCGTGGCCCCCCGAGTTGGGGTTAGGGACTCACCATCCACGCTTGGTTGCATGGCCCCTCGAGTTGGGGTTAGGGACTCACCATCCACGCTTTGTTGCGTGGCCCCTCGAGTTGGGGTTAGGGACTCACCATCCACGCTTTGTTGTGTGGCCCCTCGAGTTGGGGTTAGGGACTCACAATCCACGCTTTGTTGCGTGGCCCCTGGAGTTGGGGTTAGGGACTCACCATCCACGCTTTGTTGCGTGGCCCCTCGAGTTGGGGTTAGGGACTCACCATCCACGCTTTGTTGCGTGGCCCCTCGAGTTGGGGTTAGGGCCTCACAATCCACGCTTTGTTGCGTGGCCCCTTGAGTTGGGGTTAGGGACTCACCATCCACGCTTTGTTGCGTGGCCCCTCGAGTTGGGGTTAGGGACTCACCATCCACGCTTTGTTGCGTGGCCCCGCGAGTTGGGGTTAGGGACTCACAATCCATGCTTTGTTGCGTGGCCCCTCGAGTTGGGGTTAGGGACTCACCATCCACGCTTTGTTGCGTGGCCCCTCGAGTTGGGGTTAGGGACTCACCATCCACGCTTTGTTGCGTGGCCCCTCGAGTTGGGGTTAGGGACTCACCATCCACGATTTGTTGCGTGGCCCCTCGAGTTGGGGTTAGGGACTCACCATCCACGCTTTGTTGCGTGGCCCCTCGAGTTGGGGTTAGGGACTCACAATCCACGCTTTGTTGTGTGGCCCCTCGAGTTGGGGTTAGGGACTCACAATCCACGCTTTGTTGCGTGGCCCCTCGAGTTGGGGTTAGGGACTCACAATCCACGCTTTGTTGCGTGGCCCCTCGAGTTGGGGTTAGGGACTCACCATCCAGGCCTTGTGGCGTGGCCCCTCGAGTTGGGGTTAGGGACTCACCATCCAGGCTTTGTTGCGTGGCCCCTCGAGTTGGGGTTAGGGACTCACAATCCACGCTTTGTTGCGTGGCCCCTCGAGTTGGGGTTAGGAACTCACCATCCACGCTTTGTTGCGTGGCCCCTCGAGTTGGAGTTAGGGACTCACCATCCACGCTTTGTTGCGTGGCCCCTCGAGTTGGGGTTCGGGACTCACCATCCACGCTTTGTTGCGTGGCCCCTCTAGTTGGTGTTAGGGACTCACCATCCACGCTTTGTTGTGTGGCCCCTCTAGTTGGGGTTAGGGACTCACCATCCACGCTTTGTCGCGTGGCCCCTCGAGTTGGGGTTAGGGACTCACCATCCACGCTTTGTTGTGTGGCCCCTCGAGTTGGGGTTAGGGACTCACAATCCACGCTTTGTTGTGCGGTCCCTCGAGTTGGGGTTAGGGACTCACCATCCACGCTTTGCTGCGTGGCCCCTTGATTTGGGGTTAGGGACTCACAATCCACGCTTTGCTGCGTGGCCCCTCGAGTTGGGGTTAGGGACTCACAATCCACTCTCTGTTGCGTGGCCCCTCGAGTTGGGGTTAGGGACTCACCATCCACGCTTTGTTGCGTGGCCCCTCGATTTGGCGTTAGGGACTCACCATCCACGCTTTGCTGCGTGGCCCCTCGAGTTGGGGTTAGGGACTCACCATCCACGCTTTGTTGCGTGGCCCCTCGAGTTGGGGTTAGGGACTCACAATCCACGCTTTGTTGCGTGGCCCCTCGAGTTGGGGTTAGGGACTCACCATCCACGCTTTGTTGCGTGGCCCCTCGAGTTGGGGTTAGGGACTCACAATCCACGCTTTGTTGCGTGGCCCCTCGAGTTGGGGTTAGGGACTCACCATCCACGCTTTGTTGCGTGGCCCCTCGAGTTGGGGTTAGGGACTCACAATCCACGCTTTGTTGCGTGGCCCCTCGAGTTGGGGTTAGGGACTCACCATCCACGCTTTGTTGCGTGGCCCCTCGAGTTGGAGTTAGGGACTCACCATCCACGCTTTGTTGCGTGGCCCCTCGAGTTGGGGTTAGGGACTCACAATCCACGCTTTGTTGCGTGGCCCCTCGAGTTGGGGTTAGGGACTCACCATCCACGCTTTGTTGCGTGGCCCCTCGAGTTGGGGTTAGGGACTCACAATCCACGCTTTGTTGCGTGGCCCCTCGAGTTGGGGTTGGGGACTCACCATCCACGCTTTGTTGTGTGGCCCCTCGAGTTGGGGTTAGGGACTCACAATCCACGCTTTGTTGCGTGGCCCCTCGAGTTGGGGTTAGGGACTCGCCATCCACGCTTTGTTGCGCGGCCCCTCGAGTTGGGGTTAGGGACTCACAATACACGCTTTGTTGCGTGGCCCCTCGAGTTGGAGTTAGGGACTCACCATCCACGCTTTGTTGCGTGGCCCCTCGAGTTGGGGTTAGGGACTCACAATCCACGCTTTGTTGCGTGGCCCCTCGAGTTGGGGTTGGGGACTCACCATCCACGCTTTGTTGTGTGGCCCCTCGAGTTGGGGTTAGGGACTCACAATCCACGCTTTGTTGCGTGGCCCCTCGAGTTGGGGTTAGGGACTCACCATCCACGCTTTGTTGCGTGGCCCCTCGAGTTGGGGTTAGGGACTCACAATACACGCTTTGTTGCGTGGCCCCTCGAGTTGGAGTTAGGGACTCACCATCCACGCTTTGTTGTGTGGCCCCTCGAGTTGGGGTTAGGGACTCACAATCCACGCTTTGTTGCGTGGCCCCTCGAGTTGGGGTTAGGGACTCGCCATCCACGCTTTGTTGCGCGGCCCCTCGAGTTGGGGTTAGGGACTCACCATCCACGCTTTGTTGCGTGGCCCCTCGAGTTGGGGTTAGGGACTCACCATCCACGCTTTGTTGCGTGGCCCCTCGAGTTGGGGTTAGGGACTCACCATCCACGCTTTGTTGCGTGGCCCCTCGAGTTGGGGTTAGGGACTCACCGTCCACGCTTTGTTGTGTGGCCCCTCGAGTTGGGGTTAGAAACTCACAATCCACGCTTTGTTGCGTGGCCCCTCGAGTTGGGGTTAGGGACTCACAACCCACGCTTTGTTGCGTGGCCCCTCGAGTTGGGGTTAGGGACTCACCATCCACGCTTTGTAGTGTGGCCCCTGGAGTTGGAGTTAGGGACTCACCATCCACGCTTTGTTGCGTGGCCCCTTGAGTTGTGGTTAGGGACTCACCATCCACGCTTTGTTGTGTGGCCCCTCGAGTTGGGGTTAGGGACTCACCATCCACGCTTTGTTGCGTTGCCCCTCGCGTTGGGGTTAGGACTTCACAATCCACGCTTTGTTGCGTGGCCCCTCGAGTTGGGGTTAGGGACTCACCATCCACGCTTTGTTGCGTGGCCCCTCCAGTTGGAGTTAGGGACTCACAATCCACGCTTTGTTGTGTGGCCCCTCGAGTTGGGGTTAGGGACTCACAATCCACGCTTTGTTGCGTGGCCCCTCGAGTTGGGGTTAGGAACTCACAATCCACGCTTTGTTGCGTGGCTCCTCGAGTTGGGGTTAGGGACTCACCATCAACGCTTTGTTGCGTGGGTCCCCGAGTGGGGGTTAGGGACTCACCATCCACGCTTTGTTGCGTGGCCCCTCGAGTTGGGGTTAGGGACTCACCATCCACGCTTTGTTGCGTGGCCCCTCGAGTTGGGGTTAGGGACTCACAATCCACGCTTTGTTGCGTGGCCCCTCGAGTTGGGGTTAGCGACTCACCATCCACGCTTTGTTGCGTGGCCCCTCGAGTTGGGGTTAGGGACTCACCATCCACGCTTTGTTGCGTGGCCCCTCGAGTTGGGGTTAGGGACTCACAATCCACGCTTTGTTGCATGGCCCCTCGAGTTGGGGTTAGGGACTCACCATCCACGCTTTGTTGCGTGGCCCCTCGAGTTGGGGTTAGGGACTCACCGTCCACGCTTTGTTGCGTGGCCCCTCGAGTTGGGGTTAGGGACTCACCATCCATGCTTTGTTGCGTGGCCCCTCGAGTTGGGGTTAGGGACTCACAATCCACGCTTTGTTGCGTGGCCCCTCGAGTTGGGGTTAGGGACTCACCATCCACGCTTTGTAGTGTGGCCCCTGGAGTTGGAGTTAGGGACTCACCATCCACGCTTTGTTGCGTGGCCCCTTGAGTTGTGGTTAGGGACTCACCATCCACGCTTTGTTGTGTGGCCCCTCGAGTTGGGGTTAGGGACTCACCATCCACGCTTTGTTGCGTTGCCCCTCGCGTTGGGGTTAGGACTTCACAATCCACGCTTTGTTGCGTGGCCCCTCGAGTTGGGGTTAGGGACTCACCATCCACGCTTTGTTGCGTGGCCCCTCCAGTTGGAGTTAGGGACTCACAATCCACGCTTTGTTGTGTGGCCCCTCGAGTTGGGGTTAGGGACTCACAATCCACGCTTTGTTGCGTGGCCCCTCGAGTTGGGGTTAGGCACTCACAATCCACGCTTTGTTGCGTGGCCCCTCGAGTTGGGGTTAGGGACTCACCATCAACGCTTTGTTGCGTGGGTCCCCGAGTGGGGGTTAGGGACTCACCATCCACGCTTTGTTGCGTGGCCCCTCAAGTTGGGGTTAGGGACTCACAATCCACGCTTTGTTGCGTGGCCCCTCGAGTTGGGGTTAGGGACTCACCATCCACGCTGTGCAGTGTGGCCCCTTGAGTTGGGGTTAGGGACTCACAATCCACGCTTTGTTGTGTGGCCCCTCGAGTTGGGGTTAGAAACTCACAATCCACGCTTTGCTGCGTGGCCCCTCGAGTTGGGGTTAGGGACTCACCATCCACGCTTTGTTGCGTGCCCCACGAGTTGGGGTTAGGGACTCACCATCCACGCTTTGTTGCGTGGCCCCTCGAGTTGGGGTTAGGGACTCACAATCCGGGCTTTGTTGCGTGGCCCCTCGAGTTGGAGTTAGGGACTCACAATCCACGCTTTGTTGCGTGGCCCCTCGAGTTGGGGTTAGGGACTCACAATCCACGCTTTGTTGCATGGCCCCTCGAGTTGGGGTCAGGGACTCCCAATCCACGCTTTGTTGCGTGGCCCCTCGAGTTGGAGTTAGGGACTCACAATCCACGCTTTGTTGCGTGGCCCCTTGAGTTGGGGTTAGGGACTCACCATCCACGCTTTGTTGCGTGGCCCCTCGAGTTGGGGTTAGGGACTCACCATCCACGCTTTGTTGCGTGGCCCCTCGAGTTGGGGTTAGGGACTCACCATCCACGCTTTGTTGCGTGGCCCCTCGAGTTGGGGTTAGGGACTCACCATCCACGCTTTGTTGCGTGGCCCCTCGAGTTGGGGTTAGGGACTCACAATCCACGCTTTGTTGCGTGGCCCCTCGAGTTGGGGTTAGGGACTCACAATCCACGCTTTGTTGCGTGGCCCCTCGAGTTGGAGTTAGGGACTCACAATCCACGCTTTGTTGCGTGGCCCCTCGAGTTGGGGTTAGGGACTCACAATCCACGCTTTGTTGCGTGGCCCCTCGAGTTGGGGTTAGGGACTCACCATCCACGCTTTGTTGCGTGGCCCCTCGAGTTGGGGTTAGGGACTCACCATCCACGCTTTGTTGCGTGGCCCCTGGAGTTGGGGTTAGGGACTCACCATCCACGCTTTGTTGCGTGGCCCCTCGAGTTGGGGTTAGGGACTCACAATCCACGCTTTGTTGCGTGGCCCCTCGAGTTGGGGTTAGGGACTCACAATCCACGCTTTGTTGCGTGGCCCCTCGAGTTGGGGTTAGGGACTCACCATCCACGCTTTGTTGCGTGGCCCCTCGAGTTGGGGTTAGGGACTCACAATCCACGCTTTGTTGCGTGGCCCCTCGAGTTGGGGTTAGGGACTCACCATCCACGCTTTGTTGCGTGGCCCCTCGAGTTGGGGTTAGGGACTCACAATCCACGCTTTGTTGCGTGGCCCCTCGAGTTGGGTTTAGGCACTCACAATCCACGCTTTGTTGCCTGGCCCCTCAAGTTGGGGTTAGGGACTCACCATCCACGCTTTGTTGTGTGGCCCCTCGAGTTGGGGTTAGGGACTCACAATCCACGCTTTGTTGCGTGGCCCCTCGAGTTGGGGTTAGGGACTCGCCATCCACGCTTTGTTGCGCGGCCCCTCGAGTTGGGGTTAGGGACTCACAATCCACGCTTTGTTGCGTGGCCCCTCGAGTTGGGGTTAGGGACTCACCATCCACGCTTTGTTGCGTGGCCCCTCGAGTTGGGGTTAGGGACTCACCATCCACGCTTTGTTGCGTGGCCCCTCGAGTTGGGGTTAGGGACTCACCGTCCACGCTTTGTTGTGTGGCCCCTCGAGTTGGGGTTAGAAACTCACAATCCACGCTTTGTTGCGTGGCCCCTCGAGTTGGGGTTAGGGACTCACAATCCACGCTTTGTTGCGTGGCCCCTCGAGTTGGGGTTAGGGACTCACCATCCACGCTTTGTAGTGTGGCCCCTGGAGTTGGAGTTAGGGACTCACCATCCACGCTTTGTTGCGTGGCCCCTTGAGTTGTGGTTAGGGACTCACCATCCACGCTTTGTTGTGTGGCCCCTCGAGTTGGGGTTAGGGACTCACCATCCACGCTTTGTTGCGTTGCCCCTCGCGTTGGGGTTAGGACTTCACAATCCACGCTTTGTTGCGTGGCCCCTCGAGTTGGGGTTAGGGACTCACCATCCACGCTTTGTTGCGTGGCCCCTCCAGTTGGAGTTAGGGACTCACAATCCACGCTTTCTTGTGTGGCCCCTCGAGTTGGGGTTAGGGACTCACAATCCACGCTTTGTTGCGTGGCCCCTCGAGTTGGGGTTAGGAACTCACAATCCACGCTTTGTTGCGTGGCTCCTCGAGTTGGGGTTAGGGACTCACCATTAACGCTTTGTTGCGTGGGTCCCCGAGTGGGGGTTAGGGACTCACCATCCACGCTTTGTTGCGTGGCCCCTGAAGTTGGGGTTAGGGACTCACAATCCACGCTTTGTTGCGTGGCCCTTCGAGTTGGGGTTAGGGACTCACCATCCACGCTTTGCTGCGTGGCCCCTCGAGTTGGGGTTAGGGACTCACCATCCACGCTGTGCAGTGTGGCCCCTTGAGTTGGGGTTAGGGACTCACAATCCACGCTTTGTTGTGTGGCCCCTCGAGTTGGGGTTAGAAACTCACAATCCACGCTTTGTTGCGTGGCCCCTCGAGTTGGGGTCAGGGACTCACCATCCACGCTTTGTTGTGTGGCCCCTCGAGTTGGGGTTAGGGACTCACCATCCACGCTTTGTTGCGTTGCCCCTCGCGTTGGGGTTAGGACTTCACAATCCACGCTTTGTTGCGTGGCCCCTCGAGTTGGGGTTAGGGACTCACCATCCACGCTTTGTTGCGTGGCCCCTCCAGTTGGAGTTAGGGACTCACAATCCACGCTTTGTTGTGTGGCCCCTCGAGTTGGGGTTAGGGACTCACAATCCACGCTTTGTTGCGTGGCCCCTCGAGTTGGGGTTAGGAACTCACAATCCACGCTTTGTTGCGTGGCCCCTCGAGTTGGGGTTAGGGACTCACCATCAACGGTTTGTTGCGTGGGTCCCCGAGTGGGGGTTAGGGACTCACCATCCACGCTTTGTTGCGTGGCCCCTCAAGTTGGGGTTAGGGACTCACAATCCACGCTTTGTTGCGTGGCCCCTCGAGTTGGGGTTAGGGACTCACCATCCACGCTTTGTTGCGTGGCCCCTTGAGTTGGGGTTAGGGACTCACAATCCACGCTTTGTTGTGTGGCCCCTCGAGTTGGGGTTAGAAACTCACAATCCACGCTTTGTTGCGTGGCCCCTCGAGTTGGGGTTAGGGACTCACCATCCACGCTTTGTTGCGTGGCCCACGAGTTGGGGTTAGGGACTCACCATCCACGCTTTGTTGCGTGGCCCCTCGAGTTGGGGTTAGGGACTCACAATCCAGGCTTTGTTGCGTGGCCCCTCGAGTTGGGGTTAGGGACTCACAATCCACGCTTTGTTGCGTGGCCCCTCGAGTTGGGGTTAGGGACTCACAATCCACGCTTTGTTGCATGGCCCCTCGAGTTGGGGTTAGGGACTCCCAATCCACGCTTTGTTGCGTGGCCCCTCGAGTTGGAGTTAGGGACTCACAATCCACGCTTTGTTGCGTGGCCCCTCGAGTTGGGGTTAGGGACTCACCATCCACGCTTTGTTGCGTGGCCCCTCGAGTTGGGGTTAGGGACTCACCATCCACGCTTTGTTGCGTGGCCCCTCGAGTTGGGGTTAGGGACTCACCATCCACGCTTTGTTGCGTGGCCCCTCGAGTTGGGGTTAGGGACTCACCATCCACGCTTTGTTGCGTGGCCCCTCGAGTTGGGGTTAGGGACTCACAATCCACGCTTTGTTGCGTGGCCCCTCGAGTTGGGGTTAGGGACTCACAATCCACGCTTTGTTGCGTGGCCCCTCGAGTTGGAGTTAGGGACTCACAATCCACGCTTTGTTGCGTGGCCCCTCGAGTTGGGGTTAGGGACTCACCATCCACGCTTTGTTGCGTGGCCCCTCGAGTTGGGGTTAGGGACTCACCATCCACGCTTTGTTGCGTGGCCCCTCGAGTTGGGGTTAGGGACTCACCATCCACGCTTTGTTGCGTGGCCCCTCGAGTTGGGGTTAGGGACTCACAATCCACGCTTTGTTGCGTGGCCCCTCGAGTTGGGGTTAGGGACTCACAATCCACGCTTTGTTGCGTGGCCCCTCGAGTTGGGGTTAGGGACTCACAATCCACGCTTTGTTGCGTGGCCCCTCGAGTTGGGGTTAGGGACTCACCATCCACGCTTTGTTGCGTGGCCCCTCGAGTTGGGGTTAGGGACTCACCATCCACGCTTTGTTGCGTGGCCCCTCGAGTTGGGGTTAGGGACTCACAATCCACGCTTTGTTGCGTGGCCCCTCGAGTTGGAGTTAGGGACTCACCATCCACGCTTTGTTGCGTGGCCCCTCGAGTTGGGGTTAGGGACTCCCAATCCACGCTTTGTTGCCTGGCCCCTCAAGTTGGGGTTAGGGACTCACCATCCACGCTTTGTTGTGTGGCCCCTCGAGTTGGGGTTAGGGACTCACCATCCACGCTTTGTTGCGTGGCCCCTCGAGTTGGGGTTAGGGACTCACCATCCACGCTTTGTTGCGCGGCCCCTCGAGTTGGGGTTAGGGACTCACAATCCACGCTTTGTTGCGTGGCCCCTCGAGTTGGGGTTAGGGACTCACCATCCACGCTTTGTTGCGTGGCCCCTCGAGTTGGGGTTAGGGACTCACCATCCACGCTTTGTTGCGTGGCCCCTCGAGTTGGGGTTAGGGACTCACAATCCACGCTTTGTTGCATGGCCCCTCGAGTTGGGGTTAGGGACTCACCATCCACGCTTTGTTGCGTGGCCCCTCGAGTTGGGGTTAGGGACTCACCGTCCACGCTTTGTTGCGTGGCCCCTCGAGTTGGGGTTAGGGACTCACCATCCACGCTTTGTTGCGTGGCCCCTCGAGTTGGGGTTAGGGACTCACAATCCACGCTTTGTTGCGTGGCCCCTCGAGTTGGGGTTAGGGACTCACCATCCACGCTTTGTAGTGTGGCCCCTGGAGTTGGAGTTAGGGACTCACCATCCACGCTTTGTTGCGTGGCCCCTTGAGTTGTGGTTAGGGACTCACCATCCACGCTTTGTTGTGTGGCCCCTCGAGTTGGGGTTAGGGACTCACCATCCACGCTTTGTTGCGTGGCCCCTCGAGTTGGGGTTAGGGACTCACCATCCACGCTTTGTAGTGTGGCCCCTGGAGTTGGAGTTAGGGACTCACCATCCACGCTTTGTTGCGTGGCCCCTTGAGTTGTGGTTAGGGACTCACCATCCACGCTTTGTTGTGTGGCCCCTTGAGTTGTGGTTAGGGACTCACCATCCACGCTTTGTTGTGTGGCCCCTCGAGTTGGGGTTAGGGACTCACCATCCACGCTTTGTTGCGTTGCCCCTCGCGTTGGGGTTAGGACTTCACAATCCACGCTTTGTTGCGTGGCCCCTCGAGTTGGGGTTAGGGACTCACCATCCACGCTTTGTTGCGTGGCCCCTCCAGTTGGAGTTAGGGACTCACAATCCACGCTTTGTTGTGTGGCCCCTCGAGTTGGGGTTAGGGACTCACAATCCACGCTTTGTTGCGTGGCCCCTCGAGTTGGGGTTAGGAACTCACAATCCACGCTTTGTTGCGTGGCTCCTCGAGTTGGGGTTAGGGACTCACCATCAACGCTTTGTTGCGTGGGTCCCCGAGTGGGGGTTAGGGACTCACCATCCACGCTTTGTTGCGTGGCCCCTGAAGTTGGGGTTAGGGACTCACAATCCACGCTTTGTTGCGTGGCCCCTCGAGTTGGGGTTAGGGACTCACCATCCACGCTGTGCAGTGTGGCCCCTTGAGTTGGGGTTAGGGACTCACAATCCACGCTTTGTTGCGTGGCCCCTCGAGTTGGGGTTAGGGACTCACCATCCACGCTTTGTTGTGTGGCCCCTCGAGTTGGGGTTAGGGACTCACCATCCACGCTTTGTTGCGTTGCCCCTCGCGTTGGGGTTAGGACTTCACAATCCACGCTTTGTTGCGTGGCCCCTCGAGTTGGGGTTAGGGACTCACCATCCACGCTTTGTTGCGTGGCCCCTCCAGTTGGAGTTAGGGACTCACAATCCACGCTTTGTTGTGTGGCCCCTCGAGTTGGGGTTAGGGACTCACAATCCACGCTTTGTTGCGTGGCCCCTCGAGTTGGGGTTAGGAACTCACAATCCACGCTTTGTTGCGTGGCCCCTCGAGTTGGGGTTAGGGACTCACCATCAACGCTTTGTTGCGTGGGTCCCCGAGTGGGGGTTAGGGACTCACCATCCACGCTTTGTTGCGTGGCCCCTCAAGTTGGGGTTAGGGACTCACAATCCACGCTTTGTTGCGTGGCCCCTCGAGTTGGGGTTAGGGACTCACCATCCACGCTTTGTTGCGTGGCCCCTTGAGTTGGGGTTAGGGACTCACAATCCACGCTTTGTTGTGTGGCCCCTCGAGTTGGGGTTAGAAACTCACAATCCACGCTTTGTTGCGTGGCCCCTCGAGTTGGGGTTAGGGACTCACCATCCACGCTTTGTTGCGTGGCCCACGAGTTGGGGTTAGGGACTCACCATCCACGCTTTGTTGCGTGGCCCCTCGAGTTGGGGTTAGGGACTCACAATCCAGGCTTTGTTGCGTGGCCCCTCGAGTTGGGGTTAGGGACTCACAATCCACGCTTTGTTGCGTGGCCCCTCGAGTTGGGGTTAGGGACTCACAATCCACGCTTTGTTGCATGGCCCCTCGAGTTGGGGTTAGGGACTCCCAATCCACGCTTTGTTGCGTGGCCCCTCGAGTTGGAGTTAGGGACTCACAATCCACGCTTTGTTGCGTGGCCCCTCGAGTTTGGGTTAGGGACTCACCATCCACGCTTTGTTGCGTGGCCCCTCGAGTTGGGGTTAGGAACTCACAATCCACGCTTTGTTGCGTGGCTCCTCGAGTTGGGGTTAGGGACTCACAATCCACGCTTTGTTGCGTGGCCCCTCGAGTTGGGGTTAGGAACTCACAATCCACGCTTTGTTGCGTGGCTCCTCGAGTTGGGGTTAGGGACTCACCATCAACGCTTTGTTGCGTGGGTCCCCGAGTGGGGGTTAGGGACTCACCATCCACGCTTTGTTGCGTGGCCCCTGAAGTTGGGGTTAGGGACTCACAATCCACGCTTTGTTGCGTGGCCCCTCGAGTTGGGGTTAGGGACTCACCATCCACGCTGTGCAGTGTGGCCCCTTGAGTTGGGGTTAGGGACTCACAATCCACGCTTTGTTGCGTGGCCCCTCGAGTTGGGGTTAGGGACTCACCATCCACGCTTTGTTGTGTGGCCCCTCGAGTTGGGGTTAGGGACTCACCATCCACGCTTTGTTGCGTTGCCCCTCGCGTTGGGGTTAGGACTTCACAATCCACGCTTTGTTGCGTGGCCCCTCGAGTTGGGGTTAGGGACTCACCATCCACGCTTTGTTGCGTGGCCCCTCCAGTTGGAGTTAGGGACTCACAATCCACGCTTTGTTGTGTGGCCCCTCGAGTTGGGGTTAGGGACTCACAATCCACGCTTTGTTGCGTGGCCCCTCGAGTTGGGGTTAGGAACTCACAATCCACGCTTTGTTGCGTGGCCCCTCGAGTTGGGGTTAGGGACTCACCATCAACGCTTTGTTGCGTGGGTCCCCGAGTGGGGGTTAGGGACTCACCATCCACGCTTTGTTGCGTGGCCCCTCAAGTTGGGGTTAGGGACTCACAATCCACGCTTTGTTGCGTGGCCCCTCGAGTTGGGGTTAGGGACTCACCATCCACGCTTTGTTGCGTGGCCCCTTGAGTTGGGGTTAGGGACTCACAATCCACGCTTTGTTGTGTGGCCCCTCGAGTTGGGGTTAGAAACTCACAATCCACGCTTTGTTGCGTGGCCCCTCGAGTTGGGGTTAGGGACTCACCATCCACGCTTTGTTGCGTGGCCCACGAGTTGGGGTTAGGGACTCACCATCCACGCTTTGTTGCGTGGCCCCTCGAGTTGGGGTTAGGGACTCACAATCCAGGCTTTGTTGCGTGGCCCCTCGAGTTGGGGTTAGGGACTCACAATCCACGCTTTGTTGCGTGGCCCCTCGAGTTGGGGTTAGGGACTCACAATCCACGCTTTGTTGCATGGCCCCTCGAGTTGGGGTTAGGGACTCCCAATCCACGCTTTGTTGCGTGGCCCCTCGAGTTGGAGTTAGGGACTCACAATCCACGCTTTGTTGCGTGGCCCCTCGAGTTGGGGTTAGGGACTCACCATCCACGCTTTGTTGCGTGGCCCCTCGAGTTGGGGTTAGGGACTCACCATCCACGCTTTGTTGCGTGGCCCCTCGAGTTGGGGTTAGGGACTCACCATCCACGCTTTGTTGCGTGGCCCCTCGAGTTGGGGTTAGGGACTCACCATCCACGCTTTGTTGCGTGGCCCCTCGAGTTGGGGTTAGGGACTCACAATCCACGCTTTGTTGCGTGGCCCCTCGAGTTGGGGTTAGGGACTCACAATCCACGCTTTGTTGCGTGGCCCCTCGAGTTGGAGTTAGGGACTCACAATCCACGCTTTGTTGCGTGGCCCCTCGAGTTGGGGTTAGGGACTCACCATCCACGCTTTGTTGCGTGGCCCCTCGAGTTGGGGTTAGGGACTCACCATCCACGCTTTGTTGCGTGGCCCCTCGAGTTGGGGTTAGGGACTCACCATCCACGCTTTGTTGCGTGGCCCCTCGAGTTGGGGTTAGGGACTCACAATCCACGCTTTGTTGCGTGGCCCCTCGAGTTGGGGTTAGGGACTCACAATCCACGCTTTGTTGCGTGGCCCCTCGAGTTGGGGTTAGGGACTCACCATCCACGCTTTGTTGCGTGGCCCCTCGAGTTGGGGTTAGGGACTCACAATCCACGCTTTGTTGCGTGGCCCCTCGAGTTGGAGTTAGGGACTCACCATCCACGCTTTGTTGCGTGGCCCCTCGAGTTGGGGTTAGGCACTCACAATCCACGCTTTGTTGCCTGGCCCCTCAAGTTGGGGTTAGGGACTCACCATCCACGCTTTGTTGTGTGGCCCCTCGAGTTGGGGTTAGGGACTCACCATCCACGCTTTGTTGCGTGGCCCCTCGAGTTGGGGTTAGGGACTCACCATCCACGCTTTGTTGCGCGGCCCCTCGAGTTGGGGTTAGGGACTCACAATCCACGCTTTGTTGCGTGGCCCCTCGAGTTGGGGTTAGGGACTCACCATCCACGCTTTGTTGCGTGGCCCCTCGAGTTGGGGTTAGGGACTCACCATCCACGCTTTGTTGCGTGGCTCCTCGAGTTGGGGTTAGGGACTCACAATCCACGCTTTGTTGCATGGCCCCTCGAGTTGGGGTTAGGGACTCACCATCCACGCTTTGTTGCGTGGCCCCTCGAGTTGGGGTTAGGGACTCACCGTCCACGCTTTGTTGCGTGGCCCCTCGAGTTGGGGTTAGGGACTCACCATCCACGCTTTGTTGCGTGGCCCCTCGAGTTGGGGTTAGGGACTCACAATCCACGCTTTGTTGCGTGGCCCCTCGAGTTGGGGTTAGGGACTCACCATCCACGCTTTGTAGTGTGGCCCCTGGAGTTGGAGTTAGGGACTCACCATCCACGCTTTGTTGCGTGGCCCCTTGAGTTGTGGTTAGGGACTCACCATCCACGCTTTGTTGTGTGGCCCCTCGAGTTGGGGTTAGGGACTCACCATCCACGCTTTGTTGCGTTGCCCCTCGCGTTGGGGATAGGACTTCACAATCCACGCTTTGTTGCGTGGCCCCTCGAGTTGGGGTTAGGGACTCACCATCCACGCTTTGTTGCGTGGCCCCTCCAGTTGGAGTTAGGGACTCACCATCCACGCTTTGTTGTGTGGCCCCTCGAGTTGGGGTTAGGGACTCACAATCCACGCTTTGTTGCGTGGCCCCTCGAGTTGGGGTTAGGGACTCACCATCCACGCTTTGTTGCGTGGCCCCTCGAGTTGGGGTTAGGGACTCACCATCCACGCTTTGTTGCGTGGCCCCTCGAGTTGGGGTTAGGGACTCACAATCCACGCTTTGTTGCGTGGCCCCTCGAGTTGGGGTTAGGGACTCACAATCCACGCTTTGTTGCGTGGCCCCTCGAGTTGGGGTTAGGGACTCACCATCCACGCTTTGTTGCGTGGCCCCTCGAGTTGGGGTTAGGGACTCACAATCCACGCTTTGTTGCGTGGCCCCTCGAGTTGGAGTTAGGGACTCACCATCCACGCTTTGTTGCGTGGCCCCTCGAGTTGGGGTTAGGCACTCACAATCCACGCTTTGTTGCCTGGCCCCTCAAGTTGGGGTTAGGGACTCACCATCCACGCTTTGTTGTGTGGCCCCTCGAGTTGGGGTTAGGGACTCACCATCCACGCTTTGTTGCGTGGCCCCTCGAGTTGGGGTTAGGGACTCACCATCCACGCTTTGTTGCGTGGCCCCTCGAGTTGGGGTTAGGGACTCACAATCCACGCTTTGTTGCGTGGCCCCTCGAGTTGGGGTTAGGGACTCACCATCCACGCTTTGTTGCGTGGCCCCTCGAGTTGGGGTTAGGGACTCACCATCCACGCTTTGTTGCGTGGCTCCTCGAGTTGGGGTTAGGGACTCACAATCCACGCTTTGTTGCATGGCCCCTCGAGTTGGGGTTAGGGACTCACCATCCACGCTTTGTTGCGTGGCCCCTCGAGTTGGGGTTAGGGACTCACCGTCCACGCTTTGTTGCGTGGCCCCTCGAGTTGGGGTTAGGGACTCACCATCCACGCTTTGTTGCGTGGCCCCTCGAGTTGGGGTTAGGGACTCACAATCCACGCTTTGTTGCGTGGCCCCTCGAGTTGGGGTTAGGGACTCACCATCCACGCTTTGTAGTGTGGCCCCTGGAGTTGGAGTTAGGGACTCACCATCCACGCTTTGTTGCGTGGCCCCTTGAGTTGTGGTTAGGGACTCACCATCCACGCTTTGTTGTGTGGCCCCTCGAGTTGGGGTTAGGGACTCACCATCCACGCTTTGTTGCGTTGCCCCTCGCGTTGGGGATAGGACTTCACAATCCACGCTTTGTTGCGTGGCCCCTCGAGTTGGGGTTAGGGACTCACCATCCACGCTTTGTTGCGTGGCCCCTCCAGTTGGAGTTAGGGACTCACAATCCACGCTTTGTTGTGTGGCCCCTCGAGTTGCGGTTAGGGACTCACAATCCACGCTTTGTTGCGTGGCCCCTCGAGTTGGGGTTAGGAACTCACAATCCACGCTTTGTTGCGTGGCCCCTCGAGTTGGGGTTAGGGACTCACAATCCACGCTTTGTTGCGTGGGTCCCCGAGTGGGGGTTAGGGACTCACCATCCACGCTTTGTTGCGTGGCCCCTGAAGTTGGGGTTAGGGACTCACAATCCACGCTTTGTTGCGTGGCCCCTCGAGTTGGGGTTAGGGACTCACCATCCACGCTGTGCAGTGTGGCCCCTTGAGTTGGGGTTAGGGACTCACAATCCACGCTTTGTTGTGTGGCCCCTCGAGTTGGGGTTAGAAACTCACAATCCACGCTTTGTTGCGTGGCCCCTCGAGTTGGGGTTAGGGACTCACCATCCACGCTTTGTTGCGTGGCCCCTCGAGTTGGGGTTAGGGACTCACCATCCACGCTTTGTTGCGCGGCCCCTCGAGTTGGGGTTAGGGACTCACAATCCACGCTTTGTTGCGTGGCCCCTCGAGTTGGGGTTAGGGACTCACCATCCACGCTTTGTTGCGTGGCCCCTCGAGTTGGGGTTAGGGACTCACCATCCACGCTTTGTTGCGTGGCTCCTCGAGTTGGGGTTAGGGACTCACAATCCACGCTTTGTTGCATGGCCCCTCGAGTTGGGGTTAGGGACTCACCATCCACGCTTTGTTGCGTGGCCCCTCGAGTTGGGGTTAGGGACTCACCGTCCACGCTTTGTTGCGTGGCCCCTCGAGTTGGGGTTAGGGACTCACCATCCACGCTTTGTTGCGTGGCCCCTCGAGTTGGGGTTAGGGACTCACAATCCACGCTTTGTTGCGTGGCCCCTCGAGTTGGGGTTAGGGACTCACCATCCACGCTTTGTAGTGTGGCCCCTGGAGTTGGAGTTAGGGACTCACCATCCACGCTTTGTTGCGTGGCCCCTTGAGTTGTGGTTAGGGACTCACCATCCACGCTTTGTTGTGTGGCCCCTCGAGTTGGGGTTAGGGACTCACCATCCACGCTTTGTTGCGTTGCCCCTCGCGTTGGGGTTAGGACTTCACAATCCACGCTTTGTTGCGTGGCCCCTCGAGTTGGGGTTAGGGACTCACCATCCACGCTTTGTTGCGTGGCCCCTCCAGTTGGAGTTAGGGACTCACAATCCACGCTTTGTTGTGTGGCCCCTCGAGTTGGGGTTAGGGACTCACAATCCACGCTTTGTTGCGTGGCCCCTCGAGTTGGGGTTAGGAACTCACAATCCACGCTTTGTTGCGTGGCCCCTCGAGTTGGGGTTAGGGACTCACCATCAACGCTTTGTTGCGTGGGTCCCCGAGTGGGGGTTAGGGACTCACCATCCACGCTTTGTTGCGTGGCCCCTGAAGTTGGGGTTAGGGACTCACAATCCACGCTTTGTTGCGTGGCCCCTCGAGTTGGGGTTAGGGACTCACCATCCACGCTGTGCAGTGTGGCCCCTTGAGTTGGGGTTAGGGACTCACAATCCACGCTTTGTTGTGTGGCCCCTCGAGTTGGGGTTAGAAACTCACAATCCACGCTTTGTTGCGTGGCCCCTCGAGTTGGGGTTAGGGACTCACCATCCACGCTTTGTTGCGTGGCCCACGAGTTGGGGTTAGGGACTCACCATCCACGCTTTGTTGCGTGGCCCCTCGAGTTGGGGTTAGGGACTCACAATCCAGGCTTTGTTGCGTGGCCCCTCGAGTTGGGGTTAGGGACTCACAATCCACGCTTTGTTGCGTGGCCCCTCGAGTTGGGGTTAGGGACTCACAATCCACGCTTTGTTGCATGGCCCCTCGAGTTGGGGTTAGGGACTCCCAATCCACGCTTTGTTGCGTGGCCCCTCGAGTTGGAGTTAGGGACTCACAATCCACGCTTTGTTGCGTGGCCCCTCGAGTTGGGGTTAGGGACTCACCATCCACGCTTTGTTGCGTGGCCCCTCGAGTTGGGGTTAGGGACTCACCATCCACGCTTTGTTGCGTGGCCCCTCGAGTTGGGGTTAGGGACTCACCATCCACGCTTTGTTGCGTGGCCCCTCGAGTTGGGGTTAGGGACTCACCATCCACGCTTTGTTGCATGGCCCCTCGAGTTGGGGTTAGGAACTCACCATCCACGCTTTGTTGCGTGGCCCCTCGAGTTGGGGTTAGGGACTCACAATCCACGCTTTGTTGCGTGGCCCCTCGAGTTGGGGTTAGGGACTCACAATCCACGCTTTGTTGCGTGGCCCCTCCAGTTGGAGTTAGGGACTCACAATCCACGCTTTGTTGCGTGGCCCCTCGAGTTGGGGTTAGGGACTCACCATCCACGCTTTGTTGCGTGGCCCCTCGAGTTGGGGTTAGGGACTCACCATCCACGCTTTGTTGCGTGGCCCCTCGAGTTGGGGTTAGGGACTCACCATCCACGCTTTGTTGCGTGGCCCCTCGAGTTGGGGTTAGGGACTCACCATCCACGCTTTGTTGCGTGGCCCCTCGAGTTGGGGTTAGGGACTCACAATCCACGCTTTGTTGCGTGGCCCCTCGAGTTGGGGTTAGGGACTCACAATCCACGCTTTGTTGCGTGGCCCCTCGAGTTGGGGTTAGGGACTCACAATCCACGCTTTGTTGCGTGGCCCCTCGAGTTGGGGTTAGGGACTCACCATCCACGCTTTGTTGCGTGGCCCCTCGAGTTGGGGTTAGGGACTCACAATCCACGCTTTGTTGCGTGGCCCCTCGAGTTGGGGTTAGGGACTCACAATACACGCTTTGTTGCGTGGCCCCTCGAGTTGGAGTTAGGGACTCACCATCCACGCTTTGTTGCGTGGCCCCTCGAGTTGGGGTTAGGGACTCACAATCCACGCTTTGTTGCGTGGCCCCTCGAGTTGGGGTTAGGGACTCACCATCCACGCTTTGTTGCGTGGCCCCTCGAGTTGGGGTTAGGGACTCACCATCCACGCTTTGTTGCGTGGCCCCGCGAGTTGGGGTGAGGGACTCACAATCCATGCTTTCTTGCGTGGCCCGTCGAGTTGGGGTTAGGGACTCACAATCCACGCTTTGTTGCGTGGCCCCTCGAGTTGGGGTTAGGAACTCACCATCCACGCTTTGTTGCGTGGCCCCTCGAGTTGGGGTTAGGGACTCACAATCCACGCTTTGTTGCGTGGCCCCTCGAGTTTGGGTTAGGGACTCACCATCCACGCTTTGTTGCGTGGCCCCTCGAGTTGGGGTTAGGGACTCACCATCCACGCTTTGCTGCGTGGCCCCTCGAGTTGGGGTTAGGGACTCACCATCCACGCTTTGTTGCGTGGCCCCTCGAGTTGGGGTTAGGGACTCACCATCCACGCTTTGTTGTGTGGCCCCTCGAGTTGGGGTTAGGGACTCACCATCCACGCTTTGTTGCGTGGCCCCTCAAGTTGGGTTTAGGGACTCACAATCCACGCTTTGTTGCGTGGCCCCTCGAGTTGGGGTTAGGGACTCACCATCCACGCTTTGTTGCGTGGCCCCTCGAGTTGGGGTTAGGGACTCACCATCCACGCTTTGTTGCGTGGCCCCGCGAGTTGGGGTTAGGGACTCACAATCCATGCTTTGTTGCGTGGCCCCTCGAGTTGGGGTTAGGGACTCACCATCCACGCTTTGTTGCGTGGCCCCTCGAGTTGGGGTTAGGGACTCACCATCCACGCTTTGTTGCGTGGCCCCTCGAGTTGGGGTTAGGGACTCACCATCCACGATTTGTTGTGTGGCCCCTCGAGTTGGGGTTAGGGACTCACCATCCACGCTTTGTTGCGTGGCCCCTCGAGTTGGGGTTAGGGACTCACAATCCACGCTTTGTTGCGTGGCCCCTCGAGTTGGGGTTAGGGACTCACAATCCACGCTTTGTTGCGTGGCCCCTCGAGTTGGGGTTAGGGACTCACCATCCACGCTTTGTTGCGTGGCCCCTCGAGTTGGAGTTAGGGACTCACCATCCACGCTTTGTTGCGTGGCCCCTCGAGTTGGGGTTAGGGACTCACCATCCACGCTTTGTTGCGTGGCCCCTCGAGTTGGGGTTAGGGACTCACCATCCACGCTTTGTTGCGTGGCCCCTCGAGTTGGGGTTAGGGACTCACCATCCACGCTTTGTTGCGTGGCCCCTCGAGTTGGGGTTAGGGACTCACAATCCACGCTTTGTTGCGTGGCCCCTCGAGTTGGGGTTAGGGACTCACCATCCACGCTTTGTTGCGTGGCCCCTCGAGTTGGGGTTAGGGACTCACCATCCACGCTTTGTTGCCTGGCCCCTCGAGTTGGGGTTAGGGACTCACAATCCATGCTTTGTTGCATGGCCACTCGAGTTGGGGTTAGGGACTCACAATCCACGCTTTGTTGCGTGGCCCCTCGAGTTGGGGTTAGGGACTCACAATCCACGCTTTGTTGCGTGGCCCCTCGAGTTGGGGTTAGGGACTCACCATCCACGCTTTGTTGCGTGGCCCCTCGAGTTGGGGTTAGGCACTCACCATCCACGCTTTGTTGCGTGGCCCCTCGAGTTGGGGTTAGGGACTCACCATCCACGCTTTGCTGCGTGGCCCCTCGAGTTGGGGTTAGGGACTCACCATCCACGCTTTGTTGCGTGGCCCCTCGAGTTGGGGTTAGGGACTCACCATCCACGCTTTGTTGTGTGGCCCCTCGAGTTGGGGTTAGGGACTCACCATCCACGCTTTGTTGCGTGGCCCCTCAAGTTGGGTTTAGGGACTCACAATCCACGCTTTGTTGCGTGGCCCCTCGAGTTGGGGTTAGGGACTCACCATCCACGCTTTGTTGCGTGGCCCCTCGAGTTGGGGTTAGGGACTCACCATCCACGCTTTGTTGCGTGGCCCCGCGAGTTGGGGTTAGGGACTCACAATCCATGCTTTGTTGCGTGGCCCCTCGAGTTGGGGTTAGGGACTCACCATCCACGCTTTGTTGCGTGGCCCCTCGAGTTGGGGTTAGGGACTCACCATCCACGCTTTGTTGCGTGGCCCCTCGAGTTGGGGTTAGGGACTCACCATCCACGATTTGTTGTGTGGCCCCTCGAGTTGGGGTTAGGGACTCACCATCCACGCTTTGTTGCGTGGCCCCTCGAGTTGGGGTTAGGGACTCACAATCCACGCTTTGTTGCGTGGCCCCTCGAGTTGGGGTTAGGGACTCACAATCCACGCTTTGTTGCGTGGCCCCTCGAGTTGGGGTTAGGGACTCACCATCCACGCTTTGTTGCGTGGCCCCTCGAGTTGGAGTTAGGGACTCACCATCCACGCTTTGTTGCGTGGCCCCTCGAGTTGGGGTTAGGGACTCACCATCCACGCTTTGTTGCGTGGCCCCTCGAGTTGGGGTTAGGGACTCACCATCCACGCTTTGTTGCGTGGCCCCTCGAGTTGGGGTTAGGGACTCACCATCCACGCTTTGTTGCGTGGCCCCTCGAGTTGGGGTTAGGGACTCACAATCCACGCTTTGTTGCGTGGCCCCTCGAGTTGGGGTTAGGGACTCACCATCCACGCTTTGTTGCGTGGCCCCTCGAGTTGGGGTTAGGGACTCACCATCCACGCTTTGTTGCCTGGCCCCTCGAGTTGGGGTTAGGGACTCACAATCCATGCTTTGTTGCATGGCCACTCGAGTTGGGGTTAGGGACTCACAATCCACGCTTTGTTGCGTGGCCCCTCGAGTTGGGGTTAGGGACTCACAATCCACGCTTTGTTGCGTGGCCCCTCGAGTTGGGGTTAGGGACTCACCATCCACGCCTTGTTGCGTGGCCCCTCGAGTTGGGGTTAGGGACTCACCATCCACGCTTTGTTGCGTGGCCCCTCGAGTTGGGGTTAGGGACTCACAATCCACGCTTTGTTGCGTGGCCCCTCGAGTTGGGGTTAGGAACTCACCATCCAGGCTTTGTTGCGTGGCCCCTCGAGTTGGGGTTAGGGACTCACAATCCACGCTTTGTTGCGTGGCCCCTCGAGTTTGGGTTAGGGACTCACCATCCACGCTTTGTTGCGTGGCCCCTCGAGTTGGGGTTAGGGACTCACAATCCACGCTTTGTTGCGTGGCCCCTCGAGTTGGGGTTAGGGACTCACCATCCACGCTTTGTTGCGTGGCCCCTCGAGTTGGGGTTAGGGATTCACCATCCACGCTTTGTTGCGTGGCCCCGCGAGTTGGGGTTAGGGACTCACAATCCATGCTTTGTTGCGTGGCCCCTCGAGTTGGGGTTAGGGACTCACCATCCACGCTTTGTTGCGTGGCCCCCCGAGTTGGGGTTAGGGACTCACCATCCACGCTTGGTTGCATGGCCCCTCGAGTTGGGGTTAGGGACTCACCATCCACGCTTTGTTGCGTGGCCCCTCGAGTTGGGGTTAGGGACTCACCATCCACGCTTTGTTGTGTGGCCCCTCGAGTTGGGGTTAGGGACTCACAATCCACGCTTTGTTGCGTGGCCCCTGGAGTTGGGGTTAGGGACTCACCATCCACGCTTTGTTGCGTGGCCCCTCGAGTTGGGGTTAGGGACTCACCATCCACGCTTTGTTGCGTGGCCCCTCGAGTTGGGGTTAGGGCCTCACAATCCACGCTTTGTTGCGTGGCCCCTTGAGTTGGGGTTAGGGACTCACCATCCACGCTTTGTTGCGTGGCCCCTCGAGTTGGGGTTAGGGACTCACCATCCACGCTTTGTTGCGTGGCCCCGCGAGTTGGGGTTAGGGACTCACAATCCATGCTTTGTTGCGTGGCCCCTCGAGTTGGGGTTAGGGACTCACCATCCACGCTTTGTTGCGTGGCCCCTCGAGTTGGGGTTAGGGACTCACCATCCACGCTTTGTTGCGTGGCCCCTCGAGTTGGGGTTAGGGACTCACCATCCACGATTTGTTGCGTGGCCCCTCGAGTTTGGGTTAGGGACTCACCATCCACGCTTTGTTGCGTGGCCCCTCGAGTTGGGGTTAGGGACTCACAATCCACGCTTTGTTGCGTGGCCCCTCGAGTTGGGGTTAGGGACTCACAATCCACGCTTTGTTGCGTGGCCCCTCGAGTTGGGGTTAGGGACTCACAATCCACGCTTTGTTGCGTGGCCCCTCGAGTTGGGGTTAGGGACTCACCATCCAGGCCTTGTGGCGTGGCCCCTCGAGTTGGGGTTAGGGACTCACCATCCAGGCTTTGTTGCGTGGCCCCTCGAGTTGGGGTTAGGGACTCACAATCCACGCTTTGTTGCGTGGCCCCTCGAGTTGGGGTTAGGAACTCACCATCCACGCTTTCTTGCGTGGCCCCTCGAGTTGGAGTTAGGGACTCACCATCCACGCTTTGTTGCGTGGCCCCTCGAGTTGGGGTTCGGGACTCACCATCCACGCTTTGTTGCGTGGCCCCTCTAGTTGGTGTTAGGGACTCACCATCCACGCTTTGTTGTGTGGCCCCTCGAGTTGGGGTTAGGGACTCACCATCCACGCTTTGTTGCGTGGCCCCTCGAGTTGGGGTTAGGGACTCACAATCCACGCTTTGTTGCGTGGCCCCTCGAGTTGGGGTTAGGGACTCACCATCCACGCTTTGTTGCGTGGCCCCTCGAGTTGGGGTTAGGGACTCACCATCCACGCTTTGTTGCGTGGCCCCTCGAGTTGGGGTTAGGGACTCACCATCCAGGCCTTGTGGCGTGGCCCCTCGAGTTGGGGTTAGGGACTCACCATCCACGCTTTGTTGCGTGGCCCCTCGAGTTGGGGTTAGGGACTCACAATCCACGCTTTGTTGCGTGGCCCCTCGAGTTGGGGTTAGGAACTCACCATCCACGCTTTGTTGCGTGGCCCCTCGAGTTGGAGTTAGGGACTCACCATCCACGCTTTGTTGCGTGGCCCCTCGAGTTGGGGTTCGGGACTCACCATCCACGCTTTGTTGCGTGGCCCCTCTAGTTGGGGTTAGGGACTCACCATCCACGCTTTGTTGTGTGGCCCCTCGAGTTGGGGTTAGGGACTCACCATCCACGCTTTGTTGCGTGGCCCCTCGAGTTGGGGTTAGGGACTCACAATCCACGCTTTGTTGCGTGGCCCCTCCAGTTGGGGTTAGGGACTCACCATCCACGCTTTGTTGCGTGGCCCCTCGAGTTGGGGTTAGGGACTCACAATCCACGCTTTGTTGCGTGGCCCCTCGAGTTGGGGTTAGGGACTCACCATCCACGCTTTGTTGCGTGGCCCCTCGAGTTGGGGTTAGGGACTCACCATCCACGCTTTGTTGCGTGGCCCCTCGAGTTGGGGTTAGGGACTCACCATCCAGGCCTTGTGGCGTGGCCCCTCGAGTTGGGGTTAGGGACTCACCATCCACGCTTTGTTGCGTGGCCCCTCGAGTTGGGGTTAGGGACTCACAATCCACGCTTTGTTGCGTGGCCCCTCGAGTTGGGGTTAGGAACTCACCATCCACGCTTTGTTGCGTGGCCCCTCGAGTTGGAGTTAGGGACTCACCATCCACGCTTTGTTGCGTGGCCCCTCGAGTTGGGGTTCGGGACTCACCATCCACGCTTTGTTGCGTGGCCCCTCTAGTTGGGGTTAGGGACTCACCATCCACGCTTTGTTGTGTGGCCCCTCGAGTTGGGGTTAGGGACTCACCATCCACGCTTTGTTGCGTGGCCCCTCGAGTTGGGGTTAGGGACTCACAATCCACGCTTTGTTGCGTGGCCCCTCGAGTTGGGGTTAGGGACTCACCATCCACGCTTTGTTGCGTGGCCCCTCGAGTTGGGGTTAGGGACTCACAATCCACGCTTTGTTGCGTGGCCCCTCGAGTTGGGGTTAGGGACTCACCATCCACGCTTTGTTGCGTGGCCCCTCGAGTTGGGGTTAGGGACTCACCATCCACGCTTTGCTGCGTGGCCCCTCGAGTTGGGGTTAGGGACTCACCATCCACGCTTTGTTGCGTGGCCCCTCGAGTTGGGGTTAGGGACTCACCATCCACGCTTTGTTGCGTGGCCCCTCGAGTTGGGGTTAGGGACTCACCATCCACGCTTTGCTGCGTGGCCCCTCCAGTTGGGGTTAGGGACTCACCATCCACGCTTTGTTGCGTGGCCCCTCGAGTTGGGGTTAGGGACTCACCATCCACGCTTTGTTGCGTGGCCCCTCGAGTTGGGGTTAGGGACTCACAATCCACGCTTTGTTGCGTGGCCCCTCGAGTTGGGGTTAGGGACTCACAATCCACGCTTTGTTGCGTGGCCCCTCGAGTTGGGGTTAGGGACTCACCATCCACGCTTTGTTGCGTGGCCCCTTGAGTTGGGGTTAGGGACTCACAATCCACGCTTTGTTGCGTGGCCCCTCGAGTTGGGGTTAGGGACTCACCATCCACGCTTTGTCGCGTGGCCCCTCGAGTTGGGGTTAGGGACTCACCATCCACGCTTTGTTGCGTGGCCCCTCGAGTTGGGGTTAGGGACTCACCATCCACGCTTTGTTGTGTGGCCCCTCGAGTTGGGGTTAGGGACTCACAATCCACGCTTTGTTGTGCGGTCCCTCGAGTTGGGGTTAGGGACTCACCATCCACGCTTTGCTGCGTGGCCCCTTGATTTGGGGTTAGGGACTCACAATCCACGCTTTGCTGCGTGGCCCCTCGAGTTGGGGTTAGGGACTCACAATCCACTCTCTGTTGCGTGGCCCCTCGAGTTGGGGTTAGGGACTCACCATCCACGCTTTGTTGCGTGGCCCCTCGAGTTGGGGTTAGGGACTCACCATCCACGCTTTGCTGCGTGGCCCCTCGAGTTGGGGTTAGGGACTCACCATCCACGCTTTGTTGCGTGGCCCCTCGAGTTGGGGTTAGGGACTCACAATCCACGCTTTGTTGCGTGGCCCCTCGAGTTGGGGTTAGGGACTCACCATCCACGCTTTGTTGCGTGGCCCCTCGAGTTGGGGTTAGGGACTCACAATCCACGCTTTGTTGCGTGGCCCCTCGAGTTGGGGTTAGGGACTCACCATCCACGCTTTGTTGCGTGGCCCCTCGAGTTGGGGTTAGGGACTCACAATCCACGCTTTGTTGCGTGGCCCCTCGAGTTGGGGTTAGGGACTCACCATCCACGCTTTGTTGCGTGGCCCCTCGAGTTGGGGTTAGGGACTCACCATCCACGCTTTGCTGCGTGGCCCCTCGAGTTGGGGTTAGGGACTCACCATCCACGCTTTGTTGCGTGGCCCCTCGAGTTTGGGTTAGGGACTCACCATCCACGCTTTGTTGCGTGGCCCCTCGAGTTGGGGTTAGGGACTCACAATCCACGCTTTGTTGCGTGGCCCCTCGAGTTGGGGTTAGGGACTCACAATACACGCTTTGTTGCGTGGCCCCTCGAGTTGGAGTTAGGGACTCACCATCCACGCTTTGTTGTGTGGCCCCTCGAGTTGGGGTTAGGGACTCACAATCCACGCTTTGTTGCGTGGCCCCTGGAGTTGGGGTTAGGGACTCGCCATCCACGCTTTGTTGCGCGGCCCCTCGAGTTGGGGTTAGGGACTCACAATCCACGCTTTGTTGCGTGGCCCCTCGAGTTGGGGTTAGGGACTCACCATCCACGCTTTGTTGCGTGGCCCCTCGAGTTGGGGTTAGGGACTCACCATCCACGCTTTGTTGCGTGGCCCCTCGAGTTGGGGTTAGGGACTCACCGTCCACGCTTTGTTGTGTGGCCCCTCGAGTTGGGGTTAGAAACTCACCATCCACGCTTTGTTGTGTGGCCCCTCGAGTTGGGGTTAGGGACTCACAATCCACGCTTTGTTGTGCGGTCCCTCGAGTTGGGGTTAGGGACCCACCATCCACGCTTTGCTGCGTGGCCCCTTGATTTGGGGTTAGGGACTCACAATCCACGCTTTGCTGCGTGGCCCCTCGAGTTGGGGTTAGGGACTCACAATCCACTCTCTGTTGCGTGGCCCCTCGAGTTGGGGTTAGGGACTCACCATCCACGCTTTGTTGCGTGGCCCCTCGAGTTGGGGTTAGGGACTCACCATCCACGCTTTGCTGCGTGGCCCCTCGAGTTGGGGTTAGGGACTCACCATCCACGCTTTGTTGCGTGGCCCCTCGAGTTGGGGTTAGGGACTCACAATCCACGCTTTGTTGCGTGGCCCCTTGAGTTGGGGTTAGGGACTCACAATCCACGCTTTGTTGCGTGGCCCCTCGAGTTGTGGTTAGGGACTCACCATCCACGCTTTCTTGCGTGGCCCCTCGAGTTGGGGTTAGGGACTCACAATCCACGCTTTGTTGTGTGGCCCCTCGAGTTGGGGTTAGGGACTCACCATCCACGCTTTGTTGCGTGGCCCCTCGAGTTGGGGTTAGGGACTCACCATCCACGCTTTGTTGCGTGGCCCCTCGAGTTGGGGTTAGGGACTCACAATCCACGCTTTGTTGCGTGGCCCCTCGAGTTGGGGTTAGGGACTCACAATCCACGCTTTGTTGCGTGGCCCCTCGAGTTGGGGTTAGGGACTCACCATCCACGCTTTGTTGCGTGGCCCCTCGAGTTGGGGTTAGGGACTCACAATCCACGCTTTGTTGCGTGGCCCCTCGAGTTGGGGTTAGGGACTCACAATCCACGCTTTGTTGCGTGGCCCCTCGAGTTGGGGTTAGGGACTCACAATCCACGCTTTGTTGCGTGGCCCCTCGAGTTGGGGTTAGGGACTCACCATCCACGCTTTGTTGCGTGGCCCCTCGAGTTGGGGTTAGGGACTCACAATCCACGCTTTGTTGCGTGGCCCCTCGAGTTGGGGTTAGGGACTCACCATCCACGCTTTGTTGCGTGGCCCCTCGAGTTGGGGTTAGGGACTCACAATCCACGCTTTGTTGTGTGGTCCCTCCAGTTGGGGTTAGGGACTCACCATCCACGCTTTGTTGCGTGGCCCCTCGAGTTGGGGTTAGGGACTCACAATCCACGCTTTGCTACGTGGCCCCTCGAGTTGGGGTTAGGGACTCACAATCCACTCTCTGTTGCGTAGCCCCTCGAGTTGGGGTTCGGGACTCACCATCCACGCTTTGTTGCGTGGCCCCTCAGGTTGAGGTTAGGGACTCACCATCCACGCTTTGCTGCGTGGCCCCTCGAGTTGGGGTTAGGGACTCACCATCCACGCTTTGTTGCGTGGCCCCTCGAGTTGGGGTTAGGGACTCACAATCCACGCTTTGTTGCGTGGCCCCTCGAGTTGGGGTTAGGGACTCACCATCCACGCTTTGTTGCGTGGCCCCTCGAGTTGGGGTTAGGGACTCACCATCCACGCTTTGTTGCGTGGCCCGTCGAGTTGGGGTTAGGGACTCACAATGCACGCTTTGTTGTGTGGCCCCTCGAGTTGGGGTTAGGGACTCACCATCCACGCTTTGTTGCGAGGCCCCTTGAGTTGGGGTTAGGGACTCACAATCCACGCTTTGCTGCGTGGCCCCTCGAGTTGGGGTTAGGGACTCACAATCCACGCTCTGTTGCGTGGCCCCTCGAGTTGGGGTTAGGGACTCACAATCCACGCTTTGTTGTGTGGCCCCTCGAGTTGGGGTTAGGGACTCACCATCCACGCTTTGCTGCGTGGCCCCTCGAGTTGGGGTTAGGGACTCACCATCCACGCTTTGTTGCGTGGCCCCTTGAGTTGGGGTTAGGGACTCACCATCCACGCTTTGTTGCGTGGCCCCTCGAGTTGGGGTTAGGGACTCACAATCCACGCTTTGTTGCGTGGCCCCTCGAGTTGGGGTTAGGGACTCACCATCCACGCTTTGTTGCGTGGCCCCTGGAGTTGGGGTTAGGGACTCACAATCCACGCTTTGTTGCGTGGCCCCTCGAGTTGGGGTTAGGAACTCACAATCCACGCTTTGTTGCGTGGCCCCTCGAGTTGGGGTTAGGGACTCACCATCCACGCTTTGTTGCGTGGCCCCTCGAGTTGGGGTTAGGGACTCACAATCCACGCTTTGTTGCGTGGCCCCTCGAGTTGGGGTTAGGGACTCACCATCCACGCTTTGTTGCGTGGCCCCTCGAGTTGGGGTTAGGAACTCACAATCCACGCTTTGTTGTGTGGCCCCTCGAGTTGGGGTTAGGGACTCACAATCCACGCTTTGCTGCGTGGCCCCTCGAGTTGGGGTTAGGGACTCACCATCCACGCTTTGTTGCGTGGCCCCTCGAGTTGGGGTTAGGGACTCACAATCCACGCTTTGCTGCGTGGCCCCTCGAGTTGGGGTTAGGGACTCACCATCCACGCTTTGTTGCGTGGCCCCTCGAGTTGGGGTTAGGGACTCACCATCCACGCTTTGTTGCGTGGCCCCTCGAGTTGGGGTTAGGGACTCACCATCCACGCTTTGTTGCGTGGCCCCTCGAGTTGCGGTTAGGGACTCACAATCCACGCTTTGTTGCGTGGCCCCTCGAGTTGGGGTTAGGGACTCACCATCCACGCTTTGTTGCGTGGCCCCTCGAGTTGGGGTTACGGACTCACAATCCACGCTTTGTTGCGTGGCCCCTCGAGTTGGGGTTAGGAACTCACAATCCACGCTTTGTTGCGTGGCCCCTTGAGTTGGGTTTAGGGACTCTCCATCCACGCTTTGTTGCGTGGCCCCTCAGGTTGGGGTTAGGGACTCACCATCCACGCTTTGCTGCGTGGCCCCTCGAGTTGGGGTTAGGGACTCACCATCCACGCTTTGTTGCGTGGCCCCTCGAGTTGGGGTTAGGGACTCACAATCCACGCTCTGTTTCGTGGCCCCTCGAGTTGGGGTTAGGGACTCACAATCCACGCTTTGTTGCGTGGCCCCTCGAGTTGGGGTTAGGGACTCACCATCCACGCTTTGTTGCGTGGCCCGTCAAGTTGGGGTTAGGGACTCACAATCCACGCTTTGTTGTGTGGCCCCTCGAGTTGGGGTTAGGGACTCACCATCCACGCTTTGTTGCGTGGCCCCTCGAGTTGGGGTTAGGGACTCACAATCCACGCTTTGCTGCGTGGCCCCTCGAGTTGGGGTTAGGGACTCACAATCCACGCTTTGTTGTGTGGCCCCTCGAGTTGTGGTTAGGGACTCACCATCCACGCTTTCTTGCGTGGCCCCTCGAGTTGGGGTTAGGGACTCACAATCCACGCTTTGTTGTGTGGCCCCTCGAGTTGGGGTTAGGGACTCACCATCCACGCTTTGTTGCGTGGCCCCTCGAGTTGGGGTTAGGGACTCACCATCCACGCTTTGTTGCGTGGCCCCTCGAGTTGGGGTTAGGGACTCACAATCCACGCTTTGTTGCGTGGCCCCTCGAGTTGGGGTTAGGGACTCACAATCCACGCTTTGTTGCGTGGCCCCTCGAGTTGGGGTTAGGGACTCACCATCCACGCTTTGTTGCGTGGCCCCTCGAGTTGGGGTTAGGGACTCACCATCCACGCTTTGTTGCGTGGCCCCTCGAGTTGGGGTTAGGGACTCACAATCCACGCTTTGTTGCGTGGCCCCTCGAGTTGGGGTTAGGGACTCACCATCCACGCTTTGTTGCGTGGCCCCTCGAGTTGGGGTTAGGGACTCACCATCCACGCTTTGTTGCGTGGCCCCTCGAGTTGGGGTTAGGGACTCACCATCCACGCTTTGTTGCGTGGCCCCTCGAGTTGGGGTTAGGGACTCACCATCCACGCTTTGTTGCGTGGCCCCTCGAGTTGGGGTTAGGGACTCACCATCCACGCTTTGTTGCGTGGCCCCTCGAGTTGGGGTTAGGGACTCACCATCCACGCTTTGTTGCGTGGCCCCTCGAGTTGGGGTTAGGGACTCACCATCCACGCTTTGTTGCGTGGCCCCTCGAGTTGGGGTTAGGGACTCACAATCCACGCTTTGTTGTGTGGTCCCTCCAGTTGGGGTTAGGGACTCACCATCCACGCTTTGTTGCGTGGCCCCTTGAGTTGGGGTTAGGGACTCACAATCCACGCTTTGCTACGTGGCCCCTCGAGTTGGGGTTAGGGACTCACAATCCACTCTCTGTTGCGTAGCGCCTCGAGTTGGGGTTCGGGACTCACCATCCACGCTTTGTTGCCTGGCCCCTCAGGTTGAGGTTAGGGACTCACCATCCACGCTTTGCTGCGTGGCCCCTCGAGTTGGGGTTAGGGACTCACCATCCACGCTTTGTTGCGTGGCCCCTCGAGTTGGGGTTAGGGACTCACAATCCACGCTTTGTTGCGTGGCCCCTCGAGTTGGGGTTAGGGACTCACCATCCACGCTTTCTTGCGTGGCCCCTCGAGTTGGGGTTAGGGACTCACCATCCACGCTTTGTTGCGTGGCCCGTCGAGTTGGGGTTAGGGACTCACAATGCACGCTTTGTTGTGTGGCCCCTCGAGTTGGGGTTAGGGACTCACCATCCACGCTTTGTTGCGAGGCCCCTTGAGTTGGGGTTAGGGACTCACAATCCACGCTTTGCTGCGTGGCCCCTCGAGTTGGGGTTAGGGACTCACAATCCACGCTCTGTTGCGTGGCCCCTCGAGTTGGGGTTAGGGACTCACAATCCACGCTTTGTTGTGTGGCCCCTCGAGTTGGGGTTAGGGACTCACCATCCACGCTTTGCTGCGTGGCCCCTCGAGTTGGGGTTAGGGACTCACCATCCACGCTTTGTTGCGTGGCCCCTTGAGTTGGGGTTAGGGACTCACCATCCACGCTTTGTTGCGTGGCCCCTCGAGTTGGGGTTAGGGACTCACAATCCACGCTTTGTTGCGTGGCCCCTCGAGTTGGGGTTAGGGACTCACCATCCACGCTTTGTTGCGTGGCCCCTGGAGTTGGGGTTAGGGACTCACAATCCACGCTTTGTTGCGTGGCCCCTCGAGTTGGGGTTAGGAACTCACAATCCACGCTTTGTTGCGTGGCCCCTCGAGTTGGGGTTAGGGACTCACCATCCACGCTTTGTTGCGTGGCCCCTCGAGTTGGGGTTAGGGACTCACAATCCACGCTTTGTTGCGTGGCCCCTCGAGTTGGGGTTAGGGACTCACCATCCACGCTTTGTTGCGTGGCCCCTCGAGTTGGGGTCAGGGACTCACAATCCGCGCTTTGCTGCGTGGCCCCTCGAGTTGGGGTTAGGGACTCACAATCCACGCTTTGCTGCGTGGCCCCTCGAGTTGGGGTTAGGGACTCACCATCCACGCTTTGCTGCGTGGCCCCTCGAGTTGGGGTTAGGGACTCACAATCCACGCTTTGCTGCGTGGCCCCTCGAGTTGGGGTTAGGGACTCACCATCCACGCTTTGTTGCGTGGCCCCTCGAGTTGGGGTTAGGGACTCACCATCCACGCTTTGTTGCGTGGCCCCTCGAGTTGGGGTTAGGGACTCACCATCCACGCTTTGTTGCGTGGCCCCTCGAGTTGCGGTTAGGGACTCACAATCCACGCTTTGTTGCGTGGCCCCTCGAGTTGGGGTTAGGGACTCACCATCCACGCTTTGTTGCGTGGCCCCTCGAGTTGGGGTTACGGACTCACAATCCACGCTTTGTTGCGTGGCCCCTCGAGTTGGGGTTAGGAACTCACAATCCACGCTTTGTTGCGTGGCCCCTTGAGTTGGGTTTAGGGACTCTCCATCCACGCTTTGTTGCGTGGCCCCTCAAGTTGGGGTTAGGGACTCACCATCCACGCTTTGCTGCGTGGCCCCTCGAGTTGGGGTTAGGGACTCACCATCCACGCTTTGTTGCGTGGCCCCTCGAGTTGGGGTTAGGGACTCACAATCCACGCTCTGTTTCGTGGCCCCTCGAGTTGGGGTTAGGGACTCACAATCCACGCTTTGTTGCGTGGCCCCTCGAGTTGGGGTTAGGGACTCACCATCCACGCTTTGTTGCGTGGCCCGTCGAGTTGGGGTTAGGGACTCACAATCCACGCTTTGTTGTGTGGCCCCTCGAGTTGGGGTTAGGGACTCACCATCCACGCTTTGTTGCGTGGCCCCTCGAGTTGGGGTTAGGGACTCACAATCTACGCTTTGCTGCGTGGCCCCTCGAGTTGGGGTTAGGGACTCACAATCCACGCTTTGTTGTGTGGCCCCTCGAGTTGGGGTTAGGGACTCACCATCCACGCTTTGCTGCGTGGCCCCTCGAGTTGGGGTTAGGGATTCACAATCCACGCTTTGTTGCGTGGCCCCTCGAGTTGGGGTTAGGGACTCACAATCCACGCTTTGCTGCGTGGCCCCTCGAGTTGGGGTTAGGGACGCACAATCCACGCTTTGTTGCGTGGCCCCTCGAGTTGGGGTTAGGGACTCACCATCCACGCTTTGTTGCGTGGCCCCTCGAGTTGGGGTTAGGGACTCACAATCCACGCTCTGTTGCGTGGCCCCTCGAGTTGGGGTTAGGGACTCACAATCCACGCTTTGTTGTGTGGCCCCTCGAGTTGGGGTTAGGGACTCACCATCCACGCTTTGCTGCGTGGCCCCTCGAGTTGGGGTTAGGGACTCACCATCCACGCTTTGTTGCGTGGCCCCTCGAGTTTGGGTTAGGGACTCACCATCCACGCTTTGTTGCGTGGCCCCTCGAGTTGGGGTTAGGGATTCACAATCCACGCTTTGTTGCGTGGCCCCTCGAGTTGGGGTTAGGGACTCACCATCCACGCTTTGTTGCGTGGCCCGTCGAGTTGGGGTTAGGGACTCACCATCCACGCTTTGTTGCGTGGCCCCTCGAGTTGGGGTTAGGGACTCACCATCCACGCTTTGTTGCGTGGCCCCTCGAGTTGGGGTTAGGGACTCACCATCCACGCTTTGTTGCGTGGCCCCTCGAGTTGGGGTTAGGGACTCACAATCCACGCTTTGTTGCGTGGCCCCTCGAGTTTGGGTTAGGGACTCACCATCCACGCTTTGCTGCGTGGCCCCTCGAGTTGGGGTTAGGAACTCACAATCCACGCTTTGTTGCGTGGCCCCTCGAGTTGGGGTTAGGGACTCACCATCCACGCTTTGCTGCGTGGCCCCTCGAGTTGGGGTTAGGGACTCACAATCCACGCTTTGTTGCGTGGCCCCTCGAGTTGGGGTTAGGGACTCACCATCCACGCTTTGTTGCGTGGCCCCTCGAGTTGGGGTTAGGGACTCACAATCCACGCTTTGTTGCGTGGCCCCTCGAGTTGGGGTTAGGGACTCACCATCCACGCTTTGTTGCGTGGCCCCTCGAGTTGGGGTTAGGGACTCACCATCCACGCTTTGTTGCGTGGCCCCTCGAGTTGGGGTTAGGGACTCACCATCCACGCTTTGTTGCGTGGCCCCTCGAGTTGGGGTTAGGGACTCACAATCCACGCTTTGTTGCGTGGCCCCTCGAGTTGGGGTTAGGGACTCACAATTCACGCTTTGTTGCGTGGCCCCTCGAGTTGGGGTTAGGGACTCACCATCCACGCTTTGTTGCGTGGCCCCTCGAGTTGGGGTTAGGGACTCACAATCCACGCTTTGTTGTGTGGTCCCTCGAGTTGGGGTTAGGGACGCACCATCCACGCTTTGTTGCGTGGCCCCTCGAGTTGGGGTTAGAAACTCACAATCCACGCTTTGTTGCGTGGCCCCTCGAGTTGGGGTTAGGGACTCACCATCCACGCTTTGTTGCGTGGCCCCTCGAGTTGGGGTTAGGGACTCACCATCCACACTTTGCTGCGTGGCCCCTCGAGTCGGGGTTAGGGACTCACCATCCACGCTTTGTTGCGTGGCCCCTCGAGTTGGGGTTAGGGACTCACCATCCACGCTTTGTTGCGTGGCCCCTCGAGTTGGGGTTAGGGACTCACAATCCACGCTTTGTTGCGTGGCCCCTCGAGTTGGGGTTAGGAACTCACAATCCACGCTTTGTTGTGTGGCCCCTCGAGTTGGGGTTAGGAACTCACAATCCACGCTTTGTTGTGTGGCCCTTCGAGTTGGGGTTAGGGACTCACCATCCACGCTTTGTTGCATGGCCCCTCGAGTTGGGGTTAGGGACTCACCATCCACGCTTTGTTGTGTGGCCCCTCCAGTTGGGGTTAGGGACTCACCATCCACGCTTTGTTGCGTGGCCCCTCGAGTTGGGGTTAGGGACTCACAATCCACGCTTTGTTGCGTGGCCCCTCGAGTTGGGGTTAGGGACTCACCATCCACGCTTTGTTGCGTGGCCCCTCGAGTTGGGGTTAGGGACTCACCATCCACGCTTTGTTGCGTGGCCCCTCGAGTTGGGGTTAGGGACTCACCGTCCACGCTTTGTTGCGTGGCCCCTCCAGTTGGGGTTAGGGACTCACCATCCACGCTTTGTTGCGTGGCCCCGCGAGTTGGGGTTAGGGACTCACAATCCATGCTTTGTTGCGTGGCCCCTCGAGTTGGGGTTAGGGACTCACCATCCACGCTTTGTTGCGTGGCCCCTCGAGTTGGGGTTAGGGACTCACCATCCACGATTTGTTGTGTGGCCCCTCGAGTTGGGGTTAGGGACTCACCATCCACGCTTTGTTGCGTGGCCCCTCGAGTTGGGGTTAGGGACTCACCATCCACGCTTTGTTGCGTGGCCCCTCGAGTTGGGGTTAGGGACTCACCATCCACGCTTTGTTGCGTGGCCCCTCGAGTTGGGGTTAGGGACTCACAATCCACGCTTTGTTGCGTGGCCCCTCGAGTTGGGGTTAGGGACTCACCATCCACGCTTTGCTCCGTGGCCCCTCGAGTTGGGGTTAGGGACTCACAATCCACGCTTTGTTGCGTGGCCCCTCGAGTTGGGGTTAGGGACTCACCATCCACGCTTTGCTGCGTGGCCCCTCGAGTTGGGGTTAGGGACTCACAATCCACGCTTTGTTGCGTGGCCCCTCGAGTTGGGGTTAGGGACTCACCATCCACGCTTTGTTGCGTGGCCCCTCGAGTTGGGGTTAGGGACTCACAATCCACGCTTTGTTGCGTGGCCCCTCGAGTTGGGGTTAGGGACTCACCATCCACGCTTTGTTGCGTGGCCCCTCGAGTTGGGGTTAGGGACTCACCATCCACGCTTTGTTGCGTGGCCCCTCGAGTTGGGGTTAGGGACTCACCATCCACGCTTTGTTGCGTGGCCCCTCGAGTTGGGGTTAGGGACTCACAATCCACGCTTTGTTGCGTGGCCCCTCGAGTTGGGGTTAGGGACTCACAATTCACGCTTTGTTGCGTGGCCCCTCGAGTTGGGGTTAGGGACTCACCATCCACGCTTTGTTGCGTGGCCCCTCGAGTTGGGGTTAGGGACTCACAATCCACGCTTTGTTGTGTGGTCCCTCGAGTTGGGGTTAGGGACGCACCATCCACGCTTTGTTGCGTGGCCCCTCGAGTTGGGGTTAGAAACTCACAATCCACGCTTTGTTGCGTGGCCCCTCGAGTTGGGGTTAGGGACTCACCATCCACGCTTTGTTGCGTGGCCCCTCGAGTTGGGGTTAGGGACTCACCATCCACGCTTTGCTGCGTGGCCCCTCGAGTTGGGGTTAGGGACTCACCATCCACGCTTTGTTGCGTGGCCTCTCGAGTTGGGGTTAGGGACTCACCATCCACGCTTTGTTGCGTGGCCCCTCGAGTTGGGGTTAGGGACTCACAATCCACGCTTTGTTGCGTGGCCCCTCGAGTTGGGGTTAGGGACTCACAATCCACGCTTTGTTGCGTGGCCCCTCGAGTTGGGGTTAGGGACTCACAATCCACGCTTTGTTGCGTGGCCCCTCGAGTTGGGGTTAGGGACTCACCATCCACGCTTTGTTGCGTGGCCCCTCGAGTTGGGGTTAGGGACTCACCATCCACGCTTTGTTGCGTGGCCCCTCGAGTTGGGGTTAGGGACTCACAATCCACGCTTTGTTGCGTGGCCCCTCGAGTTGGGGTTAGGGACTCACAATCCACGCCTTGTTGCGTGGCCCCTCGAGTTGGGGATAGAAACTCACCATCCACGCTTTGTTGCGTGGCCCCTCGAGTTGGGGTTAGGGACTCACCATCCACGCTTTGTTGCGTGGCCCCTCGAGTTGGGGTTAGGAACTCACAATCCACGCTTTGTTGCGTGGTCCCTCGAGTTGGGGGTTAGGGACGCACCATCCACGCTTTGTTGCGTGGCCCCTCCAGTTGGGGTTAGAAACTCACCATCCACGCTTTGTTGCGTGGCCCCTCGAGTTGGGGTTAGGGACTCACCATCCACGCTTTGTTGCGTGGCCCCTCGAGTAGGGGTTAGGGACTCACAATCCACGCCTTGTTGCGTGGCCCCTCGATATGGGGATAGAAACTCACCATCCACGCTTTGTTGCGTGGCCCCTCGAGTTGGGGTTAGGGACTCACCATCCACGCTTTGTTGTGTGGCCCCTCGAGTTGGGGTTAGGAACTCACAATCCACGCTTTGTTGCGTGGCCCCTCGAGTTGGGGTTAGGGACTCACCATCCACGCTTTGTTGCGTGGCCCCTCGAGTTGGGGTTAGGGACTCACAATCCACGCTTTGTTGCGTGGCCCCTCGAGTTGGGGTTAGGGACTCACCATCCACGCTTTGTTGCGTGGCCCCTCGAGTTGGGGTTAGGGACTCACCATCCACGCTTTGTTGCGTGGCCCCTCGAGTTGGGGATAGAAACTGACCCTCCACGGTTTGTTGCGTGGCCCCTCGCGTTGGGGTTAGGGACTCACCATCCACGCTTTGTTGCGTGGCCCCTTGAGTTGGGGTTAGGAACTCACCATCCACGCTTTGTTGCGTGGCCCCGCGAGTTGGGGTTAGGGACTCACCATCCACGCTTTGTTGCGTGGCCCCTCGAGTTGGGGTTAGGGACTCACAATCCACGCTTTGTTGCGTGGCCCCTCGAGTTGGGGTTAGGGACTCACCATCCACGCTTTGTTGCGTGGCCCCTCGAGTTGGGGTTAGGGACTCACCATCCACGCTTTGTTGCGTGGCGCCTCGAGTTGGCGTTAGGGACTCACAATCCACGTTTTGTTGCGTGGCCCCTCGAGTTGGGGTTAGGGACTCACAATCCACGCTTTGTTGCGTCGCCCCTCGAGTTGGGGTTAGGGACTCACAATCCACGCTTTGTTGCGTGGCCCCTCGAGTTGGGGTTAGAAACTAACCATCCACGCTTTGTTGCGTGGCCCCTCGAGTTGGAGTTAGGGACTCACAATCCACGCTTTGTTGCGTGGCCCCTCGAGTTGGGGTTAGGGACTCACCATGCACGCTTTGTTGCGTGGCCCCTCGAGTTGGGGTTAGGGACTCACCATCCACGCTTTGTTGCGTGGCCCCTCGAGTTGGGGTTAGGGACTCACCATCCACGCTTTGTTGCGTGGCCCCTCAGGTTGGGGTTAGGGACTCACCATCCACGCTTTGTTGCGTGGCCCCTCGAGTTGGGGTTAGGGACTCACAATCCACGCTTTGTTGCGTGGCCCCTCGAGTTGGGGTTAGAAACTCACCATCCACGCTTTGTTGCGTGGCCCCTCGAGTTGGGGTTAGGGACTCACAATCCACGCTTTGTTGCGTGGCCCCTCGAGTTGGGGTTAGGGACTCGCCATCCACGCTTTGTTGCGTGGCCCCTCGAGTTGGGGTTAGGGACTCACAATCCACGCTTTGTTGCGTGGCCCCTCGAGTTGGGGTTAGGGACTCACCATCCACGCTTTGTTGCGTGGCCCCTCCAGTTGGGGTTAGGGACTCACCATCCACGGTTTGTTGCGTGGCCCCTCGAGTTGGGGTTAGGGACTCACCATCCACGCTTTGTTGCATGGCCCCTCGAGTTGGGGTTAGGGACTCACAATCCACGCTTTGTTGCATGGCCCCTGGAGTTGGGGTTAGGGACTCACAATCCACGCTTTGTTGCGTGGCCCCTCGAGTTGGGGTTAGGGACTCACCATCCACGCTTTGTTGCGTGGCCCCTCGAGTTGGGGTTAAAAACTCACCATCCACGCTTTGTTGCGTGGCCCCTGGAGTTGGGGTTAGGGACTCACCATCCACGCTTTGTTGCGTGGCCCCTTGAGTTGGGGTTAGGGACCCACAATCCACGCTTTGTTGCATGGCCCCTCGAGTTGGGGTTAGGGACTCACCATCCACGCTTTGTTGCGTGGCCCCTCGAGTTGGGGTTAGGGACTCACAATCCACGCTTTGTTGCGTGGCCCCTCGAGTTGGGGTTAGGGACTCACAATCCACGCTTTGTTGCGTGGCCCCTCGAGTTGGGGTTAGAAACTCACCATCCACGCTTTGTTGCATGGCCCCTCCAGTTGGGGTTAGGGACTCACCATCCACGCTTTGTTGCGTGGCCCCTCGAGTTGGGGTTAGGGACTCACCATCCACGCTTTGTTGCGTGGCCCCTCGAGTTGGGGTTAGGGACTCACCATCCACGCTTTGTTGCATGGCCCCTCGAGTTGGGGTTAGGGACTCACCATCCACGCTTTGTTGCGTGGCCCCTCGAGTTGGGGTTAGGGACTCACAATCCACGCTTTGTTGCGTGGCCCCTCGAGTTGGGGTTAGGGACTCACCATCCACGCTTTGTTGCGTGGCCCCTCGAGTTTGGGTTAGGGACTCACAATCCACGCTTTGTTGCGTGGCCCCTCGAGTTGGGGTTAGGGACTCACCATCCACGCTTTGTTGCGTGGCCCCTCGAGTTGGGGTTAGGGACTCACAATCCACGCTTTGTTGCGTGGCCCCTCGAGTTGGGGTTAGGGACTCACCATCCACGCTTTGTTGCGTGGCCCCTCGAGTTTGGGTTAGGGACTCACAATCCACGCTTTGTTGCGTGGCCCCTCGAGTTGGGGTTAGGGACTCACCATCCACGCTTTGTTGCGTGGCCCCTCGAGTTGGGGTTAGGGACTCACCATCCACGCTTTGTTGCGTGGCCCCTCGAGTTGAGGTTAGGGACTCACCATCCACGCTTTGTTGCGTGGCCCCTCGAGTTGGGGTTAGGGACTCACAATCCACGCTTTGTTGCGTGGCCCCTCGAGTTGGGGTTAGGGACTCACAATTCACGCTTTGTTGCGTGGCCCCTCGAGTTGGGGTTAGGGACTCACCATCCACGCTTTGTTGCGTGGCCCCTCGAGTTGGGGTTAGGGACTCACCATCCACGCTTTGTTGTGTGGTCCCTCGAGTTGGGGTTAGGGACGCACCATCCACGCTTTGTTGCGTGGCCCCTCGAGTTGGGGTTAGAAACTCACCATCCATGCTTTGTTGCGTGGCCCCTCGAGTTGGGGTTAGGGACTCACCATCCACGCTTTGTTGCGTGGCCCCTCGAGTTGGGGTTAGGGACTCACAATCCACGCTTTGTTGCGTGGCCCCTCGAGTTGGGGTTAGGGACTCACAATCCACGCCTTGTTGCGTGGCCCCTCGAGTTGGGGATAGAAACTCACCATCCACGCTTTGTTGCGTGGCCCCTCGAGTTGGGGTTAGGGACTCACCATCCACGCTTTGTTGCGTGGCCCCTCGAGTTGGGGTTAGGAACTCACAATCCACGCTTTGTTGCGTGGTCCCTCGAGTTGGGGGTTAGGGACGCACCATCCACGCTTTGTTGCGTGGCCCCTCCAGTTGGGGTTAGAAACTCACCATCCACGCTTTGTTGCGTGGCCCCTCGAGTTGGGGTTAGGGACTCACCATCCACGCTTTGTTGCGTGGCCCCTCGAGTAGGGGTTAGGGACTCACAATCCACGCCTTGTTGCGTGGCCCCTCGATATGGGGATAGAAACTCACCATCCACGCTTTGTTGCGTGGCCCCTCGAGTTGGGGTTAGGGACTCACCATCCACGCTTTGTTGTGTGGCCCCTCGAGTTGGGGTTAGGAACTCACAATCCACGCTTTGTTGCGTGGCCCCTCGAGTTGGGGTTAGGGACTCACCATCCACGCTTTGTTGCGTGGCCCCTCGAGTTGGGGTTAGGGACTCACAATCCACGCTTTGTTGCGTGGCCCCTCGAGTTGGGGTTAGGGACTCACCATCCACGCTTTGTTGCGTGGCCCCTCGAGTTGGGGTTAGGGACTCACCATCCACGCTTTGTTGCGTGGCCCCTCGAGTTGGGGATAGAAACTGACCCTCCACGCTTTGTTGCGTGGCCCCTCGCGTTGGGGTTAGGGACTCACCATCCACGCTTTGTTGCGTGGCCCCTTGAGTTGGGGTTAGGAACTCACCATCCACGCTTTGTTGCGTGGCCCCGCGAGTTGGGGTTAGGGACTCACCATCCACGCTTTGTTGCGTGGCCCCTCGAGTTGGGGTTAGGGACTCACAATCCACGCTTTGTTGCGTGGCCCCTCGAGTTGGGGTTAGGGACTCACCATCCACGCTTTGTTGCGTGGCCCCTCGAGTTGGGGTTAGGGACTCACCATCCACGCTTTGTTGCGTGGCGCCTCGAGTTGGCGTTAGGGACTCACAATCCACGTTTTGTTGCGTGGCCCCTCGAGTTGGGGTTAGGGACTCACAATCCACGCTTTGTTGCGTCGCCCCTCGAGTTGGGGTTAGGGACTCACAATCCACGCTTTGTTGCGTGGCCCCTCGAGTTGGGGTTAGAAACTAACCATCCACGCTTTGTTGCGTGGCCCCTCGAGTTGGAGTTAGGGACTCACAATCCACGCTTTGTTGCGTGGCCCCTCGAGTTGGGGTTAGGGACTCACCATGCACGCTTTGTTGCGTGGCCCCTCGAGTTGGGGTTAGGGACTCACCATCCACGCTTTGTTGCGTGGCCCCTCGAGTTGGGGTTAGGGACTCACCATCCACGCTTTGTTGCGTGGCCCCTCAGGTTGGGGTTAGGGACTCACCATCCACGCTTTGTTGCGTGGCCCCTCGAGTTGGGGTTAGGGACTCACAATCCACGCTTTGTTGCGTGGCCCCTCGAGTTGGGGTTAGAAACTCACCATCCACGCTTTGTTGCGTGGCCCCTCGAGTTGGGGTTAGGGACTCACAATCCACGCTTTGTTGCGTGGCCCCTCGAGTTGGGGTTAGGGACTCGCCATCCACGCTTTGTTGCGTGGCCCCTCGAGTTGGGGTTAGGGACTCACAATCCACGCTTTGTTGCGTGGCCCCTCGAGTTGGGGTTAGGGACTCACCATCCACGCTTTGTTGCGTGGCCCCTCCAGTTGGGGTTAGGGACTCACCATCCACGGTTTGTTGCGTGGCCCCTCGAGTTGGGGTTAGGGACTCACCATCCACGCTTTGTTGCATGGCCCCTCGAGTTGGGGTTAGGGACTCACAATCCACGCTTTGTTGCATGGCCCCTGGAGTTGGGGTTAGGGACTCACAATCCACGCTTTGTTGCGTGGCCCCTCGAGTTGGGGTTAGGGACTCACCATCCACGCTTTGTTGCGTGGCGCCTCGAGTTGGGGTTAAAAACTCACCATCCACGCTTTGTTGCGTGGCCCCTGGAGTTGGGGTTAGGGACTCACCATCCACGCTTTGTTGCGTGGCCCCTTGAGTTGGGGTTAGGGACCCACAATCCACGCTTTGTTGCATGGCCCCTCGAGTTGGGGTTAGGGACTCACCATCCACGCTTTGTTGCGTGGCCCCTCGAGTTGGGGTTAGGGACTCACAATCCACGCTTTGTTGCGTGGCCCCTCGAGTTGGGGTTAGGGACTCACAATCCACGCTTTGTTGCGTGGCCCCTCGAGTTGGGGTTAGAAACTCACCATCCACGCTTTGTTGCATGGCCCCTCCAGTTGGGGTTAGGGACTCACCATCCACGCTTTGTTGCGTGGCCCCTCGAGTTGGGGTTAGGGACTCACCATCCACGCTTTGTTGCGTGGCCCCTCGAGTTGGGGTTAGGGACTCACCATCCACGCTTTGTTGCATGGCCCCTCGAGTTGGGGTTAGGGACTCACCATCCACGCTTTGTTGCGTGGCCCCTCGAGTTGGGGTTAGGGACTCACAATCCACGCTTTGTTGCGTGGCCCCTCGAGTTGGGGTTAGGGACTCACCATCCACGCTTTGTTGCGTGGCCCCTCGAGTTGGGGTTAGGGACTCACCATCCACGCTTTGTTGCGTGGCCCCTCGAGTTGGGGTTAGGGACTCACCATCCACGCTTTGTTGCGTGGCCCCTCGAGTTGGGGTTAGGGACTCACCATCCACGCTTTGTTGCGTGGCCCCTCGAGTTGGGGTTAGAAACTCACCATCCACGCTTTGTTGCGTGGCCCCTCGAGTTGGGGTTAGGGACTCACCATCCACGCTTTGTTGCGTGGCCCCTCGAGTTGGGGTTAGGGACTCACAATCCACGCCTTGTTGCGTGGCCCCTCGAGTTGGGGTTAGGGACTCACCATCCACGCTTTGTTGCGTGGCCCCTCGACTTGGGGTTAGGGACTCACAATCCACGCTTTGTTGCGTGGCCCCTCGAGTTGGGGTTAGGACTTCACAATCCACGCTTTGTTGCGTGGCCCCTCGAGTTGGGGTTAGAAACTCACAATCCACGCTTTGTTGCGTGGCCCCTCGAGTGGGAGTTAGGGACTCACCATCCACGCTTTGTTGCGTGGCCCCTGGAGTTGGGGTTAGGGACTCACCATCCACGCTTTGTTGCGTGGCCCCTCGAGTTGGGGTTAGTGACTCACCATCCACGCTTTGTTGCGTGGCCCCTCGAGTTGGGGTTAGAAACTCACCATCCACGCTTTGTTGCGTGGCCCCTCAGGTTGGGGTTAGGGACTCACCATCCACGCTTTGTTGCGTGGCCCCTCGAGTTGGGGTTAGGGACTCACAATCCACGCTTTGTTGCGTGGCCCCTCGAGTTGGGGTTAGAAACTCACCATCCACGCTTTGTTGCGTGGCCCCTCGAGTTGGGGTTAGGGACTCACCATCCACGCTTTGTTGCGTGGCCCCTCGAGTTGGGGTTAGGGACCCACAATCCACGCTTTGTTGCGTGGCCCCTCGAGTTGGGGTTAGGGACTCACCATCCACGCTTTGTTGTGTGGCCCCTCGAGTTGGAGTTAGGGACTCACCATCCACGCTTTGTTGCGTGGCCCCTCGAGTTGGGGTTAGAAACTCACCATCCACGCTTTGTTGCGTGGCCCCTCGAGTTGGGGTTAGGGACTCACCATCAACGCTTTGTTGCATGGCCCCTCGAGTTGGGGTTAGGGACTCACCATCCACGCTTTGTTGCGTGGCCCCTCGAGTTGGGGTTAGGGACCCACAATCCACGCCTTGTTGCGTGGCCCCTCGAGTTGGGGTTAGGGACTCACTATCCACGCTTTGTTGCGTGGCCCCTCGACTTGGGGTTAGGGACTCACAATCCACGCTTTGTTGCGTGGCGCCTCGAGTTGGGGTTAGGGACTCACAATCCACGCTTTGTTGCGTGGCCCCTTGAGTTGGGGTTAGAAACTCACCATCCACGCTTTGTTGCGTGGCCCCTCGAGTTGGGGTTAGGGACTCACCATCCACGCTTTGTCGCGTGGCCCCTCGAGTTGGGGTTAGGGACTCACCATCCACGCTTTGTTGCGTGGCCCCTCGAGTTGGGGTTAGGGACTCACCATCCACGCTTTGTTGCGTGGCCCCTCGAGTTGGGGTTAGGGACTCACCATCCACGCTTTGTTGCGTGGCCCCTCAGGTTGGGGTTAGGGCCTCACCATCCACGCTTTGTGGCGTGGCCCCTCGAGTTGGGGTTAGGGACTCACAATCCACGCTTTGCTGCGTGGCCCCTCGAGTTGGGGTTAGGGACTCACCATCCACGCTTTGTTGCGTGGCCCCTCGAGTTGGGGTTAGGAACTCACCATCCACGCTTTGTTGCGTGGCCCCTCAGGTTGGGGTTAGGGCCTCACCATCCACGCTTTGTGGCGTGGCCCCTCGAGTTGGGGTTAGGGACTCACCATCCACGCTTTGTTGCGTGGCCCCTCGAGTTGGGGTTAGGGACTCACCATCCACGCTTTGTTGCGTGGCCCCTCGAGTTGGGGTTAGGGACTCACAATCCACGCTTTGTTGCGTGGCCCCTCGAGTTGGGGTTAGGGACTCACAATCCACGCTTTGTTGCGTGGCCCCTCGAGTTGGGGTTAGGGACTCACCATCCACGCTTTGTTGCGTGGCCCCTTGAGTTGGGGTTAGGGACTCACCATCCACGCTTTGTTGCGTGGCCCCTCGAGTTGGGGTTAGGAACTCACAATCCACGCTTTGTTGCGTGGCCCCTCGAGTTGGGGTTCGGGACTCACCATCCACGCTTTGTTGCGTGGCCCCTCGAGTTGGGGTTAGGAACTCACCATCCACGCTTTGTTGCGTGGCCCCTCGAGTTGGGGTTAGGGACTCACAATCCACGCTTTGTTGCGTGGCCCCTCGAGTTGGGGTTAGGGACTCACCATCCACGCTTTGTTGCGTGGCCCCTCGAGTTGGGGTTAGGGACTCACCATCCACGCTTTGTTGCGTGGCCCCTCGAGTGGGAGTTAGGGACTCACCATCCACGCTTTGTGGCGTGGCCCCTCGAGTTGGGGTTAGGGACTCACCATCCACGCTTTGTTGCGTGGCCCCTCGAGTTGGGGTTAGGGACTCACAATCCACGCTTTGTTGCGTGGCCCCTCGAGTTGGGGTTGTGGAGGAGATTTTGTTGTGGTATCACTTTGGTTCCCTGTCCCACAACGTCATGCAATTTAGCACACATGGATGCACGAGGAAGGGAAGGGAAGTACATGTGTGGGTCTTGATCTTCTTTCACCACCTTTGTTCGGAACATGCATGAACACAATGCAAAAGGGTTTGGAGAGAGGAAGATGGGAGTGCGAGGGCATGAGGCAAGGAAGGAGAGGTGGTTGTTGTTATAAATTTCTTGTGGTTCTTTGTATTGCCTTGAAAAATTGGTTGAAGAGATTGGATTTGAGAAAAACAGCTTGAAGTAGCAAAAGTGAAAAATGTTATTGAAATTGTTGTGTTTCAAGGGAGGGGGACCTTGTTCACTCGACCAAACACATGAAAGAGGAAGGAGAGGAAGCACATCCCTTTTGAGCGTGGCGACGGTTCTCGGCTTGAACTTGAACTTGAGGTTCCGGATGTTGAGCTTGTCAATGTTGTAGAAGGCAGCCATTTCGTCGCCGCCAACGAAGAGGGTGGTGAGGCGCATGAACATGTTGTGGGCAAAGATCTCGAAGTTGTGCACGCCGATGGAGGCGGCCGCTACGCCACCGCCAATGATGAGGGCGGCAAGGCGTATGCTCATGTCGTAGTCAAAGGTCTCGAAGTAGGCGTCGCCGACGGAGGCGGCCGCTACGCGTAGCCAGCCGCCAATGTTGAGGGCAGCGGCATGCTGGGGCAAACCCGTGAAGTAGTCGGCATTGACATGGCCCGATGGCCTACCCCGGTCGCCAATGGTGTGGGCGGCGACGAGGAATCCCATGTTGATGACCATGATGTTGTCGGGGTCGCCAATGAAGACGGCGTTCGGGCCCGTGGTATTCCATGAGCATCCATACATCGAACATGAGCCGGCCCATTGCACTACACTTTCACAACACTCACAGCACAAAATACATACCACACATACTACACGGACAACAAACAGACACCAAGGCTGCACGTGGAGCCAAGGTAACGAGTTGGATGCTTGAATAGAATTTGAGGGAATGAGCATCGCTTCCCAAGGCTGCTCCTGGAGCCTAGGCAAGTGATGACCAACAATTAAGAGGTCTGAAAGTAGTGTAATTGCGTACCAAGGCTGCTCGTGGAGCCTAGGGACACGGAGTAAGATCTCGGAGTGCTTTGGAGACGATTTAATTATGTTTGAATGAAAGTTGGATAGCCAAGGTTGGAAAATTAACCTAGGCTCAAAATTAAAAGGTGTGGTGTTGGAAAAGAGGTGCCAAGGTCGCCCTTGGGACCTAGGCATGGATTTCACATAAACATGGAAATTAGAAAGACCAAATGGAAAATTCATCTCATGTGGAAGATATTGGAAAATGCCAAGTGGACAATTTGAAGTGAAATTTATAGGCGAAAGCAATGCATTATGGGGTGGGGTGTTCAAACTCGGTTTGCCAAATCTGCTACCATGTACCGAGTACGCATGGCTAACGCTGGGCTCATGATATTTATCCAAGGAAAACCTCTTATGCATTTCATTTATAAAACTATTTTGACCTAACGTTATAAAATCCATTTCCATTGATTGTGGAAAATCTTGTTTACCTTGCTTTGCTTCGCTAGGACCTACCCGAGGCGAACACTAGCACTCCACAATGCACAAGGCACAAGACAACACGTACGAACACAAGCGCAGAACAATTGCACAAATACACACTTTTGGGCCGGCTCAAGTCTGTGAAACAAACATGGGAGAGTGCACTCTTGAGGATTGGGTTAAGACCTTGTTGCGAAGATGTCTCTTACCCTGAACCTTCATCGAATTCTGATTACATCTCCATCTCGAAAGTTCATGGTGACATCTCTTCAAACCTTTACCCATGATCATTACCTATAGCCATGAATGTTGCCCATGAATGAGGTAATACATACCAATCTCTCAAGAATCGGACAGATTTGAGGAGGATCGGGGAGACGAGAGCACAAGCATGGCAAAACATCAATGATTCGCATATCCAAAATGATGGGATGTGCTTTTACAATCCCATTTTGGGCTGAGCTGAAAACTGCTCGAAATCGGCTCATTTTGGATTCATTGGATGTGGATCGAGCTGAAAATCGTAATTTGATATCCCAAAACTCTGAAAATGTTGACGTCCATAGATCGTGAATTTCTGGCACGGGCGACGACTGCGCTGTTCGCGCCGAGGCCAATGCTCGATCATCAGCAGAAATTTCTGCAAATTTCTGCAGCTGGTATGCTTCTGTGCTCAAGTCTGGTACAACGCGCGCAGTGCAAGGATTCCCCCTAAGTAGCACTTCCGCCCTCCTTGGGGCCCCCGGGATGGCACGGGTGAGGCTGCAAATTCTGAATTCGTCCCCCCTTCGATTGGGGCTCCTCAAGAAAGCAAGGGTTACGTTGCACTTCCGCCCTCTTTTGCGCCCCCGAGAAGGCTAGGGTGAGGCAGCCCATTCTGATGTTGTCCCCGTTTTGTTTGCGGATCCCCGAGAATGCAGGGGTTACGTAGCACTTCTACCCTCTTTCTTGCCCCCGAGAAGGTAGGGGTGAAGCAGCCAATTTTGATTTTGTCCCGCTTTGTTTGGGGGTCCCCGAGGACGCAAGGGTTAGGTCGCACTTCCGTCCTCTTTTGGGCCCCCGGGAAGGCAAGGGTGAGGCAGCCAATTCTGATTTTGTCCCCCTTTGTTTGGGGACCCCCGAGAACGCAGGGGTTACATCGCAGTTCCGCCCTCTTTTGCGCCCCGGAGAAGACAAAGGTGAGGCAGCCAATTTTGATTTTGTCCCCCTTTGTTTGGGGATCCCTGGGATTTCAATTGTTACGTAGCACTTCCGCCCTCTTTTGGGCCCCCGAGAAGGCAGAGGTGAGGCAGCCAATTCTGATTTTGTCCCCCTTTGTTTGCAGATCCGTGGCCCTTTGTTTGGGGATCTCCGATGACGCAGGGGTTACGTAGCACTTCCGCCCTCTTTTGGGCCCCCGAGAATGAATGGATGAAGCACCCAATTCTGATTTCGTCCCCCTTTGTTTGGGCATCCCCGAAAATGCAGGGGTTACATCGCAGTTCCGCCCTCTTTTGCGCCCCGGAGAAGACAACGGTGAGGCAGCCAATTCTGATTTTGTCCCCCTTTGTTTGGGGATCCACGGGATTTGAGATGTTACGCAGCAGTTCCGCCCTCTTTTGGGCCCCTGAGAATGCATGGATGAGGCGGCCATTTTTGATTTGGCCCTCCTTTGTTTGGGGAGCCCCGAGAATGCAGGGGTTACATCGCAGGTCCGCCCTCTTTTGCACCCCGGAGAACACAAAGGTGAGGCATCCAATTCTGATTCTGTCCCCCTTTGTTTGCGGATCTGTGCCCCTTTGTTTGGGGATCCTCAGGGACGCAACCGTTCCGTAGCACTTCCGCCCTTTTTAGGGCCCCCGAGAAGGCGGGGCTGAGGCAGCCAATTCTGATTTTGTCCTCCTTTCTTTGCGGATCTGTGCCTCTTTGTTTGGAGATCCCCGAGGACGCAGGGTTTACGTAGCACTTCCGCCCTCATTTGGGCCCCCGAGAAGGCGGGGGTAAGGCAGCCAATTCTGATTTTGTCTGCCTTTGTTTGAGGATCCGTGGCCCTTTGTTTGGGGATCCCCGATGACACAGGGGTTACGTAGCACTTCCGCCCTCTTTTGGGCCCTCAAGAATGCATGGATGAGGCAGCCCTTTTTGATTTCGTCCCCCCTTGTTTGGGGACCCCCGAGAATGGAGGGGTTACATCGCACGTCCGCCCTCTTTTGCGCCCCGGAGAAGACAACGGTTAGGCAGCCAATTCTGATTTTGTCCCCCTGTGTTTGCGGCTCCCTGGGATTTCAGGTGTTACGTAGCACTTCCGCCCTCTTCTGTCCCCCTTTGTTTGGGGGTCCCCGATGCCGCAAGTGTTAGGTCGCACTTCCACCCTCTTTTGGGCCCCCGGGAAGGCATGGGTGAGGCAGCCAATTCTCATTTTGTCCCCCTTTGTTTGGGGACGCCCGAGAATGCAGGGGTTACATCGTAGTTCCGCCCTATTTTGCGCCCCGGAGAAGACCAAGGTGAGGCAGCCAATTCTGATTTTGTCCCCCTTTGTTTGGGGATCCCTGGGATTTCAGGTGTTACGTAGCACTTCTGCCCTCTTTTGGGCCCCCGAGAAGGCAGGGCTGAGGCAGCCAATTCTGATTTTGTCCCCCTTTCTTTGCGGATCCGTGGCCCTTTGTTTGGGGATCCCCGAAGACGCAAGGGTTACCCAGCACTTCCGCCCTCTTTTGGGCCCCCGAAAAGACACGGGTGAGTCATCCAATTCTGATTTTGTCCCCCTTTCTTCGCGGATGAGTGCCCCTTTGTTCGGGGATCCCCGAGGACGCAAGGGTTACATAGCACTTCCGCCCTCTTTTGGGCCACCGAAAAGACACGGGTGAGGCAGCCAATTCTGATTTTGTCCCCCTTTCTTGGCGGATGAGTGCCCCTTTGTTTGGGGATCCCCGAGGACGCAAGGGTTACGTAGCACTTCCGCCCTCTTTTGGGTCCCCGAGAAGACACGGGTGAGGCAGCCAGTTCTGACTTTGTCCCCCTTTATTTGGGTTTGCCCAACAATGCAGGGGCTACGTTGCACTTCCGCCCTTTTTGGGGCCCGAGAAGGTAGAGGTGAGGCAGCCAATTATGATTTCGCCCCCCTTTGTTTGGGGATCCCCGAGAATCTAGGGGGTTACGTAGCACTTCTGCCCTGTTTTGGGCCCCGAGAAGGCTGGGGTGAGGTAGCCAATTCTGATTTCCTCCCCTTTGTCTAGGAACCCATGAGGATGTAGGGACTACATAGCACATCCGCCCTTTTATGGGACCCCGAGAAGGCAAGGATGAGGCACCCCATTTCGATTTTGTCCACCTTTTGTTTTGGGGTCCCCGAGAATGTAGTGGTTACGCAGTACTTCTGCCCTCCTTTGGTCTCACGAGAAGACCGGGGTGCGGCAGCCAATGCTGATTTCGTCCCCCCTTTGTTTGGGGTTCCCCGAGGATGCAGGGGTTACGTAGCACCTCCGCCCTCTGTTGGGCCCCCGGGAAGGAAGGGGTGAGGTAGCCAATTTTGTTTTCGTCCCCCTTTCTTTTGGGGATCCCCGAGGACGCAAGGGTTACATAGCACTTCTACCCTCTTATGGGCCCCCGAGAAGGTAGGGGTGAGGAAGCCAATTCTGATTTGGTTCCCCTTTTGTTTGGGGATCCCCAAGGACGCAGGGGTAACGTAGCACTTCCGCCCTCTTTTGGGCCCCCGAGAAGGTAGGGGTGAGGAAGCCAATTCTGATTTGGTTCCCCTTTTGTTTGGGGATCCCCAAGGACGCAGGGGTAACATAGCACTTCCGCCCTCTTTTGGGCCCCCGAGAAGGCAGTCGGGATGCAGCCAATACTGACTTCGTCTGCCTTTATTTGGGGATCCCCGAGGACGCATGGGTTGCGTAGCACTTCCGCCCTCTTTTGGGCCCTCAAGAAGGTAGGGGTGAGGCAACCAATTCCGATTTCCTCCCCCTTTGTTTGGGAACTGGTGAGGATTGCAGGGATTACATAGCACTTCCGCCCTCTTTTGGGCCCTGGAGAAGGCAGAGATGAGGCAGGCGATTCTGATTTTGTCCCCCTTTGTTTGGGGATCCCCAAGATTTCAGGTGTTACATAGCACTTCCACCCCCCTTTGGGCCCCTGATAAGGCAGGGTTGAGGCTGCCAATTCTGATTTCGCCCCCCTTGCTTTGGGGATCCTCAAGAATGCAAGGGTTATGTTGCACTTCTGCCCTATTTTGGGCCTCCGAGAAGGCTAGAGTGAGGCAGTCAATTCTGATTTTGCCCCCCTGTTCTTTGGGGGTACCTGAGAATGCAAGGGTTACGTAGCACTTCCGCCCTCTTTTGGGCCCCCGGGAAGGCAGGGGTGAGGCAGCCAGTCATGATTTGGTCCCCCTTTGCTTGGGTATGGCCGAGGACGCACGGCTTACATAGCACTTCCGCCGTCTTTTGGGCCCCCGGGAAGGCAGGGTTGAGGCAGCCAACTCTAATTTTGTCCCCCTTTGTTTGGGGATCCCTGGGAATTCAAGGGTTACATACCAGTGCCGCCCTCTTTTGGGCCCACGAGAAGGCCAGGGTCAGGCAGCCAATTCTGATTTTGTCCCCCTTTTGTTTGGGGATCCCCGAGAATGCAGGGGTCACGTAGCACTTCCGCCCTGTTATGGGCCCCCGGGAAGGCACGGGTGACGTAGCCAATTCTGCTTTCGTCCCTCTTTCTTTGGGTATGCATGACATTGCAAAGGTGACATAGCACGTCGGCCCTCTTTTGGGCCCCCGAGGAGGCACGGGTGAGGCAACCAATTCTGGTTTCCTCCTTGTTTGTTTGGGGATCCCCAGAATCCAGGGGTTACATAGCACTTCCGCCCTCTTATGGGCCCCGAGGAAGGCAGGGCCGAGGTAGCCAATGCCCATTTCGTCCCCCTTTGTTTGGGTATGCCCCACAACGCAAGGGTTACATAGCACGTCCGCCCCTTTTTGGGCCCCCGAGAAGGCAGAGGTGAGGTAGCCAATGCTCACTTCGTCCCCTTTTGTTCGGGGATCCCCGAGAATCCAGTTGTTACGTAGCACTTCTGCCCTCGTTTGGGCCTCCGAGAAAGCAGGGTTGAGGCAGCCAATTCTGATTTCGCCCCCCTTTGTCTAGGAACCCATGACGATGCAGGGACTATGTAGCACTGCCGCCCTCCTTTGGGCCCTTGAAAAGGCTAGGGTGGGGCAGCCTATGCCGATTTCGTCCCCTCCGGTTTGGGTATGCCCCATAACGCAAGGGTTACATAGCATGTCCGCCCTCTTTTGGGGCCCCGAGAAGGCACGGGTAAGGCAGCCAATTATGATTTCGTTCCCATTTGTTTGGGGATCCCCAAGAATCAAGGGGTTACGTAGCACTTCCGCCCTGGTTTGGGCACCCGGGAAGGCAGGGATGAGGTACCGGATTCTGTTTCCGTTCCCCTTTGTTGGGCATCCCCAAGGACGCAGGGGTTACATAGCACTTCCGCTCTCTTATGGGCCCCCGAGAGGCAGGGTTGAGGCAGCCAATGCTAACTTCGTCCCCCTTTATGTGGGGATCCCCAAGGACGCACGGGTTACATAGCAGTTCCGCCCTCTTTTGGGCCCCCGAGAAGGCAGGGGTGAGGCAGCCAATGCTGACTTCGTCCCCCTTTGTTTGGGGATCCCCAAGGACGCATGGGTTACATAGCACTTCGGCCCTCTTTGGGGCCCCCGAGAAGGCTGGGGTGAGGCGGCCAATTCTGATTTGGGCCCCCTTTGTTTGGGGATCCCCAAGGACGCACGGGTTACATAGCAGTTCCGCCCTCTTTTGGGCCCCCGAGAAGGCAGGGGTGAGGCAGCCAATGCTGACTTCGTCCCCCTTTATTTGGGGATCCCCAAGGACGCATGGGTTACATAGCACTTCGGCCCTCTTTGGGGCCCCCGAGAAGGCTGAGGTGAGGCGGCCAATTCTGATTTGGGCCCCCTTTGTTTGGGGATCCCCGAGGACGCAGGGGTTACGTAGTTCTTTTGCGCTCTTTCGGGCCTGTGAGAAGGTACAAGCGAGGTAGCCAATTCTGATTCTTCCCCCTTTGTTTGGGAACCCGTGAGAACGCACGGGTTACGTAGCAGTTCCGCCCTCTTTTGGGCCCCGGAGAAGGCAGTGATGAGGCAAGCAATTCTGACTTTGTCCCCGTTTGTTTGAGGATCCCCGAGATTTCAAGTGTTACATAGCACTTCCACTCTCCTTTGGGCCCTTGATAAGGCAGGGTTGAAGCAGCCACTGCTGATTTCGCCCCCTTGCTTTGGGGATCCTCAAGAACGCATGGGTTATGTTGCACTTCTGCCCTCTTTTGGGCCCTCGAGAAGGCTAGAGTGAGGCAGCCAATTCAGATTTTGTCCCCCTTTTATGTGGAGGTCCCCAGGAGCGCAGGGGTTACGTAGCACTTCCGCCCTCTTTTGGGCCCCCGGGAAGGCAGGGGTGAGGTAGCCAATTCTGATTTGGTCCCCCTTTGTTTGGGTATGGCCGAGGGCGAAGGGGTGACTTAGCACTTCCGCTCTCTTATGGGCCCCCGACAAGGCAAGGGTGAGGCTGCCAATGCTGACCTCGTCCCCCTTTGTTTGGGGATCCCCAAGAATCCGGGGGTTACGCAGTACTTCCGTCCTCCTTTGGGCCACCGGGAAGGCAGGGGTGAGGTAGCCAATTCTGATTTCATCCCCCTTTGTTCTTGGTTCCTCGAGATTTCACATGTTGCGTCGCACTTCTGCCCTCTTTTGGGCCACGAGAAGGCAAAGGTGATGTAGCCAACTTTGAATTCGTCCCCCTTGTTTGGGGATCCCCGAGATTTCAAGTGGCACATAGCCCTTTCACCCTTTGTTGGGCCCCCGAGAAGGCACTGATGAGGCAGCCAATGCTGATTTCGTCCTCCTTTTGTGAGGGGATCCCCGAGATTTTAGGGTGTTACGTAGCACGTCCGCCCTCTTTTGGGCCCCCGAGATGGCAGGGCTGGGGCAGCCAATTCTAATTTTGGCCCCTTTGCTTTGGAGATCCCTAAGAACCCGGGAGTTACGTCGCACTTCCGCCCTCTTTGGGGACCCCGAGAAGGCAAGGATGAGGCACCCAATTCTGATTTCGCCCTCCTTTGTTGGGGTATCCTGGAGAATGCAAGGGTCGCGTTGCACTTCCACCCTTTTTGGGGTCCCCAAGAAGGGTGAGGTAGCCAATATCGACTTCGTCCCCCTTTGTTTGGGGATCCCCGAGGACGCAAGGGTTACGTAGCACTTCCGTCCTCTTTTGGGCCTCCGAGAAGGCAGTGGTGAGGTAGCCAATTTTGAATTTTTCCCCCGTTTTTGCGGATCTCTGAGAGTTCAGGTGTTACGTAGCCATTTCGCCCTCTTTTGGGCCCCCGAGAAGGCAGGGGTGAGGCAACCAATGCTGATTTGGTCCGCCTTTGTTAGGGAATCCGCGAGGACGCAGGGGTTACGTAGCACTTACGCCCTCTTTTGGGTCCTAGGGAAGGCAAGGGTGAGGTAGCCAATTCTGGCCCCCTTTGTTTGGGGATCCGTGAGGACGCAAGGATGCGTAGCATTTCCGCCCTCTTATGGGCCGTCGAGAAGACAAGGTTGAGGCGGCCAATGCTGACTTCGTCCCCCTTTGTTTGGGGATCCCCGGCGATTCAGGGGGTTATGTAGCACTTCTGCCCTCTTTTGGGCCTGTGAGAAGGTACAAGCGAGGTAGCCAATTCTGATTCTTCCCCCTTTGTTTGGGAACCCGTGAACACGCAGGGGTTACATAGCACTTCCGCCCTCTTTCGGGCCCTCGAGAAGGCAGTGATGAGGCGGGCAATTCTCATTTCGTCCCCCTTTGTTTGGGGACCCCCGAGAGTGCAGGGGTCACGTAGTTCTTCCGCCCTCTTTTGGGCCCTGGAGAAGGCAGAGATGAGGCAGGCGATTCTGATTCTGTCCCCGTTTGTTTAAGGATCCCCGAGATTCCAAGTGTTACATAGCACTTCCACCCTCCTTTCGGGCCCTGATAAGGCAGGGGTGAGGCTGCCAATTCCGATTTCACCCCCCTTGCTTTGGGGATCCTCAAGAATGCAAGGGTTATGTTGCACTTCCGCCCTCTTTTGGGCCTCCGAGAAGGCTAGAATGAAGCACGCAACTCAGATTTTTTCCTCTTTTTCTTTGGGGGTCCCAGAGAATGGAAGGTTTACGTAGCACTTCCGCCCTCTTTTGGGCCCCCGGGAAGGCAGGGGTGAGGTAGCCAATTATGATTGCGTTTCCCTGTGTTTGGGTATGCTCCAGGACGCAGGGGGTTACTTAGCGCTTCCGCTCTCTTATGCACCCCGAAGAAGGCAAGGGTGAGGCAGCCAATGCTGATTTCCTCCCCCTTTGTTTGGGGATCCCCGAGGACGAAGGGGTTGTGTAGCACTTCCGCCCTCTTTTGGGCCCCCGGGAAGGCAGGGGTCAGAGAGCCAATTATGTTTGTTTGTTTGGGTTTGCCCCTTTGTTTGGGTTTGCCCGAAAACACACGGCTTACGTAGCACTTTTGCCCTCTTATGCGCCCCCGAGAAGACAAGGGTGTGGCTGCCAATGCTGACCTCGTCCCCCTTTGTTTGGGGATCCCCGAGGATCCGGGGGTTACGCAGCACTTTTGCCCTCTTCTGGGCCCCCAAGAACGCAGGGGTGGGGTAGCCAATTCTGATTTCGTCCCTCTTTGTTTTGGGATCCCCAAGGACGCACGTAATACGGTGGGCATGGTCCCCGTCACACCAAGGCATACCAGGCAACGAAAGGGGGGATGCGCTAGCCGAGAAAGGGAGGCAAGACTACCCTCTCCTCAGGTACCCTTTCCCAGGGGGAGCCTTAGACGCAGTGTGTGCGCAGTGCAACTATTTGGGCGTCTGGCCGTACTAGAGACCCATACTTTGTGATACTAGGGGCCCCTAGGGGCATCATGGTGACCCGTAGCGTAGTTTTTGGACTTCTAATTTTGTCCCCCTTTGTTGGGGACCCCCGAGAATGCAAGGGTGACGTAGCATTTCCGCCCTCTTTTGGCCCCCAACCTTCCGGTGCTATTGAGGAAACCGGGACAATCTTTGATTCCGCTCTGTCGCGTGGTGCATCATGGTGACCCTTGGCCTAGGTTTTGTTTTCTGATTTTGTTCCCATTTGTTGGGGACCCCCGAGAATGCAGGGGTGACGTAGCATTTCCGCCCTCTTTTGGGCCCCAACCTTCTGGTGCTATTGAGGAAACCGGGACAATCTTTGAATCCACGCTTTGTCGCGTGGTGCATCATGGTGACCCCTGGCCTAGGTTTTGACTTCTGATTTTGTTCCCCTTCTTTTGGGGACCCCCGAGAATGCTAGGGTGACGTAGCATTTCCGCCCTCTTTTGGGCCCCAACCTTCCAGTGCTATTGAGGAAACCGGGACAATCTTTGAATCCACGCTTTGTTGCGTGGTGCATCATGGTGACCCTTGGCCTAGGTTTTGACTTCTGATTTTGTTCCCCTTCTTTTGGGGACCCCCGAGAATGCAGGGGTGACGTAGCATTTCCGCCCTCTTGGGGCACTTGGGCATCGTAAGGATCATATGGAGGGGATCCGGTACGGAGTTGCATGAGTACGTGCGTGTACTCTTGCATTTGCAGCAATTTTTGATTCGAAGACAAGGACGACACCCTCCATATGGTCCATGGGAACACGTACCTGCACATGTATGGACCGCACCTACACAGGAGGACAATGATGATGAGGATGTTGTGGGTGATGATGGGGATGTTTGTGCCCTTTGTTGCACCAAGTTTGACCCCGAAAAGATGTCCATGTGTGACAAGTGTGAATTGCAATATTGTACGGATTGCATTGACACGCACACATGTGACAGTGTGACATTTCTTTGATTCTGCAACTGTGTCATGTTGTGCACAAAAGTTGCGTATTCTCAATGTGTACTTAGTTGACAATGGACCAAAAAGACAGTTGTGTGTTCTTGAGGGTGGCGACCAATGCGCTGTTCATGGCTTTTCCAGTTGTGCATGATGTGTGTTATGTGAAGGGAAGGTAGTTTGCAACTTTCTTGAGCTGGGGCAGTTTGGGTCACCTAATTCTAAGGGCGTTTCCAAGGGGTGTGCTTGGGGGCTCTTCGGGGGGAACATAGTCTAAAAGTAGCGCGCAGTGCGCGCGCAGTGCAAAGATTCCCCCCCAAACAAGCAGGAAATTTCCCACACACCCAGCCCGGCAGCTCCAATCAAGGGGCGTGCACAACCTTTGTTTGAATGTGATTCCGATAAGGAAACAACAGTGGCTATGACACTTTTCAACACGCCTTCTCAAGCTAGCTCAGATGACTAGGAAACAGATGTCTTCCCAACACCACATCCTGTGGTGAGTTCGCTGTTGGGTGCCCCCTGTCCCTATGCGACCCCCTCCCCACTGGCGGTTTGGAGGGCGTTGGGACTCGAACCGATGTCTGACACACGCCTCCCCTCAGGGGATAAAGAGGCATTGTCGCCAACATCACAGCCCATGTACCTGCGAGCATCAGCCCTACCGGATCCTGAGCCTCTAGATTCGGTAGAACGATGCCTCTTTGCTGACTCAGATGAGTGCAGCACTGATGCCAGTGAAAATTGTAAAGCTAGGAAGAAGAGGGCAAAGCTGAAGGGTCACCGACCCTCACAGTAACGCTCAGCAAACCCCCACCGCACACGGCGTGAAGCGCCGTGGCTCCATGTAGTCTTTCTTGCTTCTGTGCATGTAGACCTTTGCAAACACATTGGCCTGTGTCCTGTCACGGGAGCACACCCCATCATCATGGTGCGGGGAGGACGGCACATGAAACGAGTGGGCGGACAGCAGTCTGGACGGCCGAGACCGCCCGTACCGCCCACGCCACAAGAGGCACGCCAGCGCCTAAAAGTGCAAGCACCCAGATCACTACAAGAGGTGGAAGATGAGGCCTTGGGGTTCCTCGACTCCACCCGTGACGCCATCCAATGGTGTCAAAACCAGCAAGTGTGGATCAGACTGCTGATCCAGGGACCATCCCGCGTGATGGTTGAAATCGTCACCACACTCGGCGCACCAGAACCAATGACACATTAGGAGTTGTTTTCGCTATTGGTTGCCATCTACTGGATGCTTAAACAGCGTGTTTGTGAAAACATGCGCATCAGCTCGACTCGTAAAAGAGAGGACTAGCTGCGCACGTTCAACTGGGAGGCCACACTGATGGTGCCCACTGTGGCAGGGCGCCGGCTAGTGTGCACATCAGCAGGTAGATCAGGGGAATATTATCATGTCTCGTTTGCAGGGATGCCAGAAGTGCTGAAGCACTTTTAGCAGGCATTATTCCATGCATTTGACCCCATCTCGGGAGATGCGACACGCTTTCTTTATACGTTGTTGCTCACACTCCCTTCTGTTAGGCAGTACTAATGAAGAGCCACGTGTCTTGTCACGAGCGCAGCCCAGGGTGTCCTGACGCCTAGGGCAGATTTTGTCAGGTTCACCAGAATATAACGAGGAAATATACTGTCAGGGACCTACCTTCACGGGTCCCATCCTTTGGTCTTGCCTTAAGGTTTAGCAAGGGTACAGGGGGACATGTAGGGGGAAGCAGCAGGAGGGATCAGATCGCAGGCAGAGCAGGCCACCACAGAGCCAGCATTCATGCACCTCTGATTGTACATACTGAACTCCAAGAACCTATTGAACGCTGCAGTGGCTACAATCCTAGCTTTGAGGAGCTGTGGGGAGCGTTTGAGAATCTCGAATGAGACCAAGGACACACAAGATACAAAGCACTTCCGCCCTCCTTTGGGCCCCCGAGAAGGCTAGGGTGAGGCAACCAATTCTGATTTTGCCCCCCTTTTGTTTGTGGATCCCCGAAAATGCAGGGGTCACGTAGCACTCCTGCCCTCTTTTGGGCCCGCGAGAAGGCAAGGTTGAGGCAGCCAGTGGTGATTTCGTCCCCCTTTGCTTGGGTATACCCGACATCGCAAGCGTTACATAGCATGTCCGCCCTTTTTTGAACCCCCGAGAAGGCAGGGTTGAGGCAGCCAATTCTGATTTCGTCCCCCTTTTGTTTGGGGATCCCCAAGAATCCAGGGCTTACATGGCACTTCTACCCTCTTTTCGGCCCGTGAGACGGCAAGGGTGAGGCAGCCAATTCTACTTTCGCCCCCCTTTGTTTGGGGATACCCGAGAATCCAGGGGTTACATAGCACTTCCGCCCTCTTTTCGGCCCCCGGGAAGGCAGGGGTGAGGTAGCCAATTCTGATTTCCTCCGCGTTTGTTTGGGTATCCTCGGGATTTCAGGTATTGTGTAGCACTTGTGCCCTCTTTTGGGCCCAAAAGAAGGCAGAGGTGAGGTAGCCAACTTTGAATTCGTCCCCCTTTGTTTGGGGATCCCCGAGATTTCAAGCGTTACAGAGCCCTTTCTCCCTTTTTTGGCACCCCCAAAAGGCACTGATGAGGCGGCCAATGCTGATTTCATCCTCCTTTTGTGAGGGGATCCCCGAGATTTTAGGGTCTTACGTAGCACGTCCGCTCTCTTTTGGGCCCCCGAGATGGCATGGGTGAGGCAGCCAATGCTGACTCCGTTGCCCTTTGTTTGGGGATCCCCAAGGACGCAGGGGTTGTGTGGCACTTCCACGCTTTTTTGGGCCCCCGAGAAGGCAGGGGTGAGGTAGCCAATTCTGATTTCATCCCCCTTTGTTTGAGGATCCTACAGATTTGAGGTGTTACGTAGCACTCCTGCCCCCTTTTGGGCCCCAACGAAGGCGGAGTTGAGGTACCCAATTGTGAATTTGTCCCCCTTTGTTTGGGGATCCCCGAGATTTCAGGTGTTACGTAGCCATTTCGCCCTCTTTTGAGCCCCCAAGAAGGCACGGGTGAGGCAACCAATGCTGATTTGGTCCACCTTTGTTAGGGAATCTGCGAGGACGCAGGGGTTACGTAGCACTTCTGCCCTCTTTTGAGCCCCCCGAAGGCAGGGGTGAGGTAGCCAATTCTGTTTTGGTCCCCAATGGTTTGAGGATCCCCGAGGACGCAGGAGTTGCGTAGCACTTCCGCCCTCTTATGGCCCCCCCTGAAGGCACAGTTGAGGTAGCCAATGCTGACTTCGTCCCCCTTTGTTTGGGGATCCCCGAGGACACATGGGTTACGTAGCACATCTGCCCTCTTTTGGGCCCCCGAGAAGGCAAGGTTGAGGCAGCCAATGTTGACTTTGTCGCCCTTTGTTTGGGGATCACTAAGGACACAAGCGTTACGTAGCACTTCTACCCTCTTTTGGGCCCCAAGGAAGGCAGGGGTGAGGTTGCCAATTCTGATTTGGTCCCCCTTTGTTTGGAGATCCCCGAGGACGCAGGAGCTGCGTAGCACTTCTGCCCTCTTATGGGTTCCCGAGACGGCAAGGTTGAGGCCGCCAATGTTGACTTTGTCGCCCTTTGTTTGGGGATCCCCGAGGGAGCAGGGGTTACGTAGCACTTCCGTCCTCTTTTGCGCCCCCGAGAAGGCAAGGTTGAGGCAGCCAATGTTGACTTTGTCGCCCTTTGTTTGGGGATCCCTAAGGACACAAGCGTTACGTAGCACTTCTACCCTCTTTTGGGCCCCAAGGAAGGCAAGGGTGAGGTTGCCAATTCTGATTTGGTCCCCCTTTGTTTGGGTATGCCCGAGGACGTAGGGGTTTTGTAGCACTTCCGCCCCGTTTTGGGCCCCCGTGAAGGCACAGATGAGGTAGCCAATGCTGACTTTGTCCCCCTTTGTTTGGGGATCCCCGAGGACGGAAACCGTCACGTAGCACTTCCGCCCTCTTTTGGGCCCCCGTGAAGGCACAGCTGAGGTAGCCAATGCTGACTTCGTCCCCGTTTGTTTGGGGATCCCCGAGGACGCATGGGTTACGTAGCACATCTATCCTCTTTTGGGCCCCCGAGAAGGCAGGGGTGAGGGAGCCAATCCTAACTTTGTCGCCCTTTGTTGGCGGATCCCCGAGGACGCAGGGGTTACGTAGCACTTCCGCCCTCTTATGGGCCCCCAAGAAGGCAAGGTTGAGGCACCCAATGCTGAATTCGTCGCCCTTGGTTTGGGGATCCCCAAGGACGCACGCATTATGTAGCACTTCCGCCCTCTTTTGGGCCCCCGAGAAGGCAGGGATGAGGTAGCCAATTCTGATTCGGTCCCCCTTTGTTTGGGTATGCCCGAGGACGCAGGGATTTCGTAGCACTTCCGCTCTCTTATGGGGCTCCGAGACAGCAAGGGTGAAGCAGCCAATTTGGGCCCGCGGGAAGGCAGGGGTGAGGTAGCCAATTTTGAATTCATCCTCCTTTGTTCGTGGTTCCTCGAGATTTCAGGTGGTACGTAGCACTTCCACCCTCTTTTGGGCCCCCGAGAAGGCAGAGGTGAGGTAGCCAACTTTCAATTCGTCCCCCCTTTGTTTGGGCATCCCTGAGATATCAAGTGTTACATAGCCCTTTCGCCCTCTTTTGGGCCCCCGAGAAGGCACTGATGAGGCAGCCAATGCTGATTTCTTCCTCCTTTTGTGAGGGGATCCCCGAGATTTTAGGGTCTTACGTAGCACGTCCGCCCTCTTTTGGGCCCCCGAGATGGCAGGGCTGGGGCAAGCAATTCTGATTTTGGCCCCCTTGCTTTGGAGATCCCTAAGAACCCAGGAGTTACGTAGCGCTTCCGCCCTCTTTGGGGACCTCGAGAAGGCAAGGATGAGGCACCCAATTCTGATTTCGCCCTCCTTTGTTGGGGTATCCTGGAGAATGCAGGGGTTGCGTTGCACTTCCACCCTTTTTGGGGTCCCCAAGAAGGGTGAGGTAGCCAATACCGACTTCGTCCCCCTTTGTTTGGGGATCCCCGGGGACGCAAGGGTTACGTAGCACTTCCGCCCTCTTTCCTCGTGAAGGAAGGGGTCAAGCGGCCAACTCTGATTTCGTCCCCCTTTGTTTGGGGATCCCCGAGAGTTCAGGGTTTAGTTAGCACTTCTGCCCTCTTTTGGGCCCCCGAGAAGGCGGGGGTGAGGCGGCCAATTCTGATTTCGTTCCCCTTTGTTTGGTGATCCCTGAGGACGCAGGGGTTACGTAGCACTTCCACCCTCTTTTGGACCCTGGAGAAGGCACGGTTGAGGCAGCCAATGGTGATTTCGTCCCCCTTTGTTGGCAGATGCCCGAGGATGCAAGGGTTACGTAGCATTTCCGCCCTCTTATGGGCCCCGGAGAAAGTAGGGGTGAGGCAGCCAATTCTGATTTCGTCCCCCTTTGTTTGGAGATTGCCCAGGACGCAGGGGTTACGTAGCACTTCTGCCCTCTTTTGGGCCCTAAGGAAGGCAGGGTGAGGTAGCCAATGCTGATTTGGTCCCCCTTTGTTTGGGTATACCCGAGGACACAAGGGTTTCGTAGCACTTCCGCTCTCTTGTGGGGCCCCCAGGAGGCAAGGGTGAAGCAGCCAATTTGCGCCCCTGAGAAGGCAGGGGTGAGGCACTCAATTCTGATTTCTTCCCCCTTTGTTTGGGGATCCCCAAGGACGAAGGGGCTACGCAGCACGTCCGCCCTCTTTTGGGCCCCCGAGAAGGCAGGGGTGAGGCAGCCATTACTGATTTCATCTCTTTTCGTTTGGGCATCCCCGAGATTTCAAGTGTTTCGTAGCACTTCTGCCCTCTTTTTGGCCCTCCAAAAGGCAGGGGTGAGGCAGCCAATTCTGATTTTGTCCCCCTTTGTTTGGGGACCCCTGAGAATGCACGGGTCCATAGCATGTTCGCCCTCTTTTGGCCCCCCCAAAAGGCAGAGCTGAAACAGCAAATTCTGATTTCGTCCCCCTTTGTTTGGGGAGCCCCGAGATTTCAGGTGTTACGTAGCCTTTGCTGATTTCGTCCCCCCTTGTTTGGGGATCCCTGATGCTTCAAGAGTTGCGCACCACTTCCGCCCCTTTTGGGCCCCCCCAAAAGGCAGGCGTGAGCCAGCCAATTCTGATTTCATCCCCTTTTCTTTGCGGATCCGTGCCCCTTTGTTTGGGGATCCCCGAGGACGCAAGGGTCACGTAGCACTTCCGCCCTCCTTTGGGCCCCCGAGAAGGCAGGGGTGAGGCAGCCAATTCTGATTTTGTCCCCCTTTGTTTGGCGATCTCCGAGTCCGCAAGGGCCACGTAGCACTTCCGCCTTCCTCAGGGCCCCCGAGAAGGCACGGGTGAGGCGGCCAATTCTGATTTTGTCCCCCTTTTTGGGGGGGATCCCCCATAATGCAAAGGTTGTGTAGGACTTCCGCCCTCTTTTGGGCCCCCAAGAAGGCACGCGTGAGGTAGCCAATTCTGATTTTGTCCCCCTTTTCTGAGGGATCCCCGAGGACGCAAGGTAACGTAGCACTTCCGCCCTCTTTTGGGCCCCCCGGGAAGGCAGGGGTGAGGCAGCCAATTCAGATTTCGTCCCCCTTTGTTTGGGGATCCCCGAGATTTCAGATGTTACGTAGCACTTCTGCCCTCTTTTCGGCCCCTGAGAAGGCACAGGTGAGGGAGCCAATGCTGACCTCGTCCCCCTTTGTTTGGGGATCCCGGAGAATGCACAGGTTACGTTGCACTTCCGCCCTCCTTTGTTTGGGGATCCCCAAGAATGTAGTGGTTACGTTGCACTGAGAAGGCAGGGCTGGGGCAGCCAATTCTGATTTCGCCCGCCTTTGTTTGGGTATGCCCGAGGAGACAGGGGTTACATAGCTTTTGCGTTCCCTTTTGGGCCCCGGAAAAGGTAGGGGTGAGGTAGCCAATTCTGATTTCGCCCCCCTTTATTTGGGTATCCCGGAGAATGTAGGTGTTACGTTGCACTTCCGCCCTCTTTTGGGCCCCCGAGAAGGCGGGGGTAAGGCAGCCAATTCTGATCTTGTCCCCCTTTGTTTGGGTATGCCTGACAATGCAGGGGTTACGTAGCACTTCCGTCCTCATTTTGGGCCCCCGGGAAGTCAAGGGTGAGGCTGTCCATTGTGATTTCGCCCCCCTTTGTTTGGGGATCCCCGAGAATGCAGGTGTTACGTAGCACTTCCGCCCTTTTTTGGGCCCCCGGGAATGCAAGGGTGAGGTAGCCAATTCTGATTCTGTCCTGCTTTGTTTGGGGATCGCCGAGATTTCAGGGGTTACGTAGCACATCTGCCCTCTTTTGGGCCCCCGAGAAGGCGGGGGTGAGGCAGCCAATCCTAATTTTGTCCGCCCTTTTTTCGGGGATTCCCCAAAATGCAGGGGTTGCGTAGCACCTCCGCCCTCTTTTGGGCCCCCGAGAAGGCAGGGGTGAGGCAGCCCATTCTGATTTCGTCCCCCTTTGTTTGGGGATCCCCAACGACGAAGGGGTTACGCAGCACGTCCGCCCTGTTTTGGGCCCCCGACAAGGCCGGAGTGAGGGAGCTAATTCTGATTTCGTCCCCCTTTGTTTGGCGGCCCCCGAGAATCTAGGTGGTTACATAGCGCCTCCGCCCTCTTATGGGCCCGTGAGAAGGCAGGGGTGAGTAGCCAATTCTGATTTTGTCCCCCTTTGTTTTGGGATCTCCGAGATTTCAGGTATTACGTAGCATTTCCGCCCTCTTTTAGGCCCCTGAGAAGGCAAGGGTGAGGCGGCCAATTCAGATTTTGTACGCCCTCGTTTGGGCATCCATGAGATTTCAGGTGTTACATAGCACTTCTGCCCTCTTTTCGGCCCCTAGGAAGGCAGGGGTGAGGCAGCCAATTCTGATTTCGCCCCACTTTGTTTGGGGCTCCCTAAGAACGCAGCGGTTACGTAGCACTTCTGCCCTCTTTCGGGCCCCCGAGAAGGCAGGGGTGAGGTAGCCAATTCTCGTTTTGTCCGCTTTGTTTGGTGATCCTCAAGAATGCAGAGGTTGCGGAGCACCTCCGCCCTCTTTTGGGCCCCCAAGAAGGCAGGGGTGAGGGAGAAGTCTTGACTCCCACCCCGCCAAGGGGTTTGCTTGAAATTTGGGCACAATGACGTACTTCCGCGCGATCATTTGTTTCTCTTCTTTTTCTTCTTGAAGCACACTCCGCCTCATCAGTGTGCTCATCTCCTCTCCGCAGCAAAGGGGTGCTCTCAGAATGCTTGGTGGGCAAGTGTGCATCGTGTTGGTTCTTAGTTGAATGGCGTTGTCGCCGAAATTCCATGGGTCGAAAGATTGTATGAGTGGAACCATGTCCCACATTTTCCTTATTTTGTCACGCATTATGTGGACAACATGCCCATCGCTTGCATAGGAGGCATCCTCTGTGGTGTCCTCTTCAATCCAAGATATGCCGGTTGTGTATATAAAGTAACGGTTGCCATTGATGGTCTTGGCAACATCATTTGGATTTGTCCGTTGGCCCCTGGGACGTCGGTGGATGTTCTCATTTGGGATCGCGGGGGGGCCAAAAGGGTTTTGGGACATTGTATGGATTATGAGATTGGCTACATGGATGGTGCATACAAGGGGCGCCTCCATGTGGTATGGCCCTTTATCGGTCGAAAGACTTCGACGGAGCGCCAAAAGGAATACAACCATGTGCATGGTTTCCATAGGGGACGAATTGAGCACTTGCTTGCACGCATGTGGCATTGGGGCATTGTAAGGAACATATGGAGGGGATCTGGTACTGATTTGCATGAGTACGTGTGTATACTCATGCATTTGCAGCAATTTTTGATTCGAAGACAAGTACGACACCCTCCATATGCTCCATGGGAACACATACCTGCACATGTATGGGCTGCACCTACACAGGAGGACAATGATGATGAGGATGTGGTGGGTGATGATGGGGATGTATGTTCCCTTTGTTGCACCAAGTCTAATCCTAAGAAGATGTCCATGTGTGACAAGTGTTAGTTGTAATGTTGTATGGATTGCATTGACACGCATACATGTGACAATGTCACGGTGCTTTAATTCAGCAAATGTGTCATGTTGTGCACACAAGTTGCTCAGTCTGATTTTGTACTTAGTGGACAATTGAACAGAAAGAAGGACATGTGTTGTTGAGAGTGAACATTTGGGGTTGCTACCATCGCTGTTCATGGCTTTCTGCATTTTGCATGATGTCTTATGTGGAGGGAAGGAAGCTTGCATTTGTCTTCAACTGTGGTAGTTCGGGTGACCTAAATTTAGGGGCATTTGGAAGGGGTGGGCTTGGGGTCTCTTCGGGGGGAACCTAGTGTAAAAGTAGTGCGCAATGCAAGCGCACCCCCTGTGATTGTCCAGGATGAGATGCCTGCGTGACTTCCTGACAAGCTGGAGGGTGGGTAGTTCCTCCTGCTCTGTTCCCACCAGATCGAAAATGTTGCCCACCAAGCTTTTGTATCCCCGGCGGTAACAAGGCGGCCCGTGGCAATGTCAGCCCAAGCCAGTGCAAGTCAGACCGTCCAATCGAGCCCACAGTACTGCTACTTCGAATGGCAAGACGCGGCCGGCGTCTGGAACCGGTACGACGACCACGCCAGTTGGCACATGATGAAGGCCCAGGCGGGGGGCCTCGGAAAGGCGGCGTTCGTTACAGGGTCCTTCCCGTACGAAGTCGACATGGTTCTCCTCCAGCAGACCAACCTGGTGACAGGCACGTCTCGGCCGGTGCGTCAAAGTTCCTACTGCCTCCCACAGACAGTGGTCACCGCCGCGGCGCCGCCACCTGCTCCAATCTCCCCGCTGCCAGCCCCGCGCGTCCGTGTACCCAGAGATCGCAGCAGTGGGCCCAATGACTCCATCTTCGACGATGCCAACGGGGTGTTGCCGCCGTTTAAAATGGACTTTCGCGATTTGCTTGACCCGGCCCACCCAATTACAAAATGGTGGGATGCAGCGCTGTTCCCGATGGCATGTGAGCACAGCGTTTTCCGCTACGCGGCGCAGCAGGTGCCGCTGCAGTCCCCCGAGGCCCAAGTAGTGCAAAGCTGCATGACCTCCTCGGAAACGCAGTACGAACTGAAGGTACGAGGCGTAGTGGGATCTGTTGCGTCTGGGGATGTGGTGTGTGTGTGGTTGACCCACAAGGGAGTGCACCAGCCTCTTCCCCGTTTGGCCCCGCCTACGGTCCTGATCTCGGGCATGACCTATCTCTGGGTGGTTGCAAGCCGGAACAACTTTTCAGCACAGGCCTGATGTTCCAAGAAAATCAATAAATATGAATAGATGTAAATGAATAATGAGTAATAAATGAATAATACAAATCAGTAAAAATGAAAATAAGCCGGAACAATGGCATTCTTGTTGTTAGGCCCAGCAGCAGGGCGCCTGAACATGCACAATTGGCTTGCTGCACATGTTATGAACTTCGCAGTTTGATCAGCATTTGAATGAGTTCATGGCCCCCGTACACATGCTCCCCAGCCCGTTCCCTTTGCCGTGCCCTGAATCAACAAAGTAGGTCACACAAATCACATGGCACTGGCCAGTAACCGACCAACCTTCTACAACCCTCAGTACCGCCGTGTGATGTGTTCGGAGATCACACACCGAGGGGCTCATCGGCATGAATGCGCAGCGTGTCAGCGCTGGCAGGGGCGTAGATGCCAAAGGGGTAGTGTGCTGCAGTGCTGAGCAGTGGGACAAACATTCCACTCGCACTGACAAAACTGCAGCCCCCCGCTCCAATCCCCCACTTGTGCGGCTGGCACTGGCACTGGCAGCCCAAGCCAGCCGTCCCTAAGTCTTCCAAGGCCCAGTGAGCTGCACCAGACAGGGGTCTGGGAGCAGGCTTACATTAGAATGGCCAACTACCATAGCAGGAGACCCCCCCCCCCCCCGGACCAAAGTGACCATCGTGGGAAAAAACGAAATTTACCATTGGGAAAATCTGATTGGGCCATTTTTGGTACACAACATTTCGGGTCCCAGACCCCCCCCCCCCCCTCCTCTCTTCTACTGTTAGCCTGACTTGGAGGCAAACTGGCGGTGGAGGACTTTCTGCAACCCCCAGAAACAACACTTAAAAGGTTGGTGTGGTTTTGGCAGCATGCTGTGGCACAAAGCGGCTACTCCTTCAGCCTTTATCCCCCCGGGACCGGTAAGCAATGACCTGTTGTAGACCGTTGTGGCACATGGGCAGTACAGTCATAAGCCCATACAAATGCCTTTGGGGTTGCAAAGGCCTGGGATTGGTTTGGCATGAGCACCTGCAGATGCCGTAAACACATAAAGGGTTGGGGGGAGAGGGCCCGCCAGAGTGGGGATGAATCCAAAGCTGCGGTGGAAGCAAGCTTTGATGGAGCTTTTCTTCTTTGTGCAGAGCCTTTATTACTTTTTCCAGCGGTGCGATTTTTGTGTGCCATTTCTTTCAGGCCCCTCCCTTCCCCCTCCCCTGATACACAGCAATGAATGCCGAAATGATGAAGAGAGGGACAAGAACACAAGATACAGAAGAAAGGGCAGGCGAAAGCAGAGTTAGATCAGAAAAGAAGGCGTGAAAAGAACGATGCAGAGAAGTGAATGGAGAGGACAGAAGAGATCGTAGGTGAAGAGAACTGGTACAACATAAATGAATGAACCCGGCATACTCTTCCAGCCTTTATGGCACCCCTCCCTTTGAGAGTCCTCAACGTGCAGAACAGCACGCTGCTCGACATTGTACCATACTCCTGGGCTCCTGTGTGGGGCGACTAGACAATTTGCTCTGCGCCGAGCTGCCCCGCCCCGCCCCTTTGGGCCCACCGGATTGGCCTGGGTGAGATTTGGTCTGTGCGGACTCTCGGCCGAGCCGGCAGCTGGCGCGCCTCTTGCCCCACTTGCCATCCGGTCTGCCGCCTTGCCCTGCTCCTTCATCACGGGCAGCCGTCGCCCTTGCCCTCACAGCGGAGTTGTCATGAGCGCTCAGGACGTGTTGCGGTTGGTACTTCCCGGGGGGCACAGTGGTTTGGGATTGCAGCAGGAAATCATCTGCTTAGTCATGGGGACACATATTTTTGGAAGGTGAGAGTGGGACAGTCGTCCCTCTACTAACAAGTGCAGCTTCGGCCCCGAGGCAGTCCTCCCATGCCGGCATCGTGCTTTTTGGGGAGGAAACAAGGCCTTGCGAAGGTGGGTCTCCATCTCATGGGATCCATAGTGCAAGGCAATGAGAATGAGGTAGAGAAAGTGCAGGGCATAAGGATGAGGTTGAGTACCAGGTATCTGTAGCGTCAATCCGACACCTTGGTACTATTTTAGCCTCAATTTAACGCGAGGCCGTTTGGCATCCTCTGATGGTTTGTTTGTACCTCTACTGGGAATATGACCATGATTCCGCTCCCCGAATGGGGCTGAACTCAAGACAGCAGAGGAACAAAAAAAAAGTATGGGTCTCCATGCCATGGGATCATTGTGACTCATACTTCAACCCCCGTCGCCCATTAGTTTTCTTCCCATTTGATGCACCTTATGGTGCCTGGGAGCCCTCAGAGTGCTATCACAGGTGCCAAACATTATTATTTGTGGATATGGTCTTGCCCAGGGGTTTCTGGTTGGAGAAAGCTTGAAGCTGTTACCGAAAGCAGCAGCTCCAACCCAGCCAAGTTTAGAGAGAGAGTTGCACGCTCTTTGTGCACGCCGTGCAAAGTTTTGGTGCATTGATTTACACGGGCATTGCTTTTGTCCCCATTTTCAGGTCTAAGGGCATGGTGTTGCAGTGCGGTGTACAGTGCAGAAGTGCATGCAACTCCTCCTTCCTTCCGTTTGCGTGCATGGTTGTCAGTGTGGGCCAGATGGGGAGTAGTCAACGCGGTGCGTGCACGGTAATAGGGAGTACCAGCAACCATCCTGAAGGCTCTAGCACTTCCCACGAGAGTGGGTCCGAGAGGGGCTCTCCACCGGGTAAGACCTCTAGAAAGATCAAACAAGTGCCGCTCCATGTGCGTGCCGTGCGACAACGGCCCCGGCCCTACGGAGCTAGGTCACAGGGGTGCCAAGGAACGTGTGGGCACACCGGGTGTCGTGGATGTATGCCAGAGACAGGTCCATCCGGGACCCGCCAACGCATTGCGGAGTGGTTAGGTCCGTCTGACCGAGCGCTTACGAGGCACACAGAGAGAAAAAAAAGAGCTCCCGTCGCGGACCGCCCTGCTGTGCATGGGCCCTGGACATGCAGGGGCTGTGGAGGATCCAGAACGCGAAGCTCTTGAGGAGGTGGAGCACCTACTACGCCGAGCTCCAGCGCGACCTCCGCGAGGACTGCGCGGGCGCCCCCGAGGTCCGCATGGTATTCCACGGGTGCCGCGAGGCCAAGAACGTCAACAACATCGCTCACTACGGCTTCGACAACATGTACTCGGCCTCAGACGACAGCGTGAATTTGTACGGCCACGGGGTCTACTTTGCCCAGCATTTGGAGCGGAGCGAGCCGTACTGCTGCCCCAGCCCCAAGGAGCTCGTGCAGTCCGGGGCGCCCCTCGGGTCCCGCATCGCCTTCGTGGGCGTGCTAACCGTGGGCTCGTGCACCGTAGGGCGCGCGTCGGAGCTGAGGCCGCCGAGGGTGCCCGCGTCGAAAAGCGGCCGGCGCTTCGACACCTTCTGCAACGCGGACGACAACCCCACCATCTTCGTGGCCACGGACAACGACCAGACGTACCCGGCCTATATCATTTGCTTCTGAGCCGGACCGCGGGCACAGAAAACGTGCCGCTAGTGTCCGGTAATGGGAACCGGCCCCTGGCCCCCTCGTGTTGCGGCGGTTGCCTGGGGCGGTACTCCAGTACATGGGCCAGTCATCCACAAAATCTGGCGGCCACGCCCCCCCCTCCCCACGTACTTGCGAGAACAACGCACTATGCAGAACAACAGGAGGTGCCATTTCCGCACCTTTTGGAACCACGTCCCACTTTGCCCTTTCACAATACCACCCCTTATCACAACAACGCTGGGTGTCATTTCCGTCAAATTTTATGACTTTGGTGTGGTTCTCGCAACGGGGCTGGAGGATACATGCCGTGCTGCTTGTCCACATGCTGGCGTGGTTGCCTTTTTGGCGAAGCCTCGCCAACAGAGGCAGGCTGCGGTGCTTCCTCGGCAGGGGAGTGGGCACTATCTTTTTTCGTTACAGCAGCCCAAGCAGCCAACTCTGTTGCATGTGCATCACCGTGCGCACACGTTTTGACCTGGCAGTCAGCCTCCCAACGCAGATCCACTTGGTTGCCCTGTACAGCCACGATGGCTGCCCTCTCCTCCTCCACGTCAGTGCCCAACCCGACGGTGCAAGCCCTCAAGTTTTCCTCCGGTGCCTGTCAGGGCCAGGCCTTTGCTTAGTGGAGGCGAGGGCTGGGAGTGACCCCTTGCCCTGGTGAGGGGATCTCAGTAGGATCCAGCCCCACATGCCAGTCAGCTCAGTAGGAAGGAGCCCCGCCCTATGGGCAACTGAGTAGGACCCAGCACCATCCACAAGGCTCCTCACTAAACACCTGCCCTGACCCCCCCTCCCCGCACTAAGCAAAGGCCTGGTCAGGGCGCCGCTGACAACCGCCAATGAGGCCACCAACTTCGCAGTGAAAGGATGTGGTCATCTGCCAGTACCTCCCAGTGCCCCCCGTGGACCCAGGGCCCGCCGGCACATGCCAGCCTTTTGGGAAAGACCATGGACTCGCTGGGTGTTGTTATTGGGTGGCTGCATGTGGATCAAGTGGGCGCTCATGTGTGGGGGGCCGAAGCCAGGGATGGAGGTGGTACCCGTGCTGGAGGCAGCTGCCGTTTGGCACACTTTCGTGGGAGCCAAGCACGTAGTACCTCCGGATCCATGGCCATATGCAGGCGTACCCTGGGGCACAACCAACATGCTATTCTATACGGATACTCAAGCCTAGGAAGTATCCAATTTTCTGGATACCTGTGAATATCTCACAGTTTCCCCATTTTTCCACCGGGTACTTGGATACGAACTTTTTTTATTAACGGCCTTGTCGGGAAATTGGTGACCTTTAGGAAAAATGGGGAAAATGGGACCTGGAAAAATGCAGAAGTTGCCTGATCGTGTCCCATTTTACACCCATTTCTACCCCATTTCACCCCATTTCTCTCCGTTTTTCTTTCTTGTTGGAACATCTTCATACATTTCCCATGATGTATTTGTAACAATTTCCCATTTTCCCCCATGTTTCCCCATTTCCCCCCATTTCCCCCATTTTCCCCATTTTTCCGTGGCCTGCTGGATATTCGGATACTCCGAATATGGATACTTCCTAGGCTTGATACTGGCTTAATGAGCATCCCGCCATCCCCCCCACTCTCTTCTCCCCCCCCCCTCTCCCCCCCTGTTGGTCGGCAGCGTAATGTAGGCAGGCCTCCACTCGTCTCCAAATTCCACTTGGGAGAGCCATTGTCACAGGATGAAGGCCAGCCATCCTGCATAAATGGATCTGCGCTGTCCAACTTGAAGTGCAGGGCAAGCCAAGCCCCGTTGGGATTCCGAGGGCGGCGCCACAAATGGTGGTTAGTGGGGGGTGCTTTCCTTTCCCCTTTCAGAGTGCTCCGAAGGCTGTGTGTGCACAAGTGGTTTGAGTCAACGCGCACACGCGTTGCCACACACGGCTGTGTCTTCGCTCTCCTGTGTGTACCGCCCCCCACTTCCCCATGCACAACGACCACCCCCTGGGCACACAGCACTTTTCCTGACACTAATTTTTTTTTTCACAGAGGGTTTCCATGGCTGTGGCAGATGCAGGGCAACATTTGAGGCGTGTAGGACCAACTTCGATGTGCGTTGCATGACAATACATGCACGTGGAACGAAAGGAAAGGGCATACATCCCCTGGCGCAGCGCGGCGAATGTTATTTTTTTTTTTTTGCGCTACGGTGCTGGTCATGGCGGCGCCCAACGACCGACCCCGGGTCACACAGCACTTTTTGGCTCGAAACACCCCATTTGCTCCACGAACGGGGGTTGCATTTGTTTCATACTCGATTTTTTGCATTTGTCCTGCTCTAGATTGATGTTTGTTTTTGTGTGGTGGTGGTGTCTTCTATGCATTTCCGAGTGTTGGTGCAATGTTTTGCCATGGTATCAATGCAACCACTGTCCAACGACCACTCGCACGGCGAAACATTGATGGTTCTTGTGCACGAGGGGGGGGGTTATGTTTTTGTGTGGGAATGCAGGGCCCTGTGCTGAGGCTCCAGGGTCTTGGGGGTCCTCAAAGGGACCAGCAAGGCGCGCTGATCATTTTGAGGTTGCCTTTGGCGTGTGGTGCGCGGGTGTGGGCACGGATTCTGAGGGGAGGGAGGCAGGGGTCTGGTAGCCTGGTCTCTGCATTGGGTGCCCCACAGCAGGGCCACACCTTCTGTGGGGCTTGCCTGAGGCGTCACCAGACACCCCTGCATTCGCGACAGAGGGGGGCTTCTGTAAGGTCTTGTCCGGCCTGGCTCTGCTTTCGAATCCAACCCCCGCTTGGCACTCTTCTGCCCTGTCTCATCGTTGCGTGGCTGGGTGTCTGAGGAGGCCGTGCCGTTGGAGCCCCTTCTTCAGAGCCCCCGAACCCTCATCAGTTGAACCTCAACTGGGATACAGGCACAGCTCTGTTCGTTTCTGTAGCAACAGAAAGGATTTTTGGCCCCAACCTCAAAGACTGGATTCCTAACTGCAAGTCTATTCCCATCCTACCGGGCCTGACACCGGGCCTGACCTTAACCTGACAGCATGGAGCTGTGTTGGACGGATGCGCCCACACACGGTCATGCAATATGGGATAAGGCGCCCGTGCTGCATACTCTTGACTCTCAATCTTGGAGGGAATGCAGTGGGATACAGTGGGGCCCAGGCACTTGCAGCCCTGAAGGAGGCCCCGTTGCTGCATACTCTGACCCTCAATCTTTGGAACAGTTCAGTCGAAAACAGTGGCAGCAGTCCGCACAATGACCAGCCAGAGTTTGCTTGGTTGTCGAACTTGACCATTCGCAAGGCCCTGGGCAGGAAAGCAAGACAAGTCAACAGTCCTCAGTTAGTCACAAAACGTTGAATCCCAGCGACTGCATCCTTCAAAGTCCAGTGTCATGCGGAATGTATTTAAAACCACCAGTCCTGTGCACGCACTGCCGCTCAACACTGAAATCTTTTCGCGACTCTTGCACCCTCTTTCACGGCCCCTTTCAATCTGCGACCCTCGTGCAAGTGTGGTCAAGTCGTGTCAACCTGAAGTCATGCAATGCATCCCAAGCGGTGTCTGTGGGCAGGGTCTTCCAGCGGCTCATTTTCCGACCCTTGTGAGTCAAAATGTTGAATTGGCTTGGCCAGTATTGCGGCGGGGCCTGTTGCTTGATTCCCTTGCTCAAAACAGGGGCTGCTTCCTGTCACTTTGTGGTACCATCGCAGTGGCGGTCCCTGTTCTGTGTTGCTGGGATTAATTGGACACGGATATGACACTCTCTAAGTGCCTAGAGAAAATAGACACTTAGAAAGTGTGCTGGAAAAAAAAACCACACAAAAGAAACTCAGTGCAACCTTACAATACTAACCCGCTTACAGGCACCTGCAGCAGTGGCTAAGCAAGTGCTGCACTATTGACCCAATAGAGCTTGCGCACACTCACTCAGCTACTATGCACTGCATGCTGCACACCTAAAGAAAACAATACTGACGTGGTATGCACTACTAACACACACAAAAAAAAGCAAACCGTCTACATGTGTCTCTGAAGCCCACGGGCAACGACACAGTGGCACAGCTTCAGCTTTTTTAAAGCAAGGACTGTCGCCGGCTCGTCCTGGTAGCGCAAGGCGCTGTTTCCGCAAGTTTTGGTCCCTTTTCTGCTGTTGGCGCAAGCAGGGGGTGCTCAAGACTGACCATCATGGCCTCGGCAGTTGCAACAACTGCTGTGTGCAAGCCAGCCGCACCACAGACCACATTGTGGAACCTTGGGTTTCGTGTCTGGAGTTGTGTTGCATGCATCCATTGTTGGTCAGGGGCATGTGTCCTTTTCTTTTTCGGACGCCCTCCCTTCTTTCTTCCTACACCAGCTGCACACATGTGCACGCCATCTTTCAGGCACTTAGGCCACAGCAACCACTCTCTTGCAGTGGACGATGGCACAACCTCCCTGCCCATTCGATCTATCAGTGCAAGATTGCCAGCTGTGCAATTTCACGGGGGACAGTTCCCTGTGTGCATAAAACAACCAACAAAAGGAGGGTTTTGGATCCGTGGAATACCATGGATTGCTGTGGCTGCCTGACTCCCCCCCCCCCCCCCTTGTATAAGCTACGCCCTTGTCCAAGCTACAGTAGGCGTAGGGACCGTATTAATTTGGTACCGAATTTTAGTTCGGTACCAAACGTAGTGCAGCCACATAAGACATGGGTTTGGTGACGAATTTGCGAGTCACATAGATTCATGGGCACATTTGTTGTGAGTGTTTGCCCACTTGAACCCACATAGCTCTGATTTTTGGTATCCTTGTGCATTATATTCCCCTTGCTTGCGCCAGCTCACCATGCAATCCTCTCTTTCTGAACCTGGGCGCCCGGTGGCAGTAGTTGTACGTGTCGCGCGCAAGCTACACCCGTGTCCAAGCTACAGTAGGCGTAGGGACCGTATTAATTTGGGACTTTGGCGGGGGGGGGGGGACTTCATGGCGAAACCTTTGCATTTGAACAACATGAAGGCAACGCAGAAGGTCAGTTGCCAATTGATCAGGTGTGTGCACATGCAATACTGCTTTGCAGTGTGCTTCAAGTGCCTCCATTTGAAGTGAGCCTCACTTCATCTTCTTTACCTCCTGCATCTATGGTTTGCCTGGGGCAAAGCAAAGTCTAACGGGGTGCGGCTCCTCCAGTAATTTTGCTTGGTGTGTATTGTCCGTTGCTGGTGTAGTCAATGCTGCTGGACACCCAACGTTGCACTTTGGCATTCACTGCAGATTTGTCGCCTGTGGGTGGACACCCCCTTCCCCCCAGAATGGACGAGGTGCAGTGTGTTTTGTCAAGTCCAGGAGGGTGCACAAGTTGAACTTTATTCTGGCTTTGCAAAGTTGTTTTTGCCAAGCCCTATTTCTTTGTTCATTGTTACCCTCAATTGGCTGCTGCTGTGCTGTTGTGAAAGAAATATCATTTTATGCCCAGCAATCAAAAAGGAGCGTAAAATGACGCAAAGTCGAAATCATTGGCAAATTAAATCGATCGTGGTCAATCACATTGGTCGAGCAGCAAGTGATGGTTATGTGAACAGGTGCTGCAGAGGTTTTAAAACTAAAAAAATTCCAAGAGCTATGACCTTTGAAAACATGACCCAAATTGTAGGACAAGGCAAACACAAGGAGGATATACGGGTTTCCTCGCCAACCATGCTATTTGGAGAATTCGGAGATCATCCTGTCCACCAAACCACATTTTCCACGTGAATAGATGCGATTGGTTACGAAGCGAACAGATTCCATAAGCTGCTTTTTTCAAGATTTGACAATCCAACAGAGAGACCAGTACTTGGACCTCAAACCACGGGTGCAGATGCTCCCAAGGGGCTATTTTATGTGCATACTTTTTTGATGTTTGCTTTCCTGGCTTCAGTTTTGGACAATGCAGAATCATTGGTATCATATGTTTCTCCTGTCTTGTGTTGGCATTTATGGGCTAGCCTAAGTTTTGTTTCTTGTTGTATGCTCCTCCATCATTGTCTGTGCGATTGTTTTAGCATTTGACGTGTTTTGTGCACTATTGCCGGCGAATTTACAAACCGGCGTTGCGAAAAAACGCTGGGGCCATGTTGAAAAATGCATTGGGTCCAGCTCGTCCGTTTTTTTCTGCTTGTGTAGGAATGGACTGCAATCCAAGAGTCCTAGGTCCCCTGGGTCTTTTTCAGTGGAACCAAAACAAGTTCTTTTCCCATAAAGAAGCCGCAGGCAAAACAAAGAATACAATAATTAAGAATATTTGACTCAGTGTGCCAAAAACCGCCCTGCCAAACTGAATTGCGCAAAAACAACACAATAATGAAATGTTTCACCCCATTTTGGGTGCCTCTTAAATCATGTATCCAACATGTCAGCATGTATCACACATCCAAACTTGTATCCGACAACATGTATACCAGTTTTTTGCATGTTCAATGTCAAGCAATTCCAATCCCAACGGTGAGAAAAATATTGTAAGTGTTGCGTGGCCACTTTGCTCATCACTTGCTTGGTTTGAGTTGACTCACCATCCACGCTTTGTTGCGTGGCCCCTCGAGTTGGGGTTAGGGACTCACTATCCACGCTTTGTTGCGTGGCCCCTCGAGTTGGGGTTAGGGACTCACCATCCACGCTTTGTTGCGTGGCGCCTCGAGTTGGGGTTAGGGACTCACCATCCACGCTTTGTTGCGTGGCCCCTCGAGTTGGGGTTAGGGACTCACCATCCACGCTTTGTTGCGTGGCCCCTCGAGTTGGGGTTAGGGACTCACCATCCACGCTTTGTTGCGTGGCCCCTCGAGTTGGGGTTAGGGACTCACCATCCACGCTTTGTTGCGTGGCGCCTCGAGTTGGGGTTAGGGACTCACAATCCACGCTTTGTTGCGTGGCCCCTCGAGTTGGGGTTAGGGACTCACCATCCACGCTTTGTTGCGTGGCCCCTCGAGTTGGGGTTAGGGACTCACCATCCACGCTTTGTTGCGTGGCCCCTCGAGTTGGGGTTAGGGACTCACCATCCACGCTTTATTGCGTGGCCCCTCGAGTTGGGGTTAGGGACTCACAATCCACGCTTTGTTGCCTGGCCCCTCAAGTTGGGGTTAGGGACTCACCATCCACGCTTTGTTGTGTGGCCCCTCGAGTTGGGGTTAGGGACTCACCATCCACGCTTTGTTGCGTGGCCCCTCGAGTTGGGGTTAGGGACTCACCATCCACGCTTTGTTGCGTGGCCCCTCGAGTTGGGGTTAGGGACTCACCATCCACGCTTTGTTGCGTGGCCCCTCGAGTTGGGGTTAGGGACTCACAATCCACGCTTTGTTGCGTGGCCCCTCAAGTTGGGGTTAGGGACTCACCATCCACGCTTTGTTGTGTGGCCCCTCGAGTTGGGGTTAGGGACTCACCATCCACGCTTTGTTGCGTGGCGCCTCGAGTTGGGGTTAGGGACTCACCATCCACGCTTTGTTGCGTGGCCCCTCGAGTTGGGGTTAGGGACTCACCATCCACGCTTTGTTGCGTGGCCCCTCGAGTTGGGGTTAGGGACTCACAATCCACGCTTTGTTGCGTGGCCCCTCGAGTTGGGGTTAGGGACTCACCATCCACGCTTTGTTGCGTGGCCTCTCGAGTTGGGGTTAGGGACTCACCATCCACGCTTTGTTGCATGGCCCCTCGAGTTGGAGTTAGGGACTCACCATCCACGCTTTGTTGCGTGGCCCCTCGAGTTGGGGTTAGGGACTCACCATCCACGCTTTGTTGCGTGGCGCCTCGAGTTGGGGTTAGGGACTCACTATCCACGCTTTGTTGCGTGGCCCCTCGAGTTGGGGTTAGAAACTCACCATCCACGCTTTGTTGCATGGCCCCTCGAGTTGGGGTTAGGGACTCACCATCCACGCTTTGTTGCATGGCCCCTCGAGCTGGGGTTAGGGACTCACCATCCACGCTTTGTTGCGTGGCCCCTCGAGTTGGGGTTAGGGACTCACCATCCACGCTTTGTTGCGTGGCCCCTCGAGTTGGGGTTAGGGACTCACCATCCACGCTTTGTTGCGTGGCCCCTCGAGTTGGGGTTAGGGACTCACCATCCACGCTTTGTTGCGTGGCCCCTCGAGTTGGGGTTAGGGACTCACCATCCACGCTTTGTTGCGTGGCCCCTCGAGTTGGAGTTAGGGACTCACCATCCACGCTTTGTTGCGTGGCCCCTCGAGTTGGGGTTAGGGACTCACCATCCACGCTTTGTTGCGTGGCCCCTCGAGTTGGGGTTAGGGACTCACCATCCACGCTTTGTTGCATGGCCCCTCGAGTTGGGGTTAGGGACTCACAATCCACGCTTTGTTGCGTGGCCCCTCGAGTTGGGGTTAGGGACTCACCATCCACGCTTTGTTGCGTGGCCCCTCGAGTTGGGGTTAGGGACTCACAATCCACGCTTTGTTGCGTGGCCCCTCGAGTTGGGGTTAGAAACTGACCATGCACGCTTTGTTGCGTGGCCCCTCGAGTTGGGGTTAGGGACTCACCATCCACGCTTTGTTGCGTGGCCCCTCGAGTTGGGGTTAGGGACTCACCATCCACGCTTTGTTGCGTGGCCCCTTGAGTTGGGGTTACGAACTCACCATCCACGCTTTGTTGCGTGGCCCCTCGAGTTGGGGTTAGGGACTCACCATCCACGCTTTGTTGCGTGGCCCCTCGAGTTGGGGTTAGGGACTCACCATCCACGCTTTGTTGCGTGGCCCCTCGAGTTGGGGTTAGGGACTCACCATCCACGCTTTGTTGCGTGGCCCCTCGAGTTGGGGTTAGGGACTCACCATCCACGCTTTGTTGCGTGGCCCCTTGAGTTGGGGTTACGAACTCACCATCCACGCTTTGTTGCGTGGCCCCTCGAGTTGGGGTTAGGAACTCACCATCCACGCTTTGTTGTGTGGCCCCTCGAGTTGGGGTTAGGGACTCACCATCCACGCTTTGTTGCGTGGCGCCTCGAGTTGGGGTTAGGGACTCACAATCCACGCTTTGTTGCGTGGCCCCTCGAGTTGGGGTTAGGGACTCACCATCCACGCTTTGTTGCGTGGCCCCTCGAGTTGGGGTTAGGGACTCACCATCCACGCTTTGTTGCATGGCCCCTCGAGTTGGGGTTAGGGACTCACCATCCACGCTTTGTTGCGTGGCCCCTCGAGTTGGGGTTAGGGACTCACCATCCACGCTTTGTTGCGTGGCCCCTCGAGTTGAGGTTAGGACTTCACAATCCACGCTTTGTTGCGTGGCCCCTCGAGTTGGGGTTAGGAACTCACCATCCACGCTTTGTTGCGTGGCCCCTCGAGTTGGGGTTAGGGACTCACCATCCACGCTTTGTTGCGTGGCCCCTCGAGTTGGGGTTATGGACTCACCATCCACGCTTTGTTGCGTGGCCCCTCGAGTTGGGGTTAGGGACTCACAATCCACGCTTTGTTGCGTGGCCCCTCGAGTTGGGGTTAGGGACTCACCATCCACGCTTTGTTGCGTGGCCCCTCGAGTTGGGGTTAGGGACTCACAATCCACGCTTTGTTGCGTGGCCCCTCGAGTTGGGGTTAGGGACTCACCATCTACGCTTTGTTGCGTGGCCCCTCGAGTTGGGGTTAGGGACTCACCATCCACGCTTTGTTGCGTGGCCCCTCGAGTTGGGGTTAGGGACTCACCATCCACGCTTTGTTGCGTGGCCCCTCGAGTTGGGGTTAGGGACTCACCATCCACGCTTTGTTGCGTGGCCCCTCGAGTTGGAGTTAGGGACTCACAATCCACGCTTTGTTGCGTGGCCCCTCGAGTTGGGGTTAGGGACTCACCATCCACGCTTTGTTGCGTGGCCCCTCGAGTTGGGGTTAGGGACTCACCATCCACGCTTTGTTGCGTGGCCCCTCGAGTTGGAGTTAGGGACTCACCATCCACGCTTTGTTGCGTGGCCCCTCGAGTTGGGGTTAGGGACTCACCATCCACGCTTTGTTGCGTGGCCCCTCGAGTTGGGGTTAGGGACTCACCATCCACGCTTTGTTGCATGGCCCCTCGAGTTGGGGTTAGGGACTCACAATCCACGCTTTGTTGCGTGGCCCCTCGAGTTGGGGTTAGGGACTCACCATCCACGCTTTGTTGCGTGGCCCCTCGAGTTGGGGTTAGGGACTCACAATCCACGCTTTGTTGCGTGGCCCCTCGAGTTGGGGTTAGAAACTCACCATGCACGCTTTGTTGCGTGGCCCCTCGAGTTGGGGTTAGGGACTCACCATCCACGCTTTGTTGCGTGGCCCCTCGAGTTGGGGTTAGGGACTCACCATCCACGCTTTGTTGCGTGGCCCCTTGAGTTGGGGTTACGAACTCACCATCCACGCTTTGTTGCGTGGCCCCTCGAGTTGGGGTTAGGGACTCACCATCCACGCTTTGTTGCGTGGCCCCTCGAGTTGGGGTTAGGGACTCACCATCCACGCTTTGTTGCGTGGCCCCTGGAGTTGGGGTTAGGGACTCACCATCCACGCTTTGTTGCGTGGCCCCTCGAGTTGGGGTTAGGGACTCACCATCCACGCTTTGTTGCGTGGCCCCTTGAGTTGGGGTTACGAACTCACCATCCACGCTTTGTTGCGTGGCCCCTCGAGTTGGGGTTAGGAACTCACCATCCACGCTTTGTTGTGTGGCCCCTCGAGTTGGGGTTAGGGACTCACCATCCACGCTTTGTTGCGTGGCGCCTCGAGTTGGGGTTAGGGACTCACAATCCACGCTTTGTTGCGTGGCCCCTCGAGTTGGGGTTAGGGACTCACCATCCACGCTTTGTTGCGTGGCCCCTCGAGTTGGGGTTAGGGACTCACCATCCACGCTTTGTTGCATGGCCCCTCGAGTTGGGGTTAGGGACACACCATCCACGCTTTGTTGCGTGGCCCCTCGAGTTGGGGTTAGGGACTCACCATCCACGCTTTGTTGCGTGGCCCCTCGAGTTGAGGTTAGGACTTCACAATCCACGCTTTGTTGCGTGGCCCCTCGAGTTGGGGTTAGGAACTCACCATCCACGCTTTGTTGCGTGGCCCCTCGAGTTGGGGTTAGGGACTCACCATCCACGCTTTGTTGCGTGGCCCCTCGAGTTGGGGTTATGGACTCACCATCCACGCTTTGTTGCGTGGCCCCTCGAGTTGGGGTTAGGGACTCACAATCCACGCTTTGTTGCGTGGCCCCTCGAGTTGGGGTTAGGGACTCACCATCCACGCTTTGTTGCGTGGCCCCTCGAGTTGGGGTTAGGGACTCACAATCCACGCTTTGTTGCGTGGCCCCTCGAGTTGGGGTTAGGGACTCACCATCTACGCTTTGTTGCGTGGCCCCTCGAGTTGGGGTTAGGGACTCACCATCCACGCTTTGTTGCGTGGCCCCTCGAGTTGGGGTTAGGGACTCACCATCCACGCTTTGTTGCGTGGCCCCTCGAGTTGGGGTTAGGGACTCACCATCCACGCTTTGTTGCGTGGCCCCTCGAGTTGGAGTTAGGGACTCACAATCCACGCTTTGTTGCGTGGCCCCTCGAGTTGGGGTTAGGGACTCACCATCCACGCTTTGTTGCGTGGCCCCTCGAGTTGGGGTTAGGGACTCACCATCCACGCTTTGTTGCGTGGCCCCTCGAGTTGGGGTTAGGGACTCACCATCCACGCTTTGTTGCGTGGCCCCTCGAGTTGGGGTTAGGGACTCACCATCCACGCTTTGTTGCGTGGCCCCTCGAGTTGGGGTTAGGGACTCACCATCCACGCTTTGTTGCGTGGCCCCTCGAGTTGGGGTTAGGGACTCACCGTCCATGCTTTGTTGCGTGGCCCCTCGAGTTGGGGTTAGGGACTCACAATCCACGCTTTGTTGCGTGGCCCCTCGAGTTGGGGTTAGGGACTCACCATCCACGCTTTGTTGCGTGGCCCCTCGAGTTGGGGTTAGGGACTCACCATCCACGCTTTGTTGCGTGGCCCCTCGAGTTGGGGTTAGGGACTCACCATCCACGCTTTGTTGCGTGGCCCCTCGAGTTGGAGTTAGGGACTCACCATCCACGCTTTGTTGCGTGGCCCCTCGAGTTGGGGTTAGGGACTCACCATCCACGCTTTGTTGCGTGGCCCCTCGAGTTGGGGTTAGGAACTCACCATCCACGCTTTGTTGCCTGGCCCCTCGAGTTGGGGTTAGGGACTCACCATCCACGCTTTGTTGCGTGGCCCCTCGAGTTGGGGTTAGGGACTCACCATCCACGCTTTGTTGCGTGGCCCCTCGAGTTGGGGTTAGGGACTCACCATCCACGCTTTGTTGCGTGGCCCCTCGAGTTGGGGTTAGGGACTCACCATCCACGCTTTGTTGCGTGGCCCCTCGAGTTGGGGTTAGGGACTCACCATCCACGCTTTGTTGCGTGGCCCCTCGAGTTGGGGTTAGGGACTCACCATCCACGCTTTGTTGCGTGGCCCCTCGAGTTGGGGTTAGGGACTCACCATCCACGCTTTGTTGCGTGGCCCCTCGAGTTGGGGTTAGGGACTCACCATCCACGCTTTGTTGCGTGGCCCCTCGAGTTGGGGTTAGGGACTCACCATCCACGCTTTGTTGCGTGGCCCCTCGAGTTGGGGTTAGGGACTCACCATCCACGCTTTGTTGCGTGGCCCCTCGAGTTGGAGTTAGGGACTCACAATCCACGCTTTGTTGCGTGGCCCCTCGAGTTGGGGTTAGGGACTCACCATCCACGCTTTGTTGCGTGGCCCCTCGAGTTGGGGTTAGGGACTCACCATCCACGCTTTGTTGCGGGGCCCCCTCGAGTTGGGGTTAGGGACTCACCATCCACGCTTTGTTGCGTGGCCCCTCGAGTTGGGGTTAGGGACTCACCATCCACGCTTTGTTGCGTGGCCCCTCGAGTTGGAGTTAGGGACTCACCATCCACGCTTTGTTGCGTGGCGCCTCGAGTTGGGGTTAGGGACTCACCATCCGCGCTTTGTTGCGTGGCCCCTCAAGTTGGGGTTAGGAACTCACCATCCACGCTTTGTTGCGTGGCCCCTCGAGTTGGGGTTAGGGACTCACCATCCACGCTTTGTTGCGTGGCCCCTTGAGTTGGGGTTAGGGACTCACCATCCACGCTTTGTTGCGTGGCCCCTCGAGTTGGAGTTAGGGACTCACCATCCACGCTTTGTTGCGTGGCCCCTCGAGTTGGGGTTAGAAACTCACCATCCACGCTTTGTTGCGTGGCCCCTCGAGTTGGGGTTAGGGACTCACCATCCACGCTTTGTTGCGTGGCCCCTCGAGTTGGGGTTAGGGACTCACCATCCACGCTTTGTTGCGTGGCCCCTCGAGTTGGGGTTAGGGACTCACCATCCACGCTTTGTTGCGTGGCCCCTCGAGTTGGAGTTAGGGACTCACAATCCACGCTTTGTTGCGTGGCCCCTCGAGTTGGGGTTAGGGACTCACCATCCACGCTTTGTTGCGTGGCCCCTCGAGTTGGGGTTAGGGACTCACAATCCACGCTTTGTTGCGTGGCCCCTCGAGTTGGGGTTAGGGACTCACCATCCACGCTTTGTTGCGTGGCCCCTCGAGTTGGGGTTAGGGACTCACCATCCACGCTTCATTGCGTGGCCCCTCGAGTTGGAGTTAGGGACTCACCATCCACGCTTTGTTGCGTGGCCCCTCGAGTTGGGGTTAGGGACTCACCATCCACGCTTTGTTGCGTGGCCCCTCGAGTTGGGGTTAGGGACTCACCATCCACGCTTTGTTGCGTGGCCCCTCGAGTTGGGGTTAGGGACTCACCATCCACGCTTTGTTGCGTGGCCCCTCGAGTTGGGGTTAGGGACTCACCATCCACGCTTTGTTGCGTGGCCCCTCGAGTTGGGGTTAGGGACTCACCATCCACGCTTTGTTGCGTGGCCCCTCGAGTTGGGGTTAGGGACTCACCATCCACGCTTTGTTGCGTGGCCCCTCGAGTTGGGGTTAGGGACTCACCATGCACGCTTTGTTGCGTGGCCCCTCGAGTTGGGGTTAGGAACTCACCATCCACGCTTTGTTGCGTGGCCCCTCGAGTTGGGGTTAGGGACTCACCATCCACGCTTTGTTGCGTGGCCCCTCGAGTTGGGGTTAGGGACTCACCATCCACGCTTTGTTGCGTGGCGCCTCGAGTTGGGGTTAGGGACTCACAATCCACGCTTTGTTGCGTGGCCCCTCGAGTTGGGGTTAGGGACTCACCATCCACGCTTTGTTGCGTGGCCCCTCGAGTTGGGGTTAGGGACTCACAATCCACGCTTTGTTGCATGGCCCCTCGAGTTGGGGTTAGGGACTCACAATCCACGCTTTGTTGCGTGGCCCCTCGAGTTGGGGTTAGGGACTCACCATCCACGCTTTGTTGCGTGGCCCCTCGAGTTGGGGTTAGGGACTCACCATCCACGCTTTGTTGCGTGGCCCCTCGAGTTGGGGTTAGGGACTCACCATCCACGCTTTGTTGCGTGGCGCCTCGAGTTGGGGTTAGGGACTCACAATCCACGCTTTGTTGCGTGGCCCCTCGAGTTGGAGTTAGGGACTCACAATCCACGCTTTGTTGCGTGGCCCCTCGAGTTGGGGTTAGGGACTCACCATCCACGCTTTGTTGCGTGGCCCCTGGAGTTGGGGTTAGGGACTCACCATCCACGCTTTGTTGCGTGGCCCCTCGAGTTGGGGTTAGAAACTCACCATCTACGCTTTGTTGCGTGGCCCCTCGAGTTGGGGTTAGGGACTCACCATCCACGCTTTGTTGCGTGGCCCCTCGAGTTGGGGTTAGGGACTCACAATCCACGCTTTGTTGCGTGGCCCCTCGAGTTGGGGTTAGGGTGTTGACCACAAACAATGAGGTTACAACGGAGACCATGTCTTGAATTCCATCCCTCTCTGTGTGTTGTGGGACCGATTACCCATTGCAGATGTTCTGGAGCCGTTGCAGTGGAGAGTTGAAGAGTACGTTGGTTTGCAATCCATTTTCATTGATGTGTGCCCTTTTGGGTGTTGCAGTGCAGATATGAAGAGTGCAGTGGTTTGCAATGTGCTTGGTGTGGGCAGCGGGTGTGGTTTGCACAGTATGTTTGTACGGTTGGCAGAGCATATTTGGTGTACAGAATTAGTACCAGTTGGATTGTATCTACAGTTGTTCACAGTTGTTGACACAGATTAGATTGCAGGTTTGGGTATTTGTGCTGCAAGCCAAGTTACCCGTGGACCTGTGGAAAGGGGCAATGAGCAGCTGTAGATGACTGTGGATGGTAGATGTGAACGCCCTCAAACTGTGGGGAATGTTGGTTTGGGCAAAGGGTGTGGTTGGCACTCCAAGAGGTGGATGGTCAGCCCATTACAGCCCATTACAGCAGGATAGCTCCGCGCACCACCAAAGCTACAGAGATTTTCTGCCGAATGGACAGCAGAGATGATGGAATGGGGCTCAACAAAGCAAAGGTGCAAGGACAGAATGGGGGGCGGAAAGATTCATGTGCATCACCCAAATATGGGAATGGGTTGCTGGGGAGTCCTACTCCAAGGCAGACCATCTGCTGCACAAGGGAATGGGAATGGCCGCACATGAGTTGCCAGAGGCATTGGAGGAGGAGTGGGGGAGCATATGGGGGAACAAGTGACAAGGAACAAAGACATAGCAAGCCAACAAGACCAGATTATGGCACCCTGTGCCGAGAGCAGTGACGTGCCGTGACATGCCTTTGGACTTCATTCTATGCTACGAATCAGCAATCAGATCACTCGACTGTGAATTAATTAGCGGGGGTGCACCGTGCGCTGTGCGCGCGCTATGCGAAAAATCGGCTGTTTTCCACCACTGGTAGTCACGGGTCCCAAGGTCCTGAATTCTGCACCATACAGCCCCTGCTGGTACACCAGGGATTTTTTTTTTCAGTCTGATGCTTGCGACGGGTTCCAGGGTCCTGAAGCAGGGTCTGCACCGCATGCTGTTTTGAGTTGATCACGCATGCTTCTGTAGGTGAGTGGTTTTCACGTGTGTTCCCGGGATAAGCAACCTAATAATTGGTGCTGTGCCCGCGCTGTGCGCGTGCTGCGCGAAACCGAGCCCTAGATATCGGCTTCACTGAAGTGAGGCAGTGTTTGTATGGTTCATCCAAACAAACATACAATTTTAGATGTTCAGCTGATGCCATTACAACAACACGCATCTAGTTTGCCAGCCCTCAGCTTGCTGTGTACATGGGGCTTGCGTGGAACATTATCCTTGGCTGTAGGGGGGAACGTTAGCGCGCCGGGCGCGCGCCGGGCATCTTTTGTGACCCGTGCCCTACCGGTGGAATGTTGCCGTTGATATGTTGGGCAACATTATATGGATTTGCCCCTTGGCCCCCGGGACATCAGCAGATGTTTTGATTTGGGATGGGTATGGACCTTCTCGTACCGGAGGTGATTTCTTTGATTTTGAAGTTGGGGGCCATGATGGTGCTTATAAGGGCCGGATTCATGTCATTGTGCCATTCATTGGAAGAAAGAATGGCACTTTGACATCCCGCCAACAATGTTACAATGACGTGCACGGGTGGTATAGGGCACGCATTGAGCAGCCGTTTGCTCGGTTGTGGCACGCAAGATGAGGCAGAGGATGAGGCAGAAGTGTGTGTGTTGTGTTGCCAGAACGCTCCACCGTCGCAGTTGGTGATGAGTGTAAGGAGCACTATTGTACTGAATGTATTGACACCCACACTTGTGGGACCAATGTTATGATGCAGCTCTACTGTTCGCGATACCTCAATAACGCCTATCGCTTCTACTGGAGATCGATGCGGTTGTGCTATCCTAACCCCCCATTCTCCCAACTTGCTAAGGTGTTGACCAAGATCGCCCTTAAAGGAGTGAGAGTGGTACTATGTACCCCAGTTTGCAACTTTCTTGAGGTGGGGCAGTTTGGGTCACCTAATTCTAAGGGCATTTCCAAGGGGTGTGCTTGGGGGCTCTTCGGGGGGAACATAGTCTAAAAGTAGCGCACCGGGCGCGTGCAGGGCGCGCGCCGGGCAAACATTCCCCCTAGGGACGGTTGGCATATGCATTTCCAAGCAACAGGCACACGTGAGTCATGTTGCACTTGGCAGTTGAGCAGCTGCACGACCTGGTGCGCCATGATTGGGTGTATGGTTGCTCACTCCGCCCCCTGCCCCCTTTTTTGTGAATTCAGGAGCGCCCTGATTTCAATTTCAGGTCGGAACTTTGCCATATGGCAGGGTTATCCCAGTTGCACTGCCGTGTATCATGCTCCCAGTTACACTTGTTACACTGGCACAAAAGGTGCGAGAGGGATTTATGGGTATGGTATCCGCCAACTTCATATGGTATTGCCCCCCCCCCCCCCAACGCTTTCGGAGAGCGCAGCTCATCAACACTGTGCTCATGCTGTGGTGGACTTACCGCAGTCTCTTCACCCCTAGCGCCGCCATCTTCCGCACCGTTGACACCATGTGCTTCTCCTTTGTGATGGAACGCTATTCCAACAGCATACACCGGTCCCACAATGTGCTTCATGTCGCGTCCCCCCTGAAGGTTGGTGGCCTAGGACTGCACCGAGCTGAAGGTAGTTGGGTGGTACCAGCGGTTCAGCCGCCTGAAGGGCGCTCTTTCACAGAAAGACAAAAGAAAGAAAAGATGGGGTGATAAAGGAGTGCTCTGATTGAATTCGACCGGGAAAACTGACAAATCCAATATCCCCACCCTTGACTTCGATGGTTTGATGGTTCGAAGCATGCAAGGAGAACTCTGGATCATGTGATCAAGGAGTACAGTGTGTAGTGTCCCCACATTGAATCTGTTGGGAGACCCTGCTGAAACTCCCAAACCAACGAGTAGAGACTGCCACTGCCATATGCACTGCCCGCAAATTTCAGTACATTTGATGATTGTAGCCAAGTAGTTGGGGTCAATACTGTCCTGCGTGCACTGTGCAGGCGGTGTGCATCTGCTTCCCCTTAGACATGCTGAGCTGATGCAACGCAGATGACATTCTTGCTAGAGACATATTGCCTGTATACAACCGCCAAATGGTTGTCAATCTTGCATCTGGTAAGCAAATCTAGTTCTTAGTTGGCCACCCCTTCATCTCCTTCATTGGGATTTGCAAGGAGCATGCGGGGAGGTGTGGACCAGCAAAGCAAATGAATGATGGATAACCAGTATTTGTGCCTTCATTGTTGCAAAAAAGGTGTCTGGAGGTGCTATCTACGGCTGGAGCTACTGGGCATCCAAACAATGAAAGCGCAACTAGCTCATGCGACAACCGACATATGCAAATTCCGCCGCACCGCACGTGCACTGTGCTCCCACCATTTACCTTGCACCAGTGATGATGGATTTAAATACCGCCGCATTGCTCGCGCTTAGTGCAACAGCTTCGCCGTATTCACTGGATCTGCACCACATTGGCACTGGGAATTCTGTGCCGTAGGTTGCATCTCTTCATTCATTTCGAAATGGGCGTAGTGTAGACAGTGATTGTGCTGTCCTTCGTGGGCACAGCCATGTCTTTTCTGAGTGGGTGGGGGGGTTCTGCTCAAACAAGAGGGAGGTACACTTCAATGGGCAGCGAACCTCATTTGCCCTGTGCCTTAGACGTCAGGTATCATGGTCGAGGACCATTACCTGATCCCCTCCATCAATTTTGCGATGGTATGTCCCGGAGTATATCGATCGGGGTATCCCAGCCGCAAGAATTTCCCCTTCCTGAAAAAGGTTGGGATCAAGTCCATCATCTACCTCGTTCCGGAGGACTGTTTGGACGGAAACCGTGAGTTCTATGCGGCCACGGGCATCAACCTGATGCGCTTTGGGATCGAGGGGAACAAGGAGCCCTTTGTGGACATCCCCGACGAGGTCATTCCTCTCCACTTCTGTGTCCAATCTGCCAGTCAGCACCCACCCCGATCTGCCCTGCACAATATAGATTTGTTCATCGGAACAAAGGGGGCCTCAAAGGAAAAAACCTGCAGTCAGAACACTGCTCGCAGTCTCGTACCCCGCCCCTACGCCTATGTCCAAGCAACACTAGGCATTGGTTCTGTCAATTTTTGCACCATTGATTTTGGCGGTGCATTTTTCAATTCGTTCTACTGTGTGGCATGGGTGCTGTCTGATACCTTGGTTTTGAGATGCACGAAGTTCATATTTTGTGTCGAGGCACCTCTGTTGGCCAAGAGGGCATTTGTAGCGTGTTTTGCCTCTTGGTTTTCAGAATAGTACATCATGTCTACACGTGTATCACGCAAGTTGCGGCGCGTAAGCAACGCCCATGTCCAAGCAACACTCGGCGTTGGTTCCATCAATTTCTGGTCATTTACCGTTGCTTGGACAAGGGGCGGGGGGGGGGGGGTAGGTATTTCAGTGCACCTGTCGCCTTCCTTTGAACCTGGTTGGGTTCCACCGAGGGCCGAAGCTCCCGCGCACCGCCCAAAAGCTGAGTTAGGGGTCGTCGGTTTAAATCCCGAAATTTGACACGATTGGGAGAACACCTGGTCGCTGCCAACGGAACTACCAGCCCTTGACACCCTACTGCCAGCCACTACCACTCAGATCAACCTACCCAACCCAACTCGCACTCAATTCGCTTGTTCCCTTATTGCCTGCTGAATGGGAACCTCCCTGCACCAAAGCAGTGGAACTCCGCCTCCAGTGTCATGTTGTTCAATCACAAGTCTGCTCCCCCAATTGTTCCTTATGTTCTGCACCGCTCTTGTGGCCCATTGTTCAACGGAACCATCTCCAAACCCCGCGGTCTCTGCCTCGCATGCTTCTCCATTCAGGGCAGTCTTCAGGAGTCACGTATCCCCTTCTTGTTTCATTCAAAGCCGCCGGTGTGCGACCGCCCAGGTTCCGGTTCCAATACCCCTCATCGGAGCCGTGACTCTCGGTCACTCTCGCTCGGGAGCCCGGCCCGGGTACAGGCAGAGAGACCACACCCATATCTCCACCTTGACAACACCCAACTGCAACTGGCACCCATGGCACCTCAGGGCGTGGGTCCCCTTCGACCGCCTGCATGGCCGTCTTTCTTGCCCAACTGCCTGTCTTTCTGGCCCTCCCCCAAGTGCCCCAGAGCCATCCCGCTTGGCATGCTATGCTCAACTCTGGATGGTGTCGGGGGGGGGGCATTGGGCTGCGGTGGGGGGGTGACGTATCATCGACGAAGTACTCATAGACTTGTTAAGGGTGCCCTGTTCGGTGTCGGGGGGGCATTGGGCTGCAGTGGGGGGGTGACGTATCATCGACGAAGTACTCATAGACTTGTTAAGGGTGCCCTGTTCGTCTGATTGGGGTTTGGCTTCTGAAACATGCTGTTGGTAAGCAACCAGATGATCCTCGAAACACTTTTTCAGGGCTGCCTTTGAAACGGTATGCGTGTTCCTTGCCACCGCAGGAGACCCGTCCCCTCAACTCAATGACTTCATCTCTTATGGCCCCCTTGCACAGCCCCCCCCCCCGAACCCCCCCTTTGCACAGCCCCGGGGGCGGAGCACCGTCACTTGCCCCAAAATCCCACGGCGCCGAAGAAAGGTACAGGTGTTCCAGAACCAGGGAAGGGGCCCCGGACAGGGCACCAATGGCGGACGCAGCCCAGTCATGACGCGAGGTTGGGACTGATTTTCCGGCCAGTGTGACTGAGAAAAGTCACCATCCACAACAACGAAGCCACGCAGGACCCCCCAGGACAGGACGAGCATGGAGAGCCCAGAGGAACCAGGGCAGGGGGAAAGGGAAACACAAGGGGAGGTAACAGGGCAGGGCAGACCGCGCTCGCCAACAATGGTGCAGAGCGCAAAAGGAGGCAAAGGTAAGGACCAAAGGGCAAGAATCATTGTGGTTGTCAGAAGCCCCTGTCAGGAACATGATCCTGCAGATGCACACACCAGCGCACACAAGTCAGTCTCTGGGACGGCCGACCCTGGAGTAGTCAAACGGGACGAGTCATCCAGGGGCTCGACTGACACAACCAACCCACGTTCGGACCCACGGAGGGTCAGAATGAGCAGTGGCCAGAGGCCAACGGGCGTCGCCAACAACAAACCAACCAGCATCGTGGCCTCGTGCCAGAACCCAGGTTTCCCCAGAAACCCAAGTTTGGCTCCACTGACCTTCTCTTCACAGTGTGCAGTCCGCGCGCTCCCGCCCGTCAGATGGAAGTTGTCTTTTACTGTGCCTTGTCAGGAGGGAAGCGTAGCTAGGGAAACCAGCCAAACCCCCCACGCACCACCACCATACGCACTGTGGACGCAGCTGCACCGCTCTAACCTCAGGCCTGCCCACGATTGCCAGTGCTCATTGCTGGTCCTATGCCTCCAGGTCATTCAGGATGCACTATCCCAAGTGCTCGACGTGCGCAACCACCCCATCCTGATCCACTGCAACAAGGGCAAGCATCGGACCGGGGCGCTGGTGGGGTGCCTGAGGAAGCTCCAGGGCTGGTCCCTGACCTCCATCTTTGACGAGTACAACCGATTCGCGGGGACAAAGGGGCGGGTGATGGACCAGCAATTCATTGAGTTGTTCGATCCCAACGTGAAGTACGACCCCCGGCACGTCCCCGACTGGTTCCGGGCGGAGAACCTCCCCCGCTGCAAACGCATTCAGGTGTACGAGCCCGCGGCCCCCGCCACGGCCCCGGAAAACGACGACGCGGAGGAGGCCAGCAACAGGACTGCCGGCAAGACGGAGCCCTCAGCGGCCGCGGAAACAACAGCGGCCGCGCTGGGCGCCGCTCCCCCGGCGTGACCCGGTCACCTGCTTGTTGCTGGCGAGCCATTGGACCTGCTTCTAGAGGGCGTTTTCGCACAGCGCGGGCACAGCGCCAATTATTACGGTGATTATCCAGGTAACAACCCTGAAAACCACCCACCTGCGGAATCATGCACAATCAATTCAAAACTCAAAAATTCAAACATCTGATGCTTGCCATGGGTCCCAGGGACCTAAATTTTGCCCCCTATAGCCCCGTCCACTGCAGCAGCCATTTAATGACGTCGTTTCAATCTTCTGAACTTACCGAACTCCCGGTGGTGGAGAACAGCCAACTTTTCGCACAGCGCGCGCACAGCGCACGGTACGCCCCCCTAGTCTCCGAGCGGTACTTTGAGCCGCGAGCAGGGCCTTGTGTGCGAATATCTGCCTGTCTGCCTGCCCGTGTGCTTGCCCGCATGCCTCCCCGCAGGTCTGCGGTGCTCCAACCAGCGTACGTACCTGTCTCTGATGTCTACTTTTTTTCGAAGGTGCGCATGTGGGTGGCAGGGGGCGGCGGCGGGGGGGGGAGGGCAATGATTTTTGTTGGGTTGATATCCCGTGGCGTTGGCTGCAGCCAGGTACTCACAATTGCCTTCTGCACCTCTTGTTTGCACATGCCCAACGCAACTTGTCCGACCCTCTGCGGTGTTCTTGGCATTGTCAGTCTGCGTGGCTGCGTGCCTGTGTGTGTGTGTGTGTGCGTGCGTGCGTGCGTGTGTTTGCCCTGACCTGCTTCCCAACGTGCCTGCACCATAACCTGTTTCCTCGCCTGCAGGGGTGACACCTTCTGTGGACCACCCCGTGGCCCGCATTTGTGTATTTTGTGCCTGCTGCACCACAGAAAGGCGCCTCGCTGACACATACCCTTTTCTTTCACTCCTACTTCCATTTGACGCTTTCCGCCTGACAATGTGTTGCGCTGTGCTGTGTTATTACACAACCTACAGGCACTGGACAGCCCTCAGCCAGTGTACAATTCTCGTGAGATCACAGCCAGACAAATGCAAACACAAACATACAAACACACACACACACATACACACACACACACACACATGATTAATGCGAGACGAACAACAAAACCCACCGTATCGAACTAAGGGCCATTGAGCTTGAAACGGGCAAACTATTAGCCTGTCCCATCCCTCCAAACCCAGACTTGGTAGAAATGTTTGGTTGACACCATGGCACCACTTAGCCTTTCTCCCCTCCTATGCACACACCGCAACACCACACGGCACAAACCACAACACAACGCAAGGACCTGTTATCCAACATGAACATATGGTGAACCATAGAGAGTGTGTGTTTTGGGGTGGCGGACCTGGTGCAGTGCACGTCGTAACGATGACAGAATCTGCAGGGGAACCTGGCCACATCTAACCCAACCCCATGTGGACCACATGCGGAGATGCCTCTGCATGACGCTGGCCATATGTCCTGCCAGTGGTACTCAGAGGGGCAGACACACCGCAGGACAACTGATTCAAGTACTCCAACTGAAAGGCCACCTCCCTCTAACCCCCACCTGTCTGCGCCGCAAAGCTCTTGTGTCTGCACTCCGACTATCCTTTGTGCCGTAACATGCGTGCGTGTGGGTGTTCCTGGCCTCCTTTACGGACGAATCCCGGAAATTTCTGCCACTGCGGACAAACGCTCTCCTGGCCTGTGGCCTGGCAATGTCCCACGGCACTTGCTGCCCTCGCTGCTGTGCCATGCCTCTCATGCTCTGTGCGTTTCTGTGTGCTCGTTGGGTGGGGGTGCCAATGTAAATACTACAGACCCACCTGGAGCAACTGTGTTCACGTGTCCCAACCGCGGCTACCTCATGCACACCTGCATTCCAGCTTTGTGTCTCCCATCCTTATCCAACTTAAGGTACTCGGTGCACGGACCGTATGTACTTTTGGGGGAGTTTTTTTTTGCAATAGACCCGACTGGCCTAGAGTCTCCAACGTATCCCCATGTATCCCCGTGATGTTGAAACCAAAGGAAAACAACTACCTTGCTCAACACATTCAAACGAGTGAAACCGTTTTTTGAACCCTCAGATAACTCAAAAGGGGGGCTATAATACCCATACTCAAGAAATTGATGTAGAAAAATTAGATGTTCACTGAATAAATTTTGTATGTTTTGTGGTAATTTACTCCTTTTCACCTTGATTTCAAGTTTTTCAAACCCCGAACCCCCCCTTCAAACCATTTTCAGGCTGCGTGTGTTACCTTCAACATTTCATACGGGTGATGCAATGAAGAGCAGTGAGACGCCAAGTATTTTTTTCCCCTTTATGTTTGCCCTGGTTTTCATTCGCTGCCAAATGCTGTGGTGAATCGAGAAGTCAAGGTTTTGGGTTTGAAATGCACAATTTTTGAGACAGACTGAAAATACCCAATTGCCACCTGTAGGAGCGACTGTATGGATTCTTCTCTCGGCCTTTCTGTGCATCACTGTTCTGTGCCACTGCCTGCTGCCTGCTGGTTGCACACACAAACAAAGGTCCAGCAGAAGAATGACTGTTGCTCTTCATACCTGACCGCTCGCATCATACGTGTGTTTGTGTGTGTGTGTGTGTGTGTGTGTGTGTGTGTGTTTGTGTGTTTTCATGCACCTGCGCGCGCGCCAGTCGGAATCGAGGCCTGTAGAGCACGACGGAATGTGTGCTGGGCTCATCTGCATTGGCGGACTCATCAAAACCCAATCCTGCGAACCATGTTGAGGTGTCAGGTATCTTTGCAAGGTCCCGTGTCTTTTCGAATCTTCCGGCGTGCTGTGGAGTGGCAGCTGGGGTTCACCACATTTCTCGAATCAGTTTTGTCGAATTCATGCTGCTTGGATTCGTTTTTTTTCCTTGTGAAGCTTTCAATTAAAATGTTCCAATGGCAAGCAGCGCTGGAACTGCAATGCAGATCATATACCGGGCGGCACTGTTGTCCATGCTTTCTTCCATCTGAGTCGACCTTAATTGCGGTTGCAGCCCTCGTTGGTGCCACCGTTTGGTTCTGCTGCAACATGCAGCGACAACGCACTCAGGATGCTGCAGGTGCAGGTCCTTGCATGCAGAACCTGTGCATGATTTTGATGCACTCTAGACTTGCAGCTAGTATCTGGGCAGAGTGATCGGGTGTGTCGTGCAGACCCAGGCAGGCTTCAACTGGTGGTGAGGATTTGAGAGCCTTCAAAGCCCGCAGCAGGAGGGTGCATCCAGGCAGGCCTGGGCGCCCGGGTACTAGCTGCAAGCCTGCTGCACTCATGCTGATGACACTTGGAAGAGGGGGCAACGAAGAGTCTGTGGGGGTGGGCAGTCTACCTGTGGGGGGTGTTTAACATAAAAACCGAGTAAGCCGGGTTAATACCTGTGGTTTGGGGGAGGGGGATTGGCGTAAGCTGGGGTAACTCATTGACCTTGTAGCCTCTTGACTCTGTTTCTGATTCCAAGTAACACGACAACCACTGTTTCGGGCCTCATCAATCCACATGATCACTGTCAAAACCCAGTGTCCACGGCTCCTGCCCCATATCCTCAAGTCACCAGTGAGGTCCCCCACACATTCTACTCCTCACGAAGAATTGCTGTTGTGTCGGATGCAATTGCCATTTCCTCGCGATCCTTTCTCAGCAACAGGGTCAGTGTTGGTGCATTTCATGGGTGATGTACTTTTTGGCACAGACGGCCTGTGCGTGCCCCCCCCCCCCCCCCCTGGAGTTGAAACCCGCTCAGGGCAGCAGGGTCCAGCACTTTTTGGCCTTTCTGTTGGGGGCGTAGTTGCAGATTTAAGACAGCCCATTCCTCACAGCGAATTGCTGCTGTTGGACGTGCCATGGTGTGGCAAGGTCGAGGCTCAGGCGGGCCGGCTGGCTCGGGCCGTCCTCACGCATCCGGTGCACTCGATGCCATGGGATGCCATGGAATTGCGATCTGTGTGCCAACCGTGGGGTGAGGCCAGGAGGGTGTGAGGGGGCAAGGGGGCAACGGGGGCGCTGTGTAGGGCAGTGGTGCGACTGCCCCATCCGCACCTCCTCCAGGGGGCCTCCAAAGGTCAGGTGTAGACTGTGTTCCAGCCGCGCCTGCCTTCACACGGCCTTCATTGCCGTCTCAATTCCATTCGTGTGCGACTGGCCATTGAATGTCCCATTGGCCCAATTGTGCTGCTCCCTAACCTCCCGGGCTTGGGCTAGTGATGTGGGCTTCTTGGTTCAGGGCTTTATCGCCGGGTCACGTTGCACTACGGACTGAGTTCGGGATGTGGCGCACATGCCGTGTTCCTCCAGGGGGCACGTGCGCATGCGCAGCTCGAAAATTCTGCCCAGCCCCCGAAGGCCGCCAAATTGTCACTGATTGTACCTCCCCCCCCCCCCCCCGTGTCCAACCCCCCCCCGTGTCCATCCCCCCCCCGGGGGGGGGGGAACCGTCACTTGGCCCATGAACAATAAGAAATCAATAGGAAATCACAGGCGCCGAAGGCGCTGAAGAAAATTTTTAGTTGGGTTATACTAGAATTGGCTGGTCGGGAGTGGTGTACGGTCCCCCCCCCCCCCGGGGGGAACCGCCACTTGGTGACGGTTCCCCCCGGGGTGGGGGGGAACCGTCGTCCCTTGGGGGGGGATGGACATGGGGGGGGGAAGGTAGCCAAGGAAATCTGCATTTGCCACGTGTATTTACGCCACGTGATCGGCTGAGTCCGGCCAAGCTGCACCTTTGCCTCTCAACTCCTCCACGCAAGGCTTCGTTTCACTGGACATTGCAGAGAGGGGACAACGCCTGGCACACGCACCAATGCATACCGCCCAGCGGGCTGGCATGGCTGTTGCTGATCACGGGGTTGCTCTTTCAGGCAAGATTGCGGTGAGCGCCCTGTGCTGCGCCATGGGGTGCACTTTGCACCCCTTGGATTGCACGCCGCTTTGATTCCTCCCCTTACACTGCTGCTGAATTATGGGGGATTGCACACATGCTAACCCCCGGCAGGAACACCCCACCGACACAAGGCCGAGCTGTGGAGTGATCCCCCCGCCCCCCCCGCCCCTCCCCCCCCCCGGGACCTCCAAGCCCCAAGATAGTTAGGACCAGCTGGGAAGAAACCTGCTGGCCGTGAGTGTTGCCCAGCCTCTCCGGACCAGGGCGGCTGTAATCAGGGGACAGGGTCTCTTGGGGTATTTTCTTTGTCACCCCTCCCCCACCACCCACCCACCCTGCATCTTGTGCACCGTTGGGTGTACAGCCAACGGCGGTTGGTTGACCGCCAACCGCCGTCCATTGGAAGCCAGTCCAGAGACCACCAGCACTGGAGGCGTCGTTGATTTGTTTTGCTCCTCAGAACCCCCCCCCCCCCCCCCGCTGGCAATGATGAACCCAAGGCCCTCTTTTTGTCGCGAGTCTCTGCGGGATATGGAGGGGACAGGACATGTCACTGTTGAATAGAACTGGCGTTGTTCTATGCATGCGGCACAGAGCGATGGCCGTAAAAAGTCTTCCACAGCATTGCCATGGACGGTGCCTCATGGCCACCCCGGGGCAGCCAGCTGACAGTGGCTGGTAGACCGCTGGTGCCAGCGTTCACGTGTTGACAGTTGTTGATGGTTGTTCGTACCCAGTCACCCCATCTTCCCTGTATTGTGTGGAGGTTGTCTGGCCAAATTTTTTGGGCTATTGGGTACATTTGTCTTTGGACAAAAATGCGAAAAGCACCCCAACAGATCATCCTGTCCTGATGCTCGGCCTTGGTGTGGTTGGACATTATTTACCGCAAGTGGGAAGTCAGGCAAAATGCAGCAATGGGATTGATGCCAGTTTTGCTTGGTACAAAGTTTGGGAAGGCCCATCTTGAACGCTTCTGAACAGGGCACTTTGTGGGTCTGAGCAGGTATTGGAGGTGGATGCATTGTTTGCTTGCTTGCCTGCATGCATTCCACATGCTCACCTTTGGTTCTAGAACATGTGCAAATCACATCCGGGCTACCCGCTTTGGTTACTACTCCATGCACTGCTGCCGAGCTTAGTGGCCTTCAAGGGAGAAGAAAAAGGGGGCATCCGTATGCCTACTGCACAAAGATCGTGCTCACACTGCAGGAGAATGGAGCTGGGCCAGTTCAAATTCAGAGCTTCGCACATGGAGCTGATGAACAGGATGGCAAACAACAAAGGGGCCCAAAGCACACCCCCAGAAGCTTAGGGCGCTTTTTTTGTTTGCAACCTCCCTACATCAAACCTGCAACCCAAAACCCTGACAGTCACTGCGCACTTCTGACCCACTAAACATTGAAACGGATGCCAAAGCAACCTGTTTGTGAACAAACTCACGTTGGCCTACTCCACTTTTATGCACATCGTTTTGGCAGCAAGTGTTGCACTTCACGCTTGTTATTGGGTATGGGCCTTGGCTTAGCAGTCAACAGCATCATCCACCTGGCACCCAGCATCAGTCGTCTCGTCAGATTCGTCGAGCAATGAATGAGCATCCATTGGGGACCCCTACGCACCGTGTGCACTGTGGGTGCACTGTGCGACTATTTTCTGGCATAGGTGTCCTTTCAGCACAAAGTCCTACGTCTTTGAGAACAAGACCTTCGTCAGAACAACAGCAAGTGTTGTTGTTTCCGCATTTTATGGGCCAGCGTGCGCTGCGCGCCCTGAGGCGGCGGAAGGAGGACGTGCCGGCGGCGGTGGCGCCACGGGCGGCGGAGCTGGCAGCGCCGTCCCCAGTCTAACCCCTAGCTAAACGCCACATGTGTAGGGAATTTTTCTTTATCCTCCGATGTCAGACAAGCCGCTGGTCAAACAGTGCATTTTGTGACAATACCATTGTATCCACGGGTGTGTGCAACAACCACCCGATGGTCAAATGGTGGAACATTGCTGGTCATTGCGCCCTGGGGGGGGGGGACCCCCGCAACAACCAGCACAACCTCGATACGCCAACTACTGGGCACCGCTAACGCACAAACGGCACCCACCACAACCATCACAGCCCCGGCACACCCACCATTGGGCTCCGCGAACGCAGAAACGACACCAACAGGAGCACCGGGCGCAGCGGCCGACAGAATGCAGCGACCGGACGCAACATGCGAAGGGAAAAACGGCTGACTGTCCAGGGCCCCGTAAAGAAACAGCAACCCGACGGAATGTCACACAGGGGGCAGCTTGTGATTTAGATAGGCCACAGGCACACACAACACACACAGGGGGCTTCCCTTTACGGTTCAGCTCCCGCAGCTTGGGGCAGGGAGAAGCCTTGATCCTGACGTGGACGGGCATAGGCTTTGTACTATGCTTTCCCTCCCTGTGTACCACGCTTTGCATTGCATCGTTTCCAGAAGCTGCACAGAGTGTAGCGCCTTTGTACATGTTCTCGTGGACCGTCTGCATTCGTCTGGTTCTGGGATTTGGAACAGCGGTCTGATTGAGGGCACCAGCGTTGGTGGATGAGGTATGTGCATGCGCAAGCGATCATTGTGTGTGCCGTGCCCGGAGTAATTTGTTGGTGCTCCTGAGTGAAAAAGAAACGTGGAAAACGTTGACCCCTCGAAAACACCCATATTATGTACCCCCCCCCCCCCCTTTGTAATCCCCCCCCCCCTTGCAATCCCCCCCGCCCCGTGGGGGGCAACGATCAGTTGGCCCAAAAAGCATAGAAAATACTAGGCGCCGAACGCGCCGAAGCTGGTTTACACTGTGATACTATGATGCAGTTTTGTGGTGCAATCCCCCCATCCCCGTGGGGGGGAACCGTCACGACATTGGTGGGAAGATTGTAAGGCGAGGGTAAGGTACCTTGCCCCCCTCCCGAAACCCATGTTATATACTTATACACATACGTTTTGGATCCCTGTACTTAGACCACGTTGATTTTTTGGTGAGCAGGACGCACTGACGGTGATTTGACAGCATGCTGTGTTGAATGCCTGCGTGCATGCATGGGAGAAGACCCCCCCCCCCCCGGGGGGGTCACTTGCCCCAAAAAGCATCACGATATTGGGGGGAGATTTCAATGGGGGGGGGGGGGGGCAAGGTACCTGGTTGACAGCAACAAAGACATTACTCCGATGACAATTTTTTCGGTACTCGGGTTACAATTTTCATGGGATCATTCCAATGAGCGGCGGAAGAAAAGCACCTCCCTTCTGTAGAAGTTGGTATGGGAGACCCACTCTTGTCCTGCCCCCTCGGCCCCATGCAGACCCATCACCACCTGACCGATGTTTTCCTGACTGCAGTCGTTGTGGTCGAGAATCTGAGATGACCCAGACCTGAACCCATCGTTATGAAATAGGGGCCGGGTCATGCAATGTATGGCTTTCTTGGACTCGTCCCCCCAACCCCTAATGTTGTCCTGCTGGGGGAAGGGGGGACCTTCATCCAAACTCGGTCACGGGTTAAGCCTCCAAGGTTGTACTTGTCTGCAACCGAGGAGAAGCTGAAAGAGCACATTGGGAACTGCAAAACCCGTAGCCAGTGATGTCCTCCAAGGAACAAGGGTGGTTAATGTCCATTGAACGTCATCTTTAATTCGGTACCACGCGGGCCTCGTTTATAAGGAATTAAGTTTTTTGGGGGGGGGGTCTGGGTGGGTCTCGTGGGGGGCCACTCATTCGAATTTGATATTTTCTGAGCCACATTTTGGGCTAAGATTCGCTTTGGGTGGGTGCGTGTTTGGAAGCTCAGGATCCCCCCCCCCCCCCCCCAGGCCTGGTCCCACATAGTCCTGGATGTGGTATGAAACCCCCCAGACTTTCCTGGACCATCTGCTGACAGTTGAACATTTGCCATGCAAACCCTGCATGAGTTGCATGGCTTTGGGCCCTTTGTCATGTTTTGTTTCTGGTGCCCCGTGCCTCCCCTGGATAGTCCGCCCCCCTTGCACAGTCTGCGGGGAGGGGGGGGGGGGCTTTGGCATGAGGCCATGGTATTGGTTGGTCGGGGGGGGGGGGTGTCCACGTCCCCCAAAAGTTCAAGGTGCCAGATGCGCTGAAGAAAAATTTTCCTGGTGGCTCTGGTGGCCAGCTCCTGCAGTCAAGGTTGCGATGGACCCATTGGCTTGTCTGGTCTGTGCAGAAACAGGTTGCACCTGGAGGCATACTGCTGGTCCCCCCCCCCCCCCTCGTGGTGCTGGTGATTCCACAAATGCCGGTTTCGCGTTCTGAAATTTGTGGTCCGGGTCCTGGTGGCCTTCAAGGAGGTCCGGAATGGCGCCCTAAGGGGGGGCTGGGCATCTGTCCAGGGGGGCGGGCTCTGTCCGCCCCCCCCCCCCCCACCCACCCACCATCGAACTAATGGCTGAAAGTGTCTATGGCGAGGACATTCAGTCTATCAGAGCCAACCATTGATCCCCCCCCCCCCCACCATACCATCGTTCACTAGTGTGCCCTATGGCGTGCCTACTCCTGTTACGATTGTATGATCTGCGATTCTGTGTCCAAGTCAACTCCTGCTTCGTATTGGCTCTTTCGCACAGGAGTGAGCGCAGTAGCTCGATTTGCAATGATCTCCTTATGATGTGCGAAGATCTCTCCCCAGATCCCGCCGCGTGGTCCGTCAGCAATGTCAAGCTGTGGCTTAAATCGACGCTGCTGCGGAAGTACCCGGAGGAGAATTTCGAGACCCTCAGCGCCAACATTGCTCACCACATGATCGATGGGTCCGTGCTGATGATGTTGTCCTTGAAGGTGTGTGGGCGGTCGGGGACGAAGCTCAGCTCATTTTCCCAAGTTCACTGTTTTCGTGCTTGCTGTGCCTGAAACCGTAAGCAAGGCAGAGTGTGATCACTGTGGGGTGGTAGCTGGAAGGGGACCACCCATGACACTGCAACCCCCCCTCCTTATCCCCAGGACGCCCCCCTCCCCCCCAAACCCACACGTCACCATCGGAGGCAATAACGAGGCAGATGGCCTCGCTAAGATAGGACTGCATGCTCATCCGTTATACCCATTTTACCAGACACCACACAAAGAAGCCACGGTTGCCAGCAACCCCCCCCCCCCCCCCCACCTGTCAAACGTGCCAGAACCGACCAAGCTGCAACGCCAACAACAGACATTTCTCAAAAACTCGATTTCTCTTTCGCCTCTTTGGGACCATTCCACTTGATTCTGAGCACGCTGCCTCCATTCTCACTGCACTTCACCTTGAGCCTAGGGCTGAGCTACCCCCCCCCCCCCCCAAGGACGCCTCAACCTCCCGGGAGTCTAACACTGCATCTACTGTTTCCTGGGGGGGTGCCAGTTCCGACGGCTTTAGCACTGCCGTCAGTGACACTTGACTGCCTTGAACTGCCAATTTCAAGCTCGGTATTGCATGTTTTTATATGTTTGATGCCATATCTCTCTGGGACGTGCGGTTTGGTGCCAACACGGAGTATTTTCAGGGGTTGGTGCCTTTGTGGTCTCATTTGTTCCCGCTGAGTGTCCTGTAGGGGGGGGGGTATGTGGGGCATATTCGGAGATGTATGGGTTGGGGGGGGGGGTCCGGAACCATATTTTTTCGAAAATTGGCCATTACCATTGACAGATTGGGTTTTTTTTGCCTGTTCCAGTCCAGTTTCAGACAGACTGCACCGCACCCCTACCCCCATTACTCCAACATATGGGCATATGAGGGTCAAGTCATTTGGGTGGATTTGTTGCATTTGATGTGTAGAAGACATTTGCAACATGGGTCCCCTCAAGACCCCAATATGTTGAAGACTTTGACCAATAACTACCTTGGACACCCGGATGATGCGTGGTGCAACGTGCAGCATCAAGCTCACCAGAGTGGAAGAAATCAAAGATGGCAGAATTTTCTCAAACAGGCTGTCAAGTTGGGACATGGGACCACAATATTTGGATTCAGCACGTCAAAATGCATCCATTTACCTCTTTTCACTTTGCTCCAACTCCACAATATGTCCACGGAGCATCCACGGAAAAACCTGTGAATTGGTGTCCCGCACGCTGAGCGGAGCAGCCTGAGGCCCGAAAACCCTGAAATGCCGAAAAGTTCGGCCTCGGTGCTCAAAAACATGGTCACCTATCCCCCCCAACCCATACATTTCTGAAACGGCCTTTTCTCACAGATTTCAAAAAGTATACACATACCCCCCCCCCTACAGAATCCGTGAGTGCTGTAGGACGCTAAGACAGGTTGGCCGATTGAGTGCCAGCGCACTGCAAGCCTGTCCAGCCGCCTGTGGACCTCAGCACCCCCGTATAGTGACGTGCAGGCTAGAGGTTTTGGCCGACAAAACACGGCCAGAAGAGGGTAACTAGGCGAACACAAGTGCTACCTGTACATAAGCTGATGTGCTCGTGGACCCATCGTATCAATGGAACTGCCGAACATTGCTGCATATGCATACCAGGACGTGCATGTGTGGGGCGCTTTGTTGGCCTGCTTGCGGCCCTGCGGCCTGAAATTCCGGTGCACTAGACCAAAAGTTGAGAAAAACCTGAAAAAATGTGAGTTTGCTCCGTGTTGGCACCTTATGAATGTCCCCGAGAGATATCGTCTCTAGCATGCTACAACACTGGGTCCAGGCAACTCTGCCCAGCTGCATTACCAGCCACGTCACAGAAACCGAGGTGCAAGTGGTTGCCCTCTAAGGCCAGAGGAGTGCCGAGGATGACCTTGTAGCCTAGTGTTCGCATTAGGTCCACGCGACATTGTCCTACATATGCCTAGTCTTTGGTCTATAATATGTTGTGTAGCCTGGATCGTAGGGTACACCTACTGTACTAAGCAGATGGTGGATTATTGCGCTCTGCAGAAGACACGACCTATTTGACCAATGGCTGAAAGTGCCTATGGCGGGGGCATTCAGTTGATTGGAATCGACCATTGCTCTCTCTCTCCAAACCCCAGGGACAGCTGTCCCACTGTCACCGGTTGAAAATCTCTTCCCCGGCGGCTATGACCAAGCAATGAAAATGCTTTATTTCTACAAACCCAACAAGTGCGTACATCTGGAAGTGCCAACTGGTAGACTCACTCAGCCTTTATGCCCCCCCCCCCCCCAAAACACACACACACACACCCAGAATCCCCCCCTGAACCCCCCCCCCCCCTGGAGGACCAGACCCGCAGCCCACAAATCGAAACTACCCGAAGAGTAGGGCAAGCGAGGTGAAGGGAGCCGGGCCCAAACCCCTGCCCTAGCCAGGGAGGACACAGAATTGAAAAAGAACACTCTTGGCCAAACAATGCTGGAAAGTGAACATGCAGCGAACTGAGTTGGCAATTAAGGCCGTGTGAAGGCAGGCGTGACTGGAGGAAGTGGTGGTTCCCAACTTGACTTTTGAGCCCCCACGACACTTGCCCAAGTGCATAACAGCACTGGTTGAGGGGCACTCAGGGTTGCACCCCTGGCCCACCAGGGCTAGCACGAAAAGGGGTGACTGACTACACTCGAGAGATACTTGGTAAAAATGGTGATCCCTCCTTGAGGCCCCACCATACACACACACCCACAGGTAAGGACGGTGTGGCCCCTCTTGCAGCACATCATAGGTTAGTGCTCAACACAGGAGGCCGTGGGGTTGAGCATGCAGTGGGGTGGGATGCCCCTACAAATTGGCAGCACCGCACAACGTGAGTTACAAGTAAACATGGAGAGCGGCCAATGTGGTGCTGCACTCTCTAGTCCCATACACACTGTCAAATGCAAGCTCATTGTCTGAAGCCAAAATAGATGGCTTCTACAGTTGCCACTTTCGGAACACAGTAACATTTCTAATTGCAGGATTGAGGCCACTACAGTCAGTCAGGTGGGTTGTTGATCGGCTCTTCGTGCAGTGGCGAGATTTCCCCTGTCTGTACTCCCCCAAGACCACTAGGATTCACAACTCCATTCCCCATGCGGGGCCAAAATGTGAAAGCGATTTTGTGCCCACTTCCATACATGCCACTAAGCATTGCGGGACTCCCACATAAACGGCAAGGTGATACAAGGGCATGCAACCGGTCCAAGGATAGTTCTTTCCTTAATCCCACCCCAAGCTGTAGCGTAGCCCGTAGGCTCGCACCTCCACGCACGCCCCTCGCACACTGGACTCACCCATGGGGGGCACACTTAGCGCAGTGCGCGCGCAGTGCAACTATTTGGGCGTCTGGCCGTACTACAGACCCATATTTTGTGATAATAGGGGCATCGTTGTTACTTACGTAGGTACATAGGTGCTTAGGTAGGTAGGAACGTAGGTTTTGATGCTTCATCCACATTGGGGACATGGCATTTTTGGATTTTCACCCATTTTCACCCATTTTCACCCATTTTCACCCATTTTCACACTTTTTCGCTCATCTCTACCACATCCACTCTTTTCTAGGTTGAGCCCTCCCCACCATGGGGACCCCGAGGAGGCAGCGGTGATGTAGCCATTTGGATTTCTCCCCACCATGGGGACCCTGAGAAGGCAGGGGTGATGTAGCCACTTCTGATTTTGTCCCCGTGTGGGGACCCCCGAGAAGGCAGAGGTGATGTAGCCATTCCGCCTACACATGAGTACGTGCGTGTACTCTTGCATTTGCAGCAAGTTTTGATTTGAAGACACATATGGTACCCTCCATATGGTCCATGGGAACATGTACCTGCACATGTATGGGCTGCACCTACACATGAGGACAATGATAATGAGGATTTGTGGGTGACAAAGGGGATGTATGTGCCTTGTGTTGCACCAAGTCTGTCCTTGAGAAGATGTCCATGTGTGACAAGTGTCAGCTGCAATATTGTACGGATTGCAATGGCACGCATATTTGTGACAATGTCACAGTGCTTTAATTCAGCAACTTGTGTCCGGTTGTGCACACAAGTTGCTGATTTTGTCATTAGTGGATAATTGAACAGAAAGAAGGACATGTGTTGTTGATGGTGGATACCCGGGGTGCCGACCATCGCTGTTCATGGCTTTCCGCATTTTGCCATCGCTGTTCATGGCTTTCCGCATTTTGCATGATGTCTTATGTGAAGGTAAGGTAGCTTGCACTTGTCTTCAGCTAGGGTAGTTTGGGTGACCTAAATTTAAGGGCGTTTGGAAGGGTGTGCCTTGGGGCTCTTTAGGGGGAACCTAGTCTAAATGTAGCGCGCAGTGCAAGGACGCCCCCATGGGGGCGTCCACCAAGGAAGCACGGATGAACGGATGCGGGCTGCAGGGCGCGGTAGGAGCACAGACCCCAACCCCTCTGTTGCATTGCTGCGTGCCAGTAGAGGAAAGGGACTCTAACCCCTGGCACCCAAGTCCTGGGTCAGCCAGTCAAGTGCCTGTCAGTGTGGCAATGGAACATCAAAGCGCAGCGTTTGCTCTCACTCACGCTCTGCGGTGCTGCCAACTCATAGGGGCGTCCCATCCCACTGCATGCTCCACCCCACGGCCTCCTGTGCCGAGCACTGACCTGTGATGTGCTGCAGGAGGGGCCACGCCGTCCTTACCTGTGAATACCATGGGGTCCCCTGCCCTTGGGCCACCTGCTGTGCCACATGTCCCCTCAGCTCCACGTGGGAGCAAGAAAAGGTGATTGGAATGTCTGCATGGTTCGGCTGTCATGCAGTAGGATGTAGGCCTGTTGAACCTTGCAGTTTGAGCATTGGGCGAAAGTCTTGGGTGTCACACGCATGTGGCAAGGTCACATGCAAGTGCTTTAATCTTCCTTGTCCTATCCCAACCAACCTTTGTGGTCTTTTAAGAGACGATGGTGGCTTGTACTATAGTTGATGGAGACAACACACACATGACGTAGCGCATGGCACTGGTCACCAGTTGTGCCACATGACAACCTACAGCCCCTCATGTACAAAGGTGCCCTTTTGGGCCTCCTGTGCAAATGCTTGCCACTCCCTGCTGCTCCCCTGTCCGAACCTGCGTTGTTCAGGAATGGAAGGAGGCTGTTCCGCTCCTGGGTCCCCGCAAGGTCCTGCTCCTCGAGTTCCAAAGGCTGACGGGCAGCACTCCTGCGGCATGCACCAACAGCAGCTCCGATTCGCCCAGGGTGCAGCGTGGCAATAGCCCCGACAAAACCCAAATGGCAGTCAACAAAGTTCAAACCAAATTGAAGGTATTGCAGCCTTAAACCCCCCCCCCCCCCCGCCGAGCTCCTTGTAACAACTCGGCACTACTGCGGGGAGGTGGGGTCCCACCAGCCACCCACCCGACCCCTGGACCCCCCCCCCCCCTCCCCGAAAAGATTGGACCAAAGTTTCTTCCGGGCCTTGAGCCGATCAAAAATTTTCTCTGCCGCCTTCGGGGCCAATTAGTTTAGATGCAGAATTTTCTTCGGCGCCTTCGGCACCTTGAAAAGCTCAGCACCACTGGGAGGTGGGGGGGGGGCTGGACCCACCCACCCATCCCCACTGGAACCCCCCAAAATCATTTTCCCCAGATCAGTGGTGATTCTGTTTTGCCAATTCATTCCCCACCTGGAGGCTTCTGCAGGCCTCTGGATGGGTGCTGGTATTTCCTGAAGGCTTCTGCATAGTTGCTGGTTCCTGGAGGCTTCTGCAATATTCTGCTCCAAGGTCAAGGAGATGATGCTCTGAAAATTGTCATCAGAAGAGGACACACCACTTCTGCCCTTCACTTCTGCTAGGGTTCGCACCCAGTTGCCTGAACAGCTGCGCTGCATCAAGTGCTCCCCCACAATATTTATCACATCGAGGTTGGTGGGCTGCCCAAATGCGGGAATCATTGGGGGTTTTTTTTGGCGCACCTGTGCTTGTGATCTGCAGATGTGCGATGAGTACTGATACACGATGCGCCGTACCAACGGACAGGGCACACACAGCATTCGATGTGCGTTGGACGGCAGAACAAGCAGTGGATGCACGTACCCCCCCCCCCCATTGGCTAAGCTACGGACTTAAACAAGACAAATCATTCAAATCAAGCTCAAACTGCGAGGTTCAAGGTGTGTGTGTGTGTGTGTGTGTGTGTGTGGGACGCAGGTAGGTATGTTACCCCCCCCCCCGCCCTCTTGTCTAAGCTACACAAAAGTACGGAAATAATATAGTCCCTACGCCTACTGTAGCTTAGACAAGGCCGTAGCTTGAGCACGACACATACAACTACCGGCACACATGCCACCACTAAAAAAGGGGAAGATAATGCACACCCCGCGTCACACCCCCACCCACGCACATCCCCAGGGAGACAAAGAAGATCACTCCAACATCGCCTCGTGTGTTGCACAATGATGACGAGGATGGAGAGAGCATATGATGTGAAATGGTAGGAATTAATGTGGTTGTCCCCGGGACAACCACCTTAAAAGGGTGTAGGTGTCCCCCCGCTGCAGCCTCAGTGCTCGTTTGGCTCCACCTGAGGTAGGAGGGCGTCCAATGACCCCTGCCGATAACTGGCCCCCAACCGACCGATTCAAAGGCCCGGGCCTCTTCGATGATGTTCGACACATCACCTCCTTTGGGCAGGCGGGCGGTTGGGCAAACATGGGGGCTGGGGCAGTAGACAAGCATCAATGGTCTGGATGCTGTCTGAAGGGCCGCCCAAACCGTTTGTTGCCCCAATTTGATGGAGGACGAGTCTTGACGGAGGAGCAACAACCCCCCCCCCCATTGAGAGAAACACAGACAAGTGGATGCACAACAGAAAAAAGAAAAAGAAAAGCCCAGCAGAACTCAATAGTGCATGTTAATCGTCGTCAAAGGCAGGGCCACAGCACGTGGATGCGAGAGTTACCACAGCAACCACTTGGGACTGCATGCGAAATACATGACATCGAAATTTTCTGGTACAAAAACCCCAGTGCAACCCCCCCCCCCCCCCCCTCTTTGTATACAAAAACGTCAGTCACCAGAGGTTTGTCCGCATCGTTTGCCCCGCCGCCGGAGCTACGCAATGGCCTGCCGGGGAATTTGTCACTGTTCCCACATCGTCCCCCTGCAGGTGGCCAACGCGTTGCGCTCCATCAAGCAGCACCCGCCACGGCCCCCCTCGCCGTGCCCCTCGCCGCGGCCGGGCGACGGCTCCCCCATCCCCTCCAACCCGCAGGCGCGCGCGGCCATCGCCAACATGCAGACCAAACTCAGGGTCTCGCGCGCGCTGCTGTCCCGCCGCGGCGACGCACACGCGTCGCCGCACGCGTCGCCGCGGCTGTACACCGCCAGCCGGCAGCGCCTCATCCACGACACCGGCGGCGAATTGAAGGCCAGCTCCCCGAGAATGGCCACCCACGGGAGCTTCACGCGGGGGATTCTGTCGGTGTTCTCGCGCGACAACTCGCGCGATTCGGCCGGCTCCACGCGGCCCCAGGCGTACCGCCGGGGGTCCGACGCCGAGATGACGGTCCTCAGCAGCGGCCGCTACAGCACCTCCTCGCAGTGCCCCCACGGTACCCCCTTCCCCCCCTCTTTGTCCTGCCACAGGCTTATCCAAACACAGCAACCCTCAGGCAGGGATGCATTGGAAGGGCGGGAGGTACCACCCCCCCCCCCCCCCCCCCTCCAGGGCGCCCAGCCTATGCCCAGCCACTGTCCCCCTGACGGCAAGTGCCAGCTTCAATGGGATTTGTAACCGACAGTAACCGCCCCCAACCGCTGCGGCAACCCCCTCCAACCGCCTGTCAAACCGCCTCTGGGGCCGCCTCTGAGGTCCCTTCCCTTCTAATTCATCCCTGCCCTCAGGTCCCGCACTTCTGGTACTTTCTTGCAACCATCGTTTTGGCGGTTCCAATCCGATGGAGAATGTTGTATGTAGCTTTGTGCCGGCCGCAGGAAGGGTCAATATGGGTGGCAAAGTGTTGGTGTGGCTGTCCTTCCATGTGCTCGTTTCCGTGGCACATGCCACGGGGTCACATGGGCTTGCCCAACAACGGCCACTCCGTGTTTCCCCGCTTTTGCCCCCTGAAGCAGAACCTGGACAAGGGGGGGGGGCAGGGCAACCCCTGCTCAACCTCCATCAGGTGGGGGGTGTCTGCCGCAGCCCAGACGGGCTGTTTGCGCAACAGGAGCGGGAGCCCATCAGGGGCAGACCAGTCGTGAGGGGGAAAGGGACATATGGTGGACGGCCGGGACAACGCGTGGAGGAGCAGGGCACCTGGGCCTCACGCACACCAAAACACAGCGAGGCAGTTTATGGACGGCCTGTGGACAGAGGTGTGTGGACAGCAAAAACAGTCAAACGACCCCGGCAACAACCAGCACATCCTCAATACGCCGGCTATTGGGCGCCGCTGATGCGCAAACGGCACATCCTGCCACATTCAGCACAGCCCCGGCACACCAACTACTGGGCTCCGCGAACGCGGAAATGACACCAGCAAGAGCACCGGCCGCAGCGGCCGACAGAAAGCAGCGACCCGACGCAACATGCGAAGGGAAGAACGGGGGACCATCCAGGGCCCCTTCAAAGGAACAACAACCAGACGGAATGTCACACAGGGGGGTACGCTCCGTGCGTGCTGCGCCCAGGCCTGAAAGGGGCCATCCAGGCCAGTCCTACCTCCCGCCCCCACCCTCTCCTCTGCCGCCGTCATGCAGCCCCGCGGTTGTGGTCGTGCACCACCACCAGCGGGGAAGCGCACTAGACACGGCTCCCCTGCACGAATACGTGCGGCACGAAGTCGAGAAATGTGAAATGCCCCCCCCCCCCCCCAGCCCCCGAGAAGCGGAGGGACAACGGCCCACCCGCCAGGGGATGCCCTTCCCCAATGGTGTGCACACAATGTCCTCCTGAAAACCCGAACCAGTGCGCCCCAAAGTACCAACCGGCATACGCATTTAGCCTTGATGCACCCCCCCCCCCTCCCCTCCCCAATGATGCTTGAGACTGGAACGTTTTTAATGAGAATCCCGCATCGCCCCCCCCCCCCCCCCGCCTGCTGAGGTACCTGACCCCTCCCCCCCCCTGGTCAACGGCACGGGCAACAGCCCGTCTCCGGGACAGCCGGCCCCGGAGTAGTCAATCAGGACAAGTCATCCAGGGGCTCCGTTGACACAACCAAAACACGTTCGGGCCCACAGAGTCTCAGAATGAGCAGTGGCGAGAGGCCAGTTGGCGCCGCCAAATGCAAACAATCTGATACTGAGGCCTTGTGCCGCCCCCCCCCCCCCCCGGGACCCCCAATCCTACCCCCACAAGTGGCGACCAGTGTTTCCCTCTGGCGCCCGAGGAACTGTTCGTGCCACAAAGCGACCCCAAACAGAAGTTTTGACAAAAGTACAGCAGCCCCGCAATATGTACCTCAAAATGACCGGCGCGCTGCGGTGATCATTTTGAGGTACAGGGTCCCCCTGCCCCCCCCCCCCCCCCCACCCGCCCCCTGGTCCCCTGGACTCCTCTGGCTACTGCAATCCAGTTGGCGTCGGGTATTTGACCAGGACGGCCCCCATGCCCCGCCGGGCCCGACAGAAATTTCCTCCGGGGCTCATCAGATTTTGTGCCCCACAATTTCTGGGCCATTTTCGTTGCGCCCCCCCCCCTCCCCCTCCCCCCACCAAACCAAAGCGTGTCACCCGCGGTTGGGCCGAAATGGACTCCCCCCCCCCCCCCGGAGGCTTCAAGTACATGTCTGCCAGCGGTTTGTGGAGGTTTATGGGCAGCCAGTCCCAGCACGTCCAATCCCCCCTCACGGCCAGAAGACCCCCCCCCCCCGTCTGCGGGAGTGAGAGCAGAAGCAGACCAACAGCTGATCAGTGCTCAAGGTCAGAAAGGGGGGAAGAATGCCCCTGTTTGCCCCCATCACCGCGTGGGCCCAAGCCCGAGGGACAGACCCAGAGCCCCGCGTCCGTCATGTGCCAGGGAAGCGCCCCTCCAGAGGCCTGCCCAGCCACCAGCACCCGCCGCCGAGCCCCGAGGCCCCGGAGCCCCCCGACCCCAGCGCGGCCAGCCTGGCCACCCACGCGGGCCTGACGCGCGCGCTCCTGCGGCGGCTGTCGCGGGGCTCCGGCACCAGCACTCGCACGGAGGCCGTGGAACGGCGGTCGACGACGGACTACGCGGAGCTGGCGGGCCCGGGGCTGCACTGCCCTGAGGGCGCGAGTGAGTCGCACAAGCCCCAGGACCTTCCGGCGATGCCACCCCCGGCGGAGTCCCGCAGCCCCCAGGCCTCGCCACGCGCGTCGTCGCCGCGCGACTCGGCGCCGCCGGACAGCAGCGCGTTGGTGGGCGCGCTGTCGAATAGCTACAACGTGAAGAGCTTCTTGGCCGACAAGCGGCCGGGGGAGGCAAAGGAAACGATCCTGATGATGCCGCAGCTGTATGCCTTGTGTGCGCGCGCGCGTGCGCGCGTGCGTGTGTGTCCCCCACAGCTGCCCAGGGGCGCGTGACCTCACAGCGGTGCGGGGGTGGGCAACCAGGGGTAGGCCCCTCGTGTTGGCGACATGGATCCAAGCTTTTTGGTGGCCCCTTGAGTTGGGGATCCAGGCTGTGGGGGCAACTTGCCTCGCCTCCTCCGGTGGCAATGGAAGTTGTTGGGTTGTCGTGGGTTTGCCCGCGCATCCCCCTGCCCTGGCTCAGCAAAGCCCTGGGGTGTGGAGGGGTGTCTCTATGGGTGTCCGTGACCTCCACGGCTGGTCCCAAGGCAGAGAGCCCGCACCCAGGGACTGCTTTAATTTTCATTCCGACGTCCCCCCCCCCCCCCTGGACCCCCTCCCCTTCTCCCCCCTCAGCTCAAGTGCAGCTGAAAACCTGGGTTTTGGGAACTTTTTGTGGTGATGGGGAAAAAATTTCTCGGCGCCTTTGGCGCACACCACACACTGTTTACTTATCGTTTTATGTGTACTCTGCGTTCCTTGTCTTGCAGATTACCATGACCCAACGCTCGTTGTCAGTGTATTTCTGCTCCCCAGTCCAACTGTCGCCACGCGCAAAACACAAAGACGTAATCGACGCGCTGCTTTATTTTAGGTTTAAAGATAGGATCACTGGCCGGAAGAGACAAGAAGCATACAATGAGGCACAAAAGGCATGTGCCACATTGTTTTTGAGTGTGCCAATGGCAACACTTGTCTGATGTCTCCCATTCAGGCAGTGACTCAGATTCCTCATCATCATCAGGTTCCAGCTCCACTTCCACTACAGATGGAGGCTCCAGTTCAGGGGAGTCTAATTCTGATTGACCATGATCACTGTGAGTTGGCATGAGATGGTGAATGTCCCACTTTGTTGTATTTGTTGTGTCTTGATTAGATGAGGGAACCCTGAATTGACCTGCAATGATGAATTGGCTTTGTTTGCTACCAACAAGATGACATTTCCATGTGCTGAGTGGTTCGTTGCCCAATAAATTTTCTGTTCCCTGTGGACTAGGTACGTTCCGACGGGGGGGGGGGGGGCTCCCCCCTGGACCCCCTCCCCCCCTCCCCCCCCCCTGCTCAAGCAAGTCCCTGCCCCGCACCCCATGATCCGGCGCGGGCTGCATCGCCCGATCCCTCTGCGCAGGCAAGACTGCGACGCCGCCACGGGCGCCACCATGCACCTGTTCAAGCGGTCTGCCTTCTGCAATCTGCCCGTCGTCGACTGCGGGTACGTGCCGATGGACTTCGCCACGCTCTCGTGGGCCTCCCGGGCCCTCTTCAACTTCCGCCGCTGGCTGTCCATGGTGCTGTTCTTCGTGGACACCCTCCTCCACATGATGCGCCCGCAGGACCTGCTCTTCTGCGCGTGCATCATCGTCGCCACGTGGGGCTGCCAGCGCTCCGGGTGTGCCCCGTTCCATGGCCCCGCACGGGACTGAGCAGCGTTGCGCCATGCGCCAAACCTCTCAGACAGGCCACGGCTTCCCGGGGAGGGGGGGGGGGGGGGCAGAGGCCAAAAAAAAAGTTCATGTACATAAACTCGCCCTCCAATTCGGGCCCCATTTCGGGCTCCTTTGATACATTTCTTTTTTTTTTCCCGAGGAAAAATTTTCTGATTTGAGTGGGGGTTGGGGGGTGGGTCAGGCGGAGGAGCGCACTGCCATTCCACACCCCCCCCCCCCCTGGTAACGCTAAGCTGTGGCCTGCTCTCAGATCATTGTTGGAATGGGACCCTGTTGGAGGTCGGGGGAGGTCAGGGACTGGGGGCTGGGCTTCAGTCGGTTTGTTGCGTTGATGGTCGACCCCTCTCCCGGACGGGCAACCAAGCCAAGCCAAGCGCAGTGCACAGCCCACAGGAGTGGTAATGCAGGTTTGGCCTGGGTGGGGCGCCACACACACAAGTGGCCGGGAATCGACCGGGGGCTTTATGCCCTCAAACAAAAGTACCACCCACCATCGCTGCTGCTGTTGGTGGTGGTGCTGGTGGTGGTGGTGGTGGTGGTGGTGGTGGTGGTACAGCAGCAGCAGCAACAACAACAACAGCAGCAGCAGCACCACCACCACCACCACCACCACCACCACCACCACCACCACCACCACCAACAGCAGCAACAGTAGCTACTGCTGCTGCTGCTGCTGCTGTTGTTGCTAAAACCTGATATTCTTATAAGTTCGGTCACACTCAGTTTGACACAATTCTGTACTTGATTTTTTCCGCGGTCCATTGTCACAAGGGGTCTTGTGGACCCTTTGGGTTGGGTCGACCCTCCACATTTGGCGCCCATGGATTCTCGCCAGAGTAGAATGTGGCCAGTGGCTCGCCCTGTCAGGTTGGTTCTCTGGGACCGTTCTCAGAAGGGGCTTGCGACCATTGGCCTTCAACTCAGGAGTAGCTTTGACTTGGGCCCAGGCGGTGTCCAAGCATCAGAACATCAGCAAGGTGGGGTGGCCCCAGAGAGGATCCCGTCGTGGATGGGGCATGCGCACCAGGGGAAGTCGGGTGTTTAACCGTGGGGCGGGGGGGGGGGGGGTCAACAGAACCCCCAAAAACTGGGGCGGGGTCGGGAAAAGAGCTAAAGTGGCAGGACGATGAATCAGCGGAAAATTTTTTTGAGCATTGAACATGGTCAATTTTGGTTTTTCCACCAATACATGGCAAATGATGACTGTTCTGAACCCCCTCGATGCGCTGATTCCAACAATCCCAGTTTCATTTTTGCCGAATTTTGGGTCTGGGTCACCTCCGGGGCCTGGGGGTCAGTCTCGGTAGGATTTTGGGGGGCCCGTCAATTGAGCCTTTGTTTTTGTTTTTGCGCGGGGGGGGGGGGGGGGGCTAGCCAGAGGGCTGTATCGACCCCCCCCCCCTCAAGTTGGAAGCCCGCCCACTCCTGCAGCCCTGTTTCCACGAATGTCGTGGTGCCACAGGTGGACCCTCAACATCCAGCCCACGCTGCTGCTGAATATTCTGATGTTCCCGCTGTCCTTCACTGTCAATGCTGCGTACCAGCGCCGCGAGGCCGCCCTGCAGCATTTCGGCACTTTCAAGTCCCACACCCTGAACCTCTACCTCCTGCACCGCTGCTGGCAGTTCGAGCCCAACCTCCCGCTGGACTTCCTCGACTGCAGCCGCGACTGCATCCACAACACGTTCAACGCCGTGCGCAAGTATCTTATGTCCCGCAGTGAGCCTGATAAGCAGGTGCCCCGCCCCGCCCTGAGTCACTCATTACTCTGGAATGTCCTGCCTCCACAGCTCCGGGGCCTTTGGGCGTGCGTGCACTTTGGGTTGGGTGTGAGTGCTGCCACTATGTGCACCACTCTCCTGAGGCGGCCCTCAGCCCCCCCCCCCCCCCTCTACCTTGCAGAAGTATGATAAGGTAAGCAACAACGCTGATGGTGCTTCAAAAGGAGTCGCCCCCTCCCCCCCTTTTCCACCTCCACCTTCGCTTAGCTTACCTTAATTAGCCCCCCCCCCCCCCCCCTCCCCTGCCTGGCCTCGAGGCAAGCGCTGTTGTACCCCCGCCCCCCTCCTTCAGGAATCGTTGTCACTTCCGCCGCAACCACTTCTGCCCGCCCTCCAACCGCTGTACAACCCCCCGCGCAGCTACCGAATCCGTTCTCCAACCGCCCGTAACCGCTGCTGCAGCCGCTCTTGAAACTGCCCTGCATTGTGTTTCCTTCCCACTCCTCTTTGAAGTGGTGTGCTCTTGAGTTGTTGCTGTCCAGTAGCTCTTCAGAAGTGGCTGTGTTAAACAGGGTACGGTAAGTCTGACAAGGTTCCACCTACACCTTCGCTTAGCTCACGCTAACGCCCCCCCCGCCTTTTCTGAATCTTCATGTTTGTCATTCCATTCACTCAATTTCTCTGAATTACATCCAGGTCTCATCCAGGGTTGTGCTTAGTGTTCAGCCTACAGGATGGGGGTGGGTGGGTTCCATCCCATTCCCTGTAGCCACAGTACGAGAGTGAGCGCGGTGTCATATGACACTGTGTTCTTTGTAGGTCTCCAGCACCGTGAACAGCGACAGCCCTGTACCTGGATCAAGGCGTACACCCTGCGATGCACTTCTTTTTGCAGACCGAAAGGCGCCTCTGGTACCACCAATGAGGATTTTGTTTTGCTGAGCTTTTGCGCTTGTCTGTCACTGCACATAACCCAACAAGACTCCATACGGGATGGGTAGGTGGATATAAGGGCAAAAAAAAGTTTGTGTACCTACTCTCATTTTGTGCTCTCTATTCAAACTTTGATTTTTCCCCAGAGGAAAAATCACCTCGAAGAGGGTTATGAGATCAAGCTTAGGCGCAGGTGTCATATATCCCCTTTTTGGGGTCGTTGGCGCAGCATACCCCAAGATATGGTATCAGACGTCTAACCCATATAATCATCATTTTAGGATAGAAAATGACCCCCCAATTAATTTTTCGATCTGGGACCCCCCCCCCCCCCGTACCTGGGTACCCCATTTTTGGGGTGCCGGGGTGGAGGGGGGGATGCGGAGGGCAACACTTCTTTGCGTATCGTGGCCTGTGTGTGGGTTTGGACCTGGGTCCTGAACAGCTTCTTTCTTATATATGGACCCCTTAACCCATGGCGGGGTCCCGGGTCCAGACCCTGGGTCCCCTGGTCGACGCCTCCTATGGGCACTTGCCGGTGAGTAGTTGGCTGTTTTCACTCTGGATAGGCTAATCAGTGGCACCTGAATTGTTTTTTTTTTTGTGGAAAATTTGACTTTTTCTGAAACCCTTCTGTCGCCTCTGGGATGGGTTTGAGTGATCATTTGGTGACACTAGGGGTTTTTTACTATTCATGGGGACCCATGTAGTGGCCGCTAGGCCCATGTAGCCCAAGCCATGGGCCCCCCCAAAGCCCCAGAATTGCTGTTGTGTAGGCTGTTTAGTGACGCTTGAAAAATTTTCATAATCACTTTTTCTGAAACCCTTCTGTCGCCCCTGGGATGGGTTTGGGCGATTGTTTGGTGACAATACGTATACTTGAGCACCCATGGGGACCCACATAGTGGCTACTAGGCCCGTGTAGCTAGGGCCATGGGCCTGCTGAAACCCCCGATATTGCTGTTTGTAAGCTGTTTAGCTCTCAAGGGGCTTGGGGCACAACCTGCTTAGGCAGTTTTCCACCCTCTACTCAAAAACGGAATTTTCCCAAACCGATTTTTTTTTTGATATCCTGACCATCCACAGTGATCAAATATCTTATTTAAGGTGTGTTTTAGACCCTCTTTATGTGTTGTTCACCCTATTTGGGTGTTTGGAGGGGGCATGAGGCGGCTTTAAAGGGGCTGCGGCACAACCTGCTTATGCCGTTTTCCACCCTCTGTTCTTGTATGCTAACCTCTTGGGCCACCGTGTCCCTGCCCCACGTGTGTCTCCTCCGTTCTTATGCTCCCCTCTCGTCTCTCCCCCCTCTTCGAGGTGCCTTGCCGAAGGCAATGGAAGTTTTTGGTTTTGGGTGGGCGACAGGGTGGGTGGTTTGGCTTGAGGGGGTGGGTCCACTAGATGCCCCCCGCCCTCTTTCCCCTGGTCTCATGCCCCTTCCACCTGGTCCCCCACCAAGTGTAGGTTCACCACAACTGTAGCCCCCCCTCCCCCCCGGCATTGGTGCCCCCGACTTCCGTCTCCCTGAGTTGCCCATGCAAGGGGCATGCTGCGCTCTCTGGGAGTTGGTGACCAGGGTGTCCCTCCACGGCGGACCGCCGAAGTCCTAGGAGCACCTGAATCGGAGATTCGTGGCAGACAATTGGTGCCTAGAATACGTATCAAGTGATCCGTTGTGCCGGTTTGAGATTGTCGAGAGAAGGTCATTGCGCTGCACGCTGTGTCCTTCAATGACTCTCAACAGTCATTGGCTGAATTCGCCTGCGGTGGGGATGCGTCGGTTCTGAATCACCCGCAACTCCGAAGAGCAGTTCTGCGATGCCTGGCAATGGACCACAACCAAAGGCCTAACACGCCTCCCCCCAATTACAAGCAAGCACTTGTAATTTTTGCCTGCTTATATTCGGAACTGCCCCCGTTTTTACTGCAGGAAAATGACTCTCCCTGACACCAATGACCCTCATTTCTTTTATGATGACAACGCAGGAGGATGAAGTGGTTGTTTAGGATTTTATGAGGTTGCGACAGATGTTAAGGACACAGGCAGCATTTGTGCAGAATCAGATGAAGGCGTACCTGAACATGCAACTGGAGTTGCCTTTTTTCTCTGTTTTTTCTCGTGCCTCTGGGGTCGCCATTTTGCCATTCTTGCTTTTTTTTGAGACCTCAAAAATAAAAGCTGGCATGTTTGTTTGTATTTTGGTACTTGCGTATATTCTGAGGGGGGTTTAGCACAGATTGTGTGGAGTGTGCTACCTGAATTGCATGTGGTCTTTGCTTCAGGAGCAGCTGAAGATCTTCTACGACACCGTAGCGGAGCTCACCCTGATGAATGACGTGCTGCGTCTGTCAGGGTTGCCGCCGCCGCTGATCGGAGTCGCAGTAGGCGACCTGCGCAACAGCCTCAATGCTTTTGAGCACCTGCGGTGCTTCAGCGACTACCGTACGCCCTCCGGCATCCGTGCGTACACGCGCCTGTTCCAGATTCTCATTCCCGTTCTGTTGACGCCGTACTTTGCGTATTTGGGCACCGAAGGTGGCACAGTCGGTATGCCATGGGTTGTCCCAGAGACCCCATTCAGGAGGTGGGGTGAGTCATGTGTGTGTCACGTGCGGACATCTGCAGTGCCTTGATCGGCCGAAACGTGCTTGCGGATGTGGTCCTGGGCACGCCCATCTGTGCTCAGGTGGTGAGGCGGGCTTATGCCTGCCTCGCTGAGCTGTGCCTGACTGCCCTGTTGGACATGACGGCGAATGTGGTGGCTCTCCTGCATGTGACAGCCCTCTTGGATTTTGCCGCACGAGACATGGCAGCTACATGCGTATTTGTATTGTTCCCTGAGCCATTTGGAGTGGTGCGTGCCCACGTGGGCGTTTTTGTGCCATGGCGGTTGCCCCCACAGGCCATAGCAGAGGGGTAGGACAATGCAGTTTGCATCTTTTCACTTTGTTGTAATGACCTTCTGCATCAGAATTTTGCTTCGTGTGTGGCCTACCCTGGGGGGCAGATGGGTTTGAGGGTAAAACAAAGTTTGTGTACCTAAAATGGGCGTCTCATTTTTGAATCTCGATTCAAAATTTCATTGTTCCCTAGAGGTTTGTGTTGGTCTGAGTGGGTTGGTCTGCCAGATCACCCCCTCATACCCCCCACCCTTTCGGGGTTCAGCAAAATCTGCATCCTTGCGTCCCGGCGTTCTTTGATGATTGGTGTATATTGCCATTTTGGGTTATATTCTCTGGCTCCAACTTCTGAGCATTTCTGGGCATAGTGGTAGTGATCTTTGCTCTGTCCGTATTAGACCCCAGGATTTCTCCTGATGACTATGCGCCACATGCTTCTGATCCTTTTCCGGCGAAGGTTTGGAGTTGTGGGCTTGGCAAAGGTGGGAAACATGGGGTTGCTGCACATCAGTCATGTACCTTCAGTTGCTTCTCACATGCCGCAGTATTCCAATAAGCCAGTTGGAAGTGGTTGAGCTTAGAAAACAAACCAATGATGTGGTGGTTGGCGTGTGGCAAGGCTGTGTGGCGCGTCAAACAACGAGCTCTGTGGATGTTCATTATGTTGCTTAGTGGCACTTTGATGGGAAGGCCTGATGTCTGCAGGGGAGGAGGGATTGGGGTCCACAGTTTTTGCAATTTTGCGCATTTTATTGCATCTTTACTGCACTTTTTTTCGCAATTGCTTCTGGCATGTGCCTGCTGGTGCCCTTTGCTGTCAATGTGCAACTGTATGACTGTGCACAACTACTGCAGAACAATAATCTTCAATCTTGTCCACGCCTCACAAAGGAGTGAATGGTTCTTCCTGTGCCACAGATGCTGCAATGCGTGGCGACTGTCATTTGCTGGTGTGCAGCCTGGTTTCCACACTCTCTGTTGCCCTTTTGTTGCACCCAGCAATATGGCATCACCATCCGAGACACCCTCCCTCGTACAAAAGGCCGAGGCGGTTGCTGTGTGTTTGCTCTGTTGAAGAGGAAACGCGGGGGCAGGTTGTGGGGGTGCAGGGGCAAAGTATTGCAGATGCAAAGAAAAAGTGCTAGCCACCTGTCCAGAAGTGTCTTTCCCTGAGGTTTAGGGAGGTTGCTTGTGCCATTGCAATTTTCCTGCAATTTTTCCGCCATTTTCCAAAAACTTTCCGCAATTTATTGCAATTGGATTTGACACTTCATGATTGCAATCCCCCACCCCCCCCTCTCCCTGACGCCTACCCTCCTTTGCTCGTGGTGTCACGTGAGCTTAGAAGAGAGACGTGCTGTGGTGTGTACACACACGGTTCGGTGATGATGGTCTTTATTGAAGACCACCATTTTGAGCCAAAACAATTCCACCCTGGGTCTGCCAAGCTCAGCCGACCCGTGTGCGTCCAGATGTCCCCATTTTTTCATTGCCCCCACCCCCCCTTTGTATAAGCCACGCCCTTGTCCAAGCTACAGGGGGCGTAGGGACCCTATTGATTTGGTACCGAATTTGATTCAGTACAAATTTAGTGCAGCCACACAAGACATGGGATCGGTGACAATTTTGCAAGCTACATGGAGTCATGGATACATTTGTTCTGAGTGTTTGCCCACTTACCCACAGAGCTCTGATTTTGGGGATATTTGTGCATTATATTCCTCTTTCTTGCACCAGCTCACCATGCAACATTCTCTTTCTGAACCTGGGCGTCTACGGCCTTGTTGAAGCTACAGTAGGGGTAGGGACCATATTAATTTGGTTCTTTGCCATAGCTTATACAAGAGAGGGTTTGGCACAAGGGCATGGTGTTTGTATACAAGGGGGGGAGGGTACCACTTGTATGCGCCCTTTCTAGCCCTCCTGGAACCCTGTCCTGCACCTGTGCACATCACCGGCATTTGTCAGTTACGCGAGTCCTCGCCATCATTGCTGCTGCCCTGACCTCCATCCCCTTCCTCCTGCTCAACAACCTCCAACTATCTCTGGAGAACCCCTTTGCGGGGGAGGATGACGAGGACGCGGACCCCGACGATATCCGCTTGGACGAACTGCAGGTGATGACCTACATGAGTCAGGATGCGACACTCCAGGCGCAACTTCAGGCAGACATGAGGCGGAGACACACCGAGGTGTGTCCCCTCATCCTCGCTGCCGCCCTTGCAGGGATGCCTTGGACCGAAAACCCACCCCTAAGTGGTTGTGAGCATGAAATTGCTTCGTGGCCAACCAGGTCTGAGGTCAAAGAAAAGTTTGTGTCCCCAACATATGCCTCCAATTTCGGGACCCTGTAATAGATTTCATTCTTTTCCCAAGGGAAAATTTTCTAACGTTGGTGGGTCGGTTGGTCGGCTGGGGTTGGCCTTCCATATCCGGGGTCGATGACGTGCTGTATGCAGACAACAGGCCGAAAAGCAGATATGCAGGAGGTCCTCGCTCTGACAGTGCGTTTTGCCAGTGCGTCTTTCACCCACCAATTTGCCTCATGTTTCCCTTCCCACTCCTCTTTGAGGTTGTGTGCCTTTGAGCGGTTGCAATCCAGTAGCTCTTGGGAGGTGGCTGTGGCAAATTGGGTAGGTTTACCATAGGCTCTGCCTACACCTTCGATTAACTCACCTCCAGACTTCTCACTATCATCCGGCAAATTTTTTCTTTGCATCCGGTGGCATCCGGCAAACGAAATGTGCACCATTCTGACCTGTGCAAATAACATCTTTTTCCCCTTGTGCTTTTTCCTGCACCTCAGCACGACCCCCCCCCCCCTTCTTTTTGTGGTGAGCCCATGTGCCGTGGCTGCGGGATAGGGCACCAAGCCAGGTTGCAATGGCTGTCATGATGGCGGACAGGGGGTTGGGCTTGCACCCGGCGGCATCCAGCAAAAGGGGAGGCTTACATCCGGTGGCATGCCGGATGCCAGTGGAAAGTCTGCTCACTTCAATCAGGCTCCCCCCCCCCCAAGGGGTCCCTTAGGCATGGCCTGATTGTGAACGAAGCATCCTCCCTATCGAGGAAGGGTATTGATGAAACACACCCTCGAACGTTGAACGTTGAATGTTTCATGTCCTCTTTAACATGAAATCCTGAGGTGGGGATGCGGCGCCATGTCTGCTTGAAGTTCAAACACTTTGTCCGACGCACATGGGAGGGCTGCAGTCCAGAAGGCTGCAGTAGAACCAGCAAAGGCGCATCAACAACCTCTGCCCTGCGCCCAGCGAGGTGTGCTTTGCCGCACACTGGCATCAAGCGTGCCCGGAAGCCCCAAGCATTTGTACCTGGAAAGCACGTCTTTGTTTGGTGAGTCTGTGTGTGTGATGCAGAGCTGGTGCTCATCAGGCGCTGCGCTGAGGGATTCGCCCGAGGAGAGCAGGCTGGAGCTGCTGACCACCTTTAGTCCCTTGTTTCAGAAAGGCGCCGTGTGCCGCATTTGGAATGCCTTTGTTTTGACACTGCACCTGACGAGAGTTTGTGCACTGTTGGTCGCTGTGGTCGTGTGTGTGTGTGTGTGCGTGTGTTCATTCCTCCTTCCCCAGGGTCAACTGTCTGGGGTACCACAGACCTCGGTGACGCTGAAAGTGGTGCAGGGAAGGGGAGGGAAGTCCTGGCTTACCCATTGATCCGGTTAGGCAACAGGGCATCACATACAGGCTTGCCTCGTGCAGGCCTCTGGCTGGGCGCACTGCCAGAGGCTGACTGACCTGGTGAACATGAACAGGGTGTACCCGCCTTGCCCTCTGTACTGCAGAAAGGTGCCTATTGGCGTTGGACATGCTTTGTCTTGTTTGACGATCCAACTGACGAGGATTCTGGCACTCGGAACCTGAGTTGGGCCCGTTTTGCCTTGCAATAGTGTGTGTGTGAGTGGAGGGAGGGTTTTTTTTTTTTGCCAAAAGGTCTCAGGGCTCCTATGGTAGCCTCCGACAAGGGTCAGCTTTGCCAGAATCCCCCCCCCCCTCACCCCACCCCTATATCACTCAACAATCCGCTGCGTACGCCTGCAGGGCCTTCCCCCTTTTTTCTGGGTTGGGGCCCCAGGACCCTCTTTTCGGCACTTTGTGTCTCTCACGGTGGACAACACTGATCCTCTGTGATGGCCATTGTGGTACCCAGAAGTTGCAATTCCGCGGGTACTGCGCATTCGAAATGGGGTGCTTCGAAGTCAAGGTCTCGGACCGGATCATTTTTTGAGGCGCTTTCTGTCCGCCAATGGACGTCCCCCAACAACGATCGGCGGCCGACAGGGTGTTTGGGGTGTGACCAACGACGGTTGGCGTGCACCTGCCACACTTGGCCTCCGGTGTAGCCTCCCAAAGAGCTTTAAGCTGGCCTCCCGCGTGGTTTCCCATGTGGCCTCTTCTGGCACACATTGTACCAGCCAAGCCGGGGTTTTGTGGCCTGCAGCACCACCCCAGTCCAAGCCTGTGCATGGCACCATACAGAATCTCTCCCAAGTCTCGTTTCTCTCCACCTCAGTGCGACGGATGATGCATGCCAAAGATGAAGCTCAACTCAACTGACTTCCAGTGCAGTTGCTGCATATAGTCCTTCTTCGCAAACGGACCACATGTGCGTGATGCTCACACGCGAGCCTCCGTGGGTGCATCCTCAACACGGTGTTATGGCCTGTGCGCATGCCCTGCGGCACCACAGAACATTGCAGTTGGGGGATTACATTGCGAAGAGCGAATCGAACTTTCGGCTGGGGGGTAGGGGCGGTCAGTCGATCCCTCAAAACAAAACTTGGGATGGGTGGGGGTCGATTGACCAGGCACCCACCCACACACCCTCACACACACACACACACACACACCGTACCTCGAAGCTGTGAATCAGTGTGTTAGCGGATGGCCTGCCAGCGAGGCCGCAGAACTCTGAACACATAGTTTCGCTAATGATGAGTAGGCATGTAGGAATGTTGAACCTCGCAGTTTGAACATTGATTGAAGTACCCCCCCCCCCCCACACACAGACCAGAGCCTAATGCGGACACTGCAACCTGACCATATCGAGGCCCCACACACAGGTAGCATGAAAAAAACACCCCCGTGCCGGGGCAATTGGCAACTGGCACACACACACACACACAGCGGGAGGGACCCCCCCCCCTCCCCCCCAAACACGCACCGGCGCGCTGGGCAAACGCCTGTGCCCTGCAGGGCGCACGGTGGACGCGCACAGCTGTGCGGGTAGGGAATGCTCAGAACCGTCACCGACACAGAGGCTCTGGCCGAGGCGAGGAGACGGCCGCGGGAGGGCACCGGCAGCTCTTTCAGGCTATGAACGCAACGCAGAGAGCGCCCTCGCATAGACAGCTAACCTGGAGACCCATGCAGGCTTTCCTCTATAATATGCTGTTGTTGTTTAATTGGCACACACACACACACACAAGTGCATAACGCGCTGGTCAAGGGGCAACACAGGGACGCAAACACCCCTGGCCTGCACCGTGGGCCTGCTATGATGGGGAAGCGACCCGACCCGAGGACGCCAGTGTGGCCATACGGGTCCAACCGGGAAGACCTGGTAAAAACGGTACTACCCCGGCACACACACACACACACACACACACACACACACACACACACACACACACACACACACACATCTCACCCTCGCCAGAAATGACCAAGGGCCATGTGAGCATCGGCAAGCGCCACGTGGATGTTCTAAACCTACTTCCCTGAGTTCATGCCGGATGTTTCATTGTTTGCTGTGCCGACTGAATGGGGGAAGGGGGGGGGGGGGGGCTACAGGTCAGAGTCTGTAGCCTCGATTCTTGAAGATCTGTGAAGAAGTTTCTGGAGAATGCGTTCTGCGTGGAAAATGTGCCGTGATTGTTTGGGGGCGGGGAGTTTGCCGGAAGCCCTGGGCAATGAAAGCCTGTGTCGGAACACAAGAGGCCGTTTGTGTAAGAAGTCCTGTGTTGATGTTGCGCCTGCAGGTGGGGGGTCCGGTACAACGGACGCTTTATTGAGGCCCAGGTGCGCGGGTGACGCCGACCCACGCTCAAATACTAGAGTGAAACGCCCGGGAAGAGGGGTGGTGTGTGGGTCAACACACCCAAGGGGGCTACTGCAATAACACAAGGTTTGAACAAGCATTGGGACTCCACAACCATTTTTGTTATGTGCCCGCATCGGTTTCTGCAGCAGGCTGCAGAAAAAGCGATTTGGGAAGGGAGTAGGGGCATGGGGAGCGCTTATTGCACGCTGCGGGTGTGCTGTGGGCGCGCTGCAGGCACCGCAAGGTTCGGGTAATTCGCTTTAGTGTACACTGTCCAGGAAATATACACCGGAACAAAAAAGTTCCATGCACGTTGATCTGTTGGCACCATCGCTCTCTACAGAGGAGAGACTACGGGGCCGTGGAGAGTCCTTAACGCCAACTCAAGGGGCCACACCAAAGTGTGGGTGTGGGTGTGGGTGTCCTTAGCCCCAACAATCAAGGAGCATAAAGACAGTGTGAACGGGCACCAGAGTCAATGGGGCCCCAGCAATTCACTTTCATGTGTAGTGTGCCGAGCCAAGCGTGCCAAGTGGTAGGCACAGAGGAATACTGTGGCTCCTGTGCCTTGGCAAATTCCGGGGGGGGGGGGGTAAGTTCGATTTAAGCAGTCAGATTGATATCAATGAGAATGGAATGGTGTCAAAGACCCCAGGGACACATTCTGTGCATGCTGGTGTCGGTGGGAGCGGTTCAGCTCAAGGCGGTGAAAGTCTTTTCCTCTTTTCCATGCTGGCTGTTGGTTCCTCCGGCTGATTCTCAGGACCCTGATACTTGTGCCCTGACTGCATCATAACTGTATGTCCATTCCTAATATCCAGCACTTGCTGATTCCCTGGCTGAAGGCTGGAGGCTGGAGGCTAGCCTCGCACAGCAGAGCACTGTGCAGGGCAGCTGCAGACAGCACACAACAGCGAAATGAGAGGGTAATGTTGCCATTTTCTAACCTCCCCGATTTGGGGACCTCGATACGGCACCCATCCTGTGACCTGCCCGCTCTTACCACCCCCCAACACAAGTCAGTGCTGGAGTCGGCAACCCCCACATGGACGCAGAATCTGCATCTGGATGCACCAGGCCTTTCTACTCACACCCACTGGTCGTTTCGCCCGGGGGGGGGGGGGGTGATGTGAGACTGAAGTGGTGGTGTCTGCTTGTGTGGAGATTGCCAAAAAATTTTATTCCACGCGTTGGATCAACGTCCCTGTCGAGTCCTGTGATCCTATGGGGGTCACTACATGATTTATTGGAATCTGTCTATCCCAAACCCTCTTGTTCCACCCCTAAAGCATCAAAAACGATCACACGAGCGCCCACTGTTACGGTGCATTGTCATGCTCACCACGAAAACACAATGCATTCTGCGGCAGATCCCACCAGTCCACATTCGACTCACCCATGCTCCATGCGTAGCTTAGCGTTTGGGTTGGAATTCAGGTCCAGCCCAATCAAGGATGCAATGAAACCAGTCAGGATCCAATGAATAACGTCTCTCCTGACACACCCGAGGCTGTAGGGACTTCTTCTCATGAAAGGGCGTCAGAGTGCCCTTCCTGGCTTCGAGCCCCCCTGAAGGAGGCGCAGGGGCGGGTTGGCAAAAGGGCTCTCGTGACATGCCAGTCCAAAGAGGCTAGTCTCGGAGCTCTAATGATGACTCACCACTTGCGCTGCGAAGCGGCCCGGAAGGATTGTTTTCACAAAAAATTTCCCCTTTGATACATACCTCAAAATGATCAGCGCATCGTGGGGATCATTTTGAGGGATGTATGTGTTGGGCTACCTCAGGACCCCCTCCCAACCTCTCCCTTCGGCCCATCATGTGAGCCCTGAGGGGGGGAGGGGTTGTGTGGAAAAGGGGTCCCAACGATCCCCCCCCCCCCATGTGCAAACCTTTTTTCTTTTGCCCTTGGCACTCCTTTCAACCAGTGCAACCAGTCCTCTTTGGCGTTCTCACCGGACCACGGTGTACCATGCTGCCACTGTGCCAGATGTTGCATTAAATTCACTGGACTCGGCGATCGGATATTTCCTGGTCAGTGGTTGGCTCAGACCTCTGGCCCCCAAACCCTGAACCAACCTTCACCGTTGCTGGAAGCAAATTACCCGAGTCAGTGGTGCACAGGTCGCGCACGGCGAACACATACGGCGCTTGTCATTGTTCGTCACCATAATATTCCTAATTTTAGCACATGGACGGTATTCCTAATTTAGCACTGGGTGATGCGCAGGCATGGGCCATAAAATGGGGAAAGGAAGAGTACTTTCTCAGTCAGTAGACCCCCCTCCTCAAGCCAATCGGTGTTGCTCTAATTAACACTCTCCTTGCTGTTCCTGCGCGTCATCCACAACGTTGCTTACTCTGGTATGCAGCAGAGGCGACACCCGCTGCCCACCAGCACCAGAGGGCATACAGAAATTGATCATGGCGAAGAATGATAACCTGGTACCAGAGCCTTGCATGTCTGGCTGATAAACACAGTGGCCATAAGATGTCAAAAACCCACAAAGTGCAGCTGGCAAAGCATTTGCCTGCAATCTGCCCCAGAAAACTGTTTGGTGCTGCATTATAATGAGGCCCCAAATGGATGCGGTTTGTACACCTACTGTACCAAGGGCAAGACGTACCTTGGACAAAGGAGTCCAAGGTACGTCCTTGTGAATCAAATGTCTTCATTCAGAACCTGGCGTACGTTGGGCAAAGTGGCAGGGTTGCACTAACCTGGCATTGCCCAAGTCTCTCAATACCATCAAAATGTTGCACAGAACAGTTTGCTTTTGGGATCTGCAGCCCCTATTTATGCAGCCCCTATTTATGCAGCTGCTGCAACCTTGACAGGCCTCTCTGACAGCCAACACTGTCCGAACCCCCCCCCCCCCCTGAACGAACCAACTCACACCAGACCATCAAATTGAATTCCACGCGGCTAGATTTTGGCTGTTTGCCTTTTACGGATGCTCATGGGCTTTCCCACCACTTGAGCACACAAATGATTTGAGTCAGACCCTGCGTCTTGACAACCCCATTCCTTTACTTCATGTGGTTGTGAATGCACATAATGCTTGAGGTGCCATGGCCCACGGGGCCTTTAAACCAGCTTTGCTTTCAGAGTTGAGGCCAGATACATTGTATGAGTTAATGTTCAAATTGATTGCAGTTTTTCATGGCCCAGACCTATGTCCAATGTGCTACCCTGATTTACTGACTCTTTTTCACTCTTTCTCTTTGCAGTGAGGCTGATCCATGGGTTTTGGCAATTTAGTCTGCAGTTTGCAGGTATATATGCAAGAATATGTTCCACGTGCCTTTCTGGCCCTTTCAACCACTGCCCACTGCCGACGATTGCCTGCCCCTGGCGTCCATTCCCCTGACAGCACTGGCACGCTTCACATTGGGGCTGTTCCTGGACCGCACTTATGTGGAATTTGTCACACAGGATGAGGAGATCCCTGTGCCCTGCCTGTGCTCCCTATGTCATTGACGGGATGGTCACCAGTAGAAGCAGACGGCATCAACCCCCCCCTTCCCCTGTAGAAAATTGGTGCATAATTTGCAAAATTTTCAAGCCCTCTTGAGGGACTCCATTTGGCTGGTGGGGATATCATGTCAAGTGCAATATACCATTCTGGATATCCTTGGAAATGGCCTCATCTGGTTGTTGGACCATGGATAGGGCATGGGACTTCGAAACGGTGCCCTGGGTCCGTGCTCCCCGAAAAGGAAGAGCGCAAAAGGAGGTAAAGGAAAGGACAGAAGGGAAAGAATCATTCTGGTTGTCAGAAGCCCCTGTCAGGAAAATGATCCTGCAGATGCACACACTCGTGCGCACAAGTCATTGCTGGAGTCGGCAAACCCAGCATGGACTCGGAGTGTACATCTGATTGCACCTGGTCAACGGCACGGGCAACAGCCCGTCTCCGGGACAGCTGACCCCGGAGTCGTCAAACAGGACAAGTCATCCAGGGGCTCCGTTGACACAACCAAAACATGTTCGGACCCACAGAGTATCAGAACGTGCAAGGGCGAGAGGCCAATAGGCACCACCAAAGCAAACAAACCAACACCATAGCCTCGTGCCCCCCCCCCCCCCCCTCTGCAAGAGGAACGCCCTTGTCAGAGCAACAGCAGGTTCCTTTTTCTGGTGGTCCGAAGATCAAGTTTTTCCTGTGATTTGAGGCTGGGAAGGGTGTTTTAGGGATATTGGTTGCTGTCCTGCCATCCACTTTCACACCTTCTTGTCCTTTGGAGTTGGTGATTGGGGAATCGTCTGTAGAATAGTACATTCATGATGCAATGGTTACTGCTTGCGTCTTCTCAGGGCACACACAAACAACACCCTTTTCAGAGCAACACTAGGTGTTGTTTCTGTCAAATTCTGGATTTTTAGTGTTGCTCTCGCAAGGGGGGCAGGTCGGTCAACACAATAGTTTTGCATGTCCCCACACCCGGTTGAATGCTCATGCTCACAGGTTTCCGGTGTCATCTCTGGTGTGTGCTATTTTCAAACATTGGAAAAAACTCTTACTTTTCGGAGATTAGAAATCAAAAAGGTCATTTAGCTCAAAAGCGTTTTTATTTTACACAATTGGTACACAGGTGAGACCCATAGCTGAGTTGGGTGGATCGGACTCATTGAAGTGGCATATCATGGCCTAGTGTAGTGCTACCCCCCTCTCGTATAAGCTATGCCCGTGTCCAAGCTACAGTAGGCGTAGGGACCGTAATAATTGTGTACATAATTTCATTACGTTCGAAATGTAGTGTGGCCATGATGATGAGGCATTCCCACCATGGTGCCCAGTACCGCTCGTGCCAAGATTTGGGGATTGGAGCAGAGGGCATGCAATGCACAGCAGCATTATTGCCATGGTGCCCGGTGTACACCCTGGGCTAGGAGAAGGAGGACTCGTTGTCACATGGCAGGCACCCAAGGGTAAGCGCTGGTTGCATTAAACTTTTGTCGATGCCCAACAGTATAGCTCATACACGTTGGGCAAGGAGAGAGAGAGAGAGAGAGAGAGAGAGAGAGAGAGAGAGAGAGAGAGAGAGAGAGAGAGAGAGAGAGAGAGTACTCGTTGTCACTGGGTGGGCGCCCAAGAGTAGGCGCTGGTTACATCACACTTCTGTTGATCTTGTGTGCGCTGTTTCATTCGGTCCCATGCCCCTTGGGTGTGTGTGCTTGTTGGTTGGTCTCCTGTGATGTTGTGTTGCTTTTCGTCTTGGTTGGCCTGTTTGTGCTAGGGGATTTGCCGGGTACTGGTTGGCTTGTTTCATTGTTAGTTTTTTGATTTGGTGCTTGATGGCCCACCTCGGCATCGTTCTGTGGTGGCAGGTCTGCTTTGGTGGGGTTGTAGTAAAACATAGTAATTTTTTTTGAAAAATTTTACTTGGCAACCGTTTACTAGGTTCGCTAGTTTTTACTAGGTATCGGGAACCTCGAAAAAAAAAAAGAATCACGTTTCAGAACTTTTGGGCCACTTTTGGGCCACTTCTGATTTTGTCCCCTGCTCTGAAGCATAAGGGACCCCCCCAGGGGCATTTGGTAAACCTAGTACGCGCTGTAGTAAAACCTAGTAAAAAATTTTTTGAAAAAAATTTTTTAAAAAGGTTTCTTTTACTAGGCTTTTACTAAGTAAAAAGACAAAAATTTTGAAAATTTTTTTAATAGGTTACTAGGTCGACACAAATTTGGAGTTGCCCTCTTGTGCTTTGAAGAGGGTGTCAGCATGGAGGGATGAAGAGACTTTTGAAGGAGTGTACATTTCAAATTTTTGGGATTGCTCACCATACCCTCCAACCACTGCGCATTGCCCTCCAACCGCCATCCATTTCCCTCCAACTGCTGTGCCGTGCTCTCCAACCACCGTGCAATGCTCTCCAACCGCCGTGCATTGCCCTCCAGCACCGTGCATTGCGCTCCAGCCACCGTGCCCTGCTATCCCACTGCTGTGTGTTGCTCATAGACAGCCATGCATACAATTGGTTTTTACTGCCCTTCAAGTGGTTTTCTGCCCCCTCATTGTGATTTTCAGCTCGCTCCCAACACAAATGGACCTCAGACTAGAGTCTTCCAATAACCTCTCACTCTTCCTCCTATCCTCCCATGCTCTTATGCCCTGATTATCGCTGGAAACAAATGGTTCCATTTGAAAGCGCAAGCCTAGTTCAGCGCTGTCAGTCGTGAATTCTGAGGTTGAAGGGGGGCTGAAAACTGCTGGTTCTCGATGAACAGGACCCAAGGAGAAGCAGTCCTGAGCTGAATTCGTTTGCAGACCAAGGTTACTATTCGCACCCAAAACCATTGTGCTCATTATCCTGCTCAGTAGCATGGACATGTTGACCCTAAATTGGAAAAATAAAAGGGGGGCCCAATATGTTGTCACCGCTTTTTGCTCAGCCTTTTAATTTACGATGGTGTCCACAAGCCTGTCTGCAGACAATCCGGCAGCCAACCCTGCTCCTATGACACCAGCAGAGTCAGTCACTGTTGATGTCCAGGAGCAGTGGGGGGATGCTGTTCAAGGTGAAGATCTGGAGGCAATGCACCGCCTGCTCCAGAGACACACTGGCCTTGCCTTTGATGCATGTGACATTCATGGGTGGACCCCATTGCATGTGGCATGCCATCATGGCCATGAAGGTGTCGTTGCCCTGATAATGGGGCACAAGAAGGTGGACCTCAACCAGGCGGAAAATGGCGGCGACACGCCTCTGCACAGCGCATGCCGCCACGGCCACGAAGGAGTTGTTGCGCTGATGCTCGGAAACCGGCTCGTGGATCCAAACCAGGCGACGCCCGATGGAACTACAGCACTGCACATGGCATGTGAGAGGGGACATGAAGGTTGTGTCAGTCTCCTGCTGGGCAACGAGCGGGTCGACCCGAATCAAGCGGACAGCACCGGCTCGACGCCGCTCCACACGGCCTGCCAGCACGGCCACGAGCACGTCGTTGCCCTGATGATGTGGAACGAGCGCGTGGACCCAAACCAAGCACGGCACGACGGCCGCACGCCGCTCTACGTGGCGTGCCACAAGGGCCATGCCGGCCTCGCGGGCCGCATGCTCCGGAACGCGCGCGTCGACCCCAACCAGGCCAACCTGCACGGCACCACCCCCCTCTGCCACGCCTGCTACCACGGCCACGAGGACGTCGTCAAGTTGCTGCTGGAGAGCGAGGCCGTGGACCCCAACCGCGCCCACAAGGACGGGTTCACGCCCATGTTCATGGCCTGCCTCTACGGGTTCGAGCCCCTGGTCGCCCTCCTGCTCGCCGACGCCCGCGTCGACCCCAACCGCCCCGACCGCAACGGCTTCACGCCGCTCTACATGGCGTGCCAGAACGGCCACGCCGGCGTCGTCGCCGCGCTGCTCGGGGCCGAGCGGGTGGACCCCAACCCGGCGATCCGGAACGGCGCCACGCCGCTCGCGGCGGCGTGCGGCAACGGGCACGGCGCCGCGGCGGCCGCGCTGCTCGGCCACAAGCGCGTGGACGTCAACAAGGCCCGGCTGGACGGCACGACCCCCCTCGGGCTCGCCTGCCACAACGGCCACCGGGAGATCGCGGAGCTGCTGCTGGGCAGCGCCGCGGCGGCCCCCAACTGGGCCAACAACGCGGGCGCCACGCCCCTGCTCCTCGCCTGCCAGAACGGGCACCAGCGGGTGGTCGCGCTGCTGCTGCGGCACGACCGCGTGGACCCCAACCAGGGCACCAACACCGGCGTCACGCCGCTGGCCGTGGCCGCCTGGAAGGGCCACGAGGGGATCGTGGCCCTGCTCCTGGGCCGGCCGGGCGTCCGCCCCAACGCCGCGAACGACCGCGGCGCCACGCCGCTGCTCCTCGCCTGCCAGCGGGGCCGGCACGGGGTCGCCGCGCTGCTGCTCGCGGACCCGCGCGTGGACCTGGACCGGGCGCGGGACGACGGGTGGACGCCGCTCCACATGGCGTACCAGGCGGGCCACGCGGGCCTCGTGGCGCTCCTCCACAAGCACGAGCGGCTGAGGGCCGAGCAGGCCCGCCGGAGGGCCGCCCTGAAGAACGAGCGGCTGCTGGTCGACCAGGTCCCGGTGATCGGGAAGACCCGGGGGGTGCCCGATGCCGTGGTCGACATCCGCGTGCCCGTGGCGGGGGCCCGTCGCTGAGGCCGTCCATCCCCGCAGCGACCCGCCAGACGGGCCACTGGTATCCGGCGGGGGGGACCGCGTCTGGTTAGGAATCCGCCCCGTACAATGTGCCACTCAGTAATATCTGTTGCCGCCGTGCCAGGAAGTCATTAGGAACCAGCTGCATCGCATGTCCGGCTTCGTAGGACTATCATGACGCCTGATCGCGCGGCAAGCCTGACACCCACGTTCAGAGGGGGTGCTGGGTACCCCGAAGCTCAGCTGCCTGCTGTTCCACAGGCCTGCGTGGGTTCTGGCCCCCACCCGAGGGCAGGGACAGGGAGGCCCACGCCTTCTGCCGTCGTCGCCTGCTCGTCGGCTCACTGCTCAATCTGCGTAACGGGTGGCAGGTGGGCAGCGAGGTGGGACGGGATACCGGACCCAGTCGGTCAGGCACTACAATCCCTTTTTGCGCTTGCCCCTCGCTTAGTTGGGTCGTGGCCTGTGCCCGCTCCGAGCTGTGGGCTCTTTTTGGTGTTGCGCGCGTTCTCTGCTCCCGTTGTGCCCTTGTTCTCACATGCCTCTTGTTGCCCCGCGTCGTGTTGATAGTGGACCGGATCCAGCGCAGAGTGAGACACAGTAGCGCTACCATCGTGCGGTAGTGGTGGACACTTGGGTGTAGCCTCGATTGGCAGCTTGTGCCCCCTCCGTCTACGACAAGGGCCTCCTCTCCACCGCAACTTTCCGGTTCATGTGTTGCTGCAGCACGCTCAGAGTGATGCGGGTGTAGTGTTGATTGTGCCCAAGCAAGTCAAGTCGAGGGTGCAGCGGATTGGGGCTCGGGGTGTCCGTGAAAGTACAGTGACCTTCCGGGGGCACCACGGAAGCAATTGTTCAAAGGGTGCATTGCGAACGCAGAAAGAAGCCATGAGAGCTGCAGTGGCCGGCGCCGCCACGGCCCAGGCGTAACACCCGGTCGACCTGTGACCCCCAAAAGCATTCCGAGGCGGCACCCTCCCAGTTCTCTCCCTCTCCCTCCTCAGGGCTCACGGGGAGACGTGGAAGGGCTCGTCCTCGTCCACCAGAAGACGCTGCAGCAGCCCACTGCAGAGCCTCCTCCCGTTGTGCTGGCTTCCCTTGCGTTAGGGGGGCTGCTCTGCAGCGCCTCCTGACGCGCTGTGTCGTGCCCGTTGTATGTTTGCCCGAAGCCCTTCCTCTGCTCTGATTCTGTGCCAGGGCTAGCGTCCGCCAGGCCAGACACCATTTGGTGGAGCTGGGCCCCATTGAGCTGTGCACCAGATGCGGGCGGTTCCCGCCGGGTTCCGAATGTGATGGAGGTATTCTGGAGTGGCGCCTCGTATGGGGCCGACCCTGATAAGGCCCGGTTTCCCGGCCGGGCCGCAGCGTCATGTCATGCCACGGCTCTATCCTGTTTGTTTCCGCTGGGGCGGTGCCACACTGCACCCGGAGGACGAATTGCAGTGCCAACGCTGAGCTGTTGCCTCTCTGCACGCCCTTTGCATGGCCAGAAGGTTGGGGATGCAGGCGTGACTCACTGTGCCCTGGCATTCTAGACCTAGTCCTTCATGCTTCATCGGCATGCGCCCTCTTTGGTATGCCATGCCTCCGCCCCCCCCCCCCCCTCTTCGGCACTGGACACCATTTGTACTCCTGGGAGCCGTTTGTGGAACGCCTTGCACCTTCGGCACCGGGGCCCACAGGCTGCGTGCACTGATGCCCAAGTGTGCGCAAAGCGTCCGAAGTCAACACACCCCCGGACGCGGCACTGTCTCTCCAGGATGACCCCCCACCCCCACCCTCTGGAGGGGGGCGTTGCTCCCACGCCACAGCCCCCTGCCGTCCCTCCCCAGCGGAGGCAGAGGACAAGCCTCTTCCGTCACTGCCCTTCTGGGTCCCCCGAGTATAACCCCCTCCCCTGCCTCATCGTTTTTTTAACACCAAAAGCGTTGCAATCATGAAAGACGTTGACGTTGAAGCGGCTGCTACCGCGCAACCTGCGTACTACAGTACAGTCTGTCCTATCGCCCACTGCCCCTGTTCTCAAGCACGCCTTCGGCTCTCAGTCGCTGTGGTCGCCCCAATGATGATTGCGCCTTCATCGTTCTTTAGGACCCTGATGTTTGCGCCTTGCCAACAACGGTGAATGCCCGGCAGCCAGAGCCTCAGCATGATGAACCTGCATCCCGCCGAACACTCGCGGTCAAGTGCTGTGATTGAATTATTGCATGGCCCTCCGTCCGGGGCAGTAGGTGTACGCACCGTTTGGGCCCGGTACCAAATGCAGTGATGCAAGTTTAGGGGTTTGGGCTCTGGAGTACTTCCCCCCGTCAGAGCAACGGGCAGGTGTTGTTTCTGCAAATTTGGGAACCATCGAGTTTGGCGGTTCCTTTTTCTGGTAGTCCACAAAGATGAGGTTTCCCTGTGATTTGAGGCTGGGGATGGTATTGTAGGGATGGTATTTTGGATTTTTAGGGTTGCTCTCGCAAGGGGCGGGGCGGGGGAGTTTTTTGGGCAGATTGCACATAAACGATTTGTGCTTCTCGGGGGTTCTGGGGGGAGCGCATGACGCGGTGCACGCACGGGGTCGACTATCGAGGCCACTGGGGGCCGGCATGATGTTTGGTTTCGATGCCCCTGTTTTGGTGGGGGCGGTCCGGCCATTCCCGGATGATCCCCTCAAGCGCACGTCCTGCCCCACAGCGGTCTGTCTTGAGCATGGGCACCAGGGCCATCCCCCGACAGCCGTGCGCGCCAAGCATGGGCTTGTCTTGGGCACAGCGGGTGTACGGACCGTTTTGCTTTGGGACCTTGGAGCACCCGGACCGATGTGGCGGGGTAGCTCTGCGCAGTGCTCTTTTCCCGCTCCTCAGGTATTGAGGACGACCACGCTTCACATCACCTGGGACTCATTAAGAATCGGCCCGTCTGACTCATTAAGACTCGGCCCGTCTAACTCATTAAGAATCGGTCCATTTCGCTCATTAAGAATCGGCCCAGCTGCCAGAGGCATACCTTGCACTGCGCCCCACGGTGCAGTCTCACGGGGTGCCTTTTATTCTGCGCTGCCCTGCAGGCTCCTTAGCCTCCAGCAGCAGGCAGCCAGCTATAATCAGCCAGCCTCCCCCTGCTGGCAGCGAGCCGAGTGCTCGCGGTATAAACTCTTAGACTATTCTCCCGTTCAAGCGCCTGCAGTGCGCTTCTCAGTCGCTGGCATTCAGCCCCCAACCACCCCTTGCCGTTGGGTTCTGACTGCGAGGGCCCCTTTGAGGACTCTGCTGTCAGTCTGGGCCGCTGCTGGGCCCACTGCTTAGTATACCTCCCTCGGTCGGGTGCTGGGCTCTCAGCTCAGCCACCAGCTCATCCCAAACCTTGGCCACTTCGGCAGCAATCTCACAGGCATATTGGTGCCTAGCGCAACTCCGGTGGTTTGCTTCTTCGAGACGCTTTCTGACTTCGTCTTACCCTGGATTTTGTTTGCACTCTGTGGGGGTGGTCCCGGCGGCTGCCCAAACGTGCGGTGGTTGAATGACTCCATGTCCCTATTTGGCCCCCGTTTCGAGGATCGTGGGTGTTCCTCGCACGAACACACACCATGTTTACCCGGAATGACGTGGTCTCTTCGCCGGCACAAGAAGAGCGTGTCTGGTGGTCACCCAACAGCGGGTAGCAGCGTGTTGGCGGTAAAGTACCAAAGGCTGGGGGTTTTCCTTTTTTTTTTGTTTTGGTCTCGTCAGTCTGCAGTCCGGTCTGTTTCTTCCTAATGAGGAAACATGCTTCTAATGTCTTAGTCTTCACCCTTTTTATCAGATGATTATCATTCGTCCTGCCTCTGTCTGAGCCTCTGCCTGTCCAACAACGGTCCGACTGCACCGTTGGGGCTTTGGTCAAGGAGTTTGCACGTCGCATCGGTGACAGAAGCATCGGTTGGGGTGGTGCTGGGGATGGTCAACCCCCACACAATCGCCCACTGTGTGGCTCTGTCTGACAAAAGGCGCGCATGCCAGAATGCCGGACCCATCCAAAACAAGCACTTCAACATCCTTGGCGCGGGCCACAGCGGCAGGACGTGTGCCACCCAGCCCCCAAGCGCACTGTCCGCAGGGAGATATGCACCCGAGAACATGGGCTTGACCCGCGCTTTAGGAGCAGCATGAGGTCTGTGTGTTTGGCGTCAATGCAGCGCACAGCCACAGACCCGTTTTTTGCGCGTTCCACTTTGCGTTTTTTTTTTCCTGCGTTTGCTTTTGCAAACCAAACCCAGGTTTCGCAGGAACCCAAGTTTGGCAGCCATGAGCCCTGCCTCCACCCCCAGTGTGATTTCAAATTGATCTCTGCCGTGTGCCTGCCCGTTTGATTTGGATTTTGAATTGTTTATGCACGCTAGGCTGGACAGGGAGAGACTGCACGCAGCGACCATCAGCCAAACCGGGACGTTGCTCTGGGGTGTATCTTCCTCTACCCCCGCCCTCCTACCCCCCACCCCCCGGCAGGGCAGGGCCCCGTGCGACCGCCGTGGGGCTGGGCCCCAGAAGCCGAGTGGGGCAGGGCCCCGTGCGACCGCCGAGGGGCTGGGCCCCAGAAGCCGAGTGGGGCAAGGCCCCGTGCGACCGCCGTGGGGCTGGGCCCCAGAAGCCGAGTGGGGCAGGGCCCCGTGCGAACGCCGAGGGGCTGGGCCCCAGAAGCCGAGTGGGGCAGGGCCCCGTGCGAACGCCGAGGGGCTGGGCCCCAGAAGCCGAGTGGGGCAGGGCCCCGTGCGACCGCCGAGGGGCTGGGCCCCAGAAGCCGAGTGGGGCAGGGCCCCGTGCGACCGCCGAGGGGCTGGGCCCCAGAAGCCGAGAGGGGCAGGGCCCCGTGCGATCACCGAGGGGCTGGGCCCCAGAAGCCGAGTGGGGCAGGGCCCCGTGCGACCGCCGTGGGGCTGGGCCCCAGAAGCCGAGTGGGGCAGGGCCCCGTGCGACCGCCGAGGGGCTGGGCCCCAGAAGCCGAGTGGGGCAAGGCCCCGTGCGACCGCCGTGGGGCTGGGCCCCAGAAGCCGAGTGGGGCAGGGCCCCGTGCGACCGCCGTGGGGCTGGGCCCCAGAAGCCGAGTGGGGCAGGGCCCCGTGCGACCGCCGAGGGGCTGGGCCCCAGAAGCAGTTCCAAGTGCGGTGCAGTGGTCCTCGGAGGCGGAGTGTGCTGTGACTACTCCGATGACTGTGCCGCTCCCGGGGGACCCAAATTTTCTACCTAGACGGGTCCGTCGCATTTTTCAAGTCGGGAGAGTCCAACCCAACCCAACCCAACCCCCACCCCCCGATGCCGAAGAAAGCCAGGGGCAATCATGAGCAGTTGGACAGCCAATCCGCTCTCACGCCCAACACCCCCCCCGCCCCCCAAAAAGATTTTGATGAACACAAGCGGGTCATACCGCACTGGGATTCCCATGGGCGTGGCGGATCCCGCTGCATTTCCTGGCATCAGATTCAGCTCATCCTCTCAGCCCAACGCAGCATCATGGGCCATGGTCCTGCACTACATGGCCACAAAGAAACTTGGCAGAGGCCCTGACCAGTACGTCTTCTCGGGTTATGTGTCACGTCCGCTGCCACGTTGTGCCGTGGGACAATCGTAGCATTGGACAGGTCTCATCCTTGATTCTGAGATCTCTCTCGAGTGCCATCCGTTGAGAGGGCTTCGCCAGCTGCCCATGGCCTGGACCACTCCCACCCCCCCCGACCCCAGAAAAAAAGATGAACAAAAAGCAGGTCACACAAAAGACATGGCACTGGGCACAGGTCTTCCAACAGCCGGTGAACCTTTCCTTTGGGCCCAGTGCCCTCTGACCTGCCCATGGGCAACAGGCGCAATCCGGGTTGGCATCCCACGACGGGTGTCTGGCGCACCCCGTGGCCTTTGCTGTTGAGGCCATAGTCTCTGTGGTCGTCTGGTTTGTACATAGGGGAACGCAAACTCGTGTTCACGGGCACGCGCGCGCGCACACACACACACACACAAGCGCCAGGACTGACTTGACATTTTTTAAGAGAGCCTTTGGCGATGCGTATCTGTTCTGCTTGTGCCCTGCCTTCTGCGGGGGTGGGAGCAGTGCGAGCGGACTGGAGTGTAGGACATGTGGCCTGCCCACGCCGCTGCATGGCTTTGTGAGACCCTGGCCCCCGCAGGTGGTATTTGGGGTTCACTGCCCGGGACGTGTCCTGGCGAGGGCCTGAGCGGTCCATCCCAGAGAGTCCCCCAGAAGGACCCCAACAAGGGCAACTCTTCCCAGGCCAGTGGCGGCGTACGCGGGTTGCGAACAAGTGCGGAAGCCGAGAGTGGCCGCAATGACAGCCCGACAACTTGTCCCCGTTTCCACGACTGACATGCGGTCACTGTTTCCAGACCCACAGCCCGTCATTAATCTGTCACGCAGTTGAGCTCTCCATGACTGGTTGTGCCCCCTGTCTGTTCCCCTGTGCTCTGCATACCCGTCTCTCCCAGCCTGCAGTCTTTCTGTGCTTCCACGCGCTGGGATGCCTCTGGGCGTGGCAGTTTCCCGCTACATTCCCTGGTATCAGATTCACGTTATCCTCATCACTGTGTGTTAGGCCCGCTACTGCTCCATGGGATTGTAGAGCTGGATCGCACTGATCCTTGATTCCGAGAGCTATCTCGAGTACCTTCTGGTAAATGGGCGTTGCCAATTTTTCTTCTTCTTTGTCTGGATCCAGCAAAAAAAAACAAACCAACGTGTCCCTGTTTCCGCTGCTGATGCATGAACAGAAGAATTTGCATTGATATTGCCTTCCCCTCCCTCTCTCCAGATTGTTTGGTATACAGTCGTCTTAGCAGTTGGAATGGAAAACCTTGCATTGATATTGTCTCTCGCTCTCGCACCTCCCCCTCAGGATGCAATCCTCTCTGCAGTACACTGATGTGGCGTGCTGGTGTTGCTGTGCTGTGCTGTGCTGTGCTGTGCTGTGCTGTGCTGTGCTGTGCTGTGCTGTGCTGTGCTGTGCTGTGCGGTACTGTGCGTGTCGTGTTGTGTGGTGTTCAGTCTTCAGCAGGGTGCAGAAGTGGCAGTGTCAGCAGTACTCGCCTGAACTCTGGGTTCAGCACAATGTCTTGAGACATGTCTTCACGAGGCGAAAACGCTGTGCTGCACCATATCCGTCACTTGGGCGTCACGTACAAATGGGCGCAAGACCGTTTCCCAGGCATCATGGTCCCTCGTTGGAGGGCTCTGGTTGGTGATTATGAGGGCTCGTCTGCAATCTTGCATCATCCTGATCCGCTTCAATCTGATGGACTCGTTTGAAAATGTCACACCTGTCATTGGTCCGATCCGCTACCACAGTCATTTGTGGGATCATCGTAGCACTGGACAGCTCTGAACCTTGATCCCGAGGGGTCACCTCGAGTACTGTGAAGTGAGCAGGCTACGCCAGCTCATCTTGGTCTGAGCCAAAAAATCAAAAAAAATGTCACATGTGTCATTGGTTAATGCATGAAGCACAGCCCCACCCTCTGCCACACTGCAAGTGCGTCCACACCCCTTTGGCACCCCCCTGCAAGGCTCGTCTGCTGGTCCACAAGTTTTGTAGGTTCTCAGTACAACGGCGGTTTTTCTTTGTCCGTTTCGAAGTGTCTCCGCTGTGGTACTCGACCTCGGCTGCGTATCATAGCATGCACCTTGTGGTTCCGCGTAAGCAGCATGCAACTCTTGGTTCCGGCCAGTAGCACATGTACCCAGTCTTCCTTCACTGGTTTGGCTGCCATGTAGTGCCCCAGGTAGTCGAAGAAGGGCTGTCAAAACGGGCGGCTTGCCATGATTCCGCTCCCCATACGTGGGGCCAAACTCAAGACTGGAGGAAGATGGAAAAAAATTCTTCATTGGGTTTTCACTCAGCGTCATGTGCGACCCAGCAAGCATCCAGAAGCCTCCAGGCAACGACAGAAGGTTTGCGGCAGCTTTGGAGGGCTGCCTGGCAAGGACCCCCCCCCCCCCCCGCCAAAACACGGCTTGCCAAAGCACAATAGAGCCGGAAGAGAGAGAGAGAGCTGTGTGATAGATTCAGCTGTGTGGAACTGCCGAACATTGCTGCATATGCATACCAGGACGTGCATGTGTGGAGCGCATTTTGACCTGCGTGTAGTCCTTTTCAGAATTGCAGTGAAGGCTGTGTGAAGGCAGGCGCAGCTGGAGCGTAGTGGCGATCCCACACCTGACCTTTGAGGCCCCTTTCAGACTGAGAGTGATCAAGACGAGGCCTGATGGGTCGCAAGACCTGGTCCTAACCTGAATCCCGACCTGTTGGGGCACCTCGCGGCGCGTTGCTGGACAGCTTCGCCGTGTTTAGCTAGACCTGCCGGACTGTTGTCGATACCAGAGTGATTCTGGAGGGTAGTGACCATCGCTGATCTATGGCCAAGGTACGGGTCTCCAGACTCCACGAATGAATGAACCTAAGTTTAATTCAGAACCAAAATACGGTGAGTCGAGAACCTTGATCCTGGGATCTGGAGCACATGCTGTGAGCAGGCTGCGCCACGCGCGTGCACCTCCACGGTAGGAGGCGCCCGGGCCGCGTGATTTGTGGACCTATTAGTCTGCTGGACAAGGGCGGGGGACGGTACTGCGCAGTACCACCATGAAAGTGGCAGGCCCGCCGCACCCCCCGCGTGTGTGCGGGCCACAACCCCAGCCACGCCGCACGTCTGGTGGCTTGCTCAGCGAGTCTAAACGAGTGCAGAGCACACTGACGGGGCGCATGGTGCGCTGTGTGCGCGCTGTGCGAAAAGTCGGCAGTTTTTCACCACCGGTAGCCAGTTTTGGGGGTTTATTGATTGGCATGGGCACCCACACAGCATTGTTGCAGTATCCTATTGTTTGCACCAGAAGGATCTGTTCACTTGGAGTATTGCTACCCTGCCCCCCCCTTGCAAACTCCCGGGTTAGCGCGCGACGGTCTCCCGGGTGGGGGGGGGGGAGACGGTCGCCAAGTGACGGTCTCCCGGGGGGGGGGGGGGGGGGGGATTGCAAGGGTATTTCAATGCAAATTGTGGTACCCTCCACCGATGCAAGCAAAGAGAACATGTGTGAACCGACTTTCGCATTGATGCGGTGCCAATGTGTTTCATCCAACACTAATGTTATTGAGGATCCAAAGGAACGGTGAAGAACTTCTGGGTACGAGAATAACACACTTTGAACTGTTGCACATGCTCAGTTTGCATGACAGGCACGGGGTGTGTTGCACTGGCTGATGAGGAGGAGGCAATGGCGCGCGGGGCTGGCGCGGGCCGGGAGAAAACATCTTGGGTCTGAAGTAGCAACACAACACACCCATACAACGCCTTTGGAGAGAGAATATCACAGAACACACACAGGTGCTCGATTTGTAGTAATGGGAAAGCAATGCAAGGCCATGCGTAAAGCAGATGGGCAACACAAACCAGCACAATACATGTTAACTAGAAAAACATGGAAGTGACGGTCTCCCGGGTGGGGGGGGGAGATTGCAAGGGGGGGGAGTTTGCAAGGGGGGGGGAGGGTAAGATGCAGTCAAGGTGGTGAATCGGCAGTGCAAAGTTGACCCCATCTCCTTTGCCATCCCAAGTGCCGACTCACCACCCCACAGCACACTGTTTTCAGGGATGTTCCCGGGATAAACACCGTAATAATTGGCGCCGTGTGCGTGCTGTGCGAAAATGCCCCCCGATTATGCCCATCAATGCCACATGAGGAACGAGACTGCAGGCTCTTTGAGGCTGCAGGAGAATCTTATCCTACAAATTTGGCAATCTGCTGCCTCCCCAAGGGTCGCCTTTGCCGATTCAATTTTATTTCCAGTTTATATTCCCAGTTTTATTTCCCATTTTATTTTCAATGTCCGTTACCACGTCATAACACCGGACTGCTCTGACTCCTGATTCCGAGAGCGCTTTGCCAGCTTACCCAGGTCTGAACCAATATCTTTTTTTCTGTTTTAAACTTTATTTCCATTTTGCTTTTGTCCCAAACCGCGTGTTAAAGACCCGAATTGATGGTTGACTGCCACGGACGGTTGGCGGTCGACCGACGCCCGGGTGACTTGCGCGACGTGGCTCGTAACCGACAAGAGCCGCTCGCAGATCAACCCACTCTTGGGCCCGGGCGCAACCAGCATTCCCCGCTTGACCACATTGTATGGCCCGCTGGCCTCTTCAAGGCTTGTGATGGCACTGCCAGCACATGTTCCACCCCCTCTGCCTGCTGGATGGAAGGATCGTCATGCAGTGGGTGCAGGGGTACCCTGGGTCAGGGGCTCCCAGCAACGGCCGCCCTGCCCACGGGCGGTTACATGGAGTGCATGTCAATCCGTGTTGTTTTGCACATCCTCTACATTTGGGGGGGGGGGGGGGGGGCTGAATTTCGTAAGGGGACAATGTCGTGGGGAAATTTTCGTTTTTCAGTTTGGTGACGAAATTTTCCCCTCGGGATTTTTTCGCGCAATGCGAGGAACTGTGTGGACCTGAGGAAACTCGACCCTCAACACCCTTTCCTAGAGTTAGTGCCTCGTTCAGTCCGGCGAGCCAACCTGGGCCTTGCTCCTTTTTTTTTTATCTCTGATGAGTTGATATTGTCCAAAATTTGGGCCTACCAAAGTGTCATACAACTGATTGTCCACAAGGAACCAAGGGTTGGCGGTAGTGAAGTTTCCCACGTCTGATGGCCCCGCACCAATATTGCAGGTGTGCCGAAAGTTTCCCCTCACAATTTTTTTCCTGCCGACATTGTCCCGACCCGAAATTTCCTCCCGCCCTGTAATGACTTGTGCCCTCCAAATGCAACGCAACACACTCTTCCCATTTTTGTGCGTCACTTTTTGCACCCAGACCTGCTGCAAGTGGCCGTGGGCCCCAGTGAACACATTTTTCTGATTTGTGCTGGTCACCTCGAAGGAGCTGAAGGAAGGCGCTCATCAACGGCAGGCAAAAGGGTTGCTATACACGTTGGGGGATGTCATATGTTGTGGACACCAGGGGAGGATCATGGAACGCAGTGGTAGGCCCCATACCGCTCCCGATCTGGTCCCTCCCACCCACAGCCCCGCACTGAATTTCCCTTGCGTTGTGTCTTCACCCCCTGCACAATCCTACGCTAGCCCTGTGCATGGGCAGCCTCTGCGTATGCGGGAGTGCCTTCCACAAGGGCAGCAGGGTGGACTGCCGGCCTCTTTCCCCGTCTTTTTCAGCCTACAGCCCTTGTGCCTCATGCACACTGGGAAGCCTACAGGCGTGGCAGTCTCCCGCTGCATAACCTGGTTTCAGACTCAGCTAATCCTCACTACGTGTCAAATCCGCTACCACAGTCATTTGTAGGATTATCGTGGCACCGGACAGCTCTGAACCTTGATTCCGAGACGGTGTCTGGAGTACCATATGATGAACAGGGTGCACCAGCTCATCTTGGCCTGGACGAAAAAAAAATGGGTTGCCCGCCTCCCGTGTGACTGCTGGTCGCTGCAGGCCGGCGCTAAACTCAAATCTCAGCCTGCACGCATCCAGCCAGAATTTGTTTAATTCAGGTAATTTGGAGTTTGGAGAACTTGGAGATGGGGGTTGAACAGGTGCATGTGCCATTGGCCCAGATGTATTATGCAGTGTGATGCGGTGCTTTGTCACGCATTGCATCACGTTTTGGCAAGCATTGCCAGGTCCAGGGGCACAGTTGGGAGCAGAGAAGACGGTGCTCATGGGGGGCGTTTTCAGTGCAGCTGGACTCCAGCGCCCACGGTGTGTGTGCGTGGACAGGGTTTCGGTTTTTTTATTGGGGGTATTAGGATTCCCGCCGCATTTGCTGGTATCAGATTTGGCTCATCCGCACTGTGTGGGACAGTCGTAGCAGTGCAGCCTTGATCCTGGAGGACTTTGCCAGCTTCCTGGGCCAGGACGCCCCACCCCCACCCCAAATGCTGCTCCCCCTGAGACGTGGGTTGGGAGGTTTGCAGAGTACAGCTCATTTGCACATTTCCGTCAGAAACTGTCGCATTCAAATTGGAGTGTGAGTTCTTCTGATCCTGCGCCCCCCAGAAATCCTGCATGTGCAGAAGAGATTGTGTGGGCGACGAGTGCCCGCGGTGTGTGGAGATTGAGGTGTGTTTTTGATATCCAGCTGTTTTGCACAAGGGATGTATGCCAGGAGGAACTGATTCTGCTGCACCTCCTGGTACCAGATTTAGCGCATCCTCACTTTTTGGTGTAGGAGGGGGGGGACTTCGCGGCGGGAATTTTTTTCCATGGGATATTTCGCGTTTTGAATTCGTGCAAAATTTCCCACACGATTTTCAGGCCGCTGTGCGAAATAAACCCGCTTCCAAATTTAGCAAAATGTCTTGTCGAACAGTTGCCCGAGCATGTGGAGACGGGGTGCGGTGGAACCTGTGGGTAGCAGGACTCATCTTCAGGTGGCATAAGTCTGTTATGCCCTTCCACAAAACCTGAATTAACAGCAACCCTCCGGGAATTTGCAGCAAGCCACCATGACTCACCAGGACTCACCAGCAATGCATCAGGGATTGAACGGCAACAGCAGTGCATTGGAAAATACCAGCAACCATCCGCTACCACAGTCATTTGTGGGATCATCGTAGCACTGGACAGCTCTGAACCTTGATCCCGAGAGGTTACCCAGTTACCCAGGCAGTACCCACTGCACTACTATGCATTGGTATTCTCTGCAGGCACAGATCCAGGTTTGCCTTCTGGCCACACGATATGTCGGGTGACTGTACTGCGCCCTGCAGCACTGATGCAGAGACCGGGTTGTGAACCCGAGAGCCTTATCGCTACTCAGCGCGGGCCTGTTGCAAAAAAAAAAAAAAGAACCTTGATCCTGAGAGGTTACCTCGAGTACTCTGACGCAAGCAGGCTACGCCAGCTCATCTTGGTCTGAGCCAAAAAAAAAGAAAGAAAGTAACAGCAACCACCTGGAAGTAACAACAACAACTAGCAATCAATGGCAAGCCACCAGGAATTAACAGCCGCCTTCCAGGAATTGATTTGCAGCACGCCACGAAGAAGGAACAGCAACCCTCCACGTCTCACCAGCAACTCATCAGAAAGGAACAACAACACTCTAGGACTGAACGGCAAGGCATCAGCAAATAACAGCAACCACCACCAACCAAAGGTTGGCTCACAGCATGTGGGTGCGAAATTTCCCACAGCAAATTCAGTAGTGCATGCGAAATAAACCGCTTCGAAATATCTCATGGCGAAAATTTTTCGCCGCGAAGTCCCCCCCCCATGCATGTTCATTACAATGGTAGCATAGGAAAGCTCTGATCCTTGATCCTTCAACACATTCGATGTGTTGAAAGCAAGCTTTATTGTTGCTTTTGCAGGCAGGCACGACAATGCTACGGAAACCTGCACTGCACACCTCCATTGCAACCTCCCGGCGCCGTATGTTCGTCTGGAGGCAGCAGGGCAGGCAACTGCTGCACCATTGTGCTACATCAATAGACGCACACATGGGGAGCAATGGGCTTAGACCCTGCATGCGTAGCGCCATACTTCCATGCAGATACCGATCAAAATCGCCAGCCGATTGTTGCAAGAGGGCTGCTCCTCTAGAGAGGATCTGTACAGAGCTGCCACTGCCACTGTGCAGCAACTTCAAAACCGCTCCAGTACAAGTCTATCTGATTCAAAGCGTATCCCCTACCCCCTGACATGACATGTGTGTCCACTGCCTTCCTGTTCCTAGTACTTCATGCCCCTCTACTGTATTTTACACTCCGCTGTCTTTTTCAGCTTTCAGTCTTTGTGCCTCATGTATACTGGGAAGCCTCTGGGCGTGGCAGTCTTCACTGTGTATCCTGGTTTCAGACTCAGCTAATCCTTACAACATTACTCACTCAGATCTGCAACCACAGTCATTTGTAGGATCATCGTAGCACTGGACAGCTCTGAACCTTAGTTTATGGATATAAACTATAGTTTAGGATACCGACTGTGTTTTTCAGTTGTTTGTCTGTGTCACATAATGGAGCCCACCTACCCCCCCTCTACACCTGGGCCCTGGACCCCACCCACCCACCCCTACACCTGCCTGCGCCTGTGCAAGGGTAGGAGCATGGACCCTGATCCCTATTGGAAGTAACAAGAGAACCCACTTGAGTGCGGTGCATGCTTTGTGACAAAAGGGACAAAACCTAAACCTTGATTCCGAGAGGTTGTCTCAAGTACCATACGGTGAGCAGGCTACGCCAGCTCATCTTGGTCTGGATAAAAAAAATTGGACAGCTCTGATTGATTCCGAGATGTCTCTCGGGTGCCATCTTGTGAGAGGGCTTTGCCAGCATACCATGGCCTGGACCCCCCGCCCCCAACACATTTTGCCAGGAGGAACTGAGACCTGAAAGGCTGGTACTTCCAAAGCTGAGAGCCAAGCGTGCTGCTCAGCCTACAGGCAAACATGCAGCCAAGGCAGTGGCCAAAGCTATGGCTAAACCTGTGGCCAAAACTGTGGCAATCTGTGGCACATTGGTCCAATCAACCTACACCCCCCCCCCCCTTGTCAAAGCACCACTGCGACAATTTGTGACGGCGCCTGCGGAGCCTTGCCGGACATGAAACAATTGATGCCGCGGCTCTGCCGCGCTGATACATGGCGCACTGTTGAGAGTGATTCTGGAGGGTGACAACCATCATGGGTCTATGGCCAAGCAACACTAAGTGTTGGTTCCGTCAATTTTCAATTTTCGCACTGTGGATTTTGATGGTGTCCATTTCAATGTTGCTTTGCCACTCTGGCACCTCCAGGATGTGCCGGCAAACATCCAGGCGGTCCTGGGAATCATCAGCAAGTCGTGAGAAGCCTCACGACATACTTGGGGCATTTTTCGCACTGTGGATTTTGGTGGTGTCCATTTCAATGTTGCTTTGCCACTCTGGCACCTCCAGGATGTGCCGGCAAACATCCAGGAGGTCCCGGGAATCATCAGCAAGTCGTGAGAAGCCTCACGACATACTTGGGGCATGGTGGTGTGTCCTAGTCCTAGTGCAGTGTGGTGTTGGTGACCGTTCCTCCCGGAGGTGTGGGACACTGTTGTGGGCGGCAGGGGGGGGGGGGGGGGGCGCGCTCCAAGGGCATGGCAGGGTATATCGGAACATTCTGTAGCTGTAGAACACAAGCAGTGTGTACAATCAACACCAAACTCCATCCAACTGAGTGTCTGCCGTGCTTTTTGCGGTCTGCTTTCACCCCAAGGGGCACACTGGACTCCATGTTGACAGGGAAGCTGGGATTGATCCCTGGTACCCATTTTCTTCTGGGCACTGCTTTCAAAATCACGAGACACTGTGTATTTTGTATACATGCATTATATACGTAACATATTGTGTGGGATGCACTTGTTGGTCAACCAGCAAGTGCATCACTGAACACACACTGAATGGCATGCATGATGTTCGATACAACGTCCCCTGCTAGATTGGTGAGCCTGTGCGGGTGTGTCAACAAATTTGCATCCAATGGGTGGTCAAGACAGGCCAAGTATGAAGTACAGAAGTGTACTGTTGAGGGATCTGGATGACTATTGTGAACTGCAAGAGGGCTACAGATGACGAATGTAAATTCCCTGGGGGGCTCGGGATGCGTGCTGAAGGTACCATTTGTGCAAGCTTTTGGGCATGCTCTCTTTTTTTGTTTCTCCTTTGCTCATGCAGTTTTCTGGTCCTTGGGTTTCCCAAAATTCTGGGTGCCTGGGTCCGCCAGATCACCCCCCCCCCCCTGCTTAAGCAAAACCCTGGTGCAGGTGTATGTGTGGATGTGGCCACAGTGCGAAGTTGTGTCGGTGGCTGAGCACCGATTGACTTGGTCTCAAGCACGGCCACAACCGCTACCGCCCAGAAGGGTAACACGGCCCAGCGCGGGGACTTCACGCGCCGCCGCCCTGCCCACCGGCCCTCCGGCGGGGTTCAACATAATTAGCACCCCGTCTCCGCGGGTGCTGAGTAGGCCAGGGCAATACTCGCCATCTCCGGCATGGTCGCCGGCGGTGACTTCCAGCTGGCACTCAGTGCGGCACGTGTCCCCGGAACATTGGTCGCCCGCATGCACACCGGGGGGGGGGTCTAACCGACAGCAGGACTCACCCCACCTGCCCCCCGTCCTGCTGGCGCCCCTATTTGAGAGCGCCATGTCTACCCCACGAAGGGACAGCACTCAGAGTGCGTCTGATGAGGACGTGCAACAATACGCAGTCCGGTGTTCTGCCCCCCCCGACCTGCCCCCCACCCTGCTGGCGCCACTTTTTGAAAGTGTGATGTCTGCCCCACGAGAGGGCAGCACTCATCGTGAGTGCGATGAGGACATGGGTCAGTACGAAGTCCAGTACTCTGTCCCACCCTCCGTGGGGGAGTGCCCCCCTAACCCCTTTACCTTTCCCTCTCTTCGCGGAGCACAGCGTCTCTGCACGGAATTGCCTGGCATGGCCCGACAGGGCCAGGGGTGGGTTCGTGATCCCCATGCACGACACTCCACCATGCTGTACAGCATGCAGGAGAGTACTCTGTCTCCCAACAGTGCGGCAGGGCTCATGAAGCATGGAAGGGCCTCACGTGAGGCAACCTAAAGGACGGAGGGAGGAGCCTCTTGTCATACAGGGCGGCAGCTCTCCAAAAAACCCGCGCGACTTGCCCCTTGGGTGAGTCTGGGGGCTGGAATGGGTGGAAGCCCCATGGACTATTGCTCCTTAATATGATTTCCTTCCACCGATTGACTTGGTCATCTTCTCTAGAATTTGACCAGGGCATTTGTGGCCACCCAGGCTTCGGCCTTGGCAGGGGTGTATAGGGGGCGTACCGTGCGCTGTGCGCGCGCTGTGCGAAAAGTTGGCTGTTCTCCACCACCGGGAGTTCGGTAAGTTCAGAAGATTGAAAGGACGTCATTGAATGGCTGCTGCAGTGGACGGGGCTATAGGGGGCAGAATTTAGGTCCCTGGGACCCATGGCAAGCATCAGATGTTTGAATTTTTGAGTTTTGAATTAATTGTGCATGATTCCGCAGGTGGGTGGTTTTCAGAGTTGTTACCTGGATAATCACCGTAATAATTGGCGCTGTGCCCGCGCTGTGCGCGCGCTGTGCGAGAACGCCCCCATAGGCTACACTCTGGGGTCTCTGGCGCTCTGCCCTTGCTGCACTGTGACACAGCCCTCACAAGGGGACAGCATGTGGATGCTTACCAGATTCGTTGCGGATCTCATTCAAATGCGCACGATGCCATACTCTCTGCTGCGGAGCTTGAGGAGCCCAATGCAGTCAGGGTCATTTGTGTCCGTGTACTATGAACGACCCCAGAGCATCAGCGCGCTGGGCATCTTTTGGGGCCACTTCCGATACAGAGCCCTAATCCGCGCTTTTTGCATGGCTCCGTTCTAGTTGGGGATATGGACTGGCCCCTGTCCGATTGAGGATACCCACCCTCAAGAACCGGTGCTTTCATGTTGGGCACTAAAGGGTTTTCCACATGCATAGCCACTGCTTTGTCGGTCACACCTCATCCCTGACTCCTATTTCACCTGAACCCTGTCTGACGGCCTTCTTGTTGGGCACCAAGGTGTCAATAGGAACCATTGCCCCCCCCCCCCCCCCTTTCAAACCCGATGGATTGTCCTGGTCGAATTTATGATAGTACACAGTGATTGGATGATTTCAAAATGCCTGAGAAATATGTCATTCTAGAAGGTTTCATCCTAGGCCTTTTGTACGCTTAGGCCCCACCACTTTCACCTGCCCCCAAAAGCCTAAGAGGAACTGGTACAATTAGATGACGTGACTCCTCCCAACCTCTTTGTCAGGCCTACAGTGGTTTCATTGATTGATCATGTATCTGGCATGACATGTCGAAAAGAGCAGCCCTCCTATTGCCCGCCCTTTTGGGTTCTGGAAGGAGGTGAAGATGGGGAGGGTATGGGTGCCCCCAGCAGTGTGGTGCGATTTTGGTGGAGGGACATAAGGCCTGTGAGAGGGAGCACATTGGCACTGTTCGGCTAAACCCCTGTACTGTGATCTGTGCACCCCCAGCACCCCCAGCAGATACCCCCAGCACTGTGCTGATTGGGTTTGTGAATGACAAGTGTGAATACACATGGCCCTTGTTTGTTGAGGCAACTCTCCTGTTTGAAGTGTCCAGGCATTGTGGCAGCAATGCATCCCTTGATGATACACCCCGCTGTTGTGAATCCTGGCCCCATGGGCCACAAGGATTCGGATAGATTGGCATGTGAGATCATTGAACTCATCATCAGAAAGTAGCACAAAAATCAAGCATTTTCAGGATTTCCCAATTTGGAAGCCATCCGTGTGCATGTGCCAACACTCCGGAAGCCTAAGCTGTGTTGTAGCTTACAGATTATCATATCATTATCATATCACCACTCGTAGTACAACATTTTCAGCATTTTGCTGCATGTGGGTTTGTGTTGTGTGAACAATTCACAACAGTGTGTTTTTATCTCAGTTTGTGCTGAAGTCTTTTTTGTGTGCGCGGTGCTTACTGGTAGAACAACTGGAGGATATCCATCATTCCATCTACATCCCCCTCTCTCAAGATCTCGCCATCAGCTGTTCGTAAAATATTTGGTACCGGGTGATTCTGGGTGGTACTCAAGGCAGCAACATCTCCAGTGTTTCAAAACGAATGAAACCCCCAAATTGGTTTCCTGCCTGGGGCCCAACCACGGGCTGAGATAGCGTTCTAGCCAAAGTTCACCAAACAGCAGCTTGTATGATATGAAAAGGAAAACAGCTTGAGTGGAGACCACTGCAGAGAAAATGTGAAAAGTCTTCACCTCTGGTGTGCAATAGTCAAACACGTTGGTTCAACTGATGCAGTCTGGCATGGAGTCAGGACAATGCTGTTTATCTGAAAACCTTACATCATGGCCAAAAGGGTGTTAAAACGTAACAGCCCTGATTTTGGCCATTTTCATACCCTGGTGATTTTTTTCACTGGAGTTTTCCTTAGATTTTTTTGGGGGGGGTTCGGATCCTTTGGGCAATTTAGGACCCCCCTCAGGGTATTTTAGGACTGTTTTGGAATTTTTCAGGACTGTTTTTGAGATGTTTAGCACCTAAAGGGTGGGATGGCCCATTTTGGGTGTTCCCAAAGGTGATAGATACCCATAATCTGCACAATTGTTTGGGATGGCCCCGATTGAGCAGGGATTCATAGCCACGGCATACACAGCTGTTGGGTCTGGTCCTGATACAACACGGGAAAAAAAGAACGAAAATCTACACAGCTCATAGGTGTGGCCCCAATACAGCACGGCAAGGGGTATCAGTACCCACAATCTCCACATGTGAAGGGTTTGGCCCCAATACAACAATGGATGTGGAACCATAATCCATGTTGCCTCAGGGGATGACCTTGATATAACATGGGATGTGTAGCTCTGCTTCAATAGAGGATTTGTGGCCAAGAGCTACCCAGTTTTGGGTGTGGTTTCTACATGGGATGTGGTAGAGGCAAAATGCATGGATGCCAACACATCATTGGATTTACTTTTTACACTTTAGTGGTAGAGAGAAGACGACATGGATGCATTGGCGCGCTAAGTATTGTGGCATTGTGTATGTTTGCTGCGCATATACATCTAGAAATCATGCCTATGTGTTTATGATTACTCTAACAACACACTGTTGTTGTCTTTTGTTGTGCCTCTTGGCCCTTTTTGCAATATGGTCTGTCCCCTAGCCTACTCCCACTTTTCACACAACCAAGATACGAGCCCAACCCGGTGCTTGCATCCCTTGTGGCCAACTTACACGAAAACACACGCCATAGAAGGACGTTTCACAGGATGCCATCAAGTGACAAATCGATGCACATAGTTGGTCTATTAGGTGATCGTGCATGCAATTCTTTTTTTTTTGCATGGTAGTGATTTTGCTCTGAGTTCGCACGAGCAACTCACTAATGGTTGTCGGTAGTAGCTCAACAATACGATGTGTTGAGCTAGTCTACTTTCAATGTTATGTACAAAGACACATGTATAGACATGGCGAATACTTTCTTTGGTTACAAAAGGGTAAGCTACCCCAAAGCTGCTATCAAGTACCTTTGGATGCCGCATTTTACAGAATGTTTTTCGTACTATCTTTCCATGGTTGCAAGAGAAACCCAGCTCGGCACCTGGGGTTCTATGAACGGGTTTCTTGCTTGAAAGATACTGCGTTATAAAGTTATGACAATGAATGTTTTCTGGACATAACGGTGAACAACACAAGACCAAAGAAAATATGCTTTCAATAGAGATGAAAAATACGTAACTTTCCAAAAATTTGACTTTGTACTCAAAAGTCAAACGATGTGTGTGTGTGTTTTTCGCTTTTCAATGAAAAAATTGAGGCACTGAGATAAATTCCGCGTTTGGAATGCATGTTATGCATTCTAAACGCAAAAGGCATCTTCCGCAACTCTGTGGTACTTTGACTTTAGAATGCATTGACTTTTGAGACACACTTGTAGCCCACAGACAAACTGAAGTACTCAACAGAACAATGTACAATGATAGCATGAAAAATGTACAGTCATCCAAGTACCTTGGGAGTGCAAAACCACACGTGCCTCCTTTTTATGCCTTGAAAACTCATCCAAAACACCCCAGCAACAGTGGTTTTTTTTACTTTTTACAAATCTTTTTTCTAAGAATGGTTCCGTTTTCCAATTCACTTCGCCAATACATGTTCAAAATGTCTGCGTCGGGTGAGGCATCAAGCTTCTGCTCTCTTCTATTGTTGTTGGTGTGTAAGAGAAAAAAGTAAGGATTGTCAATTGAGCAAGTTGCACGCCAATGTGCTACTACTTTGTTTCAATAACATGATTGTAAAAACAATACGCATGCAACCCAAAACAGCCACAACCTGCATTGGAGCCATGCCCATTCCCGCTTTGGACTTGATGACAACAAACAGAATGATTCTTTTTTTTTTCAACATAGCAAAGATGCTGCAAGGCTTGCAATGTTCGTCGACGGTGGTCCTCAACAACATGTTTATTTCTAAATCTTCACATCAAGAATGTATCACCTTCTTTTTATGTATTGCCTCAAGAAAGGCCTTGAGGAGGTGGTTAGGTTGCCGCACGTGGTTAGGATGCCGCACTACCGTTGGCCACTTCTCGGGTCCAAATTCTGCCTTCTCTTCTCACTACTCACCGCCTTCTCGTCCAGTTTGTTCACTAGAAGATCCTTCCTCTTCATTATCTGTCACCCGAAAAATGACTTCTTGGTTGGGCACACCACTATCTATGAAACTCTAGTGGCGGGGGGCGGTCCTCTGAGCTGCTTGAGCTGCTTGAACACTTGAGGTCATGTTGCCCTTGTTGCTCATATCATTTTCTTCCGTGATTTTGGAATTGTGGTGCTTCGTCCCGAAGATGTTCATTAGTGTAAGATTATTCATGAACAACTTAACATCCAGTGCCGAAAATGGCAGCGGAAAAGAACCTACATACTCAATGTCCTCGGTCTTTTCCTTCGATCCTCGCAAAGCATTAGCCACTACGAACGCTTGCCAATCCGGGGTATGACAAACCACAGTGGCCATCATCATAGCCACGCTCTCAACAATCAACAAAACGGCTCTTTGACAACAAAAATAACAAAGCTTCAACTGGACTCTTGCGGTTTGTGAGCAGCCCAAAGATCTTCCAGATCAACATCAACACACCCACCTGGAAGTACCATGAACTCAGAGGGATCTCAAAAAGGGTCACAACCGGAAACCGCAGCATTGGCGGGGACTTGTGATGCAGTATTTGGTTCCTAACCCGTTGAGTCATGTGGTATTGCCAGATGGGGTGGTATTGTAAATCAGCGGCTGTGCCGTGGTTTCATGGGAAGATACGCAACCATCGATCCCGCCACCATCACAAAGTCCTGTTTGGTGCCCATGAGTGCCCGTGTACTCTAGCAGTTGCTCGACGAGATCCTTGCCTCCTTCAGCAATTTTGTACCATGAAGTTTGGGCTCCACGCCATCCCCGCTTGATTTTATCTAGCAACCTCTCTTCAAAGTGATTCAGGACCTCCATAACACTCAGCCTGCTTTGAAAGCAAGCCAGCACTCCTTGGGGGCAGCTTTGTCCACACACCAGAAAAATATGCTAAGCTGCCTTTACCAGCTCAGTATATTCTCTCCTCCATAAAAAGACAAAGACAACATGTTGATTTAATTTGAGCACCTTGATGTGGGACACATTAACTAGTAGAACTCCTGCACCAACATCATTACTATCGACGTTTTTGCAATTGCCACCATGTACACATGAATCCCAGGTTTCCAACCTCCTAGTGCAAAACAATGCACTGAATACTTGAGAAACACTTCATTCAGCCAAACACTCCACATAGCCTGACAAAAAATCCAAACAGAAACAATGGTGACATTCCTGACATCTGTGATGGCACTTGCTTTCAATCATAATATATATAACAGGAGCCCAGCTGCACATTTGCCTTTTAATTGAAACATTCATCCATCTCCTGACAGTGTTTTGAAATGTTTGAAATCATGCAGCTTTCATGCAGTATTGGACGTTTTTATTCAAAAATAATTTTGTTTGTAAATTGAATTGTATTTCTTTGAGTTGACACATGAACACCAACCAACAGCTCATATCACAAGAAAAACAATGATTGATTTTCGTCCCTGGCCGTCAAATTACGAGTCTCTGTTCCAAATCTGTTCCAAACTTCCTGCCCTTGCCTGAGCAAAAAAGAATCCATCCAACGCAAATGCCTGCCAGATTCCACTGTCTGAGCTTTTCAGACAAATATATAAATGCACACCACAAAGTACAGACCACTCAAACCTTGCCTCCATCATAAATGCTGCATGTTGAGGTTTTGATACCATTTCGCAGCAGGATCCAAAAGACAACTAAGATAATTGGGTCTGCACCCAGGAAGTAATTGACGATGTGCTGAAAAGCACCAACTCTTGCCAACAATAAATCGAGACAGCCAGTGCCAACAACTCACTATACAGCCTGCCACTAATTTCACTGCACCCTGTTTGTGCTTTGCTGTGTGGCCGGGAAAGATTTCTAGAAGAAGCACCTTATCTGTGCAGCACATTCCAGGCTGCATGAGATTCCAAGACAGATGGCACAGATGGCTGCAACTCTGAACGGACGGAGTGCAGGGGGGATGTCGAAAATCTTTCCACTGCACCTAGGCACAGAAACTGTGGAATGTTTGTGTGTAATCCAAGGCCCATGATGGCAATCTTCTGTGGTCCAGCATCTGCTTTCTGTTCTCCGCTGCATCCAGCCTTACTACCTTCAGAATTTGCTTTGCCATTGATGTCTTGTTCTCTCTTGACACTGAGCATGCAGCATCAACATGCCCCCCCCCCCCCTCTTGAAGAGCGCCTTGGAGCAGAAATGTCCACCAAATATTTGCAGAAGTGCACTGTCGATTGCCGGCTTGCAGTCCTGGCCTGTCTCGACGTTGCACGGCGCGCAGGCAAAAGCCTACTGATTGTGCTGCCGCTGCTGTCCACATGCGGCATAACACTGGGCCTCCATGCCCAAACCTTGCAAAAGACTGGTCAGCTGCAGCTTCTGTTGTTGCAAACCCCTTGCCCTGAGTGTTTGGAATATCTAAGTCCCCAGCTGCCCCCGCGGGTGATCCCTGGCGTACCTGTCCCCTTGCACGGTGGGGGTGGGGGGTTTGCTGCTCGCAGCCTCAGCGTCATGGGCACAGTGCCACGTGCCCAGCAACTGGCGCCTCTCATGCATGCTGCTGCGCAGAGGGGAACCGTGTGGAAGCGGCGCCGGGCTTGCCAGTCCCGATCGCCCCACCCCTCAGCCCCACGGGTGACCCTTGATGCACCTGCTCACTTGGTTTACAGCTCCGCTCTTCTGCAACCCAGCACCCCCCCTCCGGGTGCAGCCAGAGTGGACAGATAGGGTCCCTTCTTTGATGTTTTCTCGGCGTCAGACGCACATTTGAGTTCCCTTCCACTCTGAGCCTTTCGGGGACCCCGTCCCACACACGCTACGCAGCCGCACGCTCTGCCTCCAATGCGGCCTTCAGCTTCAGAAGAACGCCAACCGCCTCGACCACCTCCGGATCCTTGTTGCCCTTCCCCTCCTCTTCCTTCAGACGCCGCACCTCCGCTGCCTGTGCCGCGACTGCCTCCTCCAAATTCCCCATATCTGGCGGGGGGGCCTTGCGCACACCCCCTGGGGAACACACAGTCCCATTCTCCAGGCCCCACTCACGGAAAGCGTACGCAAGCCCGAGCTGCTCCGTCTGGATCTGCCCGCCCACCACCGCCATCCGCTCCAACTTCCATCGCTCCGCCTTCAGGAGGGCAAACCCCGCGCCCTGCACCTTCTTGCTGTAGTCAGACTCGTAGGCTTTCCCAAAGGAGGCAGGCAGTGGCGCTGGCTGGCCGATCAGTTTGCCGTGCTCCTTCTGGGTCAGTCCAAACGCCTCCAGCGCCGCAATGTTGCAGTATTTGATGGTGGGGCCTGAGGATAAATGGACCGGGCAACTGAAGGGCCCTTGCTTCAGGGCAGGCCATCGTTTGAGGCCACCGGGTCTCAAAAGGTCAGGTGTGGACCCGGAACTTAGCTCCAGTCACTAGGCCCCAGCTGTGCTTGCCCCCCGAGGCCTTCTGCAGCTACTGTCTGAGCAGGCGCCGGGTTCTTTGCACTTTGCCACCCTTGTTCATTCCCTGTTCACCATCTCTGATTTGGGTGTGATCACCAGCCGCTATGGGCTCTATTGGGCTAGACGTACCCTCACCCCCCCATGTCCACCCCCCCCCCCGGGGTACCAAGGGGGAGTGCTTGCACTGCATGCGAACCGTGCGGTACTTTTACCGTGAGTCCACCCGGAAGGTCCTGATTTTTCACCCCCTCCTGAAATGGCCCCTCGGGAGAGCAAAGCGTTTGGCCACACAAATTGTATAAACACCGCTCCTTCCCACAAACATCTGCAGTCAAGAGCAACCCGTTCGCGGTCCCAAACAAGTACATCCGCAGAATTGCCCGGCATGAGAGGACAAATCCAACCGACAACACCACCTTTCCACTAAATGTCACCAAATTGCGGTGCCACATCAGGTGCCCCCCCATACCGGTCAGTGGTTACCTGTGTGCTACGTGTGTCTACACTGGCCCCATTCGGCCCACATTTGCCAGGTCATATGGGGCCTTAGGATTGCAACAAACTTTTGGGTCCCAGACTCCCTGCCCCCCCCTCCTCTGTTCTAATACAATTGCACTAGCGTCCAGGACTTGAAAAGGCAAATGCCTCCTCTGTTCTGATACATCCCTGGGGCACGCCATCGCCTGTCCCATGGCTGTGGATCCAGAGATCGCCTGCCTGGATGGACCCAAGGCGACGGCGTCACATGGAACAGCATGTGACACACCACACCATGTGTGCCAGGTGAGAACTACTTTTAGGACATCCAGCCCCCGATTCCCGCTGAGCCCACAGGCTTGGCTGTGGCTCCTCAACTCCTTGAAGCGGCTGGCAACTGAGGGCGTAGCAGAGGACGCCTTGTCAACTCAATCCCGATTGCTTCAACAGTCTCATGCGGCACAAGGGGGTTCCAGTGCTCCCCCCTGAGAGTTAGATGTTGCACATCCACGAACTCCCACTGGGTTGTTTGTACACCAAAATTGGCCCAACAAGATTTCCCCAACGGTAAATTTTCCCACAATGGTCACTTTGGTCGGGGGGGGCAAGGGGGGGGGGGGTACCCGCTCCTTTTCCTCTGGTATACGGCCACTCTAATACTTCCCTGGCGTGCCCACAACGCCACATAAGCACTGCGCCAGCACCCAGCAGCAACGTGGAGCATTTCCTGTGGACCGTCCACCATCATGCTGCATGACAAACCACTGTCATGACCTCCTGCACACCCATACACACCCAACCACATGGATCCGCTTGCGGCCTGTCTGCCCGTCATGTTCCGTGCTGTGCATGCCACACAACATGGCATTGGTCCCGGTGGACCCACGGATTCGGGCCAAAACGGTCGAGTCTCGTGCAGTGTGACCAGTGCCCTCAAACCCCATGTCATCACAAGCGGAGGTGAACGAAATTCATCATAAAAGGACAGAGATGTTCCGCTGCGGGAGCAAACGACGAACCACCGGTGGGAAAGGGGGGGGGGGGGGCGATAAAATGTGCGGAGGATATTCTGTCCAAATTCATTGGCCGCCTGCACTGAGACAAGGCTCTGCTGTGCAGAGCAGGCGCTCACTGAGTTGCACAGGGGCAGGGGCGGGCAGATGATACGAAAGTGCGTCGTGGACGCCCCCCCCTTGCGACGCAAACGTCCATTAACAGGCTTTCCACAACAACTCCTGCAGGACAATTTCTTTGGACGTTTGCCTTCCTGCGTTGGGGAGGCGGTGGGAAGAGGGAAGCCCCTTCTGCGTCTCGGCACGCCTCTTTTGTTGAGGGGCTCAATCCCACCCTCACCTCGACTGGCCTTTTGTCGAGGTGCCAACAGCCAACACCTCCATTTTTTTTTGGCGCAGCACGTGGCGGTCACGCACATCATGGCTCCATCCACCCGGCCCCATCAAACTGTCTGACCATCAACCCACTTTCCACACACTTACAGCACGGACCAGAACGGTGCTCTAAAGCTGAAAGTGGATGCACTAATCATGCACGGTAGCCGGTATTGGCCCATAACACACAAAGAAGTTCTGAAGTGCTTGTCAAGCCCCCACTGCCGCCGCACTATCGTGAGGAAACTGCCTTTCCCTCAACCCGGAGGCTGCTCGATGATTGCTGGCTGTTCCGTGGGACATGTGGTGCATGCCTTTTCGGTCGGGTTAGTCTACCAGGGGGGCAGCTCCTTTTGAAGACACCATCAGCGTTCTTGCGCACCTTACCATCCCATTGCAAAGGGTGTTGCGTTCATGGCCACTTGGGCAGATGTTCAGGTGGGCGCTATGCACACCAAGAGCACTGCAACACAACGGAACACCGATCAAGGGCAGGGGGGGGATCCCGCAAGGGAGACGTCTGTCTGAACGACTCCTGCACGAACCGGTTGTACCTACTTCGGTGGGCTTGGGTCGGCGTTTGTACGGCACACCGAATGGGAGGCCCACTACGCTCCTTTGCCATTCCCCTCCCATTGCCCCCAGAATTTTGCCGTGATAGCAGCCGTGCAGCACACAGGCACACGTGTCGCTGTTACCCTCATCGCGCATTCCCCATGCCCCCACACAACATCAATCACGACCTGCTGGAGGCTTCTCAGCAGCACTTTCATCAGCGGCTTCGCTGCCATCGTCAGCTGGTGCATCGGCGGCCGCGTCCTCTCCCTCGGCCGCCTCCCCTTCGTCGACGACGATCACGGCCACCGGAGCCGCCCAAAGGGCCTTTGGAACGTTGGGACTGCCGTCCAGGCTGCGGTCCAGCGTCTTGCCCGTCCGTTGCTTGTACATGACGACCAGCGTCTCGGCCAGAGCTCGAAGCGGCGTTGAGTCTGCGGGTGCGACCTCAAAGCTCTGCGCCCAGGCCATGCCCGAGAGGCCCTGGTCCTTGTTCCCCTTTTTCTTTTTGCCCCCCTTCTTCTTCTTCTTGCCGCCGGCCATGTAAAGGGCAATGGGGCCCTGTTGTGCGGCAGCCTCCAGCGCTACCGGCACGAGTGGGGCCGCACGCACTGGCTGGGCTGCGGGACGCAGCATGCGAACCAGGGCTGCCGCAGTTGCGACCACAAACGCCGCCGCTGCAGACCAAACCCAACCGGACCGCAGATCCGCGTTGAGGCTTGGACTGGGATCGCGATCCGGGGCAGGGCCGGCCTGTGCCTTCATGGCAGTGCTTTGTCGCAGGCCATGGATTCCGGAAGCCCCGGCAAACGCGGGCACGGGTGGAGGGGCAGGCGCTGGGGTGCGGTGGACAACGGTGCGCACGGGGGCGCGAGCGGAGATAGCGAGGCTCAGGGGTGGCGGTGCAGACGTGTACACCCACAGCAGGGAGATGAGGGCTGCCCCCGCTATGGCTCCGCCGGCCAGGGTCCTGTCGATCAAAGGAGGGGACATGTTCACAGGCATGCAGGTGGACTGACACACACAAAGGATCTGCCCTGACACTGGATGAGCGCAGGCCCTCCATGACTGCTGCGTGCAGGGGCCCCAGTGCCCCCAGTCAAAAGTATGAATTAAAATGTGTGTGGGTGTGTGGGTGTGTGTGCGCGCGCGCCAAGGTGGTAGAACAATATTAAAGAGGGAGGCCCGCATGGGTCCAGGGCCCCCAGCGGTCGCCTGAGGCGCCAGCTTGAAAAAGACAAAAAACTACAGTCCTGACGGGCTGTGGAGCTGTCTCTGGTGCCTGCTCGGGTCGCGGTAGGGGGTCGCGGTGTGTGTGCGCGCGCCAAGGAATCAATTCAATGGCGTCAATAGGCCCATGCTATAGCTCCCCCAATGAAGTGAACAGGCCCATGCTCTAGCTCCCTCTATAAACGAAATAGGCCCATGCAATAGCTCCCCCGGGGGCTGGCGTACGGAAACTGTGGTCCTCGATTGGTCGGTTACCCCTGCACCGTTTGGCCTGCTTGCGAGGAAGTTCTGCGCTGCCCAGTGGCGTGTAGAGGAGCGGACTCAAGGTCATTCTGCCCCCTTGGCTCCGCATGGGGGACGGAGTGGTGAACTTGAAGGCCTTAGAGGTCTGCGAAACTGGAAAATCCTCCGAGTGCACCGAAGATGGTGAATACTCTAAGGACCCCCCGTTGACGACCTGCCTTGACCAACTGTGGAAGGCTCGCTACCAACCGACGCACAGTCTGCACCGCATCTCCGTGGGACTGGCAATCCTGAAGGAGGATGGGGTGAAACCACATCCGGACTGCTGAAGAAACACGTGAAACTGGGATGCACAGCACCACGCTAGCCGCCCTCGAAGGTTGCTGCAGCTCTCGATGTACCGCTCACCGGCGGCGGTGCTCTGCCCCACTGCGCGGTGGCGCCCTGTTGAGAGCACTGCTCCGCGATGTGCTGTAGAAGGGGCCACGCTTTCCTGACCCGTGAGTACTACTGCCGCGACTCTCCCTGTGCCACCTGCCCTGCCATGCAGCCCTCCGCATGAGAGCAAGAGAAGGTGAGGGGTACGTCCGTGGGCATATCCCGGAGCACGTGAGCGATCACTGTGCACTCGCCCTGCAGGTTCAGAACACCCGCGGGCACGACTTGGTGAAAGTTGCGAACATGTCCCACCCCAAAACGTGCTCCAGTAACCAATTATTTCGCAATGTTTCGAAACTAGAAAAGTCGGAGAGGGGTTGCATATTTGAACTCCCCATTCAAATTCTTGAGCAGTCTGACTTGGGGGGGGGGGGGGGGAAGGCAGAGAAAACGAGGGAGGGAGGGAGGGAGCGAGGCAGGGAGGGAAACCGAGACCGAGAGAGGGAGGGAGGGAGAGAGAGAGAGAGAGAGAGAGAGAGAGAGAAAGAGCGAGAGAGCGAGAGAGCGAGAGAGCGCGAGAGAGAGCGCGCGCGCGAGAGAGAGAGAGAGAGAGAGAGAGGATGTGTGTGTGACGCCCAATTCTTTCAAATCAGGCTCAAACTGCGAGGTTCAACTACTATGCCCTACTACTGATCGACCGAACCATGATGTGTGTGTGTGCATGACACACACACACATACACACACACACACACACACACACACACACACACACACACACACAGAGAGAGAGAGAGAGCCATGGAGAGAGAGAGAGAGAGAGAGAGAGAGAGAGAGAGAGAGAGGGAGGGAGGGAGGGAGGGAGGGAGGGAGACAGGGAGAGATCCACAGATGCGGGTGTAAATGATGGAAAATTCATTGCTGGACAAAAAAATTCATTCCTAAACCAAAAAAATTTTCTGTCCCCCATTGGCATCGGTTTGTGGGCTGGAGGGGTGGGCGTTCGGACCTACGATGGAACACTCCCGCATATATATCCCCCCTTTTTCCGTCCCCCCTGGTCGCACGTTTGGGGTGGACGTAGGATTTGAAATTCCGCCTGAACGCGGTGTAAAGATTTGTTGAATCGGTAACAAGCTGGAAAGCGGAGATGAAGTCTCTTCAGGTCTGAACAGGACCTGTCTGATGCATCAGAGGAAGCACCAATCACCAGGCTTTGTGTCCAAGGGGGGATCAATGGTCGGTTCCGATAGACTGAATGTCCCCGCCATAGACAATTCCAGCCATTAGTGTGTCCAAGAAAGGGGGGGGGGGGGGCTGAGGGAATTGGCTGAGGGAAAATCAAGTTTGAATAAGTGGTCCTTTGCGGGACCCACCCAGGACCCCCCCCCTACATATCAATTTCCTTATAAACAGAGCCTGCCAATCACGCACTGGTTGATGAGATGTAAAGGGCGAACACCAGCACGAGTCACACATACCAACGGGTGGAATTGTGTGCGGCAGCATCGGAGGCTGTTGTCTGGTGGTACAGCATCGCCTGTACAAACAGTGGTGCACACGGGTCATGGGAGGTCTGTGCGTGCCAAGGTAGCAATTCCACTCATGCTCAAACTGCGAGGTTCAAGACCCCTAAGGTCCTACCACGACTGCAAACCATGAGTTCGGTGCCTGCTTTGCCGGGCATCAGCAAGAGATTCAGCCCAGCATAACGGATGGGCTCCACACTGACAGCCTCAGCAGACTGCTACCAAGAGCCAGGACTGCCGGCATCAGTGGCCTTCAAGCGCCAGCTCAAAGGGATATCGATCCCTGCATTCCAATCACAGAAATGAAACAGATGCTTTTTAGGGCCTGGGTCGGAATGCCGGGGGGAATGTTTGCCCGGCGCGCTACCTTTGTATTAAGTATCCAGGCTCTGGGGGAATGTTTGCCCGGCGCGCGCCCGGCGCGCTACTTTTGTATTAACTATCCCGACTTCAGCCCCAGATTTACCCTCCCATGGAGAAGCCCCCCAAGTAGACCACATTGCACTGCACACCTTCCCTACAAAGCACGTTGCAAAATAAAGCAATATCTGTGACTTCAACCACTCCAACTGTCATTTGTGTTGCACTTAACAAACAACATTGGTCCCACAAGTTTGAGGGGGTTGGTGGGGATGAGTCCCAACTCGGGATACCGAAGGAGAGGGCGTCGATGGGGCAATGATGGTTGATGACGCGCACCCCATCTTGCAGGTACTCCAACTCCACGTACCCTTTGTCCGTATGGCCAGCTACCTTCGCAGGTACGCGAAGCCCAGTTGACCGAGTGTAAAAGACGCTGTCCCCAAAAGACGTGTCCCCAATCTTCAAGTCCATATCGAAAAGCAAAAGAGGTCTGAGGACGCGAACAGCAAAAATTGATCTCCCGCAGCAGACACGCTGAATGTATCACCATATTACCAGCTCAGCGTGCCCGTTTCAAAGTGCACATGCACGCATTTCAGGAACTACGCAACAAAACACAACGCAACGCAACGCAAAGAAGAAAGAAAGAAAGCCCCTTTTTGCCTCCTTCTCGAGCCGGGGAAAAGCTCGAGGCAGGGATCTTCAAGCCCCTGATTGCCTCCTCCTCGAGCCGGGGTATGAAAGCTCGAGGCAGGGATCTTCAAGTGCCGGTATCGGCGAATTGGACACAAACAACAACACAAGCAACAAAGCGTGGATTCAAAGATTGTCCCGGTTTCCTCAATAGCACCGGACGGTTGGGGCCCAAAAGAGGGCGGAAATGCTACATCACCCCTGCATTCTCGGGGGTCCCCAACAAAGGGAACAAAATCGGAAGTCAAAACCTACGCCGGGGGTCACCATGATGCAGCACGCAACGAAGCGTGGATTCAAAGATTGTCCTAAGTGCGCCCCCTTAGCGCACCCCCTAAAAGGTCACCGGTGGGGCACGGGTCCAAAAAGATGCCCGGCGCGCGCCCGGCGCGCTAACGTTCCCCCTCTAGCCCCAAGTTTCCCCTCACCTTGGGAAGTCCCCCAAGTAGACCGCACTTGACCGCAAACCTTCCCTGCAAAGCACGTGTGGGCGGAATGGCGACATCATCCCTGCGTTCTCGGGGGTCCCCAATAGAAGGGGACCAAATCAGAACTGGCTACATCACCCCTGGCTTCTTGGGGGCAGGTTGTTTGGTGAGGGGGGGCAAAAACAGGCACGGGTGGGGAAGGGAAAAAAAAAGATGCCGGCGCCCGGCGCACTAACACTCCCCCCTTAATTGCGCCACACCAGTCCTGCCTAGTATTGGAGAGCAATGGAATTCTCTTGTATTTTGTCTTGCCTCCTCCCATTCATCAAGACGATACATGACGGTGTTGCCTGCGAGGTCCCAGTCTGCCTTAAGACACAAAGCTATTCCGACAACTTCGATGCTCTTGCAAGACAGCTTGCGCAGAATACTTTTTGCAACGCCTCGACTGGATCCTTAGAAAGAATGCAACAGTTCTGACGTCTGGCAATTTTTGTGATAGCAACCGTCCACAAAGTCGTCTCAAAATGCTTGGCATCTTCAGAACAGCATGGTTGTCCACCAAAAATGACAATAGCACTTCATGCATCAACTCATCACAGTTGCACCCTTGCATGGCACCTCAATTTTGTCCAATGCCTTCGGAGCCTACTGAATAAATCTATCCTTCGCCACACAGCATTTCCTAGAGGTTCCGGCCAGAGCCCCAGAAGACAGAGCAGTGGGCCCCATGCACACACAAATGAAGCAACGCGCACCGGCCGCACAGCCGACCAAGCAACGACCACACGACGCAACCTGCGGTGGGAAGAACGGGGGATTGTCCCGGGCCCCGTACGGAAACCAACGGAGGACGAAATGTCACACGAGGGGGGGGGGGGAGGGGGGGGGGCTGGCAGTCTGCGGTCGTACAGGCCCTGCAGAGGGCTGCTGGGGGCCAAACCATTGCGCCGTAATGAACCAGCAACGAGGGTACATGACCGAAATTAGGACCCCCTGGGCTCCAGGCCTGACCCTGATTTCCCTTGTGGGATTGCAGGGGGCTGAATGCCACGTACCCCCCCCCCCTTGTATAAGCTACACCAAAGTCCCAAATTAATACGGTCCCTACGCCTACTGTAGCTTGGACATGGGCGTAGCTTGCGCGCGACACATACAACTACCAACACTGGGCGCCCAGGTTGAAAAAGAGAGGATTGCATGGTGAGCTGGTGCAAGAAAGGGGCATATAATGCACAAACATCCCCAAAATCAGAGCTATGTGGGTTCAAGTGGGCAAACACTCACAACAAATGTGTCCATGACTTTATGTGACTCGCAAATCCATCACCACACCCATGTCTTATGTGGCTGCACTACGTTTGGTACCGAATTAAAATTAGGTCCCAAATTAATATGGTCCCTACGCCTACTGTAGCTTGGACAAGGGCGTAGCTTATACGAGAGGGGGGGGGGGGGTAGTGAACTGAAAAGGGGTTGCACCATGCGCACCCCTTCCCCCATCAGGTGTGGCTGGGGCCCCAAAGCTGCAACAGGATGTCCCCAGACTGGCCGGGGTGGACCTTCCAATGGTAACCCCCTGCCCCATTTTGAACGCCACGATCCGACTCAGGCCCCAGGTCACACAGGTCTTCCCCTGATTGTCTTTGTGATATGTCTTTTGGCGTGACTGTCTCCAACTGCACTCCATCGTACATGCATCCGGCGGATATCAGATGGTGCCCCGGGGTTGTCTCAGACGCGCATTCTACCGTGATCAACATGTACTTGAGTCCGGCACGGACCGGACAATGGCAGGACACGGCGGTAGCCGCCAGAGACCGGTCTTTCGCCAATAGAACAGAGAATACAGGTTTTGGTGCAGCCAAGCGGCTCCACCTGGGCCAGCTCTCTGCAGCACGTCCTATGAGAAGGAGTGGCTTCACCAGAATTTATGAAATGCCACGACCATTTATGAACGCGGCAACGATTTGGAGGTCCGCACCACCAGCACATGCCACTGAATAATCGAGCCCAGAACCAGATCCAATCCTCTCAGCAGGGCACCAGGCATGTTTCTGTACTCTGAAGTTGGCAGCATGCAACCGGCAGGCTGCCAACTTCACGGGCATTGCCGATTGCCACTTTTGCGTCATGGGTGTGCCCCCAGCCGTACCTCGTGCCGGCAGCAGCGTCGGACGGATGGCACACCCATTCGGTCGGTCGCGTACGGTGCGGTCGTTGCAGCCTCTGCATCAACGCGGTGCTGCGGGGGCGTCCCCCCGTTGGTTTCCTTCCGGGGCCCGGGACGGTCCGCCGGTCCTCCCTCCGCAAACTGCCCGCCGCTGCCTGCTCGGCCATGGGGCCGGCGTGCGTTGCCCCGTTTGCGTATGAGTGCGGCTCAATCGGTGGTCTGCTGCCCCCCCCCCCCCCCCCCGTCCCCAACACAACAATCCCGAGCCGGGGCAATCCAACACTGAGTCGAATCCCACGGGCGTGTTTTGACTCGGCGATCTCGGACCTGGCGGTGGAGCCACAGCGGAGATGCGGCGGAGCCTTGGGGTAGGGTGCTGGTCATTGGGTGTGCCCCGCGGGGGCAGACGTCTGCGTTGCGCATCTGTCCAGGGCCCGAGGCTTTCGTGACGCGCAGGAGGGCCGCGACGGAGGAGACGCATCGTGCGCGCATCTCTGCGCCGGTGCGCTTTGCAATGGGGTCACCCGTTCGAGCCACAACTGCCCGCGGCGGCACACGCGACTATCGCTGCGACCCGCACAGGAAAGCGGATGGCACGCAAGCCCGTCTGGGCTGCCGCCCCCAGCCACCGGTGCCTTCCACATCCGAGGCGCACCGGGGCAGCCTGCCTGGCCACCGCATCGGACGCCCATCGAAGCACATGCGAGACATCTCGGGTTCAAATGTTCGCGGGATACAAATGCACGGGGCTCCCCAAGCGCGCGAGGGGCGCTGTGGCGCGCTGCTGACACCACTGTCATCGACCACCTGAGAAGACCTGCTGCCGAAGCCCCGTGGAACGCAATCCTCGACGCCGACGCGTTGCCTCTGTGTTCCACGGTCTGGGTCCCGGGGAGCGTGCAGGGCCTTGGCACCGCGGGTCGAAACGCCGGCGAAGGCGTGGACACCAGACCTGCCACCAGCGTCCCCCGGGTCACACGTGCTCAGAAGGTGCTGGATCCTACTGAGTCGGACATGGGACGCAGCTGGTTCCTACTGAGCTGCGGTTGTGACACGGGCGGATGTTACTGAGTGGCACATGGTACGGGGCTGATTTGTCACGAAACTCAGTTTTCCTGCCGGCCGCTCGTGGCATGTCTGGCGGACCCCAACGGCATCCTCCGGCCCTGCGTCCCTCAGCCCGGAATGCCGCTGCATTTCTCTCCCGCGGGGCGGCACCACTTGTCCGCACACGCGACGCACCCCTTGCTCAGGGTCCGGCCCAGGCACGCCAACTTGCAGTGCCGGGCCCCGCAGGTCGATGCCGCGGCGTAGCACTGGGCGCACGGCCTCGACAAGTTGAAGGGCAGCCCCGTGACCTTCCGGATCACGCACCCCTCGTCCAGGCGGAGCCGCAGGAGGCTGTAGCAGTGGCTGCTGTAGGCACTCAGGAGGGCCCGCCAGGCCCCGCCGTACGTGTCGCCCATGTCTTTGTACTTCTCCGCCGTCTCCTTGTCCACGGCGCTGCAGACGTTCGTGGGCTCCTTCTTCGCGAACACGCACACCGCCAACAGCGCCAAGACGAGCAAGGCCTTCGGCATGCCGTGCGGCTCCAGCACCGCGGCGCACAAAAAGACTGTGGCAAGAAGTTTCAAACGTTTCGAAAAGGTTCCAAGACGGTTCCAAACGTTTCCAGAAGGTTTCTAAGAAGTTTCTAAATGTTTCTAGAAGGTTCCAAGAAGTTTGGGATGGAGGGCGATGCCAACTGGAACGCCCACTGGTCGGGATTGCGCGGTCATCGCATTCGTTCCCCGGGGTGGGGGATGCGGGGCCGTCACCGTGTGAAAACAAAAAAAAAGCGCACCGAGCTGAGTGGAGTGTATTGTGTTGTGTCACTCCTTGTGTTACTTGCCGACTGTACACATAACAGAACAATTAGAGTCCGTTTCTCTGAAAAGATGGCCCAATGATGTTTCCTGCGGAAAATGTGGTCCAACTGGGGTCCAGAGCGTGGGAAACCATGTACCCAAATCGGAATGCACCCGGTCCCACCTGCCCGCAACAAAATGGCAAAGTGGATCAGGGACGGTTGGGCAACGTTGAAAGATGAGGGCTTGTGGGGGGGTCACTACCACAGCCAATGTTCCAGGCAGCCAAAAGCTTTCAGAACCGTTTGATGAAGCATAGTCTAGGAAGCATGCCCCTCAAGAGGACTCTTGGGGGGAATGTTTGCCCGGCGCGCTACTTTTAGACTATGTTCTCCCCGAAGAGCCCCCAAGCACACCCCTTGGAAACGCCCTTAGAATTAGGTGACCCAAACTGCCCCAGCTCAAGAAAGTTGCAAACTGGGGTACACAGTACCACTCTCGCTCCTTTAAGGGCGATCTGGGTCAACACCTTAGCAAGTTGGGAGAATGGGGGGTTAGGATAGCACAACCGCATCGATGTCCAGTAGAAGCGACAGGCGTTATTGAGGTATCGCGAACAGTAGAGCTTCCAATGAATGGCACAATGACATGAATCTGGCCTTTATAAGCACCATCATGGCCCCCAACTTCGAAATCAAAGAAATCACCTCGGGTACGAGAAGGTCCATACGCATCCCAAATCAAAACATCTGCTGATGTCCCGGGGGCCAAGGGGCAAATCCATATAATGTTGCCCAACATATCAACGGCAACAGTCCACCGGTAGGGCACTGGGTCACAAAAGATGCCCGGTGCGTGCCCGGCGCGCTAACGTTCCCCCTTGGTGCTCAGATCCCGATGACCTTCAACCTGAGAGCCTGGACTCGGATAGCGCAAAGGCAACAATCGTGACAGTGTCAGTGACAGTGATTCCAAAGGACCCAAGTGGTTTCACAAGCAGGACAGTGGAGGTAGAACACAATATCTCAGGCCTAAGCTCTGCAAGAGATACGCCTGATGCTCCCACAACTGAAGACAATAATGATTTGAATTCGGATTTAGAGTTTGTGCGGGCAAAGACAGCCCGCGGTGCATGGGGTTTGGGCCACAGTTTCGGCGGTGTTTGCGAATTTAATTTCTTCCTTAAGAACCCCCCCCCCTCCCCATCGAGTGGAAAGATGTTTTCTGGCAGTGCGAGGCCCAGCACTAGCAGCGCATAAGACAGATGCTTGTCACAGGCCAATTAAAGACCTGTCGAACACATGCCCTGGCTCTAGGTCTGGCTCTCGCCCGTTTTTGTGGTCCACTGCCGCCCCGGAACGCTGATGTGGAGGGGAGGCAATTGTATTCCGGTGCTCTACGAGACACACTGCACCACGTTCCATGCGCCTGAGATCTCTGGGGACATCGGTGGTTTCACCCCCTGGGGTGAGGAATGCAGTCGGCACCCCCTGCAGCGCTGCGGCAACGCCCTCCACTAACTGCTCATGCAAGGCACGCAATCGTTGGAAATCCAAACAAGGCAGCCCCGCCCCCTCCGCGTGACCTGAAGCCACACACCCACCCACCGCTATCTTGTACCCACTGGTGCTTGCGGGGGATGTGGAACACATGGCATGTGTGCAGGAGATGTTCAGATGGAGGCAGTAATTGAGGTGCCGGAGGGCTAAACAGTCTGGGTGGAGGGCTCTGTCCCCCCTTCCTTTGAGGAGTAGCGCCTGATGCCCCCCTCCCCGCGCATGAGCAGTAAGGAATGGCTTCGTCCCATTTGTCTGAGGTGACCCTCCGTGGTGTTCACCCCTGCTATGACCCGGTGCAGCTCCGAATGGCTAAACACGGACCGCACCAGTAGCCCCTCCGCACTGTGGGTGCATGCTGCCAGCACCATGTGCTGGATGCCCACCGGCGTCATGCGGTATGGCCTCTTCTTCACAGAACTGCTGCAGGGGGGCATCAGATCCTTCCGCTCTGCGCTGGTGGTCTGCTGCGTGAAACTTGACGGAGGTGTGTGTGTCTGTCTGGGTGTGTGTGTGTGTGTGTGTGACGCCCATTCTTTTGAAACAACTTCATAGCGTTCCCTAAGATGCATCACCTCTCTGCAGCTCTGTCCGCACTGCAGCAATGTCTGAATAACCCAAGGCACAGAGGACGTTACAGCTGGAAGCGTGTGTCTGTGGGGGGGGGGGGGGGGGTTGGCACAAGGCCTCGCTATCTGATTGTTTGCCTTTGGTGGCGCCTATTGGCCTCTTGCCACTGCTCATTCTGACCCTCTGTGGGCCCGAACGTGTTTTGGTTGTGTCAACGGAGCCCCTGGATGACTTGTCCTGTTTGACTACTCCAGGGTCGGCTGTCCCGGAGACAGGCTGTTGCCTGTGCCGTTGACCAGGTGCATCCAGATGCACACTCCGAGTCCATGCTGGGTTTGCCGGCTCCAGCACGGACTTGAGCGCGCTGGGGTGTGCATCTGCAGGATAATTTTCCTGACAGGGGCTTCTAACAACCACAATGATTCTTTCCCGTTTTTCCTTTCCTTATTCTCCTTCTGCGCTCTGCACCATTTTCGGCGAGCGCGGTCTGCCATGTCCTGTTACCCTCCTTGGGGGGAATGTTTGCCTGGCGCGTGCCCGGTGCGCTACTTTTCTATTAAATATCCCGACTTCAGCCCCAGATTTACCCTCTCATGGAGAAGCCCCCCAAGTAGACCACGTCGTACTGCACACCTTCCCTACAAAGCACGTTGCATAATAAAGCAATATCTGTGAATTCAGCAACTCTAACTGTCATCTGTATTGTACTTAACAAACAACGTTGGTCCCACAAGTGTGTCACTACATTCAGTACAATAGTGCTCCTTACACTCATCACAAACTGCGACGGTGCAGCGCTTCTGGCAACACAACACACACACTTCTGCCTCATCCTCTGCCTCATCTTGCATGCCACAACCGAGCAAACAGCTGCTCAATACGTGCCCTATACCACCCGTGCACGTCATTGTAAGATTGTTGGCGGGATGTCAAAGTGCCATTCTTTCTTCCAATGAATGGCACAATGACATGAATCTGGCCTTTATAAGCACCATCATGGCCCCCAACTTCGAAATCAAAGAAATCACCTCGGGTACGAGAAGGTCCATACGCATCCCAAATCAAAACATCTGCTGATGTCCCGGGGGCCAAGGGGCAAATCCATATAATGTTGCCCAACATATCAACGGCAACAGTCCACCGGTGGGGCACAGGTCACAAAAGATGCCCGGCGTGCGCCCGGCGCGCTAACATTCCCCCTTGGTTCGTCCCTTTCCCCCTGCCCAGTTTCTTCCCCGCCCTCTCCATTCTTTCTGCCCTGGGGGGGGGGGGGGGGCAATTTTTTGCCAAGTGCCCCGGGGCGGACGCAGATTATTTGCGCACTCAGTGCATGCCTTTGGCAGTTCTGGGAAATCATGGTCCGACGTTTGTTCTCTTTTTCGATGCAGGTTGAGAGAGAGAGAGAGAGAGAGAGAGAGAGAGAGAGAGAGAGAGACCCAAGACAGTTCAAGCAATGTGCAAACCGTGAGGTTCAACTCCAACGTCCTACTGCTTGACCGCCGAACCATGAGTTCCGTAGCCCCGCTGTCGGGCATCCTACTGGCTGGCCCAGAACTTGGGCACCAGGGGTTAGAGGCCCTGTCCTCGAATGGCACACAATACATGCACTGCCTGCAGTACTCCCTCACAGTCTGCAGTACAGCACAACAAACAGCGGAGCAAACAAAACAGCATCTGCAACTTGCAAATCGTGCCAAACAACACACACGAAGTGCTCTCCGACGCTGTAACCAGACAAGGAATCGTCCACCAGTTGGACGGTCCCAAACAATTGCAGAAGGTGTGCCACGTGCAGTTCGGAAAAGCTGAAGATGGGGTACATATGAAAGAAAGATATATCCTTGTGTGGACGGAGCTTCCGGAAGGCTGTTTGACAGAGCTGTCCACCAAGAGCTGGAGTCGGAGGCCCATGACTGATATTGGTTGCTTTTTGTCCCTTTGTATGGTGCCTATGAGTTTTTCGCATGAACTTCGCAATGGGCACTTGGTTCACCCCCGACTGATATGGGTCTGGCTGGGGGAAGAAAGGGGTCGTGTATGGAGCGGGATGTTAGCATTAACAGCTACTGCATAGCATAACGTGGACTGGTGAACAACATGCAAGCCTGCATTGGGCACGACAGAGGAAAGGAGGCCAGATGGCAGCCTTCGCAATTCCGAGAGAAACAGAGGTCGTGTTATTGCATACATGTTCCCGCAGGGCTCGGGTTATGTGGGATGGCGTAGGCCTTCCAGGTGTGCCTGTGATGGGGCTGACACAGCTCCCGGAGGGTCCTGTACATTGTACTTGCGAGGGAAGTTGTTTATGTAACACTTAATGAACACAGGATTCCCATTCCTGCTCAACTGCTGTCTTGCAACAAATCAAAGAAAGTGGGATCAGAGGTGTGTACAAATAAGGGTGCCCAGCTGATGCGCGGTGCGATACCATTCTGCAATGATGGTATCGCATAAATAAAAAAAAATACTGGGCGCCTCTCGAATTAACATACTGTTGTGGTGTCGATTTCTGTCGAGTTTTGCAATCCATTGTCTCTGGGAGGGTCTCGGTCAGAGTTGGCTGAGGCACCCCAATGGCTTACTGACATTTGTTGGGTTATGGGTGGGAAAATAATGTTTTCAGAGACTGCTAAGAAGGGGGGGTTGGGTTAGCACCCCCCCCTGAAATATCCCCCCCTTTGTCAGACGGTTCCCCAGGGAGGGGGGGGGGGTCATGATGTGACGGCCCTTGCAGGGGGGGGGGGGGGGGCTTGCACCACAAAACCGCAGCACTATAACTGCAGTTCAGCAATTCAGGGACAGGCTGAGGATTGGAAAATGAGGCGGAAGCGAACTGTGCAGCCTGCTTTCCAGCCCTCTTGGGAGCTGGCTTGGCTTGCTTGGACTCAACAGCCACCTTCAGTTGTTGCGGAATCTGCTCAAATGCAAATGTCACGGGTCAGAGACTACTGTCCATCAAACACATGACCCTGTCCCTAGGGGGAATCTTTGCACTGCGCGCGCACTGCGCGCTACTTTTAGACTATGTTCCCCCGGAAGAGCCCCCAAGCACACCCCTTGGAAACGCCCTTAGAATTAGGTGACCAAAACTGCCCCAGCTCAAGAAAGTTGCAAACCACCTTCCCTGAACATAACACACATCATGCACATCTGGAACGGCCATGAACAGCGCATTGGTCGCCACCCTCAAGAACACGCAACTGTCTTTCTGGTCCATTGTCAACTAAGTACACATTGAGAATACGCAACTTGTGTGCACAACATGACACGGTTGCAGAATCAAAGAAATGTCACACTGTCACATGTGTGCGTGTCAATGCAATCCGTACAATATTGCAATTCACACTCAAAACCTACGCCAAGGGTCACCATGATGCGCCACGCAACAAAGCGTGGATTCAAAGATTGTCCCGGTTTCCTCAATAGCACCGGAAGGTTGGGGCCCAAAAGAGGGCGGAAATGCTACATCACCCCGGCATTCTCGGGGGTCCCCAAAACAAGGGGAACAAAATCAGAAGTCAAAACCTACGCTAGGGGTCACCATGATGCCCCTAGGGGCCCCTAGTATCACAAAGTATGGGTCTCTAGTACGGCCAGACGCCCAAATAGTTGCACTGCGCGCGCACTGCGCTTAAGGCTCCCCCCTAAACCGCACGGGCAGCCTTCGCCCATACCACCTCAGCCATTCTGTCCAGCAGCCCCACATGCAAAGCCCTGTGTTTGAGCGCGGGCGGGGCCTCGTGTCCCCACGGTTGTGCCCACGGCCGACTGCCTTCCCTCAGGGGCGCACCGTGCGCTGTGCGAAAAGGAGGCACAAAGAGATCAACCACAAACGGGGGCACACCCCGCCCCATCCCCTTGATCCAAATCCTAAGGCTGGAGGCCCTAAGGCTGCCTAGGTTGATCCACAATAGGACGGAGGATGCACATGGCTGCGGGTACCAGCCGCTCAGGTTCGGGGTATTTTTGACCTGTTTTTGACGATGGCCAAGGTGACTGCGGTAACTACTGTGTTCTCATACGCAGGACTGCTCAGATTCCTACTTAGCCCAAAAACTCAGAGAATGAGTCAAAACAAACTATGTTTCACACTGAAAATGCCAGATTGCTGTCTGAATCTGTTGTTTCAGCCTTGTGGACAGATGCTTCCCTGGTGGTGGGTGGTTTTCGGGGTGATCACGGGAAAGCCACCTTAGTATTGGGTGCTGTGCGCACGCTGTGCAGAAACGCCCCCTTAGGTGTACGCCTCGGCGTGCCTTGGACACCAGGAAGAAGGGAAGTGTAAGGGGGCGTTTTCGCACAGCGCACGCACAGTGCGGGCACAGCGCCAATTATTACAGTGATTATCCAGGTAACAACCCTGAAAACCACCCACCTGCGGAATCATGCACAATCAATTCAAAACTCAAAAATTCAAACATCTGATGCTTGCCATGGGTCCCAGGGACCTAAATTTTGCCCCCTATAGCCCCGTCCACTGCAGCAGCCATTCAATGACATCCTTTCAATCTTCTGAACTTACCGAACTCCCGGTGGTGGAGAACAGCCAACTTTTCGCACAGCGCGCGCACAGCGCACGGTATGCCCCCAAAGGGATGTCCTCGCTCATCGTCCGGCCGCACCATTTCACGCATCATGATTACCTTTGTTTGCAGCAGGGAGGGACGTGCCTGCCGGGTGTGCCCATGTATGAATATCATTTATGTCTTGGGCCCTCCACAGGCACCAAATCAGCGACATGAGGCCGCAGTCCTGGTCCATCAAGCAGAACAGACGCATTGGTGCCCTCAGCACCGCACAGCCTGAAACCTGTCATCATACGAATGCTGTACTGCCTTCTGACCTTCACCACTTGCCGCTGCACGCTGCCTGTTGACATGGAGGTTCGGTGTGCGGGCTGCCTGTGTGGGGTAAGAATTGCGAGAAGTTCCTGCCGTTTGAGTACAGGATACAACAGGTATAACCCCCCCTGTGAAATCTCCCCCCTTGTAATCCCCCCCCGGGGGGGGGGGGGGGGGGCTCATTTTGACTTGTCTTCTGATAACGGATGGTTGTGTTGCGCTTTCTTGTTCTTTTTATGCCGGTGCCCCCTGACAGCATTGACTACTCTTCACATTCAGACACAAATGTACGCCACAGGCGCGCATGTTTGGCACCACTCTCGCAGCCCGGGTGCCCCACGGTTGGCAACTGCCATCAGTCCCTCACCCTCTGAACCGGAGTCCCCGCACATCCAATACCAGGGCACTGGGCACAAGGTTGCGGGCCATGCAGCAGCCATGGTCAGTGCCCTCCTCCTCCAATTGGGACTCACAGTCTAGAGGATGGTACGCCTGACGTGGGCCAAACACCCTCAAAGCGCCGCCGGCAGTGCAGACTGCGGCTGTTCAACGGCGGGACTGTCCACGGGGGCGGGGGGGGGGGGGAGGGGGGCTGACCTTTGGTAAAGAACGGTCGGGAGGTTGGGAAGAATGGTGAGAGCACTTCTCTGGCGCTTCTGCGGGAACCGGACAACTACGGGAACCAGGAGCACGGGGCCGTGCACCCGCACGTCTGCTCGGCAACGGGCAATGACCCGGCGTTGCCCGGATGCCGCAGACGTACCAACGGCCCCTCCGCCGTAAACGCGCATCTTGACCAAGCGTTGCGCGAGGGATGGCCACAGGCCACGGGGATGCCCCCCCCCCCCCCCCCATGGCTATTCCCCACCCCCCCCACCCCCAGCCCAATACTGTCGCCCGAACTGAGGCTTGGTCGAACGGTCCGCCATAGTGCCACCAGTGGTCTTTCGCCGCTCTGTCATCGGGGCGCAGCCGCCCCACCCCCAACCACCAACATAATTCCGTCCATCTCATGTCCCATCCCTGCGAGTAGCACCTGCAACTACGCCTACCACCCCCCCCCCCAGCAAATGCCCAGAAATCACCAGACACATGTGCCGAGGAGCCTGCGCCTGTTGACGCAGTAATATTCAGGGTCCTGTCGCCAGGCATGTCCATGATTGTGGTGGTGGAGCGCGCAGGGGTAGGGGGTTAGGCCTTCATCCGATAGGGTCCCCAAGGTCACGAAGGTGACACCGCGCGTTCCATAATGCGGTGCTGCCTGCTGTTGCAGGGTCCGCGACCTGTTTCAGTGCACTCTGTGGCCCGGAGTGGCAGGATCAGCGGGACATGCACTCCCCGAGAAATCAGAACCCAGAGGCATGACTTTCCATGATTTTGTCTGGTCATTGTTGTTTCCGTGATTTTGGGGGAAATCGAGGACAAAATGGAGAGAAGCAAAACAACTGCGTGAGCAAGGCTGGCAGGTGCGTAAGCGCAACACCAGCCTCACAGGGGAAGACCGGCTAACAACAGATGACCTGGGGACAGCCGATGGAACTGGGAGGTGCCGCGGCGGCGGACAGGGTCGAGAAATCAAAGAGCAAACGGCGTAGTAAACGAGAAATCTGCTTCGGCACTGCATTTCGTCGGATTCATTTTGATAATGAGAGGCCAGCAAACGTATACCTCCTCCCCCCGACATGAGAACATAACCGTAAAGCACTGAAAATGACGGAAACAACGCCTCCTGTTGGTCTGACAAGGGAGTTGTTTACACACACCCAGACACACACAGTACCTCAGCGCCGGGTACATGCATGATGATGACCTTCACTCTTTGTTGCGATGAAATGTATCGGCGACGTTCAGTGGCAAAACAGTAATCAGCATCCCCCGAATACCTCAATCACAGTAAAGACTTGGTCATCACGGACAACTAGAAAAAAGAACCGCCAAATTCTACGGCTCCAAAAATTGCAGAAACCACACCTCGTGCTGTTCTGACAAAGGGCGTTGTTCGCTGGGGGGGGGGGGGGGGCGTTATTGGTGTCAAGGTTAGAGTTTACAGGTTAGGGTTAGGGTGAGGGGAAATCAAGGACAAAAGAGAGAAAAACCAAAGAATGGCGAGCAACGAGGGGGTGGGGTTTGTAAACCCATCCCCTCCCGGCCACTCGCGATTGGGTAAGTGTGTAAGCGCGCGCCTGGGCCTTACAGGTGAAACCAGCCAAAAACAGAGGACCCAAAAGGGTGGGCTGGTGGGAAATATATTTCCAGTGACTGGCAATGAGGCGGAGAGGCCCGCGAGGCCGAACAACGCCGGAGTAAATGGCGCAGGAAAAAGGGAGTCTGTCTGGGATAAAGGGAAGGAGTAATGAACTCGAGAGAAGGTGGCAGTTTTCAGAGAGAGGAGGGGGCATGACGGGGGGACTTCAGGGGGTGGGAGAGGGGGTACAAGAGGAGCTACAAGGGAAACCAAGGGAGACAATGGAATCAGCTTCTTTCACAAGGACCTCAACCGAACTCATGTGATGTCTGAGCTGTCGAACAGACCTTAATGACAATACTGGCTTTAGGTAAGTAGAAAGGAGTCGACATTGAGGTCCTGGAAGAAGATAGGGGGAACTTCAGGCTGTTATCCTTAATATTCTTTTAAAATCAAAAATCAAGTTGAAACTGAATCAAAAAGAGCGTGGCAAGATTTGCATGTGACTGTAAAAATAAAGAACACAGAAAAATCGAAAATGTTCCCTAGACCCCAACACCCAAAGCAATTAATTGCGTGATGGCTCATATATGGACTTGGATTTCCACGCACACCTGAGCACACCACGGCCACATGTGACACCAAAGGGGCATCCCATGGGCATTGTATTTTCACTGTTGGGATGGGAAATTGTCGCTTGTCCACCATGGCCCACCGCCCATGCACACACCCCAAGCGCAGTGCATGCTAGCATGCATGAGCGCCTACCCCGGGTGTGCTACAAAAAGGAGGAGGAAATTTACACACACACACACACACGATATATGTAACAAACGGGCAACAGCCAAGACGCATGCAGCGCTCAAGAAGGCCTGTTTGTACAGATTCTCGTCAGGCACAGTCAGAACAAAAGCATAGTCATTGTCTGGCTGCGCTAGGCGCCTTTCTGCTTTCTTCCTTTACACACACACACACACACACACACACACACACACACACACACACACATGGCAAACAGTGAAGAGAACATCCAGAAAGCTGAGGCGGGAACAGGGGCGCCATCCTTCCCGGCGCCAAAAGGAGAATGTGGAGTGAACCCCAGTGACGAGAAGAAGAAGAAGAAGAAGACGACGAAGAAGAACAAGCGCAAGAAGGTAAAGAACCCAAAGAAGAGAAGAAGAGCAGGGAAAGGGAGACATAGGCTGATGGAAGGACAATGCTTAAAAACATGCCACCACACCCTCTGACGAACACTGGCAAACTAAGGATCAGTGACGAACTGCAAAGGGAGGATACCCCACCGCTGCAAGGTCTGTTAGCAGCATTAACCGATGTTATTAGCGTGGAACTATCTTGGTGGCTCAAGGTGTTGGCGATCTGTTTCCTGAGGCGGGACACGAAGGCCGCCGTGGTCGACCCAATGTACACCAAGTGTCGAGAGAGACAGGTATACAAGATATATAACGGAACCGGTGCAGACACATACCGCACGTGAACGTGAACACAAGCGCCATGCCATGCAGAGGGCCGGGTGGAAATCAACGGCAAGGCAATTTTGTCTGAGCTTGTAGCAACATGGCCCACTTGCCCAAGTGTTTTGCTTGAAGACTGTGTTTTGAATATTGAGAGCTCATAAAACGTTATCCGCCCCAAGCGGGGCTGTGTCAGAGAGGAGGTTGCCTGGAAGCGGAAGGGCAGGCGGCGAACCTAGTCACCGCTCCGGGACGGTAGGGCATCGGGGGACGTCATCAGGGGTATCGATGGGCGATGGCGGTACCATAATCCTGTACCCAGCGAAGGAAACACCGAAGAAACGGGACGGATCTCTGCCGCAGGAAGCCATCACCACATGCAAGATAGAGGGAAGGGCCGGAGGGGTACGGACGCGCAGGCCGTGGGGCACCGCCTTTGGCGCGTGCCGAGGCCCACCCCACCCCAACCCTCTCTTTGGGTGCAGGAGGAGGTGGGAAAGGACTGGGCGGCGCTCTACGTCGTGCCCGAGACCCCCGTCGACGGGAGCCCCCGGAGGGAGTGCTCACTGACCGCGCGCCTGGGCACGCGCGACAGCCGCGCCGGGCAGGGCCGCGCCCTGTCCCCCGGTCACATCCCCTGAGGGTCCTGTGTACCCTGTGTACCCTGTGCACCCCGCGTACCCTGTGCGCCCCACGTACCCTCTTCACCCGGTGCACCCGGTGCCGTGGTGTCGTGCCGGGGGCGACGTGGCCAGGCGCGTGCGCCCCAAAGCCGCACGCTGGGGTTGTGGCGCCGGGTGCCCTCCTCGTACTCGGCCTGCGGCATGCCCCCGTCCATGTCGTAGCCCCTTCTCCGGGGGTAGGACCGCCCCGGCCTCTCATCCGCCGCATCGAGGGCCGCGGCCACGTCGTCTCCGCCGGAGTCGTCCGGAAATCGCGTGGGGCGCCGAATCGGACGCCGCCAGACGCGCAGGGGCGCGCCAGCGGGGGCTGCGTGGGCCCGTGGCACGTCACCGCCCACGTCATACCCCCTGCCCCCGGCGTAGCGCCGCGGCCGTTCAGGGGAATCATCGAAGGCTCCGGCGGGATCGTCGTCCGGGTCGTACCGGAACGGCCCGTAGCGGCGCCGCGGTCGTTCCGCCCAATCATCGAAGGCCGTGCCCGGACGTCGCCAGACGCGGCGCCGGGGCGCGCCAGCGGGGGCAGCCGTCGGGGGGCCCTCGTAGTACTCGGCCTGTGGCCTGCCATCGTCCGTGTCATACCCCCTGCCCCCGGCGTAGCGCCGCGGCCGTTCGGGGGAGTAATCAAAAGCGTCGTCCTCCGGGTCGGGGTCGGACCGGAACCGCTCGAAGGAGCGCCGGACGGGGCTGCCGGAGGAACGCTCCCGCGGTCGTCCGGCCCAATCATCGAAGGCCGCCGGACGTCGCCAGACGCGTCGCGGGGGCGCACGATCGGGGGCTGCCAGCAGGTCACCCTCGTAGTACTCCGCCTGTGGCATGCCCCCCTCTATGTCGCGGTTCCTTAGCCTCGTGAAGGGACGCTGCGCTGGCCCAGCCAACACCCCCCCACGTGGGGCCCAGCGCGCGCCCCTCAACATCCGGCTCTCCCAATCCGCCTGGGCGAGGGCGGCCTCATTGCCATCCGGGGCGTCGACCGCGTCCCAGTCGTTCCGATAGTACCGGGAGGTCGGTCCGATAGTACCGGCCGGGCGCCACTGACCCGGACGTCGCCGCAAGAGCGTGCGGTTGCCGCGGGTGATCGTGTAGTTCCCCCGCATGTACGTCCGCCCCAATGCGTCCGTCCACGACCTCAACTCCCGCCCCTCGTACGCCCGCAAAAAGTCGGATCGGTCCCTCCGAGCCCTCGGCTGCCCGTAAAACCCGCCCATGTTGGCGTATATCTTGCGACACGTGAGATCCCCGACGCTCGTGGCATTGCCCTTCGTCGCGTTGCCCCGCGTCGCATTCACGACTCGGCTGCTGCAGAGGATCTTCGGTTTCATCGGCTTCGGTTCCTCGACCGGGGGCCACGGCTGCGAGATGTTGGACGCGGACCGATTGCAGACCGCGCCCCCGGGGCGCCCCGCGGGCCACACCCTCGTCCAGTTCCGCACGCCGTACGGATTCCGCGGCTGCCACCCGCAGAAGCCCGGGCTCCAGGGCGGCAGGTCCCACAGGCACGCGTACATCATCTTGACGCACAGCTGCAGGCTCTCGTTGCGGTGCCGCATGATGCAGTCCACGCTCGGCAGCAGCGTGAAGTTGACGCCGCGCACGACCACTGCGAAGCGAAGCGGCACACGTGTGCACGATGCACGATGCAGATCAGTGGCATGACAGCCACTGACACTGACAGCCACTGACACGGGCATCACAGGTACACACAGGTACACTGTGTGTGTAACACAGAGTTCTTCTGTGGCACTGCACAACTGGTGCCTTGCGATATTTTTTTTGACGAGGCTGCAACAGTTCTGCAACAGCACGGGGCAGTCTCGGAATCTAAGTACACTCTCAGAACTTACCAGAACTTCTTCCCCTGTCAAAGACGGCCGTATAGAAGGGGCCACTTACAAGTGTCGTCTTGCGATGTTGTGTAACGCACTTGCAACTGGTACGAAACCGTCATACCACAGACCGCAGCCCACAAGCAGACTCAGGCACTTTGCCGGACACACACCGCGGTTCAGCCGGGCCCACTGCATCAGGTACGTCTCCGCGTTGTCCACCTCCAGGAAATACCGGGGGTCCCAGAACGCCGTGTACGCCAGCATGACGCGGGCGGCGGCGGCCCGGCCCATGACGACGGACTTGTCGTTGATGCCGTCCCAGGACAGGCAGTTGCGGGTGAAGAGGGTCTTGTGGAGGTCCGGCTGCCACGCGAAGGGGCACAGCTGGACCCGGTCGAGCCACAGGGCGTCGTCGCGGGTCCACATCACGAGCTTGTACGAGGCGTTGTGCGCGCGCTCGACGCCGAGCGACATGTTCCACATCGACTCCCGGGCCTTCCACGTCCTGAGGACCGCGCGACCGGGCCGTGTTGTGTACGGGGAGTAGAGCGCCAGTCGTCGCTTGAAGCGTGTTCGGTTCTCCGGCAGCGGGTCCAGCTCGACCTCGTCGTGGATTGCACAGTGTACGAGGTAACCTCCGGCGTCCCTCACGGCGTCTGCGAGATACTTGGCAAACGCCGAATCGGTCATATTCCCTGCCGTGACATAGCAAGCACCACTGCACGGGATCACCAGAACCCACAATCAACACCAAATGCAAATAACGGCACCCCACGCAACATGACAACCCATGTGTCTCGACACAAATACAGCATACTGATACCAAACACCACCACCACCACCACCACGGCACAGTCATACAGCACAGCAACACCATTTCACATGTAATGGGAGCACTGTGCGACAAAACGACGAAACAACAATCCACACCAACAATCCACAGACACACATCAGAACAACACCAAATGACATAGCACAGCAACACTTTCTCAACACTCTTCTTTTCTTCTTGAGCAAAATGCAACATAACACAGCAAAACTGCCAAGCAACAGCACATGAAACACAGCACCACGATGCTACACCGTAACACCACACTACCCCAGTAACACCACACAGCGGCACTACAGAGTAACACCATGCTGCAACACAGCTTTGATAAGATCAACAGCGCCAGCACCAAATGGGCGTCGAACAACTAAAACGCCCGACGACAGGATGCCTGGCCATACACACCACACACGCACGTGGAGCGGACAGATAGAGCACCAAAGTGGTTGTCTGAATGCGAGTTTGCTTTGTTAGGCCGCAACAACAACAAAAGTATTGCACGACTAGGCGCCTTTCTGTGACGGACACACACCCACATTAACACACACACATACAGTAGAGAAAAGGCATATCAGAGCGTCAGACAACACACAGAAGAAGCGCATCTAAGGCACCTCGCTTGTGAGACAATGACTGGACGGATGCTGCAGCCCCTGGCGAGCACCGCGAGGGTGCTGGCTGGCAGAGCACCAGGTTGCGGGGCTTGGTTTTTAGAACCTATTTCGTTGCAGGACTTTTTTAAAATTTGTGATTTGGTGTGTTTTGCACGTTTTGGGGGGGGCAGGTTTACACTCATTTTTGCACGTTTTGGGGGGCAGTTTTACACTCATTTTTCGTGATATAGACTTTCGTTTGGCCACGGGAGGTCGCACGGGCACACAAACAAATTCACACACCCCACACATGTACACGCGCCAGGCGAACACACACGCACACACACAGAGATGCACAAACCTGTAAGCGGATCCGGCGCAAGATAATCAGCTCGGCCCAGGTATTTATATAGTTGTGTCGCATTGTTGGGGTCGAAGCGGACCAACGACACGTAGACGTGGACAACAAAGCCATCCCTTGCCGCTGCCCCCACAACGTTTTTGATGAAAGAGTGCGGAAGGAAGCGCAGCCTCTGCCCCGCAAGGAACACTGCCACGGTTTGGTTCTGGTGGAACACAATTTGACGTTCTGGCACAGAGAAAGTGCTCGGCACGGTCACACATAGCAGGACCATGGCCAAAAAGGCCGCCGCTGGAGACAATGCTTTCGCCATCAAGCTGACTGCCAGGCTGTGGGTGAAAGAGAAGGGCACCATGCAGCTCAAGACCAATACTCACACGTGTACTTTTGGGAGTGCCACACCCCGATTCCCAACCAAGTGCCTGTCCTTCCTGTGGTGGGAGCTGACACTTGGTTCCCGTACAGCGCAGGTGCGTGCGCGGTGCAGAGCGTTTGGCATAATTGCCCCAAGAAAGCACCCCATCAGCAAGGGCTGTGGTAATGTGCGACCTGCTGTGTGTTCAATTAACTGTCTGAGAGGTAAAATGCATCATTGTTGTTATTGTATGATTACCAAATATCCAATACCTTCAGGGAAGAACTAACCTCAGCTCTGGTAACACACACACACACACACACAGCCAACATCCACGTATGCTGAAGGCAAACAGGGCAACAGACAGGCACTAGGCGAGGACATGCAGTGAGCAGTGGCAGAGCACCAGGCTGCAATGGGCACAAATCAGGGAAGGCATGTTAGACCGGCATCTCATATGTGTACAGCGTCTGCAAATCATACACCAACTGGACATGGGTAAAAAGGGCTCTGCGGAACCTCTTGCAGAAAAGGGGCTGGGATGTTGTCTCTTCCTGATACAACAACATGTGCACAGTATCTACAACAAGTGTACATTGTACACCAGCGCACAGGGGGTGTGTTCAGTTCCGTTCCAGAGCCCCGCGGCATGGGCAGCAGGGTCCAGGTGGGTGGTGGTGAGCGGGGGGGGGGGGGGGGGGACGAGGCCATGGTGTTGTTGGGGGTGGGGGGGGTGGGGGGGGGGGGGTTCGGGTCTTGGGGCCATTTTTGAACACCTTGCTTCATCCTGAGCCTTTTGAATACACACAAGTGGGGTAAAACCTTCTTTTGCCGTTCACTACAAATGAAAAATAGTATTGAAATTGGGATGAGGTCATTTAGTTTCTAGGAATACTTGGATTTCAAGACAAACCCATTCCGAAATTAGGAGTACTCTCCAGACTTCAGCTTCAGCTACCAATATGCCCACCACTCCAGCAGCCCCTGTGTTTGCCTCTGGCAGGACCACAAGGAAGGCCAGTGGCTGCCCTGTTTGTTGGGGAGAGCAACCGCAGGGGTGTATGCTGTGCGAGCTTTGCCCACATTTTGGCGCAGTGCATATCCTTGCTCAAGGTAGGGGCGCTGGCTTGGTGGGTTTTAGCGGTCTCTAAGGTTGGTCACTCAAAGAGAAGGCAGGGGTAATGTAGCCATTTCACGTCTCTCTGCTTTGGAGCTCCCCGCAACGGCAAGGGCTGTGCAGCCATTTTAATTCTCTGTGATTTGGAGATCCTCAAGACAATAGGGGCTACATAGCCATTTCACCTCTCTCCACTTTGAAATTCACTGAGACAGTAGGGGTAACATAGCCATTTCACTTCTCTCCGGATGTTGCGAAGATTGCGATTATTCTAACCCCTAGTGTAGCTGTGAGTATGTCATGGGCCCTTGAATTACCTGCCCTGTTAAGGAAGTTTGTAGACCTTGATTTACAAGGTGATTGTTTATATATGTGGTGGACAAAGTGTTGTAGTGCTCGCCGAACAATGGTTCGCAAACAGTGGCCAGATTCTTAGAAACGGCGAGAAGGTACTCCACATTGTTTGGTGAAGGGGGGTAAAAACAGGCATGGGTGGGGGATAGTCAAAAAAAGATGCCTGGCACGTGCCCGGCGCACTAATGCTCCCCCAATACCCACCTGTGTGAGGCCGTGACCCCCCCCCCCGTTACAACATCAGGAATGGAGACGCCGTCATGGTACCGGTGTGTGTTGGGGCCATGAGGCAACGGAAACTGGGTTCGCATACGCCCCCGTGTCACAGGCGCATGGTCATAACCACATCGTTCAATGTCATGCTTGCTGCACTGCAGCGTAGACCAGGTAGGTGTGTGTTGGGGGGGGGGGGGGCTTGGGGGGTTCATGTGTACCTGGTGCCCTAGGTCCCGGTGGGGACAAGCGGGAAAATAAGGGTTGGAGCAACGCAATATCCAAGTCACCAAGACAAGCTACCGGGCCGCCCCACGACTACACTGGCACGGGGGCGGTCCAACTAGGGAGGCCCCGCATGCCTTGATTGCCGCGTGGCACAGGTCGTGTTGTCCGTTGGTTGGGGTCAGCGTCCCATGAGCCTGTAAGGTAGTTGGAGGGGTCCCAAGGCACATGGAGCGCTCGCTTGCCTCCAAAATTAGAAATACATCCATTTCTGAAGGTGATATCACTCTACAATTAGGAATATGGTCCATGCTAAATGGAGATCCGAAGGAACGGTATAGAACTTCATAGTGCTTCTAGGACACATTTGCCACCATGGTGGGATGTATAACATTGGTATTCCATCAATGACATTGGCATTGCATCAACATAAAAGTCCATTGACCCATGTTCTTTTTGCTTGCATTAGTGGAGGGTACCACACTCTGCTTTTAAATTGCCCTAGCAATACCCGCTGCCCCCCCCCCCCCCGGGCAACCTGTCACTTGGCTGCTATGCCCCCCAAGGGAGACCGTTGAGCACTCTCCTGTACGGCCCAACGTCGATGCAGATTAACATTGGCAGCAGGTCCCTCTGGTCAATTCCATAGTCAAAGAAACAGCAAACCCAGGAGGGTGGGTGGGCCCACAATGGCAAAAATTCAAAAACCATTGGGCAAAGGAAACAGGCAAAACTGATCCAAACTGCAGGGATTGTGGTGCTGTGGAAAGAGGGATTATGCTAACCGAACCACAATTCTCCTGCCGAACTACAAATGTGCACAGTGCCAAACATTATGCATGGTACTAAACACCGTGTGCTGTTTGTAGGTGCGCATTCTCATTTGCCCGTGTATTGTTTGGCTATGTGGGGTCACAAGAGGTTTAACATGTCACACTAGCCCCCCCCCCCCCCCCCCTGCTAACGTGCGGCGACTTTGGAGACTTGGGTGATGCAACCACCACGGCCTCTAGCCTTGAGAGTTGAGTGTTCTCATGATCCACTTTAGCGAACCCACCAGGGCGTATGTACCCAATGTGGCAAAACTACGGCCCATTTGGTGAACGCCCCACGACAGTGGCCAACACATGAGCACATAGTGTGTGTCATGTGTGTCAGTGATACCATACATGGTCACCAAGAGAAAACATCTTGGGTCTAAAAAAAAAAGCAACACAACACTCCATACACCACTTTTGGAGAGAAAATATTGTAGAACACATGCAGGTGATTGATTTGAAGTAATGGAAAACCAATGCAAGGACTCGTGTGACAAACGAGCAACACAAAATGCCGGAATAGATGTTTACTACCAAACCCATTGAAGTGATGGTCTCCCCCGGGGGGGGGGGGGGGGTTGCAAGGCGGGGGAGATTTCAAAGGGGTTGGGGGGAGTTGGTGTCAGTTGATCTGAATCTTCCATTCATTGAGGTCAATGTTTGGTGCATTGTCCTCGTTTCATTCGAGTATAAGTCGTGCATAGTCTTGTAAGCATCCTCAGGGGTGCTAATTCTGAGGGCCCTTTTTGGTGCTCGGCAGCATGTAGCGCGCACATGTGTTGTGTAGTTCTGTTTGTTTCGTTAATAGTTTCACGTGGGCTATGCACCCACAGTGAAGGCGCGATGTGTGTTTGGCTTCCTTGTACAGGGTGTACACCGCGTGTTTCATGCTTGTGCACATGTTTTGTGTCGCATTTTGTAGTGCTTGCAGCCTTCTATGCAGCTGCTGTTGGCGCGTGGTGCCATTATGTTGGCTGGCAATCAGCGTGTTGTATGCCTGTTTTGTTGCTGCTGCCTGAGAGCATGTTGTTTTCATGTGTCAGATGTGCTCCAATGTGTCCTCCAGCATGCAAGCATACTGAAAAGCTTTCGCCACTGTGCAAAGAAGTTTTCTCGTCATGTCCTCCATGTGGTTGTGGAGGGAGGCGGATGCTGGTATTTATTTGAGAATGGTTTTAGTGAACCACTAGACCGCTTTGTGCAGCTAGATGTTGGCGTCGATTTGCAACTGCATTGTCAGGGTCTCCCTTTTGCGTTTTCGGGTTGTCCCTCGGGGTGCTCCTACCTGATCTCTCAAGTCTCGCACTGTCTCTAGCAGTGGGCTTCGCAGCGGGATGAATCGTTTGATCCACAGCAACGAAGCTGGTTGTTCCGGTGTTGGTTCGGCCAGTTTCTGCCTCAGCCCTTGTACACCTTGCGTTGTGTGGAACTGGAAAAAGCCAACGTTTGCGCGGAGCTTGTATCGTTCCTTCTGCTGGAAAGCATGACGCAGTGAGTGGGGGATGAGCAGCCTAGCGCACAGCCACTTTTTGTGTGCAGTGTGCAACCATCGTTGGGCTGGTCCAACCAAGTTGTTCCACCATTGTAACCACTCAGTCCAGACGCTGAACCAAGTGGGACAGAAGGCCAAACACATCTGCACAAAACACACCTGCGGCGTTGGCCGCAAGACCCACATAATGTTGGGGGGCGTTCCCATGGGGGCCACATGCCCCACCACTTCCCCTGGCCCCACAGCCATGGGATCTGGGTCGTTCAGCGGTACTGTTTGAGGGGCATCTGGCTGACCCAATTTACCTCTGCCATATGTTTTCGTCTTTTGTAACACCATGTGATCACCTCCCTCCACTGCAACTGCACAAATTTTCCGAACTACAACCCTCAACGCATTGGTGAGAAACAAGAGAAACGCTGGCTGTTTTGGCCGTCATTGTTGCTTGCTTTGCACTGGGCAACAGTGAAACATGCACAGCAGGGTCTGGGCCACGGCCCATATCACAAGACATTGTGGGACGTCTGAAATAATACAATGAAACAGCTTGTTTGTACCAGTAACACATTCTCAGGAGCCCTGCCTAAACCTGCAACATCACCCTAACACGACCCCTGAAATACAAAGGATGACATTTACCCCCCCCCCCCACCAAACCCACAGTGGGGTACATTTACCCCGCAACACTATCAGCCATAAAATGCCAATTACCCCCCCCCCCCCCCCCAGTGCATAACACCCCCGCCAATTGGAAAGTGTACAATTACCCCCCTATTGACCACACAATTACCCCGTGCGGGGTAAATGTGCACAAGCGGGGGCGGGGGGGGGGGGGGGTCTGCACATTGAGGGCAATGGGGGGGGGGGGGATTGACAGCCCACCACATCTTTATTGTGCAGATGGAGATGCTCCGTGCGAATATTATTTCAGGAAGAATTGTTGGATTTAAATTACAAGGTTAGGAGAAGTGGGCCAGCAGCCTCCAATAAGCTGCCAAATATCATGGGGCAAATGCTACATACAAAGAAGTATGGATCCATGCTATCAGGTCAAAACAACGAATGGAGGATGAAAAACATCTGAAATGTCACACAAAAAATCTCGCGGTTTCAGCGGTTGCGGGTGCTTTTGCAACAGGTGATGGACGCTGCGATGACTAGATACATGCAAATAAGGTCATGGCGGGTGTCACAGTCATTCACCCATTTGCACCGACCAGGTTCAGACAATGGTACGAGCAGTGACAACAGGTCAGGCGTCAGCCTGTTTGAGTGAATGCCACTGTGTGCTCTAGCCCCCCATAAACGGGAAGCTAGCAGCACCTCATGAGGGTCCATGAATGACTTGGTTGGTGCCGCACTCAATGCCTCCCTCACTCCAGAACCATAGCAAGTCATGGTATGAGCTAGGAGGGGGGTTGACATAGAACGCACAATCAACATACTGGGACTGCACAGCGATCCCTAACACGGGAGCATATCAGCCATAGCCAGCCCGCAAGCAGTGCACAGCTGTCAAATTACCGCAGCAATCAGTGGCAGTTGGCTGGTCACCACCAGTGGCAGGGAGGGTGACTGTTCAAAGACATTGCAGGCAGAGGGCAACAGCTCTTCTTCTGCCTCCCTTTAGGAGACCTGAAAATAGCATCCATCCGAAAGTATGCATCCAATAAAATGCACAGGCGTTAAGCAGAGCTCTGCTCCCCAGGGTTTTGTGCATTCGGCTTGGCTTGAGCAACAGACCTTGGAAATCAAACGTCAGCCACCATCAAGTTGGGTGAGTCCTCACACTCACCAGACGGTGGCTCCGGCTGTTCTTCAATGTCAGGCAGTGCAATGCCGCGGGCCGCGTAGAACTGTGATCGAAAGCGACGCAGCCTTTCGCTGGCATTGCTGATGTGCTTCTTGGGCCCTCTCTTCGCGGCAAAAGATGGTTGCTGAGACCCAAAACTTTTGGTGGCTGGCGCATCAGCTACAGCAGTAACAGCAGCAGGAGGGAAAGGAGCTGCGGCGGGGCCTGGGGGAGGATGCGGGATGACTGCGTGCGCAGCAGCAGCAGCTCCAACCAACTGACTAACTTGGCTGCCCCGTGAACGTGGGGTCCGCGGTGGCTTCGGCGGCCTGAGCCCAGGGGCCTTGGCGGATGATGCCGAAGTGGAGGAGCTGGGCCGCCCTTTGGCCCTTGCACATGCCGCTGCTGGGAGGTCCCAGAACGCCTGCTGCGGCCCCTTGTACTGGAGGCCTGGGGACTTCTCCGTGTACTCCTGTTGGTACAGGGACACAGGCCTTCCTAGATCTCCATAAATGCCATATGGCTGTGCGCCAGGCACTCGATTGTCTGCAGCTTTTGGTGCTGACGCGGCCCGAGGACTGCCTTTCAGTGGGAAATGGCGCTGATATGTGGATGCAAAAAGAGGATTCTCCCGGCGATCTCTCTTTGACTGGCTGTTCCGAGACGGAACGCGTGGCTCAGAGCTTAGCAAAAGGTCCAATTGCTCATCCAAAGTCGCAGCACCTGTTGCCTTGAGTGCCTGCTGCACAACCTGAGGAGTGTAGTAAACGCTGGTGGCAATAACTCCGGTGGGGGCATCCGCCCTGCAGTCTGGGGCACGCGGGACTATGGCTTGCTGCGCATCCCACCCCAAGTGCTCATCGTAGAAAGTAAGTTTTCCGTTGATGATGGCCATCCCCTCCAAGGTGACTGGGGCTACCCGTCATCTGTCATGCTCCCTAAATCAACGCAAGCGAAAAAAAATGGACACTCAGAAAGTGATACAAGGGTGTGGTGGTAATACACAACCTGGCGACCTAATGTGTATACCCTCCCCCCTTGTCCAAGCACGCCAAAAGTCAGAAAAACGACGGTCAGACAGGCTCATGTGCTTAGACAAGCCCGTGCTTGCGCGCGACGCGCGATACCAAAAGAACGTATGTCGCCCAAAACCTGCCCATACCTCACCCTGACCACAATGGTTACAACAGGGCACTACAACACTATGTGCAGGCAAATTTCAGCATGCTGTAGAGGTCCTCACTGCCCATCAGGGGCATCAGGAGCTGTGGAATAGAAGCCCTTTCCAACCTTGCGCTTCATCTTGAACAATTGCACATGCTTGCCCTTTGGGGCAGGCTTTGAAGCAGGTTTGGCTTCAGGTTTTGGAATGGGTTTAGGCTTCCTATTCCTTGGGACAAAACTGTCATCAACAATATCTTTGGTGAAGTAAAGCTTGCCCTCAAAGACATGGCCAATGCCTGCTTTGGCTCATACAATCTGCACTTCATCATCCTCCCCGGAATCTGAGCAAGACGATGCATCATCCGACGTGAGGAGCTCGCTGTCAGAATCCGTGCCACTACGGTTAGAATCAGAATCAGAGTCGGGGTTTGCATGCCAGGAGTGGCAACATCGGCCATGGCTGAAAATCACACCAAAACAGACAGCATTGGGTTGCGGTGAGACATATTGGCACTAGGTGGGCATTAGGGCGCATACCACTTAGCACGTCAAAACTTGTGCTCAATCAGGGGGAACAAGTACGTGCATTGTTCACAGGTGCCCCATGATGCTCTTTGTTGCACAGCCAAGCATTGCACAATTACGGGCACAGCAGCATGTGTACACAGTTCCTATGCAGGCAATTCAGGTCCTGGCTGGGTCGGCCTGGTTGTTGAACGTGTTTGTGCGCGCATGCGTGCAAATGTGTGCGCGGTCACACTTAGATGATATCCAGGTGTCCACAAATATCTCTTACCCGATCTATGTGATGGAGTTGTCCGGTCCTTGGGGGCCAGGGCGGGTGCCCAGCAGGAGTGGTTAGCCCTTTGACTGCCAATAGCTGACCACCCGCCTGCTTGTCGTGTTGTTGTGAGATCCCCGCGTCATGTGAGTGAATGTGTATGTCGGCGTCTGTCTGTGGCAGTGTGGTACGTGCGCACGTGTGTGCATTTTTGAAGGTGTACATGTGTGCGTGTGTGTACCTGTTTGGTTGGTGGTCGTGTGCATGGTTCTGGAGGACGTGTTCGATGCGCGCCTCAATGCTTGCAACGAGATGAAGGTCAAAAATGAATGCAGCCGATGTATTGTTAGAAATATGCTTTGCCTCAGGGACGAAGCAGGCCTCTGATGGAAGGTCCCATCCTTCGTGCATGTCGGCACTCTCCTACAATCTCATCTGGTGTGTCTTGTTCCAAAGTGGCCACTGCGTACTATGGGGTCCTCACTAATCGTGAATAGACCGAAACCAGCCACCCAAGGCCAACTGTCCTCAAAACAGTTCTCCCAAAAGGGAAGAACTGGCACTAGCCTTCTTTCAAACCTCTTCGTGGTTGAAACGTGATATCTCCCTCTGGGTGGTGGTACACCGATTTCCCTCAGTGATATCTTTGCTGCACCATGTCGAAGACGTTGTCCGTAAAACCGGTGTGCTTTTTGCATACCCGGTGTGCCTAGTGCACAACCGGTGTGCTTTTTGCATAACCGGTGTGCCTAGTGCATATCCGGTGAGCCTACTGCATACCAGGGAGTGGGAAGGCCATGAGGCAACGGAAACTGGGCTCGCATACGCCCCCGTGTCACAGGCGTATGGTCATAACCACATTGTTCAGTGTTTTTCTTGCTGCACTGCAGCGCAGACCAGTTCTGTACCACACCAGGTGGTTGCTGACTGTGCTTTGGCTTTGGTCCTCTGGACACTGAGGTCAGCTCGCACCCACCACCCTCCCACAGTGCCGGTTAGTCTCTAACCCTTGCCCTGCAGGTCGTGCCCCTGTCATGCACTTGCTCTCTGGCACGTGAGGACGTGTCGTACCCGAACTTCGGGGGCACAATGGCGCCTTTGGTGGCGCAAAGGCGTGGGAAGGGGGGGGGGGGGGGGTATACAGGCGAGAATTTCTGCGGCACAAATTTTGTGTGATATTTTTGTGCGCAATTCAATGTTTTTAAGGATTTGCACAGCTATACATTAGACTCCGCCTTTGCCCACTTGTACCAAGCCAGAGGTTTTAGAGGTTTTGTGCCTATGTCGGTGTCCATGTTTGCTTTGCCCTATCCCTGTGTCCCCCTTTGACCCCTATCTTTTCTCTTTGTACCTTGCATTGACGCTTGCCTCCCATCTCTAGCTTTTTGTTGTGCATGTTTGGTCAATCTTTCGTTCCTTTCACCGATTTGATGCATTGTTGTGGTAGATTGTTGTACTTTTCAGCAACGATCCAGGGTCTATCAGGAAGTAACAGCAATCATCCAAGGTCCACCAGGAAGTAACACCAACCATGTAGACTCCACCAGGAAATAACAACAACCATCCAAATCCAGAGTCTACCAGGAAATAACAACAACCGTCCACTGTTTAGAATGACCGATTTTTGGGAACCATATGTAATTTGTTCGCCCATTTCTTAAGAAATGGACGTTAATTTTTTGCACCAGAAATTGATGATTTAAAAATTCTATGACACAGAACCCCCCCCCCCCCCCCGCGGTGGTATCCGGTGTGTGTACACGATGCCTACCGCATAACAGGTGTGCCTACTGCATAACCAGTGTGCCTACTTCATAACCAGCGTGCCTACTACATAATCAGTGTGCCTACCACATGACCGGTGCACCCAATGCACGTTTTGTATGGCTGCTAGAGTGAATATGGCAACGCCGGGGTCCCTCCCCCGGTGCACTCTTCAGAAGCATATGGCTCTTGCGGCGGACGACGAGGACAATGTGGTCCGGTTTGCAAACAGCACTGGGTACAATTTGACGCCCATCAATCAGGGCCCCGTCATCCGAGTGTACGAGAGTGCGCAGTTGTCGCGTAGCATTGGCGAGCGGCAAATCCAGTCCGGGTTGTCTACGATATTATTGGGCCGCGCGGCCCCATTTGCGACCACGAGTCCCGAACTGCGGTGCGGGCAGCAACCATGACCACCGCGCCCGGGGCCCCGATTGTGTGACGGCCGCGGCGTTCCACTCCACGGGCGACCACGTAGCCCCTGCGACGGGGTCGCGCGTGCACATCACCGCATGTGTGTTGTTCGTGTAGGAGGCAGCCCATTTCGACTTTGCGGTGGAGGTGACCGACCTCGCCTGGTAGCGGCCCCGCGCGTTGTTCGTGTCGGGCCATGGCCAGTGCTACGTCTGTGGGGGAATCTTTGCACTGCGCGCGCACTGCGCGCTACTTTTAGACTATGTTCCCCCGGAAGAGCCCCCAAGCACACCCCTTGGAAACGCCCTTAGAATTAGGTGACCCAAACTGCCCCAGCTCAAGAAAGTTGCAAACCACCTTCCCTGAACATAACACACATCATGCACATCTGGAAAGGCCATGAACAGCGCATTGGTCGCCACCCTCAAGAACACACAAACTGTCTTTCTGGTCCATTGTCAACTAAGTACACATTGAGAATACGCAACTTGTGTGCACAACATGACACGGTTGCAGAATCAAAGAAATGTCACACTGTCACATGTGTGCGTGTCAATGCAACCCGTACAATATTGCAATTCACACTTGTCACACATGGACATCTTTTCAGGGTCAAACTTGGTGCAACAAAGGGCACAAACATCCCCATCATCACCCACAACATCCTCATCATCATTGTCCTCCTGTGTAGGTGCGGTCCATACATGTGCAGGTACGTGTTCCCATGGACCATATGGAGGGTACCGTACCTGTCTTCGAATCAAAAATTGCTGCAAATGCAAGAGTACACGCACGTACTCATGCAACTCCGTACCGGATCCCCTCCATATGTTCCTTATGATGCCCCAGTGCCACATGCGTGCAAACAAGTGCTCAATGCGTGCCCTATAGAAACCATGAACATCGTTGTACTCCTTTTGCCGCTCGTTCAACGTCTTTCGACCGATAAATGGCCATGCCACATGGAGGCGCCCCTTGTATGCACCATCCATGGAGCCAATCTCATAATCAATATAATGCCCCTTGCTTCTTTTCGGCCCTTCGCGATCCCAAATGAGAACATCCGCCGATGTCCCCGGGGCCAACGGACAAATCCAAACGATGTTGCCCAAGCTGTCAATGGTCAAGGGTCACCATGATGCACCACGCAACAAAGCGTGGATTCAAAGATTGTCCCGGTTTCCTCAATAGCACCAGAAGGTTGGGGCCCAAAAGAGGGCGGAAATGCTACGTCACCCCTGCATTCTCGGGGGTCCCCAAAAGAAGGGGAACAAAATCAGAAGTCAAAACCTACGCTAGGGGTCACCATGATGCCCCTGGGGGCCCCTAGTATCTCAAAGTATGGGTCTCTAGTACGGCCAGACGCCCAAATAGTTGCACTGCGCGCGCACTGCGCGCGCATTGCGCTTAAGGCTCCCCCTGTTACCTTGGGCTGGACCTCGGGCTGCTGGGCGGGGCCAAGGAGAGCGACACCGGGAGTGAGCGTGCGACCACCATCTTTGACCCGCACTTGTGGCTGCTGGCACTAGCACTGGGGTAGGACATGCAGATGAGGTTCTTCACGGAGAACGCCGAGACCTGGAAGCCGCTGGAGCTAGGTGACAAGGACGGCCGGCTGCCCATTGCCGACAACCTACGGGTGCACTAGCCCCGGGGCCTCGCCTAGGACTTTAGCTGCACCGCTCCGATCCCCAATGTGTCGGATCTGACGGGGGAGCCCCACGTTGCTTCATTGCTCCTCGTCTGCCTGACCGAGCCTGCCTTGCTGCTGTTGTACTCTTGCTTTGACCCGGCGTCCAAGAGGCCGCACCCGCACATGATCGATCCCTTGGCGATTCCGTCCTTCATAGGCCAACCCGATTTGGCGTTTGGTATCATTGGTATCCCCAACATAGATCCGCCTGCTGTGAGGCAGGTCTCACAAGTGGGGCCGATAGGAGGGACTCGGTCGGGCTCCACTCATGATGGCGTCGGTGCTGTGAATACCGCCTCACGCTCGGTCTTTGCCATGAATCCTTTGGACACTTCCGTCCAATGAGCACCACCACGCCATGGGCGTTACACAAGCCCTAAAATGCTACCGCCGCGTGCTCTGTCTATCGGGCCGCGGTGTGTGTGTTTTTTTTTTTTGGCAAACATGTCGTGCCTGCGTGTTTCCTTAAGTCCACGGAAGCCAACCCAGTCATACCCACTCAACAATGCGCGATCATACCCACTCATAGGAAAGAGCCGGTGTGCTGGTGGAACTTGGTTGAGAGAAGCATAGTAGTCTCACCTTAACATCTTGCCAATACTCATAGGCAAGGGAATACCCTACCTCCCTATGGTACCCCCACCCCCCTGCGCAAACAATGGTAAAATTCCAAAACGTTGCGGAAACATCTCGCATTGTTTGGACAAAGGCGTTGTCTACGCGTGCCCTCAGAAGACTCATTAAGCGTGTCAAGCGCAGCGTGCCCTACATCAAGTGACAATGGTTTGATCAGGGTATTCACAAGCTGCGGCATGTGCTTGTTGTTGAATAAAGGTGCCACATAGGCAAGACATAATTCTTTAGGTGCTGCTTGCTGAGACATGACATTTTGGCAGCAAGACACAGTTTTTGTTGCGGTGTCATCAAAACTGAAAAGTATTTTGCCTATTTTGTTGCGCAACGTAGTGAGATGTCGCTTGACCGGTAATTGTTGCAGTAACCGCGAAATTTGCTTGATGTGTCTTTTGACTGATGCATGTAATGGATAAAGCAACAAGGAGTCAAGCGACTCCGATACCATAAGGCCTGTTCTGTCTAAGGCTTCTTTTTGTGAGAGGGAGACAAGCAGGGTGTAGGTAGCGCCTGGGGTTTTTGGGAAGTAGCCACAAGCTTTCAAGTAAGCCCAACCTTCTGGGCAAACAAGTTCTTTGTTGGAACACATGACATATGCGTACTCTTCTGTGAAGCCAGCAAGTCGGCGTTGAATCTCATGATTTACAGCTGCAGTGCGCATCTGGGCATGCACCTTCATCCACCATTGGTGTGGTGAAGCTAGGATGTCAGGCAGTGTTTCATATAGGGGGAATGTTTGCCCGGCGCGCGCCCGGCGCGCTACCTTTCTATTAACTATCCCGGCTTCAGCCCCAGATTTACCCTCTCATGGAGAAGGCCCCCCAAATAGACCATTATGGACTGCGCACCTTCCCTACAAAGCACGTTGCATAATTAGACAATAGCTGTGAATTCAACAACTCCAAATGTCATTTGTATTGTACTTAACAAACGGTACTTTGCCTTTAACTTTCCCATAGATTTCGCTATGGTAATGAGTCCCCAAGCCACAAGCGCTTTGGAGGGTGTTTCTGCCTCACGTCACAAGAACGAAGCGCAAACTCGGTATTCGCTACATCACCCCTACCTTCTCGGGGTCCCCATGGTGGGGAGAAATCAATATGGCTACATTACCCCTGCTTTCTTGGGGTCCCCATGGTGGGGAGAAATCAACCTAGTAAGGAGTGGATGTGGTGGAAACGAGAAAAAAATGGAAGAAAATTGGTCAAACTGGGTGAGAATCCAAATATACCATATCCCAAATGTGAAAGAAGCATCAAAATACCCGTTGTCAAACAACAATAATGCCCATAGTATCACAAAGTATGGGGTTCTAGGACGCTTAGACATCCAAACAGTGGCACTGCGCGCGCACTGTGCTTAGTCCACCCCCTAAAAGGTCACCGGTGGGGCACGGGTCAAAAAAGATGCCCGGCGCGCTAACGCTCCCCCATAACCGCGCACAAACTGTGGAGTCCTGGAGGAAAGTGGTAGGGCATCTAGGTCATTTAGGAATGTCTGTCTGTGAGCGCGGCTGACATTGCACAATCAGTATCTGGTGATCTCGCTTAGCCAAGAACTTGGGAAAACATGCAACAGTGATAGCAAGCAATGTGGTTGGCAAGTGTATACGGTCAGTGCGCCTTCATCGGTCTTTGGATGGCGCTTCTTGTTGCACTGTGCGTTGTGTTTTCTGTTTTTTGTACCATTGGTGGGCTTGGTCCAGGGGGGCGATGCCTTTTGCTTGCTGCTCTGCTGGGAAACCCTAGGTCCAGTTGGAGTTCTTAGGAGCAAGCAATTTGTCATCATGGATATCACCTTCCTTGTCTTTATGTACATGTGAATATGCATCATACAATTAAAACTTTGTAATGAACTGGAGTTCTAGCTCTCAGGCTTTCAGTGTGTCCTTATCTTCCTCATAAGCGGGCGACTGTGCTACATCTCTGGTTGGAAGTGTGGCAGAGTTGTGATCACACAACATGATCAAATTACATGATAGCTCATCTTTATTGAAGGAGAGCAGGAGGTTCCACTCTGATTGGCGGTTTTTGGCAACATGGTCCATGTGGCCTGCCAAGAAATGAAAGGTGAGGCCATCTAGGTCCTCTACAGTTGCAAAAAGCAGGCGTGGAGACAATGACCCGGAGGCCCTGTGTGTCCAGATCTTAGGATAGACCAACATGACTCCTCCTCTGCCTTGGGGAGAGTGCCGCAGGATTGCAGAGTAACCCCTTCTGTCAAAGGCATGCTTGACTTTGGCTGCTTGAGCAAGTGTGTTGACATGTGGTTTTTGGATAGATGCGACTGCCCTGTCTAGTCCTATCCTATCTTGCCCCTACAAGGTCGTGGTGATGGAGCCACTCCCGTATGTGGGGACCTCATGAAGGTAGCGCTTATGTCGCACGTTTATCCTCCCCTCCCCACTTGTTGGGACCTCGAGAATGATTGATTGAGAATTACGATGAGAGAAAGATTTTTGGGGACCCCACGGAGCAGCGCCGGGCATGGGTGGCTTTACAGCTAACATCTACAGAGCCTGTTCTGATCTTTTCTCTCCTAACATGCTCCAAGTCCATCAGCTCTTTTACCAAACAGGCACACCGCTTGAGACCTGGACTACCCTTTTGAACACCATCCCAAAAGTGGCAACAATTGTATCATATCAGGAGCTCAGACCACTTTTTCTACAAAACATGTGCAATAAGTGGATTGTGCCATCAATTGCACTACAGCTCCAAGACCTCATCCTCATCATGTGTTCAGGGACGCACATTGCTGTTAGGAATGCTTTGCAGTAGCAGTGCGTATTGGAATCAAAAGCTTTGGAAAGATCAATTGGGCACATGAGTCCAGATGGGATTTAATTCCATAAATCAACAGTGGACATTAAATGGTCTATCATGTTTTTGTTTGGCAGGCAGCCCTTTTGCTGCACAGGTGTGATCATTACGGTTTGTTCGAAGTACTGTATTGTTTGCAGTATGGTATGCTCAGTAATAAATCCTCCGCCCGCTGAGAAATGGAAAAAATTGAAAGAATGGACATTAGTCACCCTTGTCCTTCAGTGCTGCTGGTTTGGTTTCTCGCCCAAGATAAGGTGTATTGCCTTATTTGGGGACTCTGTCCTGCTGATAAGAGGCCAAGGTGGGGTGCTGCACTGCAGCCGGAACAGACCAGGGGTCTTTGTGCCCTTAAACACAAACACCACCCATTTCGGCTGAAACATCAATGGTTACCTTGAAAACTATCCTCCTTGCACCTTCCAAACCCAAAGAGGTGGGGTAGATTTGAGGAAATTTCAGGTTTTGGGGTCCGTAAAGAATTTTGCACAAAATTTTTTGTATCCCCCCCCCCCCCCCCTCCGGGGGGTCCCCCCCCCAAAAAAAAGCTGTACGCCGGTACCAAGAATTTTTTTCTAACTCCCCCCCCCCGTCCAAGTCCAAGGCGGAAAATTATCAAGATGGAGTAAAGTTAGTGAACGTGTGGCACATGTATTGCACCTCCTGCACTGTATTATGTTTGGAGTCTTAGAAAGTGAACCATGTGTTGTGTCCCCAACACTTTGACAACCTGTCAAAAGGCCTAAAATGATCTTCATGGATCTTTATGGATGGAATTGTTGCATAGGATCGCAGTGCCAGAATTAGAACATGGACATATTAGTGAACAGTTGACAAGGTGCATGATGCAGCACTCCAGGAGAAAGCTGAAATAGAGAGGTCATAGATCAGAACCATGAGGGTATGGTTACATTGTGGGAACCTGACAAGGGAAACCCATAGTTGTGAATGGCAGCAACACTTCAAGTACTCTTGAGTTTCTTCCACAATGGCTGGCAGGTGTGGCACTCACTGGGTGCATATGCAGAGGGTAGGTTAAGTAGTTAGTGCACAAAGGAGATGCATTGGTTCCATCCGGGACACATTGCATTGTGGGACCCTCATTTGTACTTTCTGTACTCCCCTGATCACACCAATGATGTATCCTTTTAAGTCACTGCTTGTGTCTTCTGAGGGCACGCGTAGACAACGCCTTTGTCCAAAAAATGCGAGGTGTTTCCGCAACGTTTTGGAATTTTACCATTGTTTGCCCAGGGGGGTGGGGGTACCATGGGAAGGTAGGGTATTCCCTAGCCTATGAGTATTGGCAAGATGTTAAGGCGAGACTACTATGCTTCTCTCAACCAAGTTCCACCAGCACACCATACCCACCAGCATCCAGTATTCTACAGCCGTTCCCCACATAGCCCCTGTAAGCATGCGCGAGGGCACACTGACCAAGGTGTAGCAAGAGAACAAACATCGAAGATTTCCAATCCAACAGGCCACTATGCGAAAGCATATACAGTCCCATGGGGGGGGGGGGGGATTGTCCTAGTACATGTGTCAACAGTAGCGCACCATGTGCTGGCAAATGTTCCTTGGATGTTGTATATTTATCGCCTCTGAGAACACCTATGTAGCCAAGTTGGTCCTCTCTGCTTTGGAGACAATACACTAGTTGTTTTTCTATTGATGAATGTGCTGCTGTCTGCACAAGGTAGGGATTAGATAATCTATACCTCCAAAAGGGGAAGCTCGAATACACACCTGGTACAACTACAATCACAATTTCAAGTCAAGATTGGACATGCGGGAAGGCAAACGAACAGTGTGGACGGAACCTCTTCAAGGTTGACCTTTAATCCAGCCATTTGCCAAGAGCTTCAGGAGGCAGGTACCTGTGGCACATTGTCAAGGTAGGCGAGACACAGGCGGCGGAACAACATGCTTGTGCAGTTCCAGCCAGAACCCAGATATAGTTATGGGCTCTGGTGCCCACACATCAGCATTTTATCAATATCTCCGTGACTTTCTCCTTTGATACATTGCATGTTGTCCACTTTTTGGCGTGTTTATGAGGCATTTCTGTCGGGTGCATTCTTGGGATTGAAGACTTAGAATGGCAAAATTCCACTGTATCCACGGTGGAGGAACTCCCACACTTCAAAAAATCTGAATCTGGCTGAGGTGTGCTTGTCATACCAAAGGCGGCCACAAACGCAAAACCAAGGCCCTAGTTCATACCATGTGGCCCCCCATTTCAACACATCCTGTTCACAAGCTCCCCATCTGACGGGACGCTTCAGGTAGGTCGCGTACAAAACTGCACAGCACCGGACGTCAAGAGTGGGGTAATGGGCTACGGTTAGGGTTGCCTTGTTCTGTCGGGTGATGGTCATGTTTAGAGCTCAGGACTTTAATGGGGTGATGAGGACGATGCAGCACCTCCCGCAACACTTGCATCCCCCCCCCTGACCCCTTGTGATGTAGTCTGCTGTTATGAAGGGGCGTTTGCCCCCCATTTTGAGACAACACTTGTAATGGCGCGATGGTTCTTGGAGAGCTTGCGGAAAGAGCCCCCTGAGTTTCGGCACAGACCGGAAACCTTGGGGGACGTGGGAGCGGACGCGGAGGACCTCCCCCACAAAATGACAGCACAGCTGAATCGATTGGGACGCCGTCGCCAGTCACCCCTTCACGGAGTGCAAATAGGCCCAGACGCTTGGACCCAGGCATGTTCGTGCATATCAGAGGATGGGCGCCCGATGCGCCCCGTGCCTGAAACAGGCAACAGAGCCCCCGGGGGGACGTGTCCAGTCGGTGGGACTTGGGCAGTAGCTGCGGTGCTTCCCTGCACCTCTGGGCATGAGTGGCGTCCACGCGCACCAGAGAACGGCGGGCACAGGGAATCAAGGCGCATCCGAGGGCAATGCACCCACCAACCGATTGGCTGGGACGGTTTTGAAACAGAACATGCACCCGGTCAACAACGGAAGGACGGTCACCCATCCCCCGGGGGTTCCCCCTCCGATTCATGCCCCTACCAATCCCCCCGCCCCCTTTGAAAAAGACTGCCAGGCTCCGGTACGCCCGTGCGTCATTGCACCGGCGGATCGGAAACTGCTGTCGGTTGACCCGACTACCATCAGTTCACTGCCAAACGCTGTCCACTGTTACCCCCCCAAATGAGACAAGGTTGACTCGGGGAGAGGCTGGGGGAAGGGCGGTCGGAGCCGCTCAGCCCTCCTTGAGATGCCTCAGTGTCAGGAAATACGTGCAGCGCACGCACAACTTGCAGCCAAGGGAATGTCGGGTTTGGGTCCACTTCAGTTCCATCTTCATGTTCAAGAACTTAGGGCGGATGGGGCGGTAGTTCAAGCGGTACACAAACCGCCACCGCACCATCTCCGCTTCAACGGCTGCCTGCAGATGCAATGGGTAGGGGCGCCCAAACCATTCCATGTGGACCACGACCACTGGCTTCGGGGCATGTGCCCAAAACGACTTGAGGATGCTCGGCAGGGCCCCAAGGCCAACCCTTCCCACGTCCACTTTGGCTAACAACGGTCCTTCGATCCGAAGGGCAGCGAAAAAGCCTGCAAAAGCAACACACGGCTTGGCCCTCAAGCCGCCCTCATAGACCGGGTCCCAGGGGCTGATGCTCGATGGAGACACAGCGCTGGCGCGCGCAGCAGCTGTGGGGCTGTGAGGGGCTGACTCAGCACCGTCGGGGGTGCGGGAGTTGGGGGTTTTGGGGGCATCCGCACAAGGCACAGTTGGTGGTGCGGTGGCATTGTCAGCGGCGAGGAAGCAGGACCAATTGCCCTCCACACGCCGCATTTTGGGGTTCATGGCTTGCACGAGGGCCATCTTGCGCAAAGCGTGTTCCTCATAATCCACAGCAATGATGCGGGTGGAGTAATATACGGCCATAGCTACGTTAGGCAAAGTCCCAAAGCCAAGGTCCAAGTACGTGGCGTCAGAGCCTGCGAGGGCTTGCAAGCCCCGGAAGAGGAGGTTGACAGCCAACTGCCACGACGATGAGTATACATCGGTCTTGTAAAACGTCCAGAAAGGGGCTGGGAACAGAACAGGGGACTTAATGATGGGATGAAGCTTCACAGTGAAACCCTTGGGCACCTCCACGTCACCAAACGCCGAGTCCAGAGTCTGCTTCTGTGCGACAACGCGGCGTAGCATATTAGTGCCCCACGTGCCAATGACTCTTGAGGAGTGCTGCATGTTGAATTCGACGTCCGCAGGCAGCTGGGCTGGGTCATGGTACCAGTCCAAGTGCCGCGCATTGTACGGATACCCAACCTTGAGGCCGTTCTGCTTTCGATGGAAGTGAAAAGACTTGCGATACATCCCAAAGGTAGTGTCGATTGTGCCCTCCCAACCAATGTATGAACCCCCCTTGAAAGGGACCGCCAGTGCATCCTCATACCAAAACTTCAGCAATATCTTCTCTCGCAGAGGATAATGTAGAGGAATATCGTTGATGATCAGCCGGGGCCCAACAACATTGTACCCAGGATGCTGTTCCAGTGCTGAGGCATAGAATTCCAACACATCGCCAGGCGTGTCCTCTGTAAAAGCAATGTCAGAGTCTGACACAACGTAATATGGGCTTTCATGGTCCGCATACCAGCGGCTGATGGACTGTGTCACAGACCCAAGGACTGTCTGTTTGATTGTGTCGGTGAGATTGCGGTCCAATAGGTCTTGTGGTACATCAGGCACCTGTGTGTCGGCCAGTGTGTAATAATACACCTTGAGCTCTGGGGTGCGTCGATAGTACTCCAGCAGCGGCGGGTACGTGGAATTATTGTCGTGAACAATGATATCGACGGGGGTCCGCACGTATGTCCGCAGAGAGGTGACCATCTGTTGCAGCGTCGTGAGCTTGTTGTGATTGATGATGAAGATGGGGATGCGGGGGAACTGCGGGTTGAGGTCATGGCGTGGGTTGTACAGGGCCTGTGGTCGACAGGGGCTGCACAGGGTCGTGCCTTGCGAAGCTTCTGGCGTGGGATTCTCAATGCGTATGGAATCCGAAAGGCCCCTGCGTGGTATGGGATCAACGGGCCGCAGTACCCCAGGGATGGGCCTGACTACACGATCTACGGCGTCTGGGGCAGCAGCATGCAGTTCACCGTAGAACTGGTTGGAAGCGGAGGGGTCCTGGACACCTGCTTGCGGTGATGCAGGTGCCGGTGCAGCAGTGAGGCTGGCGTTTGGGGTTCCACCAGTGCTTGCTGCCAGCTCTGGCTGTAGGCCTTGTGATGTGACTGGCTTTTGGGAAGACGAGGTGGATTCTATGCCCAAACTCCAGGAATGTGGACGAAACAGAAACCAGCTGAAGGTGACTACCACGAGCACAAGAATCAGGTCTCTACACAGGCCCATCGAGGCACGGCATTGCGCAATCCCCAACAAAGAGAGGAGGGCTGCAGATCAGGGGAAAAAAAAGAAACTCAGAAAGATAGACACCCAGCCTGTTTTGGGACGGTCAATTTTATCTTCCCATCCACTTTACCACAGATCAACTTCGTGCTTGAAAATTTTTCATACGCTGCCAGCGCCTTCAGTGCATCGTTTTCATCGGGCTCCTGTCCCTCTGGCCATGCATTTAGCTCACTCGGTACTCTCTTGCCATTCAGGCCTACAGCTGCCAGCATCATGCCCACAAATGCCCCTGCTTGTCCTAACTCTTGATCATTGAGTGCAGTCTTGAAGACACTGTAACCTCCGATGAGGAAGTTCTCAATACCTTGTTTCTCTGAGGCGATCCACTCAGTATGCACGTCCAATACCCAGTCGACCGCACCTTCAAAAATTCCCTCTGGTACTTTCATGTGTTTGTTCACAGCACATTTCGTATGCTGCTATCGCTTGCAGGAGCATATTTGAGTCTTGGTTCAAACTGCAACACGCGATTTTTTTGTTCGTTGACAAAATGATGGTAACCCCCGACCCTCCGGGGATGGGGATCAATGGTCGGTTCCGATAGACTGAATGTCCCCGCCATAGACAATTCCAGCCATTAGTCCAGCAGTACTGCAAAGTTCATTCAATGCACGTGTCCCCTTCTTGGGGTGCTCCACTATGTGTTGTACAGTGAGGCGTTTTTGCGGTTAGCTCTGTGGGTCACTTATGTGCTCATTCTTTCTGCCGACACTATTGAACAACCAGGATCAATAAAGAGCTGTCGTCCATCAGATGTGGACTGCATGTTACCACTCACACTGTGCCAGGGCCACAAAGCGTGGCACTTCTTCGGCCTCCTCCGGGGATGGACAGGAGGGGGGGGTATGGACATGGGGCCGCAAGCAGGCCACAACGCGCTCTCCACATGCACGTCTTGGTATGCATATTCAGCAATGTTCGGCAGTTCCTTTGTTGAGCACATTTGATGAATCCGAGGGTCGACCTAGACAGTTCATTCCACCTTTGGCCTGTTTTGTCAACGCTCTGGTGTTTCTGTCGTACAACACAAGGTTGGGCGCCCTTAAGCTCGTGCCATCATGGGGGGCTACTATTGCACTGTGTTCAAATGCTTCTTGAGGGTATTTGTCAAGGTACTAAAAACAGCCGCATCACGGGGTGGTCATGCTTAGACAAGGCCAAACGTGTGAAAGTGAGGGTTAGGCTGGCCAATGGTCTCCCATCAGATGCCCTCCAAATGCCGTCCCTTGGAGGTCTCTGGGGTGAGGGGTTGCAACGGTGCAAGATATGTCCCCCGGGATGTAGTTGGTAATTGCTGTCACACATGTTTCACCATGTGTTCTGTAGGCCATGTTTTAGCTGTGGATATTGGTGGTGATGCATTAAAGGTTGGTATCCTATCGTTGTTATTCTTGCCCCCACAGCTCAATGTCTCTCTCATGGCTTCCTCTTGGCGTGTCAGTCACCTACACTCGAACAAGATCATAAGGTGGCAGCCAATGTTGTTGCCCCTTCGGAATGTGGGCAGTACGTGGCCATTCAGTATAAGGCCATGTGTCATACCCATGTGCTTCTGCTCATGGCATACAATTGCGAGTGTGGACCCCTTCACCATCATCTAGAGTACAAGCAGAGCTAGGAACCCACGTTGCACTGCAACGGAAGTAGGTGTGTGGGCTCATGGCACAACTCCAATGTACCATGTACACACCCTTTGTGAACATTGCCCACAGTGCATTGTGAACAGCCCTGCTACCACTAGCTCGCTCCCGGTGTACTGTGTATTAGGCTTGGGGTCGGATTGGAGCCTCTGAACCACCTGTGTCCTTCTCCTGGCGCAGCCTGTATGATGTGTTGGCGCCATCAGAAGCAACAACACAGGCACATAAACATGCACAAGAGAGAACATCGGCTTGTCAAGGGTCAAGCTGACCCTGGGCACCTTTTGCAAAGGTCTGTTAAATGTCAGATGTCACATGTGGAATCCTGTAAGGGAGGACAGTAAAGAACTCAGCAGAAAGAAACTTGCAATCAAATGACTTACAAATACACAGAAGTTTCCGGAAATGGAAGAAACCGCAAGCCCCCCTTCTCCCTTCCCCAGTATTGTTCATGTTGGGGGAAATCGTTTTGAACCGCAGGCTTGTCAAGCTTGTCTGTGCACCAGTCAGCACACCGATCTGCATGCAGCCCTTGAGGGTGCCTCAGTCGCACAACGTGCCCAACCACACGCACCGCGCTTTAGTAGACACGTCAAGTACCAATGTACTACCCCCTTTTTACAGGCAGGGATGAGGTGGCCTAAGGGGGTAGCATGCAACAACGGTCCCCTCCACTCCAAGGACCTGATTACCAGTGAATTGATGGCTGCAGGGAAGGGATGGCCAGATAAAAGACATCACTGCCTAGCTTCAAGAGGTCAGCATTCATTGCTGCATGTCCTGTGGAATACAAAGGAGGTCAAACATAGTAACACCGATATTCTTGAAATGTACAATGTCCCGTGCTGCCCACAAACACACCACACACAATTGCCTCTGGGCCAGAAGATAGTAATTTCCACTCAAACACAACAATTGGCCACCCCTTCCTGGTGTTCACTGCCCTATGACTGCTTTTGTGCAACATTCATTGCTACCATTACTCTATGCATAAAGCGCACCGCGTGCCCACACCGCACGCACCTCGCGCACTGCGCGTGAGGTACCCTCCTCGGTGGAAAGTGCGCCATGATGCATAACAGTGAACGTCCCACAGGGCTCACCGTGACAGCCCTAGCCCTAGCAGGATTTCAGAAACTGTACAAGGCAAACCGGTGGGCAACGTACGGCTGATATGGGTCAGATGATCCGGGCTTTGCTGAACACAGCAACGGGTGTGCGCCACCGTTCGTGTCATAGCCCATTGCGATGCTTGCAGTATCATGGCGGGGCAATCCCGAAAGCTTCGGAGCTAAGAGCGACATCAGAAGAACGAGCTCCCTGACGTGCTGACACCCCCTTTTGCGGACTCTGCTGATTGGCCGGCGACCCCAAGTGGCGGAGGCCTAACAAACCCCAGGCTTTCCCAATTCACGATTGCCTCCGATTCTCAAACAATTCGCAGAAGCCCTCGATTTGTGGAAGATGGGGAAGAGGAAGGGGTCCAGAGGGAGGAGGAGGCCAAGCAGTCTGGTGGGAGGGAGGGCAGGCAGCCACACGAAGGAACACCCGTAGGCCTGGCCGGTGTAGCCAAATCAGGCCAACAAAGGGGGTGTACTTTTGCCGCGCACACATTGCACGCGACTTCTCTGGCGAGTACACCCGGTACGCCCTGATTGGTACCGCCCCTAAGGAGAGCAAACCCAGTGGCTGCATATCCCCTGCCGCTTCGGGGCCCACGGAAAAGGGAGATAGACACAACACAACACAACACGAACACAACACAACACAACACAACACAACACAACACAACACAACACAACACAACACAACACAACACAACACAACACAACACAACACAACACAACACAACACGACACGACACGACACGACACGACACGACACGACACGACAAGACACGACACGACAAGACACGACACGACACGACACGACACGACACGACACGACACGACACGACACGACACGACACGACACGACACGACACGACACGACACGACACGACACGACACGACACGACACGACACAACACAACACAACACAACACAACACAACACAACACAACACAACACAACACAACACAACACAACACAACACAACACAACACAACACAACACAACCACAACACAACACAACACAACACAACACAACACAACACAACACAACACAACACAACACAACACAACACAAAACCTTTCCCATCCATTTGGCTAAATAGCCACGCGGTGTGTGCGCAGCGCGTCAGGTGCTCCCCCAAGGGCCCAACGACAGGGTTGTGCTGTGGTAGCGCGCTTCAACACCCTTGCCCTCCATCTCTCCATCAAATGGCCACGAATCGGGCTTCCGTTCAAAGGGGAGGGGGGGATGGGATGGGAGTGTGCCCAGAAGCACCTGAAAGGGCCTTGCACCAAAGGTACTCCGGCAGACCTGTCAGGGTTCCTCAGGTCCCCCTAGAGCTGGACTCAGGGATTGCAGGCACCGCTGACCCTGGGCGACCCAGACGCAGTGAAACCCGACACATGCACATGTACCTGACACATGCTCACGGGGTGGGGCCCATGATCACCATTCAAATCTCGCACGAACTGTGAGGTTCAACTCCTAACTCCTACCATGATGCCACCCTGGCCATAGAACGACGATGGTTGTCACCCTCCAGAATCACTCTGGCAGTCTCAGCAGTCTCAACAGTACCATATGTCTCAACACGGTGAAGCCGCGACACAGATCGTCCCAGTCCAACAAGGCGCCGTTAGGTGATGCCACCTTGGACAACCCCCCCCCCCCCCCCCCCCCACAATCCACCCCTCCCTCTCCCATGGAGACCTTGCTGTGGTGTGGGGGCCCGAATCGCGTCAAGCTATTGCCAATAGACTGGAGAAAGGGGTTTCGGCAGCCGGAGGGGGCTCTGTCTGCTTGAAGTTGCCAAACAGACGGCGCCCAAGGGGGGGGGGGGGGGCTGGTTGCCTCAAGGTGCCCAACTCCTCTCCTCCTCCAACCCCAAGGCGCATTTGTACAGAGCGCACGCACAGCGCAGATGTTACAGGGAGAAATTGGGGAGTTTTAGCTCAATTAGCAATATTCTTGCCAAAAATGGACCATATTACACCCCCACAATGGAAGACAACATCATGTTTCATCCCACCCCCACCCCCGGGCCAGGTCCAGCTCCAAAGGAGGTGCTTCCTCATCGCACCAAATGGATGAAGGGAAATGATCCCAAGGTCCATTGGGCTGATACAACTTCCGCCGATGTAAAACGCAAAAGAATGCGCGTATTGGCATGTGGGTCACAAGCTGAACCCATCTAAATGCCTCAAATCACCTTCCAATGCCATAAACGGGCAAATAGGTGCTCAACGCGAGCACAATAATAGCCATGTACATGGTTGTACTCCTTTTCACGCTTTGTAAGAACCTTGCAGCCAATGAAAGGAGTATGTGAATGCAAGTGGCCTTTACATGCACCATCATGATTCCCTACCTCAAAGTCCCTGAATAAACCCAACTCCCTTGATGGACCATATTTGTCCCAAACCGCGGCCCCGTCGATTAGGAGATGGCAGCGGTGTTGGTGACCGCACCCTTTCCATTGATGTGGATGTGAGGGTCTGAGAGACGGCAGAGTAGTGGAGGCCCGAATGTATCACCACAGCACCAAAACGGGTACCCTTTTTCAGTGGCATGCACAACAACACACACAAATGTACTAGAAATGAGGGCAAAGCACATGGGCAACTCATTTCAATGCACAACAACTCGTACTAGGCACTACTATGCAGCTTGGGTATGGTCCCATACGAACTTTGTGCATAGCGCATGCACCGCGCAATACCCCCCCCCTCCCCCTCTCTTCTCTACACCTTGTAGTGGAAAGGTCAGGTTTGAGTACTCGCGCATGCCGCCTCACCCCCAGCCCCCCGTACCGTCATTTGATGACGGTTCCTCCCGGAGGCTGGGGGGACCGTCGCGCGTTGAGGAGGGGGGGGGGGGGGTCATGGGGCCATCAGGGTAAAGGGTATGCTACAGCTGCAGCAAACCCTCTGTCCGTTGTGCATCCCTGCCGCTGGGCCAACATTCTCTCATGTGCAGGGGTCAATCGGTGCGCTGGGAAGGAGGGCCACACGCAGGTCGAACAGTGCCCCCCGCATGCACGTCCTGGTCTGCATGTGCAGCAATGTTCTTGCAGCTGAATGACCATGCAGCTTTCATTTGATTACACCATTGCACTTGCTTGGCCGTGCTTTTCCGGCCAACACCGCTGGCCTGACATTCCACTGCTCTGTCCTTAATACTACCAGCAGGCCCTTGCTCAAGGCTGGCACTCAATCGGCCAAGCCCTTCGGTTCATGGTCAGGTCAGGGGGCTAAGAAGGCATAACTGGCCACATACAGGTCAAAGAGCGCTCCACACATGCACATCCTGGTATGCATCTGCATCAATATTAAGCATCATACAACTCTCATCCGAGCTCCATTGTTCTTTGCCTGGCCGCATTTTGTCAGCCACAACCTCTGGCTTGCATTCTACTTACATTGTACACCTTCACGTGGCCTTCGGGTCCTTGCTCAGAGGCTGGCACTCAATCGGCCACACCTGTTGGTCACGGTTAGGGCAGGGAGGGGGTAGGGTATGGTTAAGCACACTGATCCAGCTCAACGTGACACGGCGGCATCCAATAGGGGGGGGGGGGGGGACCAAGGGGTTGGGACACCCACCCACCCCGAACTGAGACACCCAGACCCCCAGCCCCCCACCCCCTCTTGGCCGGTGTGGTCGCTGGCCCCTCCCGTCAGCCCGGTGCGGGTGCGGGGCGCCTGCAGAGGGGCGCGGGGCGGCAGCGTGCGCCGCAGTGACGCTGCGGCTCACACGGCGCGGCTGGGCCGCGCATCGTCCGGTCCATGCGGCCTCCCATCGCGTCCGTGCAGACCGTGAGCGCATCGATGTCGCTGTCCGGGCGGATGTTCCGATTCCATTGAATGGCGACCCGCTCCCGGAGGACCCGCCCCCACTTTGGGGTCTGTCGCTCTGAAGCCGGGAGAGTCCATCCCATCCCATGCCATGCCATCCCATCCCATCCCATCCCATCCCCCGGGCCTCTTAAAGACATCCCGGCGGGGGGGGGGGGGGGGGGATGATGATGTCAGGTTTTGAAACAACCGGCATCATCCTGACATCACGCCAGACTCACTCAGTTCAACACTTCTCAATTGTCCCGGGGGGAGGGGGGGTAGCTGACATGACATGCGCACCACAAACCAACGCAGGGCTGCGAATGTCAGAAGAAACATGTACAACCTCAGGTAGTGCTCCGTGCCTACTCTGCAACTCGTGCACCACCACGATGGCCGAGGCCCCACCCCCACCCACGGGAGGCTCGGGCTCTAGGCTGATATTAGAGCCGCTTGCAGTCCCTCCGTGCACACGTGCACAGGCACACGCCGAAGCATATCTCATTGGATCACGCAGCATTTCGAAGTCGTCGGCTGCTCGACGTCGGAGAGGGAGCGGTCGGGGTCCCGGGTCACGAACACCGCCAGGCACTGCTCAGGGCGCGGCCTGGCGGTCTTCTCGTGGGACACCATCCGCTGGAGGACGCCGCCGAACGTGAAGCGGTCCAGAAACCCCCGGGGCACGTCCCCCGTCCGCCGCACGCCCTGAATGCAGTCCACGAGGGCGTCCGCGGAGCCCGCCGCCTCGAAATGCCAGAGGCAGAACAGGGTCATGCCCGCGCTGAACACGTCCACGCGGTTGTCGTAGGCCGCGGAGCCGAGCTCGGGGGCGGAGTACAGCGACCCGACCGCGCTGCTGTCCAGGGGCACCGCGCCCTCGCTCTCCCACCCGCTCAGGGTCACAGACGGCGGGCAAAGCACCGCCATCCCCAAGTCCCCGAGCTTCAGCTGCCGCCCGTCGCGCGCGCAGACGAACGCGTTGAAGGGGTTGAGGTCCCGGTGGATGATGCCCTGCTGCTGCAGCGCCGCCACGGCCTCGAGCAGCGCGACGGACCACCGGGCCCGCTCCGCCGCGTCTGGGGGATCGGCCTGCAGGCACGTCCACAGGTCCGTCGTGCACCGCTCCATGAGGATGTTGACGGTGTGCTGCGCCCCGGCGCCCGGGTCGCCGGGCCGCTCCTCCCAGCAGTAGCAGTACTTCACGATGGCGGGGTGGTCCAGTCGGGAATGCAGGCGGGCCTCGTTGCAGACCTGTACAAACGTAGAAGCAGAAGATAACACAACCGGAATCGAACCAACCCACGGGAGGGATCACAAAACGCGAAACAAAACACGAACGCCAGGGAGAGAGAAGAATAAGCAAGTATTGCATATGGGGGCATTTCTGCACAGTGCGGGCACAGCGCCCAATGGGAAGTTAGCTGTCCTGTGAACACCCTGCAAACCCCCCGCTGCTCGGGAAGCATACGTCTGCAGGGCAAAAACAGCAGACTTAGACAGCAATCCGGCATTTTCACTGTGAAACACAGCTTTATCTGAGTGTTTGGACTGAATAAGAAACTGAGCAGTCCTGTGTACGGGAACACAGTTGTCACCTTGGCCATCGGGGGAAATGGGTCCAAAATAAAAAAATAGCCTACTTTTCGCACAGCGGGCCCTATGTTGCTCGTGAGCGAGCATGGGCGTTCTGCATCCTGTGCATTGTGTTGTGGTTGTGTATGCTACGCGGAGAGCCGTGCTTGCGTGTTCTTTATCTCTTCGTGCCATGCTGTTGTAGCGATGTCGGTGCGGGGTGGTCCAGTCGCGAATGCAGGCAGGCCTCGGTGCAAACCTGTGCATAGTGCTGGGGGCCGTCCACGGGGATGCGCTTGCAGACGTAGAGCTGCCCGTCCACCGGGTTTTGGACCTGGAATGCGGTCCCGGACGTCCCCGCACCGAGCTCCTCGCCGCGCACGATCCGGACCATGGAGACGGCGTTGTGCGGTGCACCGGCAGACAGCGTACGGCCCGGCAGTGTAGACGTGGGTGCTGTGGGCTCATTCGACGATGCCATTGTGAGGACGAAGGTTCCTCTCGACTCGGTAGCGGCTGCTTGTGGAAATGAGCTTGTTCATTGCATCCCCCCGGGCGGCAGATGCGGCAAGGGGGGAGCTTGAAGAAAAAATCCAGACACTCAGCACTCAGAAAGTCATTTGGCTTAGATGGAAATGAAGTTGGTGGCTGGGGTGGTGGCTAGGCCAGTGGCGCTGGTTCCTATGGTGTATTTCCAAGTGCTAGAAGGTGTTCATCCACGTCCACATTCGTAGCATAGTGTAAGAGCACTGTAGCCGATCATAGTGGTATGCTCGTATGCGCCTGGGTCCATTTGTGCAGCAAAAATTTGTGCAGCAAAAAATGCCCAAAATTGACGGTTCAAGAGACCAAATGATGTGCTGACTGCAACAAAATGTTAAGTAGGAGGGATGGGGATGGGGGTTAGAGTTTTCCACTTGCTCAATTCATGGGTGTCGCAAGAAAGAGCAACAACGCAGAAGAGACTACAAGAATTCCTAACATCAGCCTAGAGCCGCGGCCTCTCACAGGGTCACCATGCCCAAGCAGCATTCGGAGTGCCTCGGACCTCGATCCCAAAGGGTGCCATGCCAGCGCTCATGGAGTGCCCCTTTGTGCGAGGCACTCAGTTCCTTGTGTTTAGCATTGTTGGTGTGTCATTCCCTTTTCCATGCGGCAATCCCATGTGTTTTACATTTTGGGTGTCGTCATCTATGCCTTCCACTATTGGAGTGCGCTGAATGGTGCGTTGCTTGACAACATCCACTTCTGCCCCTTGTCTAATGGAGGGTTGCCCCTATGCTGCTGCATGGCTGGATTTCCCTTTGGGGGCAGCCCTTGCACTGCGCGCTACTTTTAGACGAGACTCCCCGCCAAAGAACCCCCAGGCTGACCCCTTCCAAACGCCCTCAAAATTAGGCCACCCCAACTACCCTACCTCGTCTGCTAGCCTTGCGCAGGCCCTGCAGAACTTGGCACCACACAGCGGCCTTCCAGGGTTGGCACTGCCAAACTGCCTTCCATTCAAACGCCCAAATAGTTGCACTGTGCTTGCACTGTGTGCACACTGTGCTAAGGGCACTCCCTTGGAGCGGCCTTGGAAGCAGTCGTGGCTTAGATGTTTGGTTTTTGACAACCTTCATGGGCCTTTGTGTCCACATGAGCTCACAATGTCTTCATTTTTGCTTGAACCAGTAGATGAAGAGGAATCCTGAGAAAGACCGCAAAGTAGACAAAAAACTGCCATCCTACCGCCCAAATCAACCCTTCAACCAACCCCGCATAGCACACATCACAACACCAAATCTGTCGGTTGAAAGGGCACAAAACATGCGACATTTGGCGCCTCATACAGTAGTTTGGTCAATACATTCTGGTGGTCAATAGATTTCATGACATTTACCACAAATTATGGTGCTTTGCTTTTGAAAACATGAAGCACAAACATCAACCTCATCCCCAGCATCATCATGCTTGGTAGCTGTGTTGGTTGCACAAGTCATGGCACCCACGTGAGACACATGAGGGGGAATATGTTCCCATGGTCCATAAGGGTGGTAACAAATGCAAAATTGCAAAAAGCGGCAAAATGTGCATTGCCTCGTGCAACTTGGTTGCACTGCCACACTCAATAATCCTAATCAATCCTCAGTGCCACAAAAGACCCATAGAGCTGCCAGACACAGAATTGGTGATGAGTGTCAAAAAAAAAAAGTGGGGACAGTGGTTGAAACAATCCTTCAACTTGTCAGCCCATTATATTTCCCACACCGTGTGACTTAAATATTCACAAAGTGGGCGGAAATTTGTGCACTGTGCGCACACTACATGCTTCTTTTTCAGCGTAATGTCTAAGAAACCCTCCAAATTGAACCCCCTGGCAAATGTCTCTTTGAAGTAGCCTCTTAACAGCCACACTTGGTGTTCCCTACCTTTCCTTTGGCCGAGAAAGCATGCAACATGGACAAAAGAGGAAGCATTTGCTACACAACTTGTGGGCGATAACAGGCATAGAGCACCAAGAGGAAATCATACCATACTTGAGCCAACCAAATTCTTTGGGGTAGTTTTTATCGGCTATTACCTGTGGTTAGCCACGACAAGCGCCCTGCATTCTACTATGTGTTACCTTGTGGGCAGTCCTAACAGACCCTGCTCATGGCTAGCACTCGATGAGCTGGCCCATCGGGGCTTGTCCTAGAGGTCAGTTGGGGAGAGGGAGAATGTGGTGTCGGGGTATGTGCTACAATTATCTGTGTTCCCTGGCTTAGCACACATCAATGCTAAATGCATCACAGGTCCAATCTCTTGTCCATTGTGTAGAATCTGAAAGATAGGGCATGTTGTTGCACTGCGTACGCACTGGAGGCACCCAATGGGAAACTCACCCAAGATCACCCACTACCTGTTTGATAGTAGCACTGCACAGCAGCAAAGCCCACAAGATAACAATGAAACCGCCTTCAAATAGGTCTGTACAAACTTTCTGTGCTTGAACAATGAAGGACGGTATGGAATAGGAACACTAACCCATGTGAGCCAAACGTCTACATTGTACACGACTGGTACGTTGGACAGTTGTTGACCTCTTAGTTTGGGGACGACACCTTTTATGTAGGACAGACCATATGTTGAATAACTCTTGCTCAACAACACGAAACCAAACCTCGGGCAGGAAATCAAGCTTACGCCTATCCCTTTGTTGAATATCATCCCCAGCAGATGGTGGGGATAGATCAATATGGCTACATCACCCCTGCCTTCTCGGGGTCCCCATGGCGGGGAGAAAAAGGGGATGGAGAATGGGTAAAACTGGTTGCAAATGGGTAAAAATGGATGACAATTGAAATATGCCCCATCCCCAATGCATAGGAAGACCAAAAAACCCTGGTATGGAAAAACTTGTGGAAAGGGGCCAAAACTAGGGCACGAGTATTTGCCAACATACCAAACTTTGCATTGTGTGCGCACCGCGTGCACAGCATTCCCATAGTGAAGAAACATTTCATCTAATAGACTCCACAAATGAAACCGATGAAACCGGGGACTCCTCTACCACATCATGCTTTTCTAGATCTGGCAGCTAGAGATAAAAGTGGGGGAGGTGATGATATCACAAACCGCACTCATGCGAACTCGGCACGGTCATGGTGCAAGTCTTTGCCATCATGGTTGTACCGGATGCGAACAAATTCGGTGCTTTGAGCGATAACCCAACAACAACACCTTCCTCTTCATCGTCCATTAAGCAAGCAAAAATGGGAGAACATTCCTCATGAAGATTTGTAGATGGCAAAAGTGCGTGCCCTCTTCCCGAGGGTTTTGAAGCTTGCTTGGCTTGAAGATGACCAGTAAACCACCCCCTCCCACAGACTTCGCACTTAGATTCTAGAGTCTGCAGACCCCCGGTGCCTGGCCCATGGAACAATGGTGAATCCCACAAGCAACACAACACAAAAATGCACTGCAGTGTGACACCAGATGATGCTCAACCACCTTGCCCACTGTTGCATTAGGGAGTGCACCCTCGAAAATTCACTTGCTGGGGATAATGGAATGCGAAACCTACACCTACTGGCAAGGCGTAAGAGGGTAGAAGGCTGCCATGATGAGCAGTTAGTCGTACATTGCTCTCTCACCAACAAAATAGAAACCCGTATAACCAATTCGCCGAACAAACAAGTGAAGCAACCTACCAGCCTTTGTGGAACCCATAAAAGCTAAATTGGGGTGTTAGTACTATCGGATGGATATTTCTGCAATTTTTGTTTCACATTTTAACTTGGGCTTTTGAGCAAGCCCAACCTTACCCGCTATCCTCATGGTACGTATGGTTCAAATGCCAGCCAAAAAATGCGCAGGGCCACACAGCAGTAGGGCAGCGCAGGTGGACGAACTCCATCCATATCCATACCCATACCCCCGCACCTCCCAGCCCCCCCCAGACCGAAATTTTGCTGTGGGAACAATTGGAATTTACCGAAAGAAAGCGATTTCGGCCATTTTTGGGAATACATTTTTTTTGGTCCTGGACCCCCTCTCCCTTCCCCTCTTCTGATACATGCTGCGGGCCGTGGTTGCCATTGCTGTGTCTTTCAGATTGACTCTGCTGTCCTTGTCAGGCCCGTTCAGAAGTCTATGGAACAGCTGTTCGGACATGGTGATGCCCGTATGCACCGTGTCCTCCGTGAAGTGGTACGAACGTGCAGTGCCTGGGGTAGAGATTCTAAATCAGTCCAAATGTTGAAATGCAACATGCATCAAAATTCGTCCCGCCAGTCTGAATTTGTGTCCCAAAGCCAACACAACTCGTCCCCAGCAAAACAGCTCTCTCAAGAAAAAAGTAGTGTCAGGAGAAGCGCTGTTCGACCAGGGGGTGGTAGCTGCACAAGGTGATTGGCAATCATAATTGCACTGCATCAGTTCTCACAAAGGACAGGAGTTGCTATGGGCATTCGAGATGGGGTATGGCCGAAGGGGTGCCAGCTTTTGCAGCCCAGGTATATAGTATTGTAAAGCAGACACCAGTGATCTTCACGTCCGCTACATAATTACGTTGGATTGTAAATATGGATGCAGCAAGGATGACGGATGAATGCGTTGTAGCACAAGGTGGTTGCGCAGTGTGTGATGGGGTGGGGTGGGGGGTGGAAGTGGGGGCCACCATGCGTTCAATTAATCCTCATGTTATTTTCAGTGCATTTTGCTGTAATGGCCCCCAGCACCCTGAACAGAACCACTTGCCTGGGGTCAGGCGTAGGCAAGGCCTCATCTACGCACAGGATCCCCATCTGACCGTCAGTCTCCCTGACTTTAAGGGAGGCAGTGAAGGTGGCCAGGTCTTGCACAACAACAATAGGTGCAACATTTATGAAAGACAACCATGTACGCCCCAAAATCACAGAAAACCCTCGACAGTTAGCCAACACCAGAAAATGAAACGGCCAAATTCAATGGTTCCAAAAGTTGCGGAAACAGGTCAGCCTATTTAGGTCCTGCACGCTGTGCGTACAGGGGTCAGCGCAGAAGGAGGACGTGGCAGAGCCACCGTGCCGCCCCCCAAGCCTCACCCTTAGTGTACACAGCGCGAGAGAAGGACTCCAAAAGTTGCGGAAACAACACCTCGCGGTGTTTGGACATGGGCGTTGTTTGTGCATGCAAAGGGGGGGGGGGGGGCGTCATCATGGACAGCGTCAGAGGTGTCTACCAAACCACACGGCAGGGGAGCTGAGTCTGCAATTTGCGTTTCCTGTTGGTCAGAGTCTTTTTGGTTTTTGTTTTGTTGCAGCCCAGGGATCTCCTTGACAGCACCTAACTCGATAGTGCAGGCATTTCTCCGAAATGAACCCCCAAACCCCACCCCCACCTCCACCTCCACCCACACCCCGACTCCCACCAGGCGCAGCTCCGGGCAGTCATCATTGTCGTTCATGCACCATGCAGGGACTCAAGAGGCTTACCCTGCATACATGTATGGCCCCACAGGTGCACTGCAGGCAGAGATACGGCAAGATATATGACATCACGCAGTTGTTTGACTCGTGCAGACGAAAGCTTCGTAGCTTGGATGGCTGATGTTGAGGGACATGGGATGTGCATCAGTCCTGAGTGCCCCTGCCACACCTGTCTGTAGCTCAGAGCACTTTTCACTTTTTTCCCTGCATAGTTCCATTCCCAAGGACAAACTGAGCATGTGGACGAGACACAAGTGGGTCAAACAAACGTCAACACCTTCCGTAGGCAAAAAAAAAAAAAATCCGGTGCCTCTGGCGCCAATTTTCAGCACGTCCTCGCACCTGTGCCCCATTTCTGGGGGCTGGGAGTTGGCACACAGGACCCGGACCCGGCAGTACCCCCTTGGGAGTGTGCCGCTGTTGCCTTGTGTCAGCGGGTTGGTACTGGTTGGCACAGTGCCCCTGACGAGGGCCTTCGGGGCAGCCTTTGACCTTGCCACTCCTACCGGAACTGGGTGAGGTCTGGCAACTGATCAAAATGCGTGCGGAGTCCTCTTTGCCCTTCGACACCGAATCTGTGGGTATGAGCCGAGCGCGGGGGAACACCCCCTTTCCTCCCTCACCGGCCCTGACCACCATGGGCGAGGACCTCAGCCCGGGGCATTGTCTTGTGCAATCACAACGGAGCTGTTGACGGCGTTTCACTTGCCTTCAGGATTCCCAGTTCTCAGGCTCCGGTGGCCGGCGGGGAAAGGGGGGTAAGGGTGACCCGTCATGGGTCTGCAGGGATCAGGCCCCTGGAACGGATCAGGCATGTCGGCCCAGCAAAGGATCCTCTGCCCACACTTCAGGCACACCCCCCCCCCCCTGTCCCTATGCCCCAGCCCCCCTCATGCCGCGGGTGTTGGGGGGTCCAGAGCTGCACCGAACTCCACGAGCAACGGGCCTTGTCAGGGTTCGGCACCGGGGGCGAGGCCGTGCTTAGGCACGACACACAGGCCGTACGCGTCAGCGGATCCCAAAAAAGACGCGCCCCTCGTCATGCACAGCCCTGACCCACAGGCCGGAGGGGGTGCGGGCAGAGCTACATCAACCACCAACGGACCCGCCTGCTTGTGGGCGGTGCTGCTCATGGCGGGGGGGGGGGGGGGGGTATGCAGTTCAGTTCTAGACACCAACCCCAGCGGCGTGGGCGAGGGAGTCCAGAGAAGGGGGTGGGGTGGGGTGCGGGGTCAAAATTTTTTGCCATTTTGGGGGTATTTTTGAATTCCCCATTTCATTCTGAACATTTTGGATATACACAAGTGGGGTGAATTTTGGTGTTACCACTCACAAAAAAATCAAAAACAGTACCGTATTCCAATAGATGTACCTCTGAATCAGCAAAGGCATCCCAGCCAGCACAATGAGACACGTGGAACGGCATTCCCTAACTCATCAGGAGCGTTTTGGATGTCAACAAGTGGGGCGAATTTCAAGTGTGTTGCAAATTTTCCGGGCTCAAAAAATTTTTCGGGCGCCGTTGGCGCCCAAGTTGCCAGTTCTAACCGGGTGCTAACTAGTATGGATGGGGGGGTCCAAAAAGGGGGGGGGGGGGGGGTTCAGCCCTCACAGGTAAGCGCCCCCCATGGTGCTGCTCTCCGGTGACATGTTCAGATGACGTGGCATTCGCAGTCGACACTCTAGCGCCAAGGGAGGGCTTTGAACGCTGTGTTCCAGTGCACAGTGGGTGTGCGTGCACCCTCGTCCCACAAAATCCCGCACCGTTTCATTCCCGTTGGAGGGACCGGGAGGTGGGGTGGGTCCATCAAGGCTGGTGGGGTACGGCGCAGTGCAGCCGGTGTCCACTGCCAACTTCCACGGTGGATTGGGACGAGCAGTTGACAAGGTCCTCCTGAAAAATCCCAACCGGTGCCTCCACCCGGAAGTAACCACCGGCGTACTCAGCGTTTGTGGCAACCGTCCCCCTCCCCCAGCCCTAGGCCACCCAGTCCTGCCAGACCCACCCACCTCCCTTCTCCAGAACACCCGTATTTCAACCAACAAGCAAGTCGCCTGCCCCCATAGCGTCCCCCACGCCGGCACCGGCAATGCTTCACATTCACTCATTCGCAAGACAGTGAATTCTGGAGGGTGCTCAGCACCACAAATGATGCGGGAAAGGTAAAACAGGGCCAGGGATGTTGGGGCACCAAACGTTACCCACCAGCGGTCGGCAGCATTGCCAGGCGTTTTGCCTTTGGAGGACAAGTTTGGGGGCGGGGGGACTCTCGATACATATTTCTCACAACGATCACCGCGTTGCAGTGATCGGGAGTAATGCAATCGTCTTTTTTTTGCCCTTTTCCCTTTTTGTCCTTCCAAGCGCAGATGTTGTCCTATTGGGTCAAGCTCAAGTGAGAGGTGCAGAGTACTGGCAGAATGGGATGGTGGAGGTCTATGGACACCAGCGATGGGTACACAGGGACGCAAAGAAGCACAAGGGCGGGCCAGAAAGAGAAACCAAGTGGAGTGTGGGGCCACGTCCACGACCGGCCAACAAAGGCATGCGCGGAGTGACGCCTGGAGAGACATATAGGGTGGGGTGCAACACGTGTGTTCCAATACAATCCCCCCTCAAAATCAGACTCCAGCGGCTTTGTAACCCCCGCCGTATCGAGCCGCCCAAAGAGGGGGAGGACTGAAATGTGACATGCCCTGCCCACGCAGCACAGTTCTCCGGCCGGCCTTCAGTCGGCACGTCCCTGTGCCTCTCCAGCCAACGTGGCACGCAGTTCCTGTCCCCAAGGGGGGCAGGGGGCGGGGCCGCAGGGAGTCGGGCTGACGAACGAGCCACTCGTGGGTGAGGCACCTTCCCATCCGCAAAGGAAAGGCCCACGGCCATTCTGTCTGGCGGGGACCGCAGTGCCGCACGGGGCGATCAGGCCTGTGGGCGCGCCGCCCGCGCACTCCCCCACTCACCACTGGATCCGGGAGACCCGGGGAAGACAAGGGGGAACGGAGGAGGGAGATGGGGGGGGATGAGGGGGGACAGGGGAACGCAGGGGGGGACGGGGGGGGAGGGGGAAACGGGGGGAAATGGGGACATGCAACACCCGGACGGCCCCTGAAGCGGACGGGCTGCGGAAGGGCCCGGGCAGAGCACAGACGTGAGTTTGCACCGCAGAGACCTGCCAGGCACGCGCACCCCCGTTGCGATGACGTGTTGCGGTGTCCCAGGGCTCACCTCAAATGGACACACTTGACATTAAACATGATTTTCCGATGTTGGCCGATGCGTGAGAAAGGGGGGGGGGGGGGGGCAGACAGAGGAGAGCCGGGGGGTGGGGGGGCAGAGAGAACGAGAGAGGGAGCAAGGGAGCGAGGGAGCGAGGGAGGGAGCGAGACCGAGACGGAGACCGAGAGATAGAGCGAGAGTGGGTGCGTGGGTGTGTGTGTGTGTGTGACGCCCAATTCTTTCAAATCATGTGTGTGTGTGTGTGTGTGTCACAGAGAGAGAGAGAGCCAGAGAGAGAGAGAGAGGGGGGGGGGGGGGGGGAGACAGGGAGAGAGAGGGGGGGGGGGGGGGGTTGAGGGGGACATTCGCGGGGATGTGATTCTCGCACACACGGACATGTGTGTTGCGGTGAATTTTGGGGCACACGGTAACCGTGGCCCACCGGCAGTTGCCAGCCAGAGATCAGGCTTCGCAATTACAATGACCATCAAGGAACTGGGCGACACAGCCACTCGTCAGGCAAACAGACAAACAGGAAAACAGACGTCAAGCAAACAGACGCGCGCCGCAGCGTGCGGCATAATACTCGGGGCCGCGGTATTCGCAACGCAGAACTGCGCCCGTCGGCGCCCCAATCCCCACCCCCGTCCCGACGGGGGCCCATGCCTCTCCACCGGAATTCTCCCTTCGGTCGCGCCATCTCATCGACATTTGCACTGCCCGTCCTCAAAGAGGGCGGCCCTTCATCCCCAGAAAAGCAGCGCACCGCTGAAGAGCCCCGTGAAGAATCAACGGCAGAATCGGTCCAACAGCAACGGTCGTGTCCGTTACTGTAAATCCGTTGCCACAAGTCGGGGGCTTCCGGATTTGCAAAACCCAATTGGGGCTGACCCCTACAAATCATAGCTGCCCCCCTACTCGACTTTGCAAATCCCTGTTTCGGATGATCCCAGCAACAGAAATCCCAGGCCCGATGTGGGGCAGCGCTGCCGCTGTGGTGCCCCCTACGGAATTGGCCCCCTACTGCACACGTGAAACCCAAAGCCCCCTCCAGATCCTGCCCCCCACTGGGCTGTGGTCTCTACTTATGGCAACGAATGTACAGTACCCATCAACCGTCGGTGGCACCGGACGCCCCCCCGTACTGCACACGCCCCTCGAGGGGGCAGCAAAGGGCAGGGCTTGGCGGTGCGGTCGGTGCCGGTGCCCCGTGGGCTGGTCGCCCGCCAGCTCTGCCCGAACGGGCCGGTCACACGGGTGCCCCCCCTGTGTGACATTCCGTCTGGTTGTTGCTCCTTTACGGGGCCCTGGACAGTCACCCGTTCTTCCCTTCGCATGTTGCGTCGGGTCGCTTCGTTCTGTCGGCCGCTGCGGCCGGTGCTCTTGCTGGTGTCGTTTCCGCGTTCGCGGAGCCCAGTAATTGGTGTGTTGGGGCTGTGCTGAATGTGGCAGGATGTGCCGTTTGTGCGTCAGCGGTGCCCAATAATTGGCGTATTGAGGATGTGCTGGTTGTTGCCGGGGTTGTTTGACTGTTTTTGCTGTCCACACACCTCTGTCCACACCCCCCCCCTTGTGCATGAGCAGTTCAGTCGACGGCCGTAAAAACTGGGCACATGTGCTCTGCTCCCATGGGCACGGCGTATGCCCCTTTTCAAGTGCCAGCACTGGACTGCCCGTACTGTCCACTGGTCGTGCGCTGGCGAGCCGTGCAGGGACCCCCCCAGATGGGGTACGGTCCCAATAGAGTCCCATTAGAAGTGGGGGGCGGTGGGAGGCTGGGACCCAAAAGTTTGTGGAACAAAAGTGGCCCAACCAGATATCCCCATGGGAATGCCTCCTGCGCGCGGCAGGCGCCGCAGGGTAAGGGTCAGTAGCTGTGGGGTAATTCGCACCGCATTAACTTTCCTCAATTTTGCGCGAAGGAAGTAGCTCGAACGGGCACAATGGCAGGGCACACAACTCAAAACGGACAAAAATGTTGTGATAACCGCTCGCCATTCAACAGCTCGGGTCACAAAGGGTACAATTTCCCCTGTTCCATGATAATTACCCAAATTGCGTGCCGCAGGGGCCTCAGGATTAGCGTTCCCAATGGTAAAGATCGTTTTTCCCCACCATGGTCACTTGGTCTGGAGGGGAGGGGGGGGCTTCTCCTGCGGTTGTCAGCCGTTCTAATACATCCTTTCATAGAGTCCTACCGGTTCGAATCCCCACCGCTGTGAATCAACCGCGACCGGCGCGGCATGGGCCGTGTGCATTGGTCTCTCAAACGCACAGGAGTCATCTTCCAGAGCTCCGGCAAAGGGCTTGTCACTGGTTAGGGTTAGCCCCGGGCCAACACAGACGCAATTCAAGATGCGGAACCCGGCCCTACCCCGCGAATTCGGGCCGGAGACCAGATCCGTTTGTCGAGCCCCAGACCCACCGTGGACTTGGAAACAGGAGGGGGCGTTGGGGGGGGTAAAGGCATGTGAGCAGTCCGGTCTGCACAAGGCACAGAGCACTGTCCTGGCGGTCTGGAAACCCGGGCGGATACGCCGCAGAGGCCGAAGGTGGATCTCGCACTCCCTCTTCTGCACAAGGCAGCGGGCGTTTGGGTCGGGACGAGATCCCAACCCGACTTAAGTGCAGGAATGGCTCACCCCCGCCCACCCCCTGAGGCGTACAGTGAAGTGAGCCATTGCACATGCCCAGAGGGCGTCAGACGGTGTACTGAATGATGTTGGGGGGGGCGGGGGGGGCAGGAGGCGGGAATACCGGAGCTCATGGACGGAGCTCAAGTGCCCGGGACCCGTCACTGGGCCTCGGTTAGCGTCGCAGAGACGCGGCGGTGGACGACATATGTGAAGAGCACGACGCCCACGGTCCACACCCAACCTGCACACAAGCGGGGGGGCAGGGGGTGTGCCATGGCAACGCACATGCCCACGTGCGTTGGGGGTGTGACTGGAATGCGTAGCCGCCGAGGAGGCAAGCAGGCCTTTGCTTAGTGATACTGGGGGGGGGGGGGGGGTCAAATTGGCCCCCCCGGGATTTTGGCTGACCCACCCACCCACATCAGAAAATTTTTCCTCAGGAAAAAAATGAAATTTATCAAAGGGGCCTGAACTTGGGGGTCGATTTTAGGTACACAAACTTTTTTTTGGCCTCTGACCCCCCCCCCCCCCCCCCGGGTATAGTATCAACCAGCCACTAAGCAAAGGCCTGGAGGCGAGCGCCTGGTTGCAGGGGTGCAGTCAGTGGACTGCAAAGCGGCAGTTGAAGAAGGCTGTTGTGAAGGGGGTTGTCGATGGCCGCGCACAAGCAGGCGCAAAAATAGAAGCCGCGCGCTTGTGTGCCCATACTGGGGATGCACTCATACCGCCCGCGTGCCTACAGTTTCATTGCGATGCAAAACACTTCATTTTTTTTTTGAACGGATTAAATCGTACTGCATTCAATACCACAGGAATATTCTGGTTGTTTCTGACGGGGAATCGTCCAGAGGGACTGTGACACGGCGTCTCACGTGATACTTCTCAATTGAAGAAGGACAAGAAATATTCTGTTTGCAAAGAACAACAGTGAAATTCGCAGGATGCTCTCTACCACACTTGGTTGCGTTCTGCCTCTGCCCATGGGGACCCCAGAATGCCCAGCCCAGCTGCACGACCCCCCACTCCCGTAGTTCGAAAAAATCTCGGGCCACCTTTTTCATGGTGGGTATTGATTGAGGGCACAGAAAGCGTATATTTCAGGGCACTGTTTGCCGTTTTTGGATGCCGTGCGCCCGGTTTCGCGTTTATCCTTCGCACTTGTCAGTGGTGATGTTTGGTTGCCCGCTGAATGCTCTTCGACCTGAGTGTCTCAGCTGATGATGTCCTGCCTCGGGATTTTTGACACACGAATGAGAATCAAATGTGCAAGGGCAGGGATGCATTAGAAGAGGGGGGGGGGGGGGTCTGGGACCCATAAGGTTGTAAACCAAAAATGGCCCGACCAGATTTTGCCTCTTGTAAATTTCGTTTTTTCCCACGGTGGTCACTTTGGTCGAGGGGGGGGGGGGATCGTATGGTTGTCAGCCGTTCTAATACATCCCTGTGCCAGGAGTTGCTTGTAGAGACGTCTGCGCTATGTTCGAAGAAAGGCTGCCATGATGCATGTTTGCGACGCTTCGTCGCATACCGCTCGTGCTGTGTGGGCATGCGTACCTGCTCGCCCCCTGGCAGACGTAGCGGTTGGAGGTGCCTGAGCCACACCCCGACCCCCTCCCCAAGCTTCCACGAGGTACACGAGGGGGTCACAGTATGACCGGGTCCGCACCCCGCCACCCACAGAGCAGCAGCATCCCAGACAGACACCCGTCTGAATCCCCCTCCCCCTCTCCACAGACCGGCAGAGACTCAATCCGGGCAGGGGCATGGGCAGGAGCCCAGTGGCAAGCCCAGGGGCGTGGGCAGGGGCGCAGGTCTGGACCGAGGCAGTGGGCTGATCGGCGTTTGTCTGGGGTAGACCATTATGGCGTTGGGTTACGCGCGCAGAGTCTTGAGTGCCCGCCGAGGGGGCGCTCCTATGACGGCGCGCTGGCCCGCCTTGGCTGGTACCCCACTGAGTGGGTGTTCAAGTGCTGTTGGACTGAGGCAGTGGGCTACCCTCCACGCTTCTCCATGACCCTGCCACCCTCCACAATCCTCCGGCCCTGGCCCCTCTGCCGGCCTCAATGGGTCTGAAATGGCTGGGGCTTAGCGCTGGGCGCACATACCGATACTCGCGTAGAACTTGATGACCACCCACAATTTATTAAACATGAGGGCCACGATCAGATAGAACAGCATGGCATCCACACACGAGATCCCCCACAAGAAATACACCAGCTGGACAGAAAAGGATTGCTGCAACTTATCCGCGTCCTGGCCGGCGGCAGAGTCAAAGAGCCCCCCGAAGGCTGGGACGTAGTGCTCCCAGAACAGACCCCTGTAGGCGAGCAAGGACACAGCACGGGGCGTTCGCTATGCACCGGTAGGCTCGGCTCCGCGCCGCAAAATGAGGTGTTGGCGCGTTTGGTGACCTTGATCGATTAATCGTGCCGCATTCTCCCCGCACAGCAAAAGCAGAGTAACATCACCACTATGGAACACTGCAACATAACACAGCACAACACAACACCAACACAACACAACACCAACACAACACAACACCAACACCAACACAACACCAACACAACACAACACCACAGACTGCACTACACAACACAACACAACACCAAACAAAACAACAAACACAACACAGTACAACACGAAACATCACAACACACCACTACGCAGCACCACAAAACACTACACAATACAATACAACACTTACAATACACAACACAACACAACACAACACGCACCACACAACACAACATTTCATGATACAATACAACACGACACAACACAGCACTCCACTACACAGCAGCACAGCAGCACATCACGGCACAGCACAGCAGCACATCACGGCACAGCACAGCACAGCCAAGCGCAGCGTCGCACAGCCAGCACACGACGCAGCACGACGCAGCACACAGCATAGCACACCTGAAAAGCACAGCACACCACACCACAACACTACACCCCCGATACACTACGGCAGAACATAATATGACCTACACAGTACAACATTGCACCGCATACCAACACAACAATGCACAACACCGTCCCGCACCACACAGACCAGCCCATCACAGCAAACAGCCGCACACAGTACAGCATCGTGCTGAGCGCCCTCCCACTCATATATTCACATGCCTTGGAGCAGTGGCCCCACCGCACGGGCCTGGGCGGCGCACCTGATCCCCATCATGAGCGAGGCCACGACCGGCATCAGCCGCGCATACGTGACCGGGTTCATACTCATTTGGCAGCGAGTGCAGGGCCCCTGGACCCACGCCCAGAGTCTAGGCGTCTTTAGAGGACCTGCGGACAACGAGCGTGGGGCGTGGGCACTGCGGCGCGCACGTGCAGCGGGGCGCAGGGTCGCAACCCCCTCCCACCCCCAATTCGCTGAATCGGGGCAACGAATAGGGCTGCCCCCGTCCTGCAAGGCACGGGATCGGGCCGACCCCCTCCCTCCCTTGCGGGAACAACAGTAAAACGACTGCTGATGACGGAGACAGCGCCGCCTATTCTTCAGACAAGGGTGTTGCCCACGCGCGCACGCCCCGGAAGGACTAAAAGCAGTGGCACTACCAGTGCTCGGTCCACGAATGATTACGTGCACGCCGGGACAACGAGACGTGGCAAGAAGGGGCAGGACAGTTCTCAGCGTCCCCACACTTCCATCCCCAGCCCCAAATCACACAAAAAGCTGGATCTTGACGGGCAACCACAACACGGAACCGGCAAATCGCATGATTCCAAAAATTGCGGAAGCAACATTTCATGTTGCGTTGACCCGGGCGTTGCGCTTCCAACGCAGAGGCGGGGGATACGGACTCGGAGTGAATCGGGGGAGTCGGGCTCCGATTCCTCAGGTTCAGATGGTGAGCACGCAGGAGGTCGCACACCCGCCGAGTAAGTGATGACCACTCGCCTGTAGTAGAAATGAAAACCCATGGCGGCGCAGAACGCGAAAACCCCCAAGAAATCGGTGACCATGTCAACCTTCGATCCCGGAAGAAGGACGTAGTCTTCCTGGGACTGGTGCACGATCCCCATTGCGAAGTGAGACCTCGCCAGCACACCTGGGGGCAGCGCAGGCACGGCATGCAGGGGCACATGCGGAGCACGCATCAAGGGGGCGTTTTCGCACAGCGCGCGCACAGCGCCAATTATTACGGTGATTATCCGGGTAACAACCCTGAAAACCACGCACCTGCGGAATCATGCACAATCAATTCAAAACTCAAAAATTCAAACATCTGATGCTTGCCATGGGTCCCAGGAACCTAAATTCTGCCCCCTATAGCCCCGTCCACTGCAGCAGCCATTCAATGACGTCCTTTCAACCTTCTGAACTTACCGAACTCCCGGTGTTGGAGAACAGCCAACTTTTCGCACAGCGCGCGCACAGCGCGTGCACAGCGCACGGTACGCCCCCCAAAGGCATGCCGCTCCCTGTATCCCTCTGCCTGCCCTTTCGTCTTCATCGTCTTGTGCGCATACCCCCCTCCCCTGGCCTCCCGCATGTGTGCCCCTCCTTGGGCTCCTGTTGGCCCACTCGTTGTCCGTATCCCTTCTCCAGCCCCCGAACCCCAGGCCATTACATCGAGGCGCAGCGGGGCACACCATCCATGGCATCAAGGACTTGCCGCATGACCATGAAGAAGGCAGACAGCTGCAATCTGCAGGACATAAGTAGACCGCATAATTCACCCGACGCAACACAATCCCAAGTACTCGGACCCACGGATCATTCATGTGCTGCAGCGCGACACGCACATCTTCTACAGAACCCATTCTCCCTACCTTCACCCTGGCACTGCTCAGCTGGCATCACATCCGCATTCTGGGCGGGTCGGAGGGCTGGCTCGTTGTACAAACTTGGCACGGGGAGCAAATGAAATGCTCTGTGGTACAGGCAAACAAAAGAGGGGAAGGGGGGGCGTTGTTGTGGAATGCACCAGCAACGCCGGCCGGCCCAATCAGCCAGAGACTTGGCTGGCCCAACCGGATCTTTGGCACATTCCATGAAAACCTGAGGTGGTTCTTGTTCTTTGCGGTGGTGCTTAGTTTTGGGCTCAGCTCTTGCTCTTTTGGGGGGGGACAGCAACATTGGCTTGAGACTGCACCCACCTCTCAACCCGCGACCGAGCCCCTGTCTCCCACGACCATCAGCTTGGGTCGTTTGGCGTCCGTGACCACAAGAACTTCAGTAAGCAAGACAGCAGTCCGACGGGGTGGGCCGTGATCCGACCATGTTTGGCTGGTTCTCTGGATCCTCCCTGCCCTCAAGACATGGGCACAGTGTAATTCGAACAACCATCTGACGGGCAGGAGCGCGCGGCCCCGGTGTGCGAGTGCACTGTAAGTAGATCAGCTTGAGAGGGTGCGGGTTCGGGGGTGGGTGGGTGGGTAGAAAATATACTGCACACTGTGGAAGAGAGAGGCAGTGATGCCAAACTGGGGTTTCTGGGGAAACCCGGGTTCGTGACCCCGGGTATCACACCCCCACCAACTGCAAACTGCGCCATCGGTCCCATGGTGTACTGAGCTTTGGGACGCCCCAGCCGAGGGAATGCCCCATGTCAATCTGTTTTCGAAAGATAGTTCCGCCCGCGCTGCGTCGCCCCCAAGAGGCAGCGCAGCTTATTTTTTCTTTTTTTTTTTTTGGCTCAGACCAAGATGAGCTGGCGTAGCCTGCTCACTTCACAGTACTCGAGGTGACCCCTCGGGATCAAGGTTCAGGGCTGTCCAGCAACAAACAACAATAAAAAAAAAGCTCAAAAGCAAAAAAAAAAAAGAAAAAAACAGAAAAAAACAAATACAAAAAGAAAACGAACAACAAAAAAGAACAAAATGACAAATGAAACAAAAAGAAAATCAAAAACAAACACGATGATCCCACAAATGACTGTGGTAGCGAATCTGACACGTAGTGAGGATTAGCTGAGTCTGAAACCAGGTTATGCAGTGGGAGACTGCCACGCCCGTAGGCTTCCCAGTGTGCGCGAGGCAGCGCAAGAGGCAGCGCAGCTTTTGCAGCATTTGGCAGTGTAATGATGTCCACAGGAGCCGCAAGAATGGAACTCAGTGCTCGCTGCGCCGCACTTGGACAAGGGCGTGCCGCCACGAGGGGAAGGGTGGGTGGGCAACAAGACGCACCTGCCCAGAGATACATCGTTCTCCGCAAACGATGCCACAGGGAAGGAGCTCAGGTTGCCCTTAATGTCCTCGCAGCTGTCGGTCGAGGCGACAGCCTCCAGGTCAACATCCGCCTCCGATCCCCTGCGACGGCGCGGCTCGAGGGGGGAATCGTCCAGTCGGGGGGTGACGCTACGCACTGAAGCCTTGGACACCCCCACGGACGTGATGAGGAAGTAGACGGCCAGTAATGCGACCCAGGGGTGCAGGATGCTGATCTGACAGCAGAGGAGAGGCAGGCGTTGAGTGGACACTCGGAATCCCTTCAACTCATTCTACCTTTATGCCTTCGTGACCTTGGGCTTGAGGAGCTTCGTGCACTTCGCTATTGGGTCCCCGACAAAACACTTGGAAAATTGCAAGGTTTTCTTTTGATACCAAGTGAAAAGAACAAGTGCTTTTCCTCGGGAAAACGAAGAGGACATCACTACCGTCATTACCAAGATTTATACTTTTAGTTACGGCCAGTAATGCGACCCAGGGGTGCAGGATGCTGATCTGACAGCAGAGGAGAGGCAGGCGGGGGGGCGGGGCATGGAAGTGATGACAAGGGGATGGCAGGCAGGCCCCTGCCATGAGGAACGCCGGGCCCTTGTTCAAGACGTTGCAGCAATGACCGGAGCCCAGCCCTGCACCATCCTCCGCGTCCCACCCTCCACAAGCCTCCGTCCCCCTGGACCACCATCCACAACCCTCCAGGATTTGTTTTCCCTCTCTGCACCCCGTCGGCCCCCCTCTATTGCCACAGCTGAAGGAATGGTGAAAAACCGGTTACCCCATGGGACCTTGGCTTGTCTTAAACATGAGACTGTCTATGGACTGATTGATTGCTGTAAAAGAAACAAGGACCAAGTAGAATTCCTCTTGAAGCAGCGAATGGCAGCGGGAATTAGCCCCCCTGTACCGCCCTCCACACACAATGACCGGCAGCGGGAATTAGTCCCCCTGTACCACCCTCCACACACAATGACCACCCTCACAAACCCGTACCGTTACCAGCACAGGAATACATACAGTGACCGAATCAGTGGAGTGCCCTTTATTCCCGACGTCGGGTACAGAGATTAGGGTTCAGGGTTTGCGACGGCGAGGACCTGTGGTAATTGCCTTCGGCTCAGGGCATCAACCCACATGCATCAGGCAGGCAACACAGACAGTGGCAGACCCGATTCGGAGATATTACAGAAGGGTAGTGCTTCAGTCCCACAGTCTCCACCAAAAAGCTCGCGACGGGGTACGCGAAGAACAACAGAAAGGGGTCTGTCATCTGCAGTTTTGCTGGGAGCCGCAGCTGCGCCCCTGCCGTCTTCTTGGGGTCGGGGGTGATATGGGTGGCATTGAGGATGAACTCGACGACGCTGTCATTTGGGCGCAGACGCACCGCATAAAAGTACAGGAAGGCAACGAGGCACAGGACCGTCCAAAACAAAGTCGTCTTTTGGAAAGGGGTGGGCTCGGGCATGCAACCTACATGGATCCGGTTGCCATGGCTGCACAGAGGGAGAGAACACCACCAGCAGTGCCGGACTCGTGGTTAAAGCCATACACAAGCATTAAGCCCACGTGTACGCAGCTGTTCATGGGTGCCAGGTTAGGCTGTGCCCAGCCGTACGCCCCCCCCTCTCGTGTCCAACGAACGCCTTGTCCAACATGTCCGTTTGGACCGTAATTTGTTGGGACCTAATTAGGTTCCAGGTTAGGTACTGAATCGGTACCGAATGGTGTGTCCAACGAACACTCCTGTTCAGACCGTATTTTTTGAGGACTTCATTGTTCGGTGGACATGAGGGGGGGGGGGGGGGGTACATGGTTTTCTTGTCCACCTCTACACCACCAGCAAGCCCATGCGTACAAGGGCATACGCAGCTGGAAACCCAGCTGTACGCAATCGTACGCACGGCTATAACCGCAGGTTTTTAGAGTGTCCCTGCAGTCCACAGGTCCACAGGAATATATACATCATGGACTGCGTGGGCCAGGACTGCTTTTTTTCGTTCTGTGTAATCAAACACAGTGTTCGTTGAGCCCATATGCACAGCATAGCTATACTAGATGGCAATCTTGGGCCAAAGGTGTGCACTGTAAGGCGGTGTTGACCAAGTTCAGAGGAAACGTTCGGTGACAAACGGGCAGCAACAAGGTTGGAGCCCCCCCTTTGACCTACGGCAGCACTGGCTGCCCCCACACAGTCACACCGCATCCTATCCTCTGTTCCTAAGCTCTCATAGGGCCACATGGTGGATCCCACGGCCTAGAACACATGGACTATTGTGGCATGGACCCCAAGACTGAGAGAGATGTGTGTCCGGGCTGTTGCCTTGGCCGGAGGGCACCAATAAATCATCATCACAGACGGACAGTGTCCATCAATCACACATCCCTACCCAAAAAATATGAACCAGTTCTTAACTTCGGTCCAACCAAGTGGCTATTCAGGTGGTGGTTTCCATCTTAGGATGGTTTTTGACCCTTTGCCAGAGTGTGTTGTCTCAGCCCCAAGAAACGTGGATGATGGCTTGTACACACCATGAAAACTCTATTGATGTTGACTGTTTGGTTTCTTCTGAACTTGGATTTGATGGGGATGCCTTCTTCTGTGAAACTATGAAACAACATCCAATGATAGCTCATTTGCTAGGAGTTGGCATTCGAGGTAAGAGCACCAAGGAAAAGAAAAAAAGAACAAACCACATGAGCAAGAATGACCCGGGAGGCCAGAAAGCAGGGAGGGCGATGAACTAACATGAAATGCGGAAGCCCTGAAGCCTTTGGGGGAACACGGGCCCTAAACTGGGGAGGGAAAGAGGAGGGCACCAAAGGTACACCCACAACCACAGGAAGGGTAAGGCTGGCATCCACAGTACTGCCCAATACCAACACAGTGCTATGTTTCCACCGCACCTCTTCAGTAAGCGGAGCACCAGCTTCATGGATCCCATTTTGGTTTTGTAACTGGGGCACATGCTCTCTTGCCAACTTTCCTTAGTTGGTAAGTCTCAGGGCTCATTATCCATCGGAGTGGTGGCCACAAGAGGAGGGTGACTCTTACAATGGTAACATCCATTTTTCTCAATTTCCCCGGTCGTGTTGATTTGATGCATCACTACCACTCCATCATCACGAAAAACCGGTCATGCAAGATTTGCAATTGGTGCAATTATTGCGAGTCCCAGGTATACACGGCTGAAATGTCAATAGAAAGTGTATATGTTTTCATGTATGGTATATGACTTCCCCCCCCCACCACCACCAGCCCTCCTCTCTAGGGGCCGAAGCCCCCCCCCATGGACGGACCGTAGCTGTAAGGTCCCTTGGGGTGAATTTGCAAACATTATTGAGGCGAATAGGGTTAGAGTTGCCAACCAATCCACCCCAGGGATTGCTCCAGGCCACTTTTAATACCCCCCCCTCTTTGTCCAACGAACAACTAGGTCCTTCGAAAATACAGTCTGAACAAGAGCATTCGTTGGACACACCATTCGGTGTGCGCAACAATATCGTGAAACGTTGTAACACATCCTGAGGCACAAGATAGCCAGCCCATTCAAAGCACAATGCAATGGAGGCTTCCAATTAGCACTTTTCAGAGTAGAAGCCCTTGTTGCAGTCCCGCTTCATGCAGAAAATTTAAAATTGCTCCCCGGGCTTGGGGCCCTTCTTGGCACAGGCAGAAGTGGCAGCCCAATCCAGCTCAGGCACCTTTGGGGCAACAGATTTGATGGGACAGCACTGTCCTCCATCAGATCACAGTTTAGGGACAGGATGTTCTCAAAAACATGGCACAAACCCCAAACCCCACACCCTGCCTTGGCCCAAATCACGTCAAAGTGCCCATCAGTGTCACTATTGGAGTCACCGACACCACTTTATTGTTCTGCCCCATGATGTTTTCTTCTGCCCACATTGCGTACTCCCCATCCAACTCCCCTTTCAAAGTGCCGTTAAATCTAGGCTTGTCACAGGTCCTGTTGTTGAGGGACATCATTCCCTCGCATCCTGCTTTCCAAATTTACACCCATTAGTGCAAGATACATCACAACCACCCCTCATTTCCCCAATCCTTTAGCCTGAAACCTCAGTTCTGAAGCCCGGTACCTAATTAAGTATCTAATTCATTAGGTCCCCAAGAATTACAGTCCGAACGGATGGACGCAGCATTTGTTGGACACGGGGGGGGGGGGGGACCATGGTTCTTGGATACCACACTTTCCGTGGACAGACAACAAACAAACAAATGTGCCATTCAGAAATGCGATAGGCACTAACATACTCTTTTCCAGTCATTTTGTGCCTTCTAAAGCGTACCATGCACTGTGTCACAATTAAGATAATATTGCAAATATTGTGATCCATGATGAGTATTGCCTGCACCGCAACCACACATGCTCCCCGTTGCGCCCCTGCCTTTGTCCAAGCAACACCTATGTCATAGCAACACTGCGGGTTCCATCATTTGTTGCACCATTAATTTTGGCAGCTTGGTGCAAGTGTGTGTTGTGTTTGCTATGTGATACCTTCGTATTGAGTTGCCTTATGGCCATACTTGGTGTCACAGAAGCTTATCTGGCCATGATGGCATTCTTAGCATGTTTTCTCTTCAAACTATTGTTTGAGGGAAAATAATTGTCTTTTTTTTAAAAAAAAAACCATGAATAGGCTCCGTTTGCCACTTTTTCTGACATGTACATTTGAAATTGAAGAGCTGAACACGCACCATCAGGACCACACATACTTGCCGTGCCATCAAATTAGTACAATCCCTTCCAAGCAGGCCCAGAGGCCCAAAACAAAATGGAGGCAATAAAAACAGGACACACCAAAAAAAGCATTTCACCAACAGCCCTGAGCTGGCTGCCAGGCGTCGGCTGCCTTGCGCCAATCATCAATGGTGGTTGGTTGACCGTCATTTGACTGAGACAAATCCTTTATGAAAAAAGCAAGAAAGAGAATCTTCCCCCTTTTCACGACTTGCAAAGCCTCCAGTACCTTGGTGCATAACAGCTTGTGGGGGAATAAAGATACGTGGTGTGCGCATGGCACATGACGCATCCCCACCCAAACTCTCAGGACACTGGGGGAATCCTTGTACTGCGCGCTACTTTTAGACTATGTTCCCCCCGATGAGCCCCCAGGCACACCCCTTGGAAACGCCCTCACAATTAGGTGACCCAAACTGCCCCAGCTCAAGAAAGTTGTAAACTACCTTCCCTTCACATAACACACATCATGCACAACTGGAAAAGCCATGAACAGCGCATTGGTCGCCACCCTCAACAACACGCAAATGTCTTTTTGTTCACTTGTCAACCGGAAGGTTGAAGGCCCACAATTGTGCTGATTGGCTACATCACCCCTGCCTTCTCGGGGTCCCCATGGTGGGGAGAAATCGACGTAGAAAAAGAGTGGATGTGGTGAAAATGAGCCGAAAATGTGTGCAAAAAGGTAGCAATGGGTCAAACAAGGTGAAAATCCAAAAATGCCATTTCCCCAATACATCAGAACCAACTACCAGACGAAAAATGATGCCCAAAGTACCACAAAGTATGGGTTTCTACTGCGGCCAGACGCCCAAATAGTTGCACTGCACGCGCACTGCGCTGAAGGCGCCCCCACTGGCATGCAATAAACACAACATTTGCACAAAGATGGAGCCCAACCAGCTCCAGCAGCTGCGTCTGGCCACAGTCAAACAGTGAGCTGGTGTCATCAGGCAGTAAACTATACACAACTTTGGGAAGAAATCACATCTGTGTCTCCTTTCGCGATTTGTTGACCTGCCCACAGCCTCTCTGAGATGACTAAGAAACTAAGCAACCAGCGGAACTTAAGGTCTGCCTACGGTGTGGCCTGCGCAGTCACATTGACCGCATCCGTTCCCGTGGACATGACAGCAGCTGGCGACAGCGTCTGAGTGCTTCACCTTAGCACCTTAGCGAATTTCGGGTTCCAAACAGGCAAGAAGCAGCCAAACTGCTACTACAAAAGGCACATACAGACCAGGGCCCAGAAGCCACCACCTCACGGAAGAGCAGAAAAGCAACGCAGCAGTAACTACATGTTAAGATGCAGGTGCGGGGCAGCACCACAGGGTGAACGCGTGGCCAGGGCGGTCCGCAGTCTTGAAAAGAGAGAGAGAGAGAGAGAGAGAGAAACGAAGGCCTGGTGTTTTATCCCCTTGCGCAAGGACGGCGCAGGTCAGGGGAAACAATTGTGAATCGTGATCCTGCACTTACCCCACCCCCCTTGTCCAAGCAACTGTAAATGACCAGAAATTGATGGAACCAACGCCGAGTGTTGCTTGGACAGGGGTGTTGCTTACGCTCCGCAACTTGCGTGATACACGTGTAGACATGATGTACTATTCTGAAAACCAAGAGGCAAAACATGCTACAAATGCCCTGTTGGCCAACAAAGCTGCCTTGACACAAAATATGAACTTCATGCTTCTCAAAACCAAGGTATCAGACAGCACACATGCCACACAATCGAACGAATTGAAAAACGCACTGCCAAAATCAACGGTGCAAAAATTGACAGAACCAACGCCTAGTGTTGCTTGGACATAGGCGTTGCTTGGCCATAGAACAGCGGAATTTTCAGCGATAGGTCCCCACCGACAGACCTATGCCCTCATATGACAGGTATCACGCGGCGGAGCCGCGACACACATGGTCCGTGATGTCCAGCAAGGCGCCATCAGGCGCCGTCACAAATTGTCCCTTATGTCCAGCAAGGCGCCGTGAGGCGCCACCACAGGTGCGGATTCCAGGTCAGGACTCGGCCAGGTTTCAGAAACCCCCCCCCTCGACGCCTCTTCCCGCTCTCACTGACATCTGTACTACATTCGTCACTGTCACTGTCCGAGACCCTCCGCAACCGTGTGTCACTAACATCCGTGCTGTACAGCTCATCACCATCTGAGCTGGACAGGAAGTCCTTGCCCCCTGAAGACGACGGTGCGCTCGAGCTGCTGTCCGACCTCCCCCCTGAGTCAACCTCTGACCCAATCTCCAGGTCCGACGACTCCGCCATGGGCTCCAAGCCCAGGGCATCCCACTCGGTGACGCGGCGTCGCTTGGACAAGGGTAGCAGGTTACACGGGTGTAACTCCCTGCCCTGCCCCGCCAACTCATCGGCTGCTTCGTTGCCGGCCACTCCGAGGTGGGACGGCACCCACCGGACCTGCAGCATGTCCCCCGCCTCCCCCCGCAGCCAGTCAATGTGTTCCCACAAATCTCTGTGCCCCACCTCCCCTGTGGATGTTCGCCACCCATGTCTCTTCCATTTCTCTGTCCACACGGTAATGGCTTTGAAGATATACTCGGAGTCTACCACTATGGCCATGCGCTCCCCCTCCGTCCGACTTACCATGGCGTGTAGCACCCCTCGCAGCTCCCCCCTACTGATACTTTGCCGCTCATGTGCTGGCACATGTGCCCGGAAGTTGCAGCTGTGATGCTGCCCGAACCAAACCCCGTACCCACCCCCGCACCTGTTTCGCGGAGCCATCCGTGTACACCACCACCCAGCCCTCCCCCGACGTTTTCTGTAGCTCCGCCAGCAACGACTTCTTATGCTTTCCCCATTTTTCTTCCTTTAGTTTCAGCGGGTCGGCTCGCGCAGACGGCTGCTTGGCCGTCGTGGGTGCCTGGGGCGCCCTGTGGAACATTGTTTTGTGCTCTGCCCAACTGTGGAGCTGAGCTATCAGATGCCGAAGATCGGCTCGATTGCACGACATATTGCGTTCCCCCCTCCAGTTTTCCAGACCACCCACCCACAAAGCCACAAAGTCTTCCAAGGACATCGGCCTGTGCTGGTACTTCACCTCACAGCGCAGTTTCCACTGCGCACGCAGGCCAGCCCCGAGAACAAGGCCCTGCTTCGTCAGCAACGACAGCAGCGGTTCCTCCAGCAAAAGCCTGCTAGGTTCAACTGCTGCCCCCACCCCCTACGCCACACCAAATGCCTTTCCCACTGTGTCGAACATAAAAGCCGAGAAATAACATCGTTTCAACGTGTGGGCGTGGTCCTCCACCCGCCCGCACTGTGGACACAGCTTGCCCCCCAACCTTTCCATCCGTACCCCGACTGGCAGTTTCCGCCACACCACCCTCCGAATGAAGTCCGAATCCCATTCAGGCAGATGCAGGCGCCCAAAAACGTGCCAGACTTCCTTCGGTTGTCGTGCCTCGTGGCACGTTCGCTGCTGCATTGCCAACAGTGTGCGCCTCTTTGCCCACTGTGTGGGCCAATTATCCACAGGAGGAGACGCCAGGGGCGTAAAACTCGGGTCATACATACCCACCACCCCCACCGCCGAATCCACGTACACACTGCGCCATGTTGGCGCCACCGTTTCCAAAAACTGAGAGGGTATCACGGACCCCGAAATGAGGTCACACCAGCGCAACACTCCCTTGCGATGCAGCGCCGGAGAAAAGTACGTCAGCCAGTCCGTATTGCGAAAGAACACGCAATGCCACACCCCCAGGGACCACAGCTCATGAGGGGGGGGGGGGGGGCACCCCCCCCCGTCGGACCACTGAATAAGCCTTTGCTGCACCTTGCAGGAAGGTGGGTTTAGGGAGAGGTATAGGGGCCAGCTGTAGGTAGGGAAGGAACGCAGGCTCGAGTATCAAACCCACACGGTCGGCCCACCCCCGGAACGGACGCGCATGCTGTTCTGTTAGGCGTTGCTTGGCACAAGCAATGAAGAATGCGAAGCCTACACATGTTCGGCTTGGAAACCCTTCTTGCGATCGTACACCATGCGGAACAATTGCCACATGCTCACATGCTCACCACTTGAAGATGCCTTTGGCTGAGGCTTAGGGGCTGGTTCGGGTTAGGCGTTGCTGCGACAAAGGGGGGGGGAGGTAGACAAAGCCATGCTTCACGCGCGAGAAGCAGGTGTCACGCGACAGATTCCAGGCTGCATGGGGGGTAGGCTCCTCTCATCTTCAGCCCATGAGGCAATGGGCTGCACTTCGGGCCACAATGTGCACTTCAATAAGTTTAGTTCAGTTTCAGTCATGTTCCTCAGGGGAGAATAGCCCCGTTTGCGGGGGAATATCTGGCACAACTTGTGCCGATGCACATGTTGTGGTGACTGTGCTCCCGATGGATGTCCCGGCAAAAACGCCGGAAAGAAACCCAAATTATGATACAAAACATACAACATAATAAAACATGAAAAGTGCAAATGATCCCGTGCTCCGTCCTCCTCTTCATCCTGCAACGCTCCGAAAGGCTCCCTGATTGCCGGCGGTTTTGTCCCACGTTACGCATCCCATGTGCCTTACGCCAAGGATGCTGAAGACTATTGTACTATCGCTGATGCATGTGGGCCACAGACCAGGCGTGTTCCCCAAAGTGGCCAATAGCCTTGCCCCAGCCTTCTATATTACATTCTATATTAAGATGGACACTCTACATTAGTATGGACAAAAAAAGCGGAGGTTCTCCAGTCCAACTCCATTCATTTACACTGTACAATACGCTTGGACTCAGGCACAAGGATGACGACCGACCACGGAGTCAACACATCGCACAGCCCTTGTCCTGTGCCTTCCTCTCGTGACAATCCTGACAGCCCCAGACCTTGAACTCAGATTTCTTCCACTTCTTCCACTTCATCATGCACACGCAGCAGAGGTAGGACCCGCTGGAGGGTCGCCTACCGTACGCGCAATACGGTTCCCCGGGGTCCTCTGTGTGATACTTGACGTATTCATCGATCTTGATGTCACATTCCCTGCAATGGCGATGCAGCTCGAGGGGCTTCCCTTCGATGGTCGTGTAGGCATCGTCCGGCTTGGCATCGGTGGGCAATGCCTTCTTGAAGATGGTCGCAGGCAGGCCCCACACTTGCCCCCGGTCCCAGGGGCCCGGGTCCACCTGCAGGAGCCCTGTCACAGGGTCAACATGGGTCACTTTCAGCGTGGCATTGCCGTCTTTGCGGCTCCGATTGAACGCGAGCATGTAGACCAGCGATGTCTCGTGAAAATAATTGGGCTCGACGAAGCTGCTGCTGTAGGTGTCCCCGCCCTCGCGCGCCGGCATGACCAGGTCACCGATCCGCTTGCCGTGGAGGGGGTGGTCCTGGATGTCGTGGTGGTACTTTGTGTCTTGGTCGCCGTACGGCTTCAGCCGCACGACGTCGAAGGCGGCGAAGTCCTTGGCGGCCGCGGCGTACGTGGCGCAGCTGGCCTCCATCTTCTGCAGTGCTTCGGCGCGCTCCGCCTCGTACTCCTCATCGGTGAGCTTGGCCCGCCGGGCCTCCTCCTGCTCCCGCGCTGCCCGCACTGCCTCCCGTTGCTCCTGCCTTGCCTCTTCCTCCTGATGGAATGTGGGGCATGGAGGCATCCGATGTACGTTTGGTGGCGTGTGTCGTGGCATGGCATGTCGATTTGGCACGAGCTTTCTGACCCCCTGGTCCCCTGCCATCGACCCCAGTCCCTTGATTAGTGTCGCCGTCCGTCTTTATTCAACGCACCCCCCGTCCACCACCCACGCCAAAATAAGGGTTCCCTCCGGGGGGGGGGGGGGACTCCGCAGGTCCCAGGACGCCAACTACCCCCCCCCCCCCCCAAGGGGGGCCTCTGGCCAACGGTTAGTGGGGGGGGGGGGGGGTAGTTGGCGTCCAGAACCGAGGAGGGCCCCCCCCGGGGGGACCGCAGTTGCCACAACAGTTGTGCTACCTACATGGCACAGCATCGCACGTCTGCAAAGGAAGAGGCTGGATCACTGGTGTTAAAAACTCGTTCCTTGTTTTTTCCCCTCAGACTTACGGGTGCCTCGTAAGTGCTCGGTCGGAACGGACCGGTTCTGTGTGGCAGATAAAGTGCAACAGATCTCATCCCGGGAGGATGCACATGCCGTCACACGACGGCGGGGTGTATATTTGGACCTTGTGAACTGTCACCACCAGACCAAAAACTCGTTCCACAATGACGACAGAGGAAGCCCTCCTTGCCTGAGACACAGCGGATGCAACGGCAAGCGCCGGCTTCAACAACCAGACAACTGCCCCTCTTTATTTTCCCAAAATACGTTTTCACACTGTCTGCGGACAAACACCAGTCAATTTTCTCCAGGGAACCCAGTGCGCACACCCGGAAGTACCAAGCGGTGCATTTCCTGCGCCTTTGTGGCATACCCCCCTCGCCAACCCGAGATGTTCCGCCATTGTGCAGTGGAAATGCTTTCGCACATGCATTCAGGACCCATGGCCCAGGATGAAATGCTTTGTTTGAATGGAAGTGAATGTGACAAGTGTGAGGATGGTCGAAACCTTTTCTTGTCTACGGCGCGCCGCCTGCTCCTGTCTTCTCCATTGCTGCTGGCGTTTGTCTGAAGGCCGGAAGGGAGGCATTCTGCTTTCAAGACTGAAGAACTGCAGTCAGGGGTAAAGACGAGCACGAAAGCAGCAAGCGCCTAGTGTTGGCATACGACCCCATGCACCCATGCATGGGCCGGTGGAAACAGGTATGAACTGCCTGCCTAATGTCCTGTTTGCCCTGAACGAATGTATTGCGACACCCGTGGAGCAATCATCCACGATTGCTGAAAAGTTGCACATGCACCATTTACCTTTGGTCAACCAGTAAAAGCCAGTGCCATGAACAAGCACAGTGCTCATGCTCTGCTGGTTCACCAAGCAGTCGAATGCGCGCCAATGCATGCCCTGTTGTTACCCTTTACTGGGCAGCTGGGTCAGCAAAATGATGTGGGAAACTTTTTTGGTCAATGATGCAGCGCAACTGAAAATGTTGCAAATTTTAGCAAACTTCAAGTTCAAGTCTGCTTCAAGTGGTATATGCCGCTTCACAACCAGGTGGAGACCACCCAGTCCTCGGTACCTCCTTGTCGGTGCCTTTGTTTCCGGAGGCATTTGCTTGAGCATGGTGCTTATGTGGCAGCTTGCAACTGGTTTGGTTTGATGATGCTGAATTACGTTGATTTTCTCAAATTTCTGCACTGAACTAGACTACAAAACTGTGTCAACTGTTCGGGGACACCGAGGGCAGGGTGCGCGCTACACTAGCGTCCACTTCCCTCCACACTTGTCATCCATCCTTCTACTGCCATTGCACGGCTCCTTGCAAGTCTTCATGGGCTGGATGGCAGGGATGTGTGTGTCCCGGGGTCTGTCTGGGAGATGGCCCATGCAATTGCCCAACACCGTGTCCCATGCACTGCCCTGGCAAGTCAAAACAAGTTGCAAAAGTGCAGAGCAGGTTGCGAAGGTGGAGGATAATTTCAGGGCAGGAAAAAAGGGGTAATGAAGAAACAAATTTTGCACGATTGGTTGGAGGTAGTCACCTCCTCGTTGTTGCTACTTGCCGTATGCAATGGCGACACCTGTGGCAAGTGCAGTGAGGCAGAATTCAGTTAGGACCATGCAAATTCCCAATTTAAGAACCACCCTGGCCCCTGAAAGGCAGCATGCAAAATATGCGGAACAGGATTGCAAACTACTTGCCTTCTCGCCGTGTACCAGGGTCAACCTCAGCCACTGCTCCTGCAGCCACCATCTGCTCCATTTGCTGGAGGGGGAATGTTTGCCCGGCGCGCGCCCGGCGCGCTACCTTTCTATTAACTATCCCGACTTCAGCCCCAGATTTACCCTCCCATAGAGAAGCCCCCCAAGTAGACCACGTTGGACTGCACACCTTCCCTACAAAGCACATTGCATAATAAAGCAGGATCTGTGAATTCAGCAACGCCAACTGTCATTTGTAGTGTACTCAACAAACAACATTGGTCCCACAAGTGTGGGTGTCAATACATTCAGTACAATAGTGCTCCTTACACTCATCACAAACTGCGACGGTGGAGCGCCGTTGGCAACACAACACACACACTTCCGCCTCATCCTCTGCCTCATCTTGCGTGGCGGCCGAGTTGCTTTGGTCAGTTCAAACATGAGGCGGGACATGCTCCCATGGTCCATAGGGGGGGTGACGGACTTGCCTCCGGATGCAAAACTGTGTGAAATGCAACAAAATGCGGACTGACTGGTGCAACTCATTGGGGCCGCCACGCCACATGTTCCTAACCAAACCCCAATGCCACAACCGAGCAAACGGCTGCTCAATGCGTGCCTTGTACCACCCGTGCACATCATTGTAACATTGTTGGCGGGCTGTCAAAGTGCCATTCTTTCTTCCAATGAATGGCACAATGAGAAGAATCCGGCCTTTATAAGCACCATCATGGCCCCTAACTTCAAAATCAAAGAAATCACCTTGGGTACGAGAAGGTCCATACCCATCCCAAATCAAAACATCTGCTGATGTCCCGGGGGCCAAGGGGCAAATCCATATAATGTTGCCCAACATATCAACGGCAACAGTCACCTTGTAAACATGCGACGCATACTTAGGATTCCACAGGTCTGCACGCCGTATCCCGCCAATGGAACTGATGGGCATGGAGTCTGTGAAATGCGTCATAAAGAATGGAAAATGGTGACAATGGTTGAAAGGATTCAACTTGTCGGCCCATCGAATCTCTTGAACAACATGGTTAAGGTATTCAGGAATACCGGCGACACTCTGCCGCCAGGCAACCCCCGAACTACGCCACGAAACACAACGCAACGCAACGCAACGCAATTCAAAAGCATAACGAAGATTGTCCCGGTTTCCGCAATGGCACCGAAAGGTTGAAAGACCGCATGAAGCGTGGATTGTGAGTCCCTAACCCCAACTTGAGGGGCCACGCAACAAAGCGTGGATGGTGAGTCCCTAACCCCAACTCGAGGGGCCACGCAACAAAGCATGGATTGTGAGTCCCTAACCCCAACTCGAGGGGCCACGCAACAAAGCGTGGATTGTGAGTCCCTAACCCCAACTCGAGGGGCCACGCAACAAAGCGTGGATGGTGAGTTTCTAACCCCAACTCGAGGGGCCACGCAACAAAGCGTGGATGGTGAGTCCCTAACCCCAACTCGAGGGGCCACGCAACAAAGCGTGGATGGTGAGTCCCTAACCCCAACTCGAGGGGCCACGCAACAAAGCGTTGATGGTGAGTCCCTAACCCCAACTCGAGGGGCCACGCAACAAAGCGTGGATGGTGAGTCCCTAACCCCAACTCGAGGGGCCACGCAACAAAGCGTGGATGGTGAGTCCCTAACCCCAACTCGAGGGGCCACGCAACAAAGCGTGGATTGTGAGTCCCTAACCCCAACTTGAGGGGCCACGCAACAAAGCATGGATTGTGAGTCCCTAACCCCAACTTGAGGGGCCACGCAACAAAGCGTGGATGGTGAGTCCCTAACCCCAACTCGAGGGGCCACGCAACAAAGCGTGGATGGTGAGTCCCTAACCCCAACTCGAGGGGCCACGCAACAAAGCGTGGATGGTGAGTCCCTAACCCCAACTCGAGGGGCCACGCAACAAAGCGTGGATGGTGAGTCCCTAACCCCAATTCGAGGGGCCACGCAACAAAGCGTGGATGGCGAGTCCCTAACCTCAACTCGAGGGGCCACGCAACAAAGCGTGGATTGTGAGTCCCTAACCCCAACTCGAGGGGCCACACAACAAAGCGTGGATGGTGAGTCCCTAACCCCAACTCGAGGGGCCACGCAACAAAGCGTGGATTGTGAGTCCCTAACCCCAACTCGAGGTGCCACGCAACAAAGCTTGGATGGTGAGTCCCTAACCCCAACTCGAGGGGCCACGCAACAAAGCGTGGATGGTGAGTCCCTAACCCCAACTCGAGGGGCCACGCAACAAAGCGTGGATGGTGAGTCCCTAGCCCCAACTCGAGGGGCCACGCAACAAAGCGTGGACTGTGAGTCCCTAACCCCAACTCGAGGGGCCACGCAACAAAGCGTGGATTGTGAGTCCCTAACCCCAACTCGAGGGGCCACGCAACAAAGCATGGATGGTGAGTCCCTAACCCCAACTCGAGGGGCCACGCAACAAAGCGTGGATTGTGAGTCCCTAACCCCAACTCGAGGGGCCACGCAACAAAGCGTGGATTGTGAGTCCCTAACCCCAACTCGAGGGGCCACACTACAAAGCGTGGATGGTGAGTCCCTAACCCCAACTCGAGGGGCCACGCAACAAAGCGTGCATTGTGAGTCCCTAACCCCAACTCGAGGGGCCATGCAACAAAGCGTGGATTGTGAGTCCCTAACCCCAACTCGAGGGGCCACGCAGCAAAGCGTGGATGGTGAGTCCCTAACCCCAACTCGAGGGGCCACGCAACAAAGCGTGGATTGTGAGTCCCTAACCCCAACTCGAGGGGCCAGGCAACAAAGCGTGGATGGTGAGTCCCTAACCCCAACTCGAGGGGCCACGCAACAAAGCGTGGATGGTGAGTCCCTAACCCCAACTCGAGGGGCCACGCAACAAAGCGTGGATTGTGAGTTCCTAACCCCAACTCGAGGGGCCACGCAACAAAGCGTGGATGGTGAGTCCCTAACCCCAACTCGAGGGGCCACGCAACAAAGCGTGGATGGTGAGTCCCTAACCCCAACTCGAGGGGCCACGCAACAAAGCTTGGATGGTGAGTCCCTAACCCCAACTCGAGGGGCCACGCAACAAAGCGTGGATGGTGAGTTCCGAACCCCAACTCGAGGGGCCACGCAACAAAGCGTGGATTGTGAGTCCCTAACCCCAACTCGAGGGGCCACGCAACAAAGCGTGGATGGTGAGTCCCTAACCCCAACTCGAGGGGCCACACAACAAAGCGTGGATTGTGAGTCCCTAACCCCAACTCGAGGGGCCACGCAACAAAGCGTGGATTGTGAGTCCCTAACCCCAACTCGAGGGGCCACGCAACAAAGCGTGGATGGTGAGTCCCTAACCCCAACTCGAGGGGCCACGCAACAAAGCGTTGATGGTGAGTCCCTAACCCCAACTCGAGGGGCCACGCAACAAAGCGTGGATTGTGAGTCCCTAACCCCAACTCGAGGGGCCACGCAACAAAGCGTGGATGGTGAGTCCCTAACCCCAACTCGAGGGGCCACGCAACAAAGCGTGGATTGTGAGTCCCTAACCCCAACTCGAGGGGCCACGCAACAAAGCGTGGATGGTGAGTCCCTAACCCCAACTCGAGGGGCCACGCAACAAAGCGTGGATGGTGAGTCCCTAACCCCAACTCGAGGGGCCACGCAACAAAGCGTTGATGGTGAGTCCCTAACCCCAACTCGAGGGGCCACGCAACAAGGCTTGGATTGTGAGTCCCTAACCCCAACTCGAGGGGCCACGCAACAAAGCGTGGATTGTGAGTCCCTAACCCCAACTCGAGGGGCCACGCAACAAAGCGTGGATTGTGAGTCCCTAACCCCAACTCGAGGGGCCACGCAACAAAGCGTGGATGGTGAGTCCCTAACCCCAACTCGAGGGGCCACGCAGCAAAGCGTGGATTGTGAGTCCCTAACCCCAACTCGAGGGGCCACGCAACAAAGCGTGGATTGTGAGTCCCTAACCCCAACTCGAGGGGCCACGCAACAAAGCGTGGATGGTGAGTCCCTAACCCCAACTCGAGGGGCCACGCAACAAAGCGTGGATGGTGAGTCCCTAACCCCAACTCGAGGGGCCACGCAACAAAGCGTGGATTGTGAGTTCCTAACCCCAACTCGAGGGGCCACGCAACAAAGCGTGGATGGTGAGTCCCTAACCCCAACTCGAGGGGCCACGCAACAAAGCGTGGATGGTGAGTCCCTAACCCCAACTCGAGGGGCCACGCAACAAAGCTTGGATGGTGAGTCCCTAACCCCAACTCGAGGGGCCACGCAACAAAGCGTGGATGGTGAGTCCCTAACCCCAACTTGAGGGGCCACGCAACAAAGCGTGGATTGTGAGTCCCTAACCCCAACTCGAGGGGCCACGCAACAAAGCGTGGATGGTGAGTCCCTAGCCCCAACTCGAGGGGCCACGCAGCAAAGCGTGGATTGTGAGTCCCTAACCCCAACTCGAGGGGCCACGCAACAAAGCGTGGATTGTGAGTTCCTAACCCCAACTCGAGGGGCCACGCAACAAAGCGTGGATGGTGAGTCCCTAACCCCAACTCGAGGGGCCACGCAACAAAGCGTGGATGGTGAGTCCCTAACCCCAACTCGAGGGGCCACGCAACAAAGCTTGGATGGTGAGTCCCTAACCCCAACTCGAGGGGCCACGCAACAAAGCGTGGATGGTGAGTTCCGAACCCCAACTCGAGGGGCCACGCAACAAAGCGTGGATTGTGAGTCCCTAACCCCAACTCGAGGGGCCACGCAACAAAGCGTGGATGGTGAGTCCCTAACCCCAACTCGAGGGGCCACACAACAAAGCGTGGATTGTGAGTCCCTAACCCCAACTCGAGGGGCCACGCAACAAAGCGTGGATTGTGAGTCCCTAACCCCAACTCGAGGGGCCACGCAACAAAGCGTGGATGGTGAGTCCCTAACCCCAACTCGAGGGGCCACGCAACAAAGCGTTGATGGTGAGTCCCTAACCCCAACTCGAGGGGCCACGCAACAAAGCGTGGATTGTGAGTCCCTAACCCCAACTCGAGGGGCCACGCAACAAAGCGTGGATGGTGAGTCCCTAACCCCAACTCGAGGGGCCACGCAACAAAGCGTGGATTGTGAGTCCCTAACCCCAACTCGAGGGGCCACGCAACAAAGCGTGGATGGTGAGTCCCTAACCCCAACTCGAGGGGCCACGCAACAAAGCGTGGATGGTGAGTCCCTAACCCCAACTCGAGGGGCCACGCAACAAAGCGTTGATGGTGAGTCCCTAACCCCAACTCGAGGGGCCACGCAACAAGGCTTGGATTGTGAGTCCCTAACCCCAACTCGAGGGGCCACGCAACAAAGCGTGGATTGTGAGTCCCTAACCCCAACTCGAGGGGCCACGCAACAAAGCGTGGATTGTGAGTCCCTAACCCCAACTCGAGGGGCCACGCAACAAAGCGTGGATGGTGAGTCCCTAACCCCAACTCGAGGGGCCACGCAGCAAAGCGTGGATTGTGAGTCCCTAACCCCAACTCGAGGGGCCACGCAACAAAGCGTGGATTGTGAGTCCCTAACCCCAACTCGAGGGGCCACGCAACAAAGCGTGGATGGTGAGTCCCTAACCCCAACTCGAGGGGCCACGCAACAAAGCGTGGATGGTGAGTCCCTAACCCCAACTCGAGGGGCCACGCAACAAAGCGTGGATTGTGAGTTCCTAACCCCAACTCGAGGGGCCACGCAACAAAGCGTGGATGGTGAGTCCCTAACCCCAACTCGAGGGGCCACGCAACAAAGCGTGGATGGTGAGTCCCTAACCCCAACTCGAGGGGCCACGCAACAAAGCTTGGATGGTGAGTCCCTAACCCCAACTCGAGGGGCCACGCAACAAAGCGTGGATGGTGAGTCCCTAACCCCAACTTGAGGGGCCACGCAACAAAGCGTGGATTGTGAGTCCCTAACCCCAACTCGAGGGGCCACGCAACAAAGCGTGGATGGTGAGTCCCTAGCCCCAACTCGAGGGGCCACGCAGCAAAGCGTGGATTGTGAGTCCCTAACCCCAACTCGAGGGGCCACGCAACAAAGCGTGGATTGTGAGTCCCTAACCCCAACTCGAGGGGCCACGCAACAAAGCGTGGATGGTGAGTCCCTAACCCCAACTCGAGGGGCCACGCAACAAAGCGTGGATTGTGAGTTCCTAACCCCAACTCGAGGGGCCACGCAACAAAGCGTGGATGGTGAGTCCCTAACCCCAACTCGAGGGGCCACGCAACAAAGCGTGGATTGTGAGTCCCTAACCCCAACTCGAGGGGCCACGCAACAAAGCGTGGATGGTGAGTCCCTAACCCCAACTCGAGGGGCCACGCAACAAAGCGTGGATGGTGAGTCCCTAACCCCAACTCGAGGGGCCACGCAACAAAGCGTGGATTGTGAGTCCCTAACCCCAACTCGAGGGGCCATGCAACAAAGCGTGGATGGTGAGTCCCTAACCCCAACTCGAGGGGCCACGCAACAAAGCGTGGATTGTGAGTCCCTAACCCCAACTCGAGGGGCCACGCAACAAAGCGTGGATTGTGAGTCCCTAACCCCAACTCGAGGGGCCACGCAACAAAGCGTGGATGGTGAGTCCCTAACCCCAACTCGAGGGGCCACGCAACAAGGCTTGGATTGTGAGTCCCTAACCCCAACTCGAGGGGCCATGCAACAAAGCGTGGATTGTGAGTCCCTAACCCCAACTCGAGGGGCCACGCAACAAAGCGTGGATGGTGAGTCCCTAACCCCAACTCGAGGGGCCACGCAACAAAGCTTGGATGGTGAGTCCCTAACCCCAACTCGAGGGGCCACGCAACAAAGCCTGGATTGTGAGTTCCTAACCCCAACTCGAGGGGCCATGCAACAAAGCGTGGATGGTGAGTCCCTAACCCCAACTCGGGGGGCCACGCAACAAAGCTTGGATGGTGAGTCCCTAACCCCAACTCGAGGGGCCACGCAACAAAGCGTGGATGGTGAGTCCCTAACCCCAACTCGAGGGGCCACGCAACAAAGCGTGGATGGTGAGTCCCTAACCCCAACTCGAGGGGCCACGCAACAAAGCGTGGATGGTGAGTCCCTAACCTCAACTCGAGGGGCCACGCAACAAAGCGTGGATGGTGAGTCCCTAACCCCAACTCGAGGGGCCACGCAACAAAGCGTGGATGGTGAGTCCCTAACCCCAACTCGAGGGGCCACGCAACATAGCATGGATTGTGAGTCCCTAACCCCAACTCGAGGGACCACGCAACAAAGCGTGGATGGTGAGTCCCTAACCCCAACTCGAGGGGCCACGCAACAAAGCGTTGATGGTGAGTCCCTTACCCCAACTCGAGGGGCCACGCAACAAAGCGTGGATTGTGAGTCCCTAACCCCAACTCGAGGGGCCATGCAACAAAGCGTGGATGGTGAGTCCCTAACCCCAACTCGAGGGGCCACGCAACAAAGCGTGGATTGTGAGTCCCTAACCCCAACTCGAGGGGCCACGCAACAAAGCGTGGATTGGGAGTCCCTGAGCCCAATTCCAGGGGCCACACAACAAAGCGTGGATGGTGAGTCCCTAACCCCAACTCGAGGAGCCACGCAACAAAGCGTGGATGGTGAGTCCCTAACCCCAACTCGAGGGGCCACGCAACAAAGCGTGGATTGTGAGTCCCTAACCCCAACTCGAGGGACCACGCAACATAGCATGGATTGTGAGTCCCTAACCCCAACTCGAGGGGCCACGCAACAAAGCGTGGATGGTGAGTCCCTAACCCCAACTCGAGGGGCCGTGCAACAAAGCGTTGATGGTGAGTCCCTAACCCCAACTCGAGGGGCCACGCAACAAAGCGTGGATTGTGAGTCCCTAACCCCAACTCGAGGGGCCATGCAACAAAGCGTGGATGGTGAGTCCCTAACCCCAACTCGAGGGGCCACGCAACAAAGCGTGGATGGTGAGTCCCTAACCCCAACTCGAGGGGCCACGCAACAAAGCGTGGATGGTGAGTCCCTAACCCCAACTCGAGGGGCCACGCAACAAAGCGTGGATGGTGAGTCCCTAACCCCAACTCGAGGGGCCACGCAACAAAGCATGGATTGTGAGTCCCTAACCCCAACTCGAGGGGCCACGCAACAAAGCGTGGATTGTGAGTCCCTAACCCCAACTCGAGGGGCCACGCAACAAAGCGTGGATTGTTAGTCCCTAACCCCAACTCGAGGGGCCACGCAACAAAGCGTGGATGGTGAGTCCCTAACCCCAACTCGAGGGGCCACGCAACAAAGCGTGGATGGTGAGTCCCTAACCCCAACTCGAGGGGCCATGCAACAAAGCGTGGATTGTGAGTCCCTAACCCCAACTCGAGGGGCCACGCAGCAAAGCGTGGATGGTGAGTCCCTAACCCCAACTCGAGGGGCCATGCAACAAAGCGTGGATTGTGAGTCCCTAACCCCAACTCGAGGGGCCACGCAGCAAAGCGTGGATTGTGAGTCCCTAACCCCAACTCGAGGGGCCACGCAACAAAGCGTGGATTGTGAGTCCCTAACCCCAACTCGAGGGGCCATGCAACAAAGCGTGGATGGTGAGTCCCTAACCCCAACTCGAGGGGCCACGCAACAAAGCGTGGATGGTGAGTCCCTAACCCCAACTCGAGGGGCCACGCAACAAAGCGTGGATTGTGAGTTCCTAACCCCAACTCGAGGGGCCACGCAACAAAGCGTGGATTGTGAGTCCCTAACCCCAACTCGAGGGGCCACGCAGCAAAGCGTGGATGGTGAGTCCCTAACCCCAACTCGAGGTGCCACGCAACAAAGCGTGGATTGTGAGTCCCTAACCCCAACTCGAGAGGCCACACAACAAAGCGTGGATTGTGAGTCCCTAACCCCAACTCGAGGGGCCACGCAACAAAGCATGGATTGTGAGTCCCTAACCCCAACTCGAATGGCCACGCAACAAAGCGTGGATGGTGAGTTCCTAACCCCAACTCGAGGGGCCACGCAACAAAGCGTGGATGGTGAGTCCCTAACCCCAACTCGAGGGGCCACGCAACAAAGCGTGGATGGTGAGTCCCTAACCCCAACTCGAGGGGCCACGCAACAAAGCATGGATTGTGAGTTTCTAACCCCAACTCGAGGGGCCATGCAACAAAGCGTGGATTGTGAGTCCCTAACCCCAACTCGAGGGGCCACGCAACAAAGCGTGGATGGTGAGTCCCTAACCCCAACTCGAGGGGCCACGCAACAAAGCTTGGATGGTGAGTCCCCAACCCCAACTCGAGGGGCCACGCAACAAAGCGTGGATTGTGAGTCCCTAACCCCAACTCGAGGGACCACGCAATAAAGCCTGGATTGTGAGTCCCTAACCCCAACTCGAGGGGCCATGCAACAAAGCGTGGATTGTGAGTCCCTAACCCCAACTCGAGGGGCCACGCAACAAAGCGTGGATGGTGAGTCCCTAACCCCAACTCGAGGGGCCACGCAACAAAGCGTGGATGGTGAGTCCCTAACCCCAACTCGAGGGGCCACGCAACAAAGCGTGGATTGTGAGTCCCTAACCCCAACTCGAGGGGCCACGCAACAAAGCGTGGATGGTGAGTCCCTAACCCCAACTCCAGGGGCCACGCAACAAAGCGTGGATGGTGAGTCCCTAACCCCAACTCGAGGGGCCACGCAACAAAGCGTGGATGGTGAGTCCCTAACCCCAACTCGAGGGGCCACGCAACAAAGCGTGGATGGTGAGTCCCTAACCCCAACTCGAGGGGCCACGCAACAAAGCGTGGATGGTGAGTCCCTAACCCCAACTCGAGGGGCCACGCAACAAAGCGTGGATTGTGACTTTCTAACCCCAACTCGAGGGGCCATGCAACAAAGCGTGGATGGTGAGTCCCTAACCCCAACTCGAGGGGCCACGCAACAAAGCGTGGATGGTGAGTCCCTAACCCCAACTCGAGGGGCCACGCAACAAAGCTTGGATGGTGAGTCCCTAACCCCAACTCGAGGGGCCACGCAACAAAGCGTGGATTGTGAGTCCCTAACCCCAACTCGAGGGGCCACACTACAAAGCGTGGATTGTGAGTCCCTAATCCCAACTCGAGGGGCCACGCAACAAAGCGTGGATGGTGAGTCCCTAACCCCAACTCGAGGGGCCACGCAACAAAGCGTGGATTGTGAGTCCCTAACCCCAACTCGAGGGGCCACGCAACAAAGCCTGGATTGTGAGTCCCTAACCCCAACTCGAGGGGCCACGCAACAAAGCGTGGATGGTGAGTCCCTAACCCCAACTCCAGGGGCCACGCAACAAAGCGTGGATGGTGAGTCCCTAACCCCAACTCGAGGGGCCACGCAACAAAGCCTGGATTGTGAGTCCCTAACCCCAACTCGAGGGGCCACGCAACAAAGCGTGGATGGTGAGTCCCTAACCCCAACTCGAGGGGCCACGCAACAAAGCGTGGATTGTGAGTTTCTAACCCCAACTCGAGGGGCCATGCAACAAAGCGTGGATGGTGAGTCCCTAACCCCAACTCGAGGGGCCACGCAACAAAGCGTGGATGGTGAGTCCCTAACCCCAACTCGAGGGGCCACGCAACAAAGCTTGGATGGTGAGTCCCTAACCCCAACTCGAGGGGCCACGCAACAAAGCGTGGATGGTGAGTCCCTAACCCCAACTCGAGGGGCCACACTACAAAGCGTGGATTGTGAGTCCCTAACCCCAACTCGAGGGGCCACGCAACAAAGCGTGGATGGTGAGTCCCTAACCCCAACTCGAGGGGCCACGCAACAAAGCGTGGATTGTGAGTCCCTAACCCCAACTCGAGGGGCCACGCAACAAAGCCTGGATTGTGAGTCCCTAACCCCAACTCGAGGGGCCACGCAACAAAGCGTGGATTGTGAGTCCCTAACCCCAACTCCAGGGGCCACGCAACAAAGCGTGGATGGTGAGTCCCTAACCCCAACTCGAGGGGCCACGCAACAAAGCGTGGATGGTGAGTCCCTAACCCCAACTCGAGGGGCCACGCAACAAAGCGTGGATTGTGAGTCCCTAACCCCAACTCCAGGGGCCACGCAACAAAGCGTGGATGGTGAGTCCCTAACCCCAACTCGAGGGGCCACGCAACAAAGCGTGGATTGTGAGTTCCTAACCCCAACTCGAGGGGCCACGCAACAAAGCGTGGATTGTGAGTCCCTAACCCCAACTCGAGGGGCCACGCAACAAAGCGTGGATGGTGAGTCCCTAACCCCAACTCGAGGGGCCACGCAACAAAGCTTGGATGGTGAGTCCCTAACCCCAACTGGAGGGGCCACGCAACAAAGCGTGGATTGTGAGTCCCTAACCCCAACTCGAGGGGCCACGCAACAAAGCCTGGATTGTGAGTCCCTAACCCCAACTCGAGGGGCCACGCAACAAAGCGTGGATGGTGAGTCCCTAACCCCAAATCGAGGGGCCACGCAACAAAGCGTGGATTGTGAGTCCCTAACCCCAACTCGAGGGGCCACGCAACAAAGCTTGGATGGTGAGTCCCTAACCCCAACTCGAGGGGCCACGCAACAAAGCGTGGATGGTGAGTCCCTAACCCCAACTCGAGGGGCCACGCAACAAAGCGTGGATGGTGAGTCCCTAACCCCAACTCGAGGGGCCACGCAACAAAGCTTGGATGGTGAGTCCCTAACCCCAACTCGAGGGGCCACGCAACAAAGTGTGGATTGTGAGTCCCTAACCCCAACTCGAGGGGCCACGCAACAAAGCGTGGATTGTGAGTCCCTAACCCCAACTCGAGGGGCCACGCAACAAAGCGTGGATGGTGAGTCCCTAACCCCAACTCGAGGGGCCACGCAACAAAGCGTGGATTGTGAGTCCCTAACCCCAACTCGAGGGGCCACGCAGCAAAGCGTGGATTGTGAGTCCCTAACCCCAACTCGAGGGGCCACGCAACAAAGCGTGGATGGTGACCCCCTAACCCCAACTCGAGGGGCCACGCAACAAAGCGTGGATGGTGAGTCCCTAGCCCCAACTCGAGGGGCCACGCAACAAAGCGTGGATTGTGAGTCCCTAACCCCAACTCGAGGGGCCACGCAACAAAGCGTGGATGGTGAGTCCCTAACCCCAACTCGAGGGGCCACGCAACAAAGCTTGGATGGTGAGTCCCTAACCCCAACTCGAGGGGCCACGCAACAAAGCGTGGATGGTGAGTCCCTAACCCCAACTCGAGGGGCCACGCAACAAAGCGTGGATTGTGAGTCCCTAACCCCAACTCGAGGGGCCACGCAACAAAGCGTGGATGGTGAGTCCCTAACCCCAACTCGAGGGGCCACGCAACAAAGCTTGGATGGTGAGTCCCTAACCCCAACTCGAGGGGCCACGCAACAAAGCGTGGATTGTGAGTCCCTAACCCCAACTCGAGGGGCCACGCAACAAAGCGTGGATTGTGAGTCCCTAACCCCAACTCGAGGGGCCACGCAACAAAGCGTGGATGGTGAGTCCCTAACCCCAACTCGAGGGGCCACGCAACAAAGCGTGGATTGTGAGTCCCTAACCCCAACTCGAGGGGCCACGCAACAAAGCGTGGATGGTGAGTCCCTAACCCCAACTCGAGGGGCCACGCAACAAAGCGTGGATTGTGAGTTCCTAACCCCAACTCGAGGGGCCACGCAACAAAGCGTTGATGGTGAGTCCCTAACCCCAACTCGAGGGGCCACGCAACAAAGCGTGGATGGTGAGTCCCTAACCCCAACTCGAGGGGCCACGCAACAAAGCTTGGATGGTGAGTCCCTAACCCCAACTCGAGGGGCCACGCAACAAAGCGTGGATTGTGAGTCCCTAACCCCAACTCGAGGGGCCACGCAACAAAGCCTGGATTGTGAGTTCCTAACCCCAACTCGAGGGGCCACGCAACAAAGCGTGGATGGTGAGTCCCTAACCCCAACTCGAGGGGCCACGCAACAAAGCGTGGATGGTGAGTCCCTAACCCCAACTCGAGGGGCCATGCAACAAAGCGTGGATGGTGAGTCCCTAACCCCAACTCGAGGGGCCACGCAACAAAGCGTGGATTGTGAGTCCCTAACCCCAACTCGAGGGGCCACGCAACAAAGCGTGGATGGTGAGTCCCTAACCCCAACTCGAGGGGCCACGCAACAAAGCTTGGATGGTGAGTCCCTAACCCCAACTCGAGGGGCCACGCAACAAAGCGTGGATGGTGAGTCCCTAACCCCAACTCGAGGGGCCACGCAACAAAGCGTGGATTGTGAGTCCCTAACCCCAACTCGAGGGGCCACGCAACAAAGCGTGGATGGTGAGTCCCTAACCCCAACTCGAGGGGCCACGCAACAAAGCTTGGATGGTGAGTCCCTAACCCCAACTCGAGGGGCCACGCAACAAAGCGTGGATTGTGAGTCCCTAACCCCAACTCGAGGGGCCACGCAACAAAGCGTGGATGATGAGTCCCTAACCCCAACTCGAGGGGCCACGCAACAAAGCGTGGATGGTGAGTCCCTAACCCCAACTTTAGGGGCCACGCAACAAAGCGTGGATTGTGAGTCCCTAACCCCAACTCGAGGGGCCACGCAACAAAGCGTGGATGGTGAGTCCCTAACCCCAACTCGAGGGGCCACGCAACAAAGCGTGGATTGTGAGTTCCTAACCCCAACTCGAGGGGCCACGCAACAAAGCGTTGATGGTGAGTCCCTAACCCCAACTCGAGGGGCCACGCAACAAAGCGTGGATGGTGAGTCCCTAACCCCAACTCGAGGGGCCACGCAACAAAGCTTGGATGGTGAGTCCCTAACCCCAACTCGAGGGGCCACGCAACAAAGCGTGGATTGTGAGTCCCTAACCCCAACTCGAGGGGCCACGCAACAAAGCCTGGATTGTGAGTTCCTAACCCCAACTCGAGGGGCCACGCAACAAAGCGTGGATGGTGAGTCCCTAACCCCAACTCGAGGGGCCACGCAACAAAGCGTGGATGGTGAGTCCCTAACCCCAACTCGAGGGGCCATGCAACAAAGCGTGGATGGTGAGTCCCTAACCCCAACTCGGGGGGCCACGCAACAAAGCTTGGATGGTGAGTCCCTAACCCCAACTCGAGGGGCCACGCAACAAAGCGTGGATGGTGAGTCCCTAACCCCAACTCGAGGGGCCACGCAATGAAGCGTGGATTGTGAGTCCCTAACCCCAACTTGAGGGGCCACGCAACAAAGCGTGGATGGTGAGTCCCTAACCCCAACTCGAGGGGCCACGCAACAAAGCGTGGATGGTGAGTCCCTAACCCCAACTCGAGGGGCCACGCAACAAAGCGTTGATGGTGAGTCCCTAACCCCGACTCGAGGGGCCACGCAACAAAGCGTGGATTGTGAGTCCCTAACCCCAACTCGAGGGGCCACGCAACAAAGCGTGGATGGTGAGTCCCTAACCCCAACTCGAGGGGCCACGCAACAAAGCGTGGATGGTGAGTCCCTAACCCCAACTCGAGGGGCCACGCAACAAAGCGTGGATGGTGAGTCCCTAACCCCAACTCGAGGGGCCACGCAGCAAAGCGTGGATGGTGAGTCCCTAACCCCAACTCGAGGGGCCACGCAAAAAAGCGTGGATGGTGAGTCCCTAACCCCAACTCGAGGGGCCACGCAACAAAGCGTGGATTGTGAGTCCCTAACCCCAACTCCAGGGGCAACGTAGCAAAGCGTGGATTGTGAGTCCCTAACCCCAACTCGAAGGGCCACGCAACAAAGCGTGGATGGTGAGTCCCTAACCCCAACTCGAGGGGCCACACAACAAATCGTGGATGGTGAGTCCCTAACCCCAACTCAAGGGGCCACGCAACAAAGCGTGGATGGTGAGTCCCTAACCCCAACTCGAGGGGCCACGCCGCAAGACATGGATTGTGAGTCCCTAACCCCAACTCGAGGGGCCACGCAACAAAGCGTGGATGGTGAGTCCCTAACCCCAACTCGAGGGGCCACGCAACAAAGCGTGGATGGTGAGTCCCTAACCCCAACTCGAGGGGCCACGCAACAAAGCGTGGAGTGTGAGTCCCTAACCCCAACTCGAGGGGCCACGCAACAAAGCGTGGATGGTGAGTCCCTAACCCCAACTCGAGGGGCCACGCAACAAAGCGTGGATGGTGAGTCCCTAACCCCAACTCGGGGGGCCACGCAACAAAGCGTGGATGGTGAGTCCCTAACCCCAACTTGAGGGGCCACACTACAAAGCGTGGATGGTGAGTCCCTAACCCCAACTCGAGGGGCCACGCAACAAAGCATGGATTGTGAGTCCCTAACCCCAACTCGAGGGGCCACGCAACCAAGCGTGGATTGTGAGTCCCTAACCCCAACTCGAGGGGCCACGCAACAAAGCGTGGAGGGTGAGTCCCTAACCCCAACTCGAGGGGCCACGCAACAAAGCGTGGATGGTGAGTTTCTAACCCCAACTCGAGGGGCCACGCAACAAAGCGTGGATTGTGAGTCCCTAACCCCAACTCGAGGGGCCACGCAACAAAGCGTGGATTGTGAGTCCCTAACCCCAACTCGAGGGGCCACGCAACAAAGCGTGGATGGTGAGTCCCTAACCCCAACTCGAGGGGCCACGCAACAAAGCGTTGATGGTGAGTCCCTAACCCCAACTCGAGGGGCCACGCAACAAAGCGTGGATTGTGAGTCCCTAACCCCAACTCGAGGGGCCACGCAACAAAGCGTGGATTGTGAGTCCCTAACCCCAACTCCAGGGGCAACGTAGCAAAGCGTGGATTGTGAGTCCCTAACCCCAACTCGAAGGGCCACGCAACAAAGCGTGGATGGTGAGTCCCTAACCCCAACTCGAGGGGCCACACAACAAATCGTGGATGGTGAGTCCCTAACCCCAACTCAAGGGGCCACGCAACAAAGCGTGGATGGTGAGTCCCTAACCCCAACTCGAGGGGCCACGCCGCAAGACATGGATTGTGAGTCCCTAACCCCAACTCGAGGGGCCACGCAACAAAGCGTGGATGGTGAGTCCCTAACCCCAACTCGAGGGGCCACGCAACAAAGCGTGGATGGTGAGTCCCTAACCCCAACTCGAGGGGCCACGCAACAAAGCGTGGAGTGTGAGTCCCTAACCCCAACTCGAGGGGCCACGCAACAAAGCGTGGATGGTGAGTCCCTAACCCCAACTCGAGGGGCCACGCAACAAAGCGTGGATGGTGAGTCCCTAACCCCAACTCGGGGGGCCACGCAACAAAGCGTGGATGGTGAGTCCCTAACCCCAACTTGAGGGGCCACACTACAAAGCGTGGATGGTGAGTCCCTAACCCCAACTCGAGGGGCCACGCAACAAAGCATGGATTGTGAGTCCCTAACCCCAACTCGAGGGGCCACGCAACCAAGCGTGGATTGTGAGTCCCTAACCCCAACTCGAGGGGCCACGCAACAAAGCGTGGAGGGTGAGTCCCTAACCCCAACTCGAGGGGCCACGCAACAAAGCGTGGATGGTGAGTTTCTAACCCCAACTCGAGGGGCCACGCAACAAAGCGTGGATTGTGAGTCCCTAACCCCAACTCGAGGGGCCACGCAACAAAGCGTGGATTGTGAGTCCCTAACCCCAACTCGAGGGGCCACGCAACAAAGCGTGGATGGTGAGTCCCTAACCCCAACTCGAGGGGCCACGCAACAAAGCGTTGATGGTGAGTCCCTAACCCCAACTCGAGGGGCCACGCAACAAAGCGTGGATTGTGAGTCCCTAACCCCAACTCGGGGGGCCACGCAACAAAGCGTGGATTGTGAGTTCCTAACCCCAACTCGAGGGGCCACGCAACAAAGCGTGGATTGTGAGTCCCTAACCCCAACTCGAGGGGCCACGCAACAAAGCGTGGATGGTGAGTCCCTAACCCCAACTCGAGGGGCCACGCAACAAAGCTTGGATGGTGAGTCCCTAACCCCAACTCGAGGGGCCACGCAACAAGGCTTGGATGGTGAGTCCCTAACCCCAACTCGAGGGGCCACGCAACAAAGCGTGGATTGTGAGTCCCTAACCCCAACTCGAGGGGCCACGCAACAAAGCCTGGATTGTGAGTCCCTAACCCCAACTCGAGGGGCCACGCAACAAAGCGTGGATGGTGAGTCCCTAACCCCAACTCGAGGGGCCACGCAACAAAGCGTGGATTGTGAGTCCCTAACCCCAACTCGAGGGGCCACGCAGCAAAGCGTGGATGGTGAGTCCCTAACCCCAACTCGAGGGGCCACGCCACAAAGCGTGGATTGTGAGTCCCTAACCCCAACTCGAGGGGCCACGCAACAAAGCGTGGATGGTGACCCCCTAACCCCAACTCGAGGGGCCACGCAACAAAGCGTGGATGGTGAGTCCCTAACCCCAACTCGAGGGGCCACGCAACAAAGCGTGGATTGTGAGTTCCTAACCCCAACTCGAGGGGCCACGCAACAAAGTGTGGATGGTGAGTCCCTAACCCCAACTCGAGGGGCCACGCAACAAAGCGTGGATGGTGAGTCCCTAACCCCAACTCGAGGGGCCACGCAACAAAGCGTGGATGGTGAGTCCCTAACCCCAACTCGAGGGGCCACGCCACAAAGCGTGGATTGGGAGTCCCTAACCCCAACTCGAGGGGCCACGCAACAAAGCGTGGATGGTGACCCCCTAACCCCAACTCGAGGGGCCACGCAACAAAGCGTGGATGGTGAGTCCCTAACCCCAACTCGAGGGGCCACGCAACAAAGCGTGGATTGTGAGTTCCTAACCCCAACTCGAGGGGCCACGCAACAAAGCGTGGATGGTGAGTCCCTAACCCCAACTCGAGGGGCCACGCAACAAAGCGTGGATTGTGAGTCCCTAACCCCAACTCGAGGGGCCACGCAACAAAGCGTGGATGGTGAGTCCCTAACCCCAACTCGAGGGGCCACGCAACAAAGCGTGGATTGTGAGTCCCTAACCCCAACTCGAGGGGCCACGCAGCAAAGCGTGGATTGTGAGTCCCTAGCCCCAACTCGAGGGGCCACGCCACAAAGCGTGGATTGTGAGTCCCTAACCCCAACTCGAGGGGCCACGCAACAAAGCGTGGATGGTGACCCCCTAACCCCAACTCGAGGGGCCACGCAACAAAGCGTGGATGGTGAGTCCCTAACCCCAACTCGAGGGGCCACGCAACAAAGCGTGGATTGTGAGTTCCTAACCCCAACTCGAGGGGCCACGCAACAAAGCGTGGATTGTGAGTCCCTAACCCCAACTCGAGGGGCCACGCAACAAAGCGTGGATGGTGAGTCCCTAACCCCAACTCGAGGGGCCACGCAACAAAGCGTGGATTGTGAGTCCCTAACCCCAACTCGAGGGGCCACGCAGCAAAGCGTGGATTGTGAGTCCCTAGCCCCAACTCGAGGGGCCACGCCACAAAGCGTGGATTGTGAGTCCCTAACCCCAACTCGAGGGGCCACGCAACAAAGCGTGGATGGTGACCCCCTAACCCCAACTCGAGGGGCCACGCAACAAAGCGTGGATGGTGAGTCCCTAACCCCAAATCGAGGGGCCACGCAACAAAGCGTGGATTGTGAGTTCCTAACCCCAACTCGAGGGGCCACGCAACAAAGCGTGGATGGTGAGTCCCTAACCCCAACTGGAGGGGCCACGCAACAAAGCTTGGATGGTGAGTCCCTAACCCCAACTCGAGGGGCCACGCAACAAAGCGTGGATGGTGAGTCCCTAACCCCATCTCGAGGGGCCACGCCACAAAGCGTGGATTGGGAGTCCCTAACCCCAACTCGAGGGGCCACGCAACAAAGCGTGGATGGTGACCCCCTAACCCCAACTCGAGGGGCCACGCAACAAAGCGTGGATGGTGAGTCGCTAACCCCAACTCGAGGGGCCACGCAACAAAGCGTGGATTGTGAGTTCCTAACCCCAAACCGAGGGGCCACGCAACAAAGCGTGGATGGTGAGTCCCTAACCCCAACTCGAGGGGCCACGCAACAAAGCGTGGATTGTGAGTCCCTAACCCCAACTCGAGGGGCCACGCAACAAAGCCTGGATTGTGAGTCCCTAACCCCAACTCGAGGGGCCACGCAACAAAGCGTGGATTGTGAGTCCCTAACCCCAACTCGAGGGGCCACGCAACAAAGCGTGGATTGTGAGTCCCTAACCCCAACTCGAGGGGCCACGCAGCAAAGCGTGGATTGTGAGTCCCTAGCCCCAACTCGAGGGGCCACGCCACAAAGCGTGGATTGTGAGTCCCTAACCCCAACTCGAGGGGCCACGCAACAAAGCGTGGATGGTGACCCCCTAACCCCAACTCGAGGGGCCACGCAACAAAGCGTGGATGGTGAGTCCCTAACCCCAACTCGAGGGGCCACGCAACAAAGCGTGGATTGTGAGTTCCTAACCCCAACTCGAGGGGCCACGCAAAAGGCTTGGATTGTGAGTCCCTAACCCCAACTCGAGGGGCCACGCAACAAAGCTTGCATGGTGAGTCCCTAACCCCAACTCGAGGGGCCACGCAACAAGGCGTGGATGGTGAGTCCCTAACCCCAACTCGAGGGGCCACGCAACAAAGCCTGGATTGTGAGTCCCTAACCCCAACTCGAGGGGCCACGCAACAAAGCGTGGATGGTGAGTCCCTAACCCCAACTCGAGGGGCCACGCAACAAAGCGTGGATGGTGAGTCCCTAACCCCAACTCGAGGGGCCACGCAACAAAGCGTGGATGGTGAGTCCCTAACCCCAACTCGAGGGGCCGCGCAACAAAGCCCGGATTGTGAGTCCCTAACCCCAACTCGAGGGGCCACGCAACAAAGCGTGGATGGTGAGTCCCTAACCCCAACTCGAGGGGCCACGCAACAAAGCGTTGATGGTGAGTCCCTAACCCCAACTCGAGGGGCCACGCAACAAAGCGTGGATTGTGAGTCCCTAACCCCAACTCGAGGGGCCACGCAACAAAGCGTGGATGGTGAGTCCCTAACCCCAACTCGAGGGGCCACGCAACAAAGCGTGGATGGTGAGTCCCTAGCCCCAACTCGAGGGGCCACGCAACAAAGCGTGGATTGTGAGTTCCTAACCCCAACTCGAGGGGCCACGCAACAAAGCCTGGATTGTGAGTCCCTAACCCCAACTCGAGGGGCCACGCAACAAAGCGTGGATGGTGAGTCCCTAACCCCAACTCGAGGGGCCACGCAACAAAGCGTGGATTGTGAGTCCCTAACCCCAACTCGAGGGGCCACGCAACAAAGCGTGGATGGTGAGTCCCTAACCCCAACTCGAGGGGCCACGCAACAAAGCGTGGATTGTGAGTTCCTAACCCCAACTCGAGGGGCCACGCAACAAAGCGTGGATGGTGAGTCCCTAACCCCAACTCGAGGGGCCACGCAACAAAGCGTGGATGGTGAGTCCCTAACCCCAACTCGAGGGGCCAGGCAACAAAGCTTGGATGGTGAGTCCCTAACCCCAACTCGAGGGGCCACGCAACAAAGCGTGGATTGTGAGTCCCTAACCCCAACTCGAGGGGCCACGCAACAAAGCCTGGATTGTGAGTTCCTAACCCCAACTCGAGGGGCCACGCAACAAAGCGTGGATGGTGAGTCCCTAACCCCAACTCGAGGGGCCACGCAACAAAGCGTGGATGGTGACTCCCTAACCCCAACTCGAGGGGCCACGCAACAAAGCGTGGATTGTGAGTCCCTAACCCCAACTCGAGGGGCCACGCAACAAAGCGTGGATGGTGAGTCCCTAACCCCAACTCGAGGGGCCACGCAACAAAGCGTTGATGGTGAGTCCCTATCCCCAACTCGAGGGGCCACGCAAAAGGCTTGGATTGTGAGTCCCTAACCCCAACTCGAGGGGCCACGCAACAAAGCGTGGATGGTGAGTCCCTAACCCCAACTCGAGGGGCCACGCAACAAAGCGTGGATGGTGAGTCCCTAACCCCAACTCGAGGGGCCACGCAACAAAGCGTGGATTGTGAGTTCCTAACCCCAACTCGAGGGGCCATGCAACAAGGCGTGGATGGTGAGTCCCTAACCCCAACTCGGGGGGCCACGCAACAAAGCTTGGATGGTGAGTCCCTAACCCCAGCTCGAGGGGCCACGCAACAAAGCGTGGATGGTGAGTCCCTAACCCCAACTCGAGGGGCCACGCAATAAAGCGTGGATTGTGAGTCCCTAACCCCAACTTGAGGGGCCACGCAACAAAGCGTGGATGGTGAGTCCCTAACCCCAACTCGAGGTGCCACGCAACAAACTGTGGATGGTGAGTCCGTAACCCCAACTCGAGGGGCCACGCAACAAAGCGTTGATGGTGAGTCCCTAACCCCAACTCGAGGGGCCACGCAACAAAGCGTGGATGGTGAGTTTCTAACCCCAACTCGAGGGGCCACGCAACAAAGCGTGGATTGTGAGTCCCTAACCCCAACTCGAGGGGCCACGCAACAAAGCGTGGATGGTGAGTCCCTAACCCCAACTCGAGGGGCCACGCAACAAAGCGTGGATGGTGAGTCCCTAACCCCAACTCGAGGGGCCACGCAGCAAAGCGTGGATGGTGAGTCCCTAACCCCAACTCGAGGGGCCACGCAACAAAGCGTGGATGGTGAGTTTCTAACCCCAACTCGAGGGGCCACGCAACAAAGCGTGGATTGTGAGTCCCTAACCCCAACTCGAGGGGCCACGCAACAAAGCGTGGATGGTGAGTCCCTAACCCCAACTCGAGGGGCCACGCAACAAAGCGTGGATTGTGAGTCCCTAACCCCAACTCGAGGGGCCACGCAACAAAGCGTGGATGGTGAGTCCCTAACCCCAACTCGAGGGGCCACGCAACAAAGCGTGGATGGTGAGTCCCTAACCCCAACTCGAGGGGCCACGCAACAAAGCGTTGATGGTGAGTCCCTAACCCCAACTCGAGGGGCCACGCAACAAAGCGTGGATGGTGAGTTTCTAACCCCAACTCGAGGGGCCACGCAACAAAGCGTGGATTGTGAGTCCCTAACCCCAACTCGAGGTGCCACGCAACAAAGCGTGGATGGTGAGTCCCTAACCCCAACTCGAGGGGCCACGCAACAAAGCGTGGATTGTGAGTCCCTAACCCCAACTCCACGGGGCCACGCAACAAAGCGTGGATTGTGAGTCCCTAACCCCAACTCAAGGGGCCACGCAACAAAGCGTGGATGGTGAGTCCCTAACCCCAACTCGAGGGGCCACGCCACAAGACATGGATTGTGAGTCCCTAACCCCAACTCGAGGGGCCACGCCACAAGACATGGATTGTGAGTCCCTAACCCCAACTCGCGGGGCCACGCAACAAAGCGTGGATGAAGAGTCCCTAACCCCAACTCGAGGGGCCACGCAACAAAGCGTGGATTGTGAGTCCCTAACCCCAACTCGACGGGCCACGCCACAAGACATGGATTGTGAGTCCCTAACCCCAACTCGCGGGGCCACGCAACAAAGCGTGGATGAAGAGTCCCTAACCCCAACTCGAGGGGCCACGCAACAAAGCGTGGATTGTGAGTCCCTAACCCCAACTCGACGGGCCACGCAACAAAGCGTGGATGGTGAGTCCCTAACCCCAACTCGAGGGGCCACGCAACAAAGCGTGGATGGTGAGTCCCTAACCCCAACTCGAGGGGCCACGCAACAAAGCGTGGATGGTGAGTCCCTAACCCCAACTCGAGGGGCCACGCAACAAAGCGTGGAGTGTGAGTCCCTAACCCCAACTCGAGGGGCCACGCAACAAAGCGTGGATGGTGAGTCCCTAACCCCAACTCGAGGGGCCACGCAACAAAGCGTGGATGGTGAGTCCCTAACCCCAACTCGGGGGGCCACGCAACAAAGCGTGGATTGTGAGTCCCTAACCCCAACTTGAGGGGCCACACTACAAAGCGTGGATGGTGAGTCCCTAACCCCAACTCGAGGGGCCACGCAATAAAGCCTGGATTGTGAGTCCCTAACCCCAACTCGAGGGGCCACGCAACCAAGCGTGGATTGTGAGTCTCTAACCCCAACTCGAGGGGCCAGGCAACAAAGCCTGGATGGTGAGTCCCTAACCCCAACTCGAGGGGCCACGCAACAAAGCGTGGATGGTGAGTTTCTAACCCCAACTCGAGGGGCCACGCAACAAAGCGTGGATTGTGAGTCCCTAACCCCAACTCGAGGGGCCACGCAACAAAGCGTGGATTGTGAGTCCCTAACCCCAACTCGAGGGGCCACGCAACAAAGCGTGGATGGTGAGTCCCTAACCCCAACTCGAGGGGCCACGCAACAAAGCGTTGATGGTCAGTCCCTAACCCCAACTCGAGGGGCCACGCAACAAAGCGTGGATTGTGAGTCCCTAACCCCAACTCGAGGGGCCACGCAACAAAGCGTGGATTGTGAGTCCCTAACCCCAACTCGAGGGGCCACGCAACAAAGCGTGGATGGTGAGTCCCTAACCCCAACTCGAGGGGCCACGCAACAAAGCTTGGATGGTGAGTCCCTAACCCCAACTCGAGGGGCCACGCAACAAAGCGTTGATTGTGAGTCCCTAACCCCAACTCGAGGGGCCACGCAACAAAGCATGGATTGTGAGTCCCTAACCCCAACTCGAGGGGCCACGCAACAAAGCGTGGATGGTGAGTCCCTAACCCCAACTCGAGGGGCCACGCAACAAAGCGTGGATGGTGAGTTTCTAACCCCAACTCGAGGGGCCACGCAACAAAGCGTGGATTGTGAGTCCCTAACCCCAACTCGAGGGGCCACGCAACAAAGCGTAGATGGTGAGTTTCTAACCCCAACTCGAGGGGCCACGCAACAAAGCGTGGATGGTGCGTTCCTAACCCCAACTCGAGGGGCCACGCAACAAAGCGTGGATTGTGAGTCCCTAACCCCAACTCGAGGGGCCACGCAACAAAGCATGGATTGTGAGTCCCTAACCCCAACTCGAGGGGCCACGCAACAAAGCGTGGATGGTGAGTTTCTAACCCCAACTCGAGGGGCCACGCAACAAAGCGTGGATTGTGAGTCCCTAACCCCAACTCGAGGGGCCACGCAACAAAGCGTGGATCGTGAGTCCCTAACCCCAACTCGAGGGGCCACGCAACAAAGCGTGGATTGTGACTCCCTAACCCCAACTCGAGGGGCCACGCAACAAAGCGTGGATCGTGAGTCCCTAACCCCAACTCGAGGGGCCACGCAACAAAGCGTGGATTGTGAGTCCCTAACCCCAACTCGAGGGGCCACGCAACAAAGCGTTGATGGTGAGTCCCTAACCCCAACTCGAGGGGCCACGCAACAAAGCGTGGATTGTGAGTCCCTAACCCCAACTCGAGAAGCCACGCAACAAAGCGTTGATGGTGAGTCCCTAACCCCAACTCGAGGGGCCACGCAACAAAGCGTGGATTGTGGGTCCCTAACCCCAACTCGAGGGGCCACGCAACAAAGCGTGGATGGTGAGTCCCTAACCCCAACTCGAGGGGCCACGCAACAAAGCGTGGATGGTGAGTTTCTAACCCCAACTCGAGGGGCCACGCAACAAAGCGTGGATTTTGAGTCCCTAACCCCAACTCGAGGGGCCACGCAACAAAGCGTGGATGGTGAGTCCCTAACCCCAACTCGAGGGGCCACGCAACAAAGCGTGGATTGTGAGTCCCTGACCCCAACTCGAGGGGCCACGCAACAAAGCGTTGATGGTGAGTCCCTAACCCCAACTCGAGGGGCCACGCAACAAAGCGTGGATTGTGAGTCCCTAACCCCAACTCGAGGGGCCACGCAACAAAGCGTGGATGGTGAGTCCCTAACCCCAACTCGAGGGGCCACGCAACAAAGCGTGGATGGTGAGTTTCTAACCCCAACTCGAGGGGCCACGCAACAAAGCGTGGATTTTGAGTCCCTAACCCCAACTCGAGGGGCCACGCAACAAAGCGTGGATGGTGAGTCCCTAACCCCAACTCGAGGGGCCACGCAACAAAGCGTGGATTGTGAGTCCCTAACCCCAACTCGAGGGGCCACGCAACAAAGCTTGGATGGTGAGTCCCTAACCCCAACTCGAGGGGCCATGCAACAAAGCGTGGATTGTGAGTTCCTAACCCCAACTCGAGGGGCCACGCAACAAAGCGTGGATGGTGAGTCCCTAACCCCAACTCGAGGGGCCTCGCAACAAAGCGTGGATTGTGAGTCCCTAACCCCAACTCGAGGGGCCACGCAACAAAGCGTGGATGGTGAGTTTCTAACCCCAACTCGAGGGGCCACGCAACAAAGCGTGGATTGTGAGTCCCTAACCCCAACTCGAGGGGCCACGCAACAAAGCGTGGATGGTGAGTCCCTAACCCCAACTCGAGGGGCCACGCAACAAAGCGTGGATGGTGAGTCCCTAACCCCAACTCGAGGGGCCACGCAACAAAGCGTGGATTGTGAGTCCCTAACCCCAATTCTAGGGGCCACGCAACAAAGCGTGGATGGTGAGTCCCTAACCCCAACTCGAGGGGCCACGCAACAAAGCGTTGATGGTGAGTCCCTAACCCCAACTCGAGGGGCCACGCAACAAAGCGTGGATGGTGAGTCCCTAACCCCAACTCGAGGGGCCACGCAACAAAGCGTGGATTGTGAGTCCCTAACCCCAACTCGAGGGGCCACGCAACAAAGCTTGGATGGTGAGTCCCTAACCCCAACTCGAGGGGCCATGCAACAAAGCGTGGATTGTGAGTTCCTAACCCCAACTCGAGGGGCCACGCAACAAAGCGTGGATGGTGAGTCCCTAACCCCAACTCGAGGGGCCTCGCAACAAAGCGTGGATTGTGAGTCCCTAGCCCCAACTCGAGGGGCCACGCAACAAAGCGTGGATGGTGAGTTTCTAACCCCAACTCGAGGGGCCACGCAACAAAGCGTGGATTGTGAGTCCCTAACCCCAACTCGAGGGGCCACGCAACAAAGCGTGGATGGTGAGTCCCTAACCCCAACTCGAGGGGCCACGCAACAAAGCGTGGATGGTGAGTCCCTAACCCCAACTCGAGGGGCCACGCAACAAAGCGTGGATTGTGAGTCCCTAACCCCAATTCTAGGGGCCACGCAACAAAGCGTGGATGGTGAGTCCCTAACCCCAACTCGAGGGGCCACGCAACAAAGCGTTGATGGTGAGTCCCTAACCCCAACTCGAGGGGCCACGCAACAAAGCGTTGATGGTGAGTCCCTAACCCCAACTCGAGGGGCCACGCAACAAAGCGTGGATTGTGAGTTTCTAACCCCAACTCGAGGGGCCACGCAACAAAGCGTGGATTGTGAGTCCCTAACCCCAATTCGAGGGGCCACGCAACAAAGCGTGGATGGTGAGTCCCTAACCCCAACTCGAGGGGCCACGCAACAAAGCGTTGATGGTGAGTCCCTAACCCCAACTCGAGGGGCCACGCAACAAAGCGTGGATGGTGAGTCCCTAACCCCAACTCGAGGGGCCACGCAACAAAGCTTGGATGGTGAGTCCATAACCCCAATTCGAGGGGCCACGCAACAAAGCGTGGATGGTGAGTCCCTAACCCCAACTCGAGGGGCCACGCAACAAAGCGTTGATGGTGAGTCCCTAACCCCAACTCGAGGGGCCACGCAACAAAGCGTGGATTGTGAGTCCCTAACCCCAACTCGAGGGGCCACGCAACAAAGCGTGGATTGTGAGTCCCTAACCCCAACTCGAGGGGCCACGCAACAAAGCGTGGATTGTGAGTCCCTAACCCCAACTCCAGGGGCCACGCAACAAAGCTTGGATGGTGAGTCCCTAACCCCAACTCGAGGGGCCACGCAACAAAGCATGGATTGTGAGTCCCTAACCCCAACTCGAGGGGCCACGCAACAAAGCGTGGATTGCGAGTCCCTAACCCCAACTCGAGGGGCCACGCAACAAAGCTTGGATGGTGAGTCCCTAACCCCAACTCGAGGGGCCATGCAACAAAGCGTGGATTGTGAGTTCCTAACCCCAACTCGAGGGGCCACGCAACAAAGCGTGGATGGTGAGTCCCTAACCCCAACTCGAGGGGCCTCGCAACAAAGCGTGGATTGTGAGTCCCTAACCCCAACTCGAGGGGCCACGCAACAAAGCGTGGATGGTGAGTTTCTAACCCCAACTCGAGGGGCCACGCAACAAAGCGTGGATTGTGAGTCCCTAACCCCAACTCGAGGGGCCACGCAACAAAGCGTGGATTGTGAGTCCCTAACCCCAACTCGAGGGGCCACGCAACAAAGCGTGGATGGTGAGTCCCTAACCCCAACTCGAGGGGCCACGCAACAAAGCGTGGATGATGAGTTTCTAACCCCAACTCGAGGGGCCACGCAACAAAGCGTGGATTGTGAGTCCCTAACCCCAATTCGAGGGGCCACGCAACAAAGCGTGGATGGTGAGTCCCTAACCCCAACTCGAGGGGCCACGCAACAAAGCGTGGATGGTGAGTCCCTAACCCCAACTCGAGGGGCCACGCAACAAAGCGTGGATGGTGAGTCCCTAACCCCAACTCGAGGGGCCACGCAACAAAGCGTGGATGGTGAGTCCCTAACCCCAACTCGAGGGGCCACGCAACAAAGCGTTGATGGTGAGTCCCTAACCCCAACTCGAGGGGCCACGCAACAAAGCGTGGATTGTGAGTCCCTAACCCAAACTCGAGGGGCCACGCAACAAAGCGTGGATTGTGAGTCCCTAACCCCAACTCGAGGGGCCACGCAACAAAGCGTTGATTGTGAGTCCCTAACCCCAACTCGAGGGGCCACGCAACAAAGCGTGGATTGTGAGTCCCTAACCCCAACTCGAGGGGCCACGCAACAAAGCGTGGATTGTGAGTCCCTAACCCCAACTCGAGGGGCCACGCAACAAAGCGTGGATGGTGAGTCCCTAACCCCAACTCGAGGGGCCACGCAACAAAGCGTGGATGGTGAGTCCCTAACCCCAACTCGAGGGGCCACGCAACAAACCGTGGATTGTGAGTCCCTAACCCCAACTCGAGGGGCCACGCAACAAAGCGTGGATGGTGAGTCCCTAACCCCAACTCGAGGGGCCACGCAACAAAGCGTGGATGGTGAGTACCTAACCCCAACTCGAGGGGCCACGCAACAAAGCGTGGATGGTGAGTCCCTAACCCCAACTCGAGGGGCCACGCAACAAAGCGTGGATGGTGAGTCCCTAACCCCAACTCGAGGGGCCACGCAACAAAGCGTGGATTGTGAGTCCCTAACCCCAACTCGAGGGGCCACGCAACAAAGCGTGGATTGTGAGTCCCTAACCCCAACTCGAGGGGCCACGCAACAAAGCGTGGATGGTGAGTCCCTAACCCCAACTCGAGGGGCCACGCAACAAAGCGTGGATGGTGAGTTTCTAACCCCAACTCGAGGGGCCACGCAACAAAGGATGGATTGTGAGTCCCTAACCCCAACTCGAGGGGCCACGCAACAAAGCGTGGATTGCGAGTCCCTAACCCCAACTCGAGGGGCCACGCAACAAAGCTTGGATGGTGAGTCCCTAACCCCAACTCGAGGGGCCATGCAACAAAGCGTGGATTGTGAGTTCCTAAACCCAACTCGAGGGGCCACGCAACAAAGCGTGGATGGTGAGTCCCTAACCCCAACTCGAGGGGCCTCGCAACAAAGCGTGGATTGTGAGTCCCTAACCCCAACTCGAGGGGCCACGCAACAAAGCGTGGATGGTGAGTTTCTAACCCCAACTCGAGGGGCCACGCAACAAAGCGTGGATTGTGAGTCCCTAACCCCAACTCGAGGGGCCACGCAACAAAGCGTGGATTGTGAGTCCCTAACCCCAACTCGAGGGGCCACGCAACAAAGCGTGGATGGTGAGTCCCTAACCCCAACTCGAGGGGCCACGCAACAAAGCGTGGATGGTGAGTTTCTAACCCCAACTCGAGGGGCCACGCAACAAAGCGTGGATTGTGAGTCCCTAACCCCAATTCGAGGGGCCACGCAACAAAGCGTGGATGGTGAGTCCCTAACCCCAACTCGAGGGGCCACGCAACAAAGCGTTGATGGTGAGTCCCTAACCCCAACTCGAGGGGCCACGCAACAAAGCGTGGATGGTGAGTCCCTAACCCCAATTCGAGGGGCCACGCAACAAAGCGTGGATGGTGAGTCCCTAACCCCAACTCGAGGGGCCACGCAACAAAGCGTTGATGGTGAGTCCCTAACCCCAACTCGAGGGGCCACGCAACAAAGCGTGGATTGTGAGTCCCTAACCCAAACTCGAGGGGCCACGCAACAAAGCGTGGATTGTGAGTCCCTAACCCCAACTCGAGGGGCCACGCAACAAAGCGTTGATTGTGAGTCCCTAACCCCAACTCGAGGGGCCACGCAACAAAGCGTGGATTGTGAGTCCCTAACCCCAACTCGAGGGGCCACGCAACAAAGCGTGGATTGTGAGTCCCTAACCCCAACTCGAGGGGCCACGCAACAAAGCGTGGATGGTGAGTCCCTAACCCCAACTCGAGGGGCCACGCAACAAAGCGTGGATGGTGAGTCCCTAACCCCAACTCGAGGGGCCACGCAACAAACCGTGGATTGTGAGTCCCTAACCCCAACTCGAGGGGCCACGCAACAAAGCGTGGATGGTGAGTCCCTAACCCCAACTCGAGGGGCCACGCAACAAAGCGTGGATGGTGAGTCCCTAACCACAACTCGAGGGGCCACGCAACAAAGCGTGGATGGTGAGTCCCTAACCCCAACTCGAGGGGCCACGCAACAAAGCTTGGATGGTGAGTCCCTAACCCCAACTCGAGGGGCCACGCAACAAAGCGTGGATTGTGAGTCCCTAACCCCAACTCGAGGGGCCACGCAACAAAGCGTGGATTGTGAGTCCCTAACCCCAACTCGAGGGGCCACGCAACAAAGCGTGGATGGTGAGTCCCTAACCCCAACTCGAGGGGCCACGCAACAAAGCGTGGATGGTGAGTCCCTAACCCCAACTCGAGGGGCCACGCAACAAAGCGTGGATGGTGAGTTTCTAACCCCAATTCAAGGGCCACGCAACAAAGCATGGATTGTGAGTCCCTAACCCCAACTCGAGGGGCCACGCAACAAAGCTTGGATGGTGAGTCCCTAACCCCAACTCGAGGGGCCACGCAACAAAGCGTGGATTGCGAGTCCCTAACCCCAACTCGAGGGGCCACGCAACAAAGCTTGGATGGTGAGTCCCTAACCCCAACTCGAGGGGCCATGCAACAAAGCGTGGATTGTGAGTTCCTAAACCCAACTCGAGGGGCCACGCAACAAAGCGTGGATGGTGAGTCCCTAACCCCAACTCGAGGGGCCTCGCAACAAAGCGTGGATTGTGAGTCCCTAACCCCAACTCGAGGGGCCACGCAACAAAGCGTGGATGGTGAGTTTCTAACCCCAACTCGAGGGGCCACGCAACAAAGCGTGGATTGTGAGTCCCTAACCCCAACTCGAGGGGCCACGCAACAAAGCGTGGATTGTGAGTCCCTAACCCCAACTCGAGGGGCCACGCAACAAAGCGTGGATGGTGAGTCCCTAACCCCAACTCGAGGGGCCACGCAACAAAGCGTGGATGGTGAGTTTCTAACCCCAACTCGAGGGGCCACGCAACAAAGCGTGGATTGTGAGTCCCTAACCCCAATTCGAGGGGCCACGCAACAAAGCGTGGATGGTGAGTCCCTAACCCCAACTCGAGGGGCCACGCAACAAAGCGTTGATGGTGAGTCCCTAACCCCAACTCGAGGGGCCACGCAACAAAGCGTGGATGGTGAGTCCCTAACCCCAATTCGAGGGGCCACGCAACAAAGCGTGGATGGTGAGTCCCTAACCCCAACTCGAGGGGCCACGCAACAAAGCGTTGATGGTGAGTCCCTAACCCCAACTCGAGGGGCCACGCAACAAAGCGTGGATTGTGAGTCCCTAACCCAAACTCGAGGGGCCACGCAACAAAGCGTGGATTGTGAGTCCCTAACCCCAACTCGAGGGGCCACGCAACAAAGCGTTGATTGTGAGTCCCTAACCCCAACTCGAGGGGCCACGCAACAAAGCGTGGATTGTGAGTCCCTAACCCCAACTCGAGGGGCCACGCAACAAAGCGTGGATTGTGAGTCCCTAACCCCAACTCGAGGGGCCACGCAACAAAGCGTGGATGGTGAGTCCCTAACCCCAACTCGAGGGGCCACGCAACAAAGCGTGGATGGTGAGTCCCTAACCCCAACTCGAGGGGCCACGCAACAAACCGTGGATTGTGAGTCCCTAACCCCAACTCGAGGGGCCACGCAACAAAGCGTGGATGGTGAGTCCCTAACCCCAACTCGAGGGGCCACGCAACAAAGCGTGGATGGTGAGTCCCTAACCACAACTCGAGGGGCCACGCAACAAAGCGTGGATGGTGAGTCCCTAACCCCAACTCGAGGGGCCACGCAACAAAGCTTGGATGGTGAGTCCCTAACCCCAACTCGAGGGGCCACGCAACAAAGCGTGGATTGTGAGTCCCTAACCCCAACTCGAGGGGCCACGCAACAAAGCGTGGATTGTGAGTCCCTAACCCCAACTCGAGGGGCCACGCAACAAAGCGTGGATGGTGAGTCCCTAACCCCAACTCGAGGGGCCACGCAACAAAGCGTGGATGGTGAGTCCCTAACCCCAACTCGAGGGGCCACGCAACAAAGCGTGGATGGTGAGTTTCTAACCCCAATTCAAGGGCCACGCAACAAAGCATGGATTGTGAGTCCCTAACCCCAACTCGAGGGGCCACGCAACAAAGCTTGGATGGTGAGTCCCTAACCCCAACTCGAGGGGCCACGCAACAAAGCGTGGATGGTGAGTCCCTAACCCCAACTCGAGGGGCCACGCAACAAAGCGTGGATTGTGAGTCCCTAACGCCAACTCGAGGGGCCACGCAACAAAGCGTGGATGGTGAGTCCCTAACCCAAACTCGAGGTGCCACGCAACAAAGCGTGGATGGTGAGTTTCAAACCCCAACACGAGGGGCCACGCAACAAAGCGTGGATTGTGACTCCCTCACCCCAACTCGAGGGGCCACGCAACAAAGCATGGATTGTGAGTCCCTAACCCCAACTCGAGGGGCCACGCAACAAAGCGTGGATGGTGAGTCCCTAACCCCAACTCGAGGGGCCACGCAACAAAGCGTGGATTGTGAGTCCCTAACCCCAACTCGAGGGGCCACGCAACAAAGCGTGGATGGTGAGTCCCTAACCCCAACTCGAGGGGCCACGCAACAAAGCGTGGATTGTGAGTCCCTAACGCCAACTCGAGGGGCCACGCAACAAAGCGTGGATGGTGAGTCCCTAACCCAAACTCGAGGTGCCACGCAACAAAGCGTGGATGGTGAGTTTCAAACCCCAACACGAGGGGCCACGCAACAAAGCGTGGATTGTGACTCCCTCACCCCAACTCGAGGGGCCACGCAACAAAGCATGGATTGTGAGTCCCTAACCCCAACTCGAGGGGCCACGCAACAAAGCGTGGATGGTGAGTCCCTAACCCCAACTCGAGGGGCCACGCAACAAAGCGTGGATTGTGAGTCCCTAACCCCAACTCGAGGGGCCACGCAACAAAGCGTGGATGGTGAGTCCCTAACCCCAACTCGAGGGGCCACGCAACAAAGCTTGGATGGTGAGTCCCTAACCCCAACTCGAGGGGCCACGCAACAAAGCGTGGATGGTGAGTCCCTAACCCCAACTCGAGGGGCCACGCAACAAAGTGTGGATGGTGAGTCCCCAACCCCAACTCGAGGGGCCACGCAACAAAGCGTGGATTGTGAGTCCCTAACCCCAACTCGAGGGGCCACGCAACAAAGCGTGGATTGTGAGTCCCTAACCCCAACTCGAGGGGCCACGCAACAAAGCGTGGATTGTGAGTCCCTAACCCCAACTCGAGGGGCCACGCAACAAAGCGTGGATGGTGAGTCCCTAACCCCAACTCGAGGGGCCACGCAACAAAGCTGAGATGGTGAGTACCTAACCCCAACTCGAGGGGCCACGCAACAAAGCGTGGATGGTGAGTCCCTAACCCCAACTCGAGGGGCCACGCAACAAAGCATGGATTGTGAGTCCCTAACCCCAACTCGAGGGGCCACGCAACAAAGCGTGGATTGTGAGTCCCTAACCCCAACTCGAGGGGCCACGCAACAAAGCATGGATTGTGAGTCCCTAACCCCAACTCGAGGGGCCACGCAACAAAGCGTGGATGGTGAGTCCCCAACCCCAACTCGAGGGGCCACGCAACAAAGTGTGGATGGTGAGTTTCTAACCCCAACTCGAGGGGCCACGCAACAAAGCGTGGATGGTGAGTCCCTAACCCCAAATCGAGGGGCCACGCAACAAAGCGTGGATTGTGAGTCCCTAACCCCAACTCGAGGGGCCACGCAACAAAGCGTGGATTGTGAGTCCCTAACCCCAACTCGAGGGGCCACGCAACAAAGCATGGATTGTGAGTCCCTAACCCCAACCCGAGGGGCCACGCAACAAAGCGTGGATGGTGAGTCCCTAACCCCAACTCGAGGGGCCACGCAACGAAGCGTGGATTGTGAGTCCCTGACCCCAACTCGAGGGGCCACGCAACAAAGCATGGATTGGGAGTCCCTAACCCCAACTCGAGGGGCCACGCAACAAAGCGTGGATTGTGAGTCCCTAACCCCAACTCGAGGGGCCACGCAACAAAGCGTGGATTGTGAGTCCCTAAACCCAACTCGAGGGGCCACGCAACAAAGCGTGGATTGTGAGTCCCTAACCCCAACTCGAGGGGCCACGCAACAAAGCGTGGATGGTGAGTCCCTAACCCCAACTCGAGGGGCCACGCAACAAAGCGTGGATGGTGAGTCCCCAACCCCAACTCGAGGGGCCACGCAACAAAGCGTGGATGGTGAGTCCCTAACCCCAACTCGAGGGGCCACGCAACAAAGCGTGGATGGTGAGTCCCTAACCCCAAATCGAGGGGCCACGCAACAAAGCGTGGATGGTGAGTCCCTAACCCCAACTCGAGGGGCCACGCAACAAAGCGTGGATGGTGAGTCCCTAACCCCAACTTGAGGGGCCACACTACAAAGCGTGGATGGTGAGTCCCTAACCCCAACTCGAGGGGCCACGCAACAAAGCGTGGATTGTGAGTCCCTAACCCCAACTCGAGGGGCCACGCAACAAAGCGTGGATTGTGAGTCCCTAACCCCAACTCGAGGGGCCACGCAACAAAGCGTGGATGGTGAGTCCCTAACCCCAACTCGAGGGGCCACGCAACAAAGCATGGATTGTGAGTCCCTAACCCCAACTCGAGGGGCCACGCAACAAAGCTTGGATGGTGAGTTTCTAACCCCAACTCGAGGGGCCACGCAACAAAGCGTGGATGGTGAGTCCCTAACCCCAACTCGAGGGGCCACGCAACAAAGCTTGGATGGTGAGTCCCTAACCCCAACTCGAGGGGCCACGCAACAAAGCGTGGATGGTGAGTCCCTAACCCCAACTCAAGGGGCCACGCAACAAAGCATGGATTGTGAGTCCCTAACCCCAACTCGAGGGATCACGCAACAAAGCGTGGATTGTGAGTCCCTAACCCCAACTCGAGGGGCCACGCAACAAAGCGTGGATTGTGAGTCCCTAACCCCAACTCGAGGGGCCACGCAACAAAGCGTGGATGGTGAATTTCTAACCCCAACTCGAGGGGCCACGCAACAAAGCGTGGATGGTGAGTCCCTAACCCCAACTCGAGGGGCCACGCAACAAAGCTTGGATGGTGAGTCCCTAACCCCAACTCGAGGGGCCACGCAACAAAGCGTGGATTGTGAGTCCCTAACCCCAACTCGAGGGGCCACGCAACAAAGCATGGATTGTGAGTCCCTAACCCCAACTCGAAGGGCCACGCAACAAAGCGTGGATTGTGAGTCCCTAACCCCAACTCGAGGGGCCACGCAACAAAGCGTGGATGGTGAGTTTGTAACCCCAACTCGAGGGGCCACGCAACAAAGCGTAGATTGTGAGTCCCTAACCCCAACTCGAGGGGCCACGCAACAAAGCGTGGATTGTGAGTCCCTAACCCCAACTCGAGGGGCCACGCAACAAAGCGTGGATTGTGAGTCCCTAACCCCAACTCGAGGGGCCACGCAACAAAGCATGGATTGTGAGTCCCTAACCCCAACTCGAGGGGCCACGCAACAAAGCGTGGATGGTGAGTCCCTAACCCCAACTTGAGGGGCCACGCAACAAAGCGTGGATGGTGAGTCCCTAACCCCAACTCGAGGGGCCACGCAACAAAGCGTGGATGGTGAGTCCCTAACCCCAACTCGAGGGGCCACGCAACAAAGCGTGGATTGTGAGTCCCTAACCCCAACTCGAGGGGCCACGCAACAAAGCGTGGATTGTGAGTCCCTAACCCCAACTCGAGGGGCCACGCAACAAAGCGTGGATGGTGAGTCCCTAACCCCAACTCAAGGGGCCACGCAACAAAGCGTGGATGGTGAGTCCCCAACCCCAACTCGAGGGGCCACGCAACAAAGCGTGGATGGTGAGTCCCTAACCCCAACTCGAGGGGCCACGCAGCAAAGCGTGGATGGTGAGTCCCTAACCCCAACTTGAGGGGCCACGCAACAAAGTGTGGATTGTGAGTCCCTAACCCCAACTCGAGGGGCCACGCAACAAAGCGTGGATTGTGAGTCCCTAACCCCAACTCGAGGAGCCACGCAACAAAGCATGGATTGTGAGTCCCTAACCCCAACTCGAGGGGCCACGCAACAAAGCGTGGATGGTGAGTCCCTAACCCCAACTTGAGGGGCCACGCAACAAAGCGTGGATGGTGAGTCCCTAACCCCAACTCGAGGGGCCACGCAACAAAGCGTGGATTGTGAGTCCCTAACCCCAACTCGAGGGGCCACGCAACAAAGCGTGGATGGTGAGTCCCTAACCCCAACTCGAGGGGCCACGCAACAAAGCGTGGATGGTGAGTCCCTAACCCCAACTCGAGGGGCCACGCAACAAAGCGTGGATGGTGAGTCCCCAACCCCAACTCGAGGGGCCACGCAACAAAGCGTGGATGGTGAGTCCCTAACCCCAACTCGAGGGGCCACGCAACAAAGCGTGGATGGTGAGTCCCTAACCCCAACTTGAGGGGCCACGCAACAAAGCGTGGATGGTGAGTCCCTAACCCCAACTCGAGGGGCCACGCAACAAAGCGTGGATTGTGAGTCCCTAACCCCAAATCGAGGGGCCACGCAACAAAGCGTGGATGGTGAGTCCCTAACCCCAACTCGAGGGGCCACGCAACAAAGCGTGGATGGTGAGTCCCTAACCCCAACTTGAGGGGCCACACTACAAAGCGTGGATGGTGAGTCCCTAACCCCAACTCGAGGGGCCACGCAACAAAGCGTGGATTGTGAGTCCCTAACCCCAACTCGAGGGGCCACGCAACAAAGCGTGGATGGTGAGTCCCTAACCCCAACTCGAGGGGCCACGCAACAAAGCGTTGATGGTGAGTCCCTATCCCCAACTCGAGGGGCCATGCAACAAAGCGTGGATTGTGAGTCCCTAACCCCAACACGATGGGCCACACAACAAAGCATGGATTGTGAGTCCCTAACCCCAACTCAAGGGGCCACGCAACAAAGCGTGGATGGTGAGTCCCTAACCCCAACTCGAGGGGCCACGCAACAAAGCGTGGATGGTGAGTTCCTAACCCCAACTCGAGGGGCCACGCAACAAAGCCTCGATTGTGAGTCCCTAACCCCAACTCGAGGGGCCACGCAACAAAGCGTGGATTGTGAGTCCCTAACCCCAACTCGAGGGGCCACGCAACAAAGCGTGGATTGTGAGTCCCTAACCCCAACTCGAGGGGCCACGCAACAAAGCGTGGATTGTGAGTCCCTAGCCCCAACTCGAGGGGCCACGCAACAAAGCGTGGATGGTGAGTCCCTAACCCCAACTCGAGGGGCCACGCAACAAAGCGTGGATGGTGAGTCCCTAACCCCAACTCGAGGGGCCACGCAACAAAGCGTGGATGGTGAGTCCCTAACCCCAACTCGAGGGGCCACGCAACAAAGCGTGGATGGTGAGTTTCTAACCCCAACTCGAGGGGCCACGGAACAAAGCGTGGATTGTGAGTCGCTAACCCCAACTCAAGGGGCCACGCAACAAAGCGTTGATGGTGAGTCCCTAACCCCAACTCGAGGGGCCACGCAACAAAGCGTGGATGGTGAGTTTCTAACCCTAACTCGAGGGGCCACGCAACAAAGCGTGGATTGTGAGTCCCTAACCCCAACTCGAGGGGCCACGCAACAAAGCGTGGATGGTGAGTCCCTAACCCCAACTCGAGGGGCCACGCAACAAAGCGTGGACGGTGAGTCCCTTACCCCAACTCGAGTGGCCACGCAACAAAGCGTGGATGGTGAGTCCCTAACCCCAACTCGAGGGGCCACGCAACAAAGCGTGGATGGTGAGTCCCTAACCCCAACTCGAGGGGCCACGCAACAAAGCGTGGATGGTGAGTCCCCAACCCCAACTCGAGGGGCCACGCAACAAAGCGTGGATGGTGAGTCCCTAACCCCAACTCGAGGGGCCACGCAACAAAGCGTGGATGGTGAGTCCCTAACCCCAACTTGAGGGGCCACGCAACAAAGCGTGGATTGTGAGTCCCTAACCCCAACTCGAGGGGCCACGCAACAAAGCGTGGATTGTGAGTCCCTAACCCCAAATCGAGGGGCCACGCAACAAAGCGTGGATGGTGAGTCCCTAACCCCAACTCGAGGGGCCACGCAACAAAGCGTGGATGGTGAGTCCCTAACCCCAACTTGAGGGGCCACACTACAAAGCGTGGATGTCGAGTCCCTAACCCCAACTCGAGGGGCCACGCAACAAAGCGTGGATTGTGAGTCCCTAACCCCAACTCGAGGGGCCACGCAACAAAGCGTTGATGGTGAGTCCCTATCCCCAACTCGAGGGGCCACGCAACAAAGCGTGGATTGTGAGTCCCTAACCCCAACTCGATGGGCCACGCAACAAAGCATGGATTGTGAGTCCCTAACCCCAACTGGAGGGGCCACGCAACAAAGCGTGGATGGTGAGTCCCTAACCCCAACTCGAGGGGCCACGCAACAAAGCGTGGATGGTGAGTTTCAAACCCCAACACGAGGGGCCACGCAACAAAGCCTCGATTGTGAGTCCCTAACCCCAACTCGAGGGGCCACGCAACAAAGCGTGGATGGTGAGTCCCTAACCCCAACTCGAGGGGCCACGCAACAAAGCGTGGATTGTGAGTCCCTAACCCCAACTCGAGGGGCCACGCAACAAAGCGTGGATTGTGAGTCCCTAACCCCAACTCGAGGGGCCACGCAACAAAGCGTGGATGGTGAGTCCCTAACCCCAACTCGAGGGGCCACGCAACAAAGCGTGGATGGTGAGTCCCTAACCCCAACTCGAGGGGCCACGCAACAAAGCGTGGATTGTGAGTCCCTAACCCCAACTTGAGGGGCCACGCAACAAAGCGTGGATGGTGAGTCCCTAACCCCAACTTGAGGGGCCACGCAACAAAGCGTGGATTGTGAGTCCCTAACCCCAACTCGAGGGGCCACGCAACAAAGCGTGGATTGTGAGTCCCTAACCCCAAATCGAGGGGCCACGCAACATAGCGTGGATGGTGAGTCCCTAACCCCAACTCGAGGGGCCACGCAACAAAGCGTGGATGGTGAGTCCCTAACCCCAACTCGAGGGGCCACGCAACAAAGCGTGGATTGTGAGTCCCTAACCCCAACTTGAGGGGCCACGCAACAAAGCGTGGATTGTGAGTCCCTAACCCCAACTCGAGGGGCCACGCAACAAAGCGTGGATTGTGAGTCCCTAACCCCAACTCGAGGGGCCACGCAACAAAGCGTGGATTGTGAGTCCCTAACCCCAACTCGAGGGGCCACGCAACAAAGCGTTGATGGTGAGTCCCTATCCCCAACTCGAGGGGCCACGCAACAAAGCGTGGATTGTGAGTCCCTAACCCCAACTCGATGAACCACGCAACAAAGCATGGATTGTGAGTCCCTAACCCCAACTGGAGGGGCCACGCAACAAAGCGTGGATGGTGAGTCCCTAACCCCAACTCGAGGGGCCACGCAACAAAGCGTGGATGGTGAGTTTCAAACCCCAACACGAGGGGCCACGCAACAAAGCCTCGATTGTGAGTCCCTAACCCCAACTCGAGGGGCCACGCAACAAAGCGTGGATGGTGAGTCCCTAACCCCAACTCGAGGGGCCACGCAACAAAGCGTGGATTGTGAGTCCCTAACCCCAACTCGAGGGGCCACGCAACAAAGCGTGGATTGTGAGTCCCTAACCCCAACTCGAGGGGCCACGCAACAAAGCGTGGATGGTGAGTCCCTAACCCCAACTCGAGGGGCCACGCAACAAAGCGTGGATGGTGAGTCCCTAACCCCAACTCGAGGGGCCACGCAACAAAGCGTGGATTGTGAGTCCCTAACCCCAACTTGAGGGGCAACACTACAAAGCGTGGATGGTGAGTCCCTAACCCCAACTCGAGGGGCCACGCAACAAAGCGTGGATGGTGAGTTTCTAACCCCAACTTGAGGGGCCACGCAACAAAGCGTGGATTGTGAGTCCCTAACCCCAACTCGAGGGGCCACGCAACAAAGCGTGGATTGTGAGTCCCTAACCCCAAATCGAGGGGCCACGCAACAAAGCGTGGATGGTGAGTCCCTAACCCCAACTCGAGGGGCCACGCAACAAAGCGTGGATGGTGAGTCCCTAACCCCAACTTGAGGGGCCACACTACAAAGCGTGGATGTCGAGTCCCTAACCCCAACTCGAGGGGCCACGCAACAAAGCGTGGATTGTGAGTCCCTAACCCCAACTCGAGGGGCCACGCAACAAAGCGTGGATTGTGAGTCCCTAACCCCAACTCGAGGGGCCACGCAACAAAGCGTGGATTGTGAGTCCCTAACCCCAACTCGATGGGCCACGCAACAAAGCATGGATTGTGAGTCCCTAACCCCAACTGGAGGGGCCACGCAACAAAGCGTGGATGGTGAGTCCCTAACCCCAACTCGAGGGGCCACGCAACAAAGCGTGGATGGTGAGTTTCAAACCCCAACACGAGGGGCCACGCAACAAAGCCTCGATTGTGAGTCCCTAACCCCAACTCGAGGGGCCACGCAACAAAGCGTGGATGGTGAGTCCCTAACCCCAACTCGAGGGGCCACGCAACAAAGCGTGGATTGTGAGTCCCTAACCCCAACTCGAGGGGCCACGCAACAAAGCGTGGATTGTGAGTCCCTAACCCCAACTCGAGGGGCCACGCAACAAAGCGTGGATGGTGAGTCCCTAACCCCAACTCGAGGGGCCACGCAACAAAGCGTGGATTGTGAGTCCCTAACCCCAACTTGAGGGGCCACACTACAAAGCGTGGATGGTGAGTCCCTAACCCCAACTCGAGGGGCCACGCAACAAAGCGTGGATGGTGAGTTTCTAACCCCAACTCGAGGGGCCACGGAACAAAGCGTGGATTGTGAGTCGCTAACCCCAACTCGAGGGGCCACGCAACAAAGCGTGGATGGTGAGTCCCTAACCCCAACTCGAGGGGCCACGCAACAAAGCGTGGATGGTGAGTTTCTAACCCCAACTCGAGGGGCCACGCAACAAAGCGTGGATTGTGAGTCCCTAACCCCAAGTCGAGGGGCCACGCAACAAAGCGTGGATGGTGAGTCCCTAACCCCAACTCGAGGGGCCACGCAACAAAGCGTGGATGGTGAGTCCCTAACCCCAACTCGAGGGGCCACACAACAAAGCGTGGATTGTGAGTCCCTAACCCCAACTCGAGGGGCCACGCACCAAAGCGTGGACGGTGAGTCCCTTACCCCAACTCGAGTGGCCACGCAACAAAGCGTGGATGGTGAGTTCCGAACCCCAACTCGAGGGGCCATGCAACAAACCGTGGATGGTGAGTCCCTAACCCCAACTCGAGGGGCCACGCAACAAAGCGTGGATGGTGAGTCCCTAACCCCAACTCGAGGGGCCACGCAACAAAGCGTGGATTTTGAGTCCCTAACCCCAACTCGAGGGGCCACGCAACAAAGCGTGGATGGTGAGTTTCTAACCCCAACTCGAGGGGCCATGCAACAAAGCGTGGATGGTGAGTCCCTAACCCCAACTCGAGGGGCCACGCAACAAAGCGTGGATGGTGAGTCCCTAACCCCAACTCGAGGGGCCATGCAACAAAGCGTGGATGGTGAGTTTCTAACCCCAACTCGAGGGGCCACGCAACAAAGCGTGGATGGTGAGTTTCTAACCCCAACTCGAGGGGCCACGCAATAAAGCGTGGATTGTGAGTCCCTAACCCCAACTCGAGGGGCCACGCAACAAAGCGTGGATTGTGAGTCCCTAACCCCAACTCGAGGGGCCACGCAACAAAGCGTGGATGGTCAGTTTCTAACCCCAACTCGAGGGGCCACACTACAAAGCGTGGATAGTCCGTCCCTAACCCCAACTCGAGGGGCCACGCAACAAAGCGTGGATGGTGAGTCCCTAACCCAACTCGAGGGGCCACGCAACAAAGCGTGGATTGTGAGTCCCTAACCCCAACTCGAGGGGCCACGCAACAAAGCGTGGATGGTGAGTCCCTAACCCCAACTCGAGGGGCCACGCAACAAAGCGTGGATGTTGAGTCCCTAACCCCAACTCGAGGGGCCACGCAACAAAGCGTGGATTGTGAATTTCTAACCCCATCTCGAGGGGCCACGCAACAAAGCGTGGATTTTGAGTCCCTAACCCCAACTCGAGGGGCCATGCAACAAAGCGTGGATGGTGAGTCGCTAACCCCAACTCGAGGGGCCACGCAACAAAGCGTGGATGGTGAGTCCCTAACCCCAACTCGAGGGGCCACGCAACAAAGCGTGGATGGTGAGTCCCCAACCCCAACTCGAGGGGCCACGCAACAAAGCGTGGATGGTGAGTCCCTAACCCCAACTCGAGGGGCCACGCAACAAAGCGTGGATGGTGAGTCCCTAACCCCAACTTGAGGGGCCACGCAACAAAGCGTGGATGGTGAGTCCCTAACCCCAACTCGAGGGGCCACGCAACAAAGCGTGGATTGTGAGTCCCTAACCCCAAATCGAGGGGCCACGCAACAAAGCGTGGATGGTGAGTCCCTAACCCCAACTCGAGGGGCCACGCAACAAAGCGTGGATGGTGAGTCCCTAACCCCAACTTGAGGGGCCACACTACAAAGCGTGGATGGTGAGTCCCTAACCCCAACTCGAGGGGCCACGCAACAAAGCGTGGATTGTGAGTCCCTAACCCCAACTCGAGGGGCCATGCAACAAAGCGTGGATGGTGAGTTTCTAACCCCAACTCGAGGGGCCACGCAACAAAGCGTGGATGGTGAGTTTCTAACCCCAACTCGAGGGGCCACGCAATAAAGCGTGGATTGTGAGTCCCTAACCCCAACTCGAGGGGCCACGCAACAAAGCGTGGATTGTGAGTCCCTAACCCCAACTCGAGGGGCCACGCAACAAAGCGTGGATTGTGAATTTCTAACCCCATCTCGAGGGGCCACGCAACAAAGCGTGGATTTTGAGTCCCTAACCCCAACTCGAGGGGCCATGCAACAAAGCGTGGATGGTGAGTCGCTAACCCCAACTCGAGGGGCCACGCAACAAAGCGTGGATGGTGAGTCCCTAACCCCAACTCGAGGGGCCACGCAACAAAGCGTGGATGGTGAGTCCCCAACCCCAACTCGAGGGGCCACGCAACAAAGCGTGGATGGTGAGTCCCTAACCCCAACTCGAGGGGCCACGCAACAAAGCGTGGATGGTGAGTCCCTAACCCCAACTTGAGGGGCCACGCAACAAAGCGTGGATGGTGAGTCCCTAACCCCAACTCGAGGGGCCACGCAACAAAGCGTGGATTGTGAGTCCCTAACCCCAAATCGAGGGGCCACGCAACAAAGCGTGGATGGTGAGTCCCTAACCCCAACTCGAGGGGCCACGCAACAAAGCGTGGATGGTGAGTCCCTAACCCCAACTTGAGGGGCCACACTACAAAGCGTGGATGGTGAGTCCCTAACCCCAACTCGAGGGGCCACGCAACAAAGCGTGGATGGTGAGTTTCTAACCCCAACTCGAGGGGCCATGCAACAAAGCGTGGATGGTGAGTCCCTAACCCCAACTCGAGGGGCCACGCAACAAAGCGTGGATGGTGAGTCCCTAACCCCAACTCGAGGGGCCATGCAACAAAGCGTGGATGGTGAGTTTCTAACCCCAACTCGAGGGGCCACGCAACAAAGCGTGGATGGTGAGTTTCTAACCCCAACTCGAGGGGCCACGCAATAAAGCGTGGATTGTGAGTCCCTAACCCCAACTCGAGGGGCCACGCAACAAAGCGTGGATGGTCAGTTTCTAACCCCAACTCGAGGGGCCACACTACAAAGCGTGGATAGTCCGTCCCTAACCCCAACTCGAGGGGCCACGCAACAAAGCGTGGATGGTGAGTCCCTAACCCAACTCGAGGGGCCACGCAACAAAGCGTGGATTGTGAGTCCCTAACCCCAACTCGAGGGGCCACGCAACAAAGCGTGGATGGTGAGTCCCTAACCCCAACTCGAGGGGCCACGCAACAAAGCGTGGATGGTGAGTCCCTAACCCCAACTCGAGGGGCCACGCAACAAAGCGTGGATTGTGAATTTCTAACCCCATCTCGAGGGGCCACGCAACAAAGCGTGGATTTTGAGTCCCTAACCCCAACTCGAGGGGCCATGCAACAAAGCGTGGATGGTGAGTCGCTAACCCCAACTCGAGGGGCCACGCAACAAAGCGTGGATGGTGAGTCCCTAACCCCAACTCGAGGGGCCACGCAACAAAGCGTGGATGGTGAGTCCCCAACCCCAACTCGAGGGGCCACGCAACAAAGCGTGGATGGTGAGTCCCTAACCCCAACTCGAGGGGCCACGCAACAAAGCGTGGATGGTGAGTCCCTAACCCCAACTTGAGGGGCCACGCAACAAAGCGTGGATGGTGAGTCCCTAACCCCAACTCGAGGGGCCACGCAACAAAGCGTGGATTGTGAGTCCCTAACCCCAAATCGAGGGGCCACGCAACAAAGCGTGGATGGTGAGTCCCTAACCCCAACTCGAGGGGCCACGCAACAAAGCGTGGATGGTGAGTCCCTAACCCCAACTTGAGGGGCCACACTACAAAGCGTGGATGGTGAGTCCCTAACCCCAACTCGAGGGGCCACGCAACAAAGCGTGGATTGTGAGTCCCTAACCCCAACTCGAGGGGCCACGCAACAAAGCGTGGATGGTGAGTCCCTAACCCCAACTCGAGGGGCCACGCAACAAAGCGTTGATGGTGAGTCCCTATCCCCAACTCGAGGGGCCACGCAACAAAGCGTGGATTGTGAGTCCCTAACCCCAACACGATGGGCCACACAACAAAGCATGGATTGTGAGTCCCTAACCCCAACTCAAGGGGCCACGCAACAAAGCGAGGATGGTGAGTCCCTAACCCCAACTCGAGGGGCCACGCAACAAAGCGTGGATGGTGAGTTCCTAACCCCAACTCGAGGGGCCACGCAACAAAGCCTCGATTGTGAGTCCCTAACCCCAACTCGAGGGGCCACGCAACAAAGCGTGGATTGTGAGTCCCTAACCCCAACTCGAGGGGCCACGCAACAAAGCGTGGATTGTGAGTCCCTAACCCCAACTCGAGGGGCCACGCAACAAAGCGTGGATTGTGAGTCCCTAGCCCCAACTCGAGGGGCCACGCAACAAAGCGTGGATGGTGAGTCCCTAACCCCAACTCGAGGGGCCACGCAACAAAGCGTGGATGGTGAGTCCCTAACCCCAACTCGAGGGGCCACGCAACAAAGCGTGGATGGTGAGTCCCTAACCCCAACTCGAGGGGCCACGCAACAAAGCGTGGATGGTGAGTTTCTAACCCCAACTCGAGGGGCCACGGAACAAAGCGTGGATTGTGAGTCGCTAACCCCAACTCAAGGGGCCACGCAACAAAGCGTGGATGGTGAGTCCCTAACCCCAACTCGAGGGGCCACGCAACAAAGCGTGGATGGTGAGTTTCTAACCCCAACTGGAGGGGCCACGCAACAAAGCGTGGATTGTGAGTCCCTAACCCCAACTCGAGGGGCCACGCAACAAAGCGTGGATGGTGAGTCCCTAACCCCAACTCGAGGGGCCACGCAACAAAGCGTGGATGGTGAGTCCCTAACCCCAACTCGAGGGGCCACGCAACAAAGCGTGGATGGTGAGTCCCTTACCCCAACTCGAGTGGCCACGCAACAAAGCGTGGATGGTGAGTTCCGAACCCCAACTCGAGGGGCCATGCAACAAAGCGTGGATGGTGAGTCCCTAACCCCAACTCGAGGGGCCACGCAACAAAGCGTGGATGGTGAGTCCCTAACCCCAACTCGAGGGGCCACGCAACAAAGCGTGGATGGTGAGTCCCTAACCCCAACTCGAGGGGCCACGCAACAAAGCGTGGATGGTGAGTCCCTAACCCCAACTTGAGGGGCCACGCAACAAAGCGTGGATTGTGAGTCCCTAACCCCAACTCGAGGGGCCACGCAACAAAGCGTGGATTGTGAGTCCCTAACCCCAAATCGAGGGGCCACGCAACAAAGCGTGGATGGTGAGTCCCTAACCCCAACTCGAGGGGCCACGCAACAAAGCGTGGATGGTGAGTCCCTAACCCCAACTTGAGGGGCCACACTACAAAGCGTGGATGTCGAGTCCCTAACCCCAACTCGAGGGGCCACGCAACAAAGCGTGGATTGTGAGTCCCTAACCCCAACTCGAGGGGCCACGCAACAAAGCGTGGATTGTGAGTCCCTAACCCCAACTCGAGGGGCCACGCAACAAAGCGTTGATGGTGAGTCCCTATCCCCAACTCGAGGGGCCACGCAACAAAGCGTGGATTGTGAGTCCCTAACCCCAACTCGATGGGCCACGCAACAAAGCATGGATTGTGAGTCCCTAGCCCCAACTGGAGGGGCCACGCAACAAAGCGTGGATGGTGAGTCCCTAACCCCAACTCGAGGGGCCACGCAACAAAGCGTGGATGGTGAGTTTCAAACCCCAACACGAGGGGCCACGCAACAAAGCCTCGATTGTGAGTCCCTAACCCCAACTCGAGGGGCCACGCAACAAAGCGTGGATGGTGAGTCCCTAACCCCAACTCGAGGGGCCACGCAACAAAGCGTGGATTGTGAGTCCCTAACCCCAACTCGAGGGGCCACGCAACAAAGCGTGGATTGTGAGTCCCTAACCCCAACTCGAGGGGCCACGCAACAAAGCGTGGATGGTGAGTCCCTAACCCCAACTCGAGGGGCCACGCAACAAAGCGTGGATGGTGAGTCCCTAACCCCAACTCGAGGGGCCACGCAACAAAGCGTGGATTGTGAGTCCCTAACCCCAACTTGAGGGGCCACACTACAAAGCGTGGATGGTGAGTCCCTAACCCCAACTCGAGGGGCCACGCAACAAAGCGTGGATGGTGAGTTTCTAACCCCAACTCGAGGGGCCACGGAACAAAGCGTGGATTGTGAGTCGCTAACCCCAACTCGAGGGGCCACGCAACAAAGCGTGGATGGTGAGTCCCTAACCCCAACTCGAGGGGCCACGCAACAAAGCGTGGATGGTGAGTTTCTAACCCCAACTCCAGGGGCCACGCAACAAAGCGTGGATTGTGAGTCCCTAACCCCAAGTCGAGGGGCCACGCAACAAAGCGTGGATGGTGAGTCCCTAACCCCAACTCGAGGGGCCACGCAACAAAGCGTGGATGGTGAGTCCCTAACCCCAACTCGAGGGGCCACACAACAAAGCGTGGATTGTGAGTCCCTAACCCCAACTCGAGGGGCCACGCAACAAAGCGTGGACGGTGAGTCCCTAACCCCAACTCGAGTGGCCACGCAACAAAGCGTGGATGGTGAGTTCCGAACCCCAACTCGAGGGGCCATGCAACAAACCGTGGATGGTGAGTCCCTAACCCCAACTCGAGGGGCCACGCAACAAAGCGTGGATGGTGAGTCCCTAACCCCAACTCGAGGGGCCACGCAACAAAGCGTGGATTTTGAGTCCCTAACCCCAACTCGAGGGGCCACGCAACAAAGCGTGGATGGTGAGTTTCTAACCCCAACTCGAGGGGCCATGCAACAAAGCGTGGATGGTGAGTCCCTAACCCCAACTCGAGGGGCCACGCAACAAAGCGTGGATGGTGAGTCCCTAACCCCAACTCGAGGGGCCATGCAACAAAGCGTGGATGGTGAGTTTCTAACCCCAACTCGAGGGGCCACGCAACAAAGCGTGGATGGTGAGTTTCTAACCCCAACTCGAGGGGCCACGCAACAAAGCGTGGATTGTTAGTCCCTAACCCCAACTCGAGGGGCCACGCAACAAAGCGTGGATTGTGAGTCCCTAACCCAAACTCGAGGGGCCACGCAACAAAGCGTGGGTGGTCAGTTTCTAACCCCAACTCGAGGGGCCACACTACAAAGCGTGGATGGTGAGTCCCTAACCCCAACTCGAGGGGCCACGCAACAAAGCGTGGATGGTGAGTCCCTAACCCAACTCGAGGGGCCACGCAACAAAGCGTGGATTGTGAGTCCCTAACCACAACTCGAGGGGCCACGCAACAAAGCGTGGATGGTGAGTCCCTAACCCCAACTCAAGGGGCCACGCAACAAAGCGTGGATTGTGAGTCCCTAACCCCAACTCGAGGGGCCACGCAACAAAGCGTGGATTGTGAATTTCTAACCCCATCTCGAGGGGCCACGCAACAAAGCGTGGATTTTGAGTCCCTAACCCCAACTTGAGGGGCCACGCAACGGAGCGTGGATTGTGAGTCCCTAACCCCAACTCGAGGGGCCACGCAACAAAGCGTGGATTGTGAGTCCCTAACCCCAACTCGAGGGGCCACGCAACAAAGCGTGGATTGTGAGTCCCTAACCCCAACTCGAGGGGCCACGCAACAAAGCGTGGATTGTGAGTCCCTAACCCCAACTCGATGGGCCACGCAACAAAGCATGGATTGTGAGTCCCTAACCCCAACTCGAGGGGCCACGCAACAAAGCGTGGATGGTGAGTCCCTAACCCCAACTCGAGGGGCCACGCAACAAAGCGTGGATGGTGAGTTCCTAACCCCAACTCGAGGGGCCACGCAACAAAGCCTCCATTGTGAGTCCCTAACCCCAACTCAAGGGGCCACGCAACAAAGCGTGGATGGTGAGTCCCTAACCCCAACTCGAGGGGCCACGCAACAAAGCGTGGATTGTGAGTCCCTAACCCCAACTCGAGGGGCCACGCAACAAAGCGTTGATGGTGAGTCCCTAACCCCAACTCGAGGGGCCACGCAACAAAGCGTGGATGGTGAGTCCCTAACCCCAACTCGAGGGGCCACGCAACAAAGCGTGGATTGTGAGTCCCTAACCCCAACTTAAGGGGCCACGCAACAAAGCGTGGATGGTGAGTCCCTAACCCCAACTCGAGGGGCCACGCAACAAAGCGTGGATGGTGAGTTTCCAACCCCAACTCGAGGAGCCACGCAACAAAGCGTGGATTGTGAGTCGCTAACCCCAACTCGAGGGGCCACGCAACAAAGCGTAGATGGTGAGTCCCTAACCCCAACTCGAGGGGCCACGCAACAAAGCGTGGATGGTGAGTTTCTAACCCCAACTCGAGGGGCCACGCAACAAAGCGTGGATTGTGAGTCCCTACCCCCAACTCGAGGGGCCACGCAACAAAGCGTGGATGGTGAGTCCCTAACCCCAACTCGAGGGGCCACGCAACAAAGCGTGGATGGTGAGTCCCTAACCCCAACTCGAGGGGCCACGCAACAAAGCTTGGATTGTGAGTCCCTAACCCCAACTCGAGGGGCGACGCACAAAGCGTGGATGGCGAGTTCCGAACCCCAACTCGAGGGGCCATGCAACAAAGCGTGGATGGCGAGTTCCGAACCCCAACTCGAGGGGCCATGCAACAAAGCGTGGATGGTGAGTCCCTAACCCCAACTCGAGGGGCCACGCAACAAAGCGTGGATGGCGAGTTCCTTACCCCAACTCGAGTGGCCACGCAACAAAGCGTGGATGGCGAGTTCCGAACCCCAACTCGAGGGGCCATGCAACAAAGCGTGGATGGTGAGTCCCTAACCCCAACTCGAGGGGCCACGCAACAAAGCGTGGATGGTGAGTCCCTAACCCCAACTCGAGGGGCCACGCAACAAAGCGTGGATGGTGAGTCCCTAACCCCAACTCGAGGGGCCACGCAACAAAGCGTGGATGGTGAGTTTCTAACCCCAACTCGAGGGGCCATGCAACAAAGCGTGGATGGTGAGTCCCTAACCCCAACTCGAGGGGCCACGCAACAAAGCGTGGATGGTGAGTCCCTAACCCCAACTCGAGGGGCCATGCAACAAAGCCTGGATGGTGAGTTTCTAACCCCAACTCGAGGGGCCACGCAACAAAGCGTGGATGGTGAGTCCCTAACCCCAACTCGAGGGGCCATGCAACAAAGCCTGGATGGTGAGTCCCTAACCCCAACTCGAGGGGCCACGCAACAAAGCGTGGATGGTGATTTTCTAACCCCAACTCGAGGGGCCACGCAACAAAGCGTGGATGGTGAGTCCCTAACCCCAACTCGAGGGGCCACGCAACAAAGCGTGGATTGTGAGTCCCTAACCCCAACTCGAGGGGCCACGCAACAAAGCGTGGATGATGAGTCCCTAACCCCAACTCGAGGGGCCACGCAACAAAGCGTGGATGGTGAGTCCCTAACCCCAACTCGAGGGGCCACGCAACAAAGCGTGGATTGTGAGTCCCCAACCCCAACTCGAGGGGCCACGCAACAAAGCGTGGATTGTGAGTCCCTAACCCCAACTCGATGGGCCACGCAACAAAGCATGGATTGTGAGTCCCTAACCCCAACTCGAGGGGCCACGCAACAAAGCGTGGATGGTGAGTCCCTAACCCCGACTCAAGGGGCCACGCAACAAAGCGTGGATGGTGAGTCCCTAACCCCAACTCGAGGGGCCACGCAACAAAGCCTCCATTGTGAGTCCCTAACCCCAACTCGAGGGGCCACGCAACAAAGCGTGGATGGTGAGTCCCTAACCCCAACTCGAGGGGCCACGCAACAAAGCGTGGATTGTGAGTCCCTAACCCCAACTCGAGGGGCCACGCAACAAAGCGTTGATGGTGAGTCCCTAACCCCAATTCAAGGGGCCACGCAACAAAGCGTGGATGGTGAGTCCCTAACCCCAACTCGAGGGGCCACGCAACAAAGCGTGGATTGTGTGTCCCTAACCCCAACTTGAGGGGCCACGCAACAAAGCGTGGATGGTGAGTCCCTAACCCCAACTCGAGGGGCCACGCAACAAAGCGTGGATGGTGAGTTTCCAACCCCAACTCGAGGGGCCACGCAACAAAGCGTGGATTGTGAGTCGCTAACCCCAACTCGAGGGGCCACGCAACAAAGCGTAGATGGTGAGTCCCTAACCCCAACTCGAGGGGCCACGCAACAAAGCGTGGATGGTGAGTTTCTAACCCCAACTCGAGGGGCCACGCAACAAAGCGTGGATTGTGAGTCCCTAACCCCAACTCGAGGGGCCACGCAACAAAGCGTGGATGGTGAGTCCCTAACCCCAACTCGAGGGGCCACGCAACAAAGCGTGGATGGTGAGTCCCTAACCCCAACTCGAGGGGCCACACAACAAAGCTTGGATTGTGAGTCCCTAACCCCAACTCGAGGGGCCACGCAACAAAGCGTGGACGGTGAGTTCCTTACCCCAACTCGAGTGGCCACGCAACAAAGCGTGGATGGCGAGTTCCGAACCCCAACTCGAGGGGCCATGCAACAAAGCGTGGATGGTGAGTCCCTAACCCCAACTCGAGGGGCCACGCAACAAAGCGTGGATGGTGAGTCCCTAACCCCAACTCGAGGGGCCACGCAACAAAGCGTGGATTTTGAGTCCCTAACCCCAACTCGAGGGGCCACGCAACAAAGCGTGGATGGTGAGTTTCTAACCCCAACTCGAGGGGCCATGCAACAAAGCGTGGATGGTGAGTCCCTAACCCCAACTCGAGGGGCCACGCAACAAAGCGTGGATGGTGAGTCCCTAACCCCAACTCGAGGGGCCATGCAACAAAGCCTGGATGGTGAGTTTCTAACCCCAACTCGAGGGGCCACGCAACAAAGCGTGGATGGTGAGTTTCTAACCCCAACTCGAGGGGCCACGCAACAAACGTGGATGGTGAGTCCCTAACCCCAACTCGAGGGGCCACGCAACAAAGCGTGGATTGTGAGTCCCTAACCCCAACTCGAGGGGCCACGCAACAAAGCGTGGATGGTGAGTCCCTAACCCCAACTCGAGGGGCCACGCAACAAAGCGTGGATGGTGAGTCCCTAACCCCAACTCGAGGGGCCACGCAACAAAGCGTGGATGGTGAGTCCCTAACCCCAACTCGAGGGGCCACGCAACAAAGCGTGGATTGTGAGTCCCTAACCCCAACTCGAGGGGCCACGCAACAAAGCGTGGATTGTGAGTCCCTAACCCCAACTCGAGGGGCCACGCAACAAAGCGTGGATGGTGAGTCCCTAACCCCAACTCGAGGGGCCACGCAACAAAGCGTGGATGGTGAGTTTCTAACCCCAACTGGAGGGGCCACACTACAAAGCGTGGATGGTGAGTCCCTAACCCCAACTCGAGGGGCCACGCAACAAAGCGTGGATGGTGAGTCCCTAACCCCAACTCGAGGGGCCATGCAACAAAGCGTGGATGGTGAGTTTCTAACCCCAACTCGAGGGGCCACGCAACAAAGCGTGGATGGTGAGTTTCTAACCCCAACTCAAGGGGCCACGCAACAAAGTGTGGATGGTGAGTCCCTAACCCCAACTCGAGGGGCCACGCAACAAAGCGTGGATGGTGAGTCCCTAACCCCAACTCGAGGGGCCACGCAACAAAGCGTGGATGGTGAGTCCCTAACCCCAACTCGAGGGGCCACGCAACAAAGCGTGGATGGTGAGTCCCCAACCTCAACTCGAGGGGCCACGCAACAAAGCGTGGATGGTGAGTTTCTAACCCCAACTCGAGGGGCCACGCAACAAAGCGTGGATGGTGAGTCCCTAACCCCAACTCGAGGGGCCACGCAACAAAGCGTGGAGGGTGAGTCCCTAACCCCAACTCGAAGGGCCACGCAACAAAGCGTGGATGGTGAGTCCCTAACCCCAACTCGAGGGGCCACGCAACAAAGCGTGGATGGTGAGTCCCTAACCCCAACTCGAGGGGCCACGCAACAAAGCGTGGATGGTGAGTCCCCAACCCCAACTCGAGGGGCCACGCAACAAAGCGTGGATGGTGAGTCCCTAAACCCCAACTCGAGGGGCCACGCAACAAAGCGTGGAATGTGAGTCCCTTGCCCCAACTCGAGGGGCCACGCAACAATGCATCGATGGTGAGTCCCTAACCCCAACTCGAGGGGCCACGCAACAAAGCGTGGATGGTGAGTTTCTAACCCCAACTGGAGGGGCCACACTACAAAGCGTGGATGGTGAGTCCCTAACCCCAACTCGAGGGGCCACGCAACAAAGCGTGGTTGGTGAGTCCCTAACCCCAACTCGAGGGGCCATGCAACAAAGCGTGGATGGTGAGTTTCTAACCCCAACTCGAGGGGCCACGCAACAAAGCGTGGATGGTGAGTTTCTAACCCCAACTCAAGGGGCCACGCAACAAAGTGTGGATGGTGAGTCCCTAACCCCAACTCGAGGGGCCACGCAACAAAGCGTGGATGGTGAGTTTCTAACCCCAACTCGAGGGGCCACGCAACAAAGCGTGGATGGTGAGTCCCTAACCCCAACTCGAGGGGCCACGCAACAAAGCGTGGATGGTGAGTTTCTAACCCCAACTCGAGGGGCCACGCAACAAAGCGTGGATGGTGAGTCCCTAACCCCAACTCGAGGGGCCACGCAACAAAGCGTGGATGGTGAGTCCCTAACCCCAACTCGAGGGGCCACGCAACAAAGCATGGATGGTGAGTCCCCAACCCCAACTCGAGGGGCCACGCAACAAAGCGTGGATGGTGAGTTTCTAACCCCAACTCGAGGGGCCACGCAACAAAGCGTGGATGGTGAGTCCCTAACCCCAACTCGAGGGGCCACGCAACAAAGCGTGGATGGTGAGTCCCTAACCCAACTCGAGGGGCCACGCAACAAAGCGTGGATTGTGAGTCCCTAACCCCAACTCGAGGGGCCACGCAACAAAGCGTGGATGGTGAGTCCCTAACCCCAACTCGAGGGGCCACGCAACAAAGCGTGGATGGTGAGTCCCTAACCCCAACTCTAGGGGCCACGCAACAAAGCGTGGATTGTGAGTTTCTAACCCCAACTCGAGGGGCCACGCAACAAAGCGTTGATTTTGAGTCCCTAACCCCAACTTGAGGGGCCACGCAACAAAGCGTGGATGGTGAGTCCCTAACCCCAACTCGAGGGGCCACGCAACAAAGCGTGGATGGTGAATCCCTAACCCCAACTCGAGGGGCGACGCAACAAAGCGTGGATTGTGAGTCCCTAACCCCAACTCGAGGGGCCACGCAACAAAGCGTGGATTGTGAGTCCCTAACCCCAACTCGAGGGGCCACGCAACAAAGCGTGGATTGTGAGTCCCTAACCCCAACTCGAGGGGCCACGCAACAAAGCGTGGATGGTGAGTCCCTAACCTCAACTTGAGGGGACACGCAACAAAGCGTGGATGGTGAGTCCCTAACCCCAACTCGAGGGGCCACGCAACAAAGCGTGGATTGTGAGTTTCTAACCCCAACTGGAGGGGCCACGCAACAAAGCGTGGATGGTGAGTCCCTAACCCCAACTCGAGGGGCCACGCAACAAAGCGTGGATGGTGAGTCCCTAACCCCAACTCGAGGGGCCACGCAACAAAGCGTGGATGGTGAGTCCCTAACCCCAACTCGAGGGGCCACGCAACAAAGCGTGGATGGTGAGTCCCTAACCCCAACTCGAGGGGCCACGCAACAAAGCGTGGATTGCGAGTTTCTAACCCCAACTGGAGGGGCCACGCAACAAAGCGTGGATGGTGATTTCCGAACCCCAACTCGAGGGGCCACGCAACAAAGTGTGGATGGTGAGTCCCTAACCCCGACTCGAGGGGCCACGCAACAAAGCGTGGATGGTGAGTCCCTAACCCCAACTCGAGGGGCCACGCAACAAAGCGTGGATGGTGAGTCCCTAACCCCAACTCGAGGGGCCACGCAACAAAGCGTGGATTGTGAGTTTCTAACCCCGACCCTAGGGGTCACGCAACAAAGCGTGGATTGTGAGTCCCTAACCCCAACTTGAGGGGCCACGCAACAAAGCGTTGATGGTGAGTCCCTAACCCCAACTCGAGGGGCCACGCAACAAAGCGTGGATGGTGAATCCCTAACCCCAACTCGAGGGGCCACGCAACAAAGCGTGGATTGTGAGTTTCTAACCCCGACCCTAGGGGTCACGCAACAAAGCGTGGATTGTGAGTCCCTAACCCCAACTTGAGGGGCCACGCAACAAAGCGTTGATGGTGAGTCCCTAACCCCAACTCGAGGGGCCACGCAACAAAGCGTGGATGGTGAGTTTCTAACCCCAACTCGAGGGGCCACGCAACAAAGCGTGGACGGTGAGTCCCTAACCCCACCTCGAGGGGCCACGCAACAAAGCGTGGATGGTGAGTCCCTAACCCCAACTCGAGGGGCCACGCAACAAAGCGTGGATTGTGAGTCCCTAACCCCAACTTGAGGGGCCACACTACAAAGCGTGGATGGTGGGTCCCTAACCCCAACTCGAGGGGCCACGCAACAAAGCGTGGATTGTGAGTCCCTAACCCCAACTCGAGGGGCCACGCAACAAAGCATGGATTGTGAGTCCCTGACCCCAACTCGAGGGGCCACGCAACAAAGCGTGGATGGTGAGTCCCTAACCCCAACTCGAGGGGCCACGCAACAAAGCGTGGATGGTGAGTCCCTAACCCCAACTCGAGGGGCCACGCAACAAAGCGTGGATGGTGAGTCCCTGACCCCAACTCGAGGGGCCACGCAACAAAGCGTGGATGGTGAGTCCCTAACCCCAACTCGAGGGGCCACACTACAAAGCGTGGATGGTGGGTCCCTAACCCCAACTTGAGGGGCCACGCAACAAAGCGTGGATTGTGAGTCCCTAACCCCAACTCGAGGGGCCACGCAACAAAGCGTGGATGGTGAGTCCCTAATCCCAACTCGAGGGGCCACGCAACAAAGCGTGGATTGTGAGTCCCTAACCCCAACTCGAGGGGCCACGCAACAAAGCCTTGATGGTGAGTCCCTAACCCCAACTCGAGGGGCCACGCAACAAAGCGTGGATGGTGGGTCCCTAACCCCAACTCGAGGGGCCACGCAACAAAGCGTGGATTTTGAGTCCCTAACCCCAACTCTAGGCGCCACGCAACAAAGCGTGGATTGTGAGTCCCTAACCCCAACTCGAGGGGCCACGCAACAAAGCGTGGATGGTGAGTCCCTAACCCCAACTCGAGGGGCCACGCAACAAGGCGTGGATGGTGAGTCCCTAACCCCAACTCGAGGGGCCACGCAACAAAGCGTGGATGGTGAGTCCCTAACCCCAACTCGAGGGGCCACGCAACAAAGCGTGGATTGTGAGTCCCTAACCCCAACTCGAGGGGCCACGCAACAAAGCGTGGATTGTGAGTCCCTAACCCCAACTCGAGGGGCCACGCAACAAAGCGTGGATGGTGAGTCCCTAACCCCACTTCGAGGGGCCACGCAACAAAGCGTGGATTGTGAGTCCCTAACCCCAACTCGAGGGGCCACGCAACAAAGCGTGGATTGTGAGTCCCTAACCCCAAGTCGAGGGGCCACGCAGCAAAGCGTGGATGGTGAGTCCCTAACCCCAACACGAGGGGCCACGCAACAAAGCGTGGATGGTGAGTCCCTAACCCCAACTCGAGGGGCCACGCAACAAAGCGTGGATTGTGAGTCCCTAACCCCAACTCGAGGGGCCACGCAACAAAGCCTTGATGGTGAGTCCCTAACCCCAACTCGAGGGGCCACGCAACAAAGCGTGGATGGTGAGTCCCTAACCCCAACTCGAGGGGCCACGCAAGAAAGCGTGGATGGTGACTTCCGAACGCCAACTCGAGGGGCCACGCAACAAAGCGTGGATTGTGAGTCCCTAACCCCAACTCGAGGGGCCACGCAACAAAGCGTGGATGGTGAGTCCCTAACCCCAACTCGAGGGGCCACGCAACAAAGCGTGGATTGTGAGTCCCTAACCCCAACTCGAGGGGCCACGCAACAAAGCGTGGATGGTGATTCCCTAACCCCAACACGAGGGGCCACGCAACAAAGCGTGGATGGTGAGTTCCGAACGCCAACTCGAGGGGCCACGCAACAAAGCGTGGATTGTGAGTCCCTAACCCCAACTCGAGGGGCCACGCAACAAAGCGTTGATTTTGAGTCCCTAACCCCAACTCTAGGGGCCGCGCAACAAAGCGTGGATGGTGAGTTTCTAACCCCAACTCCAGGGGCCACGCAACAAAGCGTGGATGGTGAGTCCCTAACCCCAACTCAAGGGGCCACGCAACAAAGCGTGGATGGTGAGTCCCTAACCCCAACTCGAGGGGCCACGCAACAAAGCCTTGATGGTGAGTCCCTAACCCCAACTCAAGGGGCCACGCAACAAAGCGTGGATGGTGAGTCCCTAACCCCAACTCGAGGGGCCACGCAACAAAGCGTGGATGGTGAGTTCCTAACCCCAACTCGAGGGGCCACGCAACAAAGCGTGGATTGTGAGTCCCTAACCCCAACTCGAGGGGCCACGCAAAAAAGCGTGGATGGTGAGTCCCTAATCCAAACTCGAGGGGCCACGCAACAAAGCGTGGATGGTGAGTCCCTAACCCCAACTCGAGGGGCCACGCAACAAAGCGTGGATTGTGAGTCCCTAACCCCAACTCGAGGGGCCACGCAACAAAGCGTGGATGATGAGTCCCTGACGCCACTTCCAGGGGCCACGCAACAAGGCGTGGATTGTGAGTCCCTAACCCCAACTCGAGGGGCCACGCAACAAAGCGTGGATTGTGAGTCCCTAACCCCAAGTCGAGGGGCCACGCAGCAAAGCGTGGATGGTGAGTCCCTAACCCCAACTCGAGGGGCCACGCAACAAAGCGTGGATGGTGAGTCCCTAACCCCAACTCGAGGGGCCACGCAACAAAGCGTGGATTGTGAGTCCCTAACCCCAACTCGAGGGGCCACGCAACAAAGCCTTGATGGTGAGTCCCTAACCCCAACTCGAGGGGCCACGCAACAAAGCGTGGATGGTGAGTCCCTAACCCCAACTCGAGGGGCCACGCAACAAAGCGTGGATGGTGAGTCCCTAACCCCAACTCGAGGGGCCACGCAACAAAGCGTGGATTGTGAGTCCCTAACCCCAACTCGAGGGGCCACGCAACAAAGCGTGGATTGTGAGTCCCTAACCCCAACTCGAGGGGCCACGCAACAAAGCGTGGATTGTGAGTCCCTAACCCCAACTCGAGGGGCCACGCAACAAAGCGTGGATGGTGATTCCCTAACCCCAACTCGAGGGGCCACGCAACAAAGCGTGGATTTTGAGTCCCTAACCCCAACTCTAGGGGCCACGCAACAAAGCGTGGATGGTGCGTTTCTAACCCCAACTCCAGGGGCCACGCAACAAAGCGTGGATGGTGAGTCCCTAACCCCAACTCGAGGGGCCACGCAAGAAAGCGTGGATGGTGAGTCCCTAACCCCAACTCGAGGGGCCACGCAACAAAGCGTGGATGGTGCGTTTCTAACCCCAACTCCAGGGGCCACGCAACAAAGCGTGGATGGTCAGTCCCTAACCCCAACTCGAGGGGCCACGCAACAAAGCCTTGATGGTGAGTCCCTAACCCCAACTCAAGGGGCCACGCAACAAAGCGTGGATGGTGAGTCCCTAACCCCAACTCGAGGGGCCACGCAACAAAGCGTGGATGGTGAGTTCCTAACCCCAACTCGAGGGGCCACGCAACAAAGCGTGGACGGTGAGTCCCTTACCCCAACTCGAGGGGCCACGCAACAAAGCGTGGATGGTGAGTCCCTAATCCAAACTCGAGGGGCCACGCAACAAAGCGTGGATGGTGAGTCCCTAACCCCAACTCGAGGGGCCACGCAACAAAGCGTGGATTGTGAGTCCCTAACCCCAACTCGAGGGGCCACGCAACAAAGCGTGGATGATGAGTCCCGAACGCCACTTCCAGGGGCCACGCAACAAAGCGTGGATTGTGAGTCCCTAACCCCAACTCGAGGGGCCACGCAACAAAGCGTGGATGGTGAGTCCCTAACCCCAACTCGAGGGGCCACGCAACAAAGCGTGGATGGTGAGTCCCTAACCCCAACTCGAGGGGCCACGCAACAAAGCGTGGATTGTGAGTCCCTAACCCCAACTCGAGGGGCCACGCAACAAAGCCTTGATGGTGAGTCCCTAACCCCAACTCGAGGGGCCACGCAACAAAGCGTGGATGGTGAGTCCCTAACCCCAACTCGAGGGGCCACGCAACAAAGCGTGGGTTCTGAGTCCCTAACCCCAACTCGAGGGGCCACGCAACAAAGCGTGGATTGTGAGTCCCTAACCCCAAGTCGAGGGGCCACGCAACAAAGCGTGGATGGTGAGTCCCTAACCCCAACTCGAGGGGCCACGCAACAAAGCCTTGATGGTGAGTCCCTAACCCCAACTCGAGGGGCCACGCAACAAAGCGTGGATGGTGAGTCCCTAACCCCAACTCGAGGGGCCACGCAACAAAGCGTGGATGGTGAGTTCCGAACCCCAACTCGAGGGGCCACGCAACAAAGCGTGGATTGTGAGTCCCTAACCCCAACTCGAGAGGCCACGCAACAAAGCGTGGATTGTGAGTTTCTAACCATAACTCGAGGGGCCACGCAACAAAGCGTGGATTGTGAGTCCCTAACCCCAACTCGAGGGGCCACGCAACAAAGCGTGGATTTTGAGTCCCTAACCCCAACTCGAGGGGCCACGCAACAAAGCGTGGATGGTGAGTTCCGAACCCCAACTCGAGGGGCCACGCAACAAAGCGTGGATTGTGAGTCCCTAACCCCAACTCAAGAGGCCACGCAACAAAGCGTGGATTGTGAGTTTCTAACCATAACTCGAGGGGCCACGCAACAAAGCGTGGATGGTGAGTCCCTAACCCCAATTCGAGGGGCCACGCAACAAAGCGTGGATTTTGAGTCCCTAACCCCAACTCTAGGGGCCACGCAACAAAGCGTGGATGGTGAGTTTCTAACCCCAACTCGAGGGGCCACGCAATAAAGCGTGGATTGTGAGTCCCTAACCCCAAGTCGAGGGGCCACGCAACAAAGCGTGGATGGTGAGTCCCTAACCCCAACTCGAGGGGCCACGCAACAAAGCCTTGATGGTGAGTCCCTAACCCCAACTCGAGGGGCCACGCAACAAAGCCTTGATGGTGAGTCCCTAACCCCAACTCGAGGGGCCACGCAACAAAGCGTGGATTGTGAGTCCCTAACCCCAACTCGAGGGGCCACGCAACAAAGCGTGGATTGTGAGTCCCTAACCCCAAGTCGAGGGGCCACGCAACAAAGCATGGATGGTGAGTCCCTAACCCCAACTCGAGGGGCCACGCAACAAAGCGTGGATTGTGAGTCCCTAACCCCAACTCGAGGGGCCACGCAACAAAGCGTGGATTGTGAGTCCCTAACCCCAACTCGAGGGGCCACGCAACAAAGCGTGGATGGTGAGTTCCTAACCCCAACTCGAGGGGCCACGCAACAAAGCGTGGATTGTGAGTCCCTAACCCCAACTCGAGGGGCCACGCAACAAAGCGTGGATGGTGAGTCCCTAACCCCAACTCGAGGGGCCACGCAACAAAGCGTGGATTGTGAGTCCCTAACCCCAACTCGAGGGGCCACGCAACAAAGCGTGGATTGTCCCTCCCTAACCCCAAGTCGAGGGGCCACGCAACAAAGCATGGATGGTGAGTCCCTAACCCCAACTCGAGGGGCCACGCAACAAAGCGTGGATTGTGAGTCCCTAACCCCAACTCGAGGGGCCACGCAACAAAGCGTGGATGGTGAGTCCCTAACCCCAACTCGAGGGGCCACGCAACAAAGCGTGGATGGTGAGTCCTTAACCCCAACTCGAGGGGCCACGCAACAAAGCGTGGATTGTGAGTCCCTAACCCCAACTCGAGGGGCCACGCAACAAAGCGTGGATGGTGAGTCCCTAACCCCAACTCGAGGGGCCACGCAACAAAGCGTGGATTGTGAGTCCCTAACCCCAACTCGAGGGGCCACGCAACCAAGCGTGGATGGTGAGTTCCTAACCCCAACTCGAGGGGCCACGCAACAAAGCCTTGATGGTGAGTCCCTAACCCCAACTCGAGGGGCCACGCAACAAAGCGTGGATGGTGAGTCCCTAACCCCAACTCGAGGGGCCACGCAACAAAGCGTGGATGGTGAGTTTCGAACCCCAACTCGAGGGGCCACGCAACAAAGCGTGGATTGTGAGTCCCTAACCCCAACTCGAGGGGCCACGCAACAAAGCGTGGATGGTGAGTCCCTAACCCCAACTCGAGGGGCCACGCAACAAAGCGTGGATGGTGAGTTCCGAACCCCAACTCGAGGGGCCACGCAACAAAGCGTGGATGGTGAGTCCCTAACCCCAACTCGAGGGGCCACGCAACAAAGCGTGGATTGTGAGTTTCTAACCCTAACTCCAGGGGCCACGCAACAAAGCTTGGATTGTGAGTCCCTAACCCCAACTCGAGGGGCCACGCAACAAAGCGTGGATGGTGAGTCCCTAACCCCAACTCGAGGGGCCACGCAACAAAGCGTGGATTGTGAGTTCCGAACCCCAACTCGAGGGGCCACGCAACAAAGCGTGGATTGTGAGTCCCTAACCCCAACTCGAGGGGCCACGCAACAAAGCGTGGATTGTGAGTTTCTAACCCTAACTCGAGGGGCCACGCAACAAGGCGTGGATTGTGAGTCCCTAACCCCAACTGGAGGGGCCACGCAACAAAGCGTGGATGGTGAGTCCCTAACCCCAATTCGAGGGGCCACGCAACAAAGCGTGGATTTTGAGTCCCTAACCCCAACTCTAGGGGCCACGCAACAAAGCGTGGATGGTGAGTTTCTAACCCCAACTCGAGGGGCCACGCAACAAAGCGTGGATTGTGAGTCCCTAACCCCAAGTCGAGGGGCCACGCAACAAAGCGTGGATGGTGAGTCCCTAACCCCAACTCGAGGGGCCACGCAACAAAGCCTTGATGGTGAGTCCCTAACCCCAAGTCGAGGGGCCACGCAGCAAAGCGTGGATGGTGAGTCCCTAACCCCAACTCGAGGGGCCACGCAACAAAGCGTTGATTGTGAGTCCCTAACCCCAACTCGAGGGGCCACGCAACAAAGCCTTGATGGTGAGTCCCTAACCCCAACTCGAGGGGCCACGCAACAAAGCGTGGATTGTGAGTCCCTAACCCCAACTCGAGGGGCCACGCAACAAAGCGTGGATTGTGAGTCCCTAACCCCAACTCGAGGGGCCACGCAACAAAGCGTGGATTGTGAGTCCCTAACCCCAACTCGAGGGGCCACGCAACAAAGCGTGGATTGTGAGTCCCTAACCCCAAGTCGAGGGGCCACGCAACAAAGCGTGGATGGTGAGTCCCTAACCCCAACTCGAGGGGCCACGCAACAAAGCCTTGATGGTGAGTCCCTAACCCCAACTCGAGGGGCCACGCAACAAAGCGTGGATTGTGAGTCCCTAACCCCAACTCGAGGGGCCACGCAACAAAGCGTGGATGGTGAGTTCCTAACCCCAACTCGAGGGGCCACGCAACAAAGCGTGGATGGTGAGGCCCTAACCCCAACTCGAGGGGCCGGGCAACAAAGCGTGGATGGTGAGTCCCTAACCCAAACTCGAGGGGCCACGCAACAAAGCGTGGATGGTGAGTCCCTAACCCCAACTCGAGGGGCCACGCAACAAAGCGTGGATGGTGAGTCCCTAACCCCAATTCGAGGGGCCACGCAACAAAGCGTGGATTTTGAGTCCCTAACCCCAACTCTAGGGGCCACGCAACAAAGCGTGGATGGTGAGTTTCTAACCCCAACTCGAGGGGCCACGCAACAAAGCGTGGATTGTGAGTCCCTAACCCCAAGTCGAGGGGCCACGCAACAAAGCGTGGATGGTGAGTCCCTAACCCCAACTCGAGGGGCCACGCAACAAAGCCTTGATGGTGAGTCCCTAACCCCAAGTCGAGGGGCCACGCAGCAAAGCGTGGATGGTGAGTCCCTAACCCCAACTCGAGGGGCCACGCAACAAAGCGTTGATTGTGAGTCCCTAACCCCAACTCGAGGGGCCACGCAACAAAGCCTTGATGGTGAGTCCCTAACCCCAACTCGAGGGGCCACGCAACAAAGCGTGGATTGTGAGTCCCTAACCCCAACTCGAGGGGCCACGCAACAAAGCGTGGATTGTGAGTCCCTAACCCCAACTCGAGGGGCCACGCAACAAAGCGTGGATTGTGAGTCCCTAACCCCAACTCGAGGGGCCACGCAACAAAGCGTGGATTGTGAGTCCCTAACCCCAAGTCGAGGGGCCACGCAACAAAGCGTGGATGGTGAGTCCCTAACCCCAACTCGAGGGGCCACGCAACAAAGCCTTGATGGTGAGTCCCTAACCCCAACTCGAGGGGCCACGCAACAAAGCGTGGATTGTGAGTCCCTAACCCCAACTCGAGGGGCCACGCAACAAAGCGTGGATGGTGAGTTCCTAACCCCAACTCGAGGGGCCACGCAACAAAGCGTGGATGGTGAGGCCCTAACCCCAACTCGAGGGGCCGGGCAACAAAGCGTGGATGGTGAGTCCCTAACCCAAACTCGAGGGGCCACGCAACAAAGCGTGGATGGTGAGTCCCTAACCCCAACTCGAGGGGCCACGCAACAAAGCGTGGATGGTGAGTCCCTAACCCCAACTCCAGGGGCCACGCAACAAAGCGTGGATTGTGAGTCCCTAACCCCAACTCGAGGGGCCACGCAACAAAGCGTGGATGATGAGTCCCTAACCCCACTTCGAGGGGCCACGCAACAAAGCGTGGATGGTGAGTCCCTAACCCCAACTCGAGGGGCCACGCAACAAAGCGTGGATTGTGAGTCCCTAACCCCAACTCGAGGGGCCACGCAACCAAGCGTGGATTGTGAGTCCCTAACCCCAACTCGAGGGGCCACGCAACAAAGCCTTGATGGTGAGTCCCTAACCCCAACTCGAGGGGCCACGCAACAAAGCGTGGATGGTGAGTCCCTAACCCCAACTCGAGGGGCCACGCAACAAAGCGTGGATGGTGAGTTTCGAACCCCAACTCGAGGGGCCACGCAACAAAGCGTGGATTGTGAGTCCCTAACCCCAACTCGAGGGGCCACGCAACAAAGCTTGGATTGTGAGTCCCTAAACCCAACTCGAGGGGCCACGCAACAAAGCGTGGATGGTGAGTCCCTAACCCCAACTCGAGGGGCCACGCAACAAAGCGTGGATGGTGAGTTCCGAAGCCCAACTCGAGGGGCCACGCAACAAAGCGTGGATTGTGAGTCCCTAACCCCAACTCGAGGGGCCACGCAACAAAGCGTGGATTGTGAGTTTCTAACCCTAACTCGAGGGGCCACGCAACAAAGCGTGGATTGTGAGTCCCTAACCCCAACTCGAGGGGCCACGCAACAAAGCGTGGATGTCGAGTCCCTAACCCCAATTCGAGGGGCCACGCAACAAAGCGTGGATTTTGAGTCCCTAACCCCAACTCTAGGGGCCACGCAACAAAGCGTGGATGGTGAGTTTCTAACCCCAACTCGAGGGGCCACGCAACAAAGCGTGGATTGTGAGTCCCTAACCCCAAGTCGAGGGGCCACGCAACAAAGCGTGGATGGTGAGTCCCTAACCCCAACTCGAGGGGCCACGCAACAAAGCCTTGATGGTGAGTCCCTAACCCCAACTCGAGGGGCCACGCAACAAACCGTGGATGGTGAGTCCCTAACCCCAACTCGAGGGGCCACGCAACAAAGCGTGGATGGTGAGTCCCTAACCCCAACTCGAGGGGCCACGCAACAAAGCGTGGATTGTGAGTCCCTAACCCCAACTCGAGGGGCCACGCAACAAAGCGTGGATGGTGAGTCCCTAACCCCAACTCGAGGGGCCACGCAACAAAGCCTTGATGGTGAGTCTCTAACCCCAACTCGAGGGGCCACGCAACAAAGCGTGGATTGTGAGTCCCTAACCCCAACTCGAGGGGCCACGCAACAAAGCGTGGATGGTGAGTTCCTAACCCCAACTCGAGGGGCCACGCAACAAAGCGTGGATGGTAAGGCCCTAACCCCAACTCGAGGGGCCACGCAACAAAGCGTGGATTGTGAGTCCCTAACCCAAACTCGAGGGGCCACGCAACAAAGCGTGGATGGTAAGTCCCTAACCCCAACTCGAGGGGCCACGCAACAAAGCGTGGATGGTGAGTCCCTAACCCCAACTCCAGGGGCCACGCAACAAAGCGTGGATTGTGAGTCCCTAACCCCAACTCGAGGGGCCACGCAACAAAGCGTGGATGATGAGTCCCTAACCCCACTTCGAGGGGCCACGCAACAAAGCGTGGATGGTGAGTCCCTAACCCCAACTCGAGGGGCCACGCAACAAAGCGTGGATTGTGAGTCCCTAACCCCAAGTCTAGGGGCCACGCAACAAAGCGTGGATGGTGAGTCCCTAACCCCAAGTCGAGGGGCCACGCAACAAAGCGTGGATTGTGAGTCCCTAACCCCAACTCGAGGGGCCACGCAACAAAGCGTGGATGGTGAGTTCCTAACCCCAACTCGAGGGGCCACGCAACAAAGCCTTGATGGTGAGTCCCTAACCCCAACTCGAGGGGCCACGCAACAAAGCGTGGATGATGAGTCCCTAACCCCAACTCGAGGGGCCACGCAACAAAGCGTGGATGGTGAGTTTCGAACCCCAACTCGAGGGGCCACGCAACAAAGCGTGGATTGTGAGTCCCTAACCCCAACTCGAGGGGACACGCAACAAAGCTTGGATTGTGAGTCCCTAACCCCAACTGGAGGGGCCACGCAACAAAGCGTGGATGGTGAGTCCCTAACCCCAACTCGAGGGGCCACGCAACAAAGCGTGGATTGTGAGTCCCTAACCCCAACTCGAGGGGCCACGCAACAAAGCGTGGATGGTGAGTCCCTAACCCCAACTCGAGGGGCCACGCAACAAAGCGTGGATTGTGAGTCCCTAACCCCAACTCGAGGTGCCACGCAACAAAGCGTGAGTGGTGAGTTCCTAACCCCAACTCGAGGGGCCACGCAACAAAGCGTGGATGGTGAGTCCCTAACCCAAACTCGAGGGGCCACGCAACAAAGCGTGGATGGTGGGTCCCTAACCCAAACCCGAGGGGCCACGCAACAAAGCGTGGATGGTGAGTCCCTAACCCCAACTCTAGGGGCCACGCAACAAAGCGTGGATTGTGAGTCCCTAACCCCAACTCGAGGGGCCACGCAACAAAGCGTGAGTGGTGAGTTCCTAACCCCAACTCGAGGGGCCACGCAACAAAGCGTGGATGGTGAGTCCCTAACCCAAACTCGAGGGGCCACGCAACAAAGCGTGGATTTTGAGTCCCTAAACCCAACTCGAGGGGCCACGCAACAAAGCGTGGATGGTGAGTCCCTAACCCCAACTCGAGGGGCCACGCAACAAAGAGTGGATGGTGAGTCCCTAACCCCAACTCGAGGGGCCACGCAACAAAGCGTGGATTGTGAGTCCCTAACCCCAACTCAAGGGGCCACGCAACAAAGCATGGATTTTGAGTCCCTAACCCCAACTCTAGGGGCCACGCAACAAAGCGTGGATGGTGAGTCCCTAACCCCAACTCCAGGGGCCACGCAACAAAGCGTGGATGGTGAGTCCCTAACCCCAACTCAAGGGGCCACGCAACAAAGCGTCGATGGTGAGTCCCTAACCCCAACTCGAGGGGCCACGCAACAAAGCGTGGATGGTGAGTTCCTAACCCCAACTCGAGGGGCCACGCAACAAAGCGTGGATGGTGAGTCCCTAACCCCAACTCGAGGGGCCACGCAACAAAGCGTGGATGGTGAATCCCTAACCCCAACTCGAGGGGCCACGCAACAAAGCGTGGATGGTGAGTCCCTAACCCCAACTCGAGGGGCCACGCAACAAAGCGTGGATTGTGAGTCCCTAACCCCAACTCGAGGGGCCACGCAACAAAGCGTGGATGGTGAGTTCCTAACCCCAACTCGAGGGGCCACGCAACAAAGCGTGGATGGTGAGTCCCTAACCCCAACTCGAGGGGCCACGCAACAAAGCGTGGATGGTGAGTCCCTAACCCCAACTCGAGGGGCCACGCAACAAAGCGTGGATTGTGAGTCCCTAACCCCAACTCGAGGGGCCACGCAACAAAGCTTGGATTGTGAGTCCCTAACCCCAACTGGAGGGGCCACGCAACAAAGCGTGGATGGTGAGTCCCTAACCCCAACTCGAGGGGCCACGCAACAAAGCTTGGATTGTGAGTCCCTAACCCCAACTCGAGGGGCCACGCAACAAAGCGTGGATGGTGAGTCCCTAACCCCAACTCGAGGGGCCACGCAACAAAGCGTGGATTGTGAGTCCCTAACCCCAACTCGAGGGGCCACGCAACAAAGCGTGAGTGGTGAGTTCCTAACCCCAACTCGAGGGGCCACGCAACAAAGCGTGGATGGTGAGTCCCTAACCCAAACTCGAGGGGCCACGCAACAAAGCGTGGATGGTGAGTCCCTAACCCAAACTCGAGGGGCCACGCAACAAAGCGTGGATGGTGGGTCCCTAACCCCAACTCGAGGGGCCATGCAACAAAGCGTGGATTGTGAGTCCCTAACCCCAACTCGAGGGGCCACGCAACAAAGCGTGAGTGGTGAGTTCCTAACCCCAACTCGAGGGGCCACGCAACAAAGCGTGGATGGTGAGTCCCTAACCCAAACTCGAGGGGCCACGCAACAAAGCGTGGATGGTGAGTCCCTAATCCCAACTCCAGGGGCCACGCAACAAAGCGTGGATGGTGAGTCCCTAACCCAAACTCGAGGGGCCAAGCAACAAAGAGTGGATGGTGAGTCCCTAACCCCAACTCGAGGGGCCACGCAACAAAGCGTGGATTGTGAGTCCCTAACCCCAACTCGAGGGGCCACGCAACAAAGCATGGATTTTGAGTCCCTAACCCCAACTCTAGGGGCCACGCAACAAAGCGTGGATGGTGAGTCCCTAACCCCAACTCCAGGGGCCACGCAACAAAGCGTGGATGGTGAGTCCCTAACCCCAACTCAAGGGGCCACGCAACAAAGCGTCGATGGTGAGTCCCTAACCCAAACTCGAGGGGCCACGCAACAAAGCGTGGATGGTGAGTTCCTAACCCCAACTCGAGGGGCCACGCAACAAAGCGTGGATTGTGAGTCCCTAACCCCAACTCGAGGGGCCACGCAACAAAGTGTGGATGGTGAATCCCTAACCCCAACTCGAGGGGCCACGCAACAAAGCGTGGATGGTGAGTCCCTAACCCCAACTCGAGGTGCCACGCAACAAAGCGTGGATTGTGAGTCCCTAACCCCAACTCGAGGGGCCACGCAACAAAGCGTGGATGGTGAGTTCCTAACCCCAACTCGAGGGGCCACGCAACAAAGCGTGGATGGTGAGTCCCTAACCCCAACTCGAGGGGCCACGCAACAAAGCGTGGATGGTGAGTCCCTAACCCCAACTCGAGGGGCCACGCAACAAAGCGTGGATGGTGAGTCCCCAACCCCAACTCAAGGGGCCACGCAACAAAGCGTGGATGGTGAGTCCCTAACCCCAACTCGAGGGGCCACGCAACAAAGCGTGGATGGTGAGTCCCTAACCCCAACTCGAGGGGCCACGCAACAAAGCGTGGATGGTGAGTCCCTAACCCCAACTCAAGGGGCCACGCAACAAAGCGTGGATGGTGAGTCCCTAACCCCAACTCGAGGGGCCACGCAACAAAGCGTGGATGGTGAGTCCCTAACCCAAACTCGAGGGGCCACGCAACAAAGAGTGGATGGTGAGTCCCTAACCCCAACTCGAGGGGCCACGCAACAAAGCGTGGATTGTGAGTCCCTAACCCCAACTCGAGGGGCCACGCAACAAAGCATGGATTTTGAGTCCCTAACCCCAACTCTAGGGGCCACGCAACAAAGCGTGGATGATGAGTCCCTAACGCCAACTCGAGGGGCCACGCAACAAAGCGTGGATGGTGAGTCCCTAACCCCAACTCAAGGGGCCACGCAACAAAGCGTCGATGGTGAGTCCCTAACGCCAACTCGAGGGGCCACGCAACAAAGCGTGGATGGTGAGTCCCTAACCCCAACTCGAGGGGCCACGCAACAAAGCGTGGATGGTGAGTCCCTAACCCCAACTCAAGGGGCCACGCAACAAAGCGTGGATTTTGAGTCCCTAACTCCAACTCGAGGGGCCACGCAACAAAGCGTCGATGGTGAGTCCCTAACCCAAACTCGAGGGACCACGCAACAAAGAGTGGATGGTGAGTCCCTAACCCCAACTCGAGGGGCCACGCAACAAAGCGTGGATTGTGAGTCCCTAACCCCAACTCGAGGGGCCACGCAACAAAGCATGGATTTTGAGTCCCTAACCCCAACTCTAGGGGCCACGCAACAAAGCGTGGATGATGAGTCCCTAACGCCAACTCGAGGGGCCACGCAACAAAGCGTGGATGGTGAGTCCCTAACCCCAACTCAAGGGGCCACGCAACAAAGCGTCGATGGTGAGTCCCTAACCCAAACTTGAGGGGCCACGCAACAAAGCGTGGATGGTGAGTTCCTAACCCCAACTCGAGGGGCCACGCAACAAAGCGTGGATGGTGAGTCCCTAACCCCAACTCGAGGGGCCACGCAACAAAGCGTGGATGGTGAATCCCTAACCCCAACTCGAGGGCCCACGCAACAAAGCGTGGATGGTGAGTCCCTAACCCCAACTCGAGGGGCCACGCAACAAAGCGTGGATTGTGAGTCCCTAACCCCAACTCGAGGGGCCACGCAACAAAGCGTGGATGGTGAGTTCCTAACCCCAACTCGAGGGGCCACGCAACAAAGCGTGGATGGTGAGTCCCTAACCCCAACTCGAGGGGCCACGCAACAAAGCGTGGATGGTGAATCCCTAACCCCAACTCGAGGGCCCACGCAACAAAGCGTGGATGGTGAGTCCCTAACCCCAACTCGAGGGGCCACGCAACAAAGCGTGGATTGTGAGTCCCTAACCCCAACTCGAGGGGCCACGCAACAAAGCGTGGATGGTGAGTTCCTAACCCCAACTCGAGGGGCCACGCAACAAAGCGTGGATGGTGAGTCCCTAACCCCAAGTCGAGGGGCCACGCAACAAAGCGTGGATGGTGAGTCCCTAACCCCAACTCGAGGGGCCACGCAACAAAGCGTGGATGGTGAGTCCCTGACCCCAACTCAAGGGGCCACGCAACAAAGCGTGGATTGTGAGTCCCTAACCCCAACTCGAGGGGCCACGCAACAAAGCGTGGATGGTGAGTCCCTAACCCCAACTCGAGGGGCCACGCAACAAAGCGTGGATTGTGAGTTTCTAACCCCAACTCGAGGGGCCACGCAACAAAGCCTTGATGGTGAGTCCCTAACCCCAACTCGAGGGGCCACGCAACAAAGCGTGGATGGTGAGTCCCTGACCCCAACTCGAGGGGCCACGCAACAAAGCGTGGATGGTGAGTTCCGAACCACAACTCGAGGGGCCACGCAACAAAGCGTGGATTTTGAGTCCCTAACCCCAACTCGAGGGGCCACGCAACAAAGCGTGGATGGTGAGTCCCTAACCCCAACTCGAGGGGCCACGCAACAAAGCGTTGATGGTGAGTCCCTAACCCCAACTCGAGGGGCCACGCAACAAAGCGTGGATTGTGAGTCCCTAACCCCAACTCGAGGGGCCACGCAACAAAGCGTGGATGGTGAGTCCCTAACCCCAACTCGAGGGGCCACGCAACAAAGCGTGGATTGTGAGTCCCTAACCCCAACTCGAGGGGCCACGCAACAAAGCGTGGATGGTGAGTCCCTAACCCCAACTCGAGGGGCCACGCAACAAAGCGTGGATGGTGAGTTTCAAACCCCAACTCGAGGGGCCACGCAACAAAGCGTGGATGGTGAGTCCCTAACCTCAACTCAAGGGGCCACGCAACAAAGCGTGGATGGTGAGTTCCTAACCCCAACTCCAGGGGCCACACAACAAAGCGTGGATTGTGAGTCCCTAACCCCAACTCGAGGGGCCACGCAACAAAGCGTGGATGGTGAGTCCCTAACCCCAACTCGAGGGGCCACGCAACAAAGCGTGGACGGTGAGTCCCTAACCCCAACTCGAGGGGCCACGCAACAAAGCGTGGATGGTGAGTCCCTAACCCCAACTCGAGGGGCCACGCAACAAAGCGTGGATTGTGAGTTCCTAACCCCAACTCGAGGCGTCACGCAACAAAGCGTGGATGGTGAGTCCCTAACCCCAACTCGAGGGGCCACGCAACAAAGCGTGGATTGTGAGTCCCTAACCCCAACTCGAGGGGCCACGCAACAAAGCGTGGATGGTGAGTCCCTGACCCCAACTCGAGGGGCCACGCAACAAAGCGTGGATTGTGAGTCCCTAACCCCAACTCGAGGGGCCACGCAACAAAGCGTGGATGGTGAGTCTCTAACCCCAACTCGAGGGGCCACGCAACGAAGCGTGGATTGTGAGTCCCTAACCCCAACTTAAGGGGCCACACTACAAAGCGTGGATGGTGAGTCCCTAACCCCAAGTCGAGGGGCCACGCAACAAAGCTTGGATGGTGGGTTCCGAACCCCAACTCGAGGGGCCACGCAACAAAGCGTGGATTGTGAGTCCCTAACCCCAACTCCGAGGGCCACGCAACAAAGCGTGGACGGTGAGTCCCTAACCCCAACTCGAGGGGCCACGCAACAAAGCATGGATGGTGAGTCCCTAACCCCAACTCGAGGGGCCACGCAACAAAGCGTGGATTGTGAGTCCCTAACCCCAACTTGAGGGGCCACACTACAAAGCGTGGATGGTGAGTCCCTAACCCCAACTCGAGGGGCCACGCAACAAAGCGTGGATGGTGAGTTTCAAACCCCAACTCGAGGGGCCACGCAACAAAGCGTGGATGGTGAGTCCCTAACCCCAACTCGAGGGGCCACGCAACAAAGCGTGGATGGTGAGTCCCTAACCCCAACTCGAGGGGCCACGCAACAAAGCGTGGATTGTGAGTTCCTAACCCCAACTCGAGGCGTCACGCAACAAAGCGTGGATGGTGAGTCCCTAACCCCAACTCGAGGGGCCACGCAACAAAGCGTGGATTGTGAGTCCCTAACCCCAACTCGAGGGGCCACGCAACAAAGCGTGGATGGTGAGTCCCTGACCCCAACTCGAGGGGCCACGCAACAAAGCGTGGATTGTGAGTCCCTAACCCCAACTCGAGGGGCCACGCAACAAAGCGTGGATGGTGAGTCTCTAACCCCAACTCGAGGGGCCACGCAACGAAGCGTGGATTGTGAGTCCCTAACCCCAACTTAAGGGGCCACACTACAAAGCGTGGATGGTGAGTCCCTAACCCCAAGTCGAGGGGCCACGCAACAAAGCTTGGATGGTGGGTTCCGAACCCCAACTCGAGGGGCCACGCAACAAAGCGTGGATTGTGAGTCCCTAACCCCAACTCCGAGGGCCACGCAACAAAGCGTGGACGGTGAGTCCCTAACCCCAACTCGAGGGGCCACGCAACAAAGCATGGATGGTGAGTCCCTAACCCCAACTCGAGGGGCCACGCAACAAAGCGTGGATTGTGAGTCCCTAACCCCAACTTGAGGGGCCACACTACAAAGCGTGGATGGTGAGTCCCTAACCCCAACTCGAGGGGCCACGCAACAAAGCATGGATGGTGAGTCCCTAACCCCAACTCGAGGGGCCATGCAACAAAGCGTGGATTGTGAGTCCCTAACCCCAACTTGAGGGGCCACACTACAAAGCGTGGATTGTGAGTCCCTAACCCCAACTTGAGGGGCCACACTACAAAGCGTGGATTGTGAGTCCCTAACCCCAACTCGAGGGGCCACGCAACAAAGCGTGGATGGTGAGTCCCTAACTCCAACTCGAGGGGCCACGCAACAAAGCGTGGATTGTGAGTCCCTAACCCCAACTCGAGAAGCCACGCAACAAAGCGTGGATTTTGAGTCCCTAACCCCAACTCGAGGGGCCATGCAACAAAGCGTGGATTGTGAGTCCCTAACCCCAAGTCGAGGGGCCACGCAACAAAGCGTGGATGGTGAGTCCCTAACCCCAACTCGAGGGGCCACGCAACAAAGCGTGGATGGTGAGTCCCTAAACCCAACTCGAGGGGCCACGCAACAAAGCGTGGATTGTGAGTCCCTAACCCCAACTCAAGGGGCCACGCAACAAAGCGTGGATTGTGAGTCCCTAACCCCAACTCCAGGGGCCACGCAACAAAGCGTGGATGGTGAGTCCCTAACCCCAACTCGATGGGCCACGCAACAAAGCGTGGATGGTGAGTCCCTAACCCCAACTCGAGGGGCCACGCAACAAAGCGTGGATGGTGAGTCCCTAACCCCAACTCGAGGGGCCACGCAACAAAGCGTGGATTGTGAGTCCCTAACCCCAACTCGAGGGGCCACGCAACAAAGCGTGGATTGTGAGTCCCTAACCCCAACTCGAGGGGCCACGCAACAAAGCGTGGATGGTGAGTCTCTAACCCCAACTCGAGGGGCCACGCAACAAAGCGTGGATTGTGAGTCCCTAACCCCAACTTCAGGGGCCACACTACAAAGCGTGGATGGTGAGTCCCTAACCCCAACTCGAGGGGCCACGCAACAAAGCTTGGATGGTGAGTTCCAAACCCCAACTCGAGGGGCCACGCAACAAAGCGTGGATTGTGAGTCCCTAACCCCAACTCGAGGGGCCACGCAACAAAGCGTGGATTGTGAGTCCCTAACCCCAACTCGAGGGGCCACGCAACAAAGCATGGATGGTGAGTCCCTAACCCCAACTCGAGGGGCCACGCAACAAAGCGTGGATTGTGAGTCCCTAACCCCAACTTGAGGGGCCACACTACAAAGCGTGGATGGTGAGTCCCTAACCCCCACCCGAGGGGCCACGCAACAAAGCGTGGATGGTGAGTCCCTAACCCCAACTTGAGGGGCCACACTACAAAGCGTGGATTGTGAGTCTCTAACCCCAACTTGAGGGGCCATGCAACAAAGCGTAGATTGAGAGTCCCTAACCCCAACTTGAGGGGCCACAGTACAAAGCGTGGATTGTGAGTTCCTAACCCCAACTTGAGGGGCCACACTACGAAGCGTGGATTGTGAGTCCCTAACCCCAACTCGAGGGGCCACGCAACAAAGCGTGGAGGGTGAGTTCCGAACCCCAACTCGAGGGGCCACGCAACAAAGCGTGGATTGTGAGTCCCTAACCCCAACTCGAGGGGCCACGCAACAAAGCGTGGATGGTGAGTCCCTAACCCCAACTTGAGGGGCCACACTACAAAGCGTGGATTGTGAGTCCCTAACCCCAACTCGAGGGGCCATGCAACAAAGCGTGGATTGAGAGTCCCTAACCCCAACTTGAGGGGCCACATTACAAAGCGTGGATTGTGAGTCCCTAACCCCAACTCGAGTGGCCACGCAACAAAGCGTGGAGGGTGAGTTCCGAACCCCAACTCGAGGGGCCACGCAACAAAGCGTGGATTGTGAGTCCCTAACCCCAACTCGAGGGGCCACGCAACAAAGCGTGGATGGTGAGTCCCTAACCCCAACTCGAGGGGCCACGCAACAAAGCGTGGATGGTGAGTTTGTAACCCCAACTCGAGGGGCCATGCGCAAAAGCGTGGATTGTGAGTCCCTAACCCCAACTTGAGGGGCCACACTACAAAGCGTGGATTGTGAGTCCCTAACCCCAACTCGAGGGGCCACGCAACAAAGCGTGGATGGTGAGTCCCTAACCCCAACTTGAGGGGCCACGCAACAAACCGTGGATGGTAGTCCCTAACCCCACTTCGAGGGGCCACGCAACAAAGCGTGGATGGTGAGTCCCTAACCCCAACTCGAGGGGCCACGCAACAAAGCGTGGATTGTGAGTCCCTAACCCCAACTCGAGGGGCCACGCAACAAAGCGTGGATGGTGAGTTTGTAACCCCAACTCGAGGGGCCATGCGCAAAAGCGTGGATTTTGAGTCCCTAACCCCAACTCGAGGGGCCACGCAACAAAGCGTGGATTGTGAGTCCCTAACCCCAACTCGAGGGGCCACGCAACAAAGCGTGGATTGTGAGTCCCTAACCCCAACTCGAGGGGCCACGCAACAAAGCGTGGATGGTGAGTCCCTAACCCCAAAATGAGGGGCCACACTACAAAGCGTGGATGGTGAGTCCCTAACCCCAACTCGAGGGGCCACGCAACAAAGCGTGGATGGTGAGTCCCTAACCCCAACTCGAGGGGCCACGCAACAAAGCGTGGATTGTGAGTCCCTAACCCCAACTCGAGGGGCCACGCAACAAAGCGTGGATTGTGAGTCCCTAACCCCAACTCGAGGGGCCACGCAACAAAGCGTGGATGGTGAGTCCCTAACCCCAAAATGAGGGGCCACACTACAAAGCGTGGATGGTGAGTCCCTAACCCCCACCCGAGGGGCCACGCAACAAAGCGTGGATGGTGAGTCCCTAACCCCAACTTGAGGGGCCACACTACAAAGCGTGGATTGTGAGTCCCTAACCCCAACTTGAGGGGCCACACTACCAAGCGTGGATTGTGAGTCCCTAACCCCAACTCGAGGGGCCATGCAACAAAGCGTGGATTGTGAGTCCCTAACCCCAACTTGAGGGGCCACACTACAAAGCGTGGATTGTGAGTCCCTAACCCCAACTTGAGGGGCCACACTACGAAGCGTGGATTGTGAGTCCCTAACCCCAACTCGAGGGGCCACGCAACAAAGCGTGGAGGGTGAGTTCCGAACCCCAACTCGAGGGGCCACGCAACAAAGCGTGGATTGTGAGTCCCTAACCCCAACTCGAGGGGCCACGCAACAAAGCGTGGATGGTGAGTCCCTAACCCCAACTCGAGGGGCCACGCAACAAAGCGTGGATTGTGAGTCCCTAACCCCAACTCGAGGGGCCATGCGCAAAAGCGTGGATTGTGAGTCCCTAACCCCAACTCTAGGGGCCACACTACAAAGCGTGGATTGTGAGTCCCTAACCCCAACTCGAGGGGCCACGCAACAAAGCGTGGATTGTGAGTCCGTAACCCCAACTCGAGGGGCCACGCAACAAAGCGTGGATGGTGAGTCCCTAACCCCACTTCGAGGGGCCACGCGACAAAGCGTGGATTGTGAGTCCCTAACCCCAACTCGAGGGGCCACGCAACAAAGCGTGGATGGTGAGTTTGAAACCCCAACTCGAGGGGCCATGCGCAAAAGCGTGGATTTTGAGTCCCTAACCCCAACTCGAGGGGCCACGCAACAAAGCGTGGATTGTGAGTCCCTAACCCCAACTCGAGGGGCCACGCAACAAAGCGTGGATTGTGAGTCCCTAACCCCAACTCGAGGGGCCACGCAACAAAGCGTGGATGGTGAGTCCCTAACCCCACTTCGAGGGGCCACGCGACAAAGCGTGGATTGTGAGTCCCTAACCCCAACTCGAGGGGCCACGCAACAAAGCATGGATTGTGAGTCCCTAACCCCAACTCAAGGGGCCACGCAACAAAGCGTGGATTGTGAGTCCCTAACCCCAACTCGAGGGGCCACGCAACAAAGCGTGGATGGTGAGTCCCTAACCCCACTTCGAGGGGCCACGCGACAAAGCGTGGATTGTGAGTCCCTAACCCCAACTCGAGGGGCCACGCAACAAAGCGTGGATGGTGAGTCCCTAACCCCAACTCGAGGGGCCACGCAACAAAGCGTGGATGGTGAGTCCCTAACCCCAACTCGAGGGGCCACGCAACAAAGCGTGGATTGTGAGTCCCTAACCCCAACTCAAGGGGCCACGCAACAAAGCGTGGATTGTGAGTCCCTAACCCCAACTCAAGGGGCCACGCAACAAAGCGTGGATTGTGAGTCCCTAACCCCAAATCGAGGGGCCACGCAACAAAGCGTGGATGGTGAGTTTCGAACCCCAACTCCAGGGGCCACGCAACAAAGCGTGGATGGTGAGTCCCTAACCCCAACTCGAGGGGCCACGCAAGAAAGCGTTGATGGTGAGTCCCTAACCCCAACTCGAGGGGCCACGCAACAAAGCGTGGATTGTGAGTCCCTAACCCCAACTTGAGGGGCCACACTACAAAGCGTGGATGGTGAGTCCCTAACCCCAACTCGAGGGCCCACGCAACAAAGCTTGGATGGTGAGTGCCTAACCCCAACTCGAGGGACCACGCAACAAAGCGTGGATTGTGAGTCCCTAACCCCAACTCGAGGGGCCACGCAACAAAGCGTGGATTGTGAGTCCCTAACCCCAACTCGAGGGGCCATGCAACAAAGCGTGGATTGTGAGTCCCTAACCCCAACTCGAGGGGCCACGCAACAAAGCGTGGATGGTGAGTCCCTAACCCCAACTCGAGGGGCCATGCAACAAAGCGGGGGTTGTGAGTCCCTAACCCCAACTCGAGGGGCCACGCAACAAAGCATGGATGGTGAGTCCCTAACCCCAACTCGAGGGGCCACGCAACAAAGCGTGGATTGTGAGTCCCTAACCCCAACTTGAGGGGCCACACTACAAAGCGTGGATGGTGAGTCCCTAACCCCAACCCGAGGGGCCACGCAACAAAGCGTGGATGGTGAGTTTTTAACCCCAACTCGAGGGGCCATGCAACAAAGCGTGGATTGTGAGTCCCTAACCCCAAATTGAGGGGCCACACTACAAAGCGTGGATTGTGAGTCCCTAACCCCAACTTGAGGGGCCACACTACGAAGCGTGGATTGTGAGTCCCTAACCCCAACTCGAGGGGCCACGCAACAAAGCGTGGATGGTGAGTTCCGAACCCCAACTCGGGGGGCCACGCAACAAAGCGTGGATGGTGAGTCCCTAACCCCAACTCGAGGGGCCACGCAACAAAGCGTGGATGGTGAGTCCCTAACCCAAACTCGAGGGGCCACGCAACAAAGCGTGGATGGTGAGTTTGTAACCCCAACTCGAGGGGCCATGCGCAAAAGCGTGGATTGTGAGTCCCTAACCCCAACTTGTGGGGCCACACTACAAAGCGTGGATTGTGAGTCCCTAACCCCAACTCGAGGGGCCACGCAACAAAGCGTGGATGGTGAGTCCCTAACCCCAACTCGAGGGGCCATGCAACAAAGCGTGGATTGTGAGTCCCTAACCCCAACTCGAGGGGCCACGCAACAAAGCGTGGATGGTGAGTCCCTAACCCCAACTCGAGGGGCCACGCAACAAAGCGTGGATGGTGAGTCCCTAACCCCAACTCGAGGGGCCACGCAACAAAGCGTGGATGGTGAGTCCCTAACCCCAACTCGAGGGGCCACGCAACAAAGCGTGGATTGTGAGTCCCTAACCCCAACTCAAGGGGCCACGCAACAAAGCGTGGATTGTGAGTCCCTAACCCCAAATCGAGGGGCCACGCAACAAAGCGTGGATGGTGAGTCCCTAACCCCAACTCGAGGGGCCACGCAACAAAGCGTGGATGGTGAGTTCCGAACCCCAACTCGAGGGGCCACGCAACAAAGCGTGGATGGTGAGTCCCTAACCCCAACTCGAGGGGCCACGCAACAAAGCGTTGATGGTGAGTCCCTAACCCCAACTCGAGGGGCCACGCAACAAAGCGTGGATTGTGAGTCCCTAACCCCAACTCCAGGGGCCACGCAACAAAGCGTGGATGGTGAGTCTCTAACCCCAACTCGAGGGGCCACGCAACAAAGCGTGGATTGTGAGTCCCTAACCCCAACTTGAGGGGCCACACTACAAAGCGTGGATGGTGAGTCCCTAACCCAAACTCGAGGGGCCACGCAACAAAGCGTGGATGGTGAGTTCCAAACCCCAACTCGAGGGACCACGCAACAAAGCGTGGATTGTGAGTCCCTAACCCCAACTCGAGGGGCCACGCAACAAAGCGTGGATTGTGAGTCCCTAACCCCAACTCGAGGGGCCACGCAACAAAGCATGGATGGTGAGTCCCTAACCCCAACTCGAGGGGCCACGCAACAAAGCGTGGGTTGTGAGTCCCTAACCCCAACTTGAGGGGCCACACTACAAAGCGTGGATGGTGAGTCCCTAACCCCAACCCGAGGGGCCACGCAACAAAGCGTGGATGGTGAGTTTTTAACCCCAACTCGAGGGGCCATGCAACAAAGCGTGGATTGTGAGTCCCTAACCCCAACTTGAGGGGCCACACTACAAAGCGTGGATTGTGAGTCCCTAACCCCAACTTGAGGGGCCACACTACGAAGCGTGGATTGTGAGTCCCTAACCCCAACTCGAGGGGCCACGCAACAAAGCGTGGATGGTGAGTTCCGAACCCCAACTCGAGGGGCCACGCAACAAAGCGTGGATTGTGAGTCCCTAACCCCAACTCGAGGGGCCACGCAACAAAGCGTGGATGGTGAGTCCCTAACCCCAACTCGAGGGGCCACGCAACAAAGCGTGGATGGTGAGTTTGTAACCCCAACTCGAGGGGCCATGCGCAAAAGCGTGGATTGTGAGTCCCTAACCCCAACTTGTGGGGCCACACTACAAAGCGTGGATTGTGAGTCCCTAACCCCAACTCGAGGGGCCACGCAACAAAGCGTGGATGGTGAGTCCCTAACCCCAACTCGAGGGGCCATGCAACAAAGCGTGGATTGTGAGTCCCTAACCCCAACTCGAGGGGCCACGCAACAAAGCGTTGATGGTGAGTCCCTAACCCTAACTCGAGGGGCCACGCAACAAAGCGTGGATTGTGAGTCCCTAACCCGAACTCGAGGGGCCACGCAACAAAGCGTGGATTGTGAGTCCCTAACCCCAACTCGAGGGGCCACGCAACAAAGCGTGGATTGTGATTCCCTAACCCGAACTCGAGGGGCCACGCAACAAAGCGTGGATTGTGAGTCCCTAACCCCAACTCGAGGGGCCACGCAACAAAGCGTGGATGGTGAGTCCCTAACCCCAACTCGAGGGGCCACGCAACAAAGCGTGGATTGTGAGTCCCTAACCCCAACTCGAGGGGCCACGCAACGAAGCCTTGATGGTGAGTCCCTAACCCCAACTCTAGGGGCCACGCAACAAAGCGTGGATGGTGAGTCCCTAACCCCAACTCGAGGGGCCACCCAACAAAGCGTGGATGGTGAGTTCCGCACCCCAACTTGAGGGGCCACGCAACAAAGCGTGGATGGTGAGTCCCTAACCCCAACTCTAGGGTCCACGCAACAAAGCGTGGATTGTGAGTCCCTAACCCCAACTCGAGGGGCCACACAACAAAGCGTGGATTCTGAGTCCCTAACCCCAACTCGAGGGGCCACGCAACAAAGCGTGGATGGTGAGTCCCTAACCCCAACTCGAGGGGCCACGCAACAAAGCGTGGATTGTGAGTCCCTAGCCCCAACTCGAGGGGCCACGCAACAAAGCGTGGATGCTGAGTCCCTAACCCCAACTCGAGGGGCCACGCAACAAAGCGTGGATTGTGAGTCCCTAACCCCAACTCGAGGGGCCACGCAACAAAGCGTGGATGGTGAGTCCCTAACCCCAACACGAGGGGCCACGCAACAAAGCGTGGATGGTGAGTTCCTAACCCAAACTCGAGGGGCCACGCAACAAAGCGTGGATTGTGAGTCCCTAACCCGAACTCGAGGGGCCACGCAACAAAGCGTGGACGGTGAGTCCCTAACCCCAAATCGAGGGACCACGCAACAAAGCGTGGATGGTGAGTTTCTAACCCCAACTCGAGGGGCCACGCAACAAAGCGTGGATTGTGATTCCCTAACCCCAACTCGAGGGGCCACGCAACAAAGCCTTGATGGTGAGTCCCTAACCCCAACTCGAGGGGCCACGAAACAAAGCGTGGATGGTGAGTCCCTAAACCCAACTCGAGGGGCCACGCAACAAAGCGTGGATGGTGAGTCCCTAACCCCAACTCGAGGGGCCACGCAACAAAGCGTGGATTGTGAGTCCCTAACCCCAACTCGAGAGGCCACGCAACAAAGCGTGGATGGTGAGTCCCTAACCCCAACTCGAGGGGCCACGCAACAAAGCGTGGATGGTGAGTCCCTAACCCCAACTCGGGCGCCACGCAACAAAGCGTGGATTGTGAGTCCCTAACCCCAACTCGAGGGGCCACACCACAAAGCGTGGATGGTGAGTCCCTAACCCCAACTCGAGGAGCCACGCAACAAAGCGTGGATGGTGAGTTTGTAACCCCAACTCGAGGGGCCATGCAACAAAGCGTGGATTGTGAGTCTCTAACCCCAACTCGAGGGGCCACGCAACAAAGCGTGGATGGTGAGTCCCTAACCCCAACTTGAGGGAACACACTACAAAGCGTGGATGGTGAGTCCCTAACCCCAACTCGAGGGGCCACGCAACAAAGCTTGGATGGTGAGTCCCTAACCCCAACTCGAGGGGCCACGCAACAAAGCGTGGATTGTGAGTCCCTAACTCCAACTCGAGGGGCCACGCAACAAAGCGTGGATTCTGAGTCCCTAACCCCAACTTGAGGGGCCACACTACAAAGCGTGGATGGTGAGTTTCTAACCCCAACTCGAGGGGCCACGCAACAAAGCGTGGATGGTGAGTCCCTAACCCCAACTCAAGGGGCCATGCAACAAAGCGTGGATTGTGAGTCCCTAACCCCAACTCGAGGGGCCACACTACAAAGCGTGGATTGTGAGTCCCTAACCCCAACTTGAGGGGCCACACTACGAAGCCTGGATTGTGAGTCCCTAACCCCAACTCGAGGGGCCACGCAACAAAGCGTGGATGGTGAGTCCCTAACCCCAACTTGAGGGGCCACGCAACAAAGCGTGGATGGTGAGTCCCTAACCCCAACTCGAGGGGCCACGCAACAAAGCGTGGATGGTGAGTCCCTAACCCCAACTCTAGGGGCCACGCAACAAAGCGTGGATTGTGAGTCCCTAACCCCAACTCAAGGGGCCACACTACAAAGCGTGGATGGTGAGTCCCTAACCCCAACTCGAGGGGCCACGCAACAAAGCGTGGATTGTGAGTCCCTAACCCCAACTCGAGGGGCCACGCAACAAAGCGTGGATGGTGAGTCCCTAACCCCAACTCGAGGGGCCACGCAACAAAGCGTGGATTTATGAGTCCCTAACCCCAACTCGAGGGGCCACGCAACAAAGCGGAATTGTGAGTCCCTAACTCCAACTCGAGGGGCCACGCAACAAAGCGTGCATTGTGAGTCCCTAACCCCAACTCGAGGGGCCACGCAACAAAGCGTGGATTGTGAGTCCCTAACCCCAACTCGAGGGGCCATGAAACAAAGCGTGGATTGTGAGTCCCTAACCCCAACTTGAGGGGCCACACTACAAAGCGTGGATGGTGAGTTTCTAACCCCAACTCGAGGGGCCACGCAACAAAGCGTGGATGGTGAGTCCCTAACCCCAACTCAAGGGGCCATGCAACAAAGCGTGGATTGTGAGTCCCTAACCCCAACTCGAGGGGCCACACTACAAAGCGTGGATTGTGAGTCCCTAACCCCAACTTGAGGGGCCACACTACGAAGCGTGGATTGTGAGTCCCTAACCCCAACTCGAGGGGCCACGCAACAAAGGGTGGATGGTGAGTCCCTAACCCCAACTCGAGGGGCCACGCAACAAAGCGTGGATGGTGAGTCCCTAACCCCAACTCGAGGGGCCACGCAACAAAGCGTGGATGGTGAGTCCCTAACCCCAACTCTAGGGGCCACGCAACAAAGCGTGGATTGTGAGTCCCTAACCCCAACTCGAGGGGCCACACAACAAAGCGTGGATTGTGAGTCCCTAACCCCAACTCTAGGGGCCACGCAACAAAGCGTGGATGGTGAGTCCCTAACCCCAACTCGAGGGGCCACGCAACAAAGCGTGGATGGTGAGTCCCTAACCCAAACTCGAGGGGCCACGCAACAAAGCGTGGATGGTGAGTCCCTAACCCCAACTCTAGGGGCCACGCAACAAAGCGTGGAGGGTGAGTCCCTAACCCCAACTCGAGGGGCCACACAACAAAGCGTGGATTGTGAGTCCCTAACCCCAACTCGAGGGGCCACGCAACAAAGCGTGGATGGTGAGTCCCTAACCCCAACTCGAGGGGCCACGCAACAAAGCGTGGATGGTGAGTCCCTAACCCCAACTCCAGGGGCCACGCAACAAAGCGTGGACGGTGAGTCCCTAACCCCAACTCGAGGGGCCACGCAACAAAGCGTGGATGGTGAGTTTCTAACCCCAACTCGAGGGGCCACGCAACAAAGCGTGGATTGTGATTCCCTAACCCCAACTCGAGGGGCCACGCAACAAAGCGTGGATGGTGAGTCCCTAACCCCAACTCGAGGGGCCACGCAACAAAGCATGGATGGTGAGTTCCGAACCCCAACTCGAGGGGCCACGCAACAAAGCGTGGATTGTGAGTCCCTAACCCCAACCCGAGGGGCCACGCAACAAAGCGTGGATGGTGAGTCCCTAACCCCAACTCGAGGGGCCACGCAACAAAGCGTGGATTGTGAGTCCCTAAGCCCAACTCGAGAGGCCACGCAACAAAGCGTGGATGGTGAGTTCCGAACCCCAACTCGGGGGCCACGCAACAAAGCGTGGATGGTGAGTCCCTAACCCCAACTCGAGGGGCCACACCACAAAGCGTGGATGGTGAGTCCCTAACCCCAACTCGAGGGGCCACGCAACAAAGCCTGGATGGTGAGTCCCTAACCCCAACTCGAGGGGCCATGCAACAAAGCGTGGATTGTGAGTCTCTAACCCCAACTCGAGGGGCCACGCAACAAAGCGTGGATGGTGAGTCCCTAACCCCAACTCGAGGGGCCACGCAACAAAGCGTGGATTGTGAGTCCCTAACCCCAACTCGAGGGGCCATGCAACAAAGCGTGGATTGTGAGTCCCTAACCCCAACTTGAGGGGCCACACTACAAAGCGTGGATGGTGAGTCCCTAACCCCAACTCGAGGGGCCACGCAACAAAGCTTGGATGGTGAGTTTCTAACCCCAACTCGAGGGGCCACGCAACAAAGCGTGGATTGTGAGTCCCTAACACCAACTCGAGGGGCCACGCAACAAAGCGTGGATTGTGAGTCCCTAACTCCAACTCGAGGGGCCACACTACAAAGCGTGGATGGTGAGTTTCTAACCCCAACTCGAGGGGCCACGCAACAAAGCGTGGATTGTGAGTCCCTAACCCCAACTCGAGGGGCCATGCAACAAAGCGTGGATTGTGAGTCCCTAACCCCAACTTGAGGGGCCACACTACAAAGCGTGGATGGTGAGTTTCTAACCCCAACTCGAGGGGCCACGCAACAAAGCGTGGATGGTGAGTCCCTAACCCCAACTTGAGGGGCCATGCAACAAAGCGTGGATTGTGAGTCCCTAACCCCAACTCGAGGGGCCACGCAACAAAGCTTGGATGGTGAGTTTCTAACCCCAACTCGAGGGGCCACGCAACAAAGCGTGGATTGTGAGTCCCTAACCCCAACTCGAGGGGCCACGCAACAAAGCGTGGATTGTGAGTCCCTAACTCCAACTCGAGGGGCCACACTACAAAGCGTGGAGGGTGAGTTTCTAACCCCAACTCGAGGGGCCACGCAACAAAGCGTGGATTGTGAGTCCCTAACCCCAACTCGAGGGGCCACGCAACAAAGCGTGGATTGTGAGTCCCTAACCCCAACTTGAGGGGCCACACTACAAAGCGTGGATGGTGAGTTTCTAACCCCAACTCGAGGGGCCACGCAACAAAGCGTGGATGGTGAGTCCCTAACCCCAACTTGAGGGGCCATGCAACAAAGCGTGGATTGTGAGTCTCTAACCCCAACTCGAGGGGCCACGCAACAAAGCGTGGATGGTGAGTCCCTAACCCCAACTCGAGGGGCCACGCAACAAAGTGTGGATTGTGAGTCCCTAACCCCAACTCGAGGGGCCATGCAACAAAGCGTGGATTGTGAGTCCCGAACCCCAACTTGAGGGGCCACACAACAAAGCGTGGATGGTGAGTCCCTAACCCCAACTCGAGGGGCCACGCAACAAAGCGTGGATGGTGAGTTCCGAACCCCAACTCGAGGGGCCACGCAACAAAGCGTGGATTGTGAGTCCCTAACCCCAACTCGAGGGGCCACGCAACAAAGCGTGGATTGTGAGTCCCTAACTCCAACTCGAGGGGCCACGCAACAAAGCGTGGATTGTGAGTCCCTAACCCCAACTCGAGGGGCCACGCAACAAAGCGTGGATTGTGAGTCCCTAACCCCAACTCGAGGGGCCATGCAACAAAGCGTGGATTGTGAGTCCCTAACCCCAACTTGAGGGGCCACACTACAAAGCGTGGATGGTGAGTTTCTAACCCCAGCTCGAGGGGCCACGCAACAAAGCATGGATGGTGAGTCCCTAACCCCAACTTGAGGGGCCATGCAACAAAGCGTGGATTGTGAGTCTCTAACCCCAGCTCGAGGGGCCACGCAACAAAGCGTGGATGGTGAGTCCCTAACCCCAACTCGAGGGGCCACGCAACAAAGCGTGGATTGTGAGTCCCTAACCCCAACTCGAGGGGCCATGCAACAAAGCGTGGATTGTGAGTCCCTAACCCCAACTTGAGGGGCCACACTACAAAGCGTGGATGGTGAGTTTCTAACCCCAGCTCGAGGGGCCACGCAACAAAGCATGGATGGTGAGTCCCTAACCCCAACTTGAGGGGCCATGCAACAAAGCGTGGATTGTGAGTCTCTAACCCCAGCTGGAGGGGCCACGCAACAAAGCGTGGATGGTGAGTCCCTAACCCCAACTCGAGGGGCCATGCAACAAAGCGTGGATTGTGAGTCCCTAACCCCAACTTGAGGGGCCACACAACAAAGCGTGGATGGTGAGTCCCTAGCCCCAACTCGAGGGGCCACGCAACAAAGCGTGGATGGTGAGTTCCGAACCCCAACTCGAGGGGCCACGCAACAAAGCGTGGATTGTGAGTCCCTAACCCCAACTCGAGGGGCCACGCAACAAAGCGTGGATTGTGAGTCCCTAACCCCAACTCGAGGGGGCACGCAACAAAGCGTGGATTGTGAGTCCCTAACTCCAACTCGAGGGGCCACACTACAAAGCGTGGATGGTGAGTTTCTAACCCCAACTCGAGGGGCCACGCAACAAAGCGTGGATGGTGAGTCCCTAACCCCAACTCAAGGGGCCACGCAACAAAGCGTGGATTGTGAGTCCCGAAACCCAACTTGAGGGGCCATGCAACAAAGCGTGGATGGTGAGTCCCTAACCCCAACTCGAGGGGCCATGCAACAAAGCGTGGATTGTGAGTCCCGAACCCCAACTTGAGGGGCCACATAACAAAGCGTGGATGGTGAGTCCCTAACCCCAACTGGAGGGGCCACGCAACAAAGCGTGGATGGTGAGTTCCGAACCCCAACTCGAGGGGCCACGCAACAAAGCGTGGATGGTGAGTCCCTAACCCCAACTCGAGGGGCCACGCAACAAAGCGTGGATTGTGAGTCCCTAACCCCAACTCGAGGGGCCACGCAACAAAGCGTGGATTGTGAGTCCCTAACCCCAACTCGAGGGGCCATGCAACAAAGCGTGGATGGTGAGTCCCTAACCCCAACTTGAGGGGCCACACTACAAAGCGTGGATGGTGAGTTGCTAACCCCAGCTCGAGGGGCCACGCAACAAAGCATGGATGGTGAGTCCCTAACCCCAACTTGAGGGGCCATGCAACAAAGCGTGGATTGTGAGTCTCTAACCCCAGCTCGAGGGGCCACGCAACAAAGCGTGGATGGTGAGTCCCTAACCCCAACTCGAGGGGCCACGCAACAAAGCGTGGATGGTGAGTCCCTAACCCCAACTCGAGGGGCCATGCAACAAAGCGTGGATTGTGAGTCCCGAACCCCAACTTGAGGGGCCACACAACAAAGCGTGGATGGTGAGTCCCTAGCCCCAACTCGAGGGGCCACGCAACAAAGCGTGGATGGTGAGTTCCGAACCCCAACTCGAGGGGCCACGCAACAAAGCGTGGATTGTGAGTCCCTAACCCCAACTCGAGGGGCCACGCAACAAAGCGTGGATTGTGAGTCCCTAACTCCAACTCGAGGGGCCACGCAACAAAGCGTGGATTGTGAGTCCCTAACCCCAACTCGAGGGGCCATGCAACAAAGCGTGGATTGTGAGTCCCTAACCCCAACTTGAGGGGCCAAACTACAAAGCGTGGATGGTGAGTTTCTAACCCCAACTCGAGGGGCCACGCAACAAAGCGTGGATGGTGAGTCCCTAACCCCAACTCAAGGGGCCATGCAACAAAGCGTGGATTGTGAGTCCCTAACCCCCACTCGAGGGGCCACACTACAAAGCGTGGATTGTGAGTCCCTAACCCCAACCTGAGGGGCCACACTACGAAGCGTGGATGGTGAGTCCCTAACCCCAACTCGAGGGGCCACGCAACAAAGCGTGGATGGTGAGTTCCTAACCCAAACTCGAGGGGCCACGCAACAAAGCGTGGATTGTGAGTCCCTAACCCCAACTCGAGGGGCCACGCAACAAAGCGTGGACGGTGAGTCCCTAACCCCAAATCGAGGGGCCACGCAACAAAGCGTGGATGGTGAGTTTCTAACCCCAACTCGAGGGGCCACGCAACAAAGCGTGGATTGTGATTCCCTAACCCCAACTCGAGGGGCCACGCAACAAAGCCTGGATGGTGAGTCCCTAACCCCAACTCGAGGGGCCACGCAACAAAGCGTGGATTGTGAGTCCCTAACCCCAACTCGAGAGGCCACGCAACAAAGCGTGGATGGTGAGTCCCTAACCCCAACTCGAGGGGCCACGCAACAAAGCGTGGATGGTGAGTCCCTAACCCCAACTCGGGCGCCACGCAACAAAGCGTGGATTGTGAGTCCCTAACCCCAACTCGAGGGGCCACACCACAAAGCGTGGATGGTGAGTCCCTAACCCCAACTCGAGGGGCCACGCAACAAAGCGTGGATGGTGAGTTTGTAACCCCAACTCGAGGGGCCATGCAACAAAGCGTGGATTGTGAGTCTCTAACCCCAACTCGAGGGGCCACGCAACAAAGCATGGATGGTGAGTCCCTAACCCCAACTTGAGGGAACACACTACAAAGCGTGGATGGTGAGTCCCTAACCCCAACTCGAGAGGCCACGCAACAAAGCGTGGATGGTGAGTCCCTAACCCCAACTCGAGGGGCCACGCAACAAAGCGTGGATGGTGAGTCCCTAACCCCAACTCGGGCGCCACGCAACAAAGCGTGGATTGTGAGTCCCTAACCCCAACTCGAGGGGCCACACCACAAAGCGTGGATGGTGAGTCCCTAACCCCAACTCGAGGGGCCACGCAACAAAGCGTGGATGGTGAGTTTGTAACCCCAACTCGAGGGGCCATGCAACAAAGCGTGGATTGTGAGTCTCTAACCCCAACTCGAGGGGCCACGCAACAAAGCATGGATGGTGAGTCCCTAACCCCAACTTGAGGGAACACACTACAAAGCGTGGATGGTGAGTCCCTAACCCCAACTCGAGGGGCCACGCAACAAAGCTTGGATGGTGAGTTCCGAACCCCAACTCGAGGGGCCACGCAACAAAGCGTGGATTGTGAGTCCCTAACCCCAACTCGAGGGGCCACGCAACAAAGCGGGATTGGGAGTCCCTAACTCCAACTCGAGGGGCCACGCAACAAAGCGTGGATTGTGAGTCCCTAACCCCAACTCGAGGGGCCACGCAACAAAGCGTGGATGGTGAGTCCCTAACCCCAACTCGAGGGGCCATGCAACAAAGCGTGGATTGTGAGTCCCTAACCCCAACTTGAGGGGCCACACTACAAAGCGTGGATGGTGAGTTTCTAACCCCAACTCGAGGGGCCACGCAACAAAGCGTGGATGGTGAGTCCCTAACCCCAACTCGAGGGGCCACGCAACAAAGCGTGGATGGTGAGTCCCTAACCCCAACTCGAGGGGCCACACTACAAAGCGTGGATTGTGAGTCCCTAACCCCAACTCGAGGGGCCACGCAACAAAGCGTGGATGGTGAGTCCCTAACCCCAACTCGAGGGGCCACGCAACAAAGCGTGGATGGTGAGTCCCTAACCCCAACTCGAGGGGCCACGCAACAAAGCGTGGATGGTGAGTCCCTAACCCCAACTCTAGGGGCCACGCAACAAAGCGTGGATTGTGAGTCCCTAACCCCAACTCGAGGGGCCACACAACAAAGCGTGGATTGTGAGTCCCTAACCCCAACTCGAGGGGCCACGCAACAAAGCGTGGCTGGTGAGTCCCTAACCCCAACTCGAGGGGCCACGCAACAAAGCGTGGACGGTGACTCCCTAACCCCAGCTCGAGGGGCCAGGCAACAAAGCGTGGATGGTGAGTCCCTAACCCCAACCCTAGGGGCCACACAACAAAGCGTGGATTGTGAGTCCCTAACCCCAACTCGAGGGGCCACGCAACAAAGCGTGGATGGTGAGTCCCTAACCCCAACTCGAGGGGCCACGCAACAAAGCGTGGATGGTGAGTCCCTAACCCCAACTCTAGGGGCCACGCAACAAAGCGTGGATTGTGAGTCCCTAACCTCAACTCGAGGGGCCACACAACAAAGCGTGGATTGTGAGTCCCTGACCCCAACTCGAGGGGCCACGCAACAAAGCGTGGATGGTGAGTCCCTAACCCCAACTCGAGGGGCCACGCAACAAAGCGTGGATGGTGAGTCCCTAACCCCAACTCGAGGGGCCACGCAACAAAGCGTGGACGGTGAGTCCCTAACCCCAACTCGAGGGGCCACGCAACAAAGCGTGGATGGTGAGTTTCTAACCCCAACTCGAGGTGCCACGCAACAAAGCGTGGATTGTGATTCCCTAACCCCAACTCGAGGGGCCACGCAACAAAGCGTGGATGGTGAGTCCCTAACCCCAACTCGAGGGGCCACGCAACAAAGCGTGGATGGTGAGTCCCTAACCCCAACTCGAGGGGCCACGCAACAAAGCGTGGATTGTGATTCCCTAACCCCAACTCGAGGGGCCACGCAACAAAGCGTGGATGGTGAGTCCCTAACCCCAACTCGAGGGGCCACGCAACAAAGCGTGGATGGTGAGTCCCTAACCCCAACTCGAGGGGCCACGCAACAAAGCGTGGATTGTGAGTCCCTAACCCCAACTCGAGGGGCCACGCAACAAAGCGTGGATGGTGAGTCCCTAACCCCAAATCGAGGGGCCACGCAACAAAGCGTGGATGGTGAGTCCCTAACCCCTACTCGAGGGGCCACGCAACAAAGCGTGGATGGTGAGTCCCTAACCCCAACTCGAGGGGCCACGCAACAAAGCGTGGATGGTGAGTTCCGAACCCCAACTCGAGGGGCCACGCAACAAAGCGTGGATTGTGAGTCCCTAACCCCAACTCGAGAGGCCACGCAACAAAGCGTGGATGGTGAGTCCCTAACCCCAAATCGAGGGGCCACGCAACAAAGCGTGGATGGTGAGTCCCTAACCCCAACTCGGGGGCCACGCAACAAAGCGTGGATTGTGAGTCCCTAACCCCAACTCGAGGGGCCACACCACAAAGCGTGGATGGTGAGTCCCTAACCCCAACTCGAGGGGCCACACTACAAAGCGTGGATTGTGAGTCCCTAACCCCAACTTGAGGGGCCATGCAACAAAGCGTGGATTGTGAGTCTCTAACCCCAACTCTAGGGGCCACGCAACAAAGCGTGGATGGTGAGTCCCTAACCCCAACTCGAGGGGCCACGCAACAAAGCGTGGATGGTGAGTCCCTAACCCCAACTCGAGGGGCCACGCAACAAAGCGTGGATGGTGAGTCCCTAACCCCAACTCGAGGGGCCACGCAACAAAGCGTGGATTGTGAGTCCCTAACCCCAACTCGAGGGGCCACGCAACAAAGCGTGGATGGTGAGTCCCTAACCCCAAATCGAGGGGCCACGCAACAAAGCGTGGATGGTGAGTCCCTAACCCCTACTCGAGGGGCCACGCAACAAAGCGTGGATGGTGAGTCCCTAACCCCAACTCGAGGGGCCACGCAACAAAGCGTGGATGGTGAGTTCCGAACCCCAACTCGAGGGGCCACGCAACAAAGCGTGGATTGTGAGTCCCTAACCCCAACTCGAGGGGCCACGAAACAAAGCGTGAATGGTGAGTCCCTAACCCCAACTCGAGGGGCCACGCAACAAAGCGTGGATTGTGAGTCCCTAACCCCAACTCGAGAGGCCACGCAACAAAGCGTGGATGGTGAGTCCCTAACCCCAAATCGAGGGGCCACGCAACAAAGCGTGGATGGTGAGTCCCTAACCCCAACTCGGGGGCCACGCAACAAAGCGTGGATTGTGAGTCCCTAACCCCAACTCGAGGGGCCACACCACAAAGCGTGGATGGTGAGTCCCTAACCCCAACTCGAGGGGCCACACTACAAAGCGTGGATTGTGAGTCCCTAACCCCAACTTGAGGGGCCATGCAACAAAGCGTGGATTGTGAGTCTCTAACCCCAACTCGAGGGGCCACGCAACAAAGCGTGGATGGTGAGTCCCCAACCCCAACTTGAGGGGCCACACAACAAAGCGTGGATGGTGAGTCCCTAACCCCAACTCGAGGGGCCACGCAACAAAGCTTGGATGGTGAGTCCCTAACCCCAAATTGAGGGAACACACTACAAAGCGTGGATGGTGAGTCCCTAACCCCAACTCGAGGGGCCACGCAACAAAGCGTGGATGGTGAGTCCCTAACCCCAACTCGAGGGGCCACGCAACAAATCGTGGATGGTGAGTTTGTAACCCCAACTCGAGGGGCCATGCAACAAAGCGTGGATTGTGAGTCTCTAACCCCAACTCGAGGGGCCACGCAACAAAGCGTGGATGGTGAGTCCCTAACCCCAACTTGAGGGGCCACACAACAAAGCGTGGATGGTGAGTCCCTAACCCCAACTCGAGGGGCCACGCAACAAAGCTTGGATGGTGAGTCCCTAACCCCAAATTGAGGGAACACACTACAAAGCGTGGATGGTGAGTCCCTAACCCCAACTCGAGGGGCCACGCAACAAAGCTTGGATGGTGAGTTCCGAACCCCAACTCGAGGGGCCACGCAGCAAAGCGTGGATTGTGAGTCCCTAACCCCAACTCGAGGGGCCACGCAACAAAGCGGGATTGTGAGTCCCTAACTCCAACTCGAGGGGCCACGCAACAAAGCGTGGATTGTGAGTCCCTAACCCCAACTCGAGGGGCCACGCAACAAAGCGTGGATTGTGAGTCCCTAACCCCAACTCGAGGGGCCATGCAACAAAGCGTGGATTGTGAGTCCCTAACCCCAACTTGAGGGGCCACACTACAAAGCGTGGATGGTGAGTTTCTAACCCCAACTCGAGGGGCCACGCAACAAAGCGTGGATGGTGAGTGCCTAACCCCAACTCAAGGGGCCACGCAACAAAGCGTGGATTGTGAGTCCCTAACTCCAACTCGAGGGGCCACGCAACAAAGCGTGGATTGTGAGTCCCTAACCCCAACTCAAGGGGCCATGCAACAAAGCGTGGATTGTGAGTCCCTAACCCCAACTCGAGGGGCCACACTACAAAGCGTGGATTGTGAGTCCCTAACCCCAAATTGAGGGAACACACTAGAAAGCGTGGATGGTGAGTCCCTAACCCCAACTCGAGGGGCCACGCAACAAAGCTTGGATGGTGATCCCTAACCCCAAATTGAGGGAACACACCACAAAGCGTGGATGGTGAGTTTCTAACCCCAACTCGAGGGGCCACGCAACAAAGCGTGGATGGTGAGTCCCTAACCCCAACTCGAGGGGCCACGCAACAAAGCGGGGATGGTGAGTCCCTAACTCCAACTCGAGGGGCCACGCAACAAAGCGTGGATGGTGAGTCCCTAACCCCAACTCAAGGGGCCATGCAACAAAGCGTGGATTGTGAGTCCCTAACCCCAACTCGAGGGGCCACACTACAAAGCGTGGATTGTGAGTCCCTAACCCCCACTTGAGGGGCCACACTACGAAGCGTGGATTGTGAGTCCCTAACCCCAACTCGAGGGGCGACGCAACAAAGCGTGGATGGTGAGTCCCTAACCCCAACTCGAGGGGCCACGCAACAAAGCGTGGATGGTGAGTCCCTAACCCCAACTCTAGGGGCCACGCAACAAAGCGTGGATTGTGAGTCCCTAACCCCAACTCGAGGGGCCACGCAACAAAGCGTGGATGGTGAGTCCCTAACCCCAACTTGAGGGGCCACGCAACAAAGCGTGGATGGTGAGTCCCTAACCCCAACTCGAGGGGCCACGCAAAAAAGCGTGGATTGTGAGTCCCTAACCCCAACTCGAGGGGCCACGCAACAAAGTGTGGACGGTGAGTCCCTAACCCCAACTCGAGGGGCCAGGCAACAAAGCGTGGATGGTGAGTCCCTAACCCCAACTCTAGGGGCCACGCAACAAAGCGTGGATTGTGAGTCCCTAACCCCAACTCGGGGGGCCACGCAACAAAGCGTGGATGGTGAGTCCCTAACCCCAACTCGAGGGGCCACGCAACAAAGCGTGGATGGTGAGCCCCTAACCCCAACCCTAGGGGCCACGCAACAAAGCGTGGATGGTGTGTTTGTAACCCCAACTCGAGGGGCCACGCAACAAAGCGTGGATTGTGAGTCCCTAACCCCAACTCGAGGGGCCACACAACAAAGCGTGGATGGTGAGTCCCTAACCCCAACTCGAGGGGCCACGCAACAAAGCGTGGATGGTGAGTCCCTAACCCCAACTCGAGGGGCCACGCAACAAAGCGTGGATTGTGAGTCCCTAACCCCAACTCGAGGGGCCACGCAACAAAGCGTGGATTGTGAGTCCCTAACCCCAACTCGAGGGGCCACGCAACAAAGCGTGGATGGTGAGTCCCTAACCCCAACTCGAGGGGCCACGCAACAAAGCGTGGATGGTGAGTCCCTAACCCCAACTCGAGGGGCCACGCAACAAAGCGTGGACGGTGAGTCCGTATCCCCAACTCGAGGGGCCACGCAACAAAGCGTGGATGGTGAGTCCCTAACCCCAACTCGAGGTGCCACGCAACAAAGCGTGGATTGTGAGTCCCTAACGCCAACTCGAGAGGCCACGCAACAAAGCGTGGATGGTGAGTTTCTAACCCCAACTCGAGGGGCCACGCAACAAAGCGTGGATTGTGAGTCCCTAACCCCAACTCGAGGGGCCACGCAACAAAGCGTGGATGGTGAGTCCCTAACCCCAACTCGAGGTGCCACGCAACAAAGCGTGGATGGTGAGTCCCTAACGCCAACTCGAGGGGCCACGCAACAAAGCGTGGATGGTGAGTCCCTAACCCCAACTCGGGGGCCACGCAACAAAGCGTGGATTGTGAGTCCCTAACCCCAACTCCAGGGGCCACACCACAAAGCGTGGATGGTGAGTCCCTAACCCCAAATCGAGGGGCCACGCAACAAAGCATGGATGGTGTGTTTGTAACCCCAACTCGAGGGGCCATGCAACAAAGCGTGGATTGTGAGTCTCTAACCCCAACTCGAGGGGCCACGCAACAAAGCGTGGATGGTGAGTCCCTAACCCCAACTCGAGGGGCCACACAACAAAGCGTGGATGGTGAGTCCCTAACCCCAACTCGAGGGGCCACGCAACAAAGCTTGGATGGTGACTTCCGAACCCCAACTCGAGGGGCCACGCAACAAAGCGTGGATTGTGAGTCCCTAACCCCAACTCGAGGGGCCACGCAACAAAGCGTGGATTGTGAGTCCCTAACTCCAACTCGAGGGGCCACGCAACAAAGCGTGGATTGTGAGTTTCTAACCCCAACTCGAGGGGCCACGCAACAAAGCGTGGATTGTGAGTCCCTAACCCCAACTCGAGGGGCCACGCAACAAAGCGTGGATTGTGAGTCCCTAACCCGGACTTGAGGGGCCACACTACAAAGCGTGGATGGTGAGTTTCTAACCCCAACTCGAGGGGCCACGCAACAAAGCGTGGATGGTGAGTCCCTAACCCCAACTCAAGGGGCCATGCAACAAAGCGTGGATTGTGAGTCCCTAACCCCAACTCGAGGGGCCACACTACAAAGCGTGGATTGTGAGTCCCTAACCCCAACTTGAGGGGCCACACTACGAAGCGTGGATTGTGAGTCCCTAACCCCAACTCGGGGGCCACGCAACAAAGCGTGGATGGTGAGTTCCTAACCCAAACTCGAGGGGCCACGCAACAAAGCGTGGATTGTGAGTCCCTAACCCGAACTCGAGGGGCCACGCAACAAAGCGTGGATGGTGAGTCCCTAACCCCGAATCGAGGGGCCACGCAACAAAGCATGGATGGTGAGTTTCTAACCCCAACTCGAGGGGCCACGCAACAAAGCGTGGATTGTGATTCCCTAACCCCAACTCGAGGGGCCACGCAACAAAGCGTGGATGGTGAGTCCCTAACCCCAACTCGAGAGGCCACGCAACAAAGCGTGGATGGTGAGTCCCTAACCCCAACTCGAGGGGCCACGCAACAAAGCGTGGATTGTGAGTCCCTAACCCCAACTCGAGAGGCCACGCAACAAAGCGTGGATGGTGAGTCCCTAACCCCAACTCGAGGGGCCACGCAACAAAGCGTGGATTGTGAGTCCCTAACCCCAACTCGAGGGGCCACACCACAAAGCGTGGATGGTGAGTCCCTAACCCCAACTCGAGGGGCCACGCAACAAAGCGTGGATGGTGAGTCCCTAACCCCAACTCGAGGGGCCACACCACAAAGCGTGGATGGTGAGTCCCTAACCCCAGCTCGAGAGGCCACGCAACAAAGCGTGGATGGTGAGTCCCTAACCCCAACTCGAGGGGCCACACAACAAAGCGTGGATTGCGAGTCCCTAACCCCAACTCGAGAGGCCACGCAACAAAGCGTGGATGGTGAGTCCCTAACCCCAACTCGAGGGGCCACGCAACAAAGCGTGGATTGTGAGTCCCTAACCCCAACTCGAGGGGCCACACCACAAAGCGTGGATGGTGAGTCCCTAACCCCAACTCGAGGGGCCACACTACAAAGCGTGGATTGTGAGTCCCTAACCCCAACTTGAGGGGCCACACTACGAAGCGTGGATTGTGAGTCCCTAACCCCAACTCGGGGGCCACGCAACAAAGCGTGGATGGTGAGTTCCTAACCCAAACTCGAGGGGCCACGCAACAAAGCGTGGATTGTGAGTCCCTAACCCGAACTCGAGGGGCCACGCAACAAAGCGTGGATGGTGAGTCCCTAACCCCGAATCGAGGGGCCACGCAACAAAGCATGGATGGTGAGTTTCTAACCCCAACTCGAGGGGCCACGCAACAAAGCGTGGATTGTGATTCCCTAACCCCAACTCGAGGGGCCACGCAACAAAGCGTGGATGGTGAGTCCCTAACCCCAACTCGAGAGGCCACGCAACAAAGCGTGGATGGTGAGTCCCTAACCCCAACTCGAGGGGCCACGCAACAAAGCGTGGATTGTGAGTCCCTAACCCCAACTCGAGGGGCCACACCACAAAGCGTGGATGGTGAGTCCCTAACCCCAACTCGAGGGGCCACGCAACAAAGCGTGGATGGTGAGTCCCTAACCCCAACTCGAGGGGCCACACCACAAAGCGTGGATTGTGAGTCCCTAACCCCAACTCGAGGGGCCACGCAACAAAGCGTGGATGGTGAGTCCCTAACCCCAACTCGAGGGGCCACACAACAAAGCGTGGATTGCGAGTCCCTAACCCCAACTCGAGAGGCCACGCAACAAAGCGTGGATGGTGAGTCCCTAACCCCAACTCGAGGGGCCACGCAACAAAGCGTGGATTGTGAGTCCCTAACCCCAACTCGAGGGGCCACACCACAAAGCGTGGATGGTGAGTCCCTAACCCCAAATCGAGGGGCCACGCAACAAAGCGTGGATGGTGAGTTTGTAACCCCAACTCGAGGGGCCATGCAACAAAGCGTGGATTGTGAGTCTCTAACCCCAACTCGAGGGGCCACGCAACAAAGCGTGGATGGTGAGTCCCTAACCCCAACTTGAGGGAACACACTACAAAGCGTGGATGGTGAGTCCCTAACCCCAACTCGAGGGGCCACGCAACAAAGCTTGGATGGTGAGTTCGAACCCCAACTCCAGGGGCCACGCAACAAAGCGTGGAGGGTGAGTCCCTAACGCCAACTCGAGGGGCCACGCAACAAAGCGGGATTGTGAGTCCCTAACTCCAACTCGAGGGGCCACGCAACAAAGCGTGGATTGTGAGTCCCTAACCCCAACTCGAGGGGCCACGCAACAAAGCGTGGATTGTGAGTCCCTAACCCCAACTCGAGGGGCCATGCAACAAAGCGTGGATGGTGAGTCCCTAACCCCAACTTGAGGGGCCACACTACAAAGCGTGGATGGTGAGTTTCTAACCCCAACTCGAGGGGCCACGCAACAAAGCGTGGATGGTGAGTCCCTAACCCCAACTCAAGGGGCCATGCAACAAAGCGTGGATTGTGAGTCCCTAACCCCAACTCGAGGGGCCACACTACAAAGCGTGGATGGTGAGTCCCTAACCCCAACTTGAGGGGGCCACACTACGAAGCGTGGATTGTGAGTCCCTAACCCCAACTCGAGGGGCCACGCAACAAAGCGTGGATGGTGAGTCCCTAACCCCAACTCGAGGGGCCACGCAACAAAGCGTGGATGGTGAGTCCCTAACCCCAACTCTAGGGGCCACGCAACAAAGCGTGGATTGTGAGTCCCTAACCCCAACTCCGGGGGCCACACAACAAAGCGTGGATTGTGAGTCCCTAACCCCAACTCGAGGGGCAACGCAACAAAGCGTGGATGGTGAGTCCCTAACCCCAACTCGAGGGGCCACGCAACAAAGCGTGGATTGTGAGTCCCTAACCCCAACTCGAGGGGCCACGCAACAAAGCGTGGACGGTGAGTCCCTAACCCCAACTCGAGGGGCCACGCAACAAAGCGTGGATGGTGAGTCCCCAATCCCAACTCTAGGGGCCACGCAACAAAGCGTGGATGGTGAGTCCCTAACCCCAACTCGAGGGGCCACGCAACAAAGCGTGGATGGTGAGTCCCTAACCCCAACTCGAGGGGCCACGCAACAAAGCGTGGATGGTGAGTCCCTAACCCCAACTCTAGGGGCCACGCAACAAAGCGTGGATTGTGAGTCCCTAACCCCAACTCGAGGGGCCACACAACAAAGCGTGGATTGTGAGTCCCTAACCCCAACTCGAGGGGCCACGCAACAAAGCGTGGATGGTGAGTTTCTAACCCCAACTCGAGGGGCCACGCAACAAAGCGTGGATGGTGAGTCCCTAACCCCAACTCGAGGGGCCACGCAACAAAGCGTGGACGGTGAGTCCCTAACCCCAACTCGAGGGGCCACGCAACAAAGCGTGGATGGTGAGTTTCTAACCCCAACTCGGGGGCCACGCAACAAAGCGTGGATTGTGATTCCCTAACCCCAACTCGAGGGGCCACGCAACAAAGCGTGGATGGTAAGTCCCTAACCCCAACTTGAGGGAACACACTACAAAGCGTGGATGGTGAGTCCCTAACCCCAACTCGAGGGGCCACGCAACAAAGCTTGGATGGTGAGTTCCGAACCCCAACTCCAGGGGCCACGCAACAAAGCGTGGAGGGTGAGTCCCTAACGCCAACTCGAGGGGCCACGCAACAAAGCGGGATTGTGAGTCCCTAACTCCAACTCGAGGGGCCACGCAACAAAGCGTGGATTGTGAGTCCCTAACCCCAACTCGAGGGGCCACGCAACAAAGCGTGGATTGTGAGTCCCGAAACCCAACTTGAGGGGCCATGCAACAAAGCGTGGATTGTGAGTCCCTAACCCCAACTTGAGGGGCCACACTACAAAGCGTGGATGGTGAGTTTCTAACCCCAACTCGAGGGGCCACGCAACAAAGCGTGGATGGTGAGTCCCTAACCCCAACTCAAGGGGCCATGCAACAAAGCGTGGATTGTGAGTCCCTAACCCCAACTCGAGGGGCCACACTACAAAGCGTGGATGGTGAGTCCCTAACCCCAACTTGAGGGGGCCACACTACGAAGCGTGGATTGTGAGTCCCTAACCCCAACTCGAGGGGCCACGCAACAAAGCGTGGATGGTGAGTCCCTAACCCCAACTCGAGGGGCCACGCAACAAAGCGTGGATGGTGAGTCCCTAACCCCAACTCTAGGGGCCACGCAACAAAGCGTGGATTGTGAGTCCCTAACCCCAACTCCAGGGGCCACACAACAAAGCGTGGATTGTGAGTCCCTAACCCCAACTCGAGGGGCCACGCAACAAAGCGTGGATGGTGAGTCCCTAACCCCAACTCGAGGGGCCACGCAACAAAGCGTGGATGGTGAGTCCCTAACCCCAACTCGAGGGGCCACGCAACAAAGCGTGGACGGTGAGTCCCTAACCCCAACTCGAGGGGCCAGGCAACAAAGCGTGGATGGTGAGTCCCCAATCCCAACTCTAGGGGCCACGCAACAAAGCGTGGATTGTGAGTCCCTAACCCCAACTCGAGGGGCCACGCAACAAAGCGTGGATGGTGAGTCCCTAACCCCAACTCGAGGGGCCACGCAACAAAGCGTGGATGGTGAGTCCCTAACCCCAACTCTAGGGGCCACGCAACAAAGCGTGGATTGTGAGTCCCTAACCCCAACTCGAGGGGCCACACAACAAAGCGTGGATTGTGAGTCCCTAACCCCAACTCGAGGGGCCACGCAACAAAGCGTGGATGGTGAGTTTCTAACCCCAACTCGAGGGGCCACGCAACAAAGCGTGGATGGTGAGTCCCTAACCCCAACTCGAGGGGCCACGCAACAAAGCGTGGATGGTGAGTTTGTAACCCCAACTCGAGGGGCCATGCAACAAAGCGTGGATTGTGAGTTTCTAACCCCAACTCGAGGGGCCACGCAACAAAGCGTGGATTGTGATTCCCTAACCCCAACTCGAGGGGCCACGCAACAAAGCGTGGATGGTGAGTCCCTAACCCCAACTCGAGGGGCCACGCAACAAAGCGTGGATGGTGAGTTCCGAACCCCAACTCGAGGGGCCACGCAACAAAGCGTGGATGGTGAGTCCCTAACCCCAACTCGAGGGGCCACGCAACAAAGCGTGGATGGTGAGTCCCTAACCCCAACTCGAGGCGCCACGCAACAAAGCGTGGATTGTGATTCCCTAACCCCAACTCGAGGGGCCACGCAACAAAGCGTGGATGGTGAGTCCCTAACCCCAACTCGAGAGGCCACGCAACAAAGCGTGGATGGTGAGTCCCTAACCCCAACTCGAGGGGCCACGCAACAAAGCGTGGATGGTGAGTCCCTAACCCCAACTCGAGGGGCCACGCAACAAAGCGTGGATTGTGAGTCCCTAACCCCAACTCAAGGGGCCACACCACAAAGCGTGGATGGTGAGTCCCTAACCCCAACTCGAGGGGCCACGCAACAAAGCGTGGATGGTGAGTTTGTAACCCCAACTCGAGGGGCCATGCAACAAAGCGTGGATTGTGAGTCTCTAACCCCAACTCGAGGGGCCACGCAACAAAGCGTGGACGGTGAGTCCCTAACCCCAACTTGAGGGAACACACTACAAAGCGTGGATGGTGAGTCCCTAACCCCAACTCGAGGGGCCACGCAACAAAGCTTGGATGGTGAGTTCCGAACCCCAACTCCAGGGGCCACGCAACAAAGCGTGGATTGTGAGTCCCTAACCCCAACTCGAGGGGCCACGCAACAAAGCGGGATTGTGAGTCCCTAACCCCAACTCGAGGGGCCATGCAACAAAGCGTGGATTGTGAGTCCCTAACCCCAACTTGAGGGGCCACACTACAAAGCGTGGATGGTGAGTTTCTAACCCCAACTCGAGGGGCCACGCAACAAAGCGTGGATGGTGAGTCCCTAACCCCAACTCAAGGGGCCATGCAACAAAGCGTGGATTGTGAGTCCCTAACCCCAACTCGAGGGGCCACACTACAAAGCGTGGATGGTGAGTCCCTAACCCCAACTTGAGGGGGCCACACTACGAAGCGTGGATTGTGAGTCCCTAACCCCAACTCGAGGGGCCACGCAACAAAGCGTGGATGGTGAGTCCCTAACCCCAACTCGAGGGGCCACGCAACAAAGCGTGGATGGTGAGTCCCTAACCCCAACTCTAGGGGCCACGCAACAAAGCGAGGATTGTGAGTCCCTAACCCCAACTCGAGGGGCCACACAACAAAGCGTGGATTGTGAGTCCCTAACCCCAACTCGAGGGGCCACGCAACAAAGCGTGGATGGTGAGTCCCTAACCCCAACTCGAGGGGCCACGCAACAAAGCGTGGATTGTGAGTCCCTAACCCCAACTCGAGGGGCCACGCAACAAAGCGTGGACGGTGAGTCCCTAACCCCAACTCGAGGGGCCAGGCAACAAAGCGTGGATGGTGAGTCCCCAATCCCAACTCTAGGGGCCACGCAACAAAGCGTGGATTGTGAGTCCCTAACCCCAACTCGAGGGGCCACGCAACAAAGCGTGGATGGTGAGTCCCTAACCCCAACTCGAGGGGCCACGCAACAAAGCGTGGATGGTGAGTCCCTAACCCCAACTCTAGGGGCCACGCAACAAAGCGTGGATTGTGAGTCCCTAACCCCAACTCGAGGGGCCACACAACAAAGCGTGGATTGTGAGTCCCTAACCCCAACTCGAGGGGCCACGCAACAAAGCGTGGATGGTGAGTTTCTAACCCCAACTCGAGGGGCCACGCCACAAAGCGTGGATGGTGAGTCCCTAACCCCAACTCGAGGGGCCACGCAACAAAGCGTGGATGGTGAGTCCCTAACCCCAACTCGAGGGGCCACGCAACAAAGCGTGGATGGTGAGTTTCTAACCCCAACTCGAGGGGCCACGCAACAAAGCGTGGATTGTGATTCCCTAACCCCAACTCGAGGGGCCACGCAACAAAGCGTGGATGGTGAGTCCCTAACCCCAACTCGAGGGGCCACGCAACAAAGCGTGGATGGTGAGTTCCGAACCCCAACTCGAGGGGCCACGCAACAAAGCGTGGATGGTGAGTCCCTAACCCCAACTCGAGGGGCCACGCAACAAAGCGTGGATGGTGAGTCCCTAACCCCAACTCGAGGCGCCACGCAACAAAGCGTGGATTGTGATTCCCTAACCCCAACTCGAGGGGCCACGCAACAAAGCGTGGATGGTGAGTCCCTAACCCCAACTCGAGAGGCCACGCAACAAAGCGTGGATGGTGAGTCCCTAACCCCAACTCGAGGGGCCACGCAACAAAGCGTGGATTGTGAGTCCCTAACCCCAACTCGAGGGGCCACGCAACAAAGCGTGGATTGTGAGTCCCTAACCCCAACTCAAGGGGCCACACCACAAAGCGTGGATGGTGAGTCCCTAACCCCAACTCCAGGGGCCACGCAACAAAGCGTGGATGGTGAGTTTGTAACCCCAACTCGAGGGGCCATGCAACAAAGCGTGGATTGTGAGTCTCTAACCCCAACTCGAGGGGCCACGCAACAAAGCGTGGACGGTGAGTCCCTAACCCCAACTTGAGGGAACACACTACAAAGCGTGGATGGTGAGTCCCTAACCCCAACTCGAGGGGCCACGCAACAAAGCTTGGATGGTGAGTTCCGAACCCCAACTCCAGGGGCCACGCAACAAAGCGTGGATTGTGAGTCCCTAACCCCAACTCGAGGGGCAACGCAACAAAGCGGGATTGTGAGTCCCTAACTCCAACTCGAGGGGCCACGCAACAAAGCGTGGATTGTGAGTCCCTAACCCCAACTCGAGGGGCCACGCAACAAAGCGTGGATTGTGAGTCCCTAACCCCAACTCGAGGGGCCATGCAACAAAGCGTGGATTGTGAGTCCCTAACCCCAACTTGAGGGGCCACACTACAAAGCGTGGATGGTGAGTTTCTAACCCCAACTCGAGGGGCCACGCAACAAAGCGTGGATGGTGAGTCCCTAACCCCAACCCAAGGGGCCATGCAACAAAGCGTGGATTGTGAGTCCCTAACCCCAACTCGAGGGGCCACACTACAAAGCGTGGATGGTGAGTCCCTAACCCCAACTTGAGGGGCCACACTACGAAGCGTGGATTGTGAGTCCCTAACCCCAACTCGAGGGGCTACGCAACAAAGCGTGGATGGTGAGTCCCTAACCCCAACTCGAGGGGCCACGCAACAAAGCGTGGATGGTGAGTCCCTAACCCCAACTCGAGGGGCCACGCAACAAAGCGTGGATGGTGAGTCCCTAACCCCAACTCTAGGGGCCACGCAACAAAGCGTGGATTGTGAGTCCCTAACCCCAACTCCAGGGGCCACACAACAAAGCGTGGATTGTGAGTCCCTAACCCCAACTCGAGGGGCCACGCAACAAAGCGTGGATGGTGAGTCCCTAACCCCAACTCGAGGGGCCACGCAACAAAGCGTGGATGGTGAGTCCCTAACCCCAACTCGAGGGGCCACGCAACAAAGCGTGGATGGTGAGTCCCTAACCCCAACTCTAGGGGCCACGCAACAAAGCGTGGATTGTGAGTCCCTAACCCCAACTCGAGGGGCCACGCAACAAAGCGTGGATTGTGAGTCCCTAACCCCAACTCGAGGGGCCACGCAACAAAGCGTGGACGGTGAGTCCCTAACCCCAACTCGAGGGGCCAGGCAACAAAGCGTGGATGGGGAGTCTCTAATCCCAACTCTAGGGGCCACGCAACAAAGCGTGGATGGTGAGTCCCTAACCCCAACTCGAGGGGCCACGCAACAAAGCGTTGATGGTGAGTCCCTAACCCCAACTCGAGGGGCCACGCAACAAAGCGTGGATGGTGAGTCCCTAACCCCAACTCGAGGGGCCACGCAACAAAGCGTGGATGGTGAGTCCCTAACCCCAACTCGAGGGGCCACGCAACAAAGCGTGGATGGTGAGTCCCTAACCCCAACTCGAGGGGCCACGCAACAAAGAGTGGACGGTGAGTCCCTAACCCCAACTCGAGGGGCCACGCAACAAAGCGTGGATGGTGAGTTTCTAACCCCAACTCGAGGGGCCACGCAACAAAGCGTGGATTGTGATTCCCTAACCCCAACTCGAGGGGCCACGCAACAAAGCGTGGATGGTGAGTCCCTAACCCCAACTCGAGGGGCCACGCAACAAAGCGTGGATGGTGAGTCCCTAACCCCAACTCGAGGGGCCACGCAACAAAGCGTGGATTGTGAGTCCCTAACCCCAACTCGAGAGGCAACGCAACAAAGCGTGGATGGTGAGTCCCTAACCCCAACTCGAGGGGCCACGCAACAAAGCGTGGATGGTGAGTCCCTAACCCCAACTCGGGGGCCACGCAACAAAGCATGGATGGTGAGTCCCTAACCCCAAAATGAGGGGCCACACCACAAAGCGTGGATGGTGAGTCCCTAACCCCAACTCGAGGGGCCACGCAACAAAGCGTGGATGGTGAGTTTGTAACCCCAACTCGAGGGGCCATGCAACAAAGCGTGGATTGTGAGTTTCTAACCCCAACTCGAGGGGCCACGCAACAAAGCGTGGACGGTGAGTCCCTAACCCCAACTTGAGGGGCCACACAACAAAGCGTGGATGGTGAGTCCCTAACCCCAACTCGAGGGGCCACGCAACAAAGCTTGGATGGTGAGTTCCGAACCCCAACTCGAGGGGCCACGCAACAAAGCGTGGATGGTGAGTTCCTAACCCCGACTCAAGGGGCCACGCAACAAAGCGTGGATTGTGAGTCCCTAACTCCAACTCGAGGGGCCACGCAACAAAGCGTGGATTGTGAGTCCCTAACCCCAACTCGAGGGGCCACGCAACAAAGCGTGGATTGTGAGTCCCTAACCCCAACTCGAGGGGCCATGCAACAAAGCGTGGATTGTGAGTCCCTAACCCCAACTTGAGGGGCCACACTACAAAGCGTGGATGGTGAGTTTCTAACCCCAACTCGAGGGGCCACGCAACAAAGCGTGGATGGTGAGTCCCTAACCCCAACTCAAGGGGCCATGCAACAAAGCGTGGATTGTGAGTCCCTAACCCCAACTCGAGGGGCCACACTACAAAGCGTGGATTGTGAGTCCCTAACCCCAACTCGAGGGGCCACGCAACAAAGCGTGGATGGTGAGTCCCTAACCCCAACTCGAGGGGCCACGCAACAAAGCGTGGATGGTGAGTCCCTAACCCCAACTCTAGGGGCCACGCAACAAAGCGTGGATTGTGAGTCCCTAACCCCAACTCGAGGGGCCACACAACAAAGCGTGGATTGTGAGTCCCTAACCCCAACTCGAGGGGCCACGCAACAAAGCGTGGATGGTGAGTCCCTAACCCCAACTCGAGGGGCCACGCAACAAAGCGTGGATGGTGAGTCCCTAACCCCAACTAGAGGGGCCACGCAACAAAGCGTGGATTGTGAGTCCCTAACCCCAATCCGGGGGCCACGCAACAAAGCGTGGATTGTGAGTCCCTAACCCCAACTCGAGGGGCCACGCAACAAAGCGTGGATTGTGAGTCCCTAACCCCAACTTGAGGGGCCACACTACGAAGCGTGGATTGTGAGTCCCTAACCCGAACTCGAGGGGCCACACAACAAAGCGTGGATGGTGAGTCCCTAACCCCAACTCGAGGGGCCACGCAACAAAGCGTGGATGGTGAGTCCCTAACCCCAACTCTAGGGGCCACGCAACAAAGCATGGATTGTGAGTCCCTAACCCCAACTCGGGGGCCACGCAACAAAGCGTGGATTGTGAGTCCCTAACCCCAACTCGAGGGGCCACGCAACAAAGCGTGGATGGTGAGTCCCTAACCCCAACTCGAGGGGCCACGCAACAAAGCGTGGATGGTGAGTCCCTAACCCCAACTCGAGGGGCCACGCAACAAAGCGTGGACGGTGATTCCCTAACCCCAACTCGAGGGGCCACGCAACAAAGCGTGGATGGTGAGTTTCTAACCCCAACTCGAGGGGCCACGCAACAAAGCGTGGATTGTGAGTCCCTAACCCCAACTCGAGGGGCCACACCACAAAGCGTGGATGGTGAGTCCCTAACCCCAACTCGAGGGGCCACGCAACAAAGCGTGGATGGTGAGTTCCGAACCCCAACTCGAGGGGCCACGCAACAAAGCGTGGATGGTGAGTCCCTAACCCCAACTCGAGGGGCCACGCAACAAAGCGTGGATTGTGAGTCCCTAACCCCAACTCAAAGGGCCACGCAACAAAGCGTGGATGGTGAGTCCCTAACCCCAACTCGAGGGGCCACGCAACAAAGCGTGGATGGTGAGTCCCTAACCCCAACTCGAGGGGCCACACCACAAAGCGTGGATGGTGAGTCCCTAACCCCAACTCGAGGGGACACGCAACAAAGCGTGGATGGTGAGTTTGTAACCCCAACTCGAGGGGCCATGCAACAAAGCGTGGATTGTGAGTCTCTAACCCCAACTCGAGGGGCCACGCAACAAAGCGTGGATGGTGAGTCCCTAACCCCAACTTGAGGCGCCACACAACAAAGCGTGGATGGTGAGTCCCTAACCCCAACTCGAGGGGCCACGCAACAAAGCTTGGATGGTGAGTTCCGAACCCCAACTCGAGGGGCCACGCAACAAAGCGTGGATTGTGAGTCCCTAACCCCAACTCGAGGGGCCACGCAACAAAGCGTGGATTGTGAGTCCCTAACTCCAATTCGAGGGGCCACGCAACAAAGCGTGGATTGTGAGTCCCTAACCCCAACTCGAGGGGCCACGCAACAAAGCGTGGATTGTGAGTCCCTAACCCCAACTCGAGGGGCCATGCAACAAAGCGTGGATTGTGAGTCCCTAACCCCAACTTGAGGGGCAACACTACAAAGCGTGGATGGTGAGTTTCTAACTCCAACTCGAGGGGCCACGCAACAAAGCGTGGATGGTGAGTCCCTAACCCCAACTCAAGGGGCCATGCAACAAAGCGTGGATTGTGAGTCCCTAACCCCAACTCGAGGGGCCACACTACAAAGCGTGGATTGTGAGTCCCTAACCCCAACTCGAGGGGCCACACTACGAAGCGTGGATTGTGAGTCCCTAACCCCAACTCGAGGGGCCACGCAACAAAGCGTGGATGGTGAGTCCCTAACCCCAACTCGAGGGGCCACGCAACAAAGCGTGGATGGTGAGTCCCTAACCCCAACTCGAGGGGCCACGCAACAAAGCGTGGATGGTGAGTCCCTAACCCCAACTCTAGGGGCCACGCAACAAAGCGTGGATTGTGAGTCCCCAACCCCAACTCGAGGGGCCACACAACAAAGCGTGGATGGTGAGTCCCTAACCCCAACTCGAGGGGCCACGCAACAAAGCGTGGATGGTGAGTCCCTAACCCCAACTCGAGGGGCCACGCAACAAAGCGTGGATGGTGAGTCCCTAACCCCAACTCGAGGGGCCACGCAACAAAGCGTTGATGGTGAGTCCCTAACCCCAACTCGAGGGGCCACGCAACAAAGCGTGGATGGTGAGTCCCTAACCCCAACTCGAGGGGCCACGCAACAAAGCGTGGATGGTGAGTTCCTAACCCCAACTCGAGGGGCGACGCAACAAAGCGTGGATTGTGAGTCCCTAACCCCAACTCGAGGGGCCACGCAACAAAGCGTGGATTGTGATTCCCTAACCCCAACTCGAGGGGCCACGCAACAAAGCGTGGATGGTGAGTTTCCAACCCCAACTCGAGGGGCCACGCAACAAAGCGTGGATGGTGAGTCCCTAACCCCAACTCGAGGGGCCACGCAACAAAGCGTGGATGGTGAGTCCCTAACCCCAACTCGAGGGGCCACGCAACATAGCGTGGATGGTGAGTTCCTAACCCCAACTCGAGGGGCGACGCAACAAAGCGTGGATTGTGAGTCCCTAACCCCAACTCGAGGGGCCACGCAACAAAGCGTGGATTGTGATTCCCTAACCCCAACTCGAGGGGCCACGCAACAAAGCGTGGATGGTGAGTTTCTAACCCCAACTCGAGGGGCCACGCAACAAAGCGTGGATGGTGAGTCCCTAACCCCAACTCGAGGGGCCACGCAACAAAGCGTGGATGGTGAGTCCCTAACCCCAACTCGAGGGGCCACGCAACAAAGCGTGGATTGTGAGTCCCTAACCCCAACTCGAGGGGCCACGCAACAAAGCGTGGATTGTGAGTCCCTAACCCCAACTCGAGGGGCCACGCAACAAAGCGTGGGTTGTGAGTCCCTAACCCCAACTCGGGGGCCACGCAACAAAGCGTGGATTGTGAGTCCCTAACCCCAACTCGAGGGGCCACACCACAAAGCGTGGATGGTGAGTCCCTAACCCCAACTCGAGGGGCCACGCAACAAAGCGTGGATTGTGAGTCCCTAACCCCAACTCGAGGGGCCACGCAACATAGCGTGGATGGTGAGTCCCTAACCCCAACTCGAGGGGCCACGCAGCAAAGCGTGGATGGTGATTCCCTAACCCCAACTCGAGGGGCCACGCAACAAAGCGTGGATTGTGAGTCCCTAACCCCAACTTGAGGGGCCACACTACAAAGCGTGGATGGTGAGTCCCTAACCCCAACTCGAGGGGCCACGCAACAAAGCGTGGATGGTGAGTTTCTAACCCCAACTCGAGGGGCCACGCAACAAAGCGTGGATTGTGAGTCCCTAACCCCAACTCGAGGGGCCACGCAACAAAGCGTGGATGGTGAGTCCCTAACCCCAACTCGAGGGGCCGCGCAACAAAGCGTGGATGGTGAGTTTCTAACCCCAACTCGAGGGGCCATGCATCAAAGCGTGGATTGTCAGTCCCTAACCCCAACTCGAGGGGCCACGCAACAAAGCGTGGATGGTGAGTCCCTAACCCCAACTCGAGGGGCCACGCAACAAAGAGTGGATTGTGAGTCCCTAACCCCAACTCGAGGGGCCACGCAACAAAGCGTGGATTGTGAGTCCCTAACCCCAACTCGAGGGGCCACGCAACAAAGCGTGGATGGTGAATCCCTAACCCCAACTCGAGGGGCCATGCAACAAAGCGTGGATGGTGAGTCCCTAACCCCAACTCGAGGGGCCACGCAACAAAGCGTGGATTGTGAGTCCCTAACCCCAACTTGAGGGGCCACGCAACAAAGCGTGGATGGTGAGTCCCTAACCCCAACTCTAGGGGCCACGCAACAAAGCGTGGATGGTGAGTTTCTAACCCCAACTCGAGGGGCCACGCAACAAAGCGTGGATGGTGAGTCCCTAACCCCAACTCGAGGGGCCACGCAACAAAGCGTGGATGGTGAGTCCCTAACCCCAACTCGAGGGGCCACGCAACAAAGCGTGGATTGTGAGTCCCTAACCCCAACTCGAGGGGCTATGCAACAAAGCGTGGATGGTGAGTCCCTAACCCCAACTCGAGGGGCCACGCAACAAAGCGTGGATTGTGAGTCCCTAACCCCAACTCGAGGGGCCACGCAACAAAGCGTGGATGGTGAGTCCCTAACCCCAACTCGAGGGGCCACGCAACAAAGCGTGGATGGTGAGTCCCTAACCCCAACTCGGGGGCCACGCAACAAAGCGTGGATTGTGAGTCCCTAACCCCAACTCGAGGGGCCACACCACAAAGCGTGGATGGTGAGTCACTAACCCCAACTCGAGGGACCACGCAACATAGTGTGGATGGTGAGTCCCTAACCCCAACTCGAGGGGCCACGCAACAAAGCGTGGATTGTGAGTCCCTAACCCCAACTCCAGGGGCCACGCAACAAAGCGTGGATTGTGAGTCCCTAACCCCAACTTGAGGGGCCACACTACAAAGCGTGGATGGTGAGTCCCTAACCCCAACCCGAGGGGCCACGCAACAAAGCGTGGATGGTAAGTTTCTAACCCCAACTCGAGGGGCCACGCAACAAAGCGTGGATTGTGAGTCCCTAACCCCAACTTGAGGGGCCACACTACAAAGCGTGGATGGTGAGTCCCTCACCCCAACTCGAGGGGCCACGCAACAAAGCGTGGATGGTAAGTTTCTAACCCCAACTCGAGGGGCCACGCAACAAAGCGTGGATTGTGAGTCCCTAACCCCAACTCGAGGGGCCACGCAACAAAGCGTGGATGGTGAGTTTCTAACCCCAACTCGAGGGGCCATGCAACAAAGCGTGGATTGTCAGTCCCTAACCCCAACTCGAGGGGCCACGCAACAAAGCGTGGATGGTGAGTCCCTAACCCCAACTCGAGGGGCCACGCAACAAAGCGTGGATTGTGAGTCCCTAACCCCAACTCGAGGGGCCACGCAACAAAGCGTGGATTGTGAGTCCCTAACCCCAACTCGAGGGGCCACGCAACAAAGCGTGGATGGTGAGTCCCTAACCCCAACTCGAGGGGCCATGCAACAAAGCGTGGATGGTGAGTCCCTAACCCCAACTCGAGGGGCCACGCAACAAAGCGTGGATTTTGAGTCCCTAACGCCAACTTGAGGGGCCACGCAATAAAGCGTGGATGGTGAGTTCCTAACGCCAACTCGAGGGGCCACGCAACAAAGCGTGGATGGTGAGTCCCTAACCCCAACTCCAGGGGCCATGCAACAAAGCGTGGATTGTGAGTCCCTAACCCCAACTCGAGGGGCCACGCAACAAAGCGTGGATGGTGATTCCCTAACCCCAACTCCAGGGGCCACGCAACAAAGCGTGGATGGTGAGTTTCCAGCCCCAACTCGAGGGGCCACGCAACAAAGCGTGGATGGTGAGTCCCTAACCCCAACTCAAGGGGCCACGCAACAAAGCGTGGATGGTGAGTCCCTAACCCCAACTCGAGGGGCCACGCAACAAAGCGTGGAGGGTGAGTCCCTAACCCCAACTCGAGGGGCCACGCAACAAAGCGTGGGTTGTAAGTCCCTAACCCCAACTCGAGGGGCGACGCAACAAAGCGTGGATGGTGAGTCCCTAACCCCAACTCGAGGGGCCACGCAACAAAGCGTGGATGGTGAGTCCCTAACCCCAACTCGAGGGGCCACGCAACAAAGCGTGGATTGTGAGTCCCTAACCCCAACTCGAGGGGCCACGCAACAAAGCGTGGGTTGTAAGTCCCTAACCCCAACTCGAGGGGCCACGCAACAAAGCGTGGATTGTGAGTCCCTAACCCCAACTTGAGGGGCCACGCAACAAAGCGTGGATGGTGAGTCCCTAACCCCAACTTTAGGGGCCACACAACAAAGCGTGGATGGTGAATTTCTAACCCCAACTCGAGGGGCCACGCAACAAAGCGTGGATGGTGAGTCCCTAACTCCAACTCGAGGGGCCATGCAACAAAGCGTGGATGGTGAGTTCCTAACCCAAACTGGAGGGGCCACGCAACAAAGCGTGGATGGTGAGTCCCTAACCCCAACTCGAGGGGCCAGGCAACAAAGCGTAGATTGTGAGTCCCTAACCCCAACTCGAGGGGCCACGCAACAAAGCGTGGATGGTGAGTTTCTAACCCCAACTCGAGGGGCCATGCAACAAAGCGTGGATTGTGAGTCCCTAACCCCAACTCGAGGGGCCACGCAACAAAGCGTGGATGGTGAGTCCCTAACCCCAACTCGAGGGGCCACGCAACAAAGCGTGGATGGTGAGTCCCTAACCCCAACTCGAGGGGCCACGCAACAAAGCGTGGATGGTGAGTCCCTAACCCCAACTCGAGGGGCCACGCAACAAAGCTTGGATGGTGAGTCCCTAACCCCAACTTGAGGGGCCACACTACGCAGCGTGGATGGTGAGTCCCTAACCCCAACTCGAGGGGCCACGCAACAAAGCGTGGATGGTGAGTCCCTAAACTAACTAGAGGGGCCACGCAACAAAGCCTGGATTGTGAGTCCCTAACCCCAACTCGTAGGGCCATGCAACAAAGCGTGGATTGTGAGTCCCTAACCCCAACTCGAGGGGCCACGCAACAAAGCGTGGATGGTGAGTTCCAAACCCCAACTCGAGGGGCCATGCAACAAAGCGTGGATTGTGAGTCCCTAACCCCAACTCTAGGGGCCATGCAACAAAGCGTGGATTGTGAGTCCCTAACCCCAACTCGAGGGGGCACACTACAAAGCGTGGATGGTGAGTCCCTAACCCCAACTCGAGGGGCCACGCAACAAAGCGTGGATGGTGAGTCCCTAACCCCAACTCGAGGGGCCACGCAACAAAGCGTGGATGGTGAGTCCCTAACCCCAACTCGAGGGGCCACGCAACAAAGCGTAGATTGTGAGTCCCTAACCCCAACTTGAGGGGCCACACTACACAGCGTGGATGGTGAGTCCCTAACCCCAACTCGAGGGGCCACGCAACAAAGCGTGGATGGTGAGTCCCTAACCCCAACTGGAGGGGCCACGCAACAAAGCGTGGATTGTGAGTCCCTAACCCCAACTCGTAGGGCCATGCAACAAAGCGTGGATTGTGAGTCCCTAACCCCAACTCGAGGGGCTATGCAACAAAGCGTGGATTGTGAGTCCCTAACCCCAACTCGAGGGGCCACGCAACAAAGCATGGATGGTGAGTTCCGAACCCCAACTCGAGGGGCCACGCAACAAAGCGTAGATTGTGAGTCCCTAACCCCAACTCGAGGGGCCACGCAACAAAGCTTGGATGGTGAGTCCCTAACCCCAACTCGAGGGGCCACGCAACAAAGCGTGGATTGTGAGTCCCTAACCCCAACTTGAGGGGCCACACTACACAGCGTGGATGGTGAGTCCCTAACCCCAACTCGAGGGGCCACGCAACAAAGCGTGGATGGTGAGTCCCTAAACTAACTAGAGGGGCCACGCAACAAAGCCTGGATTGTGAGTCCCTAACCCCAACTCGTAGGGCCATGCAACAAAGCGTGGATGGTGAGTCCCTAACCCCAACTCGAGGGGCCGCGCAACAAAGCGTGGATGGTGAGTTCCAAACCCCAGCTCGAGGGGCCACGCAACAAAGCGTGGATTGTGAGTCCCTAACCCCAACTCGAGGGGCCATGCAACAAAGCGTGGATGGTGAGTCCCTAACCCCAACTCGAGGGGGCACGCAACAAAGCGTGGATGGTGAGTCCCTAACCCCAACTCGAGGGGCCACGCAACAAAGCGTGGATGGTGAGTCCCTAACCCCAACTCGAGGGGCCACGCAACAAAGCGTGGTTGGTGAGTCCCTAACCCCAACTTGAGGGGCCACACTACAAAGCGTGGATGGTGAGTTCCTAACCCCAACTCGAGGGGCCACGCAACAAAGCGTGGATGGTGAGTCCCTAACCCCAACTCGAGGGGCCACGCAACAAAGCGTGGATGGTGAGTCCCTAACCCCAACTCGAGGGGCCACGCAACAAAGCGTGGATTGTGAGTCCCTAACCCCAACTCGAGGGGCCACGCAACAAAGCGTGGATTGTGAGTCCCTAACCCCAACTCTAGGGGCCACGCAACAAAGCGTGGATGGTGAGTTCCGAACCCCAACTCGAGGGGCCACGCAACAAAGCGTGGATGGTGAGTCCTTAACCCCAACTCTAGGGGCCACGCAACAAAGCGTGGATGGTGAGTCCCTAACCCCAACTCGAGGGGCCACGCAACAAAGCGTGGGTTGTGAGTCTCTAACCCCAACTCGAGGGGCCACGCAACAAAGCGTGGATTGTGAGTCCCTAACCCCAACTCGTAGGGCCATGCAACAAAGCGTGGATTGTGAGTCCCTAACCCCAACTCGAGGGGCCACGCAACAAAGCGTGGATGGTGAGTTCCGAACCCCAACTCGAGGGGCCACGCAACAAAGCGTGGATTGTGAGACCCTAACCCCAACTCGAGGGGCCATGCAACAAAGCGTGGATGGTGAGTCCCTAACCCCAACTCGAGGGGGCACACTACAAAGCGTGGATGGTGAGTCCCTAACCCCAACTCGAGGGGCCACGCAACAAAGCGTGGATGGTGAGTCCCTAACCCCAACTCGAGGGGCCACGCAACAAAGCGTGGTTGGTGAGTCCCTAACCCCAACTTGAGGGGCCACACTACAAAGCGTGGATGGTGAGTCCCTAACCCCAACTCGAGGGGCCACGCAACAAAGCGTGGATGGTGAGTCCCTAACCCCAACTCGAGGGGCCACGCAACAAAGCGTGGATGGTGAGTCCCTAACCCCAACTCGAGGGGCCACGCAACAAAGCGTGGATTGTGAGTCCCTAACCCCAACTCGAGGGGCCACGCAACAAAGCGTGGATTGTGAGTCCCTAACCCCGACTGGAGGGGCCACGCAACAAAGCGTGGATGGTGAGTTCCGAACCCCAACTCGAGGGGCCACGCAACAAAGCGTGGATGGTGAGTCCCTAACCCCAACTCGAGGGGCCACACAACAAAGCGTGGATGGTGAGTCCCTAACCCCAACTCGAGGGGCCACGCAACAAAGCGTGGAGGGTGAGTCCCTAACCCCAACTCGAGGGGCCACGCAACAAAGCGTGGAGGGTGAGTCCCTAACCCCAACTCGAGGGGCCACGCAACAAAGCGTGGATGGTGAGTCCCTAACCCCAACTCGAGGGGCCACGCAACAAAGCGTGGATTGTGAGTCCCTAACCCCAACTCGAGGGGCCACGCAACAAAGCGTGGATTGTGACTTCCTAACCCCAACTCGAGGGGCCACGCAACAAAGCGTGGATGGTGAGTTCCGAACCCCAACTCGAGGGGCCACGCAACAAAGCGTGGATGGTGAGTCCCTAACCCCAACTCAAGGGGCCATGCAACAAAGCGTGCATTGTGAGTCCCTAACCCCAACTCGAGGGGCCACGCAACAAAGCGTGGATTGTGAGTCCCTAACCCCAACTCGAGGGGCCACGCAACAAAGCGTGGATTGTGAGTCCCTAACCCCAACTCGAGGGGCCACGCAACAAAGCGTGGATGGTGAGTTCCGAACCCCAACTCGAGGGGCCACGCAACAAAGCATGGATGGTGAGTTCCGAACCCCAAGTCGAGGGGCCACGCAACAAAGCGTGGATTGTGAGTCCCTAACCCCAACTCGAGGGGCCACGCAACAAAGCGTGGATGGTGAGTTTCTAACCCCAACTCGAGGGGCCATGCAACAAAGCGTGGATTGTGAGTCCCTAACCCGAACTCGAGGGGCCACGCAACAAAGCGTGGATGGTGAGTCCCTAACCCCAACTCGAGGGGCCACGCAACAAAGCGTGGATTGTGAGTCCCTAACCCCAACTCGAGGGGCCACGCAACAAAGCGTGGATGGTGAGTCCCTAACCCCAACTTGAGGGGCCACGCAACAAAGCGTTGATGGTGAGTCCCTAACCCCAACTCGAGGGGCCACGCAACAAAGCGTGGATTGTGAGTCCCTAACCCCAACTTGAGGGGCCACACTACACAGCGTCCGATTGTGAGTCCCTAACCCCAACTCGAGGGGCCACGCAACAAAGCGTGGATGGTGAGTTCCGAACCCCAACTCGAGGGGCCACGCAACAAAGCGTGGATTGTGAGACCCTAACCCCAACTCGAGGGGCCATGCAACAAAGCGTGGATGGTGAGTCCCTAACCCCAACTCGAGGGGGCACACTACAAAGCGTGGATGGTGACTCCCTAACCCCAACTCGAGGGGCCACGCAACAAAGCGTGGATGGTGAGTTTCTAACCCCAACTCGAGGGGCCACGCAACAAAGCGTGGTTGGTGAGTCCCTAACCCCAACTTGAGGGGCCACACTACAAAGCGTGGATGGTGAGTCCCTAACCCCAACTCGAGGGGCCACGCAACAAAGCGTGGATGGTGAGTCCCTAACCCCAACTCGAGGGGCCACGCAACAAAGCGTGGATGGTGAGTCCCTAACCCCAACTCGAGGGGCCACGCAACAAAGCGTGGATTGTGAGTCCCTAACCCCAACTCGAGGGGCCACGCAACAAAGCGTGGATTGTGAGTCCCTAACCCCAACTGGAGGGGCCACGCAACAAAGCGTGGATGGTGAGTTCCGAACCCCAACTCGAGGGGCCACGCAACAAAGCGTGGATGGTGAGTCCCTAACCCCAACTCGAGGGGCCACACAACAAAGCGTGGATGGTGAGTCCCTAACCCCAACTCGAGGGGCCACGCAACAAAGCGTGGGTTGTGAGTCCCTAACCCCAACTCGAGGGGCCACGCAACAAAGCGTGGAGGGTGAGTCCCTAACCCCAACTCGAGGGGCCACGCAACAAAGCGTGGATGGTGAGTCCCTAACCCCAACTCGAGGGGCCACGCAACAAAGCGTGGATTGTGAGTCCCTAACCCCAACTCGAGGGGCCACGCAACAAAGCGTGGATTGTGACTTCCTAACCCCAACTCGAGGGGCCACGCAACAAAGCGTGGATGGTGAGTTCCGAACCCCAACTCGAGGGGCCACGCAACAAAGCGTGGATGGTGAGTCCCTAACCCCAACTCGAGGGGCCATGCAACAAAGCGTGCATTGTGAGTCCCTAACCCCAACTCGAGGGGCCACGCAACAAAGCGTGGATTGTGAGTCCCTAACCCCAACTCGAGGGGCCACGCAACAAAGCGTGGATTGTGAGTCCCTAACCCCAACTCGAGGGGCCACGCAACAAAGCGTGGATGGTGAGTTCCGAACCCCAACTCGAGGGGCCACGCAACAAAGCATGGATGGTGAGTTCCGAACCCCAAGTCGAGGGGCCACGCAACAAAGCGTGGATTGTGAGTCCCTAACCCCAACTCGAGGGGCCACGCAACAAAGCGTGGATGGTGAGTTTCTAACCCCAACTCGAGGGGCCATGCAACAAAGCGTGGATTGTGAGTCCCTAACCCGAACTCGAGGGGCCACGCAACAAAGCGTGGATGGTGAGTCCCTAACCCCAACTCGAGGGGCCACGCAACAAAGCGTGGATTGTGAGTCCCTAACCCCAACTCGAGGGGCCACGCAACAAAGCGTGGATGGTGAGTCCCTAACCCCAACTCGAGGGGCCACGCAACAAAGCGTGGATTGTGAGTCCCTAACCCCAACTCGAGGGGCCACGCAACAAAGCGTGGATTGTGAGTCCCTAACCCCAACTTGAGGGGCCACACTACACAGCGTGGATGGTGAGTCCCTAACCCCAACTCGAGGGGCCACGCGACAAAGCGTGGATGGTGAGTCCCTAACCCCAACTTGAGGGGCCACACTACAAAGCGTGGATTGTGAGTCCCTAACCCCAACTCGTAGGGCCATGCAACAAAGCGTGGATGGTGAGTCCCTAACCCCAACTCGAGGGGCCACGCAACAAAGCGTGGATGGTGAGTTCCGAACCCCAACTCGAGGGGCCACGCAACAAAGCGTGGATTGTGAGTCCCTAACCCCAACTCGAGGGGCCATGCAACAAAGCGTGGATGGTGAGTCCCTAACCCCAACACGAGGGGGCACACTACAAAGCGTGGATGGTGAGTCCTCAACCCCAACTCGAGGGGCCACGCAACAAAGCGTGGATGGTGAGTCCCTAACCCCAACTCGAGGGGCCACGCAACAAAGCGTGGTTGGTGAGTCCCTAACCCCAACTTGAGGGGCCACACTACAAAGCGTGGATGGTGAGTCCCTAACCCCAACTCGAGGGGCCACGCAACATAGCGTGGATGGTGAGTCCCTAACCCCAACTTGAGGGGCCACGCAACAAAGCGTGGATGGTGAGTCCCTAACCCCAACTCGAGGGGCCACGCAACAAAGCGTGGATTGTGAGTCCCTAACCCCAACTCGAGGGGCCACGCAACAAAGCGTGGATTGTGAGTCCCTAACCCCAGCTTGAGGGGCCACGCAACAAAGCGTGGATGGTGAGTCCCTAACCCCAACTCGAGGGGCCACGCAACAAAGCGTGGATGGTGAGTCCCTAACCCCAACTAGAGGGGCCACGCAACAAAGCATGGATTGTGAGTCCCTAACCCCAACTCGAGGGGCCACGCAACAAAGCGTGGATTGTGGGTCCCTAACCCCAACTCGAGGGGCCACGCAACAAAGCGTGGATGGTGAGTTCCGAACCCCAACTCGAGGGGCCACACAACAAAGCGTGGATGGTGAGTCCCTAACCCCAACTCGAGGGGCCACGCAACAAAGCGTGGATGGTGAGTCCCTAACCCCAACTCGAGGGGCCACGCAACAAAGCGTGGATGGTGAGTCCCTAACCCCAACTCGAGGGGCCACGCAACAAAGCGTGGATTGTGAGTCCCTAACCCCAACTTGAGGGGCCACACTACACAGCGTGGATGGTGAGTCCCTAACCCCAACTCGAGGGGCCACGCAACAAAGCGTGGATGGTGAGTCCCTAACCCCAACTCGAGGGGCCACGCAACAAAGCGTGGATTGTGAGTCCCTAACCCCAACTCGTAGGGCCATGCAACAAAGCGTGGATTGTGAGTCCCTAACCCCAACTCGAGGGGCCACGCAACAAAGCGTGGATGGTGAGTCCCTAACCCCAACTCGAGGGGGCACACTACAAAGCGTGGATGGTGAGTCCCTAACCCCAACTCGAGGGGCCACGCAACAAAGCGTGGATGGTGAGTCCCTAACCCCAACTCGAGGGGCCACGCAACAAAGCGTGGTTGGTGAGTCCCTAACCCCAACTTGAGGGGCCACACTACAAAGCCTGGATGGTGAGTCCCTAACCCCAACTCGAGGGGCCACGCAACAAAGCGTGGATGGTGAGTCCCTAACCCCAACTCGAGGGGCCACGCAACAAAGCGTAGATTGTGAGTCCCTAACCCCAACTCGAGGGGCCACGCAACAAAGCGTGGATTGTGAGTCCCTAACCCCAACTCGAGGGGCCACGCAACAAAGCGTGAATAGTGAGTCCCTAACCCCAACTTGAGGGGCCACGCAACAAAGCGTGCATGGTGAGTCCCTAACCCCAACTCGAGGGGCCACGCAACAAAGCGTGGATGGTGAGTCCCTAACCCCAACTAGAGGGGCCACGCAACAAAGCATGGATTGTGAGTCCCTAACCCCAACTCGAGGGGGCACACTACAAAGCGTGGATGGTGAGTCCCTAACTTCAACTCGAGGGGCCACGCAACAAAGCGTGGGTTGTGAGTCCCTAACCCCAACTCGAGGGGCCATGCAACAAAGCGTGGATTGTGAGTCCCTAACCCCAACTCGAGGGGCCACGCAACAAAGCATTGATGGTGAGTTCCGAACCCCAACTCGAGGGGCCACGCAACAAAGCGTGGATGGTGAGTCCCTAACCCCAACTCGAGGGGCCACGCAACAAAGCGTGGATGGTGAGTTTCTAACCCCAACTCGAGGGGCCACGCAACAAAGCGTGGATTGTGAGTCCCTAACCCCAACTCGAGGGGCCACGCAACAAAGCGTGGATGGTGAGTCCCTAACCCCAACTCGAGGGGCCATGCAACAAAGCGTGGATTGTGAGTCCCTAACCCCAACTCGAGGGGCAACGCAACAAAGCGTGGATGGTGAGTCCCTAACCCCAACTCGAGGGGCCACGCAACAAAGCATGGATGGTGAGTCCCTAACCCCAACTCGTGAGGCCACGCAACAAAGCGTGGATGGTGAGTCCCTAACCCCAACTCGAGGGGCCACGCAACAAAGCGTGGATGGTGAGTCCCTAACCCCAACTCGAGGGGCCACGCAACAAAGCGTGGATTGTGAGTCCCTAACCCCAACTTGAGCGGCCACGCAACAAAGCGTGGATGGTGAGTCCCTAACCCCAACTGGAGGGGCCACGCAACAAAGCGTGGATTGTGAGTCCCTAACCCCAACTCGTAGGGCCATGCAACAAAGCGTGGATTGTGAGTCCCTAACCCCAACTCGAGGGGCCACGCAACAAAGCATTGATGGTGAGTTCCGAACCCCAACTCGAGGGGCCACGCAACAAAGCGTGGATGGTGAGTCCCTAACCCCAACTCGAGGGGCCACGCAACAAAGCGTGGATGGTGAGTTTCTAACCCCAACTCGAGGGGCCACGCAACAAAGCGTGGATTGTGAGTCCCTAACCCCAACTCGAGGGGCCACGCAACAAAGCGTGGATGGTGAGTTTCTAACCCCAACTCGAGGGGCCACGCAACAAAGCGTGGATTGTGAGTCCCTAACCCCAACTCGAGGGGCAACGCAACAAAGCGTGGATGGTGAGTCCCTAACCCCAACTCGAGGGGCCACGCAACAAAGCATGGATGGTGAGTCCCTAACCCCAACTTGAGGGGCCACGCAACAAAGCGTGGATGGTGAGTCCCTAACCCCAACTCGAGGGGCCACGCAACAAAGCGTGGATGGTGAGTCCCTAACCCCAACTCGAGGGGCCACGCAACAAAGCGTGGATTGTGAGTCCCTAACCCCACTTTGAGAGGCCACACTACACAGCATGGATGGTGAGTCCCTAACCCCAACTCGAGGGGCCACGCGACAAAGCGTGGATGGTGAGTCCCTAACCCCAACTGGAGGGGCCATGCAACAAAGCGTGGATTGTGAGTCCCTAACCCCAACTCGTAGGGCCATGCAACAAAGCGTGGATTGTGAGTCCCTAACCCCAACTCGAGGGGCCACGCAACAAAGCGTGGATTGTGAGTCCCTAACCCCAACTCGAGGGGCCACGCAACAAAGCGTGGATGGTGAGTTCCGAACCCCAACTCGAGGGGCCACGCAACAAAGCTTGGATGGTGAGTCCCTAACCCCAACTCGAGGGGCCACGCAACAAAGCGTGGATGGTGAGTCCCTAACCCCAACTCGAGGGGCCACACTACACAGCGTGGATGGTGAGTCCCTAACCCCAACTCGAGGGGCCACGCAACAAAGCGTGGATGGTGAGTTCCTAACCCCAACTCGAGGGGCCACGCAACAAAGCGTGGATGGTGAGTCCCTAACCCCAACTCTAGGAGCCACGCAACAAAGCGTGGATGGTGAGTCCCTAACCCCAACTCGAGGGGCCACGCAACAAAGCGTGGATGGTGAGTCCCTAACCCCAACTGGAGGGGACACGCAACAAAGCGTGGATTGTGAGTCCCTAACCGCAACTCGTAGGGCCATGCAACAAAGCGTGGATTGTGAGTCCCTAACCCCAACTCGAGGAACCACGCAACAAAGCGTGGATTGTGAGTCCCTAACCCCAACTTGAGGGGCCACACTACACAGCGTGGATGGTGAGTCCCTAAACCCAACTCGAGGGGCCACGCAACAAAGCGTGGATGGTGAGTTTCTAACCCCAACTTGAGGGGCCACACTACACAGCGTGGATGGTGAGTCCCTAACCCCAACTTGTAGGGCCATGCAACAAAGCGTGGATTGTGAGTCTCTAACCCCAACTCGAGGGGCCACGCAACAAAGCGTGGATGGTGAGTCCCTAACCCCAACTCAAGGGGCCACGCAACAAAGCGTGGATGGTGAGTTCCGAACCCCAACTCGAGGGGCCACGCAACAAAGCGTGGATGGTGAGTCCCTAACCCCAACTCGAGGGGCCACGCAACAAAGCGTGGATGGTGAGTCCCTAACCCCAACTCGAGGGGCCACACTACACAGCGTGGATGGTGAGTCCCTAACCCCAACTCGAGGGGCCACGCAACAAAGCGTGGATGGTGAGTCCCTAACCCCAACTCGAGGGGCCACGCAACAAAGCGTGGATTGTGAGTCCCTAACCCCAACTTGAGGGGCCACACTACACAGCGTGGATGGTGAGTCCCTAAGCCCAACTCGAGGGGCCACGCAACAAAGTGTGGATGGTGAGTCCCTAACCCCAACTCGAGGGGCCACGCAACAAAGCGTGGATTGTGAGTCCCTAACCCCAACTCGTAGGGCCATGCAACAAAGCGTGGATTGTGAGTCCCTAACCCCAACTCGAGGGGCCACGCAACAAAGCGTGGATTGTGAGTCCCTAAACCCAACTTGAGGGGCCACACTACACAGCGTGGATGGTGAGTCCCTAACCCCAACTCGAGGGGCCACGCAACAAAGCGTGGATTGTGAGTCCCTAACCCCAACTTGAGGGGCCACACTACACAGCGTGGATGGTGAGTCCCTAAGCCCAACTCGAGGGGCCACGCAACAAAGCGTGGATGGTGAGTCCCTAACCCCAACTCGAGGGGCCACGCAACAAAGCGTGGATTGTGAGTCCCTAACCCCAACTCGTAGGGCCATGCAACAAAGCGTGGATTGTGAGTCCCTAACCCCAACTCGAGGGGCCACGCAACAAAGCGTGGATGGTGAGTTCCGAACCCCAACTCGAGGGGCCACGCAACAAAGCGTGGATGGTGAGTTTCTAACCCCAACTTGAGGGGCCACACTACACAGCGTGGATGGTGAGTCCCTAACCCCAACTCGTAGGGCCATGCAACAAAGCGTGGATTGTGAGTCCCTAACCCCAACTCGAGGGGCCACGCAACAAAGTGTGGATGGTGAGTTCCAAACCCCAACTCGAGGGGCCACGCAACAAAGCGTGGATGGTGAGTCCCTAACCCCAACTCTAGGGGCCACGCAACAAAGCGTGGATGGTGAGTCCCTAGCCCCAACTCGAGAGGCCACGCAACAAAGCGTGGATGGTGAGTTTCTAATCCCAACTCGAGGGGCCACGCGACAAAGCGTGGATTGTGAGTCCCTAACCCCAACTCGAGGGGCCACGCAACAAAGCGTGGATGGTGAGTCCCTAACCCCAACTCCAAGGGCCACGCAACAAAGCGTGGATGGTGAGTCCCTAACCCCAACTCGAGGGGCCACGCAACAAAGCGTGGGTTGTGAGTCCCTAACCCCAACTGGAGGGGCCACGTAACAAAGCGTGGATGGTGAGTTCCTAACCCCAACTCGAGGGGCCACGCAACAAAGCGTGGATGGTGAGTCCCTACCCCCAACTCGAGGGGCCACGCAACAAAGCGTGGATGGTGAGTCCCTAACCCCAACTCGAGGGGCCACGCAACAAAGCGTGGATTGTGAGTCCCTAACTCCAACTCGAGGGGCCACGCAACAAAGCATGGATTGTGGGTCCCTAACCCCAACTCGAGGGGCCACGCAACAAAGCGTGGATGGTGAGTCCCTAACCCCAACTCGAGGGGCCACGCAACAAAGCGTGGATGGTGAGTCCCTAACCCCAACTCGAGGGGCCACGCAACAAAGCGTGGATGGTGAGTCCCTAACCCCGACTCAAGGGGCCACGCAACAAAGCGTGGGTTGTGAGTCCCTAACCCCAACTCGAGGGGCCACGCAACAAAGCGTGGATTGTGAGTCCCTAACCCCAACTCGAGGGGCCACGCAACAAAGCGTGGATTGTGAGTCCCTAACCCCAACTCGAGGGGCCACGCAACAAAGCGTGGATGGTGAGTCCCTAACCCCAACTCGAGGGGCCACGCAACAAAGCATGGATGGTGAGTCCCGAACCCCAACTCGAGGGGCCACGCAACAAAGCGTGGATGGTGAGTCCCTAACCCCAACTCGAGGGGCCACGCAACAAAGCGTGGATGGTGAGTTTCTAACCCCAACTCGAGGGGCCACGCAACAAAGCGTGGATGGTGAGTCCCGAACCCCAACTCGAGGGGCCACGCAACAAAGCATGGATGGTGAGTCCCTAACCCCAACTCGAGGGGCCACGCGACAAAGCGTGGATGGTGAGTTTCTGACCCCAACTCGAGGGGCCACGCAACAAAGCGTGGATGGTGAGTCCCTAACCCCAACTCGAGGGGCCACGCAACAAAGCGTGGATGGTGAGTCCCTAACCCCAACTCGAGGGGCCACGCAACAAAGCGTGGGTTGTGAGTCCCTAACCCCAACTGGAGGGGCCACGTAACAAAGCGTGGATGGTGAGTTCCTAACCCCAACTCGAGGGGCCACGCAACAAAGCGTGGATGGTGAGTCCCTACCCCCAACTCGAGGGGCCACGCAACAAAGCGTGGATGGTGAGTCCCTAACCCCAACTCGAGGGGCCACGCAACAAAGCGTGGATTGTGAGTCCCTAACTCCAACTCGAGGGGCCACGCAACAAAGCATGGATTGTGGGTCCCTAACCCCAACTCGAGGGGCCACGCAACAAAGCGTGGATGGTGAGTCCCTAACCCCAACTCGAGGGGCCACGCAACAAAGCGTGGATGGTGAGTCCCTAACCCCAACTCGAGGGGCCACGCAACAAAGCGTGGATGGTGAGTCCCTAACCCCGACTCAAGGGGCCACGCAACAAAGCGTGGGTTGTGAGTCCCTAACCCCAACTCGAGGGGCCACGCAACAAAGCGTGGATTGTGAGTCCCTAACCCCAACTCGAGGGGCCACGCAACAAAGCGTGGATTGTGAGTCCCTAACCCCAACTCGAGGGGCCACGCAACAAAGCGTGGATGGTGAGTCCCTAACCCCAACTCGAGGGGCCACGCAACAAAGCATGGATGGTGAGTCCCGAACCCCAACTCGAGGGGCCACGCAACAAAGCGTGGATGGTGAGTCCCTAACCCCAACTCGAGGGGCCACGCAACAAAGCGTGGATGGTGAGTTTCTAACCCCAACTCGAGGGGCCACGCAACAAAGCGTGGATGGTGAGTCCCGAACCCCAACTCGAGGGGCCACGCAACAAAGCATGGATGGTGAGTCCCTAACCCCAACTCGAGGGGCCACGCAGCAAAGCGTGGATGGTGAGTTTCTGACCCCAACTCGAGGGGCCACGCAACAAAGCGGGGATTGTGAGTCCCTAACCCCAACTCGAGAAGCCACGCAACAAAGCGTGGATGGTGAGTCCCTAACCCCAACTCGAGGGGCCACGCAACAAAGCGTGGATGGTGAGTCCCTAACCCCAACTGGAGGGGCCACACTACAAAGCGTGGATGGTGAGTCCCTAACCGCAACTCGAGGGGCCACGCAACAAAGCGTGGATGGTGAGTCCCTAACCCCAACTCGAGGGGCCACACAACAAAGCGTGGGTTGTGAGTCCCTAACCCCAACTCGAGGGGCCACACTACAAAGCGTGGATGGTGAGTCCCTAACCCCAACTCGAGGGGCCACGCAACAAAGCGTGGATTGTGAGTCCCTAACCCCAACTCGAGGGGCCACGCAACAAAGCGTGGATTGTGAGTGCCTAACCCCAACTCGAGGGGCCACACTACAAAGCGTGGATGGTGAGTCCCTAACCCCAACTCGAGGGGCCACACTACAAAGCGTGGATGGTGAGTCCCTAACCCCAACTCGAGGGGCCACGCAACAAAGCATGGATTGTGAGTCCCTAACCCCAACTCGAGGGGCCACGCAACAAAGCGTGGATGGTGAGTCCCTAACCCCAACTCGAGGGGCCACGCAACAAAGCGTGGATTGTGAGTCCCTAACCCCAACTCGAGGGGCCACGCAACAAAGCGTGGATTGTGAGTCCCTAACCCCAACTCGAGGGGCCACGCAACAAAGCGTGGATGGTGAGTCCCTAACCCCAACTCGAGGGGCCACGCAACAAAGCGTGGGTTGTGAGTCCCTAACCCCAACTCGAGGGGCCACGCAACAAAGCGTGGATGGTGAGTCCCTAACCCCAACTCGAGGGGCCACGCAACAAAGCGTGGATGGTGAGTCCCTAACCCCAACTCGAGGGGCCACGCAACAAAGCGTGGATGGTGAGTCCCTAACCCCATCTCGAGGGGCCACGCAACAAAGCGTGGATTGTGGGTCCCTAACGCCAACTCGAGGGGCCACGCAACAAAGCGTGGGTTGTGAGTCCCTAACCCCAACTCGAGGGGCCACGCAACAAAGCGTGGATGGTGAGTCCCTAACCCCAACTCGAGGGGCCATGCAACAAAGCGTGGATGGTGAGTCCCTAACCCCAACTCGAGGGGCCACGCAACAAAGCGTGGATGGTGAGTCCCTAACCCCAACTCGAGGGGCCACGCAACAAAGCATGGATGGTGAGTCCCTAACCCCAACTCGAGGGGCCACGCAACAAAGCGTGGATGGTGAGTCCCTAACCCCAACTCGAGGGGCCACGCAACAAAGCGTGGATGGTGAGTCCCTAACCCCAACTTGAGGGGCCACACTACAAAGCGTGGATTGTGAGTGCCTAACCCCAACTCGAGGGGCCACGCAACAAAGCGTGGATTGTGAGTCCCTAACCCCAACTCGAGGGGCCACACTACAAAGCGTGGCTGGTGAGTCCCTAACCCCAACTCGAGGGGCCATGCAACAAAGCGTGGATGGTGAGTCCCTAACCCCAACTCGAGGGGCCACGCAACAAAGCATGGATGGTGAGTCCCTAACCCCATCTCGAGGGGCCACGCAACAAAGCGTGGTTGGTGAGTCCCTAACCCCAACTCGAGGGGCCACGCAACAAAGCGTGGATTGTGAGTCCCTAACCCCAACTCGAGGGGCCACGCAACAAAGCGTGGATGGTGAGTCCCTAACCCCAACTCGAGGGGCCACGCAACAAAGCGTGGGTTGTGAGTCCCTAACCCCAACTCGAGGGGCCACGCAACAAAGCGTGGATGGTGAGTTCCTAACCCCAACTCGAGGGGCCACGCAACAAAGCGTGGATGGTGAGTCCCTAACCCCAACTCGAGGGGCCACGCAACAAAGCGTGGGTTGTGAGTCTCTAACCCCATCTCGAGGGGCCACGCAACAAAGCGTGGATTGTGGGTCCCTAACGCCAACTCGAGGGGCCACGCAACAAAGCGTGGATTGTGAGTCCCTAACCCCAACTCGAGGGGCCACGCAACAAAGCGTGGATGGTGAGTCCCTAACCCCAACTCGAGGGGCCATGCAACAAAGCGTGGATGGTGAGTCCCTAACCCCAACTCGAGGGGCCACGCAACAAAGCGTGGATGGTGAGTCCCTAACCCCAACTCGAGGGGCCACGCAACAAAGCATGGATTGTGAGTCCCTAACCCCAACTCGAGGGGCCACGCAACAAAGCATGGATTGTGAGTCCCTAACCCCAACTCGAGGGGCCACGCAAGAAAGCGTGGATGTTGAGTCCCTAACCCCAACTCGAGTGGCCACGCAACAAAGCGTGGATTGTGAGTGCCTAACCCCAACTCGAGGGGCCACGCAACAAAGCGTTGATGGTGAGTCCCTAACCCCAACTCGAGGGGCCACACTACAAAGCGTGGATGGTGAGTCCCTAACCCCAACTCGAGGGGCCATGCAACAAAGCGTGGATGGTGAGTCCCTAACCCCAACTCGAGGGGCCACGCAACAAAGCGTGGATGGTGAGTCCCTAACCCCGACTCGAGGGGCCACGCAACAAAGCGTGGATGGTGAGTTCCTAACCCCAACTCGAGGGGCCACGCGACAAAGCGTGGATGGTGAGTCCCTAACCCCAACTCGAGGGGCCACGCAACAAAGCGTGGATGGTGAGTCCCTAACCCCAACTCGAGGGGCCACGCAACAAAGCGTGGATTGTGAGTCCCTAACCCCAACTCGAGGGGCCACGCAACAAAGCGTGGATTGTCGGTCCCTAACCCCAACTCGAGGGGCCACGCAATAAAGCGTGGATTGTGAGTCCCTAACCCCAACTCGAGGGGCCACGCAACAAAGCGTGGATGGTGAGTCCCTAACCCCAACTCGAGGGGCCACGCAACAAAGCGTGGATGGTGAGTCCCTAACCCCAACTCGAGGGGCCACGCAACAAAGCGTGGATGGTGAGTCCCTAACCCCAACTCGAGGGGCCACGCAACAAAGCGTGGATGGTGAGTCCCCAACCCCAACTCGAGGGGCCACGCAACAAAGCGTGGATGGTGAGTCCCTAACCCCAACTCGAGGGGCCACGCAACAAAGCGTGGATGGTGAGTTTCTAACCCCAACTCGAGGGGCCACGCAACAAAGCGTGGATGGTGAGTCCCTAACCCCAACTCGAGGGGCCACGCAACAAAGCGTGGATGGTGAGTCCCTAACCCCAACTCGAGGGGCCACGCAACAAAGCATGGATGGTGAGTCCCTAACCCCAACTCGAGGGGCCACGCAACAAAGCGTGGATGGTGAGTTTCTAACCCCAACTCGAGGGGCCACGCAACAAAGCGGGGATTGTGAGTCCCTAACCCCAACTCGAGAGGCCACGCAACAAAGCGTGGATGGTGAGTCCCTAACCCCAACTCGAGGGGCCACACTACAAAGCGTGGATGGTGAGTCCCTAACCCCAACTCGAGGGGCCACGCAACAAAGCGTGGATGGTGAGTCCCTAACCCCAACTCGAGGGGCCACACTACAAAGCGTGGATGGTGAGTCCCTAACCCCAACTCGAGGGGCCACGCAACAAAGCGTGGATGGTGAGTCCCTAACCCCAACTCGAGGGGCCACGCAACAAAGCGTGGGTTGTGAGTCCCGAACCCCAACTCGAGGGGCCACACTACAAAGCGTGGATGGTGAGTCCCTAACCCCAACTCGAGGGGCCACGCAACAAAGCGTGGATTGTGAGTGCCTAACCCCAACTCGAGGGGCCACACTACAAAGCGTGGATGGTGAGTCCCTAACCCCAACTCGAGGGGCCACGCAACAAAGCGTGGATTGTGAGTCCCTAACCCCAACTCGAGGGGCCACGCAACAAAGCGTGGATTGTGAGTCCCTAACCCCAACTCGAGGGGCCACGCAACAAAGCGTGGATGGTGAGTCCCTAACCCCAACTCGAGGGGCCACACTACAAAGCGTGGATGGTGAGTCCCTAACCCCAACTCGAGGGGCCACGCAACAAAGCGTGGATTGTCGGTCCCTAACCCCAACTCGAGGGGCCACGCAATAAAGCGTGGATTGTGAGTCCCTAACCCCAACTCGAGGGGCCACGCAATAAAGCGTGGATTGTGAGTCCCTAACCCCAACTCGAGGGGCCACACTACAAAGCGTGGATGGTGAGTTCCTAACCCCAACTCGAGGGGCCACGCGACAAAGCGTGGATGGTGAGTCCCTAACCCCAACTCGAGGGGCCACGCAACAAAGCGTGGATGGCGAGTCCCTAACCCCAACTCGAGGGGCCACGCAACAAAGCGTGGATTGTGAGTCCCTAACCCCAACTCGAGGGGCCACGCAACAAAGCGTGGATTGTCGGTCCCTAACCCCAACTCGAGGGGCCACGCAATAAAGCGTGGATTGTGAGTCCCTAACCCCAACTCGAGGGGCCACGCAACAAAGCGTGGATGGTGAGTCCCTAACCCCAACTCGAGGGGCCACGCAACAAAGCGTGGATGGTGAGTCCCTAACCCCAACTCGAGGGGCCACGCAACAAAGCGTGGATGGTGAGTCCCTAACCCCAACTCGAGGGGCCACGCAACAAAGCGTGGATGGTGAGTCCCCAACCCCAACTCGAGGGGCCACGCAACAAAGCGTGGATGGTGAGTCCCTAACCCCAACTCGAGGGGCCACGCAACAAAGCGTGGATGGTGAGTCCCTAACCCCAACTCGAGGGGCCACGCAACAAAGCGTGGATGGTGAGTCCCTAACCCCAACTCGAGGGGCCACGCAACAAAGCGTGGATGGTGAGTCCCTAACCCCAACTCGAGGGGCCACGCAACAAAGCATGGATGGTGAGTCCCTAACCCCAACTCGAGGGGCCACGCAACAAAGCGTGGATGGTGAGTTTCTAACCCCAACTCGAGGGGCCACGCAACAAAGCGGGGATTGTGAGTCCCTAACCCCAACTCGAGAGGCCACGCAACAAAGCGTGGATGGTGAGTCCCTAACCCCAACTCGAGGGGCCACACTACAAAGCGTGCATGGTGAGTCCCTAACCCCAACTCGAGGGGCCACGCAACAAAGCGTGGATGGTGAGTCCCTAACCCCAACTCGAGGGGCCACACTACAAAGCGTGGATGGTGAGTCCCTAACCCCAACTCGAGGGGCCACGCAACAAAGCGTGGATGGTGAGTCCCTAACCCCAACTCGAGGGGCCACACTACACAGCGTGGATGGTGAGTCCCTAACCCCAACTCGAGGGGCCACACTACAAAGCGTGGATGGTGAGTCCCTAACCCCAACTCGAGGGGCCACGCAACAAAGCGTGGATTGTGAGTCCCTAACCCCAACTCGAGGGGCCACGCAACAAAGCGTGGATGGTGAGTCCCTAACCCCAACTCGAGGGGCCACGCAACAAAGCGTGGATTGTGAGTCCCTAACCCCAACTCGAGGGGCCACGCAACAAAGCGTGGATTGTGAGTCCCTAACCCCAACTCGAGGGGCCACGCAACAAAGCGTGGATGGTGAGCTCCTAACCCCAACTCGGAGGGGCCACGCAACAAAGCGTGGGTTGTGAGTCCCTAACCCCAACTCCAGGGGCCACGCAACAAAGCGTGGATGGTGAGCTCCTAACCCCAACTCGAGGGGCCACGCAACAAAGCGTGGATGGTGAGTCCCTAACCCCAACTCGAGGGGCCACGCAACAAAGCGTGGGTTGTGAGTCTCTAACCCCATCTCGAGGGGCCACGCAACAAAGCGTGGATTGTGGGTCCCTAACGCCAACTCGAGGGGCCACGCAACAAAGCGTGGATTGTGAGTCCCTAACCCCAACTCGAGGGGCCACGCAACAAAGCGTGGATGGTGAGTCCCTAACCCCAACTCGAGGGGCCATGCAACAAAGCGTGGATGGTGAGTCCCTAACCCCAACTCGAGGGGCCACGCAACAAAGCGTGGATGGTGAGTCGCTAACCCCAACTCGAGGGGCCACGCAACAAAGCATGGATTGTGAGTCCCTAACCCCAACTCGAGGGGCCACGCAACAAAGCGTGGATGGTGAGTCCCTAACCCCAACTCGAGGGGCCACGCAACAAAGCGTGGATGGTGAGTCCCTAACCCCAACTCGAGGGGCCACGCAACAAAGCGTGGATGGTGAGTCCCTAACCCCAACTCGAGGGGCCACGCAACAAAGCGTGGATGGTGAGTCCCCAACCCCAACTCGAGGGGCCACGCAACAAAGCGTGGATGGTGAGTCCCTAACCCCAACTCGAGGGGCCACGCAACAAAGCGTGGATGGTGAGTTTCTAACCCCAACTCGAGGGGCCACGCAACAAAGCGTGGATGGTGAGTCCCTAACCCCAACTCGAGGGGCCACGCAACAAAGCGTGGATGGTGAGTCCCTAACCCCAACTCGAGGGGCCACGCAACAAAGCATGGATGGTGAGTCCCTAACCCCAACTCGAGGGGCCACGCAACAAAGCGTGGATGGTGAGTTTCTAACCCCAACTCGAGGGGCCACGCAACAAAGCGGGGATTGTGAGTCCCTAACCCCAACTCGAGGGGCCACGCAACAAAGCGTGGATGGTGAGTCCCTAACCCCAACTCGAGGGGCCACACTACAAAGCGTGGATGGTGAGTCCCTAACCCCAACTCGAGGGGCCACGCAACAAAGCGTGGATGGTGAGTCCCTAACCCCAACTCGAGGGGCCACACTACAAAGCGTGGATGGTGAGTCCCTAACCCCAACTCGAGGGGCCACGCAACAAAGCGTGGATGGTGAGTCCCTAACCCCAACTCGAGGGGCCACGCAACAAAGCGTGGGTTGTGAGTCCCGAACCCCAACTCGAGGGGCCACACTACAAAGCGTGGATGGTGAGTCCCTAACCCCAACTCGAGGGGCCACGCAACAAAGCGTGGATTGTGAGTCCCTAACCCCAACTCGAGGGGCCACGCAACAAAGCGTGGATTGTGAGTGCCTAACCCCAACTCGAGGAGCCACACTACAAAGCGTGGATGGTGAGTCCCTAACCCCAACTCGAGGGGCCACGCAACAAAGCGTGGATGGTGAGTCCCTAACCCCAACTCGAGGGGCCACGCAACAAAGCGTGGATGGTGAGTCCCTAACCCCAACTCGAGGGGCCACACTACAAAGCGTGGATGGTGAGTCCCTAACCCCAACTCGAGGGGCCACGCAACAAAGCGTGGATGGTGAGTCCCTAACCCCAACTCGAGGGGCCACGCAACAAAGCGTGGGTTGTGAGTCCCGAACCCCAACTCGAGGGGCCACACTACAAAGCGTGGATGGTGAGTCCCTAACCCCAACTCGAGGGGCCACGCAACAAAGCGTGGATTGTGAGTCCCTAACCCCAACTCGAGGGGCCACGCAACAAAGCGTGGATTGTGAGTGCCTAACCCCAACTCGAGGAGCCACACTACAAAGCGTGGATGGTGAGTCCCTAACCCCAACTCGAGGGGCCACACTACAAAGCGTGGATGGTGAGTCCCTAACCCCAACTCGAGGGGCCACGCAACAAAGCGTGGATTGTGAGTCCCTAACCCCAACTCGAGGGGCCACGCAACAAAGCGTGGATGGTGAGTCCCTAACCCCAACTCGAGGGGCCACGCAACAAAGCGTGGATTGTGAGTCCCTAACCCCAACTCGAGGGGCCACACTACAAAGCGTGGATGGTGAGTCCCTAACCCCAACTCGAGGGGCCACGCAACAAAGCGTGGATGGTGAGTCCCTAACCCCAACTCGAGGGGCCACACTACAAAGCGTGGATGGTGAGTCCCTAACCCCAACTCGAGGGGCCACGCAACAAAGCGTGGATGGTGAGTCCCTAACCCCAACTCGAGGGGCCACGCAACAAAGCGTGGGTTGTGAGTCCCGAACCCCAACTCGAGGGGCCACACTACAAAGCGTGGATGGTGAGTCCCTAACCCCAACTCGAGGGGCCACGCAACAAAGCGTGGATTGTGAGTCCTAACCCCAACTCGAGGGGCCACGCAACAAAGCGTGGATTGTGAGTGCCTAACCCCAACTCGAGGAGCCACACTACAAAGCGTGGATGGTGAGTCCCTAACCCCAACTCGAGGGGCCACACTACAAAGCGTGGATGGTGAGTCCCTAACCCCAACTCGAGGGGCCACGCAACAAAGCGTGGATTGTGAGTCCCTAACCCCAACTCGAGGGGCCACGCAACAAAGCGTGGATGGTGAGTCCCTAACCCCAACTCGAGGGGCCACGCAACAAAGCGTGGATTGTGAGTCCCTAACCCCAACTCGAGGGGCCACGCAACAAAGCGTGGATTGTGAGTCCCTAACCCCAACTCGAGGGGCCACGCAACAAAGCGTGGATGGTGAGTCCCTAACCCCAACTCGAGGGGCCAGGCAACAAAGCGTGGATGGTGAGTCCCTAACCCCAACTCGAGGGGCCACGCAACAAAGCGTGGGTTGTGAGTCTCTAACCCCATCTCGAGGGGCCACGCAACAAAGCGTGGATTGTGGGTCCCTAACGCCAACTCGAGGGGCCACGCAACAAAGCGTGGATTGTGAGTCCCTAACCCCAACTCGAGGGGCCACGCAACAAAGCGTGGATGGTGAGTCCCTAACCCCAACTCGAGGGGCCATGCAACAAAGCGTGGATGGTGAGTCCCTAACCCCAACTCGAGGGGCCACGCAACAAAGCGTGGATGGTGAGTCCCTAACCCCAACTCGAGGGGCCACGCAACAAAGCATGGATTGTGAGTCCCTAACCCCAACTCGAGGGGCCACGCAACAAAGCGTGGATGGTGAGTCCCTAACCCCAACTCGAGGGGCCACGCAACAAGGCGTGGATGGTGAGTCCCTAACCCCAACTTGAGGGGCCACACTACAAAGCGTGGATTGTGAGTCCCTAACCCCAACTCGAGAGGCCACGCAACAAAGCGTGGATGGTGAGTCCCTAACCCCAACTCGAGGGGCCACGCAACAAAGCGTGGATGGTGAGTTTCTAACCCCAACTCGAGGGGCCACGCAACAAAGCGGGGATTGTGAGTCCCTAACCCCAACTCGAGAGGCCACGCAACAAAGCGTGGATGGTGAGTCCCTAACCCCAACTCGAGGGGCCACACTACAAAGCGTGGATGGTGAGTCCCTAACCCCAACTCGAGGGGCCACGCAACAAAGCGTGGATGGTGAGTCCCTAACCCCAACTCGAGGGGCCACACTACAAAGCGTGGATGGTGAGTCCCTAACCCCAACTCGAGGGGCCACGCAACAAAGCGTGGATGGTGAGTCCCTAACCCCAACTCGAGGGGCCACACTACACAGCGTGGATGGTGAGTCCCTAACCCCAACTCGAGGGGCCACACTACAAAGCGTGGATGGTGAGTCCCTAACCCCAACTCGAGGGGCCACGCAACAAAGCGTGGATTGTGAGTCCCTAACCCCAACTCGAGGGGCCACGCAACAAAGCGTGGATGGTGAGTCCCTAACCCCAACTCGAGGGGCCACGCAACAAAGCGTGGATTGTGAGTCCCTAACCCCAACTCGAGGGGCCACGCAACAAAGCGTGGATTGTGAGTCCCTAACCCCAACTCGAGGGGCCACGCAACAAAGCGTGGATGGTGAGTCCCTAACCCCAACTCGAGGGGCCACGCAACAAAGCGTGGGTTGTGAGTCCCTAACCCCAACTCCAGGGGCCACGCAACAAAGCGTGGATGGTGAGCTCCTAACCCCAACTCGAGGGGCCACGCAACAAAGCGTGGATGGTGAGTCCCTAACCCCAACTCGAGGGGCCACGCAACAAAGCGTGGGTTGTGAGTCTCTAACCCCATCTCGAGGGGCCACGCAACAAAGCGTGGATTGTGGGTCCCTAACGCCAACTCGAGGGGCCACGCAACAAAGCGTGGATTGTGAGTCCCTAACCCCAACTCGAGGGGCCACGCAACAAAGCGTGGATGGTGAGTCCCTAACCCCAACTCGAGGGGCCATGCAACAAAGCGTGGATGGTGAGTCCCTAACCCCAACTCGAGGGGCCACGCAACAAAGCGTGGATGGTGAGTCCCTAACCCCAACTCGAGGGGCCACGCAACAAAGCATGGATTGTGAGTCCCTAACCCCAACTCGAGGGGCCACGCAACAAAGCGTGGATGGTGAGTCCCTAACCCCAACTCGAGGGGCCATGCAACAAAGCGTGGATGGTGAGTCCCTAACCCCAACTCGAGGGGCCACGCAACAAAGCGTGGATGGTGAGTCCCTAACCCCAACTCGAGGGGCCACGCAACAAAGCGTGGATGGTGAGTCCCCAACCCCAACTCGAGGGGCCACGCAACAAAGCGTGGATGGTGAGTCCCTAACCCCAACTCGAGGGGCCACGCAACAAAGCGTGGATGGTGAGTTTCTAACCCCAACTCGAGGGGCCACGCAACAAAGCGTGGATGGTGAGTCCCTAACCCCAACTCGAGGGGCCACGCAACAAAGCGTGGATGGTGAGTCCCTAACCCCAACTCGAGGGGCCACGCAACAAAGCATGGATGGTGAGTCCCTAACCCCAACTCGAGGGGCCACGCAACAAAGCGTGGATGGTGAGTTTCTAACCCCAACTCGAGGGGCCACGCAACAAAGCGGGGATTGTGAGTCCCTAACCCCAACTCGAGGGGCCACGCAACAAAGCGTGGATGGTGAGTCCCTAACCCCAACTCGAGGGGCCACACTACAAAGCGTGGATGGTGAGTCCCTAACCCCAACTCGAGGGGCCACGCAACAAAGCGTGGATGGTGAGTCCCTAACCCCAACTCGAGGGGCCACACTACAAAGCGTGGATGGTGAGTCCCTAACCCCAACTCGAGGGGCCACGCAACAAAGCGTGGATGGTGAGTCCCTAACCCCAACTCGAGGGGCCACGCAACAAAGCGTGGGTTGTGAGTCCCGAACCCCAACTCGAGGGGCCACACTACAAAGCGTGGATGGTGAGTCCCTAACCCCAACTCGAGGGGCCACGCAACAAAGCGTGGATTGTGAGTCCCTAACCCCAACTCGAGGGGCCACGCAACAAAGCGTGGATTGTGAGTGCCTAACCCCAACTCGAGGAGCCACACTACAAAGCGTGGATGGTGAGTCCCTAACCCCAACTCGAGGGGCCACACTACAAAGCGTGGATGGTGAGTCCCTAACCCCAACTCGAGGGGCCACGCAACAAAGCGTGGATTGTGAGTCCCTAACCCCAACTCGAGGGGCCACGCAACAAAGCGTGGATTGTGAGTCCCTAACCCCAACTCGAGGGGCCACGCAACAAAGCGTGGATTGTGAGTCCCTAACCCCAACTCGAGGGGCCACGCAACAAAGCGTGGGTTGTGAGTCCCTAACCCCAACTCGAGGGGCCACGCAACAAAGCGTGGGTTGTGAGTCCCTAACCCCAACTCCAGGGGCCACGCAACAAAGCGTGGATGGTGAGCTCCTAACCCCAACTCGAGGGGCCACGCAACAAAGCGTGGATGGTGAGTCCCTAACCCCAACTCGAGGGGCCACGCAACAAAGCGTGGGTTGTGAGTCTCTAACCCCATCTCGAGGGGCCACGCAACAAAGCGTGGATTGTGGGTCCCTAACGCCAACTCGAGGGGCCACGCAACAAAGCGTGGATTGTGAGTCCCTAACCCCAACTCGAGGGGCCACGCAACAAAGCGTGGATGGTGAGTCCCTAACCCCAACTCGAGGGGCCATGCAACAGAGCGTGGATGGTGAGTCCCTAACCCCAACTCGAGGGGCCACGCAACAAAGCGTGGATGGTGAGTCCCTAACCCCAACTCGAGGGGCCACGCAACAAAGCATGGATTGTGAGTCCCTAACCCCAACTCGAGTGGCCACGCAACAAAGCGTGGATGGTGAGTCCCTAACCCCAACTCGAGGGGCCACGCAACAAGGCGTGGATGGTGAGTCCCTAACCCCAACTTGAGGGGCCACACTACAAAGCGTGGATTGTGAGTGCCTAACCCCAACTCGAGGGGCCACGCAACAAAGCGTGGATTGTGAGTCCCTAACCCCAACTCGAGGGGCCACACTACAAAGCGTGGATGGTGAGTCCCTAACCCCAACTCGAGGGGCCATGCAACAAAGCGTGGATGGTGAGTCCCTAACCCCAACTCGAGGGGCCACGCAACAAAGCGTGGATTGTGAGTCCCTAACCCCAACTCGAGGGGCCACGCAACAAAGCGTGGATGGTGAGTCCCTAACCCCAACTCGAGGGGCCACGCAACAAAGCGTGGATGGTGAGTCCCTAACCCCAACTCCAGGGGCCACGCAACAAAGCGTGGATGGTGAGCTCCTAACCCCAACTCGAGGGGCCACGCAACAAAGCGTGGATGGTGAGTCCCTAACCCCAACTCGAGGGGCCACGCAACAAAGCGTGGGTTGTGAGTCTCTAACCCCATCTCGAGGGGCCACGCAACAAAGCGTGGATTGTGGGTCCCTAACGCCAACTCGAGGGGCCACGCAACAAAGCGTGGATTGTGAGTCCCTAACCCCAACTCGAGGGGCCACGCAACAAAGCGTGGATGGTGAGTCCCTAACCCCAACTCGAGGGGCCATGCAACAAAGCGTGGATGGTGAGTCCCTAACCCCAACTCGAGGGGCCACGCAACAAAGCGTGGATGGTGAGTCCCTAACCCCAACTCGAGGGGCCACGCAACAAAGCATGGATTGTGAGTCCCTAACCCCAACTCGAGGGGCCACGCAACAAAGCGTGGATGGTGAGTCCCTAACCCCAACTCGAGGGGCCACGCAACAAGGCGTGGATGGTGAGTCCCTAACCCCAACTTGAGGGGCCACACTACAAAGCGTGGATTGTGAGTGCCTAACCCCAACTCGAGGGGCCACGCAACAAAGCGTGGATTGTGAGTCCCTAACCCCAACTCGAGGGGCCACACTACAAAGCGTGGATGGTGAGTCCCTAACCCCAACTCGAGGGGCCATGCAACAAAGCGTGGATGGTGAGTCCCTAACCCCAACTCGAGGGGCCACGCAACAAAGCGTGGATGGTGAGTCCCTAACCCCAACTCGAGGGGCCACGCAACAAAGCGTGGATGGTGAGTCCCTAACCCCAACTCGAGGGGCCACGCAACAAAGCGTGGGTTGTGAGTCCCTAACCCCAACTCCAGGGGCCACGCAACAAAGCGTGGATGGTGAGCTCCTAACCCCAACTCGAGGGGCCACGCAACAAAGCGTGGATGGTGAGTCCCTAACCCCAACTCGAGGGGCCACGCAACAAAGCGTGGGTTGTGAGTCTCTAACCCCATCTCGAGGGGCCACGCAACAAAGCGTGGATTGTGGGTCCCTAACGCCAACTCGAGGGGCCACGCAACAAAGCGTGGATTGTGAGTCCCTAACCCCAACTCGAGGGGCCACGCAACAAAGCGTGGATGGTGAGTCCCTAACCCCAACTCGAGGGGCCATGCAACAAAGCGTGGATGGTGAGTCCCTAACCCCAACTCGAGGGGCCACGCAACAAAGCGTGGATGGTGAGTCCCTAACCCCAACTCGAGGGGCCACGCAACAAAGCATGGATTGTGAGTCCCTAACCCCAACTCGAGGGGCCACGCAACAAAGCGTGGATGGTGAGTCCCTAACCCCAACTCGAGGGGCCACGCAACAAGGCGTGGATGGTGAGTCCCTAACCCCAACTTGAGGGGCCACACTACAAAGCGTGGATTGTGAGTGCCTAACCCCAACTCGAGGGGCCACGCAACAAAGCGTGGATTGTGAGTCCCTAACCCCAACTCGAGGGGCCACACTACAAAGCGTGGATGGTGAGTCCCTAACCCCAACTCGAGGGGCCATGCAACAAAGCGTGGATGGTGAGTCCCTAACCCCAACTCGAGGGGCCACGCAACAAAGCGTGGATTGTGAGTCCCTAACCCCAACTCGAGGGGCCACGCAACAAAGCGTGGATGGTGAGTCCCTAACCCCAACTCGAGGGGCCACGCAACAAAGCGTGGATGGTGAGTCCCTAACCCCAACTCCAGGGGCCACGCAACAAAGCGTGGATGGTGAGCTCCTAACCCCAACTCGAGGGGCCACGCAACAAAGCGTGGATGGTGAGTCCCTAACCCCAACTCGAGGGGCCACGCAACAAAGCGTGGGTTGTGAGTCTCTAACCCCATCTCGAGGGGCCACGCAACAAAGCGTGGATTGTGGGTCCCTAACGCCAACTCGAGGGGCCACGCAACAAAGCGTGGATTGTGAGTCCCTAACCCCAACTCGAGGGGCCACGCAACAAAGCGTGGATGGTGAGTCCCTAACCCCAACTCGAGGGGCCATGCAACAAAGCGTGGATGGTGAGTCCCTAACCCCAACTCGAGGGGCCACGCAACAAAGCGTGGATGGTGAGTCCCTAACCCCAACTCGAGGGGCCACGCAACAAAGCATGGATTGTGAGTCCCTAACCCCAACTCGGGGGGCCACGCAACAAAGCGTGGATGGTGAGTCCCTAACCCCAACTCGAGGGGCCACGCAACAAGGCGTGGATGGTGAGTCCCTAACCCCAACTTGAGGGGCCACACTACAAAGCGTGGATTGTGAGTGCCTAACCCCAACTCGAGGGGCCACGCAACAAAGCGTGGATTGTGAGTCCCTAACCCCAACTCGAGGGGCCACACTACAAAGCGTGGATGGTGAGTCCCTAACCCCAACTCGAGGGGCCATGCAACAAAGCGTGGATGGTGAGTCCCTAACCCCAACTCGAGGGGCCACGCAACAAAGCGTGGATGGTGAGTCCCCAACCCCAACTCGAGGGGCCACGCAACAAAGCGTGGATGGTGAGTCCCTAACCCCAACTCGAGGGGCCACGCAACAAAGCGTGGATGGTGAGTTCCTAACCCCAACTCGAGGGGCCACGCAACAAAGCGTGGATGGTGAGTCCCTAACCCCAACTCGAGGGGCCACGCAACAAAGCGTGGGTTGTGAGTCTCTAACCCCATCTCGAGGGGCCACGCAACAAAGCGTGGTTGGTGAGTTCCTAACGCCAACTCGAGGGGCCACGCAACAAAGCGTGGATTGTGAGTCCCTAACCCCAACTCGAGGGGCCACGCAACAAAGCGTGGATGGTGAGTCCCTAACCCCAACTCGAGGGGCCACGCAACAAAGCGTGGATGGTGAGTTTCTAACCCCAACTCGAGGGGCCACGCAACAAAGCATGGATGGTGAGTCCCTAACCCCAACTCGAGGGGCCACGCAACAAAGCGTGGATGGTGAGTTTCTAACCCCAAGTCGAGGGGCCACGCAACAAAGCGGGGATTGTGAGTCCCTAACCCCAACTCGAGGGGCCACGCAACAAAGCGTGGATGGTGAGTCCCTAACCCCAACTCGAGGGGCCACACTACAAAGCGTGGATGGTGAGTCCCTAACCCCAACTCGAGGGGCCACGCAACAAAGCGTGGATGGTGAGTCCCTAACCCCAACTCGAGGGGCCACACTACAAAGCGTGGATGGTGAGTCCCTAACCCCAACTCGAGGGGCCACGCAACAAAGCGTGGATGGTGAGTCCCTAACCCCAACTCGAGGGGCCACGCAACAAAGCGTGGGTTGTGAGTCCCGAACCCCAACTCGAGGGGCCACACTACAAAGCGTGGATGGTGAGTCCCTAACCCCAACTCGAGGGGCCACGCAACAAAGCGTGGATTGTGAGTCCCTAACCCCAACTCGAGGGGCCACGCAACAAAGCGTGGATTGTGAGTCCCTAACCCCAACTCGAGGGGCCACACTACAAAGCGTGGATGGTGAGTCCCTAACCCCAACTCGAGGGGCCACACTACAAAGCGTGGATGGTGAGTCCCTAACCCCAACTCGAGGGGCCACGCAACAAAGCGTGGATTGTGAGTCCCTAACCCCAACTCGAGGGGCCACGCAACAAAGCGTGGATGGTGAGTCCCTAACCCCAACTCGAGGGGCCACGCAACAAAGCGTGGATTGTGAGTCCCTAACCCCAACTCGAGGGGCCACGCAACAAAGCGTGGATTGTGAGTCCCTAACCCCAACTCGAGGGGCCACGCAACAAAGCGTGGATGGTGAGTCCCTAACCCCAACTCGAGGGGCCACGCAACAAAGCGTGGGTTGTGAGTCCCTAACCCCAACTCCAGGGGCCACGCAACAAAGCGTGGATGGTGAGCTCCTAACCCCAACTCGAGGGGCCACGCAACAAAGCGTGGATGGTGAGTCCCTAACCCCAACTCGAGGGGCCACGCAACAAAGCGTGGGTTGTGAGTCTCTAACCCCATCTCGAGGGGCCACGCAACAAAGCTTGGATTGTGGGTCCCTAACGCCAACTCGAGGGGCCACGCAACAAAGCGTGGATTGTGAGTCCCTAACCCCAACTCGAGGGGCCACGCAACAAAGCGTGGATGGTGAGTCCCTAACCCCAACTCGAGGGGCCATGCAACAAAGCGTGGATGGTGAGTCCCTAACCCCAACTCGAGGGGCCACGCAACAAAGCGTGGATGGTGAGTCCCTAACCCCAACTCGAGGGGCCACGCAACAAAGCATGGATTGTGAGTCCCTAACCCCAACTCGAGGGGCCACGCAACAAAGCGTGGATGGTGAGTCCCTAACCCCAACTCGAGGGGCCACGCAACAAGGCGTGGATGGTGAGTCCCTAACCCCAACTTGAGGGGCCACACTACAAAGCGTGGATTGTGAGTGCCTAACCCCAACTCGAGGGGCCACGCAACAAAGCGTGGATTGTGAGTCCCTAACCCCAACTCGAGGGGCCACACTACAAAGCGTGGATGGTGAGTCCCTAACCCCAACTCGAGGGGCCATGCAACAAAGCGTGGATGGTGAGTCCCTAACCCCAACTCGAGGGGCCACGCAACAAAGCGTGGATTGTGAGTCCCTAACCCCAACTCGAGGGGCCACGCAACAAAGCGTGGATGGTGAGTCCCTAACCCCAACTCGAGGGGCCACGCAACAAAGCGTGGATGGTGAGTCCCTAACCCCAACTCCAGGGGCCACGCAACAAAGCGTGGATGGTGAGCTCCTAACCCCAACTCGAGGGGCCACGCAACAAAGCGTGGATGGTGAGTCCCTAACCCCAACTCGAGGGGCCACGCAACAAAGCGTGGGTTGTGAGTCTCTAACCCCATCTCGAGGGGCCACGCAACAAAGCGTGGATTGTGGGTCCCTAACGCCAACTCGAGGGGCCACGCAACAAAGCGTGGATTGTGAGTCCCTAACCCCAACTCGAGGGGCCACGCAACAAAGCGTGGATGGTGAGTCCCTAACCCCAACTCGAGGGGCCATGCAACAAAGCGTGGATGGTGAGTCCCTAACCCCAACTCGAGGGGCCACGCAACAAAGCGTGGATGGTGAGTCCCTAACCCCAACTCGAGGGGCCACGCAACAAAGCATGGATTGTGAGTCCCTAACCCCAACTCGAGGGGCCACGCAACAAAGCGTGGATGGTGAGTCCCTAACCCCAACTCGAGGGGCCACGCAACAAGGCGTGGATGGTGAGTCCCTAACCCCAACTTGAGGGGCCACACTACAAAGCGTGGATTGTGAGTGCCTAACCCCAACTCGAGGGGCCACGCAACAAAGCGTGGATTGTGAGTCCCTAACCCCAACTCGAGGGGCCACACTACAAAGCGTGGATGGTGAGTCCCTAACCCCAACTCGAGGGGCCATGCAACAAAGCGTGGATGGTGAGTCCCTAACCCCAACTCGAGGGGCCACGCAACAAAGCGTGGATGGTGAGTCCCTAACCCCAACTCGAGGGGCCACGCAACAAAGCGTGGATGGTGAGTCCCTAACCCCAACTCGAGGGGCCACGCAACAAAGCATGGATGGTGAGTCCCTAACCCCAACTCGAGGGGCCACGCAACAAAGCGTGGATGGTGAGTCCCTAACCCCAACTCGAGGGGCCACGCAACAAAGCGTGGGTTGTGAGTCTCTAACCCCATCTCGAGGGGCCACGCAACAAAGCGTGGTTGGTGAGTCCCTAACGCCAACTCGAGGGGCCACGCAACAAAGCGTGGATTGTGAGTCCCTAACCCCAACTCGAGGGGCCACGCAACAAAGCGTGGATGGTGAGTCCCTAACCCCAACTCGAGGGGCCATGCAACAAAGCGTGGATGGTGAGTCCCTAACCCCAACTCGAGGGGCCACGCAACAAAGCGTGGATGGTGAGTCCCTAACCCCAACTCGAGGGGCCACGCAACAAAGCATGGATGGTGAGTCCCTAACCCCAACTCGAGGGGCCACGCAACAAAGCGTGGATGGTGAGTCCCTAACCCCAACTCGAGGGGCCACGCAACAAAGCGTGGATGGTGAGTCCCTAACCCCAACTTGAGGGGCCACACTACAAAGCGTGGATTGTGAGTGCCTAACCCCAACTCGAGGGGCCACGCAACAAAGCGTTGATGGTGAGTCCCTAACCCCAACTCGAGGGGCCACACTACAAAGCGTGGATGGTGAGTCCCTAACCCCAACTCGAGGGGCCATGCAACAAAGCGTGGATGGTGAGTCCCTAACCCCAACTCGAGGGGCCACGCAGCAAGCGTGGATTTTGAGTCCCTAACCCCAACTCGAGGGGCCACACTACAAAGCGTGGATGGTGAGTTCCTAACCCCAACTCGAGGGGCCACGCGACAAAGCGTGGATGGTGAGTCCCTAACCCCAACTCGAGGGGCCACGCAACAAAGCGTGGGTTGTGAGTCCCTAACCCCAACTCGAGGGGCCACGCAACAAAGCGTGGATGGTGAGTCCCTAACCCCAACTCGAGGGGCCACGCAACAAAGCGTGGATTGTCGGTCCCTAACCCCAACTCGAGGGGCCACGCAACAAAGCGTGGATTGTGAGTCCCTACCCCCAACTCGAGGGGCCACGCAACAAAGCGTGGATGGTGAGTCCCTACCCCCAACTCGAGGGGCCACGCAACAAAGCGTGGATGGTGAGTCCCTAACCCCAACTCGAGGGGCCACGCAACAAACCGTGGATTGTGAGTCCCTAACTCCAACTCGAGGGGCCACGCAACAAAGCATGGATTGTGGGTCCCTAACCCCAACTCGAGGGGCCACGCAACAAAGCGTGGATGGTGAGTCCCTGACCCCAACTCGAGGGGCCACGCAACAAAGCGTGGATGGTGAGTCCCTAACCCCAACTCAAGGGGCCACGCAACAAAGCGTGGATTGTGAGTCCCTAACCCCAACTCGAGGGGCCACGCAACAAAGCGTGGATGGTGAGTCCCTAACCCCAACTCGAGGGGCCACGCAACAAAGCGTGGATTGTGAGTCCCTAACCCCAACTCGAGGGGCCACGCAACAAAGCGTGGATTGTCGGTCCCTAACCCCAACTCGAGGGGCCACGCAACAAAGCGTGGATTGTGAGTCCCTACCCCCAACTCGAGGGGCCACGCAACAAAGCGTGGATGGTGAGTCCCTACCCCCAACTCGAGGGGCCACGCAACAAAGCGTGGATTGTGAGTCCCTAACCCCAACTCGAGGGGCCACGCAACAAAGCGTGGATTGTGAGTCCCTAACTCCAACTCGAGGGGCCACGCAACAAAGCATGGATTGTGGGTCCCTAACCCCAACTCGAGGGGCCACGCAACAAAGCGTGGATGGTGAGTCCCTGACCCCAACTCGAGGGGCCACGCAACAAAGCGTGGATGGTGAGTCCCTAACCCCAACTCAAGGGGCCACGCAACAAAGCGTGGATTGTGAGTCCCTAACCCCAACTCGAGGGGCCACGCAACAAAGCGTGGATGGTGAGTCCCTAACCCCAACTCGAGGGGCCACGCAACAAAGCGTGGATTGTGAGTCCCTAACCCCAACTCGAGGGGCCACGCAACAAAGCATGGATGGTGAGTCCCTAACCCCAACTCGAGGGGCCATGCAACAAACCGTGGATGGTGAGTCCCTAACCCCAACTCGAAAGGCCACGCAACAAAGCGTGGATGGTGAGTCCCTAACCCCAACTTGAGGGGCCACACTACAAAGCGTGGATTGTGAGTCCCTAACCCCAACTCGAGGACCACGCAACAAAGCGTGGATTGTGAGTCCCTAACCCCAACTCGAGGGGCCACGCAACAAAGCGTGGATGGTGAGTCCCTAACCCCAACTCTAGGGGCCACGCAACAAAGCGTGGATGGTGAGTTTCGCACCCCAACTCGAGGGGCCACGCAACAAAGCGTGGATGGTGAGTCCCTAACCCCAACTCAAGGGGCCACGCAACAAAGCGTGGATGGTGAGTCCCTAACCCCAACTCGAGGGGCCACGCAACAAAGCGTGGATTGTGAGTCCCTAACCCCAACTCGAGGGGCCACGCAACAAAGCGTGGATTGTTAGTGCCTAACCCCAACTCGAGGGGCCACACTACAAAGCCTGGATGGTGAGTCCCTAACCCCAACTCGAGGGGCCACACTACAAAGCGTGGATGGTGAGTCCCTAACCCCAACTCGAGGGGCCACGCAACAAAGCGTGGATTGTGAGTCCCTAACCCCAACTCGAGGGGCCACGCAACAAAGCGTGGATGGTGAGTCCCTAACCCCAACTCGAGGGGCCACGCAACAAAGCGTGGATTGTGAGTCCCTAACCCCAACTCGAGGGGCCACGCAACAAAGCGTGGATTGTGAGTCCCTAACCCCAACTCGAGGGGCCACGCAACAAAGCGTGGATGGTGAGTCCCTAACCCCAACTCGAGGGGCCACGCAACAAAGCGTGGGTTGTGAGTCCCTAACCCCAACTCGAGGGGCCACGCAACAAAGCGTGGATGGTGAGTTCCTAACCCCGGTCGAGGGGCCAGGCAACAAAGCGTGGATGGTGAGTCCCTAACCCCAACTCGAGGGGCCACGCAACAAAGCGTGGGTTGTGAGTCCCTAACCCCATTTCGAGGGTCCACGCAACAAAGCGTGGATTGTGGGTCGCTAACCCCAACTCGAGGGGCCACGCAACAAAGCGTGGATTGTGAGTCCCTAACCCCAACTCGAGGGGCCACGCAACAAAGCGTGGATGGTGAGTCCCTAACCCCAACTCGAGGGGCCATGCAACAAAGCGTGGATGGTGAGTCCCTAACCCCAACTCGAGGGGCCACACTACAAAGCGTGGATGGTGAGTCCCTAACCCCAACTCGAGGGGCCACGCAACAAAGCGTGGATTGTGGGTCCCTAACCCCAACTCGAGGGGCCACGCAACAAAGCGTGGATTGTGAGTCCCTAACCCCAACTCGAGGGGCCACGCAACAAAGCGTGGATGGTGAGTCCCTAACCCCAACTCGAGGGGCCACGCAACAAAGCGTGGATGGTGAGTCACTAACCCCAACTCGAGGGGCCACGCAACAAAGCATGGATGGTGAGTCCCTAACCCCAACTCGAGGGGCCACGCAACAAAGCGTGGATGGTGAGTCCCTAACCCCAACTCGAGGGGCCACGCAACAAAGCGTGGATGGTGAGTCCCTAACCCCAACTTGAGGGGCCACACTACAAAGCGTGGATTGTGAGTGCCTAACCCCAACTCGAGGGGCCACGCAACAAAGCGTGGATTGTGAGTCCCTAACCCCAACTCGAGGGGCCACACTACAAAGCGTGGATGGTGAGTCCCTAACCCCAACTCGAGGGGCCATGCAACAAAGCGTGGATGGTGAGTCCCTAACCCCAACTCGAGGGGCCACGCAACAAAGCGTGGATTTTGAGTCCCTAACCCCAACTCGAGGGGCCACACTACAAAGCGTGGATGGTGAGTTCCTAACCCCAACTCGAGGGGCCACGCGACAAAGCGTGGATGGTGAGTCACTAACCCCAACTCGAGGGGCCACGCAACAAAGCATGGATGGTGAGTCCCTAACCCCAACTCGAGGGGCCACGCAACAAAGCGTGGATGGTGAGTCCCTAACCCCAACTCGAGGGGCCACGCAACAAAGCGTGGATGGTGAGTCCCTAACCCCAACTTGAGGGGCCACACTACAAAGCGTGGATTGTGAGTGCCTAACCCCAACTCGAGGGGCCACGCAACAAAGCGTGGATTGTGAGTCCCTAACCCCAACTCGAGGGGCCACACTACAAAGCGTGGATGGTGAGTCCCTAACCCCAACTCGAGGGGCCATGCAACAAAGCGTGGATGGTGAGTCCCTAACCCCAACTCGAGGGGCCACGCAACAAAGCGTGGATTTTGAGTCCCTAACCCCAACTCGAGGGGCCACACTACAAAGCGTGGATGGTGAGTTCCTAACCCCAACTCAAGGGGCCACGCAACAAAGCGTGGATTGTGAGTCCCTAACCCTAACTCGAGGGGCCACGCAACAAAGCGTGGATGGTGAGTCCCTAACCCCAACTCGAGGGGCCACGCAACAAAGCGTGGGTTGTGAGTCCCTAACCCCAACTCGAGGGGCCACGCAACAAAGCGTGGATGGTGAGTTCCTAACCCCGGTCGAGGGGCCAGGCAACAAAGCGTGGATGGTGAGTCCCTAACCCCAACTCGAGGGGCCACGCAACAAAGCGTGGGTTGTGAGTCCCTAACCCCATCTCGAGGGGCCACGCAACAAAGCGTGGATTGTGGGTCCCTAACCCCAACTCGAGGGGCCACGCAACAAAGCGTGGATTGTGAGTCCCTAACCCCAACTCGAGGGGCCACGCAACAAAGCGTGGATGGTGAGTCCCTAACCCCAACTCGAGGGGCCATGCAACAAAGCGTGGATGGTGAGTCCCTAACCCCAACTCGAGGGGCCACACTACAAAGCGTGGATGGTGAGTCCTTAACCCCAACTCGAGGGGCCACGCAACAAAGCGTGGATTGTGGGTCCCTAACCCCAACTCGAGGGGCCACGCAACAAAGCGTGGATTGTGAGTCCCTAACCCCAACTCGAGGGGCCACGCAACAAAGCGTGGATGGTGAGTCCCTAACCCCAACTCGAGGGGCCACGCAACAAAGCGTGGATGGTGAGTCACTAACCCCAACTCGAGGGGCCACGCAACAAAGCATGGATGGTGAGTCCCTAACCCCAACTCGAGGGGCCACGCAACAAAGCGTGGATGGTGAGTCCCTAACCCCAACTCGAGGGGCCACGCAACAAAGCGTGGATGGTGAGTCCCTAACCCCAACTTGAGGGGCCACACTACAAAGCGTGGATTGTGAGTGCCTAACCCCAACTCGAGGGGCGATCAACAAAGCGTGGATTGTGAGTCCCTAACCCCAACTCGAGGGGCCACACTACAAAGCGTGGATGGTGAGTCCCTAACCCCAACTCGAGGGGCCATGCAACAAAGCGTGGATGGTGAGTCCCTAACCCCAACTCGAGGGGCCACGCAACAAAGCGTGGATTTTGAGTCCCTAACCCCAACTCGAGGGGCCACACTACAAAGCGTGGATGGTGAGTTCCTAACCCCAACTCGAGGGGCCACGCGACAAAGCGTGGATGGTGAGTCCCTAACCCCAACTCGAGGGGCCACGCAACAAAGCGTGGGTTGTGAGTCCCTAACCCCAACTCGAGGGGCCACGCAACAAAGCGTGGATTGTGAGTCCCTAACCCCAACTCGAGGGGCCACGCAACAAAGCGTGGATTGTCGGTCCCTAACCCCAACTCGAGGGGCCACGCAACAAAGCGTGGATTGTGAGTCCCTACCCCCAACTCGAGGGGCCACGCAACAAAGCGTGGATGGTGAGTCCCTACCCCCAACTCGAGGGGCCACGCAACAAAGCGTGGATGGTGAGTCCCTAACCCCAACTCGAGGGGCCACGCAACAAAGCGTGGATTGTGAGTCCCTAACTCCAACTCGAGGGGCCACGCAACAAAGCGTGGATTGTGGGTCCCTAACCCCAACTCAAGGGGCCACGCAACAAAGCGTGGATGGTGAGTCCCTAACCCCAACTCGAGGGGCCACGCAACAAAGCGTGGATGGTGAGTCCCTAACCCCAACTCAAGGGGCCACGCAACAAAGCGTGGATTGTGAGTCCCTAACCCCAACTCGAGGGGCCACGCAACAAAGCGTGGATGGTGAGTACCTAACCCCAACTTGAGGGGCCACACTACAAAGCGTGGATTGTGAGTCCCTAACCCCAACTCGAGGACCACGCAACAAAGCGTGGATTGTGAGTCCCTAACCCCAACTCGAGGGGCCACGCAACAAAGCGTGGATGGTGAATCCCTAACCCCAACTCTAGGGGCCACGCAATAAAGCGTGGATGGTGAGTTTCGCACCCCAACTCGAGGGGCCACGCAACAAAGCGTGGATGGTGAGTCCCTAACCCCAACTCAAGGGGCCACGCAACAAAGCGTGGATGGTGAGTCCCTAACCCCAATTCGAGGGGCCACGCAACAAAGCGTGGATTGTGAGTGCCTAACCCCAACTCGAGGGGCCACGCAACAAAGCGTGGATGGTGAGTTTCTAACCCCAACTCGAGGGGCCACGCAATTAAGCGTGGATTGTGAGTCCCTAACCCCAACTCGAGGGGCCACGCAACAAAGCGTGGATGGTGAGTCCCTAACCCCAACTCCAGGGGCCACGCAACAAAGCGTGGATGGTGAGTCCCTAACCCCAACTCGAGGGGCCACGCAACAAAGCGTGGATTGTGAGTCCCTAACCCCAACTCGAGGGGCCACGCAACAAAGCGTGGATTGTGAGTCCCTAACCCCAACTCGAGGGGCCACGCAACAAAGCGTGGATTGTGAGTCCCTAACCCCAACTCGAGGGGCCACGCAACAAAGCGTGGATGGTGAGTCCCTAACCCCAACTCGAGGGGCCACGCAACAAAGCGTGGATGGTGAGTCCCTAACCCCAACTCTAGGGGCCACGCAACAAAGCATGGATGGTGAGTCCCTAACCCCAACTCGAGGGGCCATGCAACAAAGCGTGGATGGTGAGTCCCTAACCCCAACTCGAGGGGCCACGCAACAAAGCGTGGATGGTGAGTCCCTAACCCCAACTTGAGGGGCCACACTACAAAGCGTGGATTGTGAGTCCCTAACCCCAACTCGAGGGGCCACGCAACAAAGCGTGGATGGTGAGTCCCTAGCCCCAACTCGAGGGGCCACGCAACAAAGCGTGGATTTTGAGTCCCTAACCCCAACTCGAGGGGCCACACTACAAAGCGTGGATGGTGAGTTCCTAACCCCAACTCGAGGGGCCACGCGACAAAGCGTGGATGGTGAGTCCCTAACCCCAACTCGAGGGGCCACGCAACAAAGCGTGGGTTGTGAGTCCCTAACCCCAACTCGAGGGGCCACGCAACAAAGCGTGGATGGTGAGTCCCTAACCCCAACTTGAGGGGCCACGCAACAAAGCGTGGATTGTGGGTCCCTAACCCCAACTCGAGGGGCCACGCAACAAAGCGTGGATTGTGGGTCCCTAACCCCAACTCGAGGGGCCACGCAACAAAGCGTGGATGGTGAGTCCCGGACCCCAACTCGAGGGGCCACGCAACAAAGCGTGGATGGTGAGTCCCTAACCCCAACTCGAGGGGCCACGCAACAAAGCGTGGATTGTGAGTCCCTAACACCAACTCCAGGGGCCACGCAACAAAGCGTGGATGGTGAGTCCCTAACCCCAACTCGAGGGGCCACGCAACAAAGCGTGGATGGTGAGTCCCTAACCCCAACTCGAGGGGCCACGCAACAAAGCATGGATGGTGAGTCCCTAACCCCAACTCGAGGGGCCACGCAACAAAGCGTGGATGGTGAGTCCCTAACCCCAACTCGAGGGGCCGGGCAACAAAGCGTGGATGGCGAGTCCCTAACCCCAACTTGAGGGGCCACACTACAAAGCGTGGATTGTGAGTGCCTAACCTCAACTCGAGGGGCCACGCAACAAAGCGTGGATTGTGAGTCCCTAACCCCAACTCGAGGGGCCACGCAACAAAGCGTGGATGGTGAGTCCCTAACCCCAACTCTAGGGGCCACGCAACAAAGCGTGGATGGTGAGTTTCTATCCCCAACTCGAGGGGCCACGCAACAAAGCGTGGATGGTGAGTCCCTAACCCCAACTCAAGGGGCCACGCAACAAAGCGTGGATGGTGAGTCCCTAACCCCAACTCGAGGGGCCACGCAACAAAGCGTGGATTGTGAGTGCCTAACCCCAACTCGAGGGGCCACGCAACAAAGCGTGGATGGTGAGTTTCTAACCCCAACTCGAGGGGCCACGCAATAAAGCGTGGATGGTGAGTCCCTAACCCCAACTCGAGGGGCCACGCAACAAAGCGTGGATGGTGAGTCCCTAACCCCAACTACAGGGGCCATGCAACAAAGCGTGGATGGTGAGTCCCTAACCCCAACTCGAGGGGCCACGCAACAAAGCGTGGGTTGTGAGTCCCTAACCCCAACTCGAGGGGCCACGCAACAAAGCGTGGATGGTGAGTTCCTAACCCCAACTCGAGGGGCCACGCAACAAAGCGTGGATGGTGAGTCCCTAACCCCAACTCGAGGGGCCACGCAACAAAGCGTGGATGGTGATTCCCTAACCCCAACTCGAGGGGCCATGCAACAAAGCGTGGATTGTGAGTCCCTAACCCCAACTCGGGGGGCCACGCAACAAAGCGTGGATTGTGGGTCCCTAACCCCAACTCGAGGGGCCACGCAACAAAGCGTGGATTGTGAATCCCTAACCCCAACTCGAGGGGCCACGCAACAAAGCGTGGATGGTGAGTCCCTAACCCCAACTCGAGGGGCCATGCAACAAAGCGTGGATGGTGAGTCCCTAACCCCAACTCGAGGGGCCACGCAACAAAGCGTGGGTTGTGAGTCCCTAACCCCAACTCGAGGGGCCACGCAACAAAGCGTGGATTGTGAGGCCCTAACCCCAACTCGAGGGAACACACAACAAAGCGTGGATGGTGAGTCCCTAACCCCAACTCGAGAAGCCACGCAACAAAGCGTGGATGGTGAGTCCCTAACCCCAACTCGAGGGGCCACGCAACAAAGCGTGGATGGTGAGTCCCTAACCCCAACTCGAGGGGCCACGCAACAAAGCATGGATGGTGAGTCCCTAACCCCAACTCGAGGGGCCATGCAACAAAGCGTGGATGGTGAGTCCCTAACCCCAACTCGAGGGGCCGGGCAACAAAGCGTGGATGGCGAGTCCCTAACCCCAACTTGAGGGGCCACACTACAAAGCGTGGATGGTGAGTTCCTAACCTCAACTCGAGGGGCCACGCAACAAAGCGTGGATTGTGAGTCCCTAACCCCAACTCGGGGGGCCACGCAACAAAGCGTGGATGGTGAGTCCCTAACCCCAACTCTAGGGGCCACGCAACAAAGCGTGGATGGTGAGTTTCTAACCCCAACTCGAGGGGCCACGCAACAAAGCGTGGATGGTGAGTCCCTAACCCCAACTCAAGGGGCCACGCAACAAAGCGTGGATGGTGAGTCCCTAACCCCAACTCGAGGGGCCACGCAACAAAGCGTGGATTGTGAGTGCCTAACCCCAACTCGAGGGGCCACGCAACAAAGCGTGGATGGTGAGTTTCTAACCCCAACTCGAGGGGCCACGCAATAAAGCGTGGATTGTGAGTCCCTAACCCCAACTCGAGGGGCCACGCAACAAAGCGTGGATGGTGAGTCCCTAACCCCAACTCCAGGGGCCATGCAACAAAGCGTGGATGGTGAGTCCCTAACCCCAACTCGAGGGGCCACGCAACAAAGCGTGGGTTGTGAGTCCCTAACCCCAACTCGAGGGGCCACGCAACAAAGCGTGGATGGTGAGTTCCTAACCCCCAACTCGAGGGGCCACGCAACAAAGCGTGGATGGTGAGTCCCTAACCCCAACTCGAGGGGCCACGCAACAAAGCGTGGATGGTGAGTCCCTAACCCCAACTCGAGGGGCCACGCAACAAAGCGTGGATTGTGAGTCCCTAACCCCAACTCGAGGGGCCATGCAACAAAGCGTGGATGGTGAGTCCCTAACCCCAACTCGAGGGGCCACGCAACAAAGCGTGGGTTGTGAGTCCCTAACCCCAACTCGAGTGGCCACGCAACAAAGCGTGGATTGTGAGTCCCTAACCCCAACTCGAGGGGCCACACAACAAAGCGTGGATGGTGAGTCCCTAACCCCAACTCGAGGGGCCACGCAACAAAGCGTGGATGGTGAGTCCCTAACCCCAACTCGAGGGGCCACGCAACAAAGCGTGGATGGTGAGTCCCTAACCCCAACTCGAGGGGCCACGCAACAAAGCGTGGGTTGTGAGTCCCTAACCCCATCTCGAGGGGCCACGCAACAAAGCGTGGATTGTGGGTCCCTAACCCCAACTCGAGGGGCCACGCAACAAAGCGTGGATTGTGAGTCCCTAACCCCAACTCGAGGGGCCACGCAACAAAGCGTGGATGGTGAGTCCCTAACCCCAACTCGAGGGGCCATGCAACAAAGCGTGGATGGTGAGTCCCTAACCCCAACTCGAGGGGCCACACTACAAAGCGTGGATGGTGAGTCCTTAACCCCAACTCGAGGGGCCACGCAACAAAGCGTGGATTGTGGGTCCCTAACCCCAACTCAAGGGGCCACGCAACAAAGCGTGGATTGTGAGTCCCTAACCCCAACTCGAGGGGCCACGCAACAAAGCGTGGATGGTGAGTCCCCAACCCCAACTCGAGGGGCCACCCAACAAAGCGTGGATGGTGAGTCCCTAACCCCAACTCGAGGGGCCACGCAACAAAGCATGGATGGTGAGTCCCTAACCCCAACTCGAGGGGCCACGCAACAAAGCGTGGATGGTGAGTCCCTAACCCCAACTCGAGGGGCCACGCAACAAAGCGTGGATGGTGAGTCCCTAACCCCAACTTGAGGGGCCACACTACACAGCGTGAATTGTGAGCGCCTAACCCCAACTCGAGGGGCCACGCAACAAAGCGTGGATTGTGAGTCCCTAACCCCAACTCGAGGGGCCACACTACAAAGCGTGGATGGTGAGTCCCTAACCCCAACTCGAGGGGCCATGCAACAAAGCGTGGATGGTGAGTCCCTAACCCCAACTCGAGGGGCCACGCAACAAAGCGTGGATTCTGAGTCCCTAACTTCGACTCGAGGGGCCACACTACAAAGCGTGGATGGTGAGTTCCTAACCCCAACTCGAGGGGCCACGCAACAAAGCGTGGATGGTGAGTCCCTAACCCCAACTCAAGGGGCCACGCAACAAAGCGTGGGTTGTGAGTCCCTAACCCCAACTCGAGGGGCCACGCAACAAAGCGTGGATTGTGAGTCCCTAACCCCAACTCGAGGGGCCACGCAACAAAGCGTGGATTGTCGGTCCCTAACCCCAACTCGAGGGGCCACGCAACAAAGCGTGGATTGTGAGTCCCTAACCCCAACTCGAGGGGCCACGCAACAAAGCGTGGATGGTGAGTCCCTACCCCAAACTCGAGGGGCCACGCAACAAAGCGTGGATGGTGAGTCCCTAACCCCAACTCGAGGGGCCACGCAACAAAGCGTGGATTGTGAGTCCCTAACTCCAACTCGAGGGGCCACGCAACAAAGCATGGATTGTGGGTCCCTAACCCCAACTCGAGGGGCCACGCAACAAAGCGTGGATGGTGAGTCCCTGACCCCAACTCGAGGGGCCACGCAACAAAGCGTGGATGGTGAGTCCCTAACCCCAACTCAAGGGGCCACGCAACAAAGCGTGGATGGTGAGTCCCTAACCCCAACTCGAGGGGCCACGCAACAAAGCGTGGATTGTGAGTCCCTAACCCCAACTCGAGGGGCCACGCAACAAAGCGTGGATTGTGAGTCCCTAACCCCAACTCGAGGGGCCACGCAACAAAGCGTGGATGGTGAGTCCCTAACCCCAACTCGAGGGGCCACGCAACAAAGCATTGATGGTGAGTCCCTAACCCCAACTCGAGGGGCCATGCAACAAACCGTGGATGGTGAGTCCCTAACCCCAACTCGAAAGGCCACGCAACAAAGCGTGGATGGTAGGTCCCTAACCCCAACTTGAGGGGCCACACTACAAAGCGTGGATTGTGAGTCCCTAACCCCAACTCGAGGACCACGCAACAAAGCGTGGATTGTGAGTCCCTAACCCCAACTCGAGGGGCCACGCAACAAAGCGTGGATGGTGAATCCCTAACCCCAACTCGAGGGGCCACGCAACAAAGCGTGGATGGTGAGTTTCGCACCCCAACTCGAGGAGCCACGCAACAAAGCGTGGATGGTGAGTCCCTAACCCCAACTCAAGGGGCCACGCAACAAAGCGTGGATGGTGAGTCCCTAACCCCAACTCAAGGGGCCACGCAACAAAGCGTGGATGGTGAGTCCCTAACCCCAACTTGAGGGGCCACACTACACAGCGTGGATTGTGAGTGCCTAACCCCAACTCGAGGGGCCATGCAACAAAGCGTGGATTGTGAGTCCCTAACCCCAACTCGAGGGGCCACACTACAAAGCGTGGATGGTGAGTCCCTAACCCCAACTCGAGGGGCCATGCAACAAAGCGTGGATGGTGAGTCCCTAACCCCAACTCGAGGGGCCACGCAACAAAGCGTGGGTTGTGAGTCCCTAACCCCAACTCGAGGGGCCACGCAACAAAGCGTGGATTGTGAGTCCCTAACCCCAACTCGAGGGGCCACGCAACAAAGCGTGGATTGTCGGTCCCTAACCCCAACTCGAGGGGCCACGCAACAAAGCGTGGATGGTGAGTCCCTAACCCCAACTCGAGGGGCCACGCAACAAAGCGTGGATTGTGAGTCCCTAACTCCAACTCGAGGGGCCACGCAACAAAGCATGGATTGTGGGTCCCTAACCCCAACTCGAGGGGCCACGCAACAAAGCGTGGATGGTGAGTCCCTGACCCCAACTCGAGGGGCCACGCAACAAAGCGTGGATGGTGAGTCCCTAACCCCAACTCAAGGGGCCACGCAACAAAGCGTGGATGGTGAGTCCCTAACCCCAACTCGAGGGGCCACGCAACAAAGCGTGGATTGTGAGTCCCTAACCCCAACTCGAGGGGCCACGCAACAAAGCGTGGATTGTGAGTCCCTAACCCCAACTCGAGGGGCCACGCAACAAAGCGTGGATGGTGAGTCCCTAACCCCAACTCGAGGGGCCACGCAACAAAGCATTGATGGTGAGTCCCTAACCCCAACTCGAGGGGCCATGCAACAAACCGTGGATGGTGAGTCCCTAACCCCAACTCGAAAGGCCACGCAACAAAGCGTGGATGGTAGGTCCCTAACCCCAACTTGAGGGGCCACACTACAAAGCGTGGATTGTGAGTCCCTAACCCCAACTCGAGGACCACGCAACAAAGCGTGGATTGTGAGTCCCTAACCCCAACTCGAGGGGCCACGCAACAAAGCGTGGATGGTGAATCCCTAACCCCAACTCGAGGGGCCACGCAACAAAGCGTGGATGGTGAGTTTCGCACCCCAACTCGAGGAGCCACGCAACAAAGCGTGGATGGTGAGTCCCTAACCCCAACTCAAGGGGCCACGCAACAAAGCGTGGATGGTGAGTCCCTAACCCCAACTCAAGGGGCCACGCAACAAAGCGTGGATGGTGAGTCCCTAACCCCAACTTGAGGGGCCACACTACACAGCGTGGATTGTGAGTGCCTAACCCCAACTCGAGGGGCCATGCAACAAAGCGTGGATTGTGAGTCCCTAACCCCAACTCGAGGGGCCACACTACAAAGCGTGGATGGTGAGTCCCTAACCCCAACTCGAGGGGCCATGCAACAAAGCGTGGATGGTGAGTCCCTAACCCCAACTCGAGGGGCCACGCAACAAAGCGTGGGTTGTGAGTCCCTAACCCCAACTCGAGGGGCCACGCAACAAAGCGTGGATTGTGAGTCCCTAACCCCAACTCGAGGGGCCACGCAACAAAGCGTGGATTGTCGGTCCCTAACCCCAACTCGAGGGGCCACGCAACAAAGCGTGGATGGTGAGTCCCTAACCCCAACTCGAGGGGCCACGCAACAAAGCGTGGATGGTGAGTCCCTACCCCCAACTCGAGGGGCCACGCAACAAAGCGTGGATGGTGAGTGCCTAACCCCAACTCGAGGGGCCACGCAACAAAGCGTGGATTGTGAGTCCCTAACTCCAACTCGAGGGGCCACGCAACAAAGCATGGATTGTGGGTCCCTAACCCCAACTCGAGGGGCCACGCAACAAAGCGTGGATGGTGAGTTTCTAACCCCAACTCGAGGGGCCACGCAACAAAGCGTGGATTGTGAGTCCCTAACCCCAACTCGAGGGGCCACGCAACAAAGCATGGATTGTGGGTCCCTAACCCCAACTCGAGGGGCCACGCAACAAAGCGTGGATGGTGAGTCCCTGACCCCAACTCGAGGGGCCACGCAACAAAGCGTGGATGGTGAGTCCCTAACCCCAACTCAAGGGGCCACGCAACAAAGCGTGGATTGTGAGTCCCTAACCCCAATTCGAGGGGCCACGCAACAAAGCGTGGATTGTGAGTCCCTAACCCCAACTCGAGGGGCCACGCAACAAAGCGTGGATGGTGAGTCCCTAACCCCAACTCGAAAGGCCACGCAACAAAGCGTGGATGGTGAGTCCCTAACCCCAACTTGAGGGGCCACACTACAAAGCGTGGATTGTGAGTCCCTAACCCCAACTCGAGGACCACGCAACAAAGCGTGGATTGTGAGTCCCTAACCCCAACTCGAGGGGCCACGCAACAAAGCGTGGATGGTGAATCCCTAACCCCAACTCTAGGGGCCACGCAACAAAGCGTGGATGGTGAGTTTCGCACCCCAACTCGAGGGGCCACGCAACAAAGCGTGGATGGTGAGTCCCTAACCCCAACTCAAGGGGCCACGCAACAAAGCGTGGATGGTGAGTCCCTAACCCCAACTCGAGGGGCCACGCAACAAAGCGTGGATTGTGAGTGCCTAACCCCAACTCGAGGGGCCACGCAACAAAGCGTGGATTGTGAGTCCCTAACCCCAACTCGAGGGGCCACGCAACAAAGCGTGGATGGTGAGTCCCTAACCCCAACTCGAGGGGCCACGCAACAAAGCGTGGATTGTGAGTGCCTAACCCCAACTCGAGGGGCCACGCAATTAAGCGTGGATTGTGAGTCCCTAACCCCAACTCGAGGGGCCACGCAACAAAGCGTGGATGGTGAGTCCCTAACCCCAACCCCAGGGGCCACGCAACAAAGCGTGGATGGTGAGTCCCTAACCCCAACTCGAGGGGCCACGCAACAAAGCGTGGATTGTGAGTCCCTAACCCCAACTCGAGGGGCCACGCAACAAAGCGTGGATTGTGAGTCCCTAACCCCAACTCGAGGGGCCACGCAACAAAGCGTGGATGGTGAGTCCCTAACCCCAACTCGAGGGGCCACGCAACAAAGCGTGGATGGTGAGTCCCTAACCCCAACTCGAGGGGCCATGCAACAAAGCGTGGAAGGTGAGTCCCTAACCCCAACTCGAGGGGCCACGCAACAAAGCGTGGATGGTGAGTCCCTAACCCCAACTTGAGGGGCCACACTACAAAGCGTGGATGGTGAGTCCCTAACCCCAACTCGAGGGGCCGCGCAACAAAGCGTGGATTGTGGGTCCCTAACCCCAACTCGAGGGGCCACGCAACAAAGCGTGGATTGTGAGTCCCTAACCCCAACTCGAGGGGCCACGCAACAAAGCGTGGATGGTGAGTCCCTAACCCCAACTCGAGGGGCCACGCAACAAAGCGTGGGTTGTGAGTCCCTAACCCCAACTCGAGGGGCCACGCAACAAAGCGTGGATTGTGAGTCCCTAACCCCAACTCGAGGGGCCACGCAACAAAGCGTGGATGGTGAGTCCCGGACCCCAACTCGAGGGGCCACGCAACAAAGCGTGGATGGTGAGTCCCTAACCCCAACTTGAGGGGCCACGCAACAAAGCGTGGATTGTGAGTCCCTAACCCCAACTCGAGGGGCCACGCAACAAAGCGTGGATGGTGAGTCCCTAACCCCAACTCGAGGGGGCACACTACAAAGCGTGGATTGTGAGTCCCTAACCCCAACTCGAGGGGCCACGCAACAAAGCGTGGATGGTGAGTCCCTAACCCCAACTCGAGGGGCCACGCGACAAAGCGTGGATGGTGAGTCCCTAACCCCAACTCGAGGGGCCACGCAACAAAGCGTGGGTTGTGAGTCCCTAACCCCAACTCGAGGGGCCACGCAACAAAGCGTGGATTGTGAGTCCCTAACCCCAACTCGAGGGGCCACGCAACAAAGCGTGGATGGTGAGTCCCTAACCCCAACTCGAGGGGCCACGCAACAAAGCGTGGATTGTGGGTCCCTAACCCCAACTCGAGGGGCCACGCAACAAAGCGTGGATTGTGAGTCCCTAACCCCAACTCGAGGGGCCACGCAACAAAGCGTGGATGGTGAGTCCCTAACCCCAACTCGAGGGGCCACGCAACAAAGCGTGGATGGTGAGTCCCTAACCCCAACTCGAGGGGCCACGCAACAAAGCGTGGATTGTGAGTCCCTAACCCCAACTCGAGGGGCCACGCAACAAAGCGTGGATGGTGAGTCCCGGACCCCAACTCGAGGGGCCACGCAACAAAGCGTGGATGGTGAGTCCCTAACCCCAACTCGAGGGGCCACGCAACAAAGCGTGGATTGTGAGTCCCTAACCCCAACTCGAGGGGCCACGCAACAAAGCGTGGATGGTGAGTCCCTAACCCCAACTCGAGGGGCCACGCAACAAAGCGTGGATGGTGAGTCCCTAACCCCAACTCGAGGGGCCACGCAACAAAGCATGGATGGTGAGTCCCTAACCCCAACTCGAGGGGCCATGCAACAAAGCGTGGGTGGTGAGTCCCTAACCCCAACTTGAGGGGCCACACTACAAAGCATGGATTGTGAGTGCCTAACCTCAACTCCAGGGGCCACGCAACAAAGCGTGGATTGTGAGTCCCTAAGCCCAACTCGAGGGGCCACGCAACAAAGCGTGGATGGTGAGTCCCTAACCCCAACTCGAGGGGCCGGGCAACAAAGCGTGGATGGCGAGTCCCTAACCCCAACTTGAGGGGCCACACTACAAAGCGTGGATTGTGAGTGCCTAACCTCAACTCGAGGGGCCACGCAACAAAGCGTGGATTGTGAGTCCCTAAGCCCAACTCGGGGGGCCACGCAACAAAGCGTGGATGGTGAGTCCCTAACCCCAACTCTAGGGGCCACGCAACAAAGCGTGGATGGTGAGTTTCTAACCTCAACTCGAGGGGCCACGCAACAAAGCGTGGATGGTGAGTCCCTAACCCCAACTCAAGGGGCCACGCAACAAAGCGTGGATGGTGAGTCCCTAACCCCAACTCGAGGGGCCACGCAACAAAGCATGGATTGTGAGTGCCTAACCCCAACTCGAGGGGCCACGCAACAAAGCGTGGATGGTGAGTCCCTAACCCCAACTCGAGGGGCCACGCAATAAAGCGTGGATTGTGAGTCCCTAACCCCAACTCGAGGGGCCACGCAACAAAGCGTGGATGGTGAGTCCCTAACCCCAACTCGAGGGGCCACGCAACAAAGCGTGGATGGTGAGTCCCTAACCCCAACTCGAGGGGCCACGCAACAAAGCGTGGGTTGTGAGTCCCTAACCCCAACTCGAGGGGCCACGCAACAAAGCGTGGATGGTGAGTTCCTAACCCCAACTCGAGGGGCCAGGCAACAAAGCGTGGATGGTGAGTCCCTAACCCCAACTCGAGGGGCCACGCAACAAAGCGTGGATGGTGAGTCCCTAACCCCAACTCGAGGGGCCACGCAACAAAGCGTGGATTGTGAGTCCCTAACCCCAACTCGAGGGGCCACGCAACAAAGCGTGGATTGTGGGTCCCTAACCCCAACTCGAGGGGCCACGCAACAAAGCGTGGATTGTGAGTCCCTAACCCCAACTCGAGGGGCCACGCAACAAAGCGTGGATGGTGAGTCCCTAACCCCAACTCCAGGGGCCATGCAACAAAGCGTGGATGGTGAGTCCCTAACCCCAACTCGAGGGGCCACGCAACAAAGCGTGGAGGGTGAGTCCCTAACCCCAACTTGAGGGGCCACGCAACAAAGCGTGGATTGTGAGTCCCTAACCCCAACTCGAGGGGCCACACAACAAAGCGTGGATTGTGAGTCCCTAACCCCAACTCGAGGGGCCACGCAACAAAGCGTGGATGGTGAGTCCCTAACCCCAACTCGAGGGGCCACGCAACAAAGCATGGATGGTGAGTCCCTAACCCCAACTCGAGGGGCCACGCAACATAGCGTGGATTGTGAGTCCCGAACCCCAACTCGAGGGGCCACGCAACAAAGCGTGGATGGTGAGTTTCTAACCCCAACTCTAGGGGCCGGGCAACAAAGCGTGGATGGTGAGTCCCTAACCCCAACTCGAGGGGCCACGCAACAAAGCGTGGATGGTGAGTCCCTAACCCCAACTCGAGGGGCCACGCAACAAAGCGTGGATGGTGAGTCCCTAACTCCAACTCGAGGGGCCACACTACAAAGCGTGGATTGTGAGTCCCTAACCCCAACTCGAGGGGCCACGCAACAAAGCGTGGACGGTGAGTCCCTAACCCCAACTCGAGGGGCCACGCAACAAAGCGTGGGTTGTGAGTCCCTAACCCAAACTCGAGGGGCCACGCAACAAAGCGTGGATGGTGAGTCCCTAACCCCAACTCGAGGGGCCACGCAACAAAGCGTGGATTGTGAGTCCCTAACCCCAACTCGAGGGGCCACGCAACAATGCGTGGATTGTGAGTTTCTAATCCCAACTCGAGGGGCCACGCAACAAAGCGTGGATGGTGAGTCCCTAACCCCAACTCGAGGGGCCACGCAACAAAGCGTGGATTGTGAGTCCCTAACCCCAACTCGAGGGGCCACGCAACAAAGCGTGGATGGTGAGTCCCTAACCCCAACTCAAGGGGCCACGCAACAAAGCGTGGATGGTGAGTCCCTAACTCCCACTCGAGGGGCCACGCAACAAAGCGTGGGTTGTGAGTCCCTAACCCCAACTCGAGGGGCCACGCAACAAAGCATGGATGGTGAGTCCCTAACCCCAACTCGAGGGGCCACGCAACAAAGCGTGGGTTGTGAGTCCCTAACCCCATCACGAGGGGCCACGCAACAAAGCGTGGATGGTGAGTCCCTAACACCAACTCGAGGGGCCACGCAACAACGCGTGGATTGTGAGTCCCTAACCCCAACTCGAGGGGCCACGCAACAAAGCGTGGATGGTGAGTCCCTAACCCCAACTCAAGGGGCCACGCAACAAAGCGTGGATGGTGAGTCCCTAACCCCAACTCGAGGGGCCACGCAACAAAGCTTGGGTTGTGAGTCCCTAACCGCAACTCCAGGGGCCACGCAACAAAGCGTGGATGGTGAGTCCCTAACCCCAACTCGAGGGGCCACGCAACAAAGCGTGGATGGTGAGTCCCTAACCCCAACTCGAGGGGCCACGCAACAAAGCGTGGATTGTGAGTCCCTAACCCCAACTCGAGGGGCCACGCAACAAAGCGTGGATGGTGAGTCCCTAACCCCAACTCGAGGGGCCACGCAACAAAGCGTGGATGGTGAGTCCCTAACCCCAACTCGAGGGGCCACGCAACAAAGCGTGGATGGTGAGTTTCTAACCCCAACTCGAGGGGCCACGCAACAAAGCGTGGATGGTGAGTCCCTAACCCCAACTCGAGGGGCCGCACTACAAAGCGTGGATGGTGAGTTCCTAACCCCAACTCCAGGGGCCACGCGACAAAGCGTGGATGGTGAGTCCCTAACCCCAACTCAAGGGGCCACGCAACAAAGCGTGGGTTGTGAGTCCCTAACCCCAACTCGAGGGGCCACGCAACAAAGCGTGGATTGTGAGTCCCTAACCCCAACTCGAGGGGCCACGCAACAAAGCGTGGATTGTGGGCCCCTAACCCCAACTCGAGGGGCCACGCAACAAAGCGTGGATGGCGAGTCCCTAACCCCAACTCGAGGGGCCACGCAACAAAGCGTGGATTGTGAGTCCCTAACCCCAACTCGAGGGGCCACGCAACAAAGCGTGGATGGTGAGTCCCTAACCCCAACTCGAGGGGCCACGCAACAAAGCGTGGATGGTGAGTCCCTAACCCCAACTCGAGGGGCCACGCAACAAAGCATGGATGGTGAGTCCCTAAGCCCAACTCGAGGGGCCATGCAACAAGGCGTGGATGGTGAGTCCCGGACCCCAACTCGAGGGGCCACGCAACAAAGCGTGGATGGTGAGTCCCTAACCCCAACTTGAGGGGCCACACTACAAAGCGTGGATTGTGAGTGCCTAACCCCAACTCGAGGGGCCACGCAACAAAGCGTGGATGGTGAGTCCCTAACCCCAACTCGAGGGGCCACGCAACAAAGCGTGGATTGTGAGTTCCTAACCCCAACTCGAGGGGCCACGCAACAATGCGTGGATTGTGAGTTTCTAATCCCAACTCGAGGGGCCACGCAACAAAGCGTGGATGGTGAGTCCCTAACCCCAACTCGAGGGGCCACGCAACAAAGCGTGGATTGTGAGTCCCTAACCCCAACTCGAGGGGCCACGCAACAAAGCGTGGATGGTGAGTCCCTAACCCCAACTCAAGGGGCCACGCAACAAAGCGTGGATGGTGAGTCCCTAACTCCCACTCGAGGGGCCACGCAACAAAGCGTGGGTTGTGAGTCCCTAACCCCAACTCGAGGGGCCACGCAACAAAGCATGGATGGTGAGTCCCTAACCCCAACTCGAGGGGCCACGCAACAAAGCGTGGGTTGTGAGTCCCTAACCCCATCACGAGGGGCCACGCAACAAAGCGTGGATGGTGAGTCCCTAACACCAACTCGAGGGGCCACGCAACAACGCGTGGATTGTGAGTCCCTAACCCCAACTCGAGGGGCCACGCAACAAAGCGTGGATGGTGAGTCCCTAACCCCAACTCAAGGGGCCACGCAACAAAGCGTGGATGGTGAGTCCCTAACCCCAACTCAAGGGGCCACGCAACAAAGCGTGGGTTGTGAGTCCCTAACCGCAACTCCAGGGGCCACGCAACAAAGCGTGGATGGTGAGTCCCTAACCCCAACTCGAGGGGCCACGCAACAAAGCGTGGATGGTGAGTCCCTAACCCCAACTCGAGGGGCCACGCAACAAAGCGTGGATTGTGAGTCCCTAACCCCAACTCGAGGGGCCACGCAACAAAGCGTGGATGGTGAGTCCCTAACCCCAACTCGAGGGGCCACGCAACAAAGCGTGGATGGTGAGTCCCTAACCCCAACTCGAGGGGCCACGCAACAAAGCGTGGATGGTGAGTTTCTAACCCCAACTCGAGGGGCCACGCAACAAAGCGTGGATGGTGAGTCCCTAACCCCAACTCGAGGGGCCGCACTACAAAGCGTGGATGGTGAGTTCCTAACCCCAACTCCAGGGGCCACGCGACAAAGCGTGGATGGTGAGTCCCTAACCCCAACTCAAGGGGCCACGCAACAAAGCGTGGGTTGTGAGTCCCTAACCCCAACTCGAGGGGCCACGCAACAAAGCGTGGATTGTGAGTCCCTAACCCCAACTCGAGGGGCCACGCAACAAAGCGTGGATTGTGGGCCCCTAACCCCAACTCGAGGGGCCACGCAACAAAGCGTGGATGGTGAGTCCCTAACCCCAACTCGAGGGGCCACGCAACAAAGCGTGGATGGCGAGTCCCTAACCCCAACTCGAGGGGCCACGCAACAAAGCGTGGATTGTGAGTCCCTAACCCCAACTCGAGGGGCCACGCAACAAAGCTTGGATGGTGAGTCCCTAACCCCAACTCGAGGGGCCACGCAACAAAGCGTGGATGGTGAGTCCCTAACCCCAACTCGAGGGGCCACGCAACAAAGCATGGATGGTGAGTCCCTAAGCCCAACTCGAGGGGCCATGCAACAAGGCGGAGATGGTGAGTCCCGGACCCCAACTCGAGGGGCCACGCAACAAAGCGTGGATGGTGAGTCCCTAACCCCAACTTGAGGGGCCACACTACAAAGCGTGGATTGTGAGTGCCTAACCCCAACTCGAGGGGCCACGCAACAAAGCGTGGATGGTGAGTCCCTAACCCCAACTCGAGGGGCCACGCAACAAAGCGTGGATTGTGAGTTCCTAACCCCAACTTTAGGGGCCACACAACAAAGCGTGGATGGTGAGTTTCTAACCCCAACTCGAGGGGCCACGCAACAAAGCGTGGATGGTGAGTCCCTAAGCCCAACTCGAGGGGCCATGCAACAAGGCGTGGATGGTGAGTCCCTAACCCCAACTCGAGGGGCCACGCAACAAAGCGTGGATGGTGAGTCCCTAACCCCAACTTGAGGGGCCACACTACAAAGCGTGGATTGTGAGTGCCTAACCCCAACTCGAGGGGCCACGCAACAAAGCGTGGATGGTGAGTCCCTAACCCCAACTCGAGGGGCCACGCAACAAAGCGTGGATGGTGAGTCCCGAACCACAACTCGAGGGGCCACGCAACAAAGCATGGATGGTGAGTCCCTAAGCCCAACTCGAGGGGCCATGCAACAAGGCGTGGATGATGAGTCCCTAACCCCAACTCGAGGGGCCATGCAACAAAGCGTGGATGGTGAGTCCCTAACCCCAACTTGAGGGGCCACACTACAAAGCGTGGATTGTGAGTGCCTAACCCCAACTCGAGGGGCCACGCAACAAAGCGTGGATGGTGAGTCCCTAACCCCAACTCGAGGGGCCACGCAACAAAGCGTGGATTGTGAGTCCCTAACCCCAACTTTAGGGGCCACGCAACAAAGCGTGGATGGTGAGTTTCTAACCCCAACTCGAGGGGCCACGCAACAAAGCGTGGATGGTGAGTCCCTAACCCCAACTCGAGGGGCCACGCAACAAAGCGTGGATTGTGAGTCCCTAACCCCAACTTTAGGGGCCACGCAACAAAGCGTGGATGGTGAGTCCCTAAGCCCAACTCGAGGGGCCATGCAACAAGGCGTGGATGGTGAGTCCCTAACCCCAACTCGAGGGGCCACGCAACAAAGCGTGGATTGTGAGTCCCTAACCCCAACTTTAGGGGCCACGCAACAAAGCGTGGATGGTGAGTTTCTAACCCCAACTCGAGGGGCCACGCAACAAAGCGTGGATGGTGAGTCCCTAACCCCAACTCGAGGGGCCACGCAACAAAGCGTGGATTGTGAGTCCCTAACCCCAACTTGAGGGGCCACGCAACAAAGCGTGGATGGTGAGTTTCTAACCCCAACTCGAGGGGCCACGCAACAAAGCGTGGATGGTGAGTCCCTAACCCCAACTCGAGGGGCCACGCAACAAAGCGTGGACGGTGAGTCCCTAACCCCAACTCGAGGGGCCATGCAACAAAGCGTGGATGGTGAGTCCCTAACCCCAACTCGAGGGGCCACGCAACAAAGCGTGGATGGTGAGTCCCTAACCCCAACTCGAGGGACCACGCAACAAAGCGTGGATGGGGAGTCCCTAACCCCAACTCAAGGGGCCACGCAACAAAGCGTGGATGGTGAGTCCCTAACCCCAACTCGAGGGGCCACGCAACAAAGCGTGGATGGTGAGTTTCTAACCCCAACTTGAGGGGCCACGCAACAAAGCGTGGATGGTGAGTCCCTAACCCCAACTCGAGGGGCCACGCAACAAAGCGTGGATGGTGAGTCCCTAACCCCAACTCGAGGGGCCACGCAACAAAGCGTGGATGGTGAGTCCCTAACCCCAACTCGAGGGGCCACGCAACAAAGCGTGGATGGTGAGTTTCTAACCCCAACTCGAGGGGCCACGCAACAAAGCGTGGATTGTGAGTCCCTAACCCCAACTCGAGGGGCCACGCAACAAAGCGTGGATTGTGAGTCCCTAACCCCAACTCGAGGGGCCATGCAACAAAGCGTGGATGGTAGGTCTCTAACCCCAACTCGAGGGGCCACGCAACAAAGCGTGGATGGTGAGTCCCTAACCCCAACTCGAGGGGCCACGCAACAAAGCGTGGATTGTGAGTGCCTAACCCCAACTTGAGGGGCCACGCAACAAAGCGTGGATTGTGAGTCCCTAACCCCAACTCGAGGGGCCACGCAACAAAGCGTGGATTGTGAGTCCCTAACCCCAACTCGAGGGGCCACACAACAAAGCGTGGATGGTGAGTCCCTAACCCCAACTCAAGGGGCCACGCAACAAAGCGTGGATGGTGAGTCCCTAACCCCAACTCGAGGGGCCACGCAACAAAGCGTGGATGGTGAGTTCCTAACCCCAACTCGAGGGGCCACGCAACAAAGCGTGGATGGTGAGTCCCTAACCCCAACTCGAGGGGCCACGCAACAAAGCGTGGATGGTGAGTTCCTAACCCCAACTCGAGGGGCCACGCAACAAAGCGTGGATGGTGAGTCCCTAACCCCAACTCGAGGGGCCACGCAACAAAGCGTGGATGGTGAGTCCCTAACCCCAACTCAAGGGGCCACGCAACAAAGCGTGGATGGTGAGTCCCTAACCCCAAGTCGAGGGGCCACGCAACAAAGCGTGGATTGTGAGTCCCTAACTCCAACTCGAGGGGCCACGCAACAAAGCGTGGATTGTGAGTCCCTAACCCCAACTCGAGGGGCCACGCAACAAAGCGTGGATGGTGAGTCCCTAACCCCAACTCGAGGGGCCACGCAACAAAGCGTGGATTGTGAGTCCCTAACCCCAACTCGAGGGGCCAAGCAACAAAGCGTGGATGGTGAGTTCCGAACCCCAACTCCAGGGGCCACGCAACAAAGCGTGGATGGTGAGTCCCTAACCCCAACTTGAGGGGCCACGCTACAAAGCGTGGATTGTGAGTGCCTAACCCCAACTCGAGGGGCCACGCAACAAAGCGTGGATTGTGAGTCCCTAACCCCAACTCGAGGGGCCACGCAACAAAGCGTGGATGGTGAGTCCCTAACCCCAACTCGAGGGGCCACGCAACAAAGCGTGGATGGTGAGTTTCTAACCCCAACTCGAGGGGCCACGCAACAAAGCGTGGATTGTGAGTCCCTAACCACAACTCAAGGGGCCACGCAACAAAGCGTGGATGGTGAGTCCCTAACCCCAACTCGAGGGGCCACGCAACAAAGCGTGGATTGTGAGTGCCTAACCCCAACTCGAGGGGCCACGCAACAAAGCGTGGATGGTGAGTTTCTAACCCCAACTCGAGGGGCCACGCAACAAAGCGTGGATGGTGAGTCTCTAACCCCAACTCGAGGGGCCACGCAACAAAGCGTGGATGGTGAGTCCCTAACCCCAACTCGAGGGGCCACGCAACAAAGCGTGGATTGTGAGTCCCTAACCCCAACTCGAGGGGCCACGCAACAAAGCGTGGATGGTGAGTCCCTAACCCCAACTCGAGGGGCCACGCAACAAAGCGTGGATGGTGAGTTTCTAACCCCAACTCAAGGGGCCATGCAACAAAGCGTGGATTGTGAGTCCCTAACCCCAACTCGAGGGGCCACGCAACAAAGCGTGGACGGTGAGTCCCCAACCCCAACTCGAGGGGCCATGCAACAAAGCGTGGATTGTGAGTTCCTAACCCCAACTCGAGGGGCCACGCAACAAAGCGTGGATGGTGAGTCCCTAACCGCAACTCGAGGGGCCATGCAACAAAGCGTGGATGGGAAGTCCCTAACCCCAACGCAAGGGGCCACGCAACAAAGCGTGGATGGTGAGTCCCTAACCCAAACTCAAGGGGCCACGCAACAAAGCATGATTGTGAGTCCCTAACCCCAACTCGAGGGGCCACGCAACAAAGCATGGATGGTGAGTTTCTAACCCCAACTCGAGGGGCCACGCAACAAAGCGTGGATGGTGAGTCCCTAACCCCAACTCGAGGGGCCACGCAACAAAGCGTGGAGGGTGAGTCCCTAACCCCAACTCGAGGGGCCACGCAACAAAGCGTGGATTGTGGGTCCCTAACCCCAACTCGACGGGCCACGCAACAAAGCGTGGATGGTGAGTCCCTAACCCCAACTCGAGGGGCCACGCAACAAAGCGTGGATTGTGAGTCCCTAACCCCAACTCGAGGGGCCATGCAACAAAGCGTGGATGGTGAGTCCCTAACCCCAAGTCGAGGGGCCACGCAACAAAGCGTGGATTGTGAGTCCCTAACTCCAACTCGAGGGGCCACGCAACAAAGCGTGGATTGTGAGTCCCTAACCCCAACTCGAGGGGCCACGCAACAAAGCGTGGATGGTGAGTCCCTAACCCCAACTCGAGGGGCCACGCAACAAAGCGTGGATTGTGAGTCCCTAACCCCAACTCGAGGGGCCAAGCAACAAAGCGTGGATGGTGAGTTCCGAACCCCAACTCGAGGGGCCACGCAACAAAGCGTGGATGGTGAGTCCCTAACCCCAACTTGAGGGGCCAGGCTACAAAGCGTGGATTGTGAGTGCCTAACCCCAACTCGAGGGGCCACGCAACAAAGCGTGGATTGTGAGTCCCTAACCCCAACTCGAGGGGCCACGCAACAAAGCGTGGATGGTGAGTCCCTAACCCCAACTCGAGGGGCCACGCAACAAAGCGTGGATGGTGAGTTTCTAACCCCAACTCGAGGGGCCACGCAACAAAGCGTGGATTGTGAGTCCCTAACCACAACTCAAGGGGCCACGCAACAAAGCGTGGATGGTGAGTCCCTAACCCCAACTCGAGGGGCCACGCAACAAAGCGTGGATTGTGAGTGCCTAACCCCAACTCGAGGGGCCACGCAACAAAGCGTGGATGGTGAGTTTCTAACCCCAACTCGAGGGGCCACGCAACAAAGCGTGGATGGTGAGTCCCTAACCCCAACTCGAGGGGCCACGCAATAAAGCGTGGATTGTGAGTCCCTAACCCCAACTCGAGGGGCCACGCAACAAAGCGTGGATTGTGAGTCCCTAACCCCAACTCGAGGGGCCACGCAACAAAGCGTGGATGGTGAGTTCCTAACCCCAACTCGAGGGGCCACGCAACAAAGCGTGGATGGTGAGTTTCTAACCCCAACTCGAGGGGCCATGCAACAAAGCGTGGATTGTGAGTCCCTAACCCCAACTCGAGGGGCCACGCAACAAAGGGTGGACGGTGAGTCCCCAACCCCAACTCGAGGGGCCATGCAACAAAGCGTGGATTGTGAGTCCCTAACCCCAACTCGAGGGGCCACGCAACAAAGCGTGGATGGTGAGTCCCTAACCCCAACTCGAGGGGCCACGCAACAAAGCGTGGATTGTGAGTCCCTAACCACAACTCAAGGGGCCACGCAACAAAGCGTGGATGGTGAGTCCCTAACCCCAACTCGAGGGGCCACGCAACAAAGCGTGGATTGTGAGTGCCTAACCCCAACTCGAGGGGCCACGCAACAAAGCGTGGATGGTGAGTTTCTAACCCCAACTCGAGGGGCCACGCAACAAAGCGTGGATGGTGAGTCTCTAACCCCAACTCGAGGGGCCACGCAACAAAGCGTGGATGGTGAGTCCCTAACCCCAACTCGAGGGGCCACGCAACAAAGCGTGGATTGTGAGTCCCTAACCCCAACTCGAGGGGCCACGCAACAAAGCGTGGATGGTGAGTCCCTAACCCCAACTCGAGGGGCCACGCAACAAAGCGTGGATGGTGAGTTTCTAACCCCAACTCAAGGGGCCATGCAACAAAGCGTGGATTGTGAGTCCCTAACCCCAACTCGAGGGGCCACGCAACAAAGCGTGGACGGTGAGTCCCCAACCCCAACTCGAGGGGCCATGCAACAAAGCGTGGATTGTGAGTTCCTAACCCCAACTCGAGGGGCCACGCAACAAAGCGTGGATGGTGAGTCCCTAACCGCAACTCGAGGGGCCATGCAACAAAGCGTGGATGGGAAGTCCCTAACCCCAACGCAAGGGGCCACGCAACAAAGCGTGGATGGTGAGTCCCTAACCCAAACTCAAGGGGCCACGCAACAAAGCATGATTGTGAGTCCCTAACCCCAACTCGAGGGGCCACGCAACAAAGCATGGATGGTGAGTTTCTAACCCCAACTCGAGGGGCCACGCAACAAAGCGTGGATGGTGAGTCCCTAACCCCAACTCGAGGGGCCACGCAACAAAGCGTGGAGGGTGAGTCCCTAACCCCAACTCGAGGGGCCACGCAACAAAGCGTGGATTGTGGGTCCCTAACCCCAACTCGACGGGCCACGCAACAAAGCGTGGATGGTGAGTCCCTAACCCCAACTCGAGGGGCCACGCAACAAAGCGTGGATTGTGAGTCCCTAACCCCAACTCGAGGGGCCATGCAACAAAGCGTGGATGGTGAGTCCCTAACCCCAAGTCGAGGGGCCACGCAACAAAGCGTGGATTGTGAGTCCCTAACTCCAACTCGAGGGGCCACGCAACAAAGCGTGGATTGTGAGTCCCTAACCCCAACTCGAGGGGCCACGCAACAAAGCGTGGATGGTGAGTCCCTAACCCCAACTCGAGGGGCCACGCAACAAAGCGTGGATTGTGAGTCCCTAACCCCAACTCGAGGGGCCAAGCAACAAAGCGTGGATGGTGAGTTCCGAACCCCAACTCGAGGGGCCACGCAACAAAGCGTGGATGGTGAGTCCCTAACCCCAACTTGAGGGGCCAGGCTACAAAGCGTGGATTGTGAGTGCCTAACCCCAACTCGAGGGGCCACGCAACAAAGCGTGGATTGTGAGTCCCTAACCCCAACTCGAGGGGCCACGCAACAAAGCGTGGATGGTGAGTCCCTAACCCCAACTCGAGGGGCCACGCAACAAAGCGTGGATGGTGAGTTTCTAACCCCAACTCGAGGGGCCACGCAACAAAGCGTGGATTGTGAGTCCCTAACCACAACTCAAGGGGCCACGCAACAAAGCGTGGATGGTGAGTCCCTAACCCCAACTCGAGGGGCCACGCAACAAAGCGTGGATTGTGAGTGCCTAACCCCAACTCGAGGGGCCACGCAACAAAGCGTGGATGGTGAGTTTCTAACCCCAACTCGAGGGGCCACGCAACAAAGCGTGGATGGTGAGTCCCTAACCCCAACTCGAGGGGCCACGCAATAAAGCGTGGATTGTGAGTCCCTAACCCCAACTCGAGGGGCCACGCAACAAAGCGTGGATTGTGAGTCCCTAACCCCAACTCGAGGGGCCACGCAACAAAGCGTGGATGGTGAGTTCCTAACCCCAACTCGAGGGGCCACGCAACAAAGCGTGGATGGTGAGTTTCTAACCCCAACTCGAGGGGCCATGCAACAAAGCGTGGATTGTGAGTCCCTAACCCCAACTCGAGGGGCCACGCAACAAAGGGTGGACGGTGAGTCCCCAACCCCAACTCGAGGGGCCATGCAACAAAGCGTGGATTGTGAGTCCCTAACCCCAACTCGAGGGGCCACGCAACAAAGCGTGGATGGTGAGTCCCTAACCGCAACTCGAGGGGCCATGCAACAAAGCGTGGACGGGAAGTCCCTAACCCCAACGCAAGGGGCCACGCAACAAAGCGTGGATGGTGAGTCCCTAACCCAAACTCAAGGGGCCACGCAACAAAGCATGATTGTGAGTCCCTAACCCCAACTCGAGGGGCCACGCAACAAAGCATGGATGGTGAGTTCCTAACCCCAACTCGAGGGGCCACGCAACAAAGCGTGGATGGTGAGTCCCTAACCCCAACTCGAGGGGCCACGCAACAAAGCGTGGAGGGTGAGTCCCTAACCCCAACTCGAGGGGCCACGCAACAAAGCGTGGATTGTGGGTCCCTAACCCCAACTCGAGGGGCCACGCAACAAAGCGTGGATGGTGAGTCCCTAACCCCAACTCGAGGGGCCACGCAACAAAGCGTGGATGGTGAGTCCCTAACCCCAACTCGAGGGGCCATGCAACAAAGCGTGGATGGTGAGTCCCTAACCCCAACACCAGGGGCCATGCAACAAAGCGTGGATGGTGAGTCCCTAACCCCAACTCGAGGGGCCACGCAACAAAGCGTGGATGGTGAGTCCCTAACCCCAACTCGAGGGGCCACGCAACAAAGCGTGGATGGTGAGTCCCTAACCCCAACCCGAGGGGCCACGCAACAAAGCGTGGATTGTGAGTCCCTAACCCCAACTCGAGGGGCCACGCAACAAAGCATGGATGGTGAGTCCCTAACCCCAACTCTAGGGGCCACGCAACAAAGCGTGGATTGTGAGTGCCTAACCCCAACTCGAGGGGCCACGCAACAAAGCGTGGATGGTGAGTCCCTAACCCCAACTCGAGGGGCCACGCAACAAAGCGTGGATGGTGAGTCCCTAACCCCAACTCTAGGGGCCACGCAACAAAGCGTGGATGGTGAGTCCCTAACCCCAACTCGAGGGGCCACGCAACAAAGCGTGGATGGTGAGTCCCTAACCCCAACTCTAGGGGCCACGCAACAAAGCGTGGATGGTGAGTCCCTAACCCCAACTCGAGGGGCCACGCAACAAAGCGTGGATGGTGAGTTTCTAACCCCAACTCGAGGGGCCACGCAACAAAGCTTGGATGGTGAGTCCCTAAGGCAAACTCAAGGGGCCATGCAACAAAGCGTGGATGGTGAGTCCCTAACCCCAACTCGAGGGGCCACGCAACAAAGCGTGGATTGTGAGTCCCTAACCCCAACTCGAGGGGCCACGCAACAAAGCGTGGATGGTGAGTTCCTAACCCCAACTCGAGGGGCCACGCAACAAAGCGTGGATGGTGAGTCCCTAACCCCAACTCGAGGGGCCACGCAACAAAGCGTGGATGATGAGTCCCTAACCCCAACTCGAGGGGCCACGCAACAAAGCGTGGATGGTGAGTCCCTAACCCCAACTCGAGGGGCCACGCAACAAAGCGTGGATGGTGAGTCCCTAACCCCAACCCGAGGGGCCACGCAACAAAGCGTGGATTGTGAGTCCCTAACCCCAACTCGAGGGGCCACGCAACAAAGCGTGGATGGTGAGTGCCTAACCCCAACTCAAGGGGCCACGCAACAAAGCGTGGATGGTGAGTCCCGGACCCCAACTCGAGGGGCCACGCAACAAAGCGTGGATGGTGAGTCCCTAACCCCAACTCTAGGGGCCACGCAACAAAGCGTGGATTGTGAGTCTCTAACCCCAACTCGAGGGGCCACGCAACAAAGCGTGGATGGTGAGTTTCTAACCCCAACTCGAGGGGCCACGCAACAAAGCGTGGATGGTGAGTTTCTAACCCCAACTCGAGGGGCAACGCAATAAAGCGTGGATGGTGAGTCCCTAACCCCAACTCGAGGGGCCACGCAACAAAGCGTGGATTGTGAGTCCCTAACCCCAACTCGAGGGGCCACGCAACAAAGCGTGGATGGTGAGTCCCTAACCCCAACTCGAGGGGCCACGCAACAAAGCGTGGATTGTGAGTCCCTAACCCCAACCCGAGGGCCCACGCAACAAAGCGTGGATGGTGAGTTTCTAACCGCAACTTGAGGGGCCATGCAACAAAGCGTGGATGGTGAGTCCCTAACCCCAACTCAAGGGGCCACGCAACAAAGCGTGGATGGTGAGTCCCTAACCCCAACTCGAGGGGCCACGCAACAAAGCGTGGATGGTGAGTGCCTAACCCCAACTCGAGGGGCCACGCAACAAAGCGTGGATGGTGAGTCCCTAACCCCAACTCGAGGGGCCACGCAATAAAGCGTGGATGGTGAGTCCCTAACCCCAACTCGAGGGGCCACGCAACAAAGCGTGGATTGTGAGTCCCTAACCCCAACTCGAGGGGCCACGCAACAAAGCGTGGATTGTGAGTCCCTAACCCCAACCCGAGGGCCCACGCAACAAAGCGTGGATGGTGAGTCCCTAACCCCAACTCGAGGGGCCACGCAACAAAGCGTGGATGGTGAGTTTCTAACCCCAACTCGAGGGGCCACGCAACAAAGCTTGGATGGTGAGTCCCTAACCCAAACTCAAGGGGCCATGCAACAAAGCGTGGATGGTGAGTCCCTAACCCCAACTCGAGGGGGCACGCAACAAAGCGTGGATTGTGAGTCCCTAACCCCAACTCGAGGGGCCACGCAACAAAGCGTGGATGGTGAGTTTCTAACCCCAACTCGAGGGGCCACGCAACAAAGCGTGGATGGTGAGTCCCTAACCCCAACTCTAGGGGCCACGCAACAAAGCGTGGATGGTGAGTCCCTAACCCCAACCCGAGGGGCCACGCAACAAAGCGTGGATTGTGAGTCCCTAACCCCAACTCGAGGGGCCACGCAACAAAGCGTGGATGGTGAGTCCCTAACCCCAACTCTAGGGGCCACGCAACAAAGCGTGGATGGTGAGTGCCTAACCCCAACTCGAGGGGCCACGCAACAAAGCGTGGATTGTGAGTCCCTAACCCCAACTCGAGGGGCCACGCAACAAAGCGTGGATGGTGAGTCCCTAACCCCAACTCTAGGGGCCACGCAACAAAGCGTGGATGGTGAGTCCCTAACCCCTACTCGAGGGGCCACGCAACAAAGCGTGGATGGTGAGTCCCTAACCCCAACTCGAGGGGCCACGCAACAAAGCGTGGATGGTGAGTTTTTAACCCCAACTCGAGGGGCCACGCAACAAAGCGTGGATGGTGAGTCCCTAACCCCAACTCGAGGGGCCACGCAACAAAGCGTGGATGGTGAGTCCCTAACCCCAACTCGAGGGGCCACGCAACAAAGCGTGGATTGTGAGTGCCTAACCCCAACTCGAGGGGCCACGCAACAAAGCGTGGATGGTGAGTTTCTAACCCCAACTCGAGGGGCCACGCAATAAAGCGTGGATTGTGAGTCCCTAACCCCAAGTCGAGGGGCCACGCAACAAAGCGTGGATGGTGAGTTTCTAACCCCAACTCGAGGGGCCACGCAACAAAGCGTGGATGGTGAGTCCCTAACCCCAACTCGAGGGGCCACGCAACAAAGCGTGGATTGTGAGTCCCTAACCCCAACTCGAGGGCCCACGCAACAAAGCGTGGATGGTGAGTTTCTAACCCCAACTCGGGGGGCCACGCAATAAAGCGTGGATTGTGAGTCCCTAACCCCAACTCGAGGGGCCACGCAACAAAGCGTGGATTGTGAGTCCCTAACCCCAACTTGAGGGGCCACGCAACAAAGCGTGGATGGTGAGTCCCTAACCCCAACTCGAGGGGCCACACAACAAAGCGTGGATTGTGAGTCCCTAACCCCAACTCGAGGGGCCACGCAACAAAGCGTGGATTGTGAGTCCCTAACCCCAACTCAAGGGGCCACGCAACAAAGCCTGGATGGTGAGTCCCTAACCCCAACTCGAGGGGCCACGCAACAAAGCGTGGATGGTGAGTTTCTAACCCCAACTCGGGGGGCCACGCAATAAAGCGTGGATTGTGAGTCCCTAACCCCAACTCGAGGGGCCACGCAACAAAGCGTGGATTGTGAGTCCCTAACCCCAACTTGAGGGGCCACGCAACAAAGCGTGGATGGTGAGTCCCTAACCCCAACTCGAGGGGCCACACAACAAAGCGTGGATTGTGAGTCCCTAACCCCAACTCGAGGGGCCACGCAACAAAGCGTGGATGGTGAGTTTCTAACCCCAACTCGAGGGGCCATGCAACAAAGCGTGGATGGTGAGTCCCTAACCCCAACTCGAGGGGCCACGCAACAAAGCGTGGACGGTGAGTCCCTAACCCCAACTCGAGGGGCCATGCAACAAAGCGTGGATGGTGAGTCCCTAACCCCAACTCGAGGGGCCACGCAACAAAGCGTGGATGGTGAGTCCCTAACCCCAACTCCAGGGGCCACGCAAGAAAGCGTGGATGGGGAGTCCCTAACCCCAACTCAAGGGGCCACGCAACAAAGCGTGGATGGTGAGTCCCTAACCCCAACTCGAGGGGCCACGCAACAAAGCGTGGATTGTGAGTCCCTAACCCCAACTCGAGGGGCCACGCAACAAAGCGTGGATGGTGAGTTCCTAACCCCAACTCAAGGGGCCACGCAACAAAGCGTGGATGGTGAGTCCCTAACCCCAACTCGAGGGGCCACGCAACAAAGCGTGGGTTGTGAGTCCCTAACCCCAACTCGAGGGGCCACGCAACAAAGCGTGGATGGTGAGTCCCTAACCCCAACTCGAGGGGCCACGCAACAAAGCGTGGATTGTGAGTCACTAACCCCAACTCGAGGGGCCATGCAACAAAGCGTGGATGGTGAGTCCCTAACCCCAACTCGAGGGGCCACGCAACACAGCGTGGATGGTGAGTCCCTAACCCCAACTCGAGGGGCCATGCAACAAAGCGTGGATTGTGAGTCCCTAACCCCAACTCGAGGGGCCACGCAACAAAGCGTGGATGGTGAGTCCCTAACCCCAACTCGAGGGGCCACACTACAAAGCGTGGATGGTGAGTCCCTAACCCCAACTCGAGGGGCCACGCAACAAAGCGTGGATGGTGAGTTCCTAACCCTAACTCGAGGGGCCACGCAACAAAGCGTGGATGGTGAGTCCCTAACTCCAACTCGAGGGGCCACGCAACAAAGCGTGGATGGTGAGTCCCTAACTCCAACTCGAGGGGCCACGCAACAAAGCGTGGATGGTGAGTCCTCAACCCCAACTCGAGGGGCCACGCAACAAAGCGTGGATGGTGAGTCCCTAACCCCAACTCGAGGGGCCACACAACAAAGCGTGGGTTGTGAGTCCCTAACCCCAACTCGAGGGGCCACGCAACAAAGCGTGGATTGTGAGTCCCTAACCCCAACTCGAGGGGCCACGCAACAAAGCGTGGATGGTGAGTCCCTAACCCCAACTCGAGGGGCCACACTACAAAGCGTGGATGGTGAGTCCCTAACCCCAACTCGAGGGGCCACGCAACAAAGCGTGGATGGTGAGTCCCTAACCCCAACTCGAGGGGCCACGCAACAAAGCGTGGATGGTGAGTCCCTAACCCCAACTCTAGGGGCCACGCAACAAAGCCTGGATGGTGAGTTTCTAACCCCAACTCGAGGGGCCACGCAACAAAGCGTGGATGGTGAGTCCCTAACCCCAACTCAAGGGGCCACGCAACAAAGCGTGGATGGTGAGTCCCTAACCCCAACTCGAGGGGCCACGCAACAAAGCGTGGATTGTGAGTGCCTAACCCCAACTCGAGGGGCCACGCAACAAAGCGTGGATGGTGAGTTTCTAACCCCAACTCGAGGGGGCACGCAATAAAGCGTGGATTGTGAGTCCCTAACCCCAACTCGAGGGGCCACGCTACAAAGCGTGGATTGTGAGTCCCTAACCCCAACTCGGGGGGCCACGCAACAAAGCGTGGATGGTGAGTTTCTAACCCCAACTCGAGGGGCCATGCAACAAAGCGTGGATGGTGAGTCCCTAACCCCAACTCGAGGGGCCACGCAACAAAGCGTGGATGGTGAGTCCCTAACCCCAACTCGAGGGGCCATGCAACAAAGCGTGGATGGGGAGTCCCTAACCCCAACTCAAGGGGCCACGCAACAAAGCGTGGACGGTGAGTCCCTAACCCCAACTCAAGGGGCCACGCAACAAAGCGTGGACGGTGAGTCCCTAACCCCAACTCGGGGGGCCATGCAACAAAGCGTGGATGGTGAGTCCCTAACCCCAACTCGAGGGGCCACGCAACAAAGCGTGGATGGTGAGTCCCTAACCCCAACTCGAGGGGCCATGCAACAAAGCCTGGATGGTGAGTCCCTAACCCCAACTCGAGGGGCCACGCAACAAAGCGTGGACGGTGAGTCCCTAACCCCAACTCGAGGGGCCACGCAACAAAGCGTGGATGGTGAGTCCCTAACCCCAACTCGAGGGGCCACGCAACAAAGCGTGGATGGTGAGTCCCTAACCCCAACTCGAGGGGCCATGCAACAAAGCGTGGATGAGGAGTCCCTAACCCCAACTCGAGGGGGCACGCAATAAAGCGTGGATTGTGAGTCCCTAACCCCAACTCGAGGGGCCGGGCAACAAAGCGTGGATGGTGAGTCCCTAACCCCAACTTGAGGGGCCATGCAACAAAGCGTGGATGGTGAGTCCCTAACCCCAACTCGAGGGGCCACGCAACAAAGCGTGGGTTGTGAGTCCCTAACCCCAACTCGAGGGGCCACGCAACAAAGCGTGGGTTGTGAGTCCCTAACCCCAACTCGAGGGGCCACGCAACAAAGCGTGGATGGTGGGTCCCTAACCCCAACTCGAGGAGCCACGCAACAAAGCGTGGATGGGGAGTCCCTAACCCCAACTCAAGGGGCCACGCAACAAAGCGTGGATGGTGAGTCCCTAACCCCAACTCCAGGGGCCACACAACAAAGCGTGGATGGTGAGTCCCTAACCCCAACTCGAGGGGCCACGCAACGAAGCGTGGATGGTGAGTTCCTAACCCCAACTCGAGGGGCCAGGCAACAAAGCGTGGATGGTGAGTCTCTAACCCCAACTCGAGGGGCCACGCAACAAAGCGTGGATGGTGAGTCCCTAACCCCAACTCGAGGGGCCACGCAACAAAACGTGGATTGTGAGTCCCTAACCCCAACTCGAGGGGCCATGCAACAAAGCGTGGATTGTGAGTCCCTAACCCCAACTCGAGGGGCCACGCAACAAAGCGTGGATTGTGAGTCCCTAACCCCAACTCGAGGGGCCACGCAACAAACCGTGGATGGTGAGTCCCTAACCCCAACTCGAGGGGCCACACTACAAAGCTCGGATGGTGAGTCCCTAACCCCAACTCGAGGGGCCACGCAACAAAGCGTGGATGGTGAGTCCCTAACCCCAACCCGAGGGGCCACGCAACAAAGCGTGGATGGTGAGTCCCTAACCCCAACCCGAGGGGCCACGCAACAAAGCGTGGATGGTGAGTCCCTAACCCCAACTCGAGGGGCCACGCAACAAAGCGTGGATGGTGAGTCCCTAACTCCAACTCGAGGGGCCACGCAACAAAGCGTGGATGGTGAGTCCCTAACCCCAACTCGAGGGGCCACGCAACGAAGCGTGGATGGTGAATCCCTAACCCCAACTCGAGGGGCCACGCAACAAAGCGTGGGTTGTGAGTCCCTAACCCCAACTCAAGGGGCCACGCAACAAAGCGTGGATTGTGAGTCCCTAACCCCAACTCGAGGGGCCACGCAACAAAGCGTGGATGGTGAGTCCCTAACCCCAACTCGAGGGGCCACACTACAAAGCGTGGATGGTGAGTCCCTAACCCCAACTCGAGGGGCCACGCAACAAAGCGTGGATGGTGAGTCCCTAACCCCAACTCGAGGGGCCACGCAACAAAGCTTGGATGGTGAGTCCCTAACCCCAACTCTAGGGGCCACGCAACAAAGCGTGGATGGTGAGTTTCTAACCCCAACTCGAGGGGCCACGCAACAAAGCGTGGATTGTGAGTGCCTAACCCCAACTCGAGGGGCCACGCAACAAAGCGTGGATGGTGAGTCCCTAACCCCAACTCAAGGGGCCACGCAACAAACCGTGGATGGTGAGTCCCTAACCCCAACTCGAGGGGCCACGCAACAAAGCGTGGATTGTGAGTTCCTAACCCCAACTCGAGGGGCCACGCAACAAAGCGTGGATGGTGAGTTTCTAACCCCAACTCGAGGGGCCACGCAATAAAGCGTGGATGGTGAGTCCCTAACCCCAACTCGAGGAGCCACGCAACAAAGCGTGGATTGTGAGTCCCTAACCCCAACTCGAGGGGCCACGCAACAAAGCGTGGATGGTGAGTTTCTAACCCCAACTCGAGGGGCCATGCAACAAAGCGTGGATGGTGAGTCCCTAACCCCAACTCGAGGGGCCACGCAACAAAGCGTGGACGGTGAGTCCCTAACCCCTACTCGAGGGGCCATGCAACAAAGCGTGGATGGTGAGTCCCTAACCCCAACTCGAGGGGCCATGCAACAAAGCGTGGATGGGGAGTCCCTAACCCCGACTCAAGGGGCCACGCAACAAAGCGTGGATGGTGAGTCCCTAACCCCAACTCAAGGGGCCACGCAACAAAGCGTGGATTGTGAGTCCCTAACCCCAACTCGAGGGGCCACGCAACAAAGCGTGGATGGTGAGTCCCTAACCCCAACTCGAGGGGCCACGCAACAAAGCGTGGATGGTGAGTCCCTAACCCCAACTCGAGGGGCCACGCAACAAAGCGTGGATGGTGAGTCCCTAACCCCAACTCGAGGGGCCACGCAACAAAGCGTGGATTGTGAGTCCCTTCCCCCAACTCGAGGGGCCACGCAACAAAGCGTGGATGGTGAGTTTCTAACCCCAACTCGAGGGGCCACGCAACAAAGCGTGGATGGTGAGTCCCTAACCCCAACTCGAGGGGCCACACAACAAAGCGTGGATGGTGAGTCCCTAACCCCAACTGGAGGGGCCACGCAACAAGGCGTGGATGGTGAGTCCCTAACCCCAACTCGAGGGGGCACGCAACAAAGCGTGGATGGTGAGTCCCTAACCCCAACCCGAGGGGCCACACAACAAAGCGTGGATTGTGAGTCCCTAACCCCAACTCGAGGGGCCACGCAACAAAGCGTGGATTGTGAGTCCCTAACCCCAACTCTAGGTGCCAGGCAACAAAGCGTGGATTGTGAGTCCCTAACCCCAACTCGAGGGGCCACGCAACAAAGCGTGGATTGGTGAGTCCCTAACCCCAACTCGAGGGGCCACGCAACAAAGCGTGGATGGTGAGTCCCTAACCCCAACTCTAGGGGCCACGCAACAAAGCGTGGATGGTGGGTCCCTAACCCCAACTCGAGGGGACACGCAACAAAGCGTGGATGGTGGGTCCCTAACCCCAACTCGAGGGGCCACGCAACAAAGCGTGGATGGTGAGTTTCCAACCCCAACTCGAGGGGCCACGCAACAAAGCGTGGATGGTGAGTCCCTAACCCAAACTCAAGGGGCCATGCAACAAAGCGTGGATGGTGAGTCCCTAACCCCAACTCGAGGGGCCACGCAACAAAGCGTGGATTGTGAGTCCCTAACCCCAACTCGAGGGGCCACCCAACAAAGCGTGGATGGTGAGTTCCTAACCCCAACTCGAGGGGCCACGCAACAAAGCGTGGAGGGTGAGTCCCTAACCCCAACTCTAGGGGCCACGCAACAAAGCGTGGATCGTGAGTCCCTAACCCCAACTCGAGGGGCCACGCAACAAAGGCTGGATTGTGAGTCCCTAACCCCAACTCGAGGGGCCACGCAACAAAGCGTGGATGGTGAGTCCCTAACCCCAACTCGAGGGGCCATGCAACAAAGCGTGCATGGTGAGTCCCTAACCCCAACTCGAGGGGCCACGCAACAAAGCGTGGAAGGTGAGTCCCTAACCCCAACTCGAGGGGCCACGCAACAAAGCGTGGATGGTGAGTCCCTAACCCCAACTCGAGGGGCCACGCAACAAAGCGTGGGTTGTGAGTCCCTAACCCCAACTCGAGGGGCCACGCAACAAAGCGTGGGTTGTGAGTCCCTAACCCCAACTCGAGGGGCCACGCAACAAAGCGTGGATGGTGGGTCCCTAACCCCAACTCGAGGGGCCACGCAACAAAGCGTGGATGGTGAGTCCCTAACCCCAACTCGAGGAGCCACGCAACAAAGCGTGGATGGTGAGTCCCTAACCCCAACTCGAGGGGCCACGCAACAAAGCGTGGATGGTGAGTCCCTAACCCCAACTCGAGGGGCCACGCAACAAAGCGTGGATGGTGAGTCCCTAACCCCAACTCGAGGGGCCACGCAACAAAGCGTGGATGGTGAGTTCCTAACCCCAACTCGAGGGGCCACGCAACAAAGCGTGGGTTGTGAGTCTCTAACCCCAACTCGAGGGGCAACGCAACAAAGCGTGGATGGTGAGTCCCTAACCCCAACTCGAGGGGCCACGCAACAAAGCGTGGATTGTGAGTCCCTAACCCCAACTCGAGGGGCCATGCAACAAAGCGTGGATTGTGAGTCCCTAACCCCAACTCGAGGGGCCACGCAACAAAGCGTGGATTGTGAGTCCCTAACCCCAACTCGAGGGGCCACGCAACAAACCGTGGATGGTGAGTCCCTAACCCCAACTCGAGGGGCCACACTACAAAGCTCGGATGGTGAGTCCCTAACCCCAACTCGAGGGGCCACACAACAAAGCGTGGAGGGTGAGTCCCTAACCCCAACCCGAGGGGCCACGCAACAAAGCGTGGATGGTGAGTCCCTAACCCCAACCCGAGGGGCCACGCAACAAAGCGTGGATGGTGAGTCCCTAACCCCAACTCGAGGGGCCACGCAACAAAGCGTGGATTGTGAGTCCCTAACCCCAACTCGAGGGGCCACGCAACAAAGCGTGGATGGTGAGTCCCTAACTCCAACTCGAGGGGCCACGCAACAAAGCGTGGATGGTGAGTCCCTAACTCCAACTCGAGGGGCCACGCAACAAAGCGGGGATGGTGAGTCCCTAACCCCAACTCGAGGGGCCACGCAACAAAGCGTGGATGGTGAATCCCTAACCCCAACTCGAGGGGCCACGCAACAAAGCGTGGGTTGTGAGTCCCTAACCCCAACTCAAGGGGCCACGCAACAAAGCGTGGATTGTGAGTCCCTAACCCCAACTCGAGGGGCCACGCAACAAAGCGTGGATGGTGAGTCCCTAACCCCAACTCGAGGGGCCACACTACAAAGCGTGGATGGTGAGTCCCTAACCCCAACTCGAGGGGCCACGCAACAAAGCGTGGATGGTGAGTCCCTAACCCCAACTCGAGGGGCCACGCAACAAAGCGTGGATGGTGAGTCCCTAACCCCAACTCTAGGGGCCACGCAACAAAGCGTGGATGGTGAGTTTCTAACCCCAACTCGAGGGGCCACGCAACAAAGCGTGGATGGTGAGTTTCTAACCCCAACTCGAGGGGCCACGCAACAAAGCGTGGATGGTGAGTCCCTAACCCCAACTCAAGGGGCCACGCAACAAACCGTGGATGGTGAGTCCCTAACCCCAACTCGAGGGGCCACGCAACAAAGCGTGGATTGTGAGTGCCTAACCCCAACTCGAGGGGCCACGCAACAAAGCGTGGATGGTGAGTTTCTAACCCCAACTCGAGGGGCCATGCAACAAAGCGTGGATGGTGAGTCCCTAACCCCAACTCGAGGGGCCACGCAACAAAGCGTGGACGGTGAGTCCCTAACCCCAACTCGAGGGGCCATGCAACAAAGCGTGGATGGTGAGTCCCTAACCCCAACTCGAGGGGCCACGCAACAAAGCGTGGATGGTGACTCCCTAACCCCAACTCGAGGGGCCACGCAACAAAGCGTGGATGGTGAGTCCCTAACCCCAACCGGAGGGGCCACACAACAAAGCGTGGATTGTGAGTCCCTAACCCCAACTCGAGGGGCCACGCAACAAAGCGTGGATTGTGAGTCCCTAACCCCAACTCTAGGGGCCAGGCAACAAAGCGTGGATTGTGAGTCCCTAACCCCAACTCGAGGGGCCACGCAACAAAGCGTGGATTGGTGAGTCCCTAACCCCAACTCGAGGGGCCACGCAACAAAGCGTGGATGGTGAGTCCCTAACCCCAACTCTAGGGGCCACGCAACAAAGCGTGGATGGTGGGTCCCTAACCCCAACTCGAGGGGACACGCAACAAAGCGTGGATGGTGGGTCCCTAACCCCAACTCGAGGGGCCACGCAACAAAGCGTGGATGGTGAGTTTCCAACCCCAACTCGAGGGGCCACGCAACAAAGCGTGGATGGTGAGTCCCTAACCCAAACTCAAGGGGCCATGCAACAAAGCGTGGATGGTGAGTCCCTAACCCCAACTCGAGGGGCCACGCAACAAAGCGTGGATTGTGAGTCCCTAACCCCAACTCGAGGGGCCACCCAACAAAGCGTGGATGGTGAGTTCCTAACCCCAACTCGAGGGGCCACGCAACAAAGCGTGGAGGGTGAGTCCCTAACCCCAACTCTAGGGGCCACGCAACAAAGCGTGGATCGTGAGTCCCTAACCCCAACTCGAGGGGCCACGCAACAAAGGCTGGATGGTGAGTCCCTAACCCCAACTCGAGGGGCCACGCAACAAAGCGTGGATTGTGAGTCCCTAACCCCAACTCGAGGGGCCATGCAACAAAGCGTGCATGGTGAGTCCCTAACCCCAACTCGAGGGGCCACGCAACAAAGCGTGGAAGGTGAGTCCCTAACCCCAACTCGAGGGGCCACGCAACAAAGCGTGGATGGTGAGTCCCTAACCCCAACTCGAGGGGCCACGCAACAAAGCGTGGGTTGTGAGTCCCTAACCCCAACTCGAGGGGCCACGCAACAAAGCGTGGGTTGTGAGTCCCTAACCCCAACTCGAGGGGCCACGCAACAAAGCGTGGATGGTGGGTCCCTAACCCCAACTCGAGGGGCCACGCAACAAAGCGTGGATGGTGAGTCCCTAACCCCAACTCGAGGAGCCACGCAACAAAGCGTGGATGGTGAGTCCCTAACCCCAACTCGAGGGGCCACGCAACAAAGCGTGGATGGTGAGTCCCTAACCCCAACTCGAGGGGCCACGCAACAAAGCGTGGATGGTGAGTCCCTAACCCCAACTCGAGGGGCCACGCAACAAAGCGTGGATGGTGAGTTCCTAACCCCAACTCGAGGGGCCACGCAACAAAGCGTGGGTTGTGAGTCTCTAACCCCAACTCGAGGGGCAACGCAACAAAGCGTGGATGGTGAGTCCCTAACCCCAACTCGAGGGGCCACGCAACAAAGCGTGGATTGTGAGTCCCTAACCCCAACTCGAGGGGCCATGCAACAAAGCGTGGATTGTGAGTCCCTAACCCCAACTCGAGGGGCCACGCAACAAAGCGTGGATTGTGAGTCCCTAACCCCAACTCGAGGGGCCACGCAACAAACCGTGGATGGTGAGTCCCTAACCCCAACTCGAGGGGCCACACTACAAAGCTCGGATGGTGAGTCCCTAACCCCAACTCGAGGGGCCACACAACAAAGCGTGGAGGGTGAGTCCCTAACCCCAACCCGAGGGGCCACGCAACAAAGCGTGGATGGTGAGTCCCTAACCCCAACCCGAGGGGCCACGCAACAAAGCGTGGATGGTGAGTCCCTAACCCCAACTCGAGGGGCCACGCAACAAAGCGTGGATTGTGAGTCCCTAACCCCAACTCGAGGGGCCACGCAACAAAGCGTGGATGGTGAGTCCCTAACTCCAACTCGAGGGGCCACGCAACAAAGCGTGGACGGTGAGTCCCTGACCCCAACTCGAGGGGCCACGCAACAAAGCGTGGATGGTGAGTCCCTAACCCCAACTCGAGGGGCCACGCAACAAAGCGTGGATGGTGAATCCCTAACCCCAACTCGAGGGGCCACGCAACAAAGCGTGGGTTGTGAGTCCCTAACCCCAACTCAAGGGGCCACGCAACAAAGCGTGGATTGTGAGTCCCTAACCCCAACTCGAGGGGCCACGCAACAAAGCGTGGATGGTGAGTCCCTAACCCCAACTCGAGGGGCCACACTACAAAGCGTGGATGGTGAGTCCCTAACCCCAACTCGAGGGGCCACGCAACAAAGCGTGGATGGTGAGTCCCTAACCCCAACTCGAGGGGCCACGCAACAAAGCGTGGATGGTGAGTCCCTAACCCCAACTCTAGGGGCCACGCAACAAAGGGTGGATGGTGAGTTTCTAACCCCAACTCGAGGGGCCACGCAACAAAGCGTGGATGGTGAGTTTCTAACCCCAACTCGAGGGGCCACGCAACAAAGCGTGGATGGTGAGTCCCTAACCCCAACTCAAGGGGCCACGCAACAAACCGTGGATGGTGAGTCCCTAACCCCAACTCGAGGGGCCACGCAACAAAGCGTGGATTGTGAGTGCCTAACCCCAACTCGAGGGGCCACGCAACAAAGCGTGGATGGTGAGTTTCTAACCCCAACTCGAGGGGCCATGCAACAAAGCGTGGATGGTGAGTCCCTAACCCCAACTCGAGGGGCCAGGCAACAAAGCGTGGATGGTGAGTCCCTAACCCCAACTCGAGGGGCCACGCAACAAAGCGTGGATGGTGAGTCCCTAACCCCAACTCGAGGGGCCATGCAACAAAGCGTGGATGGGGAGTCCCTAACCCCAACTCAAGGGGCCACGCAACAAAGCGTGGATGGTGAGTCTCTAACCCCAACTCAAGGGGCCACGCAACAAAGCGTGGATTGTGAGTCCCTAACCCCAACTCGGGGGGCCACGCAACAAAGCGTGGATGGTGAGTCCCTAACCCCAACTCGAGGGGCCACGCAACAAAGCGTGGATGGTGAGTCCCTAACCCCAACTCGAGGGGCCACGCAACAAAGCGTGGATGGTGAGTCCCTAACCCCAACTCGAGGGGCCATGCAACAAAGCGTGGATGGTGAGTCCCTAACCCCAACTCGAGGGATCACGCAACAAAGCGTGGATGGTGAGTCCCTAACCCCAACTCGAGGGGCCATGCAACAAAGCGTGGATGGGGAGTCCCTAACCCCGACTCAAGGGGCCACGCAACAAAGCGTGGATGGTGAGTCCCTAACCCCAACTCGAGGGGCCACGCAACAAAGCGTGGATGGTGAGTCCCTAACCCCAACTCGAGGGGCCACGCAACAAAGCGTGGATGGTGAGTCCCTAACCCCAACTCGAGGGGCCACGCAACAAAGCGTGGATGGTGAGTCCCTAACCCCAACCCGAGGGGCCACACAACAAAGCGTGGATTGTGAGTCCCTAACCCCAACTCGAGGGGCCACGCAACAAAGCGTGGATGGTGAGTCCCTAACCCCAACTCTAGGGGCCAGGCAACAAAGCGTGGATTGTGAGTGCCTAACCCCAACTCGAGGGGCCACGCAACAAAGCGTGGATTGTGAGTCCCTAACCCCAACTCGAGGGGCCACGCAACAAAGCGTGGATGGTGAGTCCCTAACCCCAACTCTAGGGGCCACGCAACAAAGCGTGGATGGTGGGTCCCTAACCCCAACTCGAGGGGCCACGCAACAAAGCGTGGATGGTGAGTTTCCAACCCCAACTCGAGGGGCCACGCAACAAAGCGTGGATGGTGAGTCCCTAACCCAAACTCAAGGGGCCACGCAACAAAGCGTGGATGGTGAGTCCCTAACCCCAACTCGAGGGGCCACGCAACAAAGCGTGGATTGTGAGTCCCTAACCCCAACTCGAGGGGCCACCCAACAAAGCGTGGATGGTGAGTTCCTAACCCCAACTCGAGGGGCCACGCAACAAAGCGTGGATGGTGAGTCCCTAACCCCAACTCGAGGGGCCACGCAACAAAGCGTGGATGGTGAGTCCCTAACCCCAACTCTAGGGGCCACGCAACAAAGCGTGGATGGTGAGTCCCTAACCCCAACTCGAGGGGCCACGCAACAAAGCGTGGATGGTGAGTCCCTAACCCCAACTCGAGGGGCCACGCAACAAAGCGTGGATTGTGAGTCCCTAACCCCAACTCGAGGGGCCATGCAACAAAGCGTGCATGGTGAGTCCCTAACCCCAACTCGAGGGGCCACGCAACAAAGCGTGGATGGTGAGTCCCTAACCCCAACTCGAGGGGCCACACAACAAAGCGTGGATGGTGAGTCCCTAACCCCAACTCGAGGGGCCACGCAACAAAGCGTGGATTGTGAGTCCCTAACCCCAACTCGAGGGGCCACGCAACAAAGCGTGGATGGTGAGTCCCTAACCCCAACTCGAGGGGCCACGCAACAAAGCGTGCATTGTGAGTCCCTAACCCCAACTCGAGGGGCCACACAACAAAGCGTGGATGGTGAGTCCCTAACCCCAACTCGAGGGGCCACACAACAAAGCGTGGATGGTGAGTCCCTAACCACAGCTCAAGGGGCCACGCAACAAAGCGTGGATGGTGAGTCCCTAACCCCAACTCGAGGGGCCATGCAACAAAGCGTGGATTGTGAGTGCCTAACCCCAACTCGAGGGGCCACGCAACAAAGCGTGGATGGTGAGTTTCTAACCCCAACTCGAGGGGCCACGCAACAAAGCGTGGATTGTGAGTCCCTAACCCCAACTCGAGGGGCCACGCAACAAAGCGTGGATGGTGAGTCCCTAACCCCAACTCGAGGGGCCACGCAACAAAGCGTGGATTGTGAGTCCTTAACCCCAACTCGAGGGGCCACGCAACAAAGCGTGGATTGTGAGTTTCTAACCCCAACTCGAGGGGCCATGCAACAAAGCGTGGATTGTGAGTCCCTAACCCCAACCCGAGGGGCCACGCAACAAAGCGTGGACGGTGAGTCCCTGACCCCAACTCGAGGGGCCATGCAACAAAGCGTGGATGGTGAGTCCCTAACCCCAACTCGAGGGGCCACGCAACAAAGCGTGGATGGTGAGTCCCTAACCCCAACTCGAGGGGGCACGCAACAAAGCGGGGATGGGGAGTCCCTAACCCCAACTCAAGGGGCCACGCAACAAAGCGTGGATGGTGAGTCCCTAACCCCAACTCGAGGGGCCACGCAACAAAGCGTGGATGGTGAGTCCCTAACCCCAACTCGAGGGGCCACGCAACAAAGCGTGGATGGTGAGTTCCTAACCCCAACTCGAGGGGCCACGCAACAAAGCGTGGATGGTGAGTCCCTAACCCCAACTCGAGGGGCCACGCAACAAAGCGTGGAGGGTGAGTCCCTAACCCCAACCCGAGGGGCCACGCAACAAAGCGTGGATGGTGAGTCCCTAACCCCAACTCGAGGGGCCACGCAACAAAGCGTGGATTGTGAGTCCCTAACCCAAACTTGAGGGGCCACGCAACAAAGCGTGGATGGTGAGTTACGAACCCCAACTCGAGGGGCCACGCAACAAAGCATGGATTGTGAGTCCCTAACCCCAACTCGAGGGGCCATGCAACAAAGCGTGGATGGTGAGTCCCTAACCCCAACTCAAGGGGCCACGCAACAAAGCGTGGATGGTGAGTCCCTAACCCCAACTCGAGGGGCCACGCAACAAAGCGTGGATTGTGAGTCCCTAACCCCAACTCAAGGGGCCATGCAACAAAGCGTGGATGGTGAGTCCCTAACCCCAACTCGAGGGGCCACGCAACAAAGCGTGGATGGTGAGTCCCTAACCCCAACTCGAGGGGCCACGCAACAAAGCGTGGATGGTGAGTGCCTAACCCCAACTCAAGGGGCCATGCAACAAAGCGTGGATGGTGAGTCCCTAACCCCAACTCGAGGGGCCACGCAACAAAGCGTGGATTGTGAGTCCCTAACCCCAACTCGAGGGGCCACCCAACAAAGCGTGGATGGTGAGTTCCTAACCCCAACTCGAGGGGCCACGCAACAAAGCGTGGATGGTGAGTCCCTAACCCCAACTCGAGGGGCCACGCAACAAAGCGTGGAGAGTGAGTCCCTAACCCCAACTCTAGGGGCCACGCAACAAAGCGTGGATGGTGAGTCCCTAACCCCAACTCGAGGGGCCACGCAACAAAGCGTGGATGGTGAGTCCCTAACCCCAACTCGAGGGGCCACGCAACAAAGCGTGGATTGTGAGTCCCTAACCCCAACTCGAGGGGCCACGCAACAAAGCGTGCATGGTGAGTCCCTAACCCCAACTCGAGGGGCCACGCAACAAAGCGTGGATGGTGAGTCCCTAACCCCAACTCGAGGGGCCACGCAACAAAGCGTGGATTGTGAGTCCCTAACCCCAACTCGAGGGGCCACGCAACAAAGCGTGGATTGTGAGTCCCTAACCCCAACTCGAGGGGCCACGCAACAAAGCGTGGATGGTGAGTCCCTAACCCCAACTCGAGGGGCCACGCAACAAAGCGTGGATTGTGAGTCCCTAACCACAACTCGAGGGGCCACGCAACAAAGCGTGGATGGTGAGTCCCTAACCCCAACTCGAGGGGCCATGCAACAAAGCGTGGATGGTGAGTCCCTAACCACAACTCAAGGGGCCACGCAACAAAGCGTGGATGGTGAGTCCCTAACCCCAACTCGAGTGGCCATGCAACAAAGCGTGGATTGTGAGTGCCTAACCCCAACTCGAGGGGCCACGCAACAAAGCGTGGATGGTGAGTTTCTAACCCCAACTCGAGGGGCCACGCAACAAAGCGTGGATTGTGAGTCCCTAACCCCAACTCGAGGGGCCACGCAACAAAGCGTGGATTGTGAGTCCCTAACCCCAACTCGAGGGGCCATGCAACAAAGCGTGGATGGTGAGTCCCTAACCCCAACTCGAGGGGCCACGCAACAAAGCGTGGATTGTGAGTCCCTAACCCCAACTCGAGGGGCCACGCAACAAAGCGTGGATTGTGAGTTTCTAACCCCAACTCGAGGGGCCACGCAACAAAGCGTGGATTGTGAGTCCCTAACCCCAACCCGAGGGGCCACGCAACAAAGCGTGGACGGTGAGTCCCTGACCCCAACTCGAGGGGCCATGTAACAAAGCGTGGATGGTGAGTCCCTAACCCCAACTCGAGGGGCCACGCAACAAAGCGTGGATGGTGAGTCCCTAACCCCAACTCGAGGGGGCACGCAACAAAGCGGGGATGGGGAGTCCCTAACCCCAACTCAAGGGGCCACGCAACAAAGCGTGGATGGTGAGTCCCTAACCCCAACTCGAGGGGCCACGCAACAAAGCGTGGATGGTGAGTCCCTAACCCCAACTCGAGGGGCCACGCAACAAAGCGTGGATGGTGAGTTCCTAACCCCAACTCGAGGGGCCACGCAACAAAGTGTGGATGGTGAGTCCCTAACCCCAACTCGAGGGGCCACGCAACAAAGCGTGGAGGGTGAGTCCCTAACCCCAACCCGAGGGGCCACGCAACAAAGCGTGGATGGTGAGTCCCTAACCCCAACTCGAGGGGCCACGCAACAAAGCGTGGATTGTGAGTCCCTAACCCCAACTTGAGGGGCCACGCAACAAAGCGTGGATGGTGAGTTACGAACCCCAACTCGAGGGGCCACGCAACAAAGCGTGGATTGTGAGTCCCTAACCCCAACTCAAGGGGCCATGCAACAAAGCGTGGATGGGGAGTCCCTAACCCCAACTCGAGGGGCCACGCAACAAAGCGTGGATGGTGAGTCCCTAACCCCAACTCGAGGGGCCACGCAACAAAGCGTGGATTGTGAGTCCCTAACCCCAACTCGAGGGGCCACGCAACAAAGCGTGGATTGTGAGTCCCTAACCCCAACTCGAGGGGCCATGCAACAAAGCGTGCATGGTGAGTCCCTAACCCCAACTCGAGGGGCCACGCAACAAAGCGTGGATGGTGAGTCCCTAACCCCAACTCGAGGGGCCACGCAACAAAGCGTGGATTGTGAGTCCCTAACCCCAACTCGAGGGGCCACGCAACAAAGCGTGGATTGTGAGTCCCTAACCCCAACTCGAGGGGCCACGCAACAAAGCGTGGATGGTGAGTCCCTAACCCCAACTCGAGGGGCCACGCAACAAAGCGTGGATTGTGAGTCCCTAACCACAACTCGAGGGGCCACGCAACAAAGCGTGGATGGTGAGTCCCTAACCCCAACTCGAGGGGCCATGCAACAAAGCGTGGATGGTGAGTCCCTAACCACAACTCAAGGGGCCACGCAACAAAGCGTGGATGGTGAGTCCCTAACCCCAACTCGAGGGGCCATGCAACAAAGCGTGGATTGTGAGTGCCTAACCCCAACTCGAGGGGCCACGCAACAAAGCGTGGATGGTGAGTTTCTAACCCCAACTCGAGGGGCCACGCAACAAAGCGTGGATTGTGAGTCCCTAACCCCAACTCGAGGGGCCACGCAACAAAGCGTGGATTGTGAGTCCCTAACCCCAACTCGAGGGGCCACGCAACAAAGCGTGGATTGTGAGTCCCTAACCCCAACTCGAGGGGCCACGCAACAAAGCGTGGATTGTGAGTTTCTAACCCCAACTCGAGGGGCCACGCAACAAAGCGTGGATTGTGAGTCCCTAACCCCAACCCGAGGGGCCACGCAACAAAGCGTGGACGGTGAGTCCCTGACCCCAACTCGAGGGGCCATGCAGCAAAGCGTGGATGGTGAGTCCCTAACCCCAACTCGAGGGGCCACGCAACAAAGCGTGGATGGTGAGTCCCTAACCCCAACTCGAGGGGGCACGCAACAAAGCGGGGATGGGGAGTCCCTAACCCCAACTCAAGGGGCCACGCAACAAAGCGTGGATGGTGAGTCCCTAACCCCAACTCGAGGGGCCACGCAACAAAGCGTGGATGGTGAGTCCCTAACCCCAACTCGAGGGGCCACGCAACAAAGCGTGGATGGTGAGTTCCTAACCCCAACTCGAGGGGCCACGCAACAAAGCGTGGATGGTGAGTCCCTAACCCCAACTCGAGGGGCCACGCAACAAAGCGTGGAGGGTGAGTCCCTAACCCCAACCCGAGGGGCCACGCAACAAAGCGTGGATGGTGAGTCCCTAACCCCAACTCGAGGGGCCACGCAACAAAGCGTGGATTGTGAGTCCCTAACCCCAACTTGAGGGGCCACGCAACAAAGCGTGGATGGTGAGTTACGAACCCCAACTCGAGGGGCCACGCAACAAAGCGTGGATTGTGAGTCCCTAACCCCAACTCAAGGGGCCATGCAACAAAGCGTGGATGGGGAGTCCCTAACCCCAACTCGAGGGGCCACGCAACAAAGCGTGGATGGTGAGTCCCTAACCCCAACTCGAGGGGCCACGCAACAAAGCGTGGATTGTGAGTCCCTAACCCCAACTCGAGGGGCCACGCAACAAAGCGTGGATTGTGAGTGCCTAACCCCAACTCGAGGGGCCACGCAACAAAGCGTGGATTGTGAGTCCCTAACCCCAACTCGAGGGGCCACGCAACAAAGCGTGGATGGTGAGTTTCTAACCCCAACTCGAGGGGCCACGCAACAAAGCGTGGATGGTGAGTCCCTAACCCAAACTCAAGGGGCCATGCAACAAAGCGTGGATGGTGAGTCCCTAACCCCAACTCGAGGGGCCACGCAACAAAGCGTGGATTGTGAGTCCCTAACCCCAACTCGAGGGGCCACGCAACAAAGCGTGGATGGTGAGTTCCTAACCCCAACTCGAGGGGCCATGCAACAAAGCGTGGAGGGTGAGTCCCTAACCCCAACTCGAGGGGCCACGCAACAAAGCGTGGATGGTGAGTCCCTAACCCCAACTCGAAGGGCCACGCAACAAAGCGTGGATGGTGAGTCCCTAACCCCAACTCGAGGGGCCACGCAACAAAGCGTGGATGGTGAGTTCCTAACCCCAACTCGAGGGGCCACGCAACAAAGCGTGGATCGTGAGTCCCTAACCCCAACTCGAGGGGCCACGCAACAAAGCGTGGAGGGTGAGTCCCTAACCCCAACCCGAGGGGCCACGCAACAAAGCGTGGATGGTGAGTCCCTAACCCCAACTCGAGGGGCCACACAACAAAGCGTGGATTGTGAGTCCCTAACCCCAACTTGAGGGGCCACGCAACAAAGCGTGGATGGTGAGTCCCTAACCCCAACTCGAGGGGCCACGCAACAAAGCGTGGATTGTGAGTCCCTAACCCCAACTCGGGGGGCCACGCAACAAAGCGTGGATGGTGAGTCCCTAACCCCAACTCGAGGGGCCATGCAACAAAGCGTGGATTGTGAGTCCCTAACCCCAACTCGAGGGGCCACGCAACAAAGCGTGGATGGTGAGTCCCTAACCCCAACTCGAGGGGCCACGCAACAAAGCGTGGATGGTGAGTCCCTAACCCCAACTCAAGGGGCCATGAAACAAAGCGTGGATGGTGAGTCCCTAACCCCAACTCGAGGGGCCACGCAACAAAGCGTGGATTGTGAGTCCCTAACCCCAACTCGAGGGGCCACGCAACAAAGCGTGGATGGTGAGTTCCTAACCCCAACTCGAGGGGCCATGCAACAAAGCGTGGAGGGTGAGTCCCTAACCCCAACTCGAGGGGCCACGCAACAAAGCGTGGATGGTGAGTCCCTAACCCCAACTCGAGGGGCCACGCAACAAAGCGTGGATGGTGAGTCCCTAACCCCAACTCGAGGGGCCACGCAACAAAGCGTGGATTGTGATTCCCTAACCCCAACTCGAAGGGCCATGCAACAAAGCGTGCATGGTGAGTCCCTAACCCCGACTCCAGGGGCCACGCAACAAAGCGTGGATTGTGAGTCCCTAACCCCAACTCGAGGGGCCACGCAACAAAGCGTGGATGGTGAGTCCCTAACCCCAACTCGAGGGGCCACGCAACAAAGCGTGGATGGTGAGTCCCTAACCCCAACCCGAGGGGCCACGCAACAAAGCGTGGATGGTGAGTGCCTAACCCCAACTCGAGGGGCCACGCAACAAAGCGTGGATGGTGAGTCCCTAACCCCAACTCGAGGGGCCACGCAACAAAGCGTGGATTGTGAGTCCCTAACCCCAACTCGAGGGGCCACGCAACAAAGCGTGGATTGTGAGTCCCTAACCCCAACTCGAGGGGCCACGCAACAAAGCGTGGATGGTGAGTCCCTAACCCCAACTCTAGGGGGCACGCAATAAAGCGTGGATTGTGAGTCCCTAACCCCAACTCGAGGGGCCACGCAACAAAGCGTGAATGGTGAGTCCCTAACCCCAACTCGAGGGGCCACGCAACAAAGCGTGGATTGTGAGTCCCTAACCCCAACCCGAGGGGCCACGCAACAAAGCGTGGATGGTGAGTTTCTAACCCCAACTCGAGGGGCAACACAACAAAGCGTGGATTGTGAGTCCCTAACCCCAACTCAAGGGGCCACGCAACAAAGCGTGGATGGTGAGTCCCTAACCCCAACTCGAGGGGCCACGCAACAAAGCGTGGATTGTGAGTGCCTAACCCCAACTCGAGGGGCCACGCAACAAAGCGTGGATGGTGAGTTTCTAACCCCAACTCGAGGGGCCACGCAACAAAGCGTGGATTGTGAGTCCCTAACCCCGACTCGAGGGGCCGGGCAACAAAGCGTGGATGGTGAGTCCCTAACCCCAACTCGAGGGGCCACACAACAAAGCGTGGATGGTGAGTCCCTAACCCCAACTCGAGGGGCCACACAACAAAGCGTGGATTGTGAGTCCCTAACCCCAACTCGAGGGGCCACGCAACAAAGCGTGGATTGTGAGTTTCTAACCCCAACTCGAGGGGCCATGCAACAAAGCGTGGATTGTGAGTCCCTAACCCCAACTCGAGGGGCCACGCAACAAAGCGTGGACGGTGAGTCCCTAACCCCAACTCGAGGGGCCATGCAACAAAGCGTGGATGGTGAGTCCCTAACCCCAACTCGAGGGGCCACGTACAAAGCGTGGATGGTGAGTCCCTAACCCCAACTCGAGGGGCCACGCAACAAAGCGTGGATTGTGAGTCCCTAACCCCAACTCAAGGGGCCACGCAACAAAGCGTGGATGGTGAGTCCCTAACCCCAACTCGAGGGGCCACGCAACAAAGCGTGGATGGTGAGTCCCTAACCCCAAATCGAGGGGCCACGCAACAAAGCGTGGATGGTGAGTCCCTAACCCCAACTCAAGGGGCCATGCAACAAAGCGTGGATTGTGAGTCCCTAACCCCAACTCCAGGGGCCATGCAACAAAGCGTGGATGGTGAGTCCCTAACCCCAACTTGAGGGGCCACGCAACAAAGCGTGGATGGTGAGTCCCTAACCCCAACTCGAGGGGCCACGCAACAAAGCGTGGATTGTGAGTCCCTAAGCCCAACTCGAGGGGCCACGCAACAAAGCGTGGATGGTGAGTCCCTAACCCCAACTCGAGGGGCCACACAAAAAAGCGTGGATGGTGAGTCCCTAACCCCAACTCGAGGGGCCACGCAACAAAGCGTGGATGGTGAGTCCCTAACCCCAACTCGAGGGGCCACGCAACAAAGCGTGGATTGTGAGTCCCTAACCCCAACTCGAGGGGCCACGCAACAAAGCGTGGATGGTGAGTTCCTAACCCCAACTCGAGGGGCCACGCAACAAAGCGTGGATGGTGAGTCCCTAACTCCAACTCGAGGGGCCACGCAACAAAGCGTGGATGGTGAGTCCCTAACTCCAACTCGAGGGGCCACGCAACAAAGCGTGGATGGTGAGTCCCTAACCCCAACTCGAGGGGACACGCAACAAAGCGTGGATGGTGAGTCCCTAACCCCCAACTCGAGGGGCCACGCAACAAAGCGTGGATTGTGAGTCCCTAACCCCAACTCGAGGGGCCACGCAACAAAGCGTGGATTGTGAGTCCCTAACCCCAACTCGAGGGGCCACACAACAAAGCGTGAGTTGTGAGTCCCTAACCCCAACTCGAGGGGCCACGCAACAAAGCGTGGATTGTGAGTCCCTAACCCCAACTCGAGGGGCCACGCAACAAAGCGTGGATTGTGGGTTTCTAACCCCAACTCGAGGGGCCATGCAACAAAGCGTGGATTGTGAGTCCCTAACCCCAACTCGAGGGGCCACGCAACAAAGCGTGGACGGTGAGTCCCTAACCCGAACTTGAGGGGCCATGCAACAAAGCGTGGATGGTGAGTCCCTAACCCCGACTCGAGGGGCCACGCAACAAAGCGTGGATGGTGAGTCCCTAACCCCAACTCGAGGGGCCACGCAACAAAGCGTGGATGGGGAGTCCCTAACCCCAACTCAAGGGGCCACGCAACAAAGCGTGGATGGTGAGTCCCTAACCCCAACTCGAGGGGCCACGCAACAAAGCGTGGATGGTGAGTCCCTAACCCCAACTCGAGGGGCCACGCAACAAAGCGTGGATGGTGAGTTCCTAACCCCAACTCGAGGGGCCACGCAACAAAGCGTGGATGGTGAGTCCCTAACCCCAACTCGAGGGGCCACGCAACAAAGCGTGGAGGGTGAGTCCCTAACCCCAACCCGAGGGGCCACGCAACAAAGCGTGGATGGTGAGTCCCTAACCCCAACTCGAGGGGCCACGCAACAAAGCGTGGATGGTGAGTCCCTAACCCCAACTTGAGGGGCCACGCAACAAAGCGTGGATGGTGAGTCCCTAACCCCAACTCAAGGGGCCATGCAACAAAGCGTGGATTGTGAGTCCCTAAGCCCAACTCCAGGGGCAATGCAACAAAGCGTGGATGGTGAGTCCCTAACCCCAACTCGAGGGGCCACGCAACAAAGCGTGGATGATGAGTCCCTAACCCCAACTCGAGGGGCCACGCAACAAAGCGTGGATGGTGAGTCCCTAACCCCAACTCGAGGGGCCACGCAACAAAGCGTGGATTGTGAGTCCCTAACCCCAACTCGAGGGGCCACGCAACAAAGCGTGGATGGTGAGTTCCTAACCCCAACTCGAGGGGCCACGCAACAAAGCGTGGATGGTGAGTCCCTACCTCCAACTCGAGGGGCCACGCAACAAAGCGTGGATGGTGAGTCCCTAACTCCAACTCGAGGGGCCACGCAACAAAGCGTGGATGGTGAGTCCCTAACCCCAACTCGAGGGGACACGCAACAAAGCGTGGATGGTGAGTCCCTAACCCCAACTCAAGGGGCCACGCAACAAAGCGTGGATTGTGAGTCCCTAACCCCAACTCGAGGGGCCACGCAACAAAGCGTGGATTGTGAGTCCCTAACCCCAACTCGAAGGGGCCACACAACAAAGCGTGAGTTGTGAGTCCCTAACCCCAACTCGAGGGGCCACGCAACAAAGCGTGGATTGTGAGTCCCTAACCCCAACTCGAGGGGCCACGCAACAAAGCGTGGATTGTGGGTTTCTAACCCCAACTCGAGGGGCCATGCAACAAAGCGTGGATTGTGAGTCCCTAACCCCAACTCGAGGGGCCACGCAACAAAGCGTGGACGGTGAGTCCCTAACCCGAACTTGAGGGGCCATGCAACAAAGCGTGGATGGTGAGTCCCTAACCCCGACTCGAGGGGCCACGCAACAAAGCGTGGATGGTGAGTCCCTAACCCCAACTCGAAGGGGCACGCAACAAAGCGTGGATGGGGAGTCCCTAACCCCAACTCAAGGGGCCACGCAACAAAGCGTGGATGGTGAGTCCCTAACCCCAACTCGAGGGGCCACGCAACAAAGCGTGGATGGTGAGTCCCTAACCCCAACTCGAGGGGCCACGCAACAAAGCGTGGATGGTGAGTTCCTAACCCCAACTCGAGGGGCCACGCAACAAAGCGTGGATGGTGAGTCCCTAACCCCAACTCGAGGGGCCACGCAACAAAGCGTGGATTGTGAGTCCCTAAGCCCAACTCGAGGGGCCACGCAACAAAGCGTGGATGGTGAGTCCTTAACCCCAACTCGAGGGGCCACGCAACAAAGCGTGGATTGTGAGTCCCTAACCCCAACTCGAGGGGCCACGCAACAAAGCGTGGATGGTGAGTCCCTAACCCCAACTCGAGGGGCCACGCAACAAAGCGTGGATTGTGAGTCCCTAACCCCAACCCGAGGGGCCACGCAACAAAGCATGGATGGTGAGTTCCTAACCCCAACTCGAGGGGCCACGCAACAAAGCGTGGATGGTGAGTCCCTAACTCCAACTCGAGGGGCCACGCAACAAAGCGTGGATGGTGAGTCCCTCACTCCAACTCGAGGGGCCACGCAACAAAGCGTGGATGGTGAGTCCCTAACCCCAACTCGAGGGGCCACGCAACAAAGCGTGGATGGTGAGTCCCTAACCCCAACTCGAGGGGCCACGCAACAAAGCGTGGGTTGTGAGTCCCTAACCCCAACTCAAGGGGCCACGCAACAAAGCGTGGATTGTGAGTCCCTAACCCCAACTCGAGGGGCCACGCAACAAAGCGTGGATGGTGAGTCCCTATCCCCAACTCGAGGGGCCACACTACAAAGCGTCGATGGTGAGTCCCTAACCCCAACTCGAGGGGCCACGCAACAAAGCGTGGATGGTGAGTCCCTAACCCCAACACCAGGGGCCACGCAACAAAGCGTGGATTGTGAGTCCCTAACTCCAACTCGAGGGGCCACGCAACAAAGCGTGGATTGTGAGTCCCTAACCCCAACTCGAGGGGCCACGCAACAAAGCGTGGATTGTGAGTCCCTACCCCCAACTCGAGGGGCCACACAACAAAGCTTGGATGGTGAGTCCCTAACCCCAACTCGAGGGGCCACGCAACAAAGCGTGGACGGTGAGTCCCTATCCCCAACTCGAGGGGCCACGCAACAAAGCGTGGATGGTGAGTCCCTAACCCCAACTCGAGGGGCCACGCAACAAAGCGTGGATGGTGAGTCCCTAACCCAAACTCAAGGGGCTAGGCAACAAAGCCTGGATGGTGAGTTTCTAACCCCAACTCGAGGGGCCACGCAACAAAGCGTGGATGGTGAGTCCCTAACCCAAACTCAGGGGGCCACGCAACAAAGCGTGGATGGTGAGTCCCTAACTCCGTCTCGAGGGGCCACGCAATAAAGCGTGGATTGTGAGTCCCTAACCCCAACTGGAGGGGCCACGCAACAAAGCGTGGATGGTGAGTCCCTAACCCCAACTCGAGGAGCCACGCAACAAAGCGTGGATGGTGAGTCCCTAACCCCAACTCGAGGGGCCACGCAACAAAGCGTGGATGGTGAGTCCCTAACCCCAACTCGAGGGGCCACGCAACAAAGTGTGGATGGTGAGTCCCTAACCCCAACCCGAGGGGCCACGCAACAAAGCGTGGATGGTGAGTCCCTAACCCCAACTCGAGGGGCCACGCAACAAAGCGTGGATGGTGAGTCCCTAACCCCAACTCGAGGGGCCACGCAACAAAGCATGGATGGTGAGTCCCTAACTCCAACTCGAGGGGCCATGCAACAAAGCGTGGATTGTGAGTGCCTAACCCCAACTCGAGGGGCCACGCAACAAAGCGTGGATGGTGAGTTCCTAACCCCAACTCGAGGGGCCATGCAACAAAGCATGGATGGTGAGTCCCTAACCCCAACTCGAGGGGCCACGCAACAAAGCGTGGGTTGTGAGTCCCTAACCCAAACTCGAGGGGCCACGCAACAAAGCGTGGATTGTGAGTCCCTAACCCCAACCCGAGGGGCCACGCAACAAAGCGTGGAGGGTGAGTCCCTAACCCCAACCCGAGGGGCCACGCAACAAAGCGTGGATGGTGAGTCCCTAACCCCAACTCGAGGGGCCACGCAACAAAGCGTGGATTGTGAGTCCCTACCCCCAACTCTAGGGGCCACTCAACAAAGCTTGGATGGTGAGTCCCTAACCCCAACTCGAGGGGCCACGCAACAAAGCTTGGATGGTGAGTCCCTATCCCCAACTCGAGGGGCCATGCAACAAAGCGTGGATGGTGAGTCCCTAACCCCAACTCGAGGGGCCACGCAACAAAGCGTGGATTGTGAGTCCCTAACCCCAACTCGAGGGGCCACGCAACAAAGCGTGGATGCTGAGTTTCTAACCCCAACTCGAGGGGCCACACTACAAAGCGTGGATGGTGAGTACCTAACCCCAACTCAAGGGGCCACGCAACAAAGCGTGGATGGTGAGTTTCTAACCCCAACTCGAGGGGCCACGCAACAAAGCGTGGATGGTGAGTTCCTAACCCCAACTCGAGGGGCCACGCAACAAAGCGTGGATGGTGAGTCCCTAACCCCAACTCGAGGGGCCACGCAACAAAGCGTGGGTTGTGAGTCCCTAACCCCAACTCAAGGGCCCACGCAACAAAGCGTGGATTGTGAGTCCCTAACCCCAACCCGAGGGGCCACGCAACAAAGCGTGGACGGTGAGTCCCTAACCCCAACCCGAGGGGCCACACTACAAAGCGTGGATGGTGACTCCCTAACCCCAACTCGAGGGGCCACGCAACAAAGCGTGGATTGTGAGTCCCTAACCCCAACTCTAGGGGCCACTCAACAAAGCTTGGATGGTGAGTCCCTAACCCCAACTCGAGGGGCCACGCAACAAAGCTTGGATGGTGAGTCCCTATCCCCAACTCGAGGGGCCATGCAACAAAGCGTGGATGGTGAGTCCCTAACCCCAACTCGAGGGGCCACGCAACAAAGCGTGGATGGTGAGTCCCTAACCCCAACTCGCGGGGCCACGCAACAAAGCGTGGATGGTGAGTCCCTAACCCCAACTCGAGGGGCCACACTACAAAGCGTGGATGGTGAGTCCCTAACCCCAACTCAGGGGGCCACGCAACAAAGCGTGGATGGTGAGTCCCTAACCCCAACTCGAGGGGCCATGCAATAAAGCGTGGATTGTGAGTCCCTAACCCCAACTCGAGGGGCCACGCAACAAAGCGTGGATGGTGAGTCCCTAACCCCACCTCGAGGGGCCACGCAACAAAGCGTGGATGGTGAGTCCCTAACCCCAACTCGAGGGGCCACGCAACAAAGCGTGGATGGTGAGTCCCTAACCCCAACTCGAGGGGCCACGCAACAAAGCGTGGATGGTGAGTCCCTAACCCCAACCCGAGGGGCCACGCAACAAAGCGTGGATGGTGAGTTCCTAACCCCAACTCGAGGGGCCACGCAACAAAGCGTGGATGGTGAGTCCCTAACCCCAACTCGAGGGGCCATGCAATAAAGCGTGGATTGTGAGTCCCTAACCCCAACTCGAGGGGCCATGCAATAAAGCGTGGATTGTGAGTCCCTAACCCCAACTCGAGGGGCCACGCAACAAAGCGTGGATGGTGAGTCCCTAACCCCAACTCGAGGGGCCACGCAACAAAGCGTGGATGGTGAGTCCCTAACCCCAACTCGAGGGGCCACGCAACAAAGCGTGGATGGTGAGTCCCTAACCCCAACTCGAGGGGCCACGCAACAAAGCGTGGATGGTGAGTCCCTAACCCCAACCCGAGGGGCCACGCAACAAAGCGTGGATGGTGAGTTCCTAACCCCAACTCGAGGGGCCACGCAACAAAGCGTGGATGGTGAGTTACGAACCCCAACTCGAGGGGCCACGCAACAAAGCGTGGATTGTGAGTCCCTAACCCCAACTCGAGGGGCCATGCAACAAAGCGTGGATTGTGAGTCCCTAACCCCAACTCAGGGGGCCACGCAACAAAGCGTGGATGGTGAGTCCCTAACCCCAACTCGAGGGGCCACGCAACAAAGCGTGGATGGTGAGTCCCTAACCCCAACTCGAGGGGCCACGCAACAAAGCGTGGATGGTGAGTCCCTAACCCCAACTCGAGGGGCCACGCAACAAAGCGTGGATGGTGAGTCCCTAACCCCAACTCGAGGGGCCACGCAACAAAGCGTGGATGGTGAGTCCCTAACCCCAACTCGAGGGGCCACGCAACAAAGCGTGGATGGTGAGTCCCTAACCCCAACTCGAGGGGCCACGCAACAAAGCGTGGATGGTGAGTCCCTAACCCCAACTCGAGGGGCCACGCAACAAAGCGTGGGTTGTGAGTCCCTAACCCCAACTCAAGGGGCCACGCAACAAAGCGTGGATTGTGAGTCCCTAACCCCAACTCGAGGGGCCATGCAACAAAGCGTGGATGGTGGGTCCCTAACCCCAACTCAAGGGGCCACACTACAAAGCGTGGACGGTGAGTCCTTAACCCCAACTCGAGGGGCCACGCAACAAAGCGTGGATGGTGAGTCCCTAACCCCAACTCGAGGGGCCACGCAACAAAGCGTGGATTGTGAGTCCCTAACCCCAACTCGAGGGGCCACGCAACAAAGCGTGGATTGTGAGTCCCTACCCCCAACTCGAGGGGCCACTCAACAAAGCTTCGATGGTGAGTCCCTAACCCCAACTCGAGGGGCCACGCAACAAAGCGTGGATGGTGAGTCCCTATCCCCAACTCGAGGGGCCATGCAACAAAGCGTGGATGGTGAGTCCCTAACCCAACCTCGAGGGGCCACACTACAAAGCGTGGATGGTGAGTCCCTAACCCCAACTCGAGGGGCCAGGCAACAAAGCGTGGATGGTGAGTTTCTAACCCCAACTCGAGGGGCCACGCAACAAAGCTTGGATGGTGAGTCCCTAACCCCAACTCAGGGGGCCACGCAACAAAGCGTGGATGGTGAGTCCCTAACTCCGACTCGAGGGGCCACGCAATAAAGCGTGGATTGTGAGTCCCTAACCCCAACTCGAGGGGCCACGCAACAAAGCGTGGATTGTGAGTCCCTAACCCCAACTCGAGGGGCCACGCAACAAAGCGTGGATGGTGAGTCCCTAACCCCAACTCAAGGGGCCACGCAACAAAGCGTGGATTGTGAGTCCCTAACCCCAACTCGAGGGGCCACGCAACAAAGCGTGGATTGTGAGTCCCTAACCCCAACTCGAGGGGCCACGCAACAAAGCGTGGATGGTGAGTCCCTAACCCCAACTCAAGGGGCCACGCAACAAAGCGTGGATTGTGAGTCCCTAACCCCAACTCGAGGGGCCACGCAACAAAGCGTGGGTTGTGAGTCCCTAACCCCAACTCAAGGGCCCACGCAACAAAGCGTGGATTGTGAGTCCCTAACCCCAACCCGAGGGGCCACGCAACAAAGCGTGGACGGTGAGTCCCTAACCCCAACCCGAGGGGCCACACTACAAAGCGTGGATGGTGACTCCCTAACCCCAACTCGAGGGGCCACGCAACAAAGCGTGGATTGTGAGTCCCTAACCCCAACTCTAGGGGCCACTCAACAAAGCTTGGATGGTGAGTCCCTAACCCCAACTCGAGGGGCCACGCAACAAAGCTTGGATGGTGAGTCCCTATCCCCAACTCGAGGGGCCATGCAACAAAGCGTGGATGGTGAGTCCCTAACCCCAACTCGAGGGGCCACGCAACAAAGCGTGGATGGTGAGTCCCTAACCCCAACTCGCGGGGCCACGCAACAAAGCGTGGATGGTGAGTCCCTAACCCCAACTCGAGGGGCCACACTACAAAGCGTGGATGGTGAGTCCCTAACCCCAACTCAGGGGGCCACGCAACAAAGCGTGGATGGTGAGTCCCTAACCCCAACTCGAGGGGCCATGCAATAAAGCGTGGATTGTGAGTCCCTAACCCCAACTCGAGGGGCCACGCAACAAAGCGTGGATGGTGAGTCCCTAACCCCACCTCGAGGGGCCACGCAACAAAGCGTGGATGGTGAGTCCCTAACCCCAACTCGAGGGGCCACGCAACAAAGCGTGGATGGTGAGTCCCTAACCCCAACTCGAGGGGCCACGCAACAAAGCGTGGATGGTGAGTCCCTAACCCCAACCCGAGGGGCCACGCAACAAAGCGTGGATGGTGAGTTCCTAACCCCAACTCGAGGGGCCACGCAACAAAGCGTGGATGGTGAGTCCCTAACCCCAACTCGAGGGGCCATGCAATAAAGCGTGGATTGTGAGTCCCTAACCCCAACTCGAGGGGCCATGCAATAAAGCGTGGATTGTGAGTCCCTAACCCCAACTCGAGGGGCCACGCAACAAAGCGTGGATGGTGAGTCCCTAACCCCAACTCGAGGGGCCACGCAACAAAGCGTGGATGGTGAGTCCCTAACCCCAACTCGAGGGGCCACGCAACAAAGCGTGGATGGTGAGTCCCTAACCCCAACTCGAGGGGCCACGCAACAAAGCGTGGATGGTGAGTCCCTAACCCCAACCCGAGGGGCCACGCAACAAAGCGTGGATGGTGAGTTCCTAACCCCAACTCGAGGGGCCACGCAACAAAGCGTGGATGGTGAGTTACGAACCCCAACTCGAGGGGCCACGCAACAAAGCGTGGATTGTGAGTCCCTAACCCCAACTCGAGGGGCCATGCAACAAAGCGTGGATTGTGAGTCCCTAACCCCAACTCAGGGGGCCACGCAACAAAGCGTGGATGGTGAGTCCCTAACCCCAACTCGAGGGGCCACGCAACAAAGCGTGGATGGTGAGTCCCTAACCCCAACTCGAGGGGCCACGCAACAAAGCGTGGATGGTGAGTCCCTAACCCCAACTCGAGGGGCCACGCAACAAAGCGTGGATGGTGAGTCCCTAACCCCAACTCGAGGGGCCACGCAACAAAGCGTGGATGGTGAGTCCCTAACCCCAACTCGAGGGGCCACGCAACAAAGCGTGGATGGTGAGTCCCTAACCCCAACTCGAGGGGCCACGCAACAAAGCGTGGATGGTGAGTCCCTAACCCCAACTCGAGGGGCCACGCAACAAAGCGTGGGTTGTGAGTCCCTAACCCCAACTCAAGGGGCCACGCAACAAAGCGTGGATTGTGAGTCCCTAACCCCAACTCGAGGGGCCATGCAACAAAGCGTGGATGGTGGGTCCCTAACCCCAACTCAAGGGGCCACACTACAAAGCGTGGACGGTGAGTCCTTAACCCCAACTCGAGGGGCCACGCAACAAAGCGTGGATGGTGAGTCCCTAACCCCAACTCGAGGGGCCACGCAACAAAGCGTGGATTGTGAGTCCCTAACCCCAACTCGAGGGGCCACGCAACAAAGCGTGGATTGTGAGTCCCTACCCCCAACTCGAGGGGCCACTCAACAAAGCTTCGATGGTGAGTCCCTAACCCCAACTCGAGGGGCCACGCAACAAAGCGTGGATGGTGAGTCCCTATCCCCAACTCGAGGGGCCATGCAACAAAGCGTGGATGGTGAGTCCCTAACCCAACCTCGAGGGGCCACACTACAAAGCGTGGATGGTGAGTCCCTAACCCCAACTCGAGGGGCCAGGCAACAAAGCGTGGATGGTGAGTTTCTAACCCCAACTCGAGGGGCCACGCAACAAAGCTTGGATGGTGAGTCCCTAACCCCAACTCAGGGGGCCACGCAACAAAGCGTGGATGGTGAGTCCCTAACTCCGACTCGAGGGGCCACGCAATAAAGCGTGGATTGTGAGTCCCTAACCCCAACTCGAGGGGCCACGCAACAAAGCGTGGATTGTGAGTCCCTAACCCCAACTCGAGGGGCCACGCAACAAAGCGTGGATGGTGAGTCCCTAACCCCAACTCAAGGGGCCACGCAACAAAGCGTGGATTGTGAGTCCCTAACCCCAACTCGAGGGGCCACGCAACAAAGCGTGGATTGTGAGTCCCTAACCCCAACTCGAGGGGCCACGCAACAAAGCGTGGATGGTGAGTTCCTAACCCCAACTCGAGGGGCCACGCAACAAAGCGTGGATTGTGGGTCCCTAACCCCAACTCGAGGGGCCACGCAACAAAGCATGGATGGTGAGTCCCTAACCCCAACCCGAGGGGCCACGCAACAAAGCGTGGATGGTGAGTCCCTAACCCCAACTCGAGGGGCCACGCAACAAAGCGTGGATGGTGAGTTCCTAACCCCAACTCCAGGGGCCACGCAACAAAGCGTGGATGGTGAGTCCCTAACCCCAACTCGAGGGGCCACGCAACAAAGCGTGGGTGGTGAGTCCCTAACCCCAACTCAAGGGGCCACGCAACAAAGCGTGGATTGTGAGTCCCTAACCCCAACCCGAGGGGCCACGCAACAAAGCGTGGATTGTGAGTCCCTAACCCCAACTCAAGGGGCCACACTACAAAGCGTGGATGGTGAGTCCCTAACCCCAACTCGAGGGGCCACGCAACAAAGCGTGGATGGTGAGTCCCTACCCCCAACTCGAGGGGCCACTCAACAAAGCTTGGATGGTGAGTCCCTAACCCCAACTCGAGGGGCCACGCAACAAAGCGTGGATGGTGAGTCCCTATCCCCAACTCAAGGGGCCATGCAACAAAGCGTGGATGGTGAGTCCCTAACCCCAACTCGAGGGGCCACGCAACAAAGCGTGGATTGTGAGTTCCTAACCCCAACTCGAGGGGCCACGCAACAAAGCGTGGATGGTGAGTTTCTAACCCCAACTCGAGGGGCCACACTACAAAGCGTGGATGGTGAGTCCCTAACCCCAACTCAAGGAGCCACGCAACAAAGCGTGGATGGTGAGTTTCTAACCCCAACTCGAGGGGCCACGCAACAAAGCGTGGATGGTGAGTCCCTAACCCCAACTCAGGGGGCCACGCAACAAAGCGTGGATGGTGAGTCCCTAACCCCAACTCGAGGGGCCATGCAATAAAGCGTGGATTGTGAGTCCCTAACCCCAACTCGAGGGGCCACGCAACAAAGCGTGGATGGTGAGTTACGAACCCCAACTCGAGGGGCCACGCAACAAAGCGTGGATGGTGAGTCCCTAACCCCAACTCGAGGGGCCACGCAACAAAGCGTGGATGGTGAGTCCCTAACCCCAACTCGAGGGGCCACGCAACAAAGCGTGGGTTGTGAGTCCCTAACCCCAACTCAAGGGGCCACACTACAAAGCGTGGATTGTGAGTCCCTATCCCCAACTCGAGGGGCCACGCAACAAAGCGTGGATGGTGAGTCCCTAACCCCAACTCGAGGGGCCACACTACAAAGCGTGGACGGTGAGTCCCTAACCCCAACTCGAGGGGCCACGCAACAAAGCGTGGATGGTGAGTCCCTAACCCCAACTCGAGGGGCCACGCAACAAAGCGTGGATGGTGAGTCCCTAACTCCAACTCGAGGGGCCACGCAACAAAGCGTGGATTGTGAGTCCCTAACCCCAACTCGAGGGGCCACGCAACAAAGCGTGGATTGTGAGTCCCTACCCCCAACTCGAGGGGCCACTCAACAAAGCTTCGATGGTGAGTCCCTAACCCCAACTCGAGGGGCCACGCAACAAAGCGTGGATGGTGAGTCCCTATCCCCAACTCGAGGGGCCACGCAACAAAGCGTGGATGGTGAGTCCCTAACCCCACCTCGAGGGGCCACACTACAAAGCGTGGATGGTGAGTCCCTAACCCCAACTCGAGGGGCCAGGCAACAAAGCGTGGATGGTGAGTTTCTAACCCCAACTCGAGGGGCCACGCAACAAAGCGTGGATGGTGAGTCCCTAACCCCAACTCAGGGGGCCACGCAACAAAGCGTGGATGGTGAGTCCCTAACTCCGACTCGAGGGGCCACGCAATAAAGCGTGGATTGTGAGTCCCTAACCCCAACTCGAGGGGCCACTCAACAAAGCGTGGATGGTGAGTCCCTAACCCCAACTCGAGGGGCCACGCAACAAAGCGTGGATGGTGAGTCCCTAACCCCAACCCGAGGGGCCACGCAACAAAGCGTGGATTGTGAGTCCCTAACCCCAACTCGAGGGGCCACGCAACAAAGCGTGGATGGTGAGTTCCTAACCCCAACTCGAGGGGCCACGCAACAAAGCGTGGATTGTGGGTCCCTAACCCCAACTCGAGGGGCCACGCAACAAAGCATGGATGGTGAGTCCCTAACCCCAACTCGAGGGGCCACGCAACAAAGCGTGGATGGTGAGTCCCTAACCCCAACTCGAGGGGCCACGCAACAAAGCGTGGGTTGTGAGTCCCTAACCCCAACTCAAGGGGCCACACTACAAAGCGTGGATTGTGAGTCCCTATCCCCAACTCGAGGGGCCACGCAACAAAGCGTGGATGGTGAGTCCCTAACCCCAACTCGAGGGGCCACACTACAAAGCGTGGACGGTGAGTCCCTAACCCCAACTCGAGGGGCCACGCAACAAAGCGTGGATGGTGAGTCCCTAACCCCAACTCGAGGGGCCACGCAACAAAGCGTGGATGGTGAGTCCCTAACTCCAACTCGAGGGGCCACGCAACAAAGCGTGGATTGTGAGTCCCTAACCCCAACTCGAGGGGCCACGCAACAAAGCGTGGATTGTGAGTCCCTACCCCCAACTCGAGGGGCCACTCAACAAAGCTTCGATGGTGAGTCCCTAACCCCAACTCGAGGGGCCACGCAACAAAGCGTGGATGGTGAGTCCCTATCCCCAACTCGAGGGGCCACGCAACAAAGCGTGGATGGTGAGTCCCTAACCCCACCTCGAGGGGCCACACTACAAAGCGTGGATGGTGAGTCCCTAACCCCAACTCGAGGGGCCAGGCAACAAAGCGTGGATGGTGAGTTTCTAACCCCAACTCGAGGGGCCACGCAACAAAGCGTGGATGGTGAGTCCCTAACCCCAACTCAGGGGGCCACGCAACAAAGCGTGGATGGTGAGTCCCTAACTCCGACTCGAGGGGCCACGCAATAAAGCGTGGATTGTGAGTCCCTAACCCCAACTCGAGGGGCCACTCAACAAAGCGTGGATGGTGAGTCCCTAACCCCAACTCGAGGGGCCACGCAACAAAGCGTGGATGGTGAGTCCCTAACCCCAACCCGAGGGGCCACGCAACAAAGCGTGGATTGTGAGTCCCTAACCCCAACTCGAGGGGCCACGCAACAAAGCGTGGATGGTGAGTTCCTAACCCCAACTCGAGGGGCCACGCAACAAAGCGTGGATTGTGGGTCCCTAACCCCAACTCGAGGGGCCACGCAACAAAGCATGGATGGTGAGTCCCTAACCCCAACTCGAGGGGCCACGCAACAAAGCGTGGATGGTGAGTCCCTAACCCCAACTCGAGGGGCCACGCAACAAAGCGTGCATGGTGAGTTCCTAACCCCAACTCCAGGGGCCATGCAACAAAGCGTGGATGGTGAGTCCCTAACCCCAACTCGAGGGGCCACGCAACAAAGCGTGGGTGGTGAGTCCCTACCCCCAACTCGAGGGGCCACGCAACAAAGCTTGGATTGTGAGTCCCTAACCCCAACTCGAGGGGCCACGCAACAAAGCGTGGACGGTGAGTCCCTATCCCCAACTCAAGGGGCCATGCAACAAAGCGTGGATGGTGAGTCCCTAACCCCAACTCGAGGGGCCACGCAACAAAGCGTGGATTGTGAGTCCCTAACCCCAACTCGAGGGGCCACGCAACAAAGCGTGGATGGTGAGTTTCTAACCCCAACTCGAGGGGCCACACTACAAAGCGTGGATGGTGAGTCCCTAACCCCAGCTCAAGGAGCCACGCAACAAAGCGTGGATGGTGAGTTTCTAACCCCAACTTGAGGGGCCACGCAACAAAGCGTGGATGGTGAGTCCCTAACCCCAACTCAGGGGGCCACGCAACAAAGCGTGGATGGTGAGTCCCTAACCCCAACTCGAGGGGCCATGCAATAAAGCGTGGATTTTGAGTCCCTAACCCCAACTCGAGGGGCCACGCAACAAAGCGTGGATGGTGAGTCCCTAACCCCAACTCGAGGGGCCACGCAACAAAGCGTGGATGGTGAGTTACGAACCCCAACTCGAGGGGCCACGCAACAAAGCGTGGATTGTGAGTCCCTAACCCCAACTCGAGGGGCCACGCAACAAAGCGTGGACGGTGAGTCCCTAACCCCAACTCGAGGGGCCACGCAACAAAGCGTGGATGGTGAGTCCCTAACCCCAACTCGAGGGGCCACGCAACAAAGCGTGGATTGTGAGTCCCTAACCCCAACTCGAGGGGCCACGCAACAAAGCGTGGATGGTGAGTCCCTAACCCCAACTCAAGGGGCCACGCAACAAAGCGTGGATGGTGAGTCCCTAACCCCAACTCGAGGGGCCACGCAACAAAGCGTGGATGGTGAGTCCCTAACCCGAACTCAAGGGGCCACGCAACAAAGCGTGGATGGTGAGTCCCTAACCCCAACTCGAGGGGCCACGCAACAAAGCGTGGATTGTGAGTCCCTAACCCCAACCCGAGGGGCCACGCAACAAAGCGTGGATTGTGAGTCCCTAACCCCAACTCCAGGGGCCACGTAACAATGCGTGGATTGTGAGTCCCTAACCCCAACTCGAGGGGCCACGCAACAAAGTGTGGATGGTGAGTTTCTAACCCCAACTCGAGGGGCCACGCAACAAAGCGTGGATGGTGAGTCCCTAACCCCAACTCGAGGGGCCACGCAACAAAGCGTGGATGGTGAGTCCCTAACCCCAACTCGAGGGGCCACGCAACAAAGCGTGGATTGTGGGTCCCTAACCCCAACCCGAGGGGCCACGCAACAAAGCGTGGATTGTGAGTCCCTAACCCCAACTCCAGGGGCCACGTAACAAAGCGTGGATTGTGAGTCCCTAACCCCAACTCGAGGGGCCACGCAACAAAGCGTGGATGGTGAGTCCCTAACCCCAAATCGAGGGGCCACGCAACAAAGCGTGGATGGTGAGTCCCTAACCCCAACTCGAGGGGCCACGCAACAAAGCGTGGATGGTGAGTCCCTAACCCCAACTCGAGGGGCCACGCAACAAAGCGTGGATGGTGAGTCCCTAACCCCAACTCGAGGGGCCACGCAACAAAGAGTGGATTGTGAGTCCCTAACCCCAACTCGAGGGGCCACGCAACAAAGCGTGGATGGTGAGTCCCTAACCCGAACTCAAGGGGCCACGCAACAAAGCGTGGATGGTGAGTCCCTAACCCCAACTCGAGGGGCCACGCAACAAAGCGTGGATTGTGAGTCCCTAACCCCAACCCGAGGGGCCACGCAACAAAGCGTGGATGGTGAGTCCCTAACCCCAACTCGAGGGGCCACGCAACAAAGCGTGGATTGTGAGTCCCTAACCCCAACTCGAGGGGCCACGCAACAAAGCGTGGATGGTGAGTCCCTAACCCCAACTCAAGGGGCCACGCAACAAAGCATGGATGGTGGGTCCCTAACCCCAACACGAGGGGCCACGCAACAAAGAGTGGATTGTGAGTCCCTAACCCCAACTCGAGGGGCCACGCAACAAAGCGTGGATGGTGAGTCCCTAACCCGAACTCAAGGGGCCACGCAACAAAGCGTGGATGGTGAGTCCCTAACCCCAACTCGAGGGGCCACGCAACAAAGCGTGGATTGTGAGTCCCTAACCCCAACCCGAGGGGCCACGCAACAAAGCGTGGATGGTGAGTCCCTAACCCCAACTCCAGGGGCCACACAACAAAGCGTGGATTGTGAGTCCCTAACCCCAACTCGAGGGGCCATGCAACAAAGCGTGGATGGTGAGTCCCTAACCCCAACTCGAGGGGCCACGCAACAAAGCTTGGATTGTGAGTCCCTAACCCCAACTCGAGGGGCCACGCAACAAAGCGTGGATGGTGAGTCCCTAACCCCACCTCGAGGGGCCACGCAACAAAGCGTGGATTGTGGGTCCCTAACCCCAACTCAAGGGGCCACGCAACAAAGCGTGGATGGTGAGTCCCTAACCCCAACTCGAGGGGCCACGCAACAAAGCGTGGATTGTGAGTCCCTAACCCCAACCCGAGGGGCCACGCAACAAAGCGTGGATTGTGAGTCCCTAACCCCAACTCCAGGGGCCACGTAACAAAGCGTGGATTGTGAGTCCCTAACCCCAACTCGAGGGGCCACGCAACAAAGCGTGGATGGTGAGTCCCTAACCCCAACTCGAGGGGCCACGCAACAAAGCGTGGATGGTGAGTCCCTAACCCCAACTCGAGGGGCCACGCAACAAAGCGTGGATGGTGAGTCCCTAACCCCAACTCGAGGGGCCACGCAACAAAGCGTGGATGGTGAGTCCCTAACCCCAACTCGAGGGGCCACGCAACAAAGAGTGGATTGTGAGTCCCTAACCCCAACTCGAGGGGCCACGCAACAAAGCGTGGATGGTGAGTCCCTAACCCGAACTCAAGGGGCCACGCAACAAAGCGTGGATGGTGAGTCCCTAACCCCAACTCGAGGGGCCACGCAACAAAGCGTGGATTGTGAGTCCCTAACCCCAACCCGAGGGGCCACGCAACAAAGCGTGGATGGTGAGTCCCTAACCCCAACTCGAGGGGCCACGCAACAAAGCGTGGATTGTGAGTCCCTAACCCCAACTCGAGGGGCCACGCAACAAAGCGTGGATGGTGAGTCCCTAACCCCAACTCAAGGGGCCACGCAACAAAGCATGGATGGTGGGTCCCTAACCCCAACTCGAGGGGCCACGCAACAAAGAGTGGATTGTGAGTCCCTAACCCCAACTCGAGGGGCCACGCAACAAAGCGTGGATGGTGAGTCCCTAACCCGAACTCAAGGGGCCACGCAACAAAGCGTGGATGGTGAGTCCCTAACCCCAACTCGAGGGGCCACGCAACAGAGCGTGGATTGTGAGTCCCTAACCCCAACCCGAGGGGCCACGCAACAAAGCGTGGATGGTGAGTCCCTAACCCCAACTCCAGGGGCCACACAACAAAGCGTGGATTGTGAGTCCCTAACCCCAACTCGAGGGGCCATGCAACAAAGCGTGGATGGTGAGTCCCTAACCCCAACTCGAGGGGCCACGCAACAAAGCGTGGATGGTGAGTCCCTAACCCCACCTCGAGGGGCCACGCAACAAAGCGTGGATTGTGGGTCCCTAACCCCAACTCAAGGGGCCACGCAACAAAGCGTGGATGGTGAGTCCCTAACCCCAACTCAAGGGGCCACGCAACAAAGCGTGGATGGTGAGTCCCTAACCCCAACTCGAGGGGCCACGCAACAAAGCGTGGATGGTGAGTCCCTAACCCCAACTCGAGGGGCCACGCAACAAAGCGTGGATTGTGAGTCCCTAACCCCAACCCGAGGGGCCACGCAACAAAGCGTGGATTGTGAGTCCCTAACCCCAACTCCAAGGGCCACGTAACAAAGCGTGGATTGTGAGTCCCTAACCCCAACTCGAGGGGCCACGCAACAAAGCGTGGATGGTGAGTTTCTAACCCCAACTCGAGGGGCCACGCAACAAAGCGTGGATGGTGAGTCCCTAACCCCAACTCGAGGGGCCACGCAACAAAGCGTGGATGGTGAGTCCCTAACCCCAACTCGAGGGGCCACGCAACAAAGCGTGGATGGTGAGTCCCTAACCCCAACTCGAGGGGCCACGCAACAAAGCGTGGATGGTGAGTCCCTAACCCCAACTCGAGGGGCCACGCAACAAAGCGTGGATGGTGAGTCCCTAACCCCAACTCAAGGGGCCACGCAACAAAGCGTGGATGGTGAGTCCCTAACCCCAACTCGAGGGGCCACGCAACAAAGCGTGGATTGTGAGTCCCTAACCCGAACTCAAGGGGCCACGCAACAAAGCGTGGATGGTGAGTCCCTAACCCCAACTCGAGGGGCCACGCAACAAAGCGTGGATGGTGAGTCCCTAACCCCAACTCGAGGGGCCACGCAACAAAGCGTGGATTGTGAGTCCCTAACCCCAACCCGAGGGGCCACGCAACAAAGCGTGGATTGTGAGTCCCTAACCCCAACTCCAGGGGCCACGTAACAAAGCGTGGATTGTGAGTCCCTAACCCCAACTCAAGGGGCCACGCAACAAAGCGTGGATGGTGAGTTTCTAACCCCAACTCGAGGGGCCACGCAACAAAGCGTGGATGGTGAGTCCCTAACCCCAACTCGAGGGGCCACGCAACAAAGCGTGGATGGTGAGTCCCTAACCCCAACTCGAGGGGCCACGCAACAAAGCGTGGATGGTGAGTCCCTAACCCCAACTCGAGGGGCCACGCAACAAAGCGTGGATGGTGAGTCCCTAACCCCAACTCGAGGGGCCACGCAACAAAGCGTGGATGGTGAGTCCCTAACCCCAACTCAAGGGGCCACGCAACAAAGCGTGGATGGTGAATCCCTAACCCCAACTCGAGGGGCCACGCAACAAAGAGTGGATTGTGAGTCCCTAACCCCAACTCGAGGGGCCACGCAACAAAGCGTGGATGGTGAGTCCCTAACCCCAACTCAAGGGGCCACGCAACAAAGCGTGGATGGTGAGTCCCTAACCCCAACTCGAGGGGCCACGCAACAAAGCGTGGATTGTGAGTCCCTAACCCCAACCCGAGGGGCCACGCAACAAAGCGTGCATGGTGAGTCCCTAACCCCAACTCCAGGGGCCACACAACAAAGCGTGGATTGTGAGTCCCTAACCCCAACTCGAGGGGCCATGCAACAAAGCGTGGATGGTGAGTCCCTAACCCCAACTCGAGGGGCCACGCAACAAAGCGTGGATGGTGAGTCCCTAACCCCACCTCGAGGGGCCACGCAACAAAGCGTGGATTGTGGGTCCCTAACCCCAACTCAAGGGGCCACGCAACAAAGCGTGGATGGTGAGTCCCTAACCCCAACTCGAGGGGCCACGCAACAAAGCGTGGATGGTGAGTCCCTAACCCCAACTCAAGGGGCCACGCAACAAAGCGTGGATGGTGAGTCCCTAACCCCAACTCGAGGGGCCACGCAACAAAGCGTGGATGGTGAGTCCCTAACCCGAACTCAAGGGGCCACGCAACAAAGCGTGGATTGTGAGTCTCTAACCCCAACTCGAGGGGCCACGCAACAAAGCGTGGATGGTGAGTCCCTAACCCCAACTCGAGGGGCCACGCAACAAAGCGTGGATTGTGAGTCCCTAACTCCAACCCGAGGGGCCACGCAACAAAGCGTGGATTGTGAGTCCCTAACCCCAACTCCAGGGGCCACGTAACAAAGCGTGGATTGTGAGTCCCTGACCCCAACTCGAGGGGCCACGCAACAAAGCGTGGATGGTGAGTTTCTAACCCCAACTCGAGGGGCCACGCAACAAAGCGTGGATGGTGAGTCCCTAACCCAAACTCGAGGGGCCACGCAACAAAGCGTGGATGGTGAGTCCCTAACCCCAACTCGAGGGGCCACGCAACAAAGCGTGGATGGTGAGTCCCTAACCCCACCTCGAGGGGCCACGCAACAAAGCGTGGATGGTGGGTCCCTAACCCCAACTCGAGGGGCCACGCAACAAAGCGTGGATGGTGAGTCCCTAACCCCAACTCGAGGGGCCACGCAACAAAGCGTGGATGGTGAGTCCCTAACCCGAACTCAAGGGGCCACGCAACAAAGCGTGGATGGTGAGTCCCTAACCCCAACTCGAGGGGCCACGCAACAAAGCGTGGATGGTGAGTCCCTAACCCCAACTCGAGGGGCCACGCAACAAAGCGTGGATTGTGAGTCCCTAACACCAACTCGAGGGGCCACGCAACAAAGCATGGATGGTGGGTCCCTAATCCCAACTCGAGGGGCCACGCAACAAAGCGTGGATTGTGAGTCCCTAACCCCAACTCCAGGGGCCACGTAACAAAGCGTGGATTGTGAGTCCCTAACCCCAACTCGAGGGGCCACGCAACAAAGCGTGGATGGTGAGTTTCTAACCCCAACTCAAGGGGCCACGCAACAAAGCGTGGATGGTGAGTCCCTAACCCCAACTCGAGGGGCCACGCAACAAAGCGTGGATGGTGAGTCCCTAACCCCAACTCGAGGGGCCACGCAACAAAGCGTGGATGGTGAGTCCCTAACCCCAACTCGAGGGGCCACGCAACAAAGCGTGGATGGTGAGTCCCTAACCCCAACTCGAGGGGCCACGCAACAAAGCGTGGATGGTGAGTCCCTAACCCCAACTCAAGGGGCCACGCAACAAAGCGTGGATGGTGAGTCCCTAACCCCAACTCGAGGGGCCACGCAACAAAGAGTGGATTGTGAGTCCCTAACCCCAACTCGAGGGGCCACGCTACAAAGCGTGGATGGTGAGTCCCTAACCCCAACTCAAGGGGCCACGCAACAAAGCGTGGATGGTGAGTCCCTAACCCCAACTCGAGGGGCCACACTACAAAGCGTGGATTGTGAGTCCCTAACCCCAACCCGAGGGGCCACGCAACAAAGCGTGGATGGTGAGTCCCTAACCCCAACTCCAGGGGCCACACAACAAAGCGTGGATTGTGAGTCCCTAACCCCAACTCGAGGGGCCATGCAACAAAGCGTGGATGGTGAGTCCCTAACCCCAACTCGAGGGGCCACGCAACAAAGCGTGGATGGTGAGTCCCTAACCCCACCTCGAGGGGCCACGCAACAAAGCGTGGATTGTGGGTCCCTAACCCCAACTCAAGGGGCCACGCAACAAAGCGTGGATGGTGAGTCCCTAACCCCAACTCGAGGGGCCACGCAACAAAGCATGGATGGTGGGTCCCTAATCCCAACTCGAGGGGCCACGCAACAAAGCGTGGATGGTGGGTCCCTAACCCCAACTCGAGGGGCCACGCAACAAAGCGTGGATGGTGAGTCCCTAACCCCAACTCGAGGGGCCACGCAACAAAGCGTGGATGGTGAGTCCCTAACCCCAACTCGAGGGGCCACGCAACAAAGCGTGGATGGTGAATCCCTAACCCCAACTCCAGGGGCCACGCAACAAAGCGTGGATGGTGAGTCCCTAACCCCAACTCGAGGGGCCACGCAACAAAGCGTGGATTGTGGGTCCCTAACCCCAAGTCGAGGGGCCACGCAACAAAGCGTGGATGATGAGTCCCTAACCCCAACTCAAGGGGCCACGCAACAAAGCATGGATGGTGGGTCCCTAACCCAAACTCGAGGGGCCACGCAACAAAGCGTGGATGGCGAGTCCCTAACCCCAACTGGAGGGGCCACGCAACAAAGCGTGGATTGTGAGTCCCTAACACCAACTCGAGGGGCCACGCAACAAAGCGTGGATTGTGAGTCCCCAACCCCAACTCGAGGGGCCACGCAACAAAGCGTGGATGGTGAGTCCCTAACCCCAACTCAAGGGGCCACGCAACAAAGCGTGGATGGTGAGTCCCTAACCCCAACTCAAGGGGCCACGCAACAAAGCGTGGATGGTGAGTCCCTAACCCCACCTCGAGGGGCCACGCAACAAAGCGTGGATTGTGGGTCCCTAACCCCAACTCGAGGGGCCACCCAACAAAGCGTGGATGGTGAGTCCCTAACCCCAACTCGAGGGGCCACGCAACAAAGCATGGATGGTGGGTCCCTCATCCCAACTCGAGGGGCCACGCAACAAAGCGTGGATTGTGAGTTCCTAACCCCAACTCGAGGGGCCACGCAACAAAGCATGGATGGTGGGTCCCTAACCCCAACTCGAGGGGCCACGCAACAAAGCGTGGATTGTGAGTCCCTAACCCCAACTCGAGGGGCCACGCAACAAAGCGTGGATGGTGGGTCCCTAACCCCAATTCGAGGGGCCACGCAACAAAGCGTGGATGGTGAGTCCCTAACCCCAACTCGAGGGGCCACGCAACAAAGCGTGGATGGTGAGTCCCTAACCCCAACTCAAGGGGCCACGCAACAAAGCGTGGATGGTGAGTCCCTAACCCCAACTCAAGGGGCCACGCAACAAAGCGTGGATGGTGAGTCCCTAACCCCAACTCAAGGGGCCACGCAACAAAGCGTGGATTGTGGGTCCCTAACCCCAAGTCGAGGGGCCACGCAACAAAGCGTGGATGATGAGTCCCTAACCCCGACTCAAGGGGCCACGCAACAAAGCATGGATGGTGGGTCCCTAACCCCAACTCGAGGGGCCACGCAACAAAGCGTGGACGGTGAGTCCCTAACCCCAACTCAAGGGGCCACGCAACAAAGCGTGGATGGTGAGTCCCTACCCCCAACTCGAGGGGCCACTCAACAAAGCGTGGATTGTGAGTCCCTAACCCCAACTCGAGGGGCCACGCAACAAAGCGTGGATGGTGAGTCCCTAACCCCAACTCAAGGGGCCACGCAACAAAGCATGGATGGTGAGTCCCTAACCCCAACTCGAGGGGCCACGCAACAAAGCGTGGATGGTGAGTCCCTAACCCCAACCCGAGGGGCCACGCAACAAAGCGTGGATGGTGAGTCCCTAACCCCAACTCCAGGGGCCACACAACAAAGCGTGGATTGTGAGTCCCTAACCCCAACTCAAGGGGCCATGCAACAAAGCGTGGATGGTGAGTCCCTAACTCCAACTCGAGGGGCCACGCAACAAAGCGTGGATTGTGAGTCCCTAACCCCACCTCAAGGGGCCACGCAACAAAGCGTGGATTGTGGGTCCCTAACCCCAACTCAAGGGCCCACGCAACAAAGCGTGGATGGTGAGTCCCTAACCCCAACTCGAGGGGCCACGCAACAAAGCATGGATGGTGGGTCCCTAATCCCAACTCGAGGGGCCACGCAACAAAGCGTGGATGGTGGGTCCCTAACCCCAACTCGAGGGGCCACGCAACAAAGCGTGGATGGTGAGTCCCTAACCCCAACTCCAGGGGCCACGCAACAAAGCGTGGATGGTGAGTCCCTAACCCCAACTCGAGGGGCCACGCAACAAAGCGTGGATGGTGAATCCCTAACCCCAACTCCAGGGGCCACGCAACAAAGCGTGGATGGTGAGTCCCTAACCCCAACTCGAGGGGCCACGCAACAAAGCGTGGATTGTGGGTCCCTAACCCCAAGTCGAGGGGCCACGCAACAAAGCGTGGATGATGAGTCCCTAACCCCAACTCAAGGGGCCACACAACAAAGCATGGATGGTGGGTCCCTAACCCCAACTCGAGGGGCCACGCAACAAAGCGTGGATGGTGAGTCCCTAACCCCAACTGGAGGGGCCACGCAACAAAGCGTGGATTGTGAGTCCCTAACCCCAACTCGAGGGGCCACGCAACAAAGCGTGGATTGTGAGTCCCCAACCCCAACTCGAGGGGCCACGCAACAAAGCGTGGATGGTGAGTCCCTAACCCCAACTCAAGGGGCCACGCAACAAAGCGTGGATGGTGAGTCCCTAACCCCAACTCGAGGGGCCATGCAACAAAGCGTGGATTGTGAGTCCCTAACCCCAACTCGAGGGGCCACGCAACAAAGCGTGGATTGTGAGTCCCTAACCCCAACTCGAGGGGCCACGCAACAAAGCGTGGATGGTGAGTCCCTAACCCCACCTCGAGGGGCCACGCAACAAAGCGTGGATTGTGGGTCCCTAACCCCAACTCAAGGGGCCACGCAACAAAGCGTGGATGGTGAGTCCCTAACCCCGACTCGAGGGGCCACGCAACAAAGCGTGGATGGTGAATCCCTAACCCCAACTCCAGGGGCCACGCAACAAAGCGTGGATGGTGAGTCCCTAACCCCAACTCGAGGGGCCACGCAACAAAGCGTGGATTGTGGGTCCCTAACCCCAACTCGAGGGGCCACGCAACAAAGCGTGGATGATGAGTCCCTAACCCCAACTCAAGGGGCCACGCAACAAAGCATGGATGGTGGGTCCCTAACCCCAACTCGAGGGGCCACGCAACAAAGCGTGGATGGTGAGTCCCTAACCCCAACTGGAGGGGCCACGCAACAAAGCGTGGATTGTGAGTCCCTAACCCCAACTCGAGGGGCCACGCAACAAAGCGTGGATTGTGAGTCCCTAACCCCAACTCGAGGGGCCACGCAACAAAGCGTGGATGGTGAGTCCCTAACCCCAACTCAAGGGGCCACGCAACAAAGCGTGGATGGTGAGTCCCTAACCCCAACTCGAGGGGCCATGCAACAAAGCGTGGATTGTGAGTCCCTAACCCCAACTCGAGGGGCCACGCAACAAAGCGTGGATTGTGAGTCCCTAACCCCAACTCGAGGGGCCACGCAACAAAGCGTGGATGGTGAGTCCCTAACCCCACCTCGAGGGGCCACGCAACAAAGCGTGGATTGTGGGTCCCTAACCCCAACTCAAGGGGCCACGCAACAAAGCGTGGATGGTGAGTCCCTAACCCCAACTCGAGGGGCCACGCAACAAAGCATGGATGGTGGGTCCCTAATCCCAACTCGAGGGGCCACGCAACAAAGCGTGGATTGTGAGTCCCTAACCCCAACTCGAGGGGCCACGCAACAAAGCATGGATGGTGGGTCCCTAACCCCAACTCGAGGGGCCACGCAACAAAGCGTGGATTGTGAGTCCCTAACCCCAACTCGAGGGGCCACGCAACAAAGCGTGGATGGTGGGTCCCTAACCCCAATTCGAGGGGCCACGCAACAAAGCGTGGATGGTGAGTCCCCAACCCCATTTCGAGGGGCCACGCAACAAAGCGTGGATGGTGAGTCCCTAACCCCAACTCAAGGGGCCACGCAACAAAGCGTGGATGGTGAATCCCTAACCCCAACTCGAGGGGCCACGCAACAAAGCGTGGATGGTGAGTCCCTAACCCCAACTCAAGGGGCCACGCAACAAAGCGTGGATTGTGGGTCCCTAACCCCAAGTCGAGGGGCCACGCAACAAAGCGTGGATGATGAGTCCCTAACCCCAACTCAAGGGGCCACGCAACAAAGCATGGATGGTGGGTCCCTAACCCCAACTCGAGGGGCCACGCAACAAAGCGTGGACGGTGAGTCCCTAACCCCAACTCAAGGGGCCACGCAACAAAGCGTGGATTGTGAGTCCCTAACCCCAACTCGAGGGGCCACGCAACAAAGCGTGGATTGTGAGTCCCTAACCCCAACTCGAGGGGCCACGCAACAAAGCGTGGATGGTGAGTCCCTAACCCCAACTCAAGGGGCCACGCAACAAAGCGTGGATGGTGAGTCCCTAACCCCAACTCTAGGGGCCACGCAACAAAGCGTGGATGGTGAGTTTCTAACCCCAACTCGAGGGGCCACGTAACAAAGCGTGGATGGTCAGTCCCTAACTCCAACTCGAGGGGCCATTCAACAAAGCGTGGATTGTGAGTCCCTAACCCCAACTCGAGGGGCCACGCAACAAAGCGTGGATTGTGAGTCCCTAACCCCAACTCGAGGGGCCACGCAACAAAGCGTGGATGGTGAGGTCCGAATCCCAACTGGGGGGGGCCATGCAACAAAGCGTGGATGGTGAGTCCCTAACCCCAACTTGAGGGGCCACGCAACAAAGCGTGGATTGTGAGTCCCCAACCCCAACTCGAGGGGCCACGCAACAAAGCGTGGATGGTGAGTTTCCAACCCCAACTCGAGGGGCCACGCAACAAAGCCTGGATGGTGAGTCCCTAACCCCAACTCAAGGGGCCACGCAACAAAGCGTGGATGGTGAGTCCCTAACCCCAACTCGAGGGGCCACGCAACAAAGCGTGGATGGTGAGTCCCTAACCCCAACTCGAGGGGCCACGCAACAAAGCGTGGATTGTGAGTCCCTAACCCCAACTCGAGGGGCCACGCAACAAAGCGTGGATTGTGAGTCCCTAACCCCAACTCGAGGGGCAACGCAACAAAGCGTGGATTGTGAGTCCCTAACCCCAACTAGAGGGGCCACGCAACAAAGCTTGGATGGTGAGTCCCTAACCCCAACTCGAGGGGCCACGCAACAAAGCGTGGATTGTGAATCCCTATCCCCAACTCCAGTGCCATGCAACAAAGCGTGGATGGTGAGTCCCTAACCCCAACTCGAGGGGCCGCGCAACAAAGCGTGGATGGTGAGTTTCTAACCCCAACTCAAGGGGCCACGCAACAAAGCGTTGATGGTGAGTCCCTAACCCCAACTCGAGGGGCCACGCAACAAAGCGTGGATGGTGAGTTTCTAACCCCAACTCAAGGGGCCACGCAACAAAGCATGGATGGTGAGTCCCTAACCCCAACTCGAGGGGCCATGCAACAAAGCGTGGATTGTGAGTCCCTAACCCCAACTCGAGGGGCCATGCAACAAAGCGTGGATGGTGAGTCCCTAACCCCAACTCGAGGGGCCACGCAACAAAGCGTGGATTGTGGGTCCCTAACCCCAAGTCGAGGGGCCACGCAACAAAGCGTGGATGGTGAGTCCCTAACCCCAACTCGAGGGGCCACGCAACAAAGCGTGGATGCTGAGTCCCTAACTCCAACTCGAGGGGCCATGCAACAAAGCGTGGATTGTGAGTCCCTAACCCCAACTCAAGGGGCCATGCAACAAAGCGTGGATGGTGAGTCCCTAACCCCAACTCAAGGGGCCATGCAACAAAGCGTGGATGGTGAGTCCCTAACCCCAACTCGAGGGGCCACGCAACAAAGCATGGATTGTGAGTCCCTAATCCCAACTCGAGGGGCCACGCAACAAAGCGTGGATGGTGAGTTCCGAACCCCAACTCGAGGGGCCATGCAACAAAGCGTGGATTGTGAGTCCCTAACCCCACCTCGAGGGGCCACGCAACAAAGCGTGGATGGTGAGTCCCTAACCCCAACTCAAGGGGCCACGCAACAAAGCGTGGATGGTGAGTCCCTAACCCCAACTCGAGGGGCCACGCAACAAAGCGTGGATGGTGAGTCCCTAACCCCAACTCAAGGGGCCACGCAACAAAGCGTGGATTGTGGGTCCCTAACCCCAAGTCGAGGGGCCACGCAACAAAGCGTGGATGATGAGTCCCTAACCCCAACTCAAGGGGCCACGCAACAAAGCATGGATGGTGGGTCCCTAACCCCAACTCGAGGGGCCACGCAACAAAGCGTGGACGGTGAGTCCCTAACCCCAACTCAAGGGGCCACGCAACAAAGCGTGGATTGTGAGTCCCTAACCCCAACTCGAGGGGCCACGCAACAAAGCGTGGATTGTGAGTCCCTAACCCCAACTCGAGGGGCCACGCAACAAAGCGTGGATGATGAGTCCCTAACCCCAACTCAAGGGGCCACGCAACAAAGCATGGATGGTGGGTCCCTAACCCCAACTCGAGGGGCCACGCAACAAAGCGTGGACGGTGAGTCCCTAACCCCAACTCAAGGGGCCACGCAACAAAGCGTGGATTGTGAGTCCCTAACCCCAACTCGAGGGGCCACGCAACAAAGCGTGGATTGTGAGTCCCTAACCCCAACTCGAGGGGCCACGCAACAAAGCATGGATGGTGAGTCCCTAACCCCAACTCAAGGGGCCACGCAACAAAGCGTGGATGGTGAGTCCCTAACGCCAACTCTAGGGGCCACGCAACAAAGCGTGGATGGTGAGTTTCTAACCCCAACTCGAGGGGCCACGTAACAAAGCGTGGATGGTGAGTCCCTAACTCCAACTCGAGGGGCCATTCAACAAAGCGTGGATTGTGAGTCCCTAACCCCAACTCGAGGGGCCACGCAACAAAGCGTGGATTGTGAGTCCCTAACCCCAACTCGAGGGGCCACGCAACAAAGCGTGGATGGTGAGGTCCGAATCCCAACTGGGGGGGGCCATGCAACAAAGCGTGGATTGTGAGTCCCTAACCCCAACTCAAGGGGCCACGCAACAAAGCGTGGATTGTGAGTCCCCAACCCCAACTCGAGGGGCCACGCAACAAAGCGTGGATGGTGAGTTTCCAACCCCAACTCGAGGGGCCACGCAACAAAGCCAGGATGGTGAGTCCCTAACCCCAACTCGAGGGGCCACGCAACAAAGCGTGGATGGTGAGTCCCTAACCCCAACTCGAGGGGCCACGCAACAAAGCGTGGATGGTGAGTCCCTAACCCCAACTCGAGGCACCACGCAACAAAGCGTGGATTGTGAGTCCCTAACCCCAACTCAAGGGGCCACGCAACAAAGCGTGGATTGTGAGTCCCTAACCCCAACTCGAGGGGCCACGCAACAAAGCGTGGATGGTGAGTCCCTAACCCCAACTAGAGGGGCCACGCAACAAAGCTTGGATGGTGAGTCCCTAACCCCAACTCGAGGGGCCACGCAACAAAGCGTGGATTGTGAATCCCTATCCCCAACTCCAGTGCCATGCAACAAAGCGTGGATGGTGAGTCCCTAACCCCAACTCGAGGGGCCACGCAACAAAGCGTGGATGGTGAGTCCCTAACCCCAACTCAAGGGGCCACGCAACAAAGCGTTGATGGTGAGTCCCTAACCCCAACTCGAGGGGCCACGCAACAAAGCGTGGATGGTGAGTTTCTAACCCCAACTCAAGGGGCCACGCAACAAAGCATGGATGCTGAGTCCCTAACCCCAACTCGAGGGGCCATGCAACAAAGCGTGGATTGTGAGTCCCTAACCCCAACTCGAGGGGCCATGCAACAAAGCGTGGATGGTGAGTCCCTAACCCCAACTCGAGGGGCCACGCAACAAAGCGTGGATGGTGAGTCCCTAACCCCAACTCGAGGGGCCACGCAACAAAGCGTGGATGCTGAGTCCCTAACTCCAACTCGAGGGGCCATGCAACAAAGCGTGGATTGTGAGTCCCTAACCCCAACTCGAGGGGCCACGCAACAAAGCGTGGATGGTGAGTCCCTAACCCCAACTCAAGGGGCCATGCAACAAAGCTTGGATGGTGAGTCCCTAACCCCAACTGAAGGGGCCATGCAACAAAGCGTGGATGGTGAGTCCCTAACCCCAACTCGAGGGGCCACGCGACAAAGCGTGGATTGTGAGTCCCTAACCCCAACTCGAGGGGCCACACAACAAAGCATGGATTGTGAGTCCCTAACTCCAACTCGAGGGGCCATGCAACAAAGCGTGGATGGTGAGTCCCTAACCCCAACTCAAGGGGCCACGCAACAAAGCGTGGATGGTGAGCCCCTAACCCCAACTCGAGGGGCTACGCAACAAAGCGTGGATTGTGAGTCCCTAACCCCAAGTCGAGGGGCCATGCAACAAAGCGTGGATGGTGAGTCCCTAACCCCAACTCGAGGGGCCATGCAACAAAGCGTGGATTGTGAGTCCCTAACCCCAACTCAAGGGGCCACGCAACAAAGCGTGGATGGTGAGCCCCTAACCCCAACTCGAGGGGCCACGCAACAAAGCGTGGATGGTGAGTTCCGAACCCCAACTCGAGGGGCCATGCAACAAAGCGTGGATTGTGAGTCCCTAACCCCAACCCGAGGGGCCACACTACAAAGCGTGGATGGTGACTCCCTAACCCCAACTCGAGGGGCCACGCAACAAAGCGTGGATTGTGAGTCCCTACCCCCAACTCTAGGGGCCACTCAACAAAGCTTGGATGGTGAGTCCCTAACCCCAACTCGAGGGGCCACGCAACAAAGCTTGGATGGTGAGTCCCTATCCCCAACTCGAGGGGCCATGCAACAAAGCGTGGATGGTGAGTCCCTAACCCCAACTCGAGGGGCCACGCAACAAAGCGTGGATTGTGAGTCCCTAACCCCAACTCAAGGGGCCACGCAACAAAGCGTGGATGGTGAGTTTCTAACCCCAACTCGAGGGGCCACACTACAAAGCGTGGATGGTGAGTCCCTAACCCCAACTCAGGGGGCCACGCAACAAAGCGTGGATGGTGAGTCCCTAACCCCAACTCGAGGGGCCATGCAATAAAGCGTGGATTGTGAGTCCCTAACCCCAACTCGAGGGGCCACGCAACAAAGCGTGGATGGTGAGTCCCTAACCCCACCTCGAGGGGCCACGCAACAAAGCGTGGATGGTGAGTTACGAACCCCAACTCGAGGGGCCACGCAACAAAGCGTGGATGGTGAGTCCCTAACCCCAACTCGAGGGGCCACGCAACAAAGCGTGGATGGTGAGTCCCTAACCCCAACTCGAGGGGCCACGCAACAAAGCGTGGATGGTGAGTCCCTAACCCCAACCCGAGGGGCCACGCAACAAAGCGTGGATGGTGAGTTCCTAACCCCAACTCCAAGGGCCACGCAACAAAGCGTGGATGGTGAGTTACGAACCCCAACTCGAGGGGCCACGCAACAAAGCGTGGATGGTGAGTCCCTAACCCCAACTCGAGGGGCCACACAACAAAGCGTGGATGGTGAGTCCCTAACCCCAACCCGAGGGGCCACGCAACAAAGCGTGGATGGTGAGTCCCTAACCCCAACTCAGGGGGCCACGCAACAAAGCGTGGATGGTGAGTCCCTAACCCCAACTCGAGGGGCCACGCAACAAAGCGTGGATGGTGAGTCCCTAACCCCAACTCGAGGGGCCACGCAACAAAGCGTGGATGGTGAGTCCCTAACCCCAACTCGAGGGGCCACGCAACAAAGCGTGGATGGTGAGTCCCTAACCCCAACTCGAGGGGCCACGCAACAAAGCGTGGATGGTGAGTCCCTAACCCCAACTCAAGGGGCCACGCAACAAAGCGTGGATGGTGAGTCCCTAACCCCAACTCGAGGGGCCACGCAACAAAGCGTGGATGGTGAGTCCCTAACTCCAACTCGAGGGGCCACGCAACAAAGCGTGGATGGTGAGTCCCTAACCCCAACTCGAGGGGCCACGCAACAAAGCGTGGATGGTGAGTCCCTAACCCCAACTCGAGGGGCCACGCAACAAAGCGTGGGTTGTGAGTCCCTAACCCCAACTCAAGGGGCCACGCAACAAAGCGTGGATTGTGAGTCCCTAACCCCAACTCGAGGGGCCACGCAACAAAGCGTGGATGGTGAGTCCCTAACCCCAACTCGAGGGGCCACACTACAAAGCGTGGATGGTGAGTCCCTAACCCCAACTCTAGGGGCCACGCAACAAAGCGTGGATGGTGAGTCCCTAACCCCAACTCGAGGGGCCACGCAACAAAGCGTGGATGGTGAGTCCCTAACTCCAACTCGAGGGGCCACGCAACAAAGCGTGGATTGTGAGTCCCTAACCCCAACTCGAGGGGCCACGCAACAAAGCGTGGATTGTGAGTCCCTACCCCCAACTCGAGGGGCCACTCAACAAAGCTTCGATGGTGAGTCCCTAACCCCAACTCGAGGGGCCACGCAACAAAGCGTGGATGGTGAGTCCCTAACCCCAACTCGAGGGGCCACGCAACAAAGCGTGGATGGTGAGTTTCTAACCCCAACTCGAGGGGCCACGCAACAAAGCGTGGATGGTGAGTCCCTAACCCCAACTCAGGGGGCCACGCAACAAAGCGTGGATGGTGAGTCCCTAACTCGGACTCGAGGGGCCACGCAATAAAGCGTGGATTGTGAGTCCCTAACCCCAACTCGAGGGGCCACGCAACAAAGCGTGGATGGTGAGTCCCTAACCCCAACTCGAGGGGCCACGCAACAAAGCGTGGATGGTGAGTCCCTAACCCCAACCCGAGGGGCCACGCAACAAAGCGTGGATTGTGAGTCCCTAACCCCAACTCGAGGGGCCACGCAACAAAGCGTGGATTGTGGGTCCCTAACCCCAACTCGAGGGGCCACGCAACAAAGCGTGGATGGTGAGTCCCTAACCCCAACTCGAGGGGCCACGCAACAAAGCGTGGATGGTGAGTCCCTAACCCCAACTCGAGGGGCCACGCAACAAAGTGTGGATGGTGAGTTCCTAACCCCAACTCGAGGGGCCACGCAACAAAGCGTGGATGGTGAGTCCCTAACCCCAACTCGAGGGGCCACGCAACAAAGCGTGGATGGTGAGTTACGAACCCCAACTCGAGGGGCCACGCAACAAAGCGTGGATGGTGAGTCCCTAACCCCAACTCGAGGGGCCACACAACAAAGCGTGGATGGTGAGTCCCTAACCCCAACCCGAGGGGCCACGCAACAAAGCGTGGATGGTGAGTCCCTAACCCCAACTCAGGGGGCCACGCAACAAAGCGTGGATGGTGAGTCCCTAACCCCAACTCGAGGGGCCACGCAACAAAGCGTGGATGGTGAGTCCCTAACCCCAACTCGAGGGGCCACGCAACAAAGCGTGGATGGTGAGTCCCTAACCCCAACTCGAGGGGCCACGCAACAAAGCGTGGATGGTGAGTCCCTAACCCCAACCCGAGGGGCCACGCAACAAAGCGTGGATGGTGAGTCCCTAACTCCAACTCGAGGGGCCACGCAACAAAGCGTGGATGGTGAGTCCCTAACCCCAACTCGAGGGGCCACGCAACAAAGCGTGGATGGTGAGTCCCTAACCCCAACTCGAGGGGCCACGCAACAAAGCGTGGGTTGTGAGTCCCTAACCCCAACTCAATGGGCCACGCAACAAAGCGTGGATTGTGAGTCCCTAACCCCAACTCGAGGGGCCACGCAACAAAGCGTGGATGGTGAGTCCCTAACCCCAACTCGAGGGGCCACACTACTAAGGGTGGATGGTGAGTCCCTAACCCCAACTCGAGGGGCCACGCAACAAAGCGTGGATGGTGAGTCCCTAACCCCAACTCGAGGGGCCACGCAACAAAGCGTGGATGGTGAGTCCCTAACCCCAACTCAAGGGGCCACGCAACAAAGCGTGGATTGTGAGTCCCTAACCCCAACCCGAGGGCCCACGCAACAAAGTGTGGATTGTGAGTCCCTAACCCCAACTCAAGGGGCCACACTACAAAGCGTGGATGGTGAGTCCCTAACCCCAACTCGAGGGGCCACGCAACAAAGCGTGGATTGTGAGTCCCTATCCCCAACTCAAGGGGCCATGCAACAAAGCGTGGATGGTGAGTCCCTAACCCCAACTCGAGGGGCCACGCAACAAAGCGTGGATGGTGAGTCCCTATCCCCAACTCAAGGGGCCATGCAACAAAGCGTGGATGGTGAGTCCCTAACCCCAACTCGAGGGGCCGCGCAACAAAGCGTGGATTGTGAGTCCCTAACCCCAACTCGAGGGGCCACGCAACAAAGCGTGGATGGTGAGTTTCTAACCCCAACTCGAGGGGCCACACTACAAAGCGTGGATGGTGAGTCCCTAACCCCAACTCAAGGAGCCACGCAACAAAGCGTGGATGGTGAGTTTCTAACCCCAACTCGAGGGGCCACGCAACAAAGCGTGGACGGTGAGTCCCTAACCCCAACTCGAGGGGCCACGCAACAAAGCGTGGATGGTGAGTCCCTAACCCCAACTCGAGGGGCCACGCAACAAAGCGTGGATGGTGAGTCCCTATCCCCAACTCAAGGGGCCATGCAACAAAGCGTGGATGGTGAGTCCCTAACCCCAACTCGAGGGGCCACGCAACAAAGCGTGGATTGTGAGTCCCTAACCCCAACTCGAGGGGCCACGCAACAAAGCGTGGATGGTGAGTTTCTAACCCCAACTCGAGGGGCCACACTACAAAGCGTGGATGGTGAGTCCCTGACCCCAACTCAAGGAGCCACGCAACAAAGCGTGGATGGTGAGTTTCTAACCCCAACTCGAGGGGCCACGCAACAAAGCGTGGATGGTGAGTCCCTATCCCCAACTCAAGGGGCCATGCAACAAAGCTTGGATGGTGAGTCCCTAACCCCAACTCGAGGGGCCACGCAACAAAGCGTGGATGGTGAGTCCCTATCCCCAACTCAAGGGGCCATGCAACAAAGCGTGGATGGTGAGTCCCTAACCCCAACTCGAGGGGCCACGCAACAAAGCGTGGATTGTGAGTCCCTAACCCCAACTCGAGGGGCCACGCAACAAAGCGTGGATGGTGAGTTTCTAACCCCAACTCGAGGGGCCACACTACAAAGCGTGGATGGTGAGTCCCTAACCCCAACTCAAGGAGCCACGCAACAAAGCGTGGATGGTGAGTTTCTAACCCCAACTCGAGGGGCCACGCAACAAAGCGTGGATGGTGAGTCCCTAACCCCAACTCAAGGGGCCACGCAACAAAGCGTGGATGGTGAGTCCCTAACCCCAACACGAGGGGCCATGCAATAAAGCGTGGATTGTGAGTCCCTAACCCCAACTCGAGGGGCCACGCAACAAAGCGTGGATGGTGAGTCCCTAACCCCACCTCGAGGGGCCACGCAACAAAGCGTGGATGGTGAGTTACACACCCCAACTCGAGGGGCCATGCAACAAAGCGTGGATGGTGAGTTTCTAACCCCAACTCGAGGGGCCACGCAACAAAGCGTGGATTCTGAGTCCCTAACCCCAACTCGAGGGGCCACGCAACAAAGCGTGGACGGTGAGTCCCTAACCCCAACTCGAGGGGCCACGCAACAAAGCGTGGATGGTGAGTCCCTAACCCCAACTCGAGGGGCCACGCAACAAAGCGTGGACGGTGAGTCCCTAACCCCAACTCGAGGGGCCACGCAACAAAGCGTGGATGGTGAGTCCCTAACCCCACCTCGAGGGGCCACGCAACAAAGCGTGGATGGTGAGTTACACACCCCAACTCGAGGGGCCATGCAACAAAGCGTGGATGGTGAGTCCCTAACCCGAACTCAAGGGGCCACGCAACAAAGCGTGGATGGTGAGTCCCTAACCCCAACTCGAGGGGCCACGCAACAAAGCGTGGATTGTGAGTCCCTAACCCCAACCCGAGGGGCCACGCAACAAAGCGTGGATTGTGAGTCCCTAACCCCAACTCCAGGGGCCACGTAACAAAGCGTGGATTGTGAGTCCCTAACCCCAACTCGAGGGGCCACGCAACAAAGCGTGGATAGTGAGTTTCTAACCCCAACTCGAGGGGCCACGCAACAAAGCGTGGATGGTGAGTCCCTAACCCCAACTCGAGGGGCCACGCAACAAAGCGTGGATGGTGAGTCCCTAACCCCAACTCGAGGGGCCACGCAACAAAGCGTGGATGGTGAGTCCCTAACCCCAACTCGAGGGGCCACGCAACAAAGCGTGGATGGTGAGTCCCTAACCCCAACTCGAGGGGCCACGCAACAAAGCGTGGATGGTGAGTCCCTAACCCCAACTCAAGGGGCCACGCAACAAAGCGTGGATGGTGAGTCCCTAACCCCAACTCAAGGGGCCACGCAACAAAGCGTGGATTGTGAGTCCCTAACCCCAACTCGAGGGGCCACGCAACAAAGCGTGGATGGTGAGTCCCTAACCCCAACTCAAGGGGCCACGCAACAAAGCGTGGATGGTGAGTCCCTAACCCCAACTCGAGGGGCCACGCAACAAAGCGTGGATTGTGAGTCCCTAACCCCAACCCGAGGGGCCACGCAACAAAGCGTGGATTGCGAGTCCCTAACCCCAACTCCAGGGGCCAAGTAACAAAGCGTGGATTGTGAGTCTCTAACCCCAACTCGAGGGGCCACGCAACAAAGCGTGGATGGTGAGTTTCTAACCCCAACTCGAGGGGCCACGCAACAAAGCGTGGATGGTGAGTCCCTAACCCCAACTCGAGGGGCCACGCAACAAAGCGTGGATGGTGAGTTTCTAACCCCAACTCGAGGGGCCACGCAACAAAGCGTGGATGGTGAGTCCCTAACCCCAACTCGAGGGGCCACGCAACAAAGCGTGGATGGTGAGTCCCTAACCCCAACTCGAGGGGCCACGCAACAAAGCGTGGATGGTGAGTCCCTAACCCCAACTCGAGGGGCCATGCAACAAAGCGTGGATGGTGAGTCCCTAACCCCAACTCGAGGGGCCACGCAACAAAGCGTGGATGGTGAGTCCCTAACCCCACCTCGAGGGGCCACGCAACAAAGCGTGGATTGTGGGTCCCTAACCCCAACTCGAGGGGCCACGCAACAAAGCGTGGATGGTGAGTCCCTAACCCCAACTCGAGGGGCCACGCAACAAAGCATGGATGGTGGGTCCCTAACCCCAACTCGAGGGGCCACGCAACAAAGCGTGGATGGTGGGTCCCTAACCCCAACTCGAGGGGCCACGCAACAAAGCGTGGATGGTGGGTCCCTAACCCCAACTCGAGGGGCCACGCAACAAAGCGTGGATGGTGAGTCCCTAACCCCAACTCAAGGGGCCACGCAACAAAGCGTGGATGGTGAGTCCCTAACCCCAACTCCAGGGGCCACGCAACAAAGCGTGGATGGTGAATCCCTAACCCCAACTCCAGGGGCCACATAACAAAGCGTGGATGGTGAGTCCCTAACCCCAACTCGAGGGGCCACGCAACAAAGCGTGGATTGTGGGTCCCTAACCCCAAGTTGAGGGGCCACGCAACAAAGCGTGGATGGTGAGTCCCTAACCCCAACTCAAGGGGCCACGCAACAAAGCATGGATGGTGGGTCCCTAACCCCAACTCGAGGGGCCACGCAACAAAGCGTGGATGGTGAGTCCCTAACCCCAACTGGAGGGGCCACGCAACAAAGCGTGGATTGTGAGTCCCTAACCCCAACTCGAGGGGCCACGCAACAAAGCGTGGATTGTGAGTCCCCAACCCCAACTCGAGGGGCCACGCAACAAAGCGTGGATGGTGAGTCCCTAACCCCAACTCGAGGGGCCACGCAACAAAGCGTGGATGGTGAGTCCCTAACCCCACCTCGAGGGGCCACGCAACAAAGCGTGGATTGTGGGTCCCTAACCCCAACTCAAGGGGCCACGCAACAAAGCGTGGATGGTGAGTCCCTAACCCCAACTCGAGGGGCCACGCAACAAAGCATGGATGGTGGGTCCCTAATCCCAACTCGAGGGGCCACGCAACAAAGCGTGGATGGTGGGTCCCTAACCCCAACTCGAGGGGCCACGCAACAAAGCGTGGATGGTGAGTCCCTAACCCCAACTCGAGGGGCCACGCAACAAAGCGTGGATGGTGAGTCCCTAACCCCAACTCGAGGGGCCACGCAACAAAGCGTGGATGGTGAATCCCTAACCCCAACTCGAGGGGCCACATAACAAAGCGTGGGTGGTGAGTCCCTAACCCCAACTCGAGGGGCCACGCAACAAAGCGTGGATTGTGGGTCCCTAACCCCAAGTCGAGGGGCCACGCAACAAAGCGTGGATGGTGAGTCCCTAACCCCAACTCAAGGGGCACGCAACAAAGCATGGAAGGTGGGTCCCTAACCCCAACTCGAGGGGCCACGCAACAAAGCGTGGATTGTGAGTCCCTAACCCCAACTGGAGGGGCCACGCAACAAAGCGTGGATTGTGAGTCCCTAACCCCAACTCGAGGGGCCACGCAACAAAGCGTGGATTGTGAGTCCCCAACCCCAACTCGAGGGGCCACGCAACAAAGCGTGGATGGTGAGTCCCTAACCCCAACTCGAGGGGCCACGCAACAAAGCGTGGATGGTGAGTCCCTAACCCCAACTCGAGGGGCCATGCAACAAAGCGTGGATTGTGAGTCCCTAACCCCAACTCGAGGGGCCACGCAACAAAGCGTGGATTGTGAGTCCCTAACCCCAACTCGAGGGGCCACGCAACAAAGCGTGGATGGTGAGTCCCTAACCCCACCTCGAGGGGCCACGCAACAAAGCGTGGATTGTGGGTCCCTAACCCCAACCCGAGGGGCCACGCAACAAAGCCTGGATGGTGAGTCCCTAACCCCAACTCGAGGGGCCACGCAACAAAGCATGGATGGTGGGTCCCTAATCCCAACTCGAGGGGCCATGCAACAAAGCGTGGATTGTGAGTCCCTAACCCCAACTCGAGGGGCCACGCAACAAAGCATGGATGGTGGGTCCCTAACCCCAACTCGAGGGGCCACGCAACAAAGCGTGGATTGTGATTCCCTAACCCCAACTCGAGGGGCCACGCAACAAAGCGTGGATGGTGGGTCCCTAACCCCAATTCGAGGGGCCACGCAACAAAGCGTGGATGGTGAGTCCCTAACCCCAACTCGAGGGGCCACGCAACAAAGCGTGGATGGTGAGTCCCTAACCCCAACTCAAGGGGCCACGCAACAAAGCGTGGATGGTGAATCCCTAACCCCAACTCGAGGGGCCACGCAACAAAGCGTGGATGGTGAGTCCCTAACCCCAACTCAAGGGGCCACGCAACAAAGCGTGGATTGTGGGTCACTAACCCCAAGTCGAGGGGCCACGCAACAAAGCGTGGATGATGAGTCCCTAACCCCAACTCAAGGGGCCACGCAACAAAGCATGGATGGTGGGTCCCTAACCCCAACTCGAGGGGCCACGCAACAAAGCGTGGACGGTGAGTCCCTAACCCCAACTCAAGGGGCCACGCAACAAAGCGTGGATGGTGGGTCCCTAACCCCAACTCGAGGGGCCACGCAACAAAGCGTGGATTGTGAGTCCCTAACCCCAACTCGAGGGGCCATGCAACAAAGCGTGGATTGTGAGTCCCTAACCCCAACTCAAGGGGCCACGCAACAAAGCGTGGATGGTGAGTCCCTAACCCCAACTCGAGGGGCCACGCAACAAAGCGTGGATGGTGAGTTCCTAACCCCAACTCGAGGGGCCACGCAACAAAGCGTGGATGGTGAGTCCCTAACCCCACCTCGAGGGGCCACGCAACAAAGCGTGGATTGTGGGTCCCTAACCCCAACTCGAGGGGTCACGCAACAAAGAGTGGATTGTGAGTCCCTAACCCCAACTCGAGGGGCCACGCAACAAAGCATGGATGGTGGGTCCCTAATCCCAACTCGAGGGGCCACGCAACAAAGCGTGGATTGTGAGTCCCTAACCCCAACTCGAGGGGCCACGCAACAAAGCATGGATGGTGGGTCCCTAACCCCAACTCGAGGGGCCACGCAACAAAGCGTGGATTGTGAGTCCCTAACCCCAACTCGAGGGGCCACGCAACAAAGCGTGGATGGTGAGTCCCTAACCCCAACTCAAGGGGCCACGCAAGAAAGCGTGGATTCTGGGTCCCTAACCCCAAGTCGAGGGGCCACGCAACAAAGCGTGGATGATGAGTCCCTAACCCCAACTCAAGGGGCCACGCAACAAAGCATGGATGGTGGGTCCCTAACCCCAACTCGAGGGGCCACGCAACAAAGCGTGGACGGTGAGTCCCTAACCCCAACTCAAGGGGCCACGCAACAAAGCGTGGATGGTGAGTCCCTAACCCCAACTCGAGGGGCCACGCAACAAAGCGTGGATTGTGAGTCCCTAACCCCAACTCGAGGGGCCACGCAACAAAGCGTGGATGGTGAGTCCCTAACCCCAACTCGAGGGGCCACGCAACAAAGCGTGGATGGTGAGTCCCTAACCCCAACTCGAGGGGCCACGCAACAAAGCGTGGATTGTGAGTCCCTAACCCCAACTCGAGGGGCCACGCAACAAAGCGTGGATTGTGAGTCCCTAACCCCACCTCGAGGGGCCACGCAACAAAGCCTGGATGGTGAGTCCCTAACCCCAACTCAAGGGGCCACGCAAGAAAGCGTGGATTCTGGGTCCCTAACCCCAAGTCGAGGGGCCACGCAACAAAGCGTGGATGATGAGTCCCTAACCCCAACTCAAGGGGCCACGCAACAAAGCATGGATGGTGGGTCCCTAACCCCAACTCGAGGGGCCACGCAACAAAGCGTGGACGGTGAGTCCCTAACCCCAACTCAAGGGGCCACGCAACAAAGCGTGGATGGTGAGTCCCTAACCCCAACTCGAGGGGCCACGCAACAAAGCGTGGATTGTGAGTCCCTAACCCCAACTCGAGGGGCCACGCAACAAAGCGTGGATGGTGAGTCCCTAACCCCAACTCGAGGGGCCACGCAACAAAGCGTGGATGGTGAGTCCCTAACCCCAACTCGAGGGGCCACGCAACAAAGCGTGGATGGTGAGTCCCTAACCCCAACTCGAGGGGCCACGCAACAAAGCGTGGATTGTGAGTCCCTAACCCCAACTCGAGGGGCCACGCAACAAAGCGTGGATGGTGAGTCCCTAACCCCAACTCGAGGGGCCACGCAACAAAGCGTGGATGGTGAGTCCCTAACCCCAACTCGAGGGGCCACGCAACAAAGCGTGGATGGTGAGTCCCTAACCCCACCTCGAGGGGCCACGCAACAAAGCGTGGATGGTGAGTCCCTAACCCCAACTCAAGGGGCCACGCAAGAAAGCGTGGATTCTGGGTCCCTAACCCCAAGTCGAGGGGCCACGCAACAAAGCGTGGATGATGAGTCCCTAACCCCAACTCAAGGGGCCACGCAACAAAGCATGGATGGTGGGTCCCTAACCCCAACTCGAGGGGCCACGCAACAAAGCGTGGACGGTGAGTCCCTAACCCCAACTCAAGGGGCCACGCAACAAAGCGTGGATGGTGAGTCCCTAACCCCAACTCGAGGGGCCACGCAACAAAGCGTGGATTGTGAGTCCCTAACCCCAACTCGAGGGGCCACGCAACAAAGCGTGGATGGTGAGTCCCTAACCCCAACTCGAGGGGCCACGCAACAAAGCGTGGATGGTGAGTCCCTAACCCCAACTCGAGGGGCCACGCAACAAAGCGTGGATGGTGAGTCCCTAACCCCAACTCGAGGGGCCACGCAACAAAGCGTGGATTGTGAGTCCCTAACCCCAACTCGAGGGGCCACGCAACAAAGCGTGGATGGTGAGTCCCTAACCCCAACTCGAGGGGCCACGCAACAAAGCGTGGATGGTGAGTCCCTAACCCCAACTCGAGGGGCCACGCAACAAAGCGTGGATTGTGAGTCCCTAACCCCAACTCGAGGGGCCACGCAACAAAGCGTGGATTGTGAGTCCCTAACCCCAACTCGAGGGGCCACGCAACAAAGCGTGGATGGTGAGTCCCTAACCCCAACTCGAGGGGCCACGCAACAAAGCGTGGATTGTGGGTCCCTAACCCCAACTCGAGGGGCCACGCAACAAAGCGTGGATGGTGGGTCCCTAATCCCAACTCGAGGGGCCACGCAACAAAGCGTGGATTGTGAGTCCCTAACCCCAACTCGAGGGGCCACGCAACAAAGCATGGATGGTGGGTCCCTAACCCCAACTCGAGGGGCCACGCAACAAAGCGTGGATTGTGAGTCCCTAACCCCAACTCGAGGGGCCACGCAACAAAGCGTGGATGGTGGGTCCCTAACCCCAATTCGAGGGGCCACGCAACAAAGCGTGGATTGTGAGTCCCTAACCCCAACTCAAGGGGCCACGCAACAAAGCGTGGATGGTGAGTCCCTAACCCCAACTCGAGGGGCCACGCAACAAAGCGTGGATGGTGAGTCCCTAACCCCAACTGGAGGGGCCACGCAACAAAGCGTGGATTGTGAGTCCCTAACCCCAACTCGAGGGGCCACGCAACAAAGCGTGGATTGTGAGTCCCCAACCCCAACTCGAGGGGCCACGCAACAAAGCGTGGATGGTGAGTCCCTAATCCCAACTCGAGGGGCCACGCAACAAAGCATGGATGGTGGGTCCCTAACCCCAACTCAAGGGGCCACGCAACAAAGCGTGGATGGTGAGTCCCTAACCCCAACTCGAGGGGCCACGCAACAAAGCATGGATGGTGGGTCCCTAATCCCAACTCGAGGGGCCACGCAACAAAGCGTGGATGGTGGGTCCCTAACCCCAACTCGAGGGGCCACGCAACAAAGCGTGGATGGTGAGTCCCTAACCCCAACTCGAGGGGCCACGCAACAAAGCGTGGATGGTGAGTCCCTAACCCCAACTCGAGGGGCCACGCAACAAAGCGTGGATGGTGAATCCCTAACCCCAACTCGAGGGGCCACATAACAAAGCGTGGATGGTGAGTCCCTAACCCCAACTCGAGGGGCCACGCAACAAAGCGTGGATTGTGGGTCCCTAACCCCAAGTCGAGGGGCCACGCAACAAAGCGTGGATGGTGAGTCCCTAACCCCAACTCAAGGGGCACGCAACAAAGCATGGAAGGTGGGTCCCTAACCCCAACTCGAGGGGCCACGCAACAAAGCGTGGATTGTGAGTCCCTAACCCCAACTGGAGGGGCCACGCAACAAAGCGTGGATTGTGAGTCCCTAACCCCAACTCGAGGGGCCACGCAACAAAGCGTGGATTGTGAGTCCCCAACCCCAACTCGAGGGGCCACGCAACAAAGCGTGGATGGTGAGTCCCTAACCCCAACTCGAGGGGCCACGCAACAAAGCGTGGATGGTGAGTCCCTAACCCCAACTCGAGGGGCCATGCAACAAAGCGTGGATTGTGAGTCCCTAACCCCAACTCGAGGGGCCACGCAACAAAGCGTGGATTGTGAGTCCCTAACCCCAACTCGAGGGGCCACGCAACAAAGCGTGGATGGTGAGTCCCTAACCCCACCTCGAGGGGCCACGCAACAAAGCGTGGATTGTGGGTCCCTAACCCCAACCCGAGGGGCCACGCAACAAAGCCTGGATGGTGAGTCCCTAACCCCAACTCGAGGGGCCACGCAACAAAGCATGGATGGTGGGTCCCTAATCCCAACTCGAGGGGCCATGCAACAAAGCGTGGATTGTGAGTCCCTAACCCCAACTCGAGGGGCCACGCAACAAAGCATGGATGGTGGGTCCCTAACCCCAACTCGAGGGGCCACGCAACAAAGCGTGGATTGTGATTCCCTAACCCCAACTCGAGGGGCCACGCAACAAAGCGTGGATGGTGGGTCCCTAACCCCAATTCGAGGGGCCACGCAACAAAGCGTGGATGGTGAGTCCCTAACCCCAACTCGAGGGGCCACGCAACAAAGCGTGGATGGTGAGTCCCTAACCCCAACTCAAGGGGCCACGCAACAAAGCGTGGATGGTGAATCCCTAACCCCAACTCGAGGGGCCACGCAACAAAGCGTGGATGGTGAGTCCCTAACCCCAACTCAAGGGGCCACGCAACATAGCATGGATTGTGGGTCACTAACCCCAAGTCGAGGGGCCACGCAACAAAGCGTGGATGATGAGTCCCTAACCCCAACTCAAGGGGCCACGCAACAAAGCATGGATGGTGGGTCCCTAACCCCAACTCGAGGGGCCACGCAACAAAGCGTGGACGGTGAGTCCCTAACCCCAACTCAAGGGGCCACGCAACAAAGCGTGGATGGTGGGTCCCTAACCCCAACTCGAGGGGCCACGCAACAAAGCGTGGATTGTGAGTCCCTAACCCCAACTCGAGGGGCCATGCAACAAAGCGTGGATTGTGAGTCCCTAACCCCAACTCAAGGGGCCACGCAACAAAGCGTGGATGGTGAGTCCCTAACCCCAACTCGAGGGGCCACGCAACAAAGCGTGGATTGTGAGTCCCTAACCCCAACTCGAGGGGCCACGCAACAAAGCGTGGATGGTGAGTCCCTAACCCCACCTCGAGGGGCCACGCAACAAAGCGTGGATTGTGGGTCCCTAACCCCAACTCGAGGGGTCACGCAACAAAGAGTGGATTGTGAGTCCCTAACCCCAACTCGAGGGGCCACGCAACAAAGCATGGATGGTGGGTCCCTAATCCCAACTCGAGGGGCCACGCAACAAAGCGTGGATTGTGAGTCCCTAACCCCAACTCGAGGGGCCACGCAACAAAGCATGGATGGTGGGTCCCTAACCCCAACTCGAGGGGCCACGCAACAAAGCGTGGATTGTGAGTCCCTAACCCCAACTCGAGGGGCCACGCAACAAAGCGTGGATGGTGAGTCCCTAACCCCAACTCAAGGGGCCACGCAACAAAGCGTGGATTCTGGGTCCCTAACCCCAAGTCGAGGGGCCACGCAACAAAGCGTGGATGATGAGTCCCTAACCCCAACTCAAGGGGCCACGCAACAAAGCATGGATGGTGGGTCCCTAACCCCAACTCGAGGGGCCACGCAACAAAGCGTGGACGGTGAGTCCCTAACCCCAACTCAAGGGGCCACGCAACAAAGCGTGGATGGTGAGTCCCTAACCCCAACTCGAGGGGCCACGCAACAAAGCGTGGATTGTGAGTCCCTAACCCCAACTCGAGGGGCCACGCAACAAAGCGTGGATGGTGAGTCCCTAACCCCAACTCGAGGGGCCACGCAACAAAGCGTGGATGGTGAGTCCCTAACCCCAACTCGAGGGGCCACGCAACAAAGCGTGGATTGTGAGTCCCTAACCCCAACTCGAGGGGCCACGCAACAAAGCGTGGATTGTGAGTCCCTAACCCCACCTCGAGGGGCCACGCAACAAAGCGTGGATTGTGGGTCCCTAACCCCAACTCGAGGGGCCACGCAACAAAGCGTGGATGGTGGGTCCCTAATCCCAACTCGAGGGGCCACGCAACAAAGCGTGGATTGTGAGTCCCTAACCCCAACTCGAGGGGCCACGCAACAAAGCATGGATGGTGGGTCCCTAACCCCAACTCGAGGGGCCACGCAACAAAGCGTGGATTGTGAGTCCCTAACCCCAACTCGAGGGGCCACGCAACAAAGCGTGGATGGTGGGTCCCTAACCCCAATTCGAGGGGCCACGCAACAAAGCGTGGATTGTGAGTCCCTAACCCCAACTCAAGGGGCCACGCAACAAAGCGTGGATGGTGAGTCCCTAACCCCAACTCGAGGGGCCACGCAACAAAGCGTGGATTGTGAGTCCCTAACCCCAACTCGAGGGGCCACGCAACAAAGCGTGGATGGTGAGTCCCTAACCCCACCTCGAGGGGCCACGCAACAAAGCGTGGATTGTGGGTCCCTAACCCCAACTCGAGGGGTCACGCAACAAAGAGTGGATTGTGAGTCCCTAACCCCAACTCGAGGGGCCACGCAACAAAGCATGGATGGTGGGTCCCTAATCCCAACTCGAGGGGCCACGCAACAAAGCGTGGATTGTGAGTCCCTAACCCCAACTCGAGGGGCCACGCAACAAAGCATGGATGGTGGGTCCCTAACCCCAACTCGAGGGGCCACGCAACAAAGCGTGGATTGTGAGTCCCTAACCCCAACTCGAGGGGCCACGCAACAAAGCGTGGATGGTGAGTCCCTAACCCCAACTCAAGGGGCCACGCAACAAAGCGTGGATTCTGGGTCCCTAACCCCAAGTCGAGGGGCCATGCAACAAAGCGTGGATGATGAGTCCCTAACCCCAACTCAAGGGGCCACGCAACAAAGCATGGATGGTGGGTCCCTAACCCCAACTCGAGGGGCCACGCAACAAAGCGTGGACGGTGAGTCCCTAACCCCAACTCAAGGGGCCACGCAACAAAGCGTGGATGGTGAGTCCCTAACCCCAACTCGAGGGGCCACGCAACAAAGCGTGGATTGTGAGTCCCTAACCCCAACTCGAGGGGCCACGCAACAAAGCGTGGATGGTGAGTCCCTAACCCCAACTCGAGGGGCCACGCAACAAAGCGTGGATGGTGAGTCCCTAACCCCAACTCGAGGGGCCACGCAACAAAGCGTGGATTGTGAGTCCCTAACCCCAACTCGAGGGGCCACGCAACAAAGCGTGGATTGTGAGTCCCTAACCCCACCTCGAGGGGCCACGCAACAAAGCGTGGATTGTGGGTCCCTAACCCCAACTCGAGGGGCCACGCAACAAAGCGTGGATGGTGGGTCCCTAATCCCAACTCGAGGGGCCACGCAACAAAGCGTGGATTGTGAGTCCCTAACCCCAACTCGAGGGGCCACGCAACAAAGCATGGATGGTGGGTCCCTAACCCCAACTCGAGGGGCCACGCAACAAAGCGTGGATTGTGAGTCCCTAACCCCAACTCGAGGGGCCACGCAACAAAGCGTGGATGGTGGGTCCCTAACCCCAATTCGAGGGGCCACGCAACAAAGCGTGGATGGTGAGTCCCTAACCCCAACTCGAGGGGCCACGCAACAAAGCGTGGATGGTGAGTCCCTAACCCCAACTCAAGGGGCCACGCAACAAAGCGTGGATGGTGAATCCCTAACCCCAACTCGAGGGGCCACGCAACAAAGCGTGGATGGTGAGTCCCTAACCCCAACTCAAGGGGCCACGCAATAAAGCGTGGACTGTGGGTCCCTAACCCCAAGTCGAGGGGCCACGCAACAAAGCGTGGATGATGAGTCCCTAACCCCAACTCAAGGGGCCACGCAACAAAGCATGGATGGTGGGTCCCTAACCCCAACTCGAGGGGCCACGCAACAAAGCGTGGATTGTGGGTCCCTAACCCCAACTCAAGGGGCCACGCAACAAAGCGTGGATGGTGAGTCCCTAACCCCAACTCGAGGGGCCACGCAACAAAGCCTGGATGGTGAGTCCCTAACCCCAACTCGAGGGGCCACGCAACAAAGCGTGGATGGTGAGTCCCTAACCCCAACTCCAGGGGCCACACAACAAAGCGTGGATTGTGAGTCCCTAACCCCAACTCGAGGGGCCATGCAACAAAGCGTGGATGGTGAGTGCCTAACCCCAACTCGAGGGGCCACGCAACAAAGCGTGGATGGTGAGTCCCTAACCCCACCTCGAGGGGCCACGCAACAAAGCGTGGATTGTGGGTCCCTAACCCCAACTCAAGGGGCCACGCAACAAAGCGTGGATGGTGAGTCCCTAACCCCAACTCGAGGGGCCACGCAACAAAGCATGGATGGTGGGTCCCTAATCCCAACTCGAGGGGCCACGCAACAAAGCGTGGATGGTGGGTCCCTAACCCCAACTCGAGGGGCCACGCAACAAAGCGTGGATGGTGAGTTACGAACCCCAACTCGAGGGGCCACGCAACAAAGCGTGGATGGTGAGTCCCTAACCCCAACTGGAGGGCCCACGCAACAAAGCGTGGATTGTGAGTCCCTAACCCCAACTCCAGGGGCCACGCAACAAAGCGTGGATGGTGAGTCCCTAACCCCAACTCGAGGGGCCACGCAACAAAGCGTGGATTGTGGGTCCCTAACCCCAAGTCGAGGGGCCACGCAACAAAGCGTGGATGGTGAGTCCCTAACCCCAACTCAAGGGGCCACGCAACAAAGCATGGATGGTGGGTCCCTAACCCCAACTCGAGGGGCCACGCAACAAAGCGTGGATGGTGAGTCCCTAACCCCAACTGGAGGGGCCACGCAACAAAGCGTGGATTGTGAGTCCCTAACCCCAACTCGAGGGGCCACGCAACAAAGCGTGGATTGTGAGTCCCCAACCCCAACTCGAGGGGCCACGCAACAAAGCGTGGATGGTGAGTCCCTAACCCCAACTCAAGGGGCCACGCAACAAAGCGTGGATGGTGAGTCCCTAACCCCAACTCGAGGGGCCACGCAACAAAGCGTGGATGGTGAGTTACGAACCCCAACTCGAGGGGCCACGCAACAAAGCGTGGATGGTGAGTCCCTAACCCCAACTCCAGGGCCCACGCAACAAAGCGTGGATGGTGAATCCCTAACCCCAACTCCAGGGGCCACGCAACAAAGCGTGGATGGTGAGTCCCTAACCCCAACTCGAGGGGCCACGCAACAAAGCGTGGATTGTGGGTCCCTAACCCCAAGTCGAGGGGCCACGCAACAAAGCGTGGATGGTGAGTCCCTAACCCCAACTCAAGGGGCCACGCAACAAAGCATGGATGGTGGGTCCCTAACCCCAACTCGAGGGGCCACGCAACAAAGCGTGGATGGTGAGTCCCTAACCCCAACTGGAGGGGCCACGCAACAAAGCGTGGATTGTGAGTCCCTAACCCCAAGTCGAGGGGCCACGCAACAAAGCGTGGATTGTGAGTCCCTAACCCCAACTCGAGGGGCAACGCAACAAAGCGTGGATGGTGAGTCCCTAACCCCACCTCGAGGGGCCACGCAACAAAGCGTGGATTGTGGGTCCCTAACCCCAACTCCAGGGGCCACGTAACAAAGCGTGGATGGTGAGTCCCTAACCCCAACTCGAAGGGCCACGCAACAAAGCATGGATGGTGGGTCCCTAATCCCAACTCGAGGGGCCACGCAACAAAGCGTGGATTGTGAGTCCCTAACCCCAACTCGAGGGGCCACGCAACAAAGCATGGATGGTGGGTCCCTAACCCCAACTCGAGGGGCCACGCAACAAAGCGTGGATTGTGAGTCCCTAACCCCAACTCGAGGGGCAACGCAACAAAGCGTGGATGGTGGGTCCCTAACCCCAATTCGAGGGGCCACGCAACAAAGCGTGGATGGTGAGTCCCTAACCCCAACTCGAGGGGCCACGCAACAAAGCGTGGATGGTGAGTCCCTAACCCCAACTCAAGGGGCCATGCAACAAAGCGTGGATGGTGAATCCCTAACCCCAACTCGAGGGGCCACGCAACAAAGCGTGGATGGTGAGTCCCTAACCCTAACTCAAGGGGCCACGCAACAAAGCGTGGATTGTGGGTCCCTAACCCCAAGTCGAGGGGCCACGCAACAAAGCGTGGATGATGAGTCCCTAACCCCAACTCAAGGGGCCACGCAACAAAGCATGGATGGTGGGTCCCTAACCCCAACTCGAGGGGCCACGCAACAAAGCGTGGACGGAGAGTCCCTAACCCCAACTCAAGGGGCCACGCAACAAAGCGTGGATCGTGAGTCCCTAACCCCAACTCGAGGGGCCACGCAACAAAGCGTGGATTGTGAGTCCCTAACCCCAACTCAAGGGGCCACGCAACAAAGCGTGGATGGTGAGTCCCTAACCCCAACTCAAGGGGCCACGCAACAAAGCGTGGATGGTGAGTCCCTAACCCCAACTCTAGGGGCCACGCAACAAAGCGTGGATGGTGAGTCCCTAACCCCAACTCGAGGGGTCACGTAACAAAGCGTGGATGGTGAGTCCCTAACTCCAACTCGAGGGGCCATTCAACAAAGCGTGGATTGTGAGTCCCTAACCCCAACTCGAGGGGCCACGCAACAAAGCGTGGATTGTGAGTCCCTAACCCCAACTCGAGGGGCCACGCAACAAAGCGTGGATGGTGAGGTCCGAATCCCAACTGGGGGGGGGCATGCAAGAAAGCGTGGATTGTGAGTCCCTAACCCCAACTCGAGGGGCCACGCAACAAAGCGTGGATTGTGAGTCCCCAACCCCAACTCGAGGGGCCACGCAACAAAGCGTGGATGGTGAGTTTCTAACCCCAACTCGAGGGGCCACGCAACAAAGCCTGGATGGTGAGTCCCTAACCCCAACTCGAGGGGCCACGCAACAAAGCGTGGATGGTGAGTCCCTAACCCCAACTCGAGGGGCCACGCAACAAAGCGTGGATGGTGAGTCCCTAACCCCAACTCGAGGGGCCACGCAACAAAGCGTGGATTGTGAGTCCCTAACCCCAACTCCAGGGGCCACGCAACAAAGCGTGGATGGTGAGTCCCTAACCCCAACTCGAGGGGCCACGCAACAAAGCGTGGATGGTGAGTCCCTAACCCCAACTAGAGGGGCCACGCAACAAAGCGTGGATGGTGAGTCCCTAACCCCAACTCGAGGGGCCACGCAACAAAGCGTGGATGGTGAGTCCCTAACCCCAACTCCAGGGGCCATGCAACAAAGCGTGGATGGTGAGTCCCTAACCCCAACTAGAGGGGCCACGCAACAAAGCTTGGATGGTGAGTCCCTAACCCCAACTCAAGGGGCCACGCAACAAAGCGTGGATGGTGAGTCCCTAACCCCAACTCGAGGGGCCACGCAACAAAGCGTGGATTGTGAGTCCCTAACCCCAACTCGAGGGGCCACGCAACAAAGCGTGGATTGTGAGTCCCTAACCCCAACTCAAGGGGCCACGCAACAAAGCGTGGATGGTGAGTCCCTAACCCCAACTCTAGGGGCCACGCAACAAAGCGTGGATGGTGAGTTTCTAACCCCAACTCGAGGGGCCACGTAACAAAGCGTGGATGGTGAGTCCCTAACTCCAACTCGAGGGGCCATTCAACAAAGCGTGGATTGTGAGTCCCTAACCCCAACTCGAGGGGCCACGCAACAAAGCGTGGATTGTGAGACCCTAACCCCAACTCGAGGGGCCACGCAACAAAGCGTGGATTGTGAGTCCCCAACCCCAACTCGAGGGGCCACGCAACAAAGCGTGGATGGTGAGTTTCTAACCCCAACTCGAGGGGCCACGCAACAAAGCCTGGATGGTGAGTCCCTAACCCCAACTCGAGGGGCCACGCAACAAAGCGTGGATGGTGAGTCCCTAACCCCAACTCGAGGGGCCACGCAACAAAGCGTGGATGGTGAGTCCCTAACCCCAACTCGAGGGGCCACGCAACAAAGCGTGGATTGTGAGTCCCTAACCCCAACTCGAGGGGCCACGCAACAAAGCATGGATTGTGAGTCCCTAACCCCAACTCGAGGGGCCACGCAACAAAGCGTGGATGGTGAGTCCCTAACCCCAACTAGAGGGGCCACGCAACAAAGCTTGGATGGTGAGTCCCTAACCCCAACTCAAGGGGCCACGCAACAAAGCGTGGATTGTGAGTCCCTATCCCCAACTCCAGGGGCCATGCAACAAAGCGTGGATGGTGAGTCCCTAACCACAACTCAAGGGGCCACGCAACAAAGCGTTGATGGTGAGTCCCTAACCCCAACTCGAGGGGCCACGCAACAAAGCGTGGATGGTGAGTTTCTAACGCCAACTCGAGGGGCCGAGCAACAAAGCGTGGATGGTGAGTTTCTAACCCCAACTCAAGGGGCCACGCAACAAAGCGTGGATGGTGAGGTCCGAATCCCAACTGGGGGGGGCCATGCAACAAAGCGTGGATTGTGAGTCCCTAACCCCAACTCGAGGGGCCACGCAACAAAGCGTGGATTGTGAGTCCCCAACCCCAACTCAAGGGGCCACGCAACAAAGCGTGGATGGTGAGTTTCTAACCCCAACTCGAGGGGCCACGCAACAAAGCCTGGATGGTGAGTCCCTAACCCCAACTCGAGGGGCCACGCAACAAAGCGTGGATTGTGAGTCCCTAACCCCAACTCGAGGGGCCACGCAACAAAGCGTGGATTGTGAGTCCCCAACCCCAACTCGAGGGGCCACGCAACAAAGCGTGGATGGTGAGTTTCTAACCCCAACTCGAGGGGCCACGCAACAAAGCCTGGATGGTGAGTCCCTAACCCCAACTCGAGGGGCCACGCAACAAAGCGTGGATGGTGAGTCCCTAACCCCAACTCGAGGGGCCACGCAACAAAGCGTGGATGGTGAGTCCCTAACCCCAACTCGAGGGGCCACGCAACAAAGCGTGGATTGTGAGTCCCTAACCCCAACTCGAGGGGCCACGCAACAAAGCGTGGATTGTGAGTCCCTAACCCCAACTCGAGGGGCCACGCAACAAAGCGTGGATGGTGAGTCCCTAACCCCAACTAGAGGGGCCACGCAACAAAGCTTGGATGGTGAGTCCCTAACCCCAACTCGAGGGGCCACGCAACAAAGCGTGGATTGTGAGTCCCTATCCCCAACTCCAGGGGCCATGCAACAAAGCGTGGATGGTGAGTCCCTAACCCCAACTAGAGGGGCCACGCAACCAAAGCTTGGATGGTGAGTCCCTAACCCCAACTCGAGGGGCCACGCAACAAAGCGTGGATGGTGAGTCCCTAACCCCAACTCAAGGGGCCATGCAACAAAGCGTGGATGGTGAGTCCCTAACCCCAACTCGAGGGGCCACGCGACAAAGCGTGGATGGTGAGTCCCTAACCCCAACTCCAGGGGCCATGCAACAAAGCGTGGATGGTGAGTCCCTAACCCCAGCTGGAGGGCCCACGCAACAAAGCGTGGATGGTGAGTCCCTAACCCCAACTCGAGGGGCCACGCAACAAAGCGTGGATGGTGAGTCCCTAACCCCAACTCGAGGGGCCACGCAACAAAGCGTGGATTGTGAGTCCCTAACCCCAACTCGAGGGGCCACGCAACAAAGCATGGATTGTGAGTCCCTAACCCCAACTCGAGGGGCCACGCAACAAAGCGTGGATGGTGAGTCCCTAACCTTAACTAGAGGGGCCACGCAACAAAGCTTGGATGGTGAGTCCCTAACCCCAACTCAAGGGGCCACGCAACAAAGCGTGGATTGTGAGTCCCTATCCCCAACTCCAGGGGCCATGCAACAAAGCGTGGATGGTGAGTCCCTAACCCCAACTCGAGGGGCCACGCAACAAAGCGTGGATGGTGAGTTTCTAACCACAACTCAAGGGGCCACGCAACAAAGCGTTGATGGTGAGTCCCTAACCCCAACTCGAGGGGCCACGCAACAAAGCGTGGATGGTGAGTTTCTAACGCCAACTCGAGGGGCCGAGCAACAAAGCGTGGATGGTGAGTTTCTAACCCCAACTCAAGGGGCCACGCAACAAAGCGTGGATGGTGAGGTCCGAATCCCAACTGGGGGGGGCCATGCAACAAAGCGTGGATTGTGAGTCCCTAACCCCAACTCGAGGGGCCACGCAACAAAGCGTGGATTGTGAGTCCCCAACCCCAACTCGAGGGGCCACGCAACAAAGCGTGGATGGTGAGTTTCTAACCCCAACTCGAGGGGCCACGCAACAAAGCCTGGATGGTGAGTCCCTAACCCCAACTCGAGGGGCCACGCAACAAAGCGTGGATTGTGAGTCCCTAACCCCAACTCGAGGGGCCACGCAACAAAGCGTGGATTGTGAGTCCCCAACCCCAACTCGAGGGGCCACGCAACAAAGCGTGGATGGTGAGTTTCTAACCCCAACTCGAGGGGCCACGCAACAAAGCCTGGATGGTGAGTCCCTAACCCCAACTCGAGGGGCCACGCAACAAAGCATGGATGGTGAGTCCCTAACCCCAACTCGAGGGGCCACGCAACAAAGCGTGGATGGTGAGTCCCTAACCCCAACTCGAGGGGCCACGCAACAAAGCGTGGATTGTGAGTCCCTAACCCCAACTCGAGGGGCCACGCAACAAAGCGTGGATTGTGAGTCCCTAACCCCAACTCGAGGGGCCACGCAACAAAGCGTGGATGGTGAGTCCCTAACCCCAACTAGAGGGGCCACGCAACAAAGCTTGGATGGTGAGTCCCTAACCCCAACTCGAGGGGCCACGCAACAAAGCGTGGATTGTGAGTCCCTATCCCCAACTCCAGGGGCCATGCAACAAAGCGTGGATTGTGAGTCCCTAACCCCAACTAGAGGGGCCACGCAACAAAGCTTGGATGGTGAGTCCCTAACCCCAACTCAAGGGGCCACGCAACAAAGCGTGGATGGTGAGTCCCTAACCCCAACTCGAGGGGCCACGCAACAAAGCGTGGATTGTGAGTCCCTAACCCCAACTCGAGGGGCCACGCAACAAAGCGTGGATTGTGAGTCCCTAACCCCAACTCAAGGGGCCACGCAACAAAGCGTGGATGGTGAGTCCCTAACCCCAACTCTAGGGGCCACGCAACAAAGCGTGGATGGTGAGTTTCTAACCCCAACTCGAGGGGCCACGTAACAAAGCGTGGATGGTGAGTCCCTAACTCCAACTCGAGGGGCCATTCAACAAAGCGTGGATTGTGAGTCCCTAACCCCAACTCGAGGGGCCACGCAACAAAGCGTGGATTGTGAGTCCCTAACCCCAACTCGAGGGGCCACGCAACAAAGCGTGGATTGTGAGTCCCCAACCCCAACTCGAGGGGCCACGCAACAAAGCGTGGATGGTGAGTTTCTAACCCCAACTCGAGGGGCCACGCAACAAAGCGTCGATGGTGAGTCCCTAACCCCAACTCGAGGGGCCACGCAACAAAGCGTGGATGGTGAGTCCCTAACCCCAACTCGAGGGGCCACGCAACAAAGCGTGGATGGTGAGTCCCTAACCCCAACTCGAGGGGCCACGCAACAAAGCGTGGATTGTGAGTCCCTAACCCCAACTCGAGGGGCCACGCAACAAAGCATGGATTGTGAGTCCCTAACCCCAACTCGAGGGGCCACGCAACAAAGCGTGGATGGTGAGTCCCTAACCCCAACTAGAGGGGCCACGCAACAAAGCTTGGATGGTGAGTCCCTAACCCCAACTCAAGGGGCCACGCAACAAAGCGTGGATTGTGAGTCCCTATCCCCAACTCCAGGGGCCATGCAACAAAGCGTGGATGGTGAGTCCCTAACCCCAACTCGAGGGGCCACGCAACAAAGCGTGGATGGTGAGTTTCTAACCCCAACTCAAGGGGCCACGCAACAAAGCGTTGATGGTGAGTCCCTAACCCCAACTCGAGGGGCCACGCAACAAAGCGTGGATGGTGAGTTTCGAACGCCAACTCGAGGGGCCGAGCAACAAAGCGTGGATGGTGAGTTTCTAACCCCAACTCAAGGGGCCACGCAACAAAGCATGGATTGTGAGTCCCTAACTCCAACTCGAGGGGCCATGCAACAAAGCGTGGATGGTGAGTCCCTAACCCCAACTTGAGGGGCCACGCAACAAAGCGTGGATGGTGAGTCCCTAACCCCAACTCAAGGGGCCACACAACAAAGCGTGGATGGTGAGTCCCTAACCCCAACTCTACGGGCCACGCAACAAAGCGTGGATGGTGAGTTTCTAACCGCAACTCGAGGGGCCACGTAACAAAGCGTGGATGGTGAGTCCCTAACTCCGACTCGAGGGGCCACGCAACAAAGCGTGGATTGTGAGTCCCTAACCCCAACTCGAGGGGCCACGCAACAAAGCGTGGATGGTGAGTCCCTAACCCCAACTCGAGGGGCCACGCAACAAAGCGTGGATTGTGAGTCCCTAACCCCAACTCAAGGGGCCACGCAACAAAGCGTGGATTGTGAGTCCCTAACCCCAACTCGAGGGGCCACGCAACAAAGCGTGGATGGTGAGTTCCTAACCCCAACTCGAGGGGCCACGCAACAAAGCGTGGATTGTGGGTCCCTAACCCCAACTCCAGGGGCCACGCAACAAAGCATGGATGGTGAGTCCCTAACCCCAACCCGAGGGGCCACGCAACAAAGCGTGGATGGTGAGTCCCTAACCCCAACTCGAGGGGGCACGCAACAAAGCGTGGATGGTGAGTCCCTAACCCCAACTCGAGGGGCCACGCAACAAAGCGTGGATGGTGAGTCCCTAACCCCAACTCGAGGGGCCACGCAACAAAGCGTGGATGGTGAGTTCCTAACCCCAACTCGAGGGGCCACGCAACAAAGCGTGGATTGTGGGTCCCTAACCCCAACTCCAGGGGCCACGCAACAAAGCATGGATGGTGAGTCCCTAACCCCAACCCGAGGGGCCACGCAACAAAGCGTGGATGGTGAGTCCCTAACCCCAACTCGAGGGGGCACGCAACAAAGCGTGGATGGTGAGTCCCTAACCCCAACTCGAGGGGCCACGCAACAAAGCATGGATTGTGAGTCCCTAACCCCAACTCGAGGGGCCACGCAACAAAGCGTGGATGGTGAGTCCCTAACCCCAACTAGAGGGGCCACGCAACAAAGCTTGGATGGTGAGTCCCTAACCCCAACTCAAGGGGCCACGCAACAAAGCGTGGATTGTGAGTCCCTATCCCCAACTCCAGGGGCCATGCAACAAAGCGTGGATGGTGAGTCCCTAACCCCAACTCGAGGGGCCACGCAACAAAGCGTGGATGGTGAGTTTCTAACCCCAACTCAAGGGGCCACGCAACAAAGCGTTGATGGTGAGTCCCTAACCCCAACTCGAGGGGCCACGCAACAAAGCGTGGATGGTGAGTTTCTAACGCCAACTCGAGGGGCCACGCAACAAAGCGTGGATGGTGAGTTTCTAACCCCAACTCAAGGGGCCACGCAACAAAGCATGGATTGTGAGTCCCTAATCCAACTCGAGGGGCCATGCAACAAAGCGTGGATTGTGAGTCCCTAACCCCAACTCGAGGGGCCATGCAACAAAGCGTGGATGGTGAGCCCCTAACCCCAACTCGAGGGGCCACGCAACAAAGCGTGGATGGTGAGTCCCTAACCCCAACTCGAGGGGCCACGCAACAAAGCGTGGATGGTGAGTCCCTAACCCCAACTCGAGGGGCCACGCAACAAAGCGTGGATGGTGAGTCCCTAACCCCAACTCGAGGGGCCATGCAACAAAGCGTGGATTGTGAGTCCCTAACCCCAACTCGAGGGGCCATGCAACAAAGCGTGGATGGTGAGTCCCTAACCCCAACTCAAGGGGCCATGCAACAAAGCGTGGATGGTGAGTCCCTAACCCCAACTCGAGGGGCCACGCGACAAAGCGTGGATGGTGAGTCCCTAACCCCAACTCGAGGGGCCATGCAACAAAGCGTGGATGGTGAGTCCCTAACCCCAACTCGAGGGGCCACGCAACAAAGCGTGGATGGTGAGTCCCTAACCCCAACTCGAGGGGCCATGCAACAAAGCGTGGAGGGTGAGTCCCTAACCCCAACTCGATGGGCCACGCAACAAAGCGTGGATGGTGAGTCCCTAACCCCAACTCGAGGGGCCACGCAACAAAGCGTGGATGGTGAGTCCCTAACCCCAACTCAAGGGGCCACGCAACAAAGCGTGGATGGTGAGTCCCTAACCCCAACTAGAGGGGCCACGCAACAAAGCTTGGATGGTGATTCCCTAACCCCAACTCAAGGGGCCACGCAACAAAGCGTGGATTGTGAGTCCCTATCCCCAACTCCAGGGGCCATGCAACAAAGCGTGGATGGTGAGTCCCTAACCCCAACTCGAGGGGCCACGCAACAAAGCGTGGATGGTGAGTTTCTAACCCCAACTCAAGGGGCCACGCAACAAAGCGTTGATGGTGAGTCCCTAACCCCAACTCGAGGGGCCACGCAACAAAGCGTGGATGGTGAGTTTCTAACGCCAACTCGAGGGGCCACGCAACAAAGCGTGGATGGTGAGTTTCTAACCCCAACTCAAGGGGCCACGCAACAAAGCATGGATGCTGAGTCCCTAACTCCAACTCGAGGGGCCATGCAACAAAGCGTGGATTGTGAGTCCCTAACCCCAACTCGAGGGGCCATGCAACAAAGCGTGGATGGTGAGCCCCTAACCCCAACTCGAGGGGCCACGCAACAAAGCGTGGATGGTGAGTCCCTAACCCAAACTCGAGGGGCCACGCAACAAAGCGTGGATGGTGAGTCCCTAACCCCAACTCGAGGGGCCACGCAACAAAGCGTGGATGGTGAGTCCCTAACCCCAACTCGAGGGGCCATGCAACAAAGCGTGGATTGTGAGTCCCTAACCCCAACTCGAGGGGCCATGCAACAAAGCGTGGATGGTGAGTCCCTAACCCCAACTCGAGGGGCCATGCAACAAGGCGTGGATGGTGAGTCCCTAACCCCAACTTGAGGGGCCACGCGACAAAGCGTGGATGGTGAGTCCCTAACCCCAATTCGAGGGGCCACGCAACAAAGCGTGGATACTGAGTCCCTAACTCCAACTCGAGGGGCCATGCAACAAAGCGTGGATTGTGAGTCCCTAACCCCAACTCGAGGGGCCATGCAACAAAGCGTGGATGGTGAGTCCCTAACCCCAACTCAAGGGGCCATGCAACAAAGCGTGGATGGTGAGTCCCTAACCCCAACTCGAGGGGCCACGCGACAAAGCGTGGATTGTGAGTCCCTAACCCCAACCCGAGGGGCCACGCAACAAAGCATGGATTGTGAGTCCCTAATCCCAACTCGAGGGGCCACGCAACAAAGCGTGGATTGTGAGTCCCTAACCCCAACTCGAGGGGCCACGCAACAGGGCGTGGATTGTGAGTCCCTAACCCCAACTCGAGGGGCAACGCAACAAAGCGTGGACGGTGAGTCCCTAACCCCAACTCGAGGGGCCATGCAACAAAGCGTGGATGGTGAGTCCCTAACCCCAACTCAAGGGGCCACGCAACAAAGCGTGGATGGTGAGTCCCTAACTCCAACTCGAGGGGCCATGCAACAAAGCGTGGATGGTGAGTCCCTAACCCCAACTCAAGGGGCCACGCAACAAAGCGTGGATGGTGAGCCCCTAACCCCAACTCGAGGGGCCACGCAACAAAGCGTGGATGGTGAGTTCGGAACCCCAACTCGAGAGGCCATGCAACAAAGCGTGGATGGTGAGTCCCTAACCCCAACTCGAGGGGCCACGCAACAAAGCGTGGATGGTGAGTCCCTAACCCCAACTCCAGGGGCCACGCAACAAAGCATGGATTCTGAGTCCCTAACCCCAACTTGAGGGGCCACGCGACAAAGCGTGGATGGTGAGTTCCGAACCCCAACTCGAGGGGCCATGCAACAAAGCGTGGATGGTGAGTCCCTAACCCCAACTCGAGGGGCCACGCAACAAAGCGTGGATGGTGAGTTTCTAACCCCAACTCGAGGGGCCACGCAACAAAGCGTGGATTGTGAGTCCCTAACCCCAACTCGAGGGGCCACGCAACAAAGCGTGGATGGTGAGTCCCTAACCCCAACTCGAGGGGCCACGCAACAAAGCGTGGATGGGGAGTCCCTAACCCCAACTAGAGGGGCCACGCAACAAAGCTTGGATGGTGAGTCCCTAACCCCAACTCGAGGGGCCACGCAACAAAGCGTGGATGGTGAGTCCCTAACCCCAACTCGAGGGGCCATGCAACAAAGCGTGGATTGTGAGTCCCTAACCCCAACTCGAGGGGCCATGCAACAAATCGTGGATGGTGAGTCCCTAACCCCAACTCCAGGGGCCACGCAACAAAGCGTGGATGGTGAGTCCTTAACTCCCCCTTGAGGGGCCATGCAACAAAGCGTGGATGGTGAGTCCCTAACCCCAACTCAAGGGGCCACGCAACAAAGCGTGGATGGTGAGTCCCTAACCCCAACTCAAGGGGCCACGCAACAAAGCGTGGATGGTGAAGCCTTAACCCCAACTCAAGGGGCCACGCAACAGAGCGTGGATGGTGAGTCCCTAACCCCAAGTCGAGGGGCCATGCGACAAAGCGTGGATTGTGAGTCCCTAACCCCAACTCGAGGGGCCATGCAATAAAGCGTGGATGGTGAGTCCCTAACCCCAACTCGTAGGGCCACGCAACAAAGCGTGGATGGTGAGTCCCTAACCCCAACTCGAGGGGCCACGCAACAAAGCGTGGATGGTGAGTTCCGAACCCCAACTCGAGGGGCCATGCAACAAAGCGTGGATGGTGAGTCCCTAACCCCAACTCGAGGGGCCACGCAACAAAGCGTGGATTGTGAGTCCCTAACCCCAACTCTAGGGGCCACGCAACAAAGCGTGGATGGTGAGTCCCTAACCCCAACTCGAGGGGCCACGCAACAAAGCGTGGATGGTGAGTCCCTAACCCCAACTCGAGGGGCCACGCAACAAAGCGTGGATGGTGAGTCCCTAACCCCAACTCGAGGGGCCACGCAACAAAGCGTGGATTGTGAGTCCCTAACCCCAACCCGAGGGGCCATGCAACAAAGCGTGGATGGTGAGTCCCTAACCCCAACTTGAGGGGCCACGCAACAAAGCGTGGATGGTGAGTCCCTAACCCCAACTCAAGGGGCCACGCAACAAAGCGTGGATTGTGAGTCCCTAACCCCAACTCGAGGGGCCACGCAACAAAGCGTGGATTGTGAGTCCCTAACCCCAACTCGAGGGGCCACGCAACAAAGCGTGGATGGTGAGTCCCTAACCCCAACTCTAGGGGCCACGCAACAAAGCGTGGATTGTGAGTCCCTAACCCCAACTCGAGGGGCCACGCAACAAAGCGTGGATGGTGAGTCCCTAACCCCAACTCGAGGAGCCACGCAACAAAGCGTGGATGGTGAGTCCCTAACCCCAACTCGAGGGGCCACGCAACAAAGCGTGGATGGTGAGTCCCTAACCCCAACTCGAGGGGCCACGCAACAAAGCGTGGATGGTGAGTCCCTAACCCCAACTCTAGGGGCCACGCAACAAAGCGTGGATTGTGAGTCCCTAACCCCAACTCGAGGGGCCATGCAACAAAGCGTGGATGGTGAGTCCCTAACCCCAACTCAAGGGGCCACGCAACAAAGCGTGGATGGTGAGCCCCTAACCCCAACTCGAGGGGCCACGCAACAAAGCGTGGATGGTGAGTTCGGAACCCCAACTCGAGGGGCCATGCAACAAAGCGTGGATGGTGAGTCCCTAACCCCAACTCGAGGGGCCACGCAACAAAGCGTGGATGGTGAGTCCCTAACCCCAACTCAAGGGGCCACGCAACAAAGCGTGGATGGTGAGCCCCTAACCCCAACTCGAGGGGCCACGCAACAAAGCGTGGATGGTGAGTTCCGAACCCCAACTCGAGGGGCCATGCAACAAAGCGTGGATTGTGAGTCCCTAACCCCAACTCGAGGGGCCATGCAACAAATCGTGGATGGTGAGTCCCTAACCCCAACTCCAGGGGCCACGCAACAAAGCGTGGATGGTGAGTCCTTAACTCCCCCTTGAGGGGCCATGCAACAAAGCGTGGATGGTGAGTCCCTAACCCCAACTCAAGGGGCCACGCAACAAAGCGTGGATGGTGAGTCCCTAACCCCAACTCAAGGGGCCACGCAACAAAGCGTGGATGGTGAAGCCTTAACCCCAACTCAAGGGGCCACGCAACAGAGCGTGGATGGTGAGTCCCTAACCCCAAGTCGAGGGGCCATGCGACAAAGCGTGGATTGTGAGTCCCTAACCCCAACTCGAGGGGCCATGCAATAAAGCGTGGATGGTGAGTCCCTAACCCCAACTCGTAGGGCCACGCAACAAAGCGTGGATGGTGAGTCCCTAACCCCAACTCGAGGGGCCACGCAACAAAGCGTGGATGGTGAGTTCCGAACCCCAACTCGAGGGGCCATGCAACAAAGCGTGGATGGTGAGTCCCTAACCCCAACTCGAGGGGCCACGCAACAAAGCGTGGATTGTGAGTCCCTAACCCCAACTCTAGGGGCCACGCAACAAAGCGTGGATGGTGAGTCCCTAACCCCAACTCGAGGGGCCACGCAACAAAGCGTGGATGGTGAGTCCCTAACCCCAACTCGAGGGGCCACGCAACAAAGCGTGGATGGTGAGTCCCTAACCCCAACTCGAGGGGCCACGCAACAAAGCGTGGATTGTGAGTCCCTAACCCCAACCCGAGGGGCCATGCAACAAAGCGTGGATGGTGAGTCCCTAACCCCAACTTGAGGGGCCACGCAACAAAGCGTGGATGGTGAGTCCCTAACCCCAACTCAAGGGGCCACGCAACAAAGCGTGGATTGTGAGTCCCTAACCCCAACTCGAGGGGCCACGCAACAAAGCGTGGATTGTGAGTCCCTAACCCCAACTCGAGGGGCCACGCAACAAAGCGTGGATGGTGAGTCCCTAACCCCAACTCTAGGGGCCACGCAACAAAGCGTGGATTGTGAGTCCCTAACCCCAACTCGAGGGGCCACGCAACAAAGCGTGGATGGTGAGTCCCTAACCCCAACTCGAGGAGCCACGCAACAAAGCGTGGATGGTGAGTCCCTAACCCCAACTCGAGGGGCCACGCAACAAAGCGTGGATGGTGAGTCCCTAACCCCAACTCGAGGGGCCACGCAACAAAGCGTGGATGGTGAGTCCCTAACCCCAACTCTAGGGGCCACGCAACAAAGCGTGGATTGTGAGTCCCTAACCCCAACTCGAGGGGCCATGCAACAAAGCGTGGATGGTGAGTCCCTAACCCCAACTCAAGGGGCCACGCAACAAAGCGTGGATGGTGAGCCCCTAACCCCAACTCGAGGGGCCACGCAACAAAGCGTGGATGGTGAGTTCGGAACCCCAACTCGAGGGGCCATGCAACAAAGCGTGGATGGTGAGTCCCTAACCCCAACTCGAGGGGCCACGCAACAAAGCGTGGATGGTGAGTCCCTAACCCCAACTCAAGGGGCCACGCAACAAAGCGTGGATGGTGAGCCCCTAACCCCAACTCGAGGGGCCACGCAACAAAGCGTGGATGGTGAGTTCCGAACCCCAACTCGAGGGGCCATGCAACAAAGCGTGGATTGTGAGTCCCTAACCCCAACTCGAGGGGCCACGCAACAAAGCATGGATTCTGAGTCCCTAACCCCAACTTGAGGGGCCACGCAACAAAGCGTGGATGGTGAGTTCCGAACCCCAACTCGAGGGGCCATGCAACAAAGCGTGGATGGTGAGTCCCCAACCCCAACTCGAAGGGCCACGCAACAAAGCGTGGATGGTGAGTTTCTAACCCCAACTCGAGGGGCCACGCAACAAAGCGTGGATTGTGAGTCCCTAACCCCAACTCGAGGGGCCACGCAACAAAGCGTGGATGGTGAGTCCCTAACCCCAACTCGAGGGGCCACGCAACAAAGCGTGGATGGGGAGTCCCTAACCCCAACTAGGGGGGCCACGCAACAAAGCTTGGATGGTGAGTCCCTAACCCCAACTCGAGGGGCCACGCAACAAAGCGTGGATGGTGAGTCCCTAACCCCAACTCGAGGGGCCACGCAACAAAGCTTGGATGGTGAGTCCCTAACCCCAACTCGAGGGGCCACGCAACAAAGCGTGGATGGTGAGTCCCTAACCCCAACTCGAGGGGGCATGCAACAAATCGTGGATGGTGAGTCCCTAACCCCAACTCCAGGGGCCACGCAACAAAGCGTGGATGGTGAGTCCCTAACTCCCCCTTGAGGGGCCATGCAACAAGGCGTGGATGGTGAGTCCCTAACCCCAACTCAAGGGGCCACGCAACAAAGCGTGGATGGTGAGTCCCTAACCCCAACTCAAGGGGCCACGCAACAAAGCGTGGATGGTGAAGCCTTAACCCCAACTCAAGGGGCCACGCAACAGAGCGTGGATGGTGAGTCCCTAACCCCAAGTCGAGGGGCCATGCGACAAAGCGTGGATTGTGGGTCCCTAACCCCAACTCGAGGGGCCATGCAATAAAGCGTGGATGGTGAGTCCCTAACCCCAACTCAAGGGGCCACGCAACAAAGCGTGGATGGTGAGCCCCTAACCCCAACTCGAGGGGCCACGCAACAAAGCGTGGATGGTGAGTTCGGAACCCCAACTCGAGGGGCCATGCAACAAAGCGTGGATGGTGAGTCCCTAACCCCAACTCGAGGGGCCACGCAACAAAGCGTGGATGGTGAGTCCCTAACCCCAACTCAAGGGGCCACGCAACAAAGCGTGGATGGTGAGCCCCTAACCCCAACTCGAGGGGCCACGTAACAAAGCGTGGATGGTGAGTTCCGAACCCCAACTCGAGGGGCCATGCAACAAAGCGTGGATTGTGAGTCCCTAACCCCAACTCGAGGGGCCACGCAACAAAGCATGGATTCTGAGTCCCTAACCCCAACTTGAGGGGCCACGCAACAAAGCGTGGATGGTGAGTTCGGAACCCCAACTCGAGGGGCCATGCAACAAAGCGTGGATGGTGAGTCCCCAACCCCAACTCGAGGGGCCACGCAACAAAGCGTGGATGGTGAGTTTCTAACCCCAACTCGAGGGGCCACGCAACAAAGCGTGGATTGTGAGTCCCTAACCCCAACTCGAGGGGCCACGCAACAAAGCGTGGATGGTGAGTCCCTAACCCCAACTCGAGGGGCCACGCAACAAAGCGTGGATGGTGAGTCCCTAACCCCAACTAGAGGGGCCACGCAACAAAGCTTGGATGGTGAGTCCCTAACCCCAACTCGAGGGGCCACGCAACAAAGCGTGGATGGTGAGTCCCTAACCCCAACTCGAGGGGCCATGCAACAAAGCGTGGATTGTGAGTCCCTAACCCCAACTCGAGGGGGCATGCAACAAATCGTGGATGGTGAGTCCCTAACCCCAACTCCAGGGGCCACGCAACAAAGCGTGGATGGTGAGTCCCTAACTCCCCCTTGAGGGGCCATGCAACAAAGCGTGGATGGTGAGTCCCTAACCCCAACTCAAGGGGCCACGCAACAAAGCGTGGATGGTGAGTCCCTAACCCCAACTCAAGGGGCCACGCAACAAAGCGTGGATGGTGAAGCCTTAACCCCAACTCAAGGGGCCACGCAACAGAGCGTGGATGGTGAGTCCCTAACCCCAAGTCGAGGGGCCATGCGACAAAGCGTGGATTGTGAGTCCCTAACCCCAACTCGAGGGGCCACGCAACAAAGCGTGGATGGTGAGTCCCTAACCCCACCTCGAGGGGCCACGCAACAAAGCGTGGATGGTGAGTCCCTAACCCCAACTCGAGGGGCCACGCAACAAAGCGTGGATGGTGAGTTCCGAACCCCAACTCGAGGGGCCATGCAACAAAGCGTGGATGGTGAGTCCCTAACCCCAACTCGAGGGGCCACGCAACAAAGCGTGGATTGTGAGTCCCTAACCCCAACTCTAGGGGCCACGCAACAAAGCGTGGATGGTGAGTCCCTAACCCCAACTCGAGGGGCCACGCAACAAAGCGTGGATGGTGAGTCCCTAACCCCAACTCGAGGGGCCACGCAACAAAGCGTGGATGGTGAGTCCCTAACCCCAACTCCAGGGGCCACGCAACAAAGCGTGGATGGTGAAGCCTTAACCCCAACTCAAGGGGCCACGCAACAGAGCGTGGATGGTGAGTCCCTAACCCCAAGTCGAGGGGCCATGCGACAAAGCGTGGATTGTGAGTCCCTAACCCCAACTCGAGGGGCCACGCAACAAAGCGTGGATGGTGAGTCCCTAACCCCAACTCGAGGGGCCACGCAACAAAGCGTGGATGGTGAGTCCCTAACCCCAACTCGAGGGGCCATGCAACAAAGCGTGGATGGTGAGTCCCTAACCCCAACTCGAGGGGCCACGCAACAAAGCGTGGATGGTGAGTCCCTAACCCCAACTCAAGGGGCCACGCAACAAAGCGTGGATGGTGAGCCCCTAACCCCAACTCGAGGGGCCACGCAACAAAGCGTGGATGGTGAGTTCCGAACCCCAACTCGAGGGGCCATGCAACAAAGCGTGGATTGTGAGTCCCTAACCCCAACTCGAGGGGCCACGCAACAAAGCATGGATTCTGAGTCCCTAACCCCAACTTGAGGGGCCACGCAACAAAGCGTGGATGGTGAGTTCGGAACCCCAACTCGAGGGGCCATGCAACAAAGCGTGGATGGTGAGTCCCCAACCCCAACTCGAGGGGCCACGCAACAAAGCGTGGATGGTGAGTTTCTAACCCCAACTCGAGGGGCCACGCAACAAAGCGTGGATTGTGAGTCCCTAACCCCAACTCGAGGGGCCACGCAACAAAGCGTGGATGGTGAGTCCCTAACCCCAACTCGAGGGGCCACGCAACAAAGCGTGGATGGGGAGTCCCTAACCCCAACTAGAGGGGCCACGCAACAAAGCTTGGATGGTGAGTCCCTAACCCCAACTCGAGGGGCCACGCAACAAAGCGTGGATGGTGAGTCCCTAACCCCAACTCGAGGGGCCATGCAACAAAGCGTGGATTGTGAGTCCCTAACCCCAACTCGAGGGGGCATGCAACAAATCGTGGATGGTGAGTCCCTAACCCCAACTCCAGGGGCCACGCAACAAAGCGTGGATGGTGAGTCCCTAACTCCCCCTTGAGGGGCCATGCAACAAAGCGTGGATGGTGAGTCCCTAACCCCAACTCAAGGGGCCACGCAACAAAGCGTGGATGGTGAGTCCCTAACCCCAACTCAAGGGGCCACGCAACAAAGCGTGGATGGTGAAGCCTTAACCCCAACTCAAGGGGCCACGCAACAGAGCGTGGATGGTGAGTCCCTAACCCCAAGTCGAGGGGCCATGCGACAAAGCGTGGATTGTGAGTCCCTAACCCCAACTCGAGGGGCCACGCAACAAAGCGTGGATGGTGAGTCCCTAACCCCACCTCGAGGGGCCACGCAACAAAGCGTGGATGGTGAGTCCCTAACCCCAACTCGAGGGGCCACGCAACAAAGCGTGGATGGTGAGTTCCGAACCCCAACTCGAGGGGCCATGCAACAAAGCGTGGATGGTGAGTCCCTAACCCCAACTCGAGGGGCCACGCAACAAAGCGTGGATTGTGAGTCCCTAACCCCAACTCTAGGGGCCACGCAACAAAGCGTGGATGGTGAGTCCCTAACCCCAACTCGAGGGGCCACGCAACAAAGCGTGGATGGTGAGTCCCTAACCCCAACTCGAGGGGCCACGCAACAAAGCGTGGATGGTGAGTCCCTAACCCCAACTCGAGGGGCCACGCAACAAAGCGTGGATTGTGAGTCCCTAACCCCAACCCGAGGGGCCATGCAACAAAGCGTGGATGGTGAGTCCCTAACCCCAACTTGAGGGGCCACGCAACAAAGCGTGGATGGTGAGTCCCTAACGCCAACTCGAGGAGCCACGCAACAAAGCGTGGATTGTGAGTCCCTAACCCCAACTCGAGGGGCCACGCAACAAAGCGTGGATTGTGAGTCCCTAACCCCAACTCGAGGGGCCACGCAACAAAGCGTGGATGGTGAGTCCCTAACCCCAACTCTAGGGGCCACGCAACAAAGCGTGGATTGTGAGTCCCTAACCCCAACTCGAGGGGCCACGCAACAAAGCGTGGATGGTGAGTCCCTAACCCCAACTCGAGGGGCCACGCAACAAAGCGTGGATGGTGAGTCCCTAACCCCAACTCTAGGGGCCACGCAACAAAGCGTGGATTGTGAGTCCCTAACCCCAACTCGAGGGGCCACGCAACAAAGCGTGGATGGTGAGTTTCTAACCCCAACTCGAGGGGCCACGCAACAAAGCGTGGATGGTGAGTCCCTAACCCCAACTCGAGGGGCCACGCAACAAAGCGTGGATTGCGAGTCCCTAACCCCAACTCGAGGGGCCACGCAACAAAGCGTGGATGGTGAGTCCCTAACCCCAACTCGAGGGGCCACGCAACAAAGCGTGGATTGTGAGTCCCTAACCCCAACTCGAGGGCCCATGCAACAAAGCGTGGATTCAAAGATTGTCCCGGTTTCCTCAATAGCACCGGAAGGTTGGGGCCCAAAAGAGGGCGGAAATGCTACGTCACCCTTGCATTCTCGGGGGTCCCCAACAAAGGGGACAAAATCAGAAGTCAAAACCTACGCCAGGGGTCACCATGATGCACCACGCAACAAAGTGTGGATTCAATGATTGTCCCGGTTTCCTCAATGGCACCGGAAGGTTGGGGAACAAAAGAGGGCGGAAATGCTACGTCACCCCTGCATTCTCGGGGGTCCCCAACAAAGGAGACAAGATCAGAAGTCAAAACCTACGCTAGGGGTCACCATGATGCTCCTAGTATCTCAAAGTGTGGGTCTCTAGTACAGCCAAGCGCCCAAATAGCTGCACTGTGCTAAGTGCGCCCCCTTAGTGCACCCCCTAACAGGCCACTAGAGGGGCACGGGTCCAAAAAGATGCCCGCGCTAACATTCCCCCGGAAAACATCTGATGCACGAGCAAAGGTCTCAAAGGGCATACATTTGAGCTTTAAGGGAATCCTTGGCTGCAAGCGCACTGCTCGCACACTGCGCGCTACCCCCCCTGTGTGACATGTCGTCCGGTTGCGGTTTCTTTACGAGGTCCTGGCCACTCCCTACGCGTGCCGCGTCGTGTTACCGTCTACTGAAGTCCATCTGGTTGTTGGTGACCGCTGCGTTGGGTTCTTGGTGCTGGGTGGCCTCGCCAGCCTGTGTTCTGGTGGTTTGCTGGGCACTATGCAGCTGGCATTTCTTCTGTTACATTTTACTGGAATTGGAAATTCCCATTTCTAGGACTTGGTTCCAGTTAGGTCTCTGCGCACAAAGTGCTCCCCGTTGGAGGATAGATAGTGATTTGCATGCAATTGGCGATCGTGGAATGGGCAAAACAACCACCCTACATCATACCTGAAAGGGTGGAAACATGCAACCACCTTGGCAGCCATCTTTTAGTAGTAACGGGCAAACACATTAGTCACTGACTCCAACAATGGGTGCTCAGGCAGCTCTGGGGCCCAAATCGTTGCAGTGCGCGCACACGGAGTGTGTACTAAGCTTGGCGGGTGGGGGGGGGGGCTTTATCTCTGCTGGATCAGCACGCAAACCACCCATTTGTTTACAGGTGTCACGTCACATGGGAACAAGGGTATAACAGGGCCCACTTTGGAGCTTTACCTCTGCTGGATCGGCAGGCATTCATCTGTGTGCAGTTTTGGAAAGGGGTGCCATAAATTTCAAATCACCGCAGGGAGCACTTGCCTGTCAGGCCAGTCATGCCAGCAACATGAGAACTGAGTTGTGGCACAAAAATCTCCAATCGCGCGAAGGATGGCCGCCCAAGATGTGTGGCACAGTTCTCCCAGTGGGGCTTCAGATTTGCGGCAAAATTTCCGAATGGGGCGAAAGACTTAATTGTCCCCATTGCATTGGTGGCACAAATCCCCAATTCCTGCTGAAAACTGCCTCTGTATCACCCTGACAAGTTTGAAAATCTCAGTCCAGTGGTGTTGTAGATGCAGATGTGATGGTTTGCAGTGTGGGACCAAGTTCTTGTAATTGGGGATGTAGCAAAACGACAGTGGACTGCCAAGGCAACAAGACCGAAGACCACCACCGAAAGTACAGTGCTGCAAAGGTAGGTTGACTATTGACTATCAGATGTGGAGCGAGTGGAGCAGATGGTGGCAGCAGGGGCTGCAGCAGGGGCGGACCAGTGCTACATGCTTCCTACTCGCAACCACGCTTGTGCTGAGAGAACCATGGGGCTTGTGGTGCGGCAGGGAAAAGCTTATTGTTGGCAGGGTTCGAACCTACGACCTTCTGCGTGCTAAGCAGACGTTCCACCACTGAACTACAACAACTTGTTGCCAAATTTCGGCGGCAGTGAAACACGATCAAATTTTACATCTGCTGATAACTTTTACATCTTTCATGGATCTTACCTCATGCTTTTTGCTTCTGCGACCTTGTTTCCTGCTGTTGCCTCTGCCCAGTCCCATCTCAAACTGTAGTTGAGCTTGCATCACCCCTTTGTGGTGTAGCTGTGTGGTGTGGGTATGTCCCCACCCAAGTGCACTGTATCCGATCTGTGCCAAATGTTGTCCCCTGTGTCAGCTGCCATTGTGTTATGTCATTTGGGATGGGTCCTCATGTGCAAGCTTAAAAAAAATACCTGCGGTGTGGTGACTCACCGCCCCGTCTGCCCCCTTTGCAGGGTAAGCACGGGAATCTCAGGGATGTAAATCCCATTCCTCACCGCTACAGCCGTACACACCCGGATTCGAACCGCCGACATCGCCGGCGGCAATCCATGCGGCCTTTACCAACTCTGATCTGGTCGGGGGAAAGGCTGGTATGGTTGGCAGGGTTCGAACCTACGACCTTCTGCGTGTTAAGCAGACGTTCCACCACTGAACTACAACCACCTGTTGCAAGACTCCCTATTTGCATGCATGGATCATAACTTTTACGTCTTCTGTGGCTTGCATTGTGGCTACTTGCTTCTGCCGAGTCCCATTTTCACACTGTAGTTGCGCTGGCATCATCCATTGGGAAATTAGAATGAGAGGTGATGGGTCATCCTTCTTCTCCCCCTTTTTGTGTGTCACCCTCTGTCGTTGGTGTGGCACCAGTTCGCCAACATTTGTGCTGTCCCCAGTGCTCGGGGACCCCACAATACTCGCCCATCACACCTCCTCCTCCCGTCCCACCACAATCCTCCTCATCAGCTGGAGTTGGCCCTCTTGTCGGTAGCCCCCACTTGTGTTGGGCCGGTTGCGGCCACTTCGCCATCCCTTGTCGTCTTTGTCGCCACATTAAGGGTACGGGGGGGAGGGGGCTATCGGAGCGCGATCCAATGCTCCATATTTACACATCCACTGTAGCTCAACACTTTGGCACTGATGCACCAGGGAAGAGCAACTGCGTTTGTATTTTTAGACCCTACCTCAACTGTCATCATGGGCAGTTAGTTACAAAACCAATTTGGGGGGTTAATATGACGTGTGTGGCACCGCCTACTGCTCCTACATACTGGTCTCCGCTGGCTTCTTGGAGTTGTTGGTCATGCATGGGTCACACCCAAGGGTTCAGGCAAGACCTATGCACGGGAACCTGACTGGCGTCAACACCCAGACTCACAATCCGCCTTCACAAACCCGTCCACCAGCCAAAAGGCACGCCACATCCATGCGCAGCACCAAAGCGCATTGTGCTCCCAGCTTTCTGCCGTGGCTTGGGCTCGGGTCTCCTGGTGTGACGGAGAAAAAGGCTTTAGGCCTACGTTCACTCAATGGCCAGCCTCTGGTGTTCCATCGTTGGGTCACAAACGACCGCTTGGCCGCAATGGTAGGGCACCAACAAAAAAGCCTGGTATCGGTCGAAGGTTCCTTGCTGAGGAGATGGGTGGGTTAAAAGTCAGGGATCAATGTCACTACAGAGGTAGACCCAAGGGCAGAGGAGTCAGCTTATGTGCGTGAGGTGGCCTGCAATGCGATGAATGTGGTAGGCCCAGTGGGGGTTGTCAAAAAGGGTTGATGGCCCTCGTTTCTGCGGTGTGGGACAAACTTCTTGGGTCCGTGTCCGCTCCAGTCAGGCCATCAGTGTCCCAGGGGAACGGGCTTCGGTTGGAATCCGCCCCATACCACGTGCCGCTCCGCAATCTCAGCCGCTGCCGGGCCCAGAACTCAGTTGGAACCAGCTCCTCTCCTTCTGATTCCTGTCTCACGTGGCGGACGCCCGTGACACGTCTGCCCCAGCCCTTGGTCCCCACGTGCCAATGGTCTGCGGCAGGGGAACTGGGTCTCCTGCGGCATCCGCCCCACGCCGCGGGAGTATCCGCGGATGTCGTCCCCGGGACTCAGTCATCACCAGCCGCGACCGGTGTCCGAATCGGCAGGACTCAGGGCCGCCACATGGGGCCCATGACAGCCCCAGTACGGACGGTGCGATCAGCTGAGCTTCTGCCGCAGGAAAGAGAACTCCTGCAGACCTCCGGCGTGATTGTAGCGGCCCTCCTCCGCAAAGAACGGCTTGTAACCGTTCCGGAAGCAGGCGGTCAGCATGACCAGCCAGTCCTGAGGGGAATCGCACATGGCGCACGTGACGGGGGGTGTCTGGGGAGGGGTGCATCCGGGGCTCAGGAAACATCACCCGGGGGGACAGCCCGGCGCTTGAGGGAGAGGGAGGCCACACGAAAATTCAAGTGCCACTCAACAGCCTAAACAACAGGAATTTCAGGGGTTTCGGGGTGCCCATGGCCCGGGCTGTGTGGGCCTAGCGCCACTACGTGGGTCCCCATGGGTGCTCAAATACCCGTATTGTCACCAAATGACCACCCGGGGGCGTCACAAGGGTTTGAAAAAATACCAATTTTCCAAAACTGTCAGGTTGTCAACAAAATTAGATTGTTCGCCTGCGAAACGTCTGTCAGACCCGCCAGTGGCGCGCGTGGGAGGGGGGGGGGGGGGGGGGAAGGATGATGCTGTACTTCCGTACTGCCGTACGTACATGGTTGCCTTTTGAGGAAGGATTCCTCCACTCGTGGAGGGGTGGGTTGGGGCAGGGCTGATGTTGAGGTGGGGTAAAGAGGGCGGGTTCACAAAACTGCGTGAGGTGGGCAGGGCCACCCAACAGCCGGGGCCAGATTATTCCTACTGCGTGAGAGTGGGACAGTTGCCCCGCTACTCACAGGTGCTGCTGCTGCCCCTTGGCGTCCCTCCCACGCCGGCGCCAGCAATGCTGCACACAAAATCTGACCTGAGACAGTGAAGCTTGGAGGGTGCTCACCGGTGGTGATGTGGGAAATGTCATGTATGGGGGGGGAGGGGGGTCCTCCTTTCATCGTTCACGGTCTAAAACAATCCTGGCAGGGGCCCATTAAGGTACAGGCCACTCTTGCCATATAAAGGAAGCACACTAGTCCGGGTCAGCTGGCAGGTTGCATGGGGGGACAGTCCTTTCAGTTGGGGCAGGTTGTCCGAACGACCAGGCCATCCGGCAGATCTGTGTCGGGAGGATGGGGGTCTGGGACCGAAACATTTGTGTACCAAAAGTGGCCCGACAAGATTTGCCCAATGATGAATTTTCTTTTTTCCCACAATGGTCACTTTTTTCTGGGGGGGGGGGGGGGTTGGCACGAGGGGGGGTAACCCCCCCCCCCCTCGTGCCAACGGTGCACGGCCGTTCTAGTATCTAGTACTTCCCTGAGGGGGGGGGGGGGGCTCAAAAGGTCAGGTGTGGACCCGCCACTTAGCTCCAGCCGCGCCTGCCTTCACACGGCCTTCATTGCCTTCTCAGTTCCATTCGAGTGCGACAGGCCATGGAAGGTCCCATTGGCCCATTGTGCTGCTCCCTCACCTCCGTGGCTCGGGCTATTGATGTGGGCTTCTTTGGGGAAGGGGGGGGGGGGGGTTGGCACAAGGCCTCGGTGGTTGGCTCTGTTAGCCTGTGGCGGCGCCTATTAGCCTCTCGCCTTTGAACCTTCTGCCATGACAAGCAGGCATCCGCACTGCCGCGGGCATCCACCTGCCTGCCAGAATGCGACTTCTGCCCATGGCGTCCTCCCAAGGCGGGCCTGGCGGCCTGATCAGTACCCGGTATGCGGTCATCATGCAGACCCCAGGCGGGTGCTGTGGCACAGACGATCGTTCCCGGAGGAGGAGGAGGAGGAGGGGGGGGGTTTTGGCATGACGCCATGGTGTGATGATCTCGTCTGCAGCTGGCGGCGCCTACTGGCCGATCGCCATTCGCTGCCCTTCCCTTGGACCCTTTCCCTCCATAGGCGGTGGTGCCCATCAGCTTCTCACCACCCTTTGACCTTCCTCTTCCTCCTTGCCCTAACCTTCCCTCTCCCCTCCCCTTTCCCTTCCCTTGGCCTTTCCCTCTGTAGGCCACCGTGCCCATCGGCCTCACCACACTCCTTCCCTTCCCTTTCCCTTGGTCGGTTGTGCCAACGGAGCCCCCGGACTTGCCCTGTTTCACTTCTCTGCGTCGAGTCCACGCAGAGGAAGGCAAATGCCTTCGCCGTTGGCCAGGTGCGTCCAAGCGGCCATCCCAAGCCGGCGGTGAGGTACCTCTCCCCAACGGCGGATGGTGGGCCCTGGGATGGCCACTTGCGGGGTCGTTTCCCCGACGGGGGCACATAACAACCTTTCTCCTCCAAGTTCCCGCGCTCAGTCCATCCTTTGGCGAGCGCAACACAAACCCCCTACCCTCTCCTTCATGCCTTTGCTGCGCGGACGGGGGTTGTGGGGGATGCGTGGGTGCACGGGGGAGTAGGATGTAGCGGGTGACGTGGGGTGGGCCTCTTACCGTCGCTGGCCGCCCACTTCGTTGCGCGACTCCACGGACCACCTCAACATAGGAGCGAGTTGTTGTTGGGTTGACGGTGGTGTCCCGTGTTGGATGGAGGTGCGTAGGGCCCCTTGCTGGCCCCCTTCTCCCGGCTTGGTCCGGGCGCTTGACAACGTGGTGCGTCCCTTTTCTGGTTGAGTTGCTACGCGAGGGAAGGAGTCTCTCCCCTGCTCGCTTCTCAGTGCCAGTACGCTGGGACTTACTGCCGTGGTCACTCCCTTGAGAGCGCGGCCCCCGGTGGGCTTGCGTTGCCACATCGGGCATCTCGCTGAGGCCCCATTGGACCCCCCGAGAAGAACTCGGTGCACGTGTAGACTTCATTGTTTTGTTTTGGTCGGTGTTGGTCACCACCCTGGCTAAAAAAGTGCGGGGGGGGGGCTCAAAAGGTCAGGTGTGTGGACCCGCCACTTAGCTCCAGCCGCGCCTGCCTTCACACGGCCTTCATTGCCTTCTCACTTCCATTCGAGTGCGACTGGCCATTTGAATGTCCACCGGCGCATTGTCCTTCTCCGTACCCTCCCTGACTTGGGTAAGAGACAAGGCCTGGCGGTTCTGGGCACTATCGTCTGGTCACGCCTGGTTCTGCTTCCCTGAGGGGGGGGGGGGGGGGCTTGGGCGGGGGGGGGGTCGTGTGCTGGAATCGGGCCCCTCCGGCGTGACCAAGGTGTCCCCTGCATCCCTCTGAAGTGCACGGCAGACCGTCCAGTCGAAGAACCGAGACGCATCGATCCCGTGCGCCTTCTTCTCCTCATCGGAGGTGAACGTCCGTGTCAACGGGTGGAGCTCGAACAGCAGCTGTTCCACACCTGCAGCGCATGTGACGGGCACACATCGGTCTTCGCCATGGCCTTCGGTGATGACCCAGGCACCACTGCCTCGTGCAGCGGTCCCGGCGGGCGCTGGGGAGGCGAGGCCGGGACATCGGTTGCGGCACGACACACTGCACCCCCACACCACACAAACAAACAAACAACAAACAACCAAATAACAATCACAAATCGACAAAAAAACACTACAAATTCTCAAAATGCCAAACACCCAAAAAAAAAACAAAAAAATTAAGAAACAAACACAAAGATGGACAAACAACACTCCGCCCAACAATTGAGAAACAAGCAAACAAACGACAATACGGGGGGGTGTCGAAAGTCACTGCGTATCCAAATCGGCACGGCGCACGACCGCACAGCACGGCATACCCATTGCAGGGTCAAACAGCTGGTGCCAAAGATAGACCTCGTACCCCTCGACATCGATCTTCACGATGTCAACGGTTTTGTGCCCGAGTACCTTCATAACACTGGGGAGGGACTCAAACCTGTGGGCACGATGGATGCAGCGATAGGGGCACTGCTGTGCCGGGTGCAGCATCCCCCCAACAACAACAGCCCAGCCTCCACACCCTCCCTCACCACCCTATCGGGGGATGGGACACGGCAAAGAGTGCGTGGCTTTAGGATTAGGGGGTTCTGGACGGACCGGGGTGTGTGTATACCGCCGAGCGCCATGTGTCTCTGTATCTCTCTACCTCCTGTGGGCTGTGTGTCTTTGGATCTACTGTGCTCCATTATTGCCCCATTGAACTGGCCAAAACCCATCCGGCAGTGGATCTACTGTGCTCCATTATTGCCCCATTGAACTGGCCAAAACCCATCTGGCAGCCTGTTGTGCATCCCCAGCAGGTCGCAGCCATCCCACAGCCCAAACCACAGCAGCCATTCGGGTACAGGAGTCAGCGAGGGGCGGGGCCGGAATGGCTTGCTGTACCAGAAAAGAGGGCAAGGGAGGGGTATCGTGTTCATGTGTTGTCGTTGTTCGATTCTCTGAGTTGATTCTTTGATCTTTGAAAGATGTCGGGATTGATGTTCCACGAGTCCCATGGATGTTGATACATCAAACCTAGTGCCATATTGCAGCTCGCCCTCCAACCTGTATTGCAGCCCATGCCCCAGTAGCTCAATCTCCTGGAGTTCATACCTCACTTTGACAGGCTTGTCGCCGGTGGTGTACATCTGAAACGTGCCATTGTGGGGATAGGAATCCAGGCCCCATGGATGGAACTGCCAGTTGATTTTGTGCTCGATTTTCTTCATCATCGCCACAATATGCGGCGTCGGATCAAACGAGTGGACCTCACAATACTTCGATATCGCCTGCACGAAAGCAAAGGCCTGTGATGAGCCGTGCCCTGTGGTAGACGCCCCCCCCCCCCCCCCCCATTCCGCAAAAAGGAGGGGCGCATGGCGGGCGACGCTGCTACTGCCATTAGGATTAGGGGGTTCTGGACAAAGAGGGGTGTGTATAGCGCCGAGCGCCATGTATCTCTGTATCTCTACGTGCCATGGGCTGTGTGTCCTTGGATCTACTGTGACAGTGGTGCGAATAAAGAGGGGGGATGGTCCCCCCCCCCCCCGAGTTGTGCAGGTGCAAGACATAGATTCTGAATCATCTTTGACATCTGTGGCTTTCAATACCTCCACCTCCAGTTCTGGCTCTACTTCCTACTCAGTTCTGGTTCCATTGTCCTTGGCTGCGGGTGTCCTTGTTGCTCTGTGCTCAATACAATACCTTTTGTTAGACCATTACTCTGTGCTATTACTTGTTTGAAAATGGAGCATCTTTTGGAAGTGTGTTTGCCTCTTTTTTGGACTTGGGGGCCTGTTCTGCAGCCCGTGCTTGAGCTTCACGTTGCCCAGCAGCTTTCTTTTGCCGGCACCTTTTGGCACAACAAGCATTGGCAGAGGCATAGGTTGGGGTGTGCTCACAATGCCAGGGTTTAGGCATGGAGAAAGGACAATCCTGCGTCAGAGGAGTAGATGCAGAAAGCGAAGAAAGGACAGGGACAAAGGGAAGGGGAGAGAGGCGAACACAAAAACTGTAGTATTGTTGGTTCTGAAATTACTGGGGAACCATCACTGAGTAATGGTTCCCAACCCCCCTTACCCCCCGGGGACCCGGACCAAAAAAAAAGAGCCCTTCTTATTCGCGTCCCTGTACTGTGCTCCATCACTGCCCCGCACAACGCAAGCCACACCTTTTCAAACGAGTAGTCGGCGCCCACCCCAAAACTGTAGGCCACGCACCGCTTCTCCACGACCGGGGGGGTCATGCAGACGACCCACCCTCCGTCGCCGCGGTCCCCGAACCGCTTCCAGTTTGGGCAGACCGAGTGGCCCTCCTCCTTGATGACCTTCGTGTACAAGTGAATGGGGTACGCCGGCTTCGGCTCTCCGCCTGAGAGAAGCGACAATGCGCGTTGCGCGAAGTGCCCAGAGGAGCAGAGGCTGCTGGTGATGACTGGGGACTAGGGTGGGCCACGTGGGAGGGAGACGGTTTGATCCGGCTGCATGCGCACTTGCAAAGGCGATCCCCGCCCCTCCCGATGCGTTGGAAGGGGGAGATGCAGCCCCCCCGCCGCCCCTCCCGATGCATTGGAAGGGGGAGAGGCAGCCCCCCCGCCGCCCCTCCCGATGCATTGGAAGGGGGAGAGGCAGCCCCCCCGCCGCCCCTCCCGATGCATTGGAAGGGGGAGAGGCAGCCCCCCCGCCGCCCCTCCCGATGCGTTGGAAGGGGGAGAGGCAGCCCCCCCGCCGCCCCTCCCAATGCATTGGAAGGGGGAGAGGCAGCCCCCCCGCCGCCCCTCCCAATGCATTGGAAGGGGGAGAGGCAGCCCCCCCGCCGCCCCTCCCGATGCGTTGGAAGGGGGAGAGGCAGCCCCCCCGCCGCCCCTCCCGATGCATTGGAAGGGGGAGATGCAGCCCCCCCGCCGCCCCTCCCAATGCATTGGAAGGGGGAGAGGCAGCCCCCCCGCCGCCCCGCCCGATGCATTGGAAGGGGGAGAGGCAGCCCCCCCGCCGCCCCTCCCGATGCATTGGAAGGGGGAGAGGCAGCCCCCCCGCCGCCCCTCCCAATGCATTGGAAGGGGGAGAGGCAGCCCCCCCGCCGCCCCTCCCGATGCATTGGAAGGGGGAGAGGCAGCCCCCCCGCCGCCCCGCCCGATGCGTTGGAAGGGGGAGAGGCAGCCCCCCCGCCGCACCTCCCGATGCATTGGAAGGGGGAGAGGCAGCCCCCCCGCCGCCCCGCCCGATGCATTGGAAGGGGGAGAGGCAGCCCCCCCGCCGCCCCTCCCGATGCATTGGAAGGGGGAGAGGCAGCCCCCCCGCCGCCCCTCCCAATGCATTGGAAGGGGGAGAGGCAGCCCCCCCGCCGCCCCTCCCGATGCATTGGAAGGGGGAGAGGCAGCCCCCCCGCCGCCCCTCCGGATGCATTGGAAGGGGGAGAGGCAGCCCCCCCGCCGCCCCTCCCAATGCATTGGAAGGGGGAGAGGCAGCCCCCCCGCCGCCCCTCCCGATGCATTGGAAGGGGGAGAGGCAGCCCCCCCGCCGCCCCTCCCGATGCGTTGGAAGGGGGAGAGGCAGCCCCCCCGCCGCCCCTCCCAATGCATTGGAAGGGGGAGAGGCAGCCCCCCCGCCGCCCCTCCCGATGCGTTGGAAGGGGGAGAGGCGGCCCCCCCGCCGCCCCTCCCGATGCGTTGGAAGGGGGAGAGGCAGCCCCCCCGCCGCCCCTCCCAATGCATTGGAAGGGGGAGAGGCAGCCCCCCCGCCGCCCCTCCCGATGCATTGGAAGGGGGAGAGGCAGCCCCCCCGCCGCCCCTCCCGATGCATTGGAAGGGGGAGAGGCGGCCCCCCCGCCGCCCCTCCCGATGCGTTGGAAGGGGGAGAGGCAGCCCCCCCGCCGCCCCTCCCAATGCATTGGAAGGGGGAGAGGCAGCCCCCCCGCCGCCCCTCCCGATGCATTGGAAGGGGGAGAGGCAGCCCCCCCGCCGCCCCTCCCGATGCATTGGAAGGGGGAGAGGCAGCCCCCCCGCCGCCCCTCCCGATAGATTGGAAGGGGGAGAGGCAGCCCCCCCGCCGCCCCTCCCGATGCGTTGGAAGGGGGAGAGGCAGCCCCCCCGCCGCCCCTCCCAATGCATTGGAAGGGGGAGAGGCAGCCCCCCCGCCGCCCCTCCCGATGCGTTGGAAGGGGGAGAGGCAGCCCCCCCGCCCCCCCTCCCAATGCGTTGGAAGGGGGAGAGGCAGCCCCCCCGCCGCCCCTCCCAATGCATTGGAAGGGGGAGAGGCAGCCCCCCCGCCGCCCCTCCCGATGCATTGGAAGGGGGAGAGGCAGCCCCCCCGCCGCCCCTCCCGATGCGTTGGAAGGGGGAGAGGCACTCCCCCCGCCGCCCCTCCCGATGCGTTGGAAGGGGGAGAGGCAGCCCCCCCGCCGCCCCTCCCGATAGATTGGAAGGGGGAGAGGCAGCCCCCCCGCCGCCCCTCCCGATGCGTTGGAAGGGGGAGAGGCAGCCCCCCCGCCGCCCCTCCCAATGCATTGGAAGGGGGAGAGGCAGCCCCCCCGCCGCCCCTCCCGATGCGTTGGAAGGGGGAGAGGCAGCCCCCCCGCCGCCCCTCCCGATGCGTTGGAAGGGGGAGAGGCAGCCCCCCCGCCGCCCCTCCCGATGGATTGGAAGGGGGAGAGGCAGCCCCCCCGCCGCCCCTCCCGATGCGTTGGAAGGGGGAGAGGCAGCCCCCCCGCCGCCCCTCCCAATGCGTTGGAAGGGGGAGAGGCAGCCCCCCCGCCGCCCCTCCCGATGCGTTGGAAGGGGGAGAGGCAGCCCCCCCGCCGCCCCTCCCAATGCATTGGAAGGGGGAGAGGCAGCCCCCCCGCCGCCCCTCCCAATGCATTGGAAGGGGGAGAGGCAGCCCCCCCGCCGCCCCTCCCGATGCGTTGGAAGGGGGAGAGGCAGCCCCCCCGCCGCCCCTCCCAATGCATTGGAAGGGGGAGAGGCAGCCCCCCCGCCGCCCCTCCCGATGCGTTGGAAGGGGGAGAGGCAGCCCCCCCGCCGCCCCTCCCAATGCGTTGGAAGGGGGAGAGGCAGCCCCCCCGCCGCCCCTCCCAATGCATTGGAAGGGGGAGAGGCAGCCCCCCCGCCGCCCCTCCCGATGCATTGGAAGGGGGAGAGGCAGCCCCCCCGCCGCACCTCCCGATGCGTTGGAAGGGGGAGAGGCAGCCCCCCCGCCGCCCCTCCCGATGCGTTGGAAGGGGGAGAGGCAGCCCCCCCGCCGCCCCTCCCGATGCATTGGAAGGGGGAGAGGCAGCCCCCCCGCCGCCCCTCCCGATGCGTTGGAAGGGGGAGAGGCAGCCCCCCCGCCGCCCCTCCCGATGCGTTGGAAGGGGGAGAGGCAGCCCCCCCGCCGCCCCTCCCAATGCATTGGAAGGGGGAGAGGCAGCCCCCCCGCCGCCCCTCCCGATGCATTGGAAGGGGGAGAGGCAGCCCCCCCGCCGCCCCTCCCAATGCGTTGGAAGGGGGAGAGGCAGCCCCCCCGCCGCCCCTCCCGATGCGTTGGAAGGGGGAGAGGCAGCCCCCCCGCCGCCCCTCCCGATGCATTGGAAGGGGGAGAGGCAGCCCCCCCGCCGCCCCTCCCGATGCATTGGAAGGGGGAGAGGCAGCCCCCCCGCCGCCCCTCCCGATGCGTTGGAAGGGGGAGAGGCAGCCCCCCCGCCGCCCCTCCCAATGCATTGGAAGGGGGAGAGGCAGCCCCCCCGCCGCCCCTCCCGATGCATTGGAAGGGGGAGAGGCAGCCCCCCCGCCGCCCCTCCCAATGCGTTGGAAGGGGGAGAGGCAGCCCCCCCGCCGCCCCTCCCGATGCGTTGGAAGGGGGAGAGGCAGCCCCCCCGCCGCCCCTCCCGATGCATTGGAAGGGGGAGAGGCAGCCCCCCCGCCGCCCCTCCCGATGCATTGGAAGGGGGAGAGGCAGCCCCCCCGCCGCCCCTCCAGTGGCGGGGAGAAAATTGGGTTGAGAGAAGGGGGGGGGGGGGGCTTTGGAGCCCATTTTCCAAACCCCTCCCCTCACCCACCACGGGCTTCCGAGTCTGCCTGCTTCCTATGCCTGCGGGGGGTCTGAGAGGGCGCTGGGAGGGGTCGGTGGGTACCAACGTACATACCTCAAAATGATCCCCATGACGCGCTGACCATTCGGAACACACACAAAGGGGGTAAAAAGCAAAAATTCCAAATTCCCACCCCATCAGCATAGGGTAAAAACAAACAAATTGGCTCTTGGACTTGGGTGCCCATTTTCTGAACCCCTCACCATCCTGCAGCTCGAAATCCCCCCCCCCCTTGCAACCCTCAGAGCCAATTTCTGGTCGCCCAGGGCGCCCAGCCTATGCCCAGCTACTGCACTGTCTTCCTGACGGCAAGTGCCAGCTTCAACGGCATTTGTAACCGACAGTAACCGCCCCCAACCGCTTTGGCAACCTCCTCCAACCGCCTGCCTAACCGCCTCTGAGGCGCCTTCCCTTCGAATGCACCCCTGCCCCCTCCCCTTTGCACTCGCATGCCTGATGGGGGTGTCCCAGGCCTGCAAGGACCACACACATTGTCCGGGTGCATTCCCAGGCACATGCTGCTCGCAATGAGGCATCTGTCCACATGTGCAGTGCCTGCGTGCCTTGGGCGTCATGAGCGCAGTGCAGTCGATACGGGGACCCGCGCTTACAACGCCCCGGGCAGGCAGTTCCGGGGGGAGGGGGGAGGTCCTGGGGCCCAGCACAGCAACAGTCACTGAAGACCACATCCGGACAAATGGCCCTGGACCGCAGTCTCGCGCAGAGCGGTTCCGGGCAGAGACACGCTGTTCACCGGCGTGACCCAGCCCCTCTCTCCCTCGTAGGCTATCCCCCCGTTCCGTGCGCTCCCGCCTCCGGTTTCGGATGCCACACCCACATCCGCGCCATCATCACCCACAGCCAACCGGGGGCAGCACCCATGCCAAAAAATATTCTACTGCAGGCCTCCCCATGGCTCCGGGGAGATTGCACCTGAGAGAGAGGGGCATGCCTGAGGGTGGGGGAGGGGGCATTAATGTGGGATGACAGTGACATATGCCCCTTGCAGGAGGTTAAACCAACCGTCCGTCACGGCAGTCCCTGGGCACTATCTGTCAAAGACTGGGTGCAGGGGTGCAGCAACAGACCAGCCACCCCCCCCCCCCCCCTGTGTGACATTGCGTCTGGTTGTTGTTTCTTTACGGGGCCCTGGACGGTCACCCGTTCTTCCCTTCGCATGTTGCATCGGGTTGCTGCTTTCTGTCAGCCGCTGCGGCCGGTGCTCCTGCTGGTGTCGTTTCCGCGTTCGCGGAGCCCAGTATTTGGTGTACTGAGGCTGTGCTGAATGTGGCAGGATGTGCCGTTTGCGCGTCAGTGGCGCCCAATAATTGGCGTATTGAGGATGTGCTGGTTGTTGCCCCCCCCCCCCCCCCCCGAGGGCACACGAATGATCCACAAGATGGCTGACGTCCGTGCGGGACGGTGCGGGCACTCCACTACGCAGAGGCCCGGCGGCATACCCCATTTGTAGGTGTTGCCGGCACGGCTGAAGTTTAATGCGATGCGCTCCCATTTCTGAATCTCGTCCTCCGAAGGCAACCACACATTTGCGCCGCTGGACTGCGGGGTGGCGGGCAACCGATCCAGTTTTGCCTGGAAAACGGGCGACACAGTGGCCACGAGGACGATGAAGGAAACACAATTGAAAATACTCTCAAAGCCTCGATCCTCTGAATAGACCAAACCGCATCCCCTTGTTTCCCGTTCTTCATTCCACACACGTGTGGAATGGGTGTGTATCTTGGGTGTATCCTGAACCAAAGTTGTCTGGACCACATGTACATCCCCCCCCAAAAAATTGTGTGTTAGGGAGAAACAGGATACAAACCAACAGAAAGTCTGCCCATGCCCCTTCGAAGAAGCCCCAACGGTGGCAACACCAAATGATTTGCTCTCTGCCACACCATGTGTTTGCCGATCACTGTACAATGTCTTGTTATTTGCTCAGAATATATTGCGTCCTTTATTGCGTGTGGTATATCTGCGGATCCCTCACTCCTGTCATTCCCATGAGCACCACCACGAAAGTGGCAAACACGAAGCGTAGTCAACGAAGGGGTCAAGGTGGTGACCACAAAGCTGAAGTGGTACGAGGCCACCGCTCCCCACAACAGCCTCATATACAGTTCCGAGTGAATATCAGCCTGCCAGTGACATATCGGTGAGACGACTCGTGAGTGGCGCGGCTGTCCGACCTACCCCTGTCCAGAGCCCCCTCACACTAGGTTAGATCCTGATGGGTCGGCTCATTGTCCCCCCTGGCGGCCTAACCATGCAAATGTCGAGGGGTGTCGCTTGTCCTCGATGGTCGTACAGCCCGCCCACGCCCCCAAGGAAGGGGTGGTCATCCTGAGCGTTCTTGGCGCCTCGTCCGTTCTCACTCAATTGCAAGTGTGCGGGTAGGCGTGCGCACAGACTACCCCCCGCCCCCCTTGCAATCCCCCCCTAATGTCAGGCCGGTCCCCCCCAAGGGGGGGGGGGGGGACTGCAAGGGGGTGGGGGGGGTACGCGGTGCGGGTTCCTCCGTCTGGGCACTGGCGGATGGGCCGCGACGCCGGTGTTGCCCCCCTTATGACCGACCTGGCCATTGGTGATCGCTGCTTGCCACCCCACACGATGCGGGAAACGTAACACGGGGCTCGGGGGTCCCACGGCACCAAGTGCCCCCCGTCAGCGGTCGGCGGCATTGCCAGGCACTCTGGTGTGGGGGGGTTCAGGGGGCTGTTGGGGCTCAGACGTACACCGAACTGGCTCCCGGTGCACTGCCCTCCGCATGTGCTTTGCTGCGTTTCCGGGGCTGACGGGGCGCACGCGGCTCCACATCGCGGCGCGGCACAGACCTGCAGCTCCTGAATCTTCGCCTGCGCCGCCTCCATCTTCTGCCGCATGTCCGACAACTCTTGGCGTCTTGCGTCGTTATCTGCATCCAAGAGCGTGTGCCCTCTAATGCCTCACCCCCCCCCCCCTCTCACTCACAGGCATGGCCCAGGTGAGGCAAGGCGACCGGGGATGCCGCGCTTAGACGACGCCGTGCGTACAAGTGACGCACGGGCAGGCGGTTGTTGGGGCAGGCGCCCTCCGCCCGCCCCTTGCGCAACAACCCGCAACATTTCGCCGCAGTGTTTTCAGGCAAAAAAGCGCCGTTTGACCAGGGGCTGGTCGTTGGGCGAAAGCGGGGGGTACTGGCAGAGACCAGTCTTCACGGGGCTGACCCAGTGAACAATTGGGTGTGTGCCTGTGGGACGTTAGAGGATTACCCGATGTTCGTATCACGGCTGTGCGGGTGTCGATCTGACGTGAAGTGGGCCAGTGGCACGTCGTACCGTTGACTGTGGCAGTTCTGGCACAGCAGCGTGCGAAGCACAAGGCGGTCATTGCACATGAGGAATGCCGCAAAGCCCCCCATCAACCCGCCACTAGCCCTTGTGCAAGGAAGGCCAAATGCAAGCAAACTGACAGTCAGACGGGTTCCATGCTCGCCTTGTGTGCGGCCCGTTGTAGGACAAGGCCATACCTGCATGCGCCTGGGAATTTGCATTTACGTTCCCTGTGGCCTTGGGGGCATCTGTAACACTTTCAGTCGGCGGGTGTGTTTGCTGGTTCAAGGCAACGGGCAAAATGATGAAGAGAGCAATGACAAACACCGCCAGTAATGCAATCCGCTGGGCATTGGCTGCCATGTTGCAGTCACAACGGGAGGGCCATACTTCTGGAAAAAGCGGCGACGATCCCATGCAGTACCACAGTGTGCCACCAAGACGGTACACCACCACCACCACGCATCGTCGCCACGCACCATCACAGCTCGCACTGCTTTGCCTGTTACACGCAGGCCTGACACTAGAATTCATTACACACAACTGCACGCTTCAAAAAACACGGTGATTCAACACAGATAGCGGCCTTTTCAGTGCCCATGAGTTCGGAACTTTGGGGAAGCCACCAAAAATAAGCCCGTTCTGCGTATAAGGATGAGGATCCCCCCCCCCCTTGGCCTTGTGTGACATTCACGTTGCTGGTTGTGGTGAGCACCTCCCAGCCTGGGGTCTTCGTGATGACCGCATACCGGGCACTGATCAGGCCGTCAGGGGAGGACGCCATGGGCAGAAGTTGCATTCTGGATTCCCACCCAGGCAGGTGGATGCCTGCGGCAGTGCGGATGCCCGCAGTATTACGGATGCCTGCTTGTCACAGCAGAAGGTTCTAAGGCGAGAGGGCAACAGGCGCCGCCACAGGCTAACAGAGCCAACCACCGAGGCCTTGTGCCAAACCCCCCCCCCCCACAGATGCCGTAGTGATTCTGTACTTGCCCCCATGGTGCAATACAGAAAGGCGCACTGCTGGCTTCGCTTCAGCATGCCTGTGGTTGGTCCCCATTGACCAAACCGAAAGCCTTTCAAGCGACCCAATAGCGGAAGGGTGTGGTGTCGTTATGCAAAGAAAACCCTATTAAAGGAGAATGGGGGGCAAAGCCCAGAAGAAAAAGAGTGGACAAGACATCAAACTTCAGCTAAAGAGACCTAAGTACCATCAGGCTTGAAACTTAGACCTGAGAAAAGTGGACAGGCAACGGTAGACTTTCTGCCAGTGAATTAGGCGGGGACCAGGAAACCGCCACAAAGGGTCAGGTTCACATCTCAGCAATTTGCTCCACAATCTTCATTGCTTCCAGTTCAGTCTAACAATGTGCTCTGCTTGCTGTCCGAAAGCTCAGCGGTGGGGCTAAAGACTAGACCCTTCCCCTTCCCTCCACCGCACCATGTCAGCTGCCGGGGACCCCCCCCCCCCCCCAGCAAAAAAAAACATCAGTTTTATAACTTTGCCAATGAAAAATGGTGCAGTATGGTAAATACCAAATCTGCGTTAGCGAGTATACTCCCAACACAGAAGAGCTTCACTCGCTGATTTGCTACCTCATTTACTCACCAATGCAAGAGTTGTTGGCTGATAATACATATTTACACACTATTTCAAGGGGAAACATTTGCCCTTCACTTCTTTGTAGCAAATACCACGGCAGGTGGCCCCAGGACCCCCCCCCCCCCCAAAAATGCCTCAACCAACATCAAAATGATGACCTGAGCATCTGAGCTTAGACAGGCACCAGAACGGGCAACATTGTTCTGCAGCATTTTCTCGTGCGCTGAATTATCTGACACTTCACATCGAAAGCCATTGCGACGTTGCCGATCCCACGGCGAAGCAGGATCCACCTCCTCCATGACATTTCCCCATTGTGTTTGGGCTGGGGTGGCTGGTGGCAGGGTTCAGGGCTGGTTGGTCTAACACGTCCACACACCAACGAAGGTTTCCATCTGCTCAGAAAATACCACCATCCTAACAGCCCACCCCTGCCCCCCTTGTCCAAACTATGGCAAAGCCCGGAATTAAAACGTTCCTTCGTTCCTGTACCTGAGACCATGCACCGCTTCATTCCAATACAGACCACACTCATTTACCGTAAGAACTGTGAAACACAAATGCAAAAGACGCTTCGCTCCCTCACCCATGCCCACATAGCGCGGCAACAGAAGCATCACCACATACACTATCAACATCAGTACATTGCAACATATCATACATGCCAAACAAAGCAGCTGGGGACTGAACACACTGCACTCCAGCCTCTAGGGCATACCGAAATGTCGAGCCAGACTGCAAGAAGGGGCTCCCACACAGCTAATCCAAACAGAAGTAATGCTCAATGTCAAGCAGCAAATGTTAGCGGGAAGAACAGGGACAATCAAATTCACACTGGCGTTCATTGATTCAAGCAGGGACCAGTTTGCCTGTGCAGACGTATTGCTATGCGGCTGTGTTGCCATATCTGTGCCTGTTCCCGATCAACAGAACCCGACAATCAAATCTAGAGCCTCTAAGAGAGGGCCATCATCGCACCGCGTGAATTGTTGCAATTCTCTGTGCGTGTACACATTCTGAGATTAGTAACCTGCTGGCACTGCCCCAAATTTAAAGCGGCTACACATGAAAAAAAAACAAACAAAACGGCCATTCGGCACAGCAAAGGCTACCACCTCAAGGCATGAAGGCTGAAAACAGGGCAGTTCAACAACCAATTTAAATTAAAAAAAAAACGGCAAAGGGCCAAAAGACTGAGCTGAGGGATTGAGAGGTGGGTGAGCAGACTAGAGGGGAGGCTGGGTGACACTTGGACCTTATCTAATGTGGGTCGTCCCACAAAAGAGGTTTGGCACTTGGATCCTCTCACTCCACAGCGCCACTCACATCATCGGGCATGCACGCCGGCGTGTGCGCATGCAGCACCCGATGGGCAGGGTAGCGGGCGCGAGGACAAGCAAGCGTCGCATTCAAATGCTGTCAGCGTGGGCACCTTGGTCGGGGTCCCCCCCCACACTCCAGAGGAGCAGCAGGGGCTGAGGGGACGGGGGCTCCGTGGGTTCCCCAGTGCAGAGGCCCGCCGCAGCGTCCTCTCCGGAGGGTGTGGGAGGAGGGGGGCAGGGTACTGGTGCTCTATGTCCCGTGCTGCAGGCGAGCGGGAAACGCGACTGGGCTCCACCGACCATTGGAAGGGTCAAGGGTTCGGAACACGGAAGGTCAAGGCCGGGGCTCAGGGCTTGTGCGGTGCTGTCGTGCAGGGCACTCCGAATGGGGTGGCGGGGGGGGGGCGGAGGGGCATGTCACAGGTCAGAGAGAAAGGCAACAGCCTCCAATAATGTCAATAGGGGGAGAGGGCACAGCGACAGTGTGGTCGACACAGTTCAGTGCATGCAAAAGGGATTCCCGGAAGGGGGGGTGGAGTCATCCAGATCCAAACACCAAAAGGTACCGCAAGAGCCTTCTCTTCTATGGGGCCTTTCTGCACAGCGCGGGCACAGCGCCCAATCGTGGGTTGGCTTTCCGGTGACAACCCCGAAAACAACCGCCACCACCGGGGAAGCACACGTCCACAGGGCAACACCAGCAGATTTAGACGGCAATCTGGCATTTTCGGTGTGGAACATACTTTGTTTTCACTCATCATCTGAGTGTTTGGACTGAGTAAGACTCTGAGCACTCCTGTGTCTGGGAACACAGCAGTTACTGCGGTCACCTTGGGGGTCAGGGGAACGGGTCCACGATAGCCTACTGGCCGCCCCCTACGATGTGTTGCGGGGCAGCAGTACTCCTGTAGCCAAGAGCGGTCGCATGCACAGCCCAGAGGGGCGCCGGGGTTCAGGCCCTCCCATCCGGTTACCACACGAACCCCCACAACAGCAGGCGCTTCCAGAGAAAGATCTGAAGGCGCATGAAGGGGACGGTGCCGCCACAGAGAGATCGACTGTCGGCGAAGCAGAAAGAACACGGGGTATGGCCTGATGGGGCGAGGACGGGCACCCGAGGGCGCGACGGATGGGCTGCAGAAGAGTCTGGGCCTTAAGAGGGGGGCGATCATGGGCATGGGATCACGAAGACAGAGGGGAGTGGCAGGAGGAGGGGCCACAGTGAAGGGGGAGGCACAGGGGCACAACTGGGGGGGGGCGGGGGCGGCAGGAGGGAGGCCGGGCGGCACTGGGTGCCTTCACTCCGTGGGCTCACAGGGGCGTGCGCCCCGGACGCTCAGGCCCGGACAGGCCACTAGCGCCCGACAGGGGAACTGGGTCTCCTTGGGAACCGGCCCTGTACCATGTGCCACTCGGTAATATCCGCTGCTGTCGCAACCACCGCGCACTAGGGGGGCGTTTTCGCACAGCGCGGGCACAGCGCCAATTATTACGGTGATTATCCAGGTAACAACCCTGAAAACCACCCACCTGCGGAATCATGCACCATCAATTCAAAACTCAAAAATTCAAACATCCGATGCTTGCCATGGGTCCCAGGGACCTAAATTCTGCCCCCTATAGCCCCAGCCATTCAATGACGTCCTTTCAACTTTCTGAACTTACCGAACTCCCGGTGGTGGAGAACAGCCAACTTTTCGCACAGCGCGCGCACAGCGCGTGCACAGCGCACGGTACGCCCCCTAGGAACAAGCTGCATCCCCCTGTCTGACGCAGTAAGACCCAGCTCCCTTGTGGTCATCTCTGACCTTCTGGTCATCTCTGACCTGGCAGACTCTAGTGCCAAATCTGCTCAGGCCGCGATGACGACGTCTTTGTCCTTGTTCCCGATCATGACCTGGATGAACCGCTCGTGGACGGTCTGTTGCAGCGGCCGGGGCTTATCTCGGAAGCTGCCCCCAAGGGTCACGACACAGACGTACTGATACAGTCGGTGCCAGCCCACTCCCACCTGCGACACGGCGAAATCATGCCCGATGCAGGCGGGGCTTCCCAACGCAGCAGTGCCCACTGCATGAGGCGAAGCGCCAAATGGTTTCACTATTGAGCCCCCCCCCCCCCTTTTTTTTGACAAATGGCACTGCCAGTTCAGAATAGTCCCAGGAACTACATACAACTGCAATCAAGCATCAAACCAATTGCTATTTGAACCCCTTTTGGTGAGAGGCTGGGTACTGTGTTGTACACCCGCTGTCCGGTGTCATGTCTATCGGGGAGGGGTGGCAGGGGTGACATCAAAACAAGGCATGCACCCACTGATTGACATAAAGCGCAGCACTTAGGGTACCATCCATGGGGAGAATCAATCTGGTGCATTACATCATCGCGGGTGGAGCTACTAAACACCCTCGTACCGCCGCCTTGAATCGGCACCCCAGGGGGGGGGGGGGGGCTGAGACCTGATTAAATGAATGTGGATTGGGGTGAAAATGGATTGAAAAAATGAAAAACAGACAAAGTAGGAAAAATGCAAATGAGTTAATGCATTCCTTAGTGTGGCACAAGTGCATCTTTATTCTCTGTGCCATACCTGGTTAAACCTCAGAAGATTCAGTGTCATACTTAACAGCGATATCATGTCAGGCCCGGGGGGGGGGGGGGGTCACTTCGGTTGGCGCTAAAGGAGCCAAAGCAAAAGTTCCTTAATGGTAATGGGGGGGGGACCCCCACTGTGCTGTGTGGTGCTGTGACTGTCACACCTCTGACGGATCCACATGACAGACACCTTTCCGTTCTGTGTTTCCTCCTGAGCAGAGGCAATATCCTGGCTTGTTCCGGGCGCGTAATGTTGTGCTGTGTCCCTTCCCTGGTTGAGTCACTACCCAGTGTGAATCTCCGATGCTGGAGGTTCGTCTCCAAGGGCGGGGTGCGCCATCAAGGCTGAAAGAGTATGCGGGTTGGGGCTTCCAAGTGTACCTATGTGTGCGCCTTTTGAGGAGGGAATCCTCCACCCGTGGAGAGGTGGGTTGGTTGGGGGGCTGGGGGTGCGCTTGATTCCTTCGGCCTCTTGTTTTCAAATGCGGCCCGGGCCGAAACCCTTACCCCCTTGGCCCTCGCGTGTCCCGCCCACTCCTGGGGGCTCCGCTCTTCGGGAGTACGTACCTTACGCCTCCCGGATGTCGTCTTTCGGCTGGTCACGGTCCTGTGATAATGTGACCCCTGGTGCCCGCCTGCGACAGCCGGGCCAGGCCCTGAAGGTGACCCGGACGAAAAATTCGGCAAAAAATGAAAATGGGATTTTTGGAATCAGCGCGCCGAGGGGGTTCAGAAAAGTAGGCATTTGCCATGTATTTGGTGAAAAAACAATTTGGCCATTTTCAATGCTCAAAAAATTTTTCGGCGCCTTGGGCACCAGAGTTCATAATCACTCACAGATGGTCCTGTCAATTAAGCCCTTTTCCTGAACCCCCCCCCCCCCCAACCACCCAGTTTTAGGGGGCTCTATTGACCCTCTCCCCCCCGGTTGAAAACTCGACTTCCCAACTCACGGTGCCGGGGGGCCACAGCGGTGGGCACATACCCCAAGCGCTCGGTAGTCGGGGTTGAAGAGCTGGTGCATTTGCCCGGCCTCGGCGGCCTGCACCATCAACTGGCACACGATGTCGTCGGGGCTGCGGCGCCCGAAGCAGTACAAGTCGCAGGGCTCGCCTCTCTCGCACGTCCCGTAGCGCCCCATCCGCGAGGCCGCACTCAGGCCCGAGTTCAGATCTGCGCGGCGCAGTCAGAGGGGGGCAGCTCAGTCTCGGACACACGTGGGGGGACAGAAACAACGTGAGGAGGGATGGGGGTAGAGAGGTAGAGGCCGGATCCCTGGGCGTTCTCCTGGCACCAGCGAGCCAACATGACTCCCTGACGGCGCACGGGGTCGCCAACGACGCCCTCGGGCCTCTGACGGCGACCAGTTCCTATTTACGCCCCATCTGGGGCTCAAACGCATGTACGATGACAGCTGAGCCACGTGAGCTCGAAGGCGGGCGGTGGGTACGCCGGTCGGTACTTGTGGGTGTCCGCACGGGTCTGAGTGTTGAGCTTGTATTGCTTGTCCCAGGCCGCGGGGAAACGTATTGCCACTGGGGGAGAGTGGGACAGTCGTCCCTCTGCTCACGAGTGCTGCTGCTGCCCCGTGGCGTCCCTCCCGCGCCGGCGCCGGCAATGCTGCCTTCACAGGACCGTAAAGGACAGGTCCTTCACAGGACCGTGAAGTTCGCAAGGTGCTCAAATGACGTGGGGAATACAACGCAGGGCCGAGGGGTTCCGGATCGCCGAGTGGTACCCTTCAGCGGGGCGCCGCAGCGGTGCAGGCGGCGGGGGAAGAGGGGGGGGGGGGGCCTGAGCCCCCGAAGAACCGTCCGGCGAATTCGGTGCCCTCTTCTTGCGGGCTCTCTTGGTCGCCATCGGGCAACCACCGTTCAAAAATGAAGGGGGTCACGTCGCCGGACCCCCCCGCCCCCTGTGGGATATTCCGTCGGGTTGCAGTTTCTTCACGGGGCCCTGGACAGTCACCCCTTCTTCCTTCGCGTGCTGCGTCGGATCAATGCGTTCTGACGGCCGCGGCGGCCGGTGTTCCTTGCGGTGTCCTTTCCGCGTTAGTGGGGCCCAGTGGTTGGCGTACTGGGCGTTGTGCTGGTTCTTGCGGGGGTCGTTTTACGGTTTTTGCTGCCCACCATCCTCCGCATCCAGGCCGTCCACCACATGCCTCGCCACGTTTCCGTGTGCGTGAGGCCCCATTGCGCCCCCCCTCCGCGTGGTGTCCGGGTCGTCCTCCCTCTGCCTCCCCACGCTGCCACGTGCGTGAGGCCCAAATACTCCACCTCTGCGCGTGGTGCACGTGGGCATTGCACGCACCTTTGTGGTTTCTGTGGGTGCCGCGTGCACCTGCGTCCCCCCCCCCCCCCCTGGGGCCGCAAAAGGTCATGTGTGGACCCGCCACTGTCGCTCCAGCCGCGCCTGCCCCACGGCCTTCATTGCTCTCTCAGTTCATCACATGTTCGTCCGGCCAGTGGCCTTGCTTGTGTTCCAAACAGTTGGGGGGGGGGCTTGGGGGGGCGTTTTTGCACAGCGCGGGCACAGCGCGGGCACAGCGCGGGCACAGCGCCAATTATTACGGTGATTATCCAGGTAACAACCCTGAAAACCACCCACCTGCGGAATCATGCACAGTAAATTCAAAACTCAAAAATTCAAACATCTGATGCTTGCCATGGGTCCCAGGGACCTAAATTCTGCCCCCTATAGCCCCGTCCACTGCAGCAGCCGTTCAATGACGTCCTTTCAATCTTCTGAACTTACCGAACTCCCGGTGGTGGAGAACAGCCAACTTTTCGCACAGCGCGCGCACAGCGCGTGCACAGCGCACGGTACGCCCCCTGGGGGACCACAGAGCGCCAGGACAGAGCGCCTCCTGGAATGCCTCGCAGGACCAGCGGATTCGGGGGGAGGGGGGGTTGTGGAGTGGAGAGGGCGGAGGGCATGGGGGGAGGCAGGCGACCTTCAGCGGAAAGCAGACCCTTGAGGCCGAGGGTGAGGGCGAGGTCCCGGGCGGCGAGGGTCATGCCGATGGGCACGATCTTGATGGCCTTTTGGGAGGTCATCTTGTTGAGCTCTTTGATGGCCCGGTCAAAGGCCTCGCGCACGGCCGTCGGGTCCTTCCCGTCGGCCTCCGCCTGCGCCGGTCGGGGGGTTGCATCGGGAGGGGACGGGGGGCCAGAGCGGGGGCGGGAGCGGTCAGGAAGGCGGAGGGAGAGCGGCAAAACGGTTCGAAGCCGCTGCCGTTGGGGTGGGCAGTTGGGAACGGGGAGAGAGCGGCTGCGTCGCAGGCTGCCCACGGAGCCCCCCCTCCCCTTCTGATGCATCCCTTTTGGAGAGGGCGGGGGGGGTGGGGGGGGCAGAGCTGGGGCTGATACCTTTGGGAACTTGGGCGGGCACACTGTAAAGGCCGGGATGGGGCACCGGAGGACCCCCGAGTTTCTTGCGGCATCGGAGTCCGGTCTGCGGGGGAGGGGGTGGCAGAAGGGGAGGGGGAAGGGCCGTGAGGAGTGGAATCTGGAGGGGGGTCCAGGGGACGGGGGGGGTAGGGCAGGGTGCCTGAGCAGGGGACTGGGAAAACTTGTGCTTGGCTGTCGTCTGGCACCAAAAAAAAAACCGATTTGCCAAGGCTCTGACAGAGGGCCCGTTGGAGGGGCCCCTCCCACCACAGGGGGTGCCGTAATGGAAAAAAAAAAAACTCGGAGTGTCCAATACACCCTACGATGGCGGCCGGTGGGTAACCGATGGCGGCCGGTGGGTAACCGATGGCGGTTGGTGGGTAACCGATGGCGGTTGGTGGGTAACCGATGGCGGTTGGTGGGTAACCGATGGCGGTTGGTGGGTAACCGATGGCGGTTGGTGGGTAACCGATGGCGGTTGGTGGGTAACCGATGGAGGTTGGTGGGTAGCCACCAAACATCAGAGAGTGGATGCCATAGTAAAAAAAAAAAGGTGAGCGTCCTTATGGCACCCCCTGCCCACCAACGGCATGGCCCTGCAAGCGCTTTCTAAAGTATGCACCCCTTTTGAGGAGAGGCCGCCTCCCGCCCATTCCCCCCGTTACCTGCCCCTCTGGGGTGGAGGAAGGGGGGGGGAAGGGGATGGATTGAGGGGAGGAGGGGGAGGCGGAGGCCGGGCGGGTGGGTGGCAGCGAAGGGAGAGGGTGGGGAACGAGGGGGAGGAGGGGGTGGTGGCACAGTGTGTGCTCCGACGCACACCCGCACGTACCAAAACCGGCCACTGCATCAGCGACTGCGCTGCGTGTTGCGGTTTTCCGTGTTTCGGTTTTGCCATTTCGGACCGGGATGTCGCGATTTGGGACGTTGCTCCTGGCGACGAGCGATGGCGGGAAGCGGTACATGCGCTGTCCCCCCCCCCCCCCCCCCGCCGCTCTGGGAAGCAGACGCTTTGGACAACCCGTGTACCTCTGGGGCACAGAGTGGGAGCAAAGCCAAATTCAGTAGAGAAAGATCCTCCGTGACATGTCGCGGGCGCCGTGCGCTGGGGTGGACACGGGGTGCATGTCCCCCGCGTCGGTGTTCGCTTTGTGCGTGCCCATCACTGAGCAGTGGCCTCGCCGGGATGCCATGGGACGTGCGACGGCGACCCGTCGGGTAAAGAAACGTGTTGCGAAGAGCGGGCGGTTGGAAGTCTGACGTCCGCCACCGGGCGGCCGCGTGTGCGGCAGAAGCGCAGGTCCCCCCCCCGGATATCTTGGGCCCTGTGACCCTAAGGCTGTTCCGTCCCACGGATTGCTGAAGTCAGTCACCCCCGGAGGCATTGGAAGGGGGGGGGGAGGTCCCCCCGAAGGAACTCTGGGCTATGTCACGTGTGCACTGGCGGCAAACAGCACAAAACGCAGAAAGAAAATGGGCTCGTCAGTGGCCTATAAGACCATAGGTACCTTTCTGTCGCAGAACAAGAGACACGAAGATGCCTGTGGGTAGGCCACAGAGATGCAAAGCAGTGGGTTTGCAGCGGTACGCCAGTGGCCGACGCTAAGCTTTACCCACTGGACCTGTAAATTCGACCTAACTTCTGAGTTCATAAGATTGGAAATGGAGATGCCCCCCCCCGGTCAACGGCACGGGCAACACCCCGTCTCCGGCACGGCCGACCCCCGGAGTAGTCCAACAGGACAAGTCATCCAGGGGCTCTGTTGACACAACCAAAACACGTTCGGACCCACAGAGGGTCAGAATAGGCACCGCCAAAGGCAAACAAACCAAAACCACGGCCTCGAGCCAACCCCCCCCCCCCCCGCCCGGCCCAACAGCCCATACCTCCGAGACCGCCTTGCGCTTCAGCACCGTGAGCGTGGGGATGAAGGACTCCGGCTCTTTGCGCAACGTCTTGAGGCCGTTGAAGATGCCGTACTCCACCTCCGACAAGAACTGCTGCCCCTGGGCATGCGCGAGGGCCGGGGGGTCGAGGCACAGGGCAGGGGGGGGGGGTCCCTGACTCAAACTCGGACACTGCCGTCTCGCCGCGTCATGCCCCTTGGCAGACTGCGTTCATTGGAAACCGATGGCCGACATGCTTTCGCTGGGCCACCGGTCAAAGTGCTGAGTGCCTTTGTTCAACGACCGGCTGCCGCAATACATGAGCGGTGGGCCTGGCTACGGCTGAAGACTCCGACTCCGTCTTAACAAAGGGTGCGGCATGTGGGAGAACACACGGGGGCGGAGGGTGGGGGGGGGCAGGGAACTATTGGAAGGGGAGGAGGGAGGGGGGGGGTCTGGGACCCAGAAGTTTGTGTACCAAAAATGGCCCGACCAGATTTTCCCGATGGTAAATTTCGTTGTTTCCCACGATGGTCACTTTGGTCTGGGTCCAGGGGGGGGGGATCCTCCTATCGTGTACGGCGGTTCTACTACTTCCCTTTGGGGGGGGGGGGGGTGGTTTGGGGTCCTGGCCACCCGCTGCCCATGACAAGAGCAGAAATGGCACTGATGTGTGCAGGTGGTCACTTCGAAAGGGAACGACCATCGACCGCATGGAGTCGCACGCGCCAGTCGCGCATGGCCCTTCACAACCGCCCGCGCCCACACCCGAACGACGGGTCAACAGGAAGAGAGCGTTGATCTGCGCCATCAACGAGCGCACGGGCGATGCTCTGAAATCCCCCCGTGTGCCTGCGCGGACACCTGTTTGGCTGGGCTTGTGCCTTGTGTGCCGGACACCCTGGTCCTGGGAGAGGGGGGGGGGGGGGCAGAGGCTACAAAACAGTTCGGGTTCTCAACACCAGCCTCGACGTTCCGGCTCCGTTTTGCAAATTCCATTCGTTTACTGAGGAGAACTTTTCTGACGTGGGTCGGGCGGTCGGTCTGGAAGGGGGCTGACCACGCACGCAGGGGCGGTGCGGTGCGGTGGCTTCTGTAAAGACCGTGCCGTCTGGAGTGAAGAGACCTCTTCATCGATCATTTGGACATCCAAAGTTCTCTCAACTCAAACACCGACAACACGCGGCACAGGCACGAACGGAGGCACACTTGGGAGGCTCGGCGCCAATCAACACACGAAACCGCACAGAGCCCACGCCCGGCACGCCGCATGGCAGGCCGCGTGACCCACGCGCAGCACCCGCCCGGCCCGCACTTCGGAAAGGCGCGTGCCCCCGGCCGCCCGACCGCGCGGTTGGCGGGCGCGGGCGGTGCGCCACTGCCTGGGCCCTCCCCGGACGAGGCAATCCGTGGGGCCCCTAAGGCCCTTGTGGGACAGGGGAAGACAAGCCCAAAGCCCCACAAGTCCGACACCGCCATTGTCTCAGGAATGAAACGGGCCCCTCGAGGGGAGGGGCGGGCAGGGCTTTGCCTGAAGGGGAGGGGGGGGGGGGGGCACCGGGGCAGTCCCAGAGCGGTTGCAGAGCGGTCACAGGGGATGTGAAAGCGGTTGGGGGAGGCGGTTTCTGGCGGTTGGAAATGCGGTTGCGGCTGGTGTTGAGGTATGGGAATGCCTTTGGGGTAGAGTCAGTGCAGTGGGGAGGGGGGAGGGGGGTACCCCCCCCCCGCCTTTCAAGCGATTCCCTGGGGGCGGGGGAGGAGCCGCGCCCTCCGGGACCGGACCCCCATGACGTTCACCGCCCGGCCACGCATCACAGCCCCCCCCCCCCCCCCACCCCCAAAACCCCGCAGGAGGTCCCAATACCAAGGGGCGACCCCCTGCGCCCATGCCCCGTGCGGCACAGGCGTCAAAAGGTTCGGCATTGAATTCGCTGTCTCCCGCACCCGTTTGATGGCCGAGGGCCTGGGGCGCATTGTGGAGGCCCGTTTTGCTGTGCGTCGGGCCGCTCGTTGGATGCGCGACGCAGCGTTTGGTGTGTTGCCGGCCCCCGTTTCCTCGAGACGGGGGTAGGTCTCTAGAAAAAGGCAGGCCCGTGCTTGAAGGGGGGGGGCATCCAACGGTGTGACATTTGAGGGGACGTGGCGTAGGGTGGGGATGCCCCCTCCCCCACTCCCCTCCATCAGGAGCGATTGGCGACCGCTTCCGGCCGCGCCCAGGTGACCTGCAAACGTTTTTTACCCGCCAGCATTTGCCGCCCAACCGTTTTTCCAACGGTCAGTAACTGCTTTATAGTAGGCCTTGAGACCTCCCCTCCCCGGAGGGATGTAGTAGAACAGAGGAGGAGGGGGGGGGGGGGGTGGGGCTGGGACCAAAAATTTGTGTACCAAAAATTCTAAAACACCCCTGCCCCCCGTATGGCGTCTTGTGGGCTGCGCGCAGTGACAGGCAAGCGTGCGAGCTCAGCAAAACGAAATCCTCACCAGAGGCGCCTTTCGGTCCAAAAAAAAATAAGACACTCAGAACCCCCCCCCCCCCCCAAAGCGGCTCGATACCAATTTATCACATTTTCGGACGGCGGTACTTTCATTGTTTTCGGACTCCGAAAACGGCCAAAATCACCGAAAATAATGAAAATACCGCCATCCGAGAACTGCCGCGTGTCGTCTGCCAGGGGCAAGTGGGGGAGGGCAAAGGGAGGACGGGCACCTCCGTGCCCCCCAATTGAGCGGGCGTGCGGTCCGCGAAGGCCCGGACCGACGGGGGTATGTCCGAGTCCGCGCCCTCGAGGATGGCAAATTGGTCCAGAGCGTCCAGCTCCAGCGGCGGCGTGACGGTGAGGTACTGGTCCCCGCTCGGCGCCGACGGTGGTGAAGGGCTGAGACGGGAGGGCAGGGCACAGAGCGCGGGCGTGAAGAGGCCTACAACATATGTCTGGGTCAAGATGAGCTCTGGGGGCGGTCCTGGGCCGTGAGAGGCTGCGGCGCTGGGGGAAACAGGGGGCTGAAGGGGAGGGCCAGAAGTTTGGGGGGGGGAGGGGGGGGGCTAATGTAGGCCCAAAATGGCAGTGGTTCTACACGGACAAACTACCCCGAGACTATTGTCAAGCAGCTTCGGATGCAGCATCCCACAAGACTTTTTTTCTGGCATCTCTCCGTGAGTGCACTGTACGCCCGGTCTATAACTGGGGCACGGGCCTGCAACCGGGCCTCTGAGGACCGCCAACAAGTGTGGGTCTGTGTTGTTGACAAAAAGATTTGGGATTGTACAAGCGATGGTGGAGGAGTTCGTTGGGACGTGATCGATGGACTAAACAAGCAAAACCATTGAAACGTTGAGCCCTGCAGGTCATATCAAGTCCGCAAAGGTTGTGGCAGGGACGCACGCAAACGGCTCGCGGAAACGGGCAAAGATTGGTAAGGCGGTCCTCTTATCTTCAGCGCGCCATTTCTCCCTCCGATTGCCCCAGCAACAGCCGGCAGCTGCAGATTCTCCGCTGGATGCAGACATGTGCTGCAGGCGCTTGGCATTGACCCAGAGATGCCTCAAGGGCACTTGTGATATTGACGGGGACACGAGTCGTTGTCATGGATCACGGAGCGGCTTTGCCCCAGACGCACGCCGTGGGCACACGGGGCATCGACTCAGAAACGTGCCCTAAGCACTAAGACGCGGTTGAGGCACTTGGGCCCTTGGCCCTTGACAGGCACTGACGGCCGTCACTCCAACATGTGTCCAGGGCAACGGGCATCTTGGGCCGGACACCCACATATCTCGGCCTGGGCAGCCGCTGGAGGGGATGGCAGGCATCCGCACTCGCTGCCACTGAACTCACCGCCTCAGCAAACCGGGAGTTTGGAGTTGGGAAAATAAAGGAAATGGAGGGAGATGGGGAATCATCAACAGATCAGGATGGAAAACGTAGGAGCGACTTCCAGAGTGGGAGGCAGGTACAGAGTGGGGGACTGACGAAATGACGATCATGAAATTCGGCCGGCCAACTTTGGCCAATTCTGACCACTTTCGACCCTTGAAAAAAAAAAGTGATTTTTGACCCCCACCACATCTTCCTGTGCAGCACATTGCGCTGTTCAATTTGATGGGCCTCATGACATTTTTTTTTGAAAGCAATTTTTTTTTCGAGATTTTGGACCACCATTGGCCTCTCAGAGAAAAATTCGGCGGCTTCGGCGCCAAAAATTCACCCTTTACCATAAGAGGGACAAATGAGGTTCGCGTTCGTCATTTCGTCATCTCAGGCCCCTCAGCCCCCCATACATGGCATTAGCCTCTGTTTAAACAGACGCTTACGGACGCACCCGAAAATCAAATTGGACGCACCCCAAAACTGAAACGGACGCAAACGGACGCACGCAATCAGGAAACACACGTCATTGGTCACAACACATCACGTGCCCTCACAACTTCTGCAATATGCAGGAAGGCGCTGGCCTCCAATGTACGTGCCTGCAACAGTGGTAGAAAACAAGCAGTGCAGAAACATTGTGATTGCCAGGGTTTCAACCAATGACCATTTTCTCATGAGGTCTGCATGATACCAATAGGGCACATCCCCTCTCTGACACATCTCTGCTCATGCACTGCATACAGCTTCAGCACCGTTGGACTATCCCTGTCATTGTCACTGGCGCTGTCACTCACTGACTATCCCAGACATCCCCGGCACTTATTTCTGCACAAATACACCGAGAAAGGGAAAAACGGACGCAAACAGGCGAACCCAAAAATCAAAACGGACGGAAACGGACACACCCAAAAGTCAAAGCAGACGCAAACGGACGGGTACCCACATCAAAACGGACGCCAATACCTTGTATGCAGCCCCCCCAGCCCCACCAAAATAAATCGATCATTATCACCTCCATCCCTGGTGTGAGGACAACGGGGCAAATAGGAGGAAAATTCGGAGAAAAATGGGAGGGGACGCAACACCCAGTTTCCACAGTCCCATGTCCCCCATTTTCCCGGAGGTCGAAGACCTTCCCCACAGTCACGGCACTCACCGACGGAAACCGGGAAATGTTTCCACATCCACGACACTCCGCCACAGCGGCTACTGCGGACGGCTGGAGCGGGGGACGAGGGGCACCTGAGCGCCGAGTCAAGCGACGGACTGTGGCGGATCGGGGCCGAGGCCGGGGACCTGCGGCCCATGCGCTCCGCGTCCAGCGTCTGGGGGTCGGGCTGGGGGAGGTCCTTGTAGGCCTGGGTCTGCTTCCAGACCGCCTCCTTCTGCTTCGACTGCGCGGACTGGAACGAAGCCTTCAGCATCTCCGACTTCCGGATCTTCGCCTGCGTGATCGTCAGGCCCGTGTGCTTGCGCTTCTTCAGCGCCTCCTGCGGACGAGGCAGAGCGGGCGGACAGGGCGGGCAGCGGCAGCGGGCCTGACACGGAGTTGGGTGCGGCGCACTTCGATGTTGCACGAGTGCAGGCGCGGGGGGGTTTGGCACAAGGCCTCGGTGGTTGGCTCTGTTAGCCTGTGGCGGCGCCTATTGGCCTCTCGCCCTTGAACCTTCTGCTATGACAAGCAGGCATCCGCACTACTGCGGGCATCCGTACTACTGCGGGCATCCACCTGACAGAATGCAACTTCTGCCCATGGCGTTCTCCCATGACCAGGCTATTGCTATTGCCATGCCAGGCTAGTGACCCCGGGGGGGGGGGGGGGGTTAGTTTGGGCCTTGGCCAGGTATCAGCCACCCACCCACCCACCCATCCACCCACCCACCCACCCAACCCTACCCTATGCCCTCCACCCACATACAAGTCACATACAAGCACTTGATCGAGAAGCCCCCATTGGCTGTAGTTCGGAGGAAGGACGCTACGCCGTTCGGGTACTTGTTGTTGTCCCCTATACCCCAAAATGACTTGTTGGCCATGCTCATGAAGTGTACCACCAAAAATTTACTGCCACTGGGGTTTGAACGCAGGACCTCAAAATCAGAGTGAAGCACCAAAACCAACTCAGCTAACAGTGTGTGCAACAAAGGGTTCATAGCTTTGACACAGTATGAAAAAAAATGTGAAAAATGTGTGAAATATTCAGACACGTCTCAAAGCCCTGCACAACCCAAATCCCAAAAAAAAAGCGCACCCGCACCCCCGGGGGGGGGGGGTGCCTGGTGGCCCAAAATGCTGAAATTTGGGGCTAACCCACCCACCCATCTCTACACCCCCCCCCCTGGGGGGGGGGTATTTTGTCCACTAAGCAATAGCCTGCCCATGACCGCCTGATCAGTGCCCTGTATGTGGTCATCACGAAGGCCCCAGGCTTGGAGGTGCTCACCACAACCAGCAACGTGAATGTCACACAAGGCCATGGGTGCTAGCTCACCAATGTGTGACTTGCCGGTAGTGCGTTGCAGTAATATCTGCTTGCGGGGGGGGGGGGGGGATGCGGTCAAGGAGCGTCAAATCCAACTGCGGCGCCGTAACCAAACCTCCCGAAGCCTCAAGGAGCAGCACCTCTGCACAGGGGACACACAGGGCACCAACAAAGCACGCAAGGCGGACAAGCAAAAAGCAACATTTCTCCGGGTGCCTTCAGCCCCCGTTCCAACCCTTCAAAATGACCCAAGCCCAACGCGCAGGGGGGGGAGGTCTTTCAATACCCACGCACCCCTCCCCGCCTCCCCCGTAGGGTAGGCCAAGCACTACCGGGGGGGGGGGGGGGCGAGGGGCGGTAAGTACATCCCTGAACCCCGCACTCTGGGCCTGTGGGCTAATGAAAAAATGGAGTTTGGGGGGGGGGGGGCTTTGGAGCCCGTTTCTGACTGAGAGACATGAGGGTGGCCCTTAGAGCGCCTTACGGATGCCCTCTGGCCCTTGGAGCGCGAGTGTGGCGCCCAGACTGAGGAAGTAGGCTTGTGGCCCTTGTAGCCCCCTTTTCCAACCGTCCCCCCCCTCAATTTATGGGGGCTCCAAAACCCCCGCCAAATACCCTTCGTCACTTGCCCGGTATCCCAAACCTCATCGTCGGACTTCTTAATGAGGGTGCTGTAGAACGTGCGCTCGGTCTTGTCCAGCCACGCGTACTCCTTCTCCCGCCACGTGTCCTGCTCGTGCTTGAGCTTGTCCCGCCGCTGCGTCCGGGCCTCGGCGGCGCCCTCCAGCTTCTCCCGGTCGGGGGACGTGGGGCGGCAGCGCTCGTCCCGGAGGCTGACCTCCACGTACTCCCACATGCGGTCCTTCCGCATGTCCACGTGCTGCCGGATCTCGGAGAGCAGCTTCTGCTCTTCGAAGGTCAGAATGTCGTGGCCGTCCAGTCCGATGTGCGAGAACAGGCAGTAGATCTGGTGCAAGGGTGTGGAGCGGCCATGGGGGGGTCCAGGGATGCATTGGAAAGGGGGGGGGGTTCCATGGCGCCCAGCCTACGCCCAGCCACTGTCTCCCTGACGGCAAGTGCCAGCTTCAATGGCATTTGTAACCGACAGTAACCACCCCCAACCACTTCGGCAACCTCCTCCAACCGCATGTCTAACCGCCTCTGGGGCCACCTCTGAGGTCCCTTCCCTTCTAATGCAACCCAGGGGGGGTCCCTCCCTCGAAAACAAACGCACGGGGTGACACGTCCTGGGGGTTGCATCAACCCAACAGATGCATCAGATGGCGGTCCACCGCTGGCGGTTGGGTAACCGCCGGGCGGCGCTTATGGGCGGGTCTCAATTAACGCGAAAGACCACTGTTGTCGGTTCAGAGATTGGTCCGCATCCAACTCAAACCGGCTTGGAGCAGGTTTCCTGGCTGAGAAACGGTTTTGGGGGAGTGTGCGTAGGTTGGGAGGCCCCCTTTCAGGCATTCGTGGAGTTTCGGGGGCTGGTAGCAGCGATGTCCTGAATCGACCACACTTCACCCCGTCGGAGCCAAAAATAAGAGGCCCGTTTTAGGTCGACAAACGTTTTGTTGCCCTCATACCCACCCACCCACCCCCACCCCATGTCCTTTGCCGAACACTAAGCACAACGCTGTGTCTACACCACAGACCTTCGTCTTCAAATCGGTGCAATTCACCACCCGGGCCAACAAATCCACGACTCCTGTAGGGGGATCCGCCTCATCGTCCTCCTTCGGCAGCAGGGGCGAGACAGGCGTGACGGGGGCGGGCTTACGGTATGGCGGGGGCTTCAGGGAGAAGCTGATGCTGGTGGTATCAATGTCTTCATCTTGGGCCTGACAGCAGCAAAAGCCACGGGGATCAGTGCATGCAGCAGCAGCAACACGCAGTGGAGCAATCGGTGCCGTGCAGTGCGGTGCCGTGCAGTGTGGTTTGGTGTGGTGCGGTGCGGTGCGGTGCGGTGCGCTATTTGTAGACGGCGCCTCAATGTCGTGGACACGAAGAGATAATGGTCAGGAACGGCGCCAAAGACCGTTCCAAAAAAGAGGGGTGGTGGGCAGTGTGAGGGCATGCACAGGCGACGCCGGCCGGCGCAATGGGCCATGGATTTCTTGGCCGGAGAGTTGGCCCAGCCAATTGGCCGCCGAATCTCCGGCCGATGCTTTTGGCCCACATCGCCGGCCACCAAAAAGGCCCGAGTTGCCGTCAGCGATTTGGCTCATTCTGCGGTTGGCCGGTGACTGAAAACGGACAAGGGATGTGCGGCCGGTCGATATCTCCGCCAGGCCTCAGCGCCGTCACACTCTCATGAGCCAAAACCAGCAGCGCCTGCGGCTGGCCTCCCGGACAACAAAAGGGGGCAGAGGGCTGCAGTCATGAGCAGGGGGGCACATATTCCGTTCCGATCCCGCGAACATTGGGTCAACAAGCGAAGTTTGAGGCGTATTGTCCAGACATTGAAGATCACGGCTGCTCCCCTCCCTGTGTGACATTCCGTCTGGTTGTTGTTCCTTTACGGGGCCCTGGACGGTCACCCGTTCTTCCCTTCGCATGTTGCGTCGGGTCGCTGCTTTCTGTCGGCCGCTGCGGCCGGTGCTCCTGCTGGTGTCATTTCCACGTTCGCGGGGCCCAGTAGTTGGTGTGCCGGGGCTGTGCTGAATGTGGCATGGTGTGCCGTTTGCACGTCAGCGGCGCCCAATAGTTGGCGTATTGAGGTTGTGCTGGTTGTTGCCGGCGCCGTTTGACTGTTTTTGCTGTCCACACACCTCTGTCCACAGGCCGTCCATAGCCTGCCTCGCTGTGTTTCTGTGTGCGTGAGGCCCAGGTGCCCTGTTCCTCCACGCGCTGTCCCTGCCGTCCACCACGTGTCCTTTTCCCCCTCACGGTTGGTCTGCCCCTGATGGGCTCCTGCTCCTGTTGCGCAAACAGCCCATCTGGGCTGCGGGAGACACCCCCCACCTGATGCCGGTTGAGCAGGGGTTGCCCTGGCACCCGGTAGCGACGGGGCTGGCTGGCCAGGCCATCCCCTTTGTTGCCGCTGCCTCCCATGCGCACGCTCTCCCATCCCCTCCATTCTGGCTCCCTGTTCCCACTATTCTGGTTGCCTCTCCTGCCTTGCTGTGCCCCTCCTCCTTGTCTGCTGTGCTCGCCCTTGTCCCTCCTGGTGTGGCTCCCGTGTTCTGTGTGTCTGTGTTGCTCCTCCCCCTGTCTGTTGGCGCTCCTGGGTGCCCCTTTCGCGCACCCACTCCTGTCCCAGCCGCCCGCCCCCCCACCAGGATTTCAAACCTCCGTACGACGTGGACTGTCCTGTGCGCGGTTGGCTGGTCACGGCCCTGTTGCCACCCCCGTGGCGGGCACCTCCCGGCGCGCGGGGCGCAGCCCCCGCCCTTGTAGAGTATGTGGGCACCTTGTATAGGGAAGGGGGGGGGGTGTTTGTTGATGGCTCGCTCGGCGTGCCCTCCCCACCCCCCACACACACAAACATGGCGCCACTCCTGTGCCTACGTTGACAGTCTTCACATTCAGTCACCCCCACATTTTCAGTGTGTTGCACCATTGCACATTGGGATTCACATTTCAAAATCTGGGGATTTGATAATGTTGCCTGCCTATGTTGAACGTGCTCTTTCCATTGCACTTGCTTTCGGGATTCAACCCCACCACTTTTTGGAAATATGTTCGAGGGCGAGTGTGTGTGTGTGTAAACTAGTTATCCACGCGAAGCACAGAAGAGAATGCATTTTACCAACCCGCCCCCCTTTTTTCCAATAATTATTTGCTTGCCGTTTTACATGCCTACTTCCCCCCCCCCCCCCCCGGCCACCATGAATTATTTTCATCCGCTCACCCACCACCACCCTCTCAATACCTAATTAAGGGGGCAGGTAGCACAAGATTCCCGGAGTACATGGATGTTCATGCAAACTAATTCGACCTTGGCCTTGATTGTTCACCCCCCTCCAGCCCCAAGTGGCCCAAGTGCCACGCTTCAGGGCAAACAGTGGGTGCGGGCCTTGTTTTGATGCCACCCCTGCCCCCCCTCCCCGATAGACAGCGGGTGTACCACACGGTACCCAGCCTGTCGACAAAAGGGGGCCTCAACAGTGAATGTGTTTGGCACTGCGCTTTTGACGACACCCGGTCGTGACAGAGACCACAACGGTGCGCTCAGCACTGCAAAGGGTCAGATAGGCGTCGGATACCTGGGAATCGGCGATGACCTTCGCTTTCTCTGGCTCTTGGGGACCGCTGCCGGCGTCCTTCTGAGAACGGAGAGGAGGCGTGGGATGGGTCCGGAGTGTACACGCACGGAGGTCGGCGTTTTTGCGGGTTCAGTCCAGAGACAGAGAGAGTGGGGGAGGGGGGCGAGGGCGGGAGAGGCCGGAGGAGGGGTGTTGCGGTGATTGATGGGTGTGTGCAGTGGAGGAACCAGTGCAGAGCTGGAGAGGGTGGCAGAGGGCCGTGGAGCTTCGTGAACCAGATCTCCAGATGCCCCCTCCACACACTGAGCAGTCCAAAACTCACAGGCGGGTGAGGCTTGGTTTGGAACGGGGGAAGAGGCGTTGCATTGGGCCGGGGTACGGCTCAGGCTATTGTTGAGTGATCCCCCTGTGTGACATTCCGTCGGGTTGCTGTTTCTTTGGGCATTTGGTAAAACCTAGTACGGGCTGTAGTAAAGCCTAGTAAAATGTAGTAAAAGCTGGTGAAAAAATTTTTTCTTAAAATTTTTCTTAAATTTTTTTTTCTACTAGTACAAAAACCAAAAAAATTAAAATTTTTTTTACTAGGTTACTAGGCAGACACAAATTTGGACTTGAATTTGAACAAAAAAACAAAGTTAATGGGGGGGGGGGTCAACGGTAGGTGGTATTTTTGTTTAGGGGCATGGTGCCCCCTGGTCGATTCCAGGCCACTTGTGTAAGTGGCGCCCCACCCGGGCCACCCTGTTTCTTTACGGGGTCCTGGTCAGTCACCCGTTCTTCCCTTCGCATACTGCAATGGGGCGCTGCGTTTTGTCGTGAGTGACCCCCCCCCCCCCTTGGGCCCTGGCCAGCCCCGGCCGACCGACCGACCCACCCACCCACCCACATCAGAAAAACTTTCCTCGGGGGAAAGACGAAATTTATTAAAGAGGCCCCAAAGTGGAGGTCGATTTCAGGTACACAAACTTTTTTTTGGCCTCCGCCCCCCTCCCCCTCACGGGAGGGTGGGGCGTGTGCCACACTCAGCAATAGCCTGTGACGTCCCCCTTGCTGCCAAAGTGCCACACTCATGCCCCACCCTCGCTGCCCCTGCCCTCGTGTACGGGATGGCCCACGGGGGGCGGGTCCTGGCAGTACCAAGCGACCGGTACGCCCCTCAGCAGGACACACATGGGCAGCGCGCGCAGGCCTCGTTGACAAGGGCGGGCAGGGGGATTGGGCACGAAAGCTCAGTACGCGGACCGGCCCGTACTTCCGGGGCCGTGGTCCACATCGGTGGTCCACAGATGGTGGGGATGAGGGTGGGACCGTTGTCCCTTGGCTCGCAGGTGCCGCTTCTGCCCCCCGGGGCGTCCACTGCACTGCCGGCGCCGGCGGCCCTCACATTCAGTCGTGCCCCGCTCTGTTCCTCCGTCGGGCACCGAAAATGGCTCAAAACAGGCACGTCTTGGGGTCTCGTACGCCCGTCGGCGTCAGGGTCCACAGCCCCTCGGTGCCCCGCCGTACAAGATCAGGCCGGCCTCCCCAATCCCAAGCACAGCCCCGAACGGGTCTTGGGCCTTGTCAGTAAATGCCGCCTCGAGTTTTGCGGACTCGGCTTCAAATTGCTTCGTTGAAGCAACATTTCATGCGTCCAACGAACAACAGGGGACAGGCTTTGTGACATCCCCCTGTTCAGGACGTCCCTGAAAGACTACCACTGCCAACCGCCGTCGGTAACCGTCTCAGTGAAGGTTACGCCAGGCAACGTCTACTCCCGAAGCCGAAGGACTGCACACGGTACAAAAATGAGCCCCTCGCCGCCATCCCATGGGCATTCACAGAAGGGAAGGCTGGCGATTTGCTTCCTGTGCCCAACGGGAAGAGGGGGTGGGTGGGCAAATGGATTGATTCCATTTTTACTGCAAAGTTTTTATTAATTTATTTCAAAAACGTTTCACAATCGTCCCACTGATTACCAACGCTGAAACTTTGATTCCGATCCTTTTGGTTGTAATGATGTCTGCTGAGGTGATCCCCTGGGGGTCCTGATGAGAAAAGCGTGCACGGCTGCTGGCTCAGGGATCCACACCCAAAGGCTGATCAGAAGCTTCTCCACCGGCGTGTGCGCTATCTTGTGGCTCCAGGCGCGGGCCTGGGCCACCACCTTGGGCGACTGGAAGGCATCCACGAGGCATGTCAGCAGGCACAACTGGATCCAGTTGGGCGACTTCTCCAAGGCATCCAGCATCTTGTGCACGCCCTGCGGAGGGGTACGGGGGGCAGGAGGGGGGACAATACAGGGCTCTACTGCGGGCTGCAGAGGGAAACAAGCGGTGGACTCCGTTCGGTTGGTACGACCAAGCTCAGCCGTCGACCAACAACAACCGTCGTTTGACCACCAAACGCCGCCAGCGACCAACCATCGACGTCACCGCTAAGCGCCGGCCGCTAAACCGTGCGTCTAGACTTTCCTTAACTCGAAATAAGCGGCGGGGAAATCTTGTTCCTCATGGAAACCCCTGCACTGAAAGAGTTCTCCGGAGAATTCCTGAGATCGGCTGTCTGGCAAGGGGAGGAGGAGGTAAGTCATGGTCGGATCAGCAAGCCAGAAATCATGATTCAATAGCAGAACAGAGCGACTTCCCCAATTCCAAGCACAGCCCCGAACGGGTTTTGGGCCTTGTCAGTAAATGCTGCCCTGTGTTTTGCGTACTGCTTCAAATTGCTTTGTTAAATCAATGTTGAAATACTCCATGAGTGAGATTGATTTCATTGGTGCTTCAAAAGATTCACAATCGTCTGGCTGATTGCAAATGTTAGATTTTCTATTTTTTTCTATTTTTGTTGTGGTACTGATATCTGCTGACCTCCGAAGGTGACGACTGTCGATCATTTGCAGTTATTCCGTATTATACGGGACCTGAACAATCCCCTGATTTTGGTGCCATGCAGGTATGCGGTGTTGTGGAAGAAACGATACTCAATTGTGTGCAAGAGGGTTTGAGCTCAAACAATAAAAGGGGGGAGGGTGTCCGATGGCAATGTTGGGTGGGCTTCCCATCCATGATCGCGGCAGTTCGGCAGTGCCTAACACATACGTTCTACTCGAATCCCCTGTGATATCTTCATGGACTGAAAATCTGTAAAGGACGAATCCCCTGTGATATCTTCATGGACTGAAAATCTGTAAAGGACGAAACTGAAAAGCGATTAATATTTAGCAAAACGTTTTTTTCCCTCTAAAACTGGGTAAAATTTTTTTGCGATTAAATTTTGTGAATGTCCAATTTGCGTAAGTAGAGGGCCCAGAAAATATCTATGTTTTTGCGATTGATTGTCCCACAACTGTCATTTTGCGTGGGTCAATGTTCGCACACTGCACACTGACTGCCTTGCATCTACACCTTGGTGGCATTGAATGCATGCTAAAAGTCACCGCCCATATTCTTGGAGGGACCCATGTCTCTTTTTTGGGGCGCATTTTTCTTATCTTCAAAGGTGTTGCCTTGTGCATGTACTTAGCAGCACCTACGCTTACCCGCCCCCCCCCCCAATAATATCACGCGGGTGACATTATTTTGATGCGTGATATTATTTCATGCGTGATATCATTTTGCCACCCCCCTACTTCAGGCCTTTTTGTCATGACTGATCCCGCTGAACTCCCCTTTGTCACTGAGGTGATTGAGGCACGGCGGCATAGTGAGCTTGTTGTTGAACATGTGTGTGAGGCTGTAACTGATGACGAGGTTGAGCAGTATTCCACTGGGGATGACAATGACAGTGATGATGCTGAATCTGTCATGGTTCCAGAATCTGCTGCAATTCCTGCTGAAGTACTTACCAAGGCAAAACTGCGTGTCCCCTACCAATTTGTCCCACCAGAAATTCAGCCCCAAAATGTTGCAGCTGCAAAGCCCAAGCCCAAACCTAAGCCGGCAGCACGGCAGCCGTCGATGGCAGCTTTCTTGGCACAGAAATAACTGCGCTTCAGCCTCGTGATTTACATTACCAACAGTGTTTTGCCCTACTATTTGGGGTAGGGTAGGCAAAATGCATGCGTGACATTATTTCAGCAGTCCAAAAAATTATTATGCAGGCGTGATATTACTTCGGTGATAATATAGTGGGGGAGTTTACACATGTCAGAATCCTACAATTACATAATTGCACCCAATTTTTGCGAAAATCTGCCTAATTTTACAGCCTCACCACAATTAAATTGTCTTTTGTGTTTGCCTGTCGTGGTCCCCTGAATTAATTATGTTGGCAAAATGCTCGTATTTCCCTGGGACTCCGAATTCGGAGATCTTTGCACTGCGGCCCAACCACCCCTCCCTCTCTGCCTACCCGTAAAGCCCCTGCTCTTTTGGTGGCGCGCGGCCCCATGGGGGAGTCACACGATACCTTCAGCTCCAGGAACCGCTGCTCATTCGTGGGCATGCCCACAATCGCATTCCAGACGCAGTCCACGATCACGTACAAGAGGTTCTGCGACGTCTGGTTGTTGGGGTCCAGGTCGAGGTACGGCACCAGCAACTCGACCCCTCGCAACTCGCCGAACTGCTGCCGCGCCAACTCTTGATCTGGGCCGGTCCCTGCGCACACCCCAAAAGGCAGATGGCACGCCGCAGATCAACGCGCTCTTGAGCACCAAAACGAAGCACCGTAGGGGGCATTGAAATTAGAGTGGCGAAATTTTTTGTTGCGGAGAAAAATTGGCACCGATTCTTAAATTCCACCGGAACATTTGGCAGAAAATTCCCAGACTTCGGCACAAGAAGCATCGACAGTGAATGGTGGCCGTAATTTCGTACGGGGCTTTGGTGCCTTGCTGTCATCCCTGGATGCTTGTTATCATTGCCTGGGGCTTCTGGATGCTTGCTGCTGTTTCTCGGAGGCGTCTCTGTAGAGCACACTGCGCGGGCACAAGGGGAATGTGCATGCAGTCATCCTGCGGTCAACCATAGCGAAGGCCGCGGGATCCAACCCAAACAAGGCATGACTGGACCAGCGCTGGAGTTAAAGCCGACGGTCCCGAGTCCCGCCCAAAAGCCCACCCGGAGGGTGTGGGTTCGCACCCGGGGCCTGACGCAGTGGTTGGCAGTACGCCCAGTGGTTCGCTAGCGCGTCGTGGCCCTCAGGCTCGGGACTCGGGCCGCGAAATACCCGCGCTCTGGCGGGCCCGAAGGAATGGACACCAGAATACGGGGAGGGCGGGGGATGGGTTTGGGGACAGGCGGAATTTGGAATGGAAACATTTAGCACACACACACACACACACACACACACACACACACACACACACACACACACACACAGACACACACACACACACACACAGACACACACACACACACACACACACACACACACACAGACACACACGCACACACATATGTATGTATGTTTTTTTCATATTGTTCTTATTTTATTGTTTATTTATTCCACTTTATTTCATTTTCATGATATTTGAAAGTCCGTCGCCATTTTTCTGGCGCGTGGGTAGCAAACGCCAGCTGGAGCGGAACCGACGGCGGCCGGCGGGTAATGCGGGGCCAGAGGCCTGTGTCCGAGGCCTACTCGTTCACCCGGTGGTGCACGACGAAGTGGTGCACGAGGCGCGCCTCCGACCATCGGTGCGTTTGAACCGAAGGCCCCTGAGTGGGCTCTGGGGCGGCGTTCGGGACCGTCGGCTGTCCTCCCGCCGGTCGGGCTCTCATCTGTTGACACCCTGACTCCCCGACCACCGCCGTCGGTTCCCCGCCGACCACCGCATTGTTCGGGGGGCTGTACCATCCAGGGCCCGGGATCGCACCATCGGCAGGGACTTCGGGGCGGCACAACGCCCTCAAAGAAATGAAAACCGTGCCGTTAAAGCCGGACTGCACAGAGGCCTGTGGGCAAGCCCCCTTACCCCCCCTGTGTGACATTCCGTCTGGTTGTTGCTCCTTTACGGGGCCCTGGACGGTCACCCGTTCTTCCCTTCGCATGTTGCGTCGGGTCGCTACTTTCTGTCGGCCGCTGCGGCCGGTGCTCTTGCTGGTGTCGTTTCCGCGTTCGCGGAGCCCAGTGGTTGGTGCGCTGGGACTGTGCTGAATGTGGCGGGATGTGCCGTTTGCGTGTCAGCGGCGCCCAATAAGTGGCGTATTGAGGATGTGCTGGTTGTTGCCGGGGTCGTTTGACTGTTTTTGCTGTCCACAGACCTCTGTCCACAGGCCGTCCATTGCCTGCCTCGCTGTGTTTCTGTGCGGCCCAGGTGCCCCCCCTTCCCACCGCATTCCCTTGCACCTCCTCCCCCCCACACGCACGCTCCCCTCCGCACATCACACTTCCCCACAGGCACACCGTCCGTAAAGCAGCATTGTACAGCGTGCAGCAGAGCCCTGCGGCTCCAAAGGCCTCTGCACTGAAGTACCCCCTCCTCCGAATGCGAGTGCCTCTCTCTGTCTGACACGGAGGCTGCCTTGGATGTGCACACAGCCTCAACCATGTCCTGCACAGGCTTTCCACTGGCATCCGGCATGCCGGATGCCGCCGGATGTAAGCCTCCCCTTTTGCTGGATGCCGCCGGGTGCAAGCCCACCCCCCTGTCCGCCATCGCGACAGCCATCGCAACCTGGCTTGGTGCCCTATCCCGCAGCCACGGCACATGGGCTCACAAAAAGAGGGAGGGGGGGCGTGCTAAGGTGCAGGGAAAAGCACAATGGGAAAAAAGATGGTACTTGCACAGGCCAGTACGGTGCACATTTCGTTTGCGGGATGCCGCCGGATGCAGGTCTCCCATTTTGCCGGATGCTGCCGGATGCGAGCTCTTCCCCGTGCTGGATGCCGCCAGATGCAAAGAAAAATTTTGCCGGATGCTAATGAGCAGTCTGGTCCTGCAGCACTGTGTGCTCTGCGTGCCTCACGCCATGAATGTCGTGTGCTCTGACCTCCTAATCACACGCCTGTGCCCACTGCGTTCGTAAGCCGAAGGTCCTAAATGACACCCAAGGCTGTGTGGGCCTGGTGGGGCCGGCAGCCAGCACACGCGGCCAAGGGGTGACCCTTGACCGGTACGCACGCCTGACCCTAGATACACCCTATGTAAACCTGAATACCATCAGCGCAACTCAGTGGAGTGAGGGAAAAGTGTGCAGAGTGGACAGGGCAAGTTTCACGACACATTGATGGCACTAATTGTTTACGGAGTGACGGCCAATGAATGGACAGTGGGCGATGAGGCCAGTCAAAAGACCCGGGTCCCTGCGGCTCCCTCTCTACGTCTCACTCAAAAACTCAAAAGCGTTAGACCGGGACCGGCCCACCGACAACCGACCGGGAACAACACAACGGAGTCGAGGACACCTGCACACAGGTCGCTGATGACTTGAAAGCAATCGCGCTTGACGTTCAGGTCGATCTCGACGGTGATCAGCTGCAACATGCACTCGATCGCTGCGGAGGGGCAGTGCGATTGGGCCGAGCGCACGCCACGCGTGCTCAGGGGACTCACGCGCAGAATGGCGCAGGGGGTGGGTCAGGAGCGCAACGCGGGGGATTTCGCGGCGTGCCCCATGCAGGCGGGTGGGTGCAGCCCAATCGGTGTCCAGTGGCATGGCTTTTCTGTGTCCTGCTGGCTGATCGAGGCTATTCGTGGAGGGGAGTGCCGGGGGGGGGGGAGCCCCTGCGCACAGCCGCTGACTGCCCGCATTCCCGATCGTACGCCAGGGGGTAGTTTCCAAGCGAAATTTGGGGAGGACGTTTCAGTGAAAATGATTTGGCTGCTTGTCCTTTTGCGCCAGCACCGCCCCCCCGAGCACCAAGCACAGATATCGCACAAATATGGACGTTTTTGGCACAAAATGTTGCTGACCTCTGCCATCACGTATGGCGATTGGAAAGATTCCTCAATGGACTTGCCATTGGCCTCCGCCACGTCAGAGTGTGAGCAGAAGGGGCTGGGTCCTACTGAGCTTGATACGGGACGCAGCCGATTCCTACTGGGTCCCGGTTGCGACAGGAGCCGATTGTATGGAGTGGCAGATAATGCGGGACTGATTCGTAACGACGAAACCCAGTGCCCCTTTTCCAGACACTCGGGGCATGTCTGATCCCAATGCACATGTGGAATGGGGGTTCAGGCGTGCGAGGGAAACAGCCAAATCGTGGCTGCTCAACGACGCGAGCGGGTCCGGCATACCGTTGGCCTCCACAAAGGCCGCTTGATTCTCAGAATTGGCCAAATGCACCAGCGACCGCAGGGTCGTGTTGCGCAGGTTCAGGTCCATGCACTCCCTCAAGAACCTGCATAGCATTTAGCGGACACCAAAAGCCCACATCACGTGCGAGCTCAGGTTGGCACATTGGACAGGCCTGCAACAGCCTACAGCCCCCAAGGCATGCCCGCACCCGGCCAACGCTGCGAACACAAAAACGACCCCAAAAACGGACGGGCGCGCGCGGCCGACGAACACTCGTTGTCGCTCGACAGGATCCTGCCGCGTCGGAGCCGGCAGGGTCCGACGCGGCTACGCGACGGTGCAACGACAGGCGGTCAAAAAATAGCGACCGGCCTGCCGACATTGACCAGAAACGCACGCGCGTCCGCAAATCTAACAAAATCAAGCGACGAAAGAATTCGTGCAAAAATGCCCCGACGACCAGGAAACCTCCCTTTCACTACTGCCGCAATTTTGGCGTCCACAGCGCGAACATGCAGTGGCCATTTCCATTCCAGTACCGTCAAGAGTGTTCGGCTTTGAAACAGGATCGGCTTTGAAATAATTTTATGAATTGCGAGGACAAGTCACCCAACCACAGACCCTCACTTTCTCAACCGAGTTGGATGAGCCCAACCTGAGACGGTCACCAGGGCCACCACCCTCTCCCTTTGCTGACGGGCGGTGAATTTTTTTTGGGGGGGGGGTGCCAGAAAGGCTACGTAAGAGTGCCCGTTCAAACTTCCGGGTATGCGCACTTGTTCGGGTCTTGGACAGGAAATTGTATACATTGTTTCCACAGGCGGTGGGAAACCGTATGTTGGTCGGTGAGAGTAGGTGAGAGCGGGACAATGGTCCCTCGGCTTACAGGTGCTGCTTCCACCCACGTGGCGTCCACTTCACTGCCGGCGCCGGCAGTCTTCATAGCTAGTCGTTCCCAGACCGTGAAATTTGGAGGGTGCTCTCCGCCACATCTGATGTGGAGATTGTAACACAGGGCAGAATGTTTTCGGGGGAAATTTTTGGGGGGTTGGGGGCTGGGGTCGAATCATCGATGAAGCTAGAAATGCTGTTCAAATAAAGACCCCCATGCCCCAGACCTGATCCCCACCCCAAGTTCAAGTCTTCACGTCACATTGGCAGTTCTGCATCCTGGCGGGAGCACACACACACGTGAGCATGATGTTCGCTCCGTTGGCCTCTGCAAAATGCCGGGCGCCATTCAGGCTCAACTGCGTGATGATGTTGATCGCAACGTACTGCAGGTCCAACAGTTGCAGTGTAGGCCATCGCACGACCTCCGGCGTGGAGCAGTCCACATCCAAGTACTGGAAGAGGGCTGTGCGGGACAGGCGAAGGAAAGGCCGAGAAAGGCAGATGCGGTTGTCGGCGTAGGTAATGTGACATACGTGCCCGAGGTATCAGGGATTCGCGATGACAGTATCGTATTGCATGATGAAAGTGAGTGGTTGGTTCGAAATCGTGATTTATTTTGCAAAAGGAAGAGGCAAGCCAGGGTACAAGCCCAAAACACAAGATCTGTTCACCTGAAAACCAACATCCGTCCGTCTATGCTTCTGCATGGAGGATTGGGAGACAACTTTCGTATGCTCCCCGGACAAGACAACCTGCTGCCAATTCTTCATTCTTCAGCAAGAGTGCTGTGAAATTTGTTTGTATGAAATCCGTCAAATAATGAAAGTAAGGTTGGCAATCAAATCAGGGCCCCTTTGCTGTCAGTCTTATCACCAGACGAGCAGACGAATTTTGATGCATTTTGCTGCTAGAACTCATCGCTCCCACACACACACACACACACACACACACACAGCCTCCTCCTAATCGTCCCTCTCTGCCCTACCTGTGCCTTCCTGGCCGTGCCTGCACATCCGCCCCCCCCGCCACCCCGCCAAGGAATGCTGTCCAATATTGGCGGTGAAATGATCAGCAAAAAAAGGCATTTGGGTCCACCTCCAGCCACCTGATTTACGGCCCCCTCGACAGTCACCGAGTATATTTGTTGGCTCCGGTCGATTCTGTGGCCAGTGCCGCGCTTGCTTTTTCTGTGGCACTTGTCGGTCCACAGGCCCCCAATACTGTTCGGCTGGGTTGTCAACTGCCTGCACCTGATCCCCACCACCTTCTCGAGTATCCGGCAGCGACATGTTCTGTCGTAGTGAGGCAGAGCCGTTGGATGGCTCGTGCGTGAAAGCGCGTCAGGGCTTTGGGTGCCACCCGTTGCACAGGACGGAGCCCAAACAGGAGACGAGGGGCGGGCTCACCTTTCAGCATGTCGGACTCCCGGAGGAAAAAGGCGTTGTCGGAGTGGAAACTCAAAATGTACAGCAGATTCCACGCCAACTTCTTCAGCTCGAAGTCCTCATCCGCAATGGTCTGCATGAACGGCTTGAGGGCCTGAGTGGCACAGGGCGTTCGAAAGGGCGGTCGCTTTACCCCGTGCACGCAGGAGAACACTTCCGCAGCAGTGGCCCGATGCAGCTCCTATGCCCCCACCCCCACCCACCCCATGCCCCAGTCAGTACCTAGACAGCCCCCTCCCAGCCCCCCGCACAGCCTCCCAACAGCCGCCCCACAGCCCCGGGAACCGCCTTCCCCTGTGTGACGTTGTCACCCGTTTTTCCCATCATACACAACAGCGTCGGGTCGAGCAGCGGGTGCAAGCGGGCGGGTTTCCCAAAGACACTGTACATCAAAACAACGGTTTTGGGTGCATCACATTCATGTAGCTCCTGTAGCTCCCCTCTCTACCATCTCGGCGAGTGCTCGCGGAAGTGCTCAGTAGTATTCAGAAGGAGCGCCGAGCAGTACAAAGACTGCACGAGATTACTCTCGTGTTGGTCGTCCTTAGCGCTTCGTCTTGCAGCTTCGTGTTGCGGCATACCGCCCCTTGGTCTGCACCCCCAGCACGCCTCATATGCAGCCCCACCCAGGGCCACTGGATTCGGAGGGTGTTTGCCACCACTAGTGTGGGTTTGCGTAACGGAGGGCCAAAGGGTTCTGTACAACCCAGTGTTACCCATCGCTTTCGTAGTCAGTGTCAATTTCATGCTGTCCCATCCTCCCATTGGCTGTGGATCCCAATTGCTAGCACTCTCCTGCTTGCTCTCTACCGCTGTTGCACACACCCCCACACACACTCACACTCATTTGAGTTTGATAGTGCCACACGAGTCACCAAATATGTTCTGCGGGAACGAAGGGGCGTCACTAGAGGAGGTGCCACCAGCTGAACGCGACCCCATTGCATGCTCTGTACTGCAGCAGGCTATTCGCGTGTGTACTGTCATTGACCGTATCTTGGACGACAGCACCCTCCCTGGTCAAGCATGGTTCCGGCTGTAGGTTCAAGCTCTCGCTGCCGACGCAGGATACAGCTTGTGAGACAATGAGGGGGCGTATGGACCTCACTTCACTTGGGACCAGGCGGTCGACAGCTATTTTGTCAAGGACAGTGATACCAATACAGCAATATAGTCCAATGACAGGAATATAGTCCAAATACAGTAATCTAATCCATTGCTGTAATACAGTCCAATGCAGAAGTATAGTCCAATGCAGAAATATAGTCCAATGCAGAAGTATAGTCCAACACAGTAATGCCGTCCAATACAGTGATATAGTCCAATGCAGAAATGTAGATCAATACAGTAATATAGCTTAACACAGTAGTATGGTCCAATACAGTAATAGAGTCGAATACAGTAATATAGTCCAATACAGTAATGTAGTCCAATACAGTAATGTAGTCCAATACAGTAAAATAGCTCAATGCAGTATCATAATCCAATACAGTAGTATAGTTCAATACAGTTTATAATCCAATACAGTAGTAAAATGATTTAATTCAACACAGTTTTTAGGTCAATACAGTCATAAAGTCCAATGCAATAATATGGCTCAATACAGTAATGTAGGTCGGGTGTTCTGTCTTGTTCAATGCGTTCCTCCGTCCTTCCCTCTCTTGCCCCCCTTGTACGTACCCTGGCATCCGTTGCGCCTTGTCCTCAGGGATTAAGGTCGAGTTACCCCGTGAGTGAAACCCAACAGCCCTGCCAGGCTGCGGGTTGTACCGCACCTTTGAAACTCTCGAGGCCACACGCCGGGCCGTCTGGGGGGAGGGGGTGTACTACTGACGCGAGGGGGAGGGGGGGGTGCAGAGACGCATGAGAGCGCAGGAGGGGGAGAAGCCATCCTCTTTGCCAACTGAAATCCGACAATTTTGGGCGTCGAAATTTTTTGGTCGTCAAAAATGGTCCTCGAAACACACCAGAAAATGGCGCCGAAGGCGCTGGAGAAAAACTTTTTCAGACAACTTGGAAAGGGGGGGGGGGGTTGGACCCGGGGGGTGGGTACCTCCTCCTCAACTAATTTTCATTCTAATGCGTCCCTGGGGGGGGGGGGGGGCTGGAGCGGGGGTTGACCCTCCTCCGTGGAGACGACACTTCCAGGTCGGGGCAGGGCAGCCCCGGGAGAAATACAGATACCCTCTCCCAGGTTTTCCCCTTGGGTCCTACGGTTCATGCCTCGAGCGTTCCCTGCAGCGTGTCGGGTGCTGTTGGGGGGGGGGGGTGTCGGGTCGGTCGGGTGCGGGCGGTGTGCCGCCGGGGGCATCGGGCGCTTTCGGGTGCCGTCGGGCGGTCGGGACAACACAGCGTCCCCAGACACGTCCTGCCCCAAGGCCCCGAGGCCATACCTCGTGCTCCAACCCGATCTCAGTGCCAGCCCCAACGATGAACACCAGCTCCGTCAGACCTGTGGCACAGCAACGCGATGCCCGAAGCAGCACGGCGGGCCAAAGCCCTCTGTTGACCCCCTCCCCCCGGATGGTGTGCGAGGTATGGGAGCGGCGGCATCGCCAAGGGGCAGAAGCAGCATTTGTGAGGAGAGGGACAGCTGCGCCACTCCCACCGACCAACACTACTTTCCCCCGGTGGCTTGAGGCAAGCAATTTAAACCATTTCCTCCGGACGCCTCAAACCAGTGCGAAGCCAGGGAAGGCAGAACACGAGCAAGATAGTAGACAGCGCAGGGTCTAGAGCTGGCGGCATACAGACCAACACCACATATATAAGATGTACATATACAAAAGAGCAATTGGGTCATTCAGTTTGGCTGGGTGATGAATAGTATTATACAACAGTCTCGGACTGAATTGGTATCAAAAAAAAAACAAAAAAACCAGTGCGTCCACCCGGAAGTGCCAGCCGGTAGACTTACTCAGCGTTTATGCCCCAAGCTCCATCCCCCACCCCTATGTTCCTGGGCACTGGATTGGGGCGGGACTTGGTTCGCGGTTTAGGCTTCGCGACAAATTGCTCGAGGGAGCACCATCAAAATGAGCGGCTGGACGTGTTCTGAGTGCAAACTGCAGGCAGAATGGGGCAAAAGCATTTCTGTGAACTGGAAATCAGGCAGTGGAAAAGTAAAGAGAGCACGCTGGAGTTTACAGAGGCAAGCGGTGGCTATTTGGAAACAGGGCTGTAGCGTCATTGGGACTGGGGATGGGGGCACAGGTCGAAAGGGCAATTCCTTTGGGGGTATCGAGCGATGAACGAACCGGCTGTGGGGTATGTGGCCGAGGAGGCAGGCATCGGAGATAAGGCCTCAGTGATGGTGCGTATTCTGTTTTGCATTTGACGGCGCCTGTGTCTGGCTGGCCAGGCCCGGAGGAGCGCAAGGAGATGTCCGCCTCAAGTTGTGCCCAAGCCTTGACCCTGCCATCCCATGCCAAACCCAAAAGGTCACTTGTTTTGCTTCATCACTATCACTTGCAAGGACTTGGGTTGCCTGCGGTGACTCTATCACGTCCCTCCAGAAAATCACCCGTGCCGTCACCCTCATTCTGCACTATCACTGTCCACTGCCACTTAGCCACCGAAACCACCTAACGAAAGGCTCGAGCTCCTAATCACTCTCGCGGTCATCACCATCCACAGCTGGCCGGAAAACCTGTTTTGAAGAAGTATGGGTGGTTGTCAGGATCCTCCGCCACCAGAGTACACACGGCGATGCAATCGTTCCGAAACTCCTTCTCCTTGAGTTTGTACCCATTGATCAGAGCACTGCGTAGAACTTGATGCAGCACAGATACATAATGAAAACTTCCAACCTGAAAAGGGGCGTCGTGCAGAACAGCGAGGCAGGTCCTTGCGACGCTCAGTGCAACTGCAAATTACCAAAGCCAAAAATAAGAAACGCTTGTCGGGGGCAGATATTGGTCCTGCAGGGGCAGGGGTACCAGTGACTCCCTCAGACCCCTGGGAAGCCATACTAAAGCAGCTCCCCTTTGTAGAGACTGATCTATTTCTAAATCGAAGGAACGGACAGGGTAATCGGTGCAAAAGCAGCACTGCACACCAGCTCCTTCGCCGTCGGGTTCAATTCCAGCACGTTCCAAACCGTTTCCAGAGCGATGAACACCGCGTAGTCCCGGAAATCACACTCTTCCAGGAGCGAGAATAATTGGTCCAAACCCCCCTGCGAGCAGAGCCGGGCTTCGGAAGCTTCAAACGAAGAGCTTAACACGAGGTCAAGCCAGCAACCTTCACAAACCTTCAAGAAGTGCGTGCCACCTACTTTTCTTGCACCTTGTGGTCCCCCACCCACCCACCCCACCCCATCTTTGGACGCCGACAGATTGCGGCCACGTGGCTCCAGATGTGTAGCCGCGTCAAATGTGGCACCGTTATCCAGAGGGGCTTCCTTCAATCATTTGCGGAATCGGGGGATAACCCGTATTGAAAACGGGGAAAGTATTGTCTGATGTGCTTCAGATAGAAATTGATTGCTAATGAGGCAAGGTGTTCATACGTGCAAATGTGGATACTCCACAGGCGCGACCGGAAGGCGCATCCCAACTCTCTAAAACATGCTGCTCCGCAGAACCCAACGTGGTAGCTTTGCTTCATGGTTCACTTCGTACGGCTGTTGTGCCGTGCGGGGTGTCCTGGGGTTTAGATCTCCTTGACGAAGTGGAGTAGTAGCCTCATGTAGATTGACTGGAAATTTCAGTTTCGTTTCCCACGTGGAGCCATCGAGTGCGGAGGACCATTGTAAGCCCCATTAGCCAAACCAGACTCCCATGGCACCAAGTGGTAAAGGTGCCCCGACCACGCATTTCCTTGTCAAAAGCAAGTTGGACCACCTTGTACACCCTCCCTCTGGTTACACATTTGCCGTCCACCAGCAGAACGGTTTTCTCCGCTTCGGGCGGCTGATGTTGAGTGAAATTCAAAGGCAAGCGCACGACATCTTTTTGTGGCATTGCCACCCTCCCGAATCCCGAGGATGGTACACACGGCTCGTCGCTTGGTTGCCGTGGGCTCAACACTGCGCGCCGTGGCTCTAGTGGTGCCGTTGTGATGGAGCGGCAACTGATGTGCAGTTTCTCTGTCAAACCTTTCTTCTGTTAACGGTTGCCCCGCAGTTCTAGTTTCCCAAATGGGCAGATGCAATTAGGCGCCGGGGCAGCTTGATGCTGGCAGCACTGAATGTGATGACCACGGGATGGTCTTTCGCCACAGTCGAATCTTGCACATTCTGATACGTTTTGATTTGCTGTTGCTGCTGCTGCTGCTGCTGTTGTTGTTGTTGTTGTTGCTGTTGCTGTTATACCTGACTTCAAATCATGGTCGCCGCCTGTTGAAGTATCGCATGGGGCTCTTGGACTGCGCAGCCGCCAGGCAGACATCCGACAGGAGCAAAACAGGTGATTGTCGCCATGTGTATCTTGGGCCTTGGCCAGGTGACATGCACTGTGGACCCGCCTATTTGGGAGGCACGGATGCACCAGAACAGGCCGTTGACCCTGAAACGGCGTGCAGTACAGCATTCCGGGATGCGTGGTATGATTCTGACGGGGGGGGGGGGGGCATAGGGATGCGGCCAACAAATTGTTGCTTTCACCAATGAAGACATTGATTGCAGTGCAAGTGCTAGCATGCCTCTTAGCGGCTGCCCAGGAATCCAACCCACGCCCCCTAGCGCTGGCGACCTGCGCTCTGCCCACTCGGGCGGCGCCAAAACCGGCTATCGAGTAGAATTTTTTTATATTGATTTTTCCTGGCATGTTTGGAAATTCTAAAAAAGCAAAGGCCCCGTCCAATTTCTTGAATGTTGCATCAGTCATTGCGTTTGGACATCATGATGCGGCTGCCACAATGTCAACTTTCCGTCATTGAACCGGGGCTACTTGGGTGTGCGTGTGCGGGGATACCTGGTTTGTGATGAGTCGGCAGCAATGGGCATAGTACGAGCACTCGCGCAGCCCCTTCACAATCGCCGTCAACATGTCGTGGGACTGGGACGACGACTGCTTGAGCTCATTCACGAGGCGCGTCACCACCGTGCTCTCCCGCACCGCCTCGTGGAGCGTACTGCGCTTGTCATACTTCAAGCTCTCGTCGGGACGAATGCTTCCCTGGTGCCCGTAGTGCCACGAGCTGCCACCGGACTTTGCCCCGGAACCGCCCAGTGAACCCTGTGCAAGTTCACGTGGTCTGCTCAGTCTACACCGTCACACCGTTACATAGCCGCTCGCGCTGCATGGCTATCACTGCAACATACGCGCTTGGGCTGCCGGCAGAAGCCATATGACGGTGTCGTTGTCGTAACTCCAAATGCAGACAGAGCTCACACAAGGGACAATCCCTCCAATGGGAAATGATGCGCATCTCCTTGGCTACAGTCTTGCGGTTTGGGTATCAGCTCGCGAATTTGGACGTCACTGGCAGCCTTTTCTGCACCAGTGTTCACGGTTGCCCCTTGCGCGCCCTGCAGACTCCCCGCCGTATCCCGGACAAATGCGTCCACGACAAATCTGTTGCCCTGTCTCGCGAATACCTCTCGCTGAGGGACGCCCGGAGTATTGCTCCCGGCGAAAGCCCTCCACCAGGGATGTATTGGAAGGGGGGCAGGGGGGGGGGGTTGGCTGGGACCCCCTTCCTCCTTGGGTCCCCCTGTGGTCCAGGGGGGGGGGGGAGGGCTCCTCCTACGGTGTACGGCCGTTCTAATACATCCCTGCACTCCACCCAGCTGTAGTCGAGTCATCGACTTGCCGTCTGTTCAGCCTCCAGATATTGTTACTCAGCCCCAACCGCACTCAGCCCCAACCGCCGTCTGCCGTCAGGGCTGTCTGTAACTCATGTCGAGGGGACACATGCCGAGACGGAGTGCGACCAATAATCCTTTGCTCCCGCCGGGTGTACGTTTTTTGGTCTTGCTTGCTTGACGCACTACGTCGCAAAAAAGAGTTGAAATCATGGCGGGGCCCCAGCATCAAGTACTCTTGTTGTAATATGTCACCGGCGGAGGTGTTAATGCACAAAGGCATATCATTGAGGCCCACAAACATGTAGTCATACATCCACACCACGACGCAAGCACTGCACCTGCATCCCAAGGGTCTCCGCGGGTTTGGAACCTCCCGCCTCATTGTGCTTGCGGAGCAATGTCAAATCGTCCTGGTCCTTGGCCCGCACCCGCGCCACAGTCTCGTAGAGCGTGGTCACCGCACGGAGCCGTACCTTCTCGTGATGGACCGACATGGCCTCGGCAGTTGCGTTTAGAATGTTGAGCGTGCACTGCTTGTGATGTAGACTGTCTTGGGCCTGTGTGCCAATGTGCAACGCGGGGATCGGTATACTCGGAGGTGTGCACCCTCCCTCTTGTCTAGCGGGGGCAAAAATACTTGGCCGAACCCGAGAAAATTGTGTCGCCAAACAAAAATCAGCCACGCGTTGGGACGGGACACGCACACACTTCACCCTCTTCATCGCTAACGTTGGACCCAACACCCAAGGATACTTTCCTCACAACACGTTTTGCCTCTGTGCATTCCCACCGTTTCGGTGTTGTGTTCCGTCATATTTGTTCACATGTGTACTAGTGTTGAACGACCACGAATAGCTAGCTATGACGGGGTCCGGATTCGGGCTTCATGGCCGAAGTGACATGGACCATGGCTGCATACAATGAAGCTACGTAACCGAAAGGCACACTCCCTAATGCAGGAAGAATCAATTGTCGAAATCAATTATTCATGTTGTAGTTTGTTTGCCAATGCTTCGGACTTTACACGTTACGAGGATCAAAGACAAGGTTCTAGGTTTATTTGCTCCGCTTGGTTCCACAACCAACCAATTAATTGCCCGACCGACCCGAGCTCGATTTGGCGCAAGACGATATGAAGCTACGTCTCATGAAATGAACAAGGTTTCAAGCACACCCGTTGTCCTAAACAGTGGTGGAGTGACTATACACATAGGTGAGACATTACAACCCCATTACCGCTACCAAAAATGGCAATTTGCTTGAATTTCGGGCAAACTAGCGGGTGGGGGGATATCCGGTCGCTTGCGTCACTTTGAACGGCCTCTCTAATGCCCGGTGTAAGGCTACATCTCATACCACACCTTGTAATAAACAAACGGCTGTCCTGCGAGTTCAAGAAGCTGCTGAAACGGCCCGACAAACTCCATGCGGCCTTCGTTGATGCGTTGGATACATGCACGGATGGTCTCCGGAATGCCATTAAGCCCCGAACGCACGTAGAACCCGTTCGGGAACCTCTTCAAGAGCTTCATCAAGATGCTAATCTGAAATAACAGTCGAGGTTTAATGTGTGATCAACACAGTGGCGATCAACGAGAGAGCAAAGCTCAACAAAGCACGGGCAATCAACTCAATTGAGGTGGATTAACGAATTGGGGTCAATTGTGAGGTGGATCAACGATTGGGGTTGAGCACGTCCAACGCAAGCCGGAGGCAGCACGCAAAGGCCCAACTTTGCACAAGAAAACCTAATTTTTAGCTGTGAATCAACGTGATACGGCATGTAGGTGTGATCGCCTACACTCGTAACCGACATGCAAACTACATTACTACATTGCATTCACGCATGTGCACAACTCAATGTGTACACAATGCAAAGGCAAACGAAATGCAATGCGAAAGGCAACGACTAGATGCATGTGTGGGTGGGTGGGTGGGTGGGTGGGTGGATGGGTTTATGCACCACGCCCCTCCTCCCCAACCCCGTAGGGCGTGAACCTTCGCCACCCACCCTTGTTCCCCTCAGCAATAGGCTAAATAGGCCGTATGTGGGTGGGTGTTAAACGCAATGCCAAAGACGTATGTGCCTTTATGCGTGCGTGGTTGTGTCAAATGCGACGCCAACGGTTGTGTGTGTATCTTACTCTTGTGAAAGTGTCCCGCCTTCCTACACCCCACGATACACCCAACGTATTTCCCTCCCCGGCGTCACTTTGTCATCATTGGGCACAAGCGTTTCATAATCGCAAACCACAATCATTTCGCCACCATATAACATCCGCGTGCGGCTAACGCATCACTTAAAAAGTTGGACCGTGATGCACCTAGAACGGCATATGCAAGATCCGGTCGATGGCGAACCCGTGTTCCCACCATTGCAATCGGTTGGTTGGTTGTCAACCGCGCGGTATCCGCATCCCATGCCTACGCCCATGCCGCGTGGCCATTTTTGTGCCGTTGCCCGTGGCCTTGCCGCCGCCTCACGCCACACACGGCGACCATACTGTGATTGAATCGTGCCTTGGTCGGCCGTGTTCACCGTGCCGTCGCCCCATGAACTACACCATTGTCCCCCTTCTCCATAGTGCTCTGACCGGTGCAACCACTCAATCCCCCTTGAGCTAGCGGTAATCCTTCATCGTGTGTTGCCGCACGGACGGCATACAAAACCATTACTTGCTTGCTTTCCCGCCCTCCGACTCCCTCATGCGGCAAGAGGCATACTTGTCGATCATATTGGCACGCCGTAAGCTCATCTTTGAACAGGTTGACCAATCCATCGAATTCCGTGCCTTGACCCTCGTTCCCGGTCCCGGTCATGAGGGATGACGATGAAATACTTTTATCCGTGGTTCCCATGTTGAATCAAGACAAATCACAACGAATAATAACACAATAAAGTTAATCGACTCCAAACAAAAAATGGCACTCGGTTATAACATGCGACACGAAAAGCACATAAAAAAAGCACTACATAGGTGGAGCGTTTGTGCGAACAGGCCGCAATATTCTAAAATCCTTATCGCGTAGTACATCACGAAGGCAAACAGGCGGGCCTTCGCAGAGGATGCGCAATGCCTTGCCAATGGGAAACTTAGTTGGACTTTGGATTTCGTTGTGCATCAAGCTAACAACAATTCGTGGAACACAATGTCGCGTAGCACTGACAATCCCTTGGCTTGGCCTCGGCAATTGTGACTTGACTGTCTCATGAATAGTTTGTCACTAACCCCACGTGTGAAACAATATGCCCAAGAGGGCCATAAATGCTTTCCGTAGCACACTATAGTGGTGGTCGATCCGACGACGTTTGAAATTGAAAGGAATGTGGCGCATACATCACCAGGGCAATATCCCTGTGCACGGATGTTCCACGGAGGTGTTGTTAGCAGCACCACAGTGAACAACGGTGTCAAACAGCCACAAAGGCCAAAAGTCAATGGTTCCGCGAGTTCGCGACTTCCGGCGCCGCAGCAGTTCTGAGGATGATCATCGTCAGGCGAATGATTGTTGTTTTGTTTGAATTACCTTGGGAAAGTTGGCAAAGGTTTTAAACACCTTGCATTGGCTGAAATATAATGCTCACGTTGTCGAAAGTCAGTTTCCTGCATGAACCAACTGCAATTTGCTCTTCAGTGGGCTAAGCGTGTGGCCACTGCTGTCTACCTTGGTTTTACCAATGCATCAAATGTCAAGTAACACGCAACGACGAGTGCACAACAGAGGGCAAGTGGAAGAGGCCCCAAGGCGCATCATGAGCAGTGGTCAGTCATTTTGTGCTGTTAGAAAGCAATTAATGGGCACTCTGCTACAGTCGTAAAAATGTGACTTTTTGCCGGTAGCAAGCAAGATTACCTTTACTTCAGAATTGTGTGAGCGACCGGAGAAAATTTCACCCGAGAAGTCAATATCCTACCCTTGAGAATCCCGAACCTTAGGGTCACGGAGCACGAGCCCGCACGAGTGGTTGTCATTTGATCACTTGATCACTTTAGACGGCGAGCATATTCTTGAAAAACTGACCTTGGCCGCTTTGAATCTATGTTCACAACGTTGAATGGTGCATTGGTACCGCATCTCGACAGGGTGAGGGGTTTAGCTCACAAATCACCATGGTGAGACATTTTCAAGTTTAGGGTCTTTGTGTACTTTGTCTTTTCCACAATTTACACCATCAGAACATGTTTTGCAACAAATTTGCACGTGTCATGGCCATTTGAGAACACTTCTTGACATAGCCTTGTTGTGGACTTTGCCCATATTCACGACAAGGATTTTCGGCCTTTCGAAACGGCATGGGGATTAACCAAGGATTCACCCAAAAGTGGCCCAAATAGCTTGGGGATTAATTGCGGCTTAACCCACAAGTGGGCCAAAATGGCGTGGGGATGAATTGGCGATTAATGCACGAAATGGAGAAGTTGTTTGTTGTTAAAGTAATCCATGTTGTGGCCCGCTTTCTTTTTGTCGGGTCCTCTAATGCGTATGAAAGCCAAACGTGGTTGAAATCTTGGGTGCAAGTCCATTTGACGGAGGAATGTAGCCCCGGTGGTATTTGTTGGTAATACCCTTGTCCCAAACGGAAACATGAGCGCAAGGCAACGGAAGCTGTGTTTGGCACCTTGTAGCACATTTGTCACAAAAGACTACATCCTTACGATACGTGCAATGCGGCACACTGTGAAAAACGTTGATAGGATTGATTCGATCGCGATACGGGGTCGGGTGATGCCCCACTTCATCCTCACGCAAGGCCCAACTTGATTTCTAACCCACAGTTATGGCTCCCCTTCAACTCATGCAATGGTGCAAAGGATACAGGCAAATTCTTCCTTTTTGCTTCGAGCATTGAAATACACTGTCACAAGCCGTTAGTTGCCCAGTTGTAGTATACTGTGGCTCTTTTCACACTATGCTCCCAAGTTGTGCACTTGAGAATGCTTTGTATTGTGTCAATGTGATGCATCTGCAGCAGTTACGCGGGCATATTGGCTGTGTGCGGATTTTTTGTACGTTGCACATTTGCCTTCGCGGCCTCTTTGTACGATTACACTGCAGGAGCAAAGAAGAGAAAAGCGAGAGCTAGGACCAAGGGGAAGGGTGGGGGTTGTGTTAAATGTTCACTTCATGGTCTTGTGAAGATTGTGCATTGTAGATTGTGCACTTTTTCGGTACATTTTGGAATTGCCTCATGGACCAGCAAGGTAAGGGAAGCCAACCACTCGACGGAGCAAAGAGTGATCCCTAGCACCCGACTTGATCAAGATAGCTAAACCCGTTGACCCCCTTTTCTTTTTCTATTGGCGCACACATTTCGAACTGCCATGTCACGATTGTTGTCAAAGAAGGTACGGGCAAACGGGGCAAAGAAAAACCCGAGCACACGGCCATAGCTATCAACGTAGCGTGGATGTGCTTCTGCACATTCTAGGTACTATATAGTACGCACGTACAGTATACGCACGTACAATACGCAAGCACTATACACCACACAAAAGGGCAAAGCAACTACCTCTCTATCCACACAAAATCATATGGGACATGCATCACACAACGAAATGTGTATACAATCACTATACGGATTTCATGCAACTCGTTTTGCAATTTGTCGTGATTTGGTCTTTTGGGTGCATTCTGGCTTCCCTGGGATTCTTTGCAATTTTTTTTGGAAAGGGAGACTACCGCGGGCATGTGAGAGATTTTCTTTGTTTCGGATTTTTCGGAAAGTCGGAAAGCTAATATTGTCCCTAGGACTGGAACAGGGCGTGCCGCCGGAAACCATGCATCGTGAGAAAGAGGCATGTTTGATGGTTGGATTTTGAACTGGTGTGGGGCCATTCTTTTTGGGGAGGGGGGGGGTTCGCCGCAAAGGTAGCACACGACACGTGCGCGGTGCAGGTACTCCCCCAAGGTGAGCGGTATATTCACATTGTGTATGGAAGCTGTGCTTGACCATGTCTCAAAGGGGTTGGACGCGCAAGCAAGCAAGCAGAACACCAAGCACACACCAATTGCAATAGCATGATTAAGGGCACAATGAAAACAAGAAACTGCTCACAAATGCATTGGAAGCTGCTAAAAGCGACTACACAACAAGTCCGGTGACTACACATCCATTAGGCCACCCGGGCACTAGATTATCTTCCTTCTTCATAAGGTTGGTACATAAAGCAATGTGGTTTTCCCCATGATTTTGATTTTGTGAACAAGCTACACGTGAACAAAGGAGGGTTGCGAAAATTGGATGTTCTCGCACAGCACAAATGTGAGAGGCAATTTCTCCTGTGCAGTGCCCGGTAATCTCTCTCCTCATTGTTGCTGCAGATGCTACGGAAATGCTCCAATCCTATGTCCCTAGTCAGCTCTTGAACTCCAACTTGCACCCAGACTTGCCGTTTGCTTTCACGGCTAACCTCACAAGGGTCTTCACTTTGCTCGACACGAAGCATGATCCAAGTGCATGGTGGCTGTCCAAGCTTTGCACCTCGCTAATAATGGTGGCCTACAACCAAAGGCACAGGCAGTGGAGCCATTTTGGACCCATATGAGAACATACAAGTTCCACAAAACCCGTGAAATGGGCAATTTTGGTATTGACAGTGCAGCAAAGGGAGGTTCACGTGGAATGCGGGAGGAGGGGTTATAGGGTAGGGGTCCTCTCTTGAGCGAGCGAAGCGAGCGAGGAAGGGTTTCGAGGGCGGTATACGGGGCGAAATGGCGGGAATCCTTCTTGGTGTTCCTTAACATGCATCCTTATTCAGCCCCATAGCTGATGTTCCCTCCCCCACCAGCTCGGTAGTAGTATTAAGTCCTGATTAGTTACATGCGCTTGGCTTGGTGGGACGCGGAAATTAGAACACGTAGTATCTTGACAAGCTAACCCAAATCCCCCCCCCCCCGGGGACTAACCCCCCCCCTTATGTGGACCACCGAAATTCCAGACTGACAACACATGTGTAGGGGTTTTAGAGAGAGCAATGGTTGGTTCTCATTGATTGAATGCCCCCGCCATGGGCACTTTCAGCCTTTAGTCCAATAAGATGTGTCCTCCACGTTAAAGCTGCAATGCACTATGCGGGGGTTTGGGGGGCATTAGATGTGATTCCATGTGCTCTTGTGGTTTAGTGTGTATGCCAGCCTATTGGGCACCCTTTTGCATTCATAAACAATACGCTTTTTAACTGCTTGTCACATACCAACGGTACACCGACAATGAGTTTGGGCTTGCTTGAAGGAGGGCAGTACCTGATGCACCATGTAAGCGGTGTGGAGGTTTGGCTGTCTGCGCAAACAAAGCACCCATAGTCCGGCCGTAGCCGGCCGGCAGCGAGACAAGACAAGCTGTTAGTGCGTTCCACTAGTGGGACAAGGTGAACACAAGAAGGAGGAAAGATCTCCTCACCAACCATGCAATTTAAAAAATTTGGAGATCATCTGTCCACCAAACCACATCTTACACGAGAATAGATGTGGTTGGTTACGAAGCAAATAGAACCCAAAAAGTGTCAAAAGCTCCCCTGGCAAGATTTGACAAGGAGACCAGGGTACGTGCCTAGACAGGGCACTCTATAAATACCTCTTGTTGCCCATGTAAACACAATGCTGCTTCGGCCACACTATTGCCAATGGTCATGCCAATTGGCACACACATCACATGAATGGCCCGCTTCCGTGCACAAGCAGCAGAGTAGCTGATTAGGCACATTGTCTTGGGCGCACTGTGCACGGGTGTCCCGGTAGTGCTGTGCGCGCAGTGCCCACCCCCTGTCCATTTTTCCCACTCAGCCGGATTGCAAGAAACGGTTTTGAAGAACTGACGTCGCGAGCGGACAATTTTGTTTTCACTGTTTTCTTATGGTTTCTCTGAAACCATGTGTGGTAGCTCTTGATTGTGGGAAGGAGGGGTATTTACACATGCATCTCCAGCTCTTCAAGAAGGTGGGCAAGGGGTTCTACTTGGTGCCTGCCCATCAGAATGCAAGCAACTGAGTGGTACTTGGGTCGTACAAACGAGGATAATGCTTTGTATTGTCGTACCTTGACGGTAGGGTTGCCTCATGTCTGCAACGTGTGTTCCAAGGTTTGTGTCGCATGCAACCGCGGGGTTGTCCCAGCACCGCGATTTTTTCCTTTTGCAGATCTTTTTGCCTTCGCGTGCTTCAAACATGGGGAACATGGCGGATTGCTTTGAATGCAGTGACGCAGCGCGCACAGCAAAGCCGACCCTTACACCCAAGCCCAATGAACCCGAATGCGTGCTCCGCATCATCGCTGTGAACGACATTCATGAACTGGGAAATATGGCCCACCTCAAGGCTTGCATCGATGCCCACCGCACGGACAACAGCATTGTGACGTGCGCTGGGGGTTTTTTTGCGCCTTCCCTTTTGTCGTCCATCGACAAAGGCCGTGGGATGCTGGAGCTCATGAACCGAGTTGGGGTGCAATTCGTTTGCCCCGGCAACCACGAGGCCAAGATCCCCTTCAAGGAGTTGCAGCAGCGTATGAAAGACTCCAAGTTCACGTGGCTTCACAGTAACATGCCGGACTTGAATCGCGAGGGCTTGCGTGCGCTCCAACATTATGCCATTGTGGAGGTGCAAGGCGAACACACCACGAGAAAGGTGGGGCTCTTGGGACTTGCCACGAATGCGACGACACTATTGCCTCGGATGGCTTTTGGGGGTGCAACTATTCTGGATCCTTTGGAAACAGCCGCAATGTACGCCAAGATGCTGGAGGATCAAGTGGATTGCATCGTGCCTCTCACTTGTTTGGACATGGATGAGGACGTGGCCCTGGCCAACATGGGGTTGGGCCTTCCGGTGGCCCTTGGGGGTCATGACGGCAACGTGAAACACGAGATCATCGAGGGGCAACACCTCCTCAAATTGGGGACAGATGCCAACCACATCGGCATTGTAGACTTGACGTGGACGGGGAAGTCAAAAAAAAGTCCGCGCGTCAATGTCAAAATCCACGACTCCCAGACCTACCAACCAGACCCGAAACTATTGGAGTATATCAAGGGCTATGAACAGGTACGTAAGACCGGAGGGCGGCTTCTCGCAGGCGGAACCCGCCAAACTTGCCGATATGTACGGTGGTAATTCATGGTGCAGCCTGCAGTTCGCTCCTTGTGGTTTGCTTTGTTCTGGACCAAAGTGCAGAACGTTCTTCCCACTTCTACACTGGAAAAACTGATTCCCAGGTAATTGAGTCGAGACGCCATTGTATTGTTACAAATGAGCACAGTTAGCAACTGCCTCTAGCTCTCCCTCCTGTGCTCCCTCCCTCTCCGCCAACGGAAAGATGGCTCTCAATGGCTCAATGACTTGGTGTCTCGGGCAAGTGGGAACCACATGGCCCATGGTCCTTGGCCCATTTTGGTCCATAGTATCCCGAGGCAAGAGCTTTGGCCACTGAACGCTGTTGTGGCTTTTCACCATGGGAGTTTCAGAGCACTTTCCCGGAGTTGAAACCGGGGGTACAACCGCAAGGGACAGAGGAACATGGGTGCGTACCTGCGCCTCAGCTTCCCCACGAAGTCACCTGCTGGTGACGCATGTGCGGCCTTTGACATTTTTCCGTGACTTCGAAACGCAGTGGCACATGTGTGCAATTCAGTGCAGACACCGCAGCACAACAAATGGCCCAAGGCATTTCGGTCCAGATATTTCGCACCAACACTGCACAGTCGTTGACTGGTCAGCCACCGTTGTGGACTGGCCCAGCGCCTGTTAATCAGCTGCTGTCGCGTGCGTCATGTTTTGGTGAAGCGTGGCGCAAGAGTTTTTGATCTCACGTTGAGGACGGTACTGCATTCCGTGTCCGGAATGATGCCACTCAGTTCAAAATGGAGAGCCCTTTGCCGCCGGACGACACATTGACGGGTTTCAGTTCCATAGGTGATCTTTGCCCCCCTTTTTAAGACTTGACCAATTTAGTTCCAAGCCCCGCCCCCCTCTCATTTCCTGACGCCCTTCCTGCGCAGGTTGGTAGGCTGTCTGTCTCCCGCCCGGGGGGGGCGACTCCGCGGGTCCTAGGACGCCAACTACCCCTGCCCCCCCCCCCCCCCCCCTAGGGGCCTTCGGCCAACAGTTAGTTGCCAAAGGTGTTGCCCTCAGGCGTCCATGGGCGCCAAAGGCGCCTAATGCTCCATGAACACCAAAGGTGCCCTAAGGCAAATTTTATCCAATTTGCACCCCAACACTATCCTTAAACCCAACCTTGACTCTAACGCCCACCCCCAACCCTCAGCCTACTCCTATCCCTACACCTACACCTAACCCTAACCCTAGCCCTAACCCTAGCCCTAGCTCTCACCCTAGGCTAGGGTCAGAGTGAGTGTTGGGGTCCAAAATGGAGAGCAATGATGTGGCAAAAGCAGCCATGAACGAAATTTGGGGCATCTTGTTCAGCCCAATCAACATGGTTGGCATGGCCATGCTAGCTGCCTGCAAAGGTTAGGGTTAGGTTTATGGTGATGGTATGGTTAGAGGGAGGGCAAGGGGAGGTAAGGGGAGCCTATGTCCCCCCCCCCCCCCACCCCAAATCGCTCCGCCTGGACCCCCCCCAACCGACCCTCCTAGACCCCCCCCCCATTTCCCCCCCCCCCGACCCCCCCCTCCCATGCCCCCCCCCCCCCCCCCCCCCCCCCCCCAAGGGGCCTCCGGCCAACAGTTAGTTGGGGGGGTAGTTGGCGTCCAGAACCGAGGGGTCGCCCCCCCCGGGGTCTCTCGGGACGTGAGCCCACGCCTATGGGGACACAGGTGTTCGTTCTCAGTGCGTTGGCGTCAAGCTGCGTGCTTGCTGACGTCTCTGCAGAAATGTTGTGTTCTCGCCTGCTCCACTGCAAGTAGGACTTGGGATTCAAGGCCGGAAACCAGATGAGGCAGAGACAGCAAGAGGGCATGTACATTCACGAATGCATCCCTCAAGGAAGGACTGCATACGTGAAGTAAACCAACACAATTCCAGGGTTGAGCAACCGTTTGAGATCAAGGCCAAGAAATGTGGTTTGACTGGACGATATTTGGGTCTCTGGGGCCCCGTAGGTCGCCCATGAGCGTTTGAACTACTCCATTCCGGAGTGTTCACGATGCCAGCTTCTTTTCATTTTATAGAGACCAAGTTCCAGAGCTCGGGCACTGCAGACCTGTCGCCATAAGGCCCACCAGTTTTCCATAAACCCTTTGGTTGATTGTGTGTACCCATTGCACAATGTGCACTGCTGCAAAATGTGGTGTTGAACACGCCATTTGCCGTCATCATCGCCATCAGCAGCGCTCCTTTCTCTTTGGTGACAGACTGAAATCCGGGACACCAGCAGGAGGGACGAGCGCCAGTTTCGCACAGCGCATATCGGGGCTCAGCTGTTGCATTTCGCCCCTTTGCACAGGTCGTGGCAGGCTTGTTCACAGTGCAGCTGTCCCCTTTCCCAGCAGGGCCCAAGATGAGCTCCTGCTGCGTACGCGACAGTGCAACGACAATGGGCACATTCCTTTGCACTGCGGCTCGGGAGGCGTTCGGAGCGCACTGCTGCATCAACCGCAGTGGGGATATCCGTGGCAGCTACGAGTATGCAAAGCAGAAGTATTTCACGTTCTCGGACTTGGTGCGAGAGACACCAGTGGACCTGGCCATGGTCGTGGTCACTGTGCCAGGTATGCACCGTGGTGGAGTAAGAGCGTAATGGAGGTGATCTAGAGTGGTGGCATACAGCAGTGGTCCAGATTGATGGTACAGAGCGACAGAAAAGGTTAATGGAAAAGAGCGACAGCATAGGGTGGTGGTACAGGGTTATGGTGTCCAGTGATGGTTTCGAGTGATGGTATATGGTGACTGTCTGGAGTGATGGTACAGAGTGATTGTTTAGCGTGAGGTACATATGTAACTACACCCCTCTCCCCTGAAATCCAGCAAAGCAAGCAACAAGCAACAACAACAACAACACGTCTCCTTTTTGTTTCTCCACCCTAACGTTTTTGGGGCTCTGCTCTACTCCAGCCCTCTTTTGCATTGACACATGCCCATCCCAAATCCAGAGTTTGAGCCCCCAACTCACCTGGGCGTGGGTGCCAGGATGGGAGGCCCTCTGAGGTAATATGTATTGGCAGGTACATAGATTGACAGCACAGAGTGATTTACAAAGTGATGTTACAAAGGGTGTAGAGTGATATGCCGTGGTGCTGTGGAGTGACGGTATAGAGTGGTGGTACAGAGTGATGGTATAGAGAGATGGTATAGAGTGATGGGACAGAGCAATGATGTGTCGTGATTGTTCAGAGTGATGGTGTAGAACTATGGAATAGTAGTAGTGGTACAGAGTGATCGTAGTATAGAGCGATGGCGCAGAGTAATGGTATAGAATGGGAGAAAGTGATCGTGTAGTGTGATTGTATAGCAATATAGAGCGACGGTATAGATTGATGATAGGGTGTGACTGCATGGGGCAATGCCAGAGAGTGAGGTATTGAGTAGAGGCCTGGTTTGTGTTCTCTGGAGGTGTGCAGTAGGATCAACATCCCATTCTCACCCCACAAAAAATGCATCTTTTCCTCCCCAACTCCTAATACAGGCGAATGACCTCAGTCATCAAGTAGGTCACACAAAAGACATATTGGTTGCACAGTTTGATAACGAACCATCTTTTATGGCATCGCCTTGCCCCGCATGTCGTCGGTTGAGAAGGCCAAAAGGCGACTGCCGTGGATGTTTGCAGGCCGGGTGATCGCCGAGACCATCAAGTTCAGCCGGACGAAGCCACACATCGGCACCGGGGATTTCCTGCAGATCGACAACGGTATGATTTATGACAAGCAGAAGGAGGTGCTGACTCACATCGACAATGCTCCACTGGACCCTGACAAGGGGTACGATATGGTTGTACCATACCGTGTACTGAGTGGGACCCTGGTCCCGTTTGTGGACTGGGTGCATGCCAACCGCAACCAAGTCCCACCCAGTCCCCACTGCGGCATGACCATTCAGGTGTGTCCCACGGACCGACTCCTTGCTGAAGCGAAGGCTTGGTGTCTGGCCAGAGACTGAGGTCGCGAGGAATCAGTCCCTTTGTATGTGTGGCTCAGTAATCCCAACTGCACGACAGTAGAAGGAAGCTTAACAGGAATCACATATCTCTCGGGGACATTCGTTGTGCGCCAACACGGTGGGTTTTTGGCATTTTTCCTGGTTTTTATGAATTTTTGGTCCAATGCTCCAAAATTTCGTCCCGTAAAAGGGGGTATGTGTATATTTTTTGAAATCTGTGAGAAAAGGCCGTTTCAGAAATGTATGGGTTGGGGGGGGGGGATGATCACATTTTTCAGCAACTGGAGCTGCAAAGCTGCGTGAAATCTTGAAATACTGCAAAAACTGCGTTTTGCAGATTTGTCGACGTGCTCCACGATACGGTATGAAATAAGTAGTCTGATGCCCCCTCTTTCTGGTGCATTTGTGCCACTGTGCATGCTTGACGTTTTTCTCCAAATTGACATCAATGCATGTGGCCAAGAACTCATGCTGTAAAGCCTTCATGTGGTGCACTTTACGATCCCAAAATTGGCTTGCAAAAGAAGCGGCCTCTGTGGTGGTCAGAATCTGGTGTTCCTTGTGGGTGCATGCAGGTTGCTGTGAACCGGCTGTCCGAGGCCTTTTTGCTTTGCTAGGGGACCTGTCACGTGTAACCTGCACCCAGTTTGCACCACCAGAGCGCGCACTTTTCCGAACCAATGGCTTTTGTGGTGCATCTGGGGACGCAACAGCACGTGGCATGAATTTGTATGCAGACATGGTGGCTGCCTGTTGACAAAAAGAGGCAGCAAGCAACACAGGCACCGTCCAAAAAGGACAAAAAAAAACATACCGTCAGTACAGCATGCAGACCCAGGGTGTTCCAAACAGCCCTTTTCAAGGGCTTTCCGAATAACCGCTACCTCCGGAACACTCAGCGAGCAGAAATGAGGGAACAATGGCACCAACCCATATCTTCATCCTGCGATCGAAGGGGGGGGGCTTAGGCAGGTATGACTCCTCTTGTTTCCATCCCTCCTTCCCATAAACCTGCCCCAAGCAAGCAGCAAGCAACAACCAACAAGCAAGCAACAAGCAAGGGTTTCACCAATCTGTTTCATGAATTACTCCATCATTGCGACCTGGCGCCGGCCGCAAATCTGGTGGTTGTATCCACACACATGGCCCTGCCCAATCCCACGTTTGAGAGGTGGCAACAGACGCCAGCACAAGTCGGGAGGTACCCTCCCGAACCTATGCAGTTCTGCGCCAAAAACAGCCATTTTTTGCCCAAAATGTTTCGTAGACCCCTTCAAAACAGCCAAACATAGCAAAACGGATGGCAATGCCGCAGCCAGCTGGGCTTGCTCGTGGCAAAGAGCTTTTTGTTGGCCACGACCTCCATTATTGTCATCACCATTTATATGTCTGAGAAACGCCCAAATGACCCCAAATCTGTGCTTTTTGGCTGCAAACACCCCCAAACCAAAATTGGGCCACCCATAGCTTGGGCTCACTGGCTCGCAATCCAATGCTGAGGGCACCTAGTCCATCCGCAACCCCCGTCTTTTTGAGGTTTCCGGCTCTCAGCATTGCCCAACTGGGCACCTAGATCCCTGTAGCAGCACGCACTTGGCCATGGCCAACCACCACATAGAGCCCACGCAGTAAGGGCCAAAATGGGTCTAACAGGGGTCCGCAGGGGCACAAAAATGACTTTATCCAAAGTTTTTCCTAGACCATTTGGGATGCTCAAACAAGTCTGCTGACCCATTGTCACGCCTTTGTGGCATTTGCAGGGGGCAAATCTGCACAATTTTGGGTGAACAGCCATTGTTCGCCCAAACAAGCCTCATTCAGAACCTGCTCAGAACGGCCAAGCCAAAGAACACGAATGCATGCTCTGTGACCAACTGGCCTCCAACTCCACGATATTTCCGAGAACCCCCCACCCCCACCCCACCCCCCAGAATGCCCCAAAACTGCTCAAATCTGCGCAGTTTGGTTGCAAAGAGCCCCCAAACCAAGAATGGGCCACATCTTGGGCTATATAGGTCAAAAACACGTTTTCCCCCTGGCTACATTGCAGACAAAGGAAGGGCCAGCGGCCGAGATCCAAAACACCAATAAGGACCGAGGTGTCAAGCCCATCGCCACGATGCCAGTGCCCCTGATTGACCCCTGATTCGCCTGAAGGCGAGCCTGTCACTCAAAAGCAGAAACGGGAACGAATGTGATGAAGCCACTGGGGCAGGGAAAAATACAGCAACGGAGTCATGGGAGGGGCCCCTGTGTCGGCGGCAGCCTGCCACACAGAAAGGAGTTGGTGTGATGTGTATGCCTTAGATCTGCACGTTGGTGTGGGCTGCCTCACCATTTCTGAAGGTATTGCTCAGTGAACTCACTGCTCCTATACTACACATGGCAATCTTAGATTTCATCGAATGCAACAACAACCCCCCCCCCCCCCCGCCCTTAGATGTGCATCAGTTGGTTGTGAGGGGCAGTTCAATAACCTCTCTCTGGCGGACGTTGTGCGCAACATGGAAGGGATCGCTGCTTGGCTGATGGCACGGTGGTGGTGTTTGCGGAAGACCTTGTGTGGAGCATTGATATTCATGATACGAAGAGAGACCGGCCAGGGGTTGCTAAGGGGCATTTATTCCGCTGTGTTCCCACACGTAACCGGACGGGATGCATCCCTACAGGGGCTGGCTTAGGGCATAGTCCGCTGACTTGCAGGCTCATGGGGATTCACGAAGGCTGCGAGCGCCATGCACACTTGGGGGCATTTGAGCTGCACCATAGGGACATCCCCACGTTGCAGTCAGCACATGGGGGACGGCTCGGTTTAAAGGCATCGGCCTGCCGCAGGCTCCTTCCAGGCGTGCGTGCAGACGTGTGTATGGATGGGCCTGAGGCGTGGAAGTCGCATATTACGGAGACAAGAGGCGCAGGCAGTGTGGCTCATCCCGGATTGCCTCGACCTGCTAACAACCATTTTTGTAGCCGTCTCAATCAGTACCACAGCATCCACACGAAATGATGTCTCCGGTTGGGCCATTTTCTGTGGTTCTTGCGGGGTGGCGAGGTCAACTTGGGAGGATAGGCCTTTGTGCAGGTGTGTGGGTGTGTTTGTGGTGTTTGTGTGTGCAACTCGTTGTTGGTGTTTGCCGCAGGTGGCGCTGGTGGCGTACTGGAGCGCGGCCGTGTGGCTGCACTTGGCCCACATCCGGGAGGTTGCCGACAGTGACGGCGTTGTCAACCAGACGCATCTGAAGCGGCACCTGCGGAAGCTGCACCCCAACAGCCCAGCAGCCCACATAATAAGTCAGAACGTGATCGCACAGTACGAGAAAAAGGGGTGGCTCCTTGTCGAGGCCTTTCTGGATTGCGCCCGGGAAAGTGCCACTTGGCGCGTTGCGGACGCCCATGACGAGGGGCCCGTGATGCGGGACGAGTTCGGGGCTTTCATGACGGACCTGACGGGCGCGGACATCGCGGACGCGGACTTGGACACACTCTTCGCAGCGCTGGACAGCGGCGGCCGAGGGACTGTCGATCGGGGCGCGGTCCGGCGCCGGCTCTCTGCCCTTCGGGCCAGCAATATCGGCGTGCCCAATAAAAGAGGGAGGCACGAATGGCAGTTGTTGCGGGAATCTTGGACCAGGGCAGACACTGTCGCTCAGGGACTCACGGCTTAAGTGTATCAGTCCCCCGCTCTGTAACTGTTGTGAGACGCAGCGTATTCGGTTTTCGACGATGCGTATAAAAAAAGGTTTGCGCATATCGCCGCTCCAATATGAAGCCGCGGGGGGCGAGGGTCGCGTGCACAATCCGAGCAACGAGCATGTGAGGCCGTGCAGGTCAGTGGCCAAGAAGCCCCCCCCCCCCCGCCTCCGCCCTCTTTCCTTTCGCGTCCAAACTGCCTGACGTGGCAGTCGGCCACAGCCCATTTCTGTTGGCCGCTTTGTGGCCCAAGGGCGCACCCTGTAATGCCCCCCCCCCCCCCGAAGAGCGAGAGGCGGGGGCCATCGGGAGGGCGCACCTGCTGGAGGCGACAGTGTACATACGGGGCCGAGGGAGACCGGGATCGGTGACTGTCACGGGCCCCACGACGAATCCCCAGCGCCGACCCCTGCCTTCATTGTACATAGCCAGGCTCCACCCCGTCGCACGAAGTATTCGTCAGGTCGCCAGACCCCGGAAAGTGGTAACCTCCGGAATTGCGCGCCTCGTCCGACGAGGCGCACACCGACCCCCCAGCCCCCCCCCCCCCCCAGGGCCCTCCTGCAAAGCCCCCCCAAATCCAAACCCCCCCGAAATACGGCGCACAAGGCTATGTCACGAGAGACCTCTGAAACACGAATGCCTCTCGACTGCCTTGCGGACGCCATCCCCACCATTTGCGGTGAGCATGCCGGCAGGACCGCGGGCAGCGCACTGCACCCCAAGTGGATCGCCATGACCGAGTTTTGCAGATGCCATCTTGATACCCGCAGCACTGCAACTTGGTCATGTCCGATTGTTGTACATAGATTGGCTCAAGTGCTATGCATGCCGCCAGGTGGTCGTCCCAATCGACTGACCCGTCCGTGTCTGCTTTCATGTCATATGCTTTCGTGATGTTGCCGGGTTGCATCAGCCGCTTGGTGACCGCTCTTGGCATGCGGACCCCTGTCGAGGAAGGCAGGTTCGTGTCATTCCAAGCCCTGGGTCCTGAGCTGATTCCCCACCGAGGCCGACCCCCCCCCCCCCCTTTGAAACTGGCGACGCCGGTCCGCGCCCAGCGTTGCGCACGAAAGGCCGCCCGGCGGCGGACGCCAGACTTCCAAAAAAACAGGGACCCCCCCCCCCTTCGACGCCCCGACAACAACGTCGCCGTCGCACGTCCCCTTGAACCCCAGCGAAGCAGCCCGCCATGGGGAGCAGTGGGATGCCCATGCCACCCACGTTGCCTCCCCTGCTCCCGATCGGTGGGGGGCGGGGCACCCCCCCCCCCCCCTCCAGGGCGCCCGGCCGACGCCCAGCCACTGCCCAGCCACAGCCCGCGTGCCCTCGCGGTGCGTGCGGGTGTGATGTGCGTTGAGGGTCTGGGGCGATGGACCCCCCCCCCCCCCCCCAGGCTTTCCTGTCCTTTTGGCACCTCAAAGAGTCGGCCCCGGAAGCGCACGCAGGAGGGATTCCCTTGGGGGGGGCAGGTACTATTGCTGCCCCAAGCTGCGGCTGTCCCAAGAAAGTTCGCGCCCACTTGCGCACAGACAACGGCGTTGCGCACCACAATTGAGAGGCCTAGCCAGCCACAGACGGGAGTGCGGCACCGTACCCCCGGTGGCGCTCTCTCGGGCCCCGCGGCCTGCCCTTCTGGGCCTAACCTTGTTCGCGACATGCATCACGACGAGACATCAGTAGGTGACGGGATGCTATCACAGATACTCCTGACACACGAATACATCGTGACTGCCTCATGGATCCTCAACCCATCTGTTTTGAGGAACAATCCCTTTTGCGGCGACCATGCCAGCAGGGCTGCAGGCAGTGCACTGCACCCCAAGTGGATTATCACCCCGACAGAGTTGTGCAGATGCCATCTTGGTACCCGCAGCACTGTGCTGAAGTCCGACCGACAGAACAGACATGCACACCTGGAGTACACCCCATCGCCCGTCCACCTCTTGTGGCCCGGTGATTTCCTACTGTTGTACATAGATGGGCTCGAGTGTTGTGCATTGCACCCTGCGGTCTTCCTCCATCCATAGTTGCTTCTGAGTATTTGGTTGGTTCTTACTGCGCACCCCCGCTCCACGGAAGGAAATGTGAGTTGATGTTACCATAGGTTGCATCAGCCTCTTGGTGGCTGGGGCAATAGCAGACCTTCTGCATCATAGCTCAAACCGAGTGCTTGCTACAAATGCATTTTTGGACGTTCACCATCCTTCCCCAGTGATGTACGGGTGCCAGTGATAAAGGGTCTGGCAAGTCTTGGAATTCGAATACTGGAATCCTGTTTCGAGCAGCTTCATCGAAAGGAATCATGAAGCGTTTGGTATATATGTATCCTGAAATCCAAATGTGCATTCCGGTCCACGTCCTCTTGCTATGACCTCGGTTGAAAAGCAAGTTGGGCAGTATAATCGCCGTAAAGCACTTTCAGGCGTTTGAAAATTGGTGGCAGATCACTAGATCACTATCGCCCAATCAATGAACACCATTGTCGCCGTCCCAGATTCCCGCTACCTGAGATATATTGCTTTCCCGTGATGTATCATGCTGGATTTCAACGATATCCATGGAATGCAGGGTTTACATTCTTGATGTATTTTAGGCACACACTATCTGAGTGCAAAAATCGCGATGGGACCACCTGATTCAAAGATCACAGCGTGGCAGGTTTAAAATTGTATGTGCCGAAGGGTGCCAAGGGAGTGTGCGTGCCTTGTGCCCTAACGAGATTCTGATACTGTCCTCGCTTCTGTTTGTGCTGGTTCTTGGTCGCTTTGCGTCGTCCGCATGTGTGTGTGTGTGTGTGTGTGTACACAATGTGTTTCGTGTGTACATTATTGTTTGCCTGACGAGAAGTCTCAACGACCGGTGCTCCACGCCCGTACTGTTGCTTCAGGGCATGTGTTGGAACCTGCATTCTCGCAGTGTGTGTTTGTGTGTGTGCGCGCTTCTGAACTTTGGTTCCCCGGTTCTTTTTGAGCTACCGCTGCTGCACCCCCCCGCCCCCTCTTCCCTCCTCCTGAGCCTGGTATTGTTTCCACAAAGCCTCGGTGGCACTCAAGCAGGGCAGGGTGCGGGGTATGAGTTCTGACTGTCCCACTTCATCCGGGTATGGAACACAGCTCAAGCTTGTGGTCTTTACTGCAGGCCTCTGGCTCGGTGCAGCTGCCAGGGGCTCGAGCGGCTTGGTGATCATGGATCCAGGATGTTGCATGCCTGTGCCCTGTACTGCAGAAAGGCGCCTATTGGCGTTGAAGATCCTTCTTGTTTGACGATCCAACTGACGAGGATTTCTGACATTCGGAGCCACGTTGTGCTCGTTTGTTTTGCAATCGTGTGTGTGCGCGCACGGGGTGAAGGCAACGTGGATGTGCCACAGACACAGGGCTTTTGCCAATGAGGTGCACTTCTTCAAAGTGCTGTCAATGTGGCTTTGAGCACTTTAGCTGAGAGGAGATCGGTATGTGTGTCCTTGGGTAGCATGCAGCGGTTGACGCGCTGTGCAGGATTGGTGGTATGGGAGGCAACAATAGTTTGTGTGTACAGCAGCAGCGCAGTAATATTTCGCGTATCTTTTGGACCAGGTTCATGTTCTCCCAGCACTCCTCTGACATTTTCAAAATGGATACTGTGGTGCTCAACCTGGGGTGCCGGGGAGCACGCATACACATAGGTGGCTATCTTCTTCCCACGACACTTGTCATTCCACAGTTCGTACCCTGCCAACCCCCAAATCGAATTCCCAGTCAAAAACAAGATATGTGCCTGCAGCGAGGCAGAATGCCAGGCGCCGACGGGCAGAGTTACGGGCGGCCCTGCTGGCCCTGGCAAAGAAACAACCGGGGGTTCGACTACACTTGGTGACTGACTGCGAGCTTGTTTTTCTCGGGTTGGAAGGCAACTGCGGTAAGTGGGAGCGCCAGGGGTGGGTGGGTTCACGCGGACCCCCTGTCAAGCAGCACCTCTCGAAACGCCTGGGCCAATCCCCTGACGGCCCCTTCATCTGCGCGCTCATTCCCCTGAACCCCGAGGTGTGATGGGACCCACTGGACTGTGACACTGTCACCCAAGAGCACCCATTGGCTCCACAACCCTGACCACAAGTCTACGTGAGCCTACGGAGGTGAGGGGTATATGGCATGAGCTGGGTCTAGAAGAGATGGACCATGACAGTGAAGACAATCTGAGTGGGGGGTCAGGAGTGTCTTGTCAGAGATGCTGAGTCGTCTAGTCCGGACAGTGACTTTCAGAGTGGCGCCAGCGGTGAGCGCAGGAATCGCTGGCAGTGCCAGACAGTCAACGACAGCTCACCGGGTTCTGGGGGAGGGGTTGACCTATGTGTGCACATGAACCAGAACTGTGGTACAGCCGGACAGTCAATACTGAGCTTGATTGAGGAATGACCGAATGGCCTGTGACATGGGAGCGTTTGGTAGCTTAGTATTTGTTGCTTCATCCCCCCCCGCCCCCCGCCTCCTCCCACCATTGAAGCCCGGGATATTCCTAGGTTGGTTTAGGGGGGTCTCGTCACGGGAGCCCCTTTTGGGGGAGGAGGAGGAGGAGGGACCAGCTTATGCTTTTTACCCCGCCGTGGCGAATGTTGGGCACGGGAACACGGGGGACCCTCTGTGACTCCCCCTCACAGGTCACCGGATACGAACCCCCCCAGCAACGCCCCTTGGGTTAGGGGCCATCACTGTGCCACGGGTGACGATGTGTAGACTGCCCCCACCTATCGGGTATCCACGGATTTAACGTGGGGCCCCCGGGCGGAACAGTCCCACATGGATGTAAGCCCCATTACTGTATTCCTTGGTTGCCGGAGATTTGCGTTTCCACTGGATTATTTTGGTGCCATGTATCCTAGGGCATGGCAGCCCGTGTTGTAAGGATCGAAGCAGTGAGATGCAATCATCACGAGGATTCGCAAGTAACCTGTTTGAGACAATGGCAGTGACAAAGGCACGACATAAGCAAAGTGAGAAGCGCAAATAGTGTCATTCAAACCGACAAAGTAGCCCACGCTATCTTCTTGTGTAAGTCCACTTCGAGGAGAGCCACCGTGATGTCCGCATAACTGTGCCGAGGTGGGACACCCACCAGGGAGAGGGCCCGTTGCATAACGAGCCGGAGCGCCACTTGTCGGTGACCAACATGCAGCTTGGCATCCAGCCATAAGCTGAGATGCCGACTGGGGTACCCGTATTCCATAGACCAAACCACACGGGCATGAAGGGAGTAGGGGGGGAGATCCGAATGGGGAAGATCAAAAATGCACTCACGGATCTGGGCAAAGAACGGGGGTGGGGTGCGACCCTGCAAATGAGTACCCCCCCCCCCTTGTATAAGCTACGCCCTTGTCCAAGCTACAGTAGGCGTAGGGACCGTAATAATTGTGTACGTAATTTTAATTACGTACGAAATGTAGTGCGGCCACATAAGACATGGGTTTGTCGTCACATTTGCCAATTACATGGAGCCATGGACACATGCAACATGCCACATGCAAGGCAAGCTCATTCCCAAGAATTTGAAGTTGCCCGAGCCCAAACCAGCCCCTAAGCCTCAGCCAAAGGCATATTCAAGTGGTGAGCATGTGCAATTGTTCCGCATGGTGTATGGTCGCAAGAAGGGTTTCCAAGCCGAACATTTGTAGGCTTCGCATTCTTCATTGCTTGTGCCAACATGGGTGTGAACCTGAAATTTTCATGTTCCCAAGGCTGTCTTGTGTTTGCATACACTTGGAAATGTGGGCAGAGGTCAGGGTGCACCCATACCATGCGCGCGCGTACGTTTGTGTCGGTAGCTGTATGTGTTTCGCGCAAGCTACGCCCTTGTCCAAGCTACAGTGGGGACGGACAAGTGGAAGAGGCGCGGGTGGCGCACGTCGTCAGGGGAGGTGGGGCACAGAGACTTGTGGGAGCACATTGATTGGCTTCGCGGGGAGGCGGGGGACAAGTTACAGGTCCGCTGGGTGCCATCGCACCTCGGGGTGGCCGGTAATGAGGCAGCCGATGAACTAGCGGGGCAGGGCCGGGAGCTGCACCCCTATAACCTGCTGCCCCTGTCCAAACGACGCCGAGTCACGGAGTGGGATGCATTGGGGCTGGAGCCTATGGCAGAAGTGTCCGACCGGGACCTGGGGTCAGAGGTGGACTCCGGGGGGACGTCAAGCGGCAGTTCGACCGCGTCGTCAACGTCAGACGACGAAGACGTTTTTCTGTCCAGCTCGGAAGACATGTCATTCAGTACGGATGTCAGTGACACGCGGTTGCGGGGGACGTGGGACAGTGACAGTGATGGGTTCAGTACGGACGTGAGTGAGAGCAGGAAGAGGCGGCGGAGGGGGATCGGGTCCTGCTGAGGGTAGGGAGGGCGACCTGACCTATCCTGAAGAACTGTGGCGGCGCCTCCGGCGCCGTATCCGAAGGAGAGCTGTGGCGCTTCGCTGGACAGATGGGACAATGTGTGCCGCGGCTCCGCCGCGTGATACTTGCTGATTGAGGGCGTAGGTCTGTCGGTGGGGACCTATTGCTGAACTTTCCACTGTTCTATGGCCAAGCTACAGTGGGCGTAGGGACCGTAATAATTCCGTACATTGGCGTAGCTTATACAAGGGGGGGGGGGGGTAGTAGAGAACCGGTATAAGGATTGAGTAGGAGGACCCTGGGTGATTCCCCTCCCAGTAATGAACCGGGGTAATGACAGCGACATCGTAAACACGGTAACCACCCAACGCAGGATCGCGGGGTGTGGCCATTGTATGGTCCTAGGGGCGGAAAAAGACCAGGTGGAAGGCAGATGCTCCTGCAGACTGGGTTCAATCCAAGACAAAGATAGTCGTTCATTATCCGAAATCTGGGCACAGTGGTCAGGCAGGGACGGGATGGCAGGCAATCAGTGTCTGGAGTGAATGGCGACTACAGCACGTAACACAAAACCTAATGTATGACGCAACACATTGTGCGTGATACCCCTACTGAGCAAAGCTTCTCATCTGCGGGTGTGGCTTCACCAGTGAAACCTAAATTGGCACAGGGATATACCATAGGACCTGCCAGAGCTGCGGGGCCAACCGAGATGCCAAACGAGGAGTTTCCGTAGAAAATTTGAATGCCGGACAACGTGACACAGTTAATTGACCAGCGTGGTACAAAGTCAGAAATAGCCAGAGCTAGTTGGGCGTGTATGGCAATGCGGAAGAAATCCAATTGTGGGCATTCCCGAGTATAGTGGCGCGGGGTAACAGTGGCCCCACACATGCAGCAAGTGGCCGATGCAGGAGGGGTATACGGGGGGGGGGGGTCCAGCCACGGGGCTCCAATGGTCCCCCTTCCCCCTAAAGCAAAAGTCTGAGCACCCTTGTGTGCTTTGTATGGAAGGGGTTGGGGTTGATTCTGGTCTGCTTGGGGGGCTCCTCTGGGTGAGGGTAAAACTGGGGCTTGAGTCAGGATACTTGAGGCAAAATTAGCACACAAACACTCTCTCCATGTCATCCTCCGATGGAGCACTGGGCTCATGGTGTTGTGGTACAGGAGTAGACAGCAAAAAGTATGGTTGTAGTACAGAGCGAATGCCACGGCGACACCCAAAGTCACTTACCCAGGTCTCAGAGGGCAGCGGGCAGGAGGATGTTGGAAGGAAGGATGAGGCTCGTGGGTGCGAGATGCTTGACAATGTGGCCACAGTCTGTATCATCTCAGGCCTCATAGGCCACCAAACATAGAGCAATGGCCTAGACGGGACACATATGTTGTACTTCAACTGTCAGCTTGATCTGGTCCGTCTGACCGAGCACTCACGAGGCACACGTGAGCCTGAGAAAAAAAAACATAGAGCAATGGCCTAGGTGACCGGCCAAGCAAACCATGCCTGTGTGGTGGAACGCTGATCTGGTATGGATATGAGTTGCCTTCATCGCAACCGCCCCTTGTCCAGCACCCACCAGGTTGTCACTTCATACCTTGGGGCACGGCTCGCAGGTAAGACAAGCCCACCCAGCCCCCCCCCCCCCCCCCGCGCATCACACAAACCGGCTGCTCAAGTATCTCTTGCCCCACTTCACAATTCTTTCCCGATGCAGATGTCCCTGTGGGCGTTTTTGCGCCTCCTGTGCGCCTTCATGGCGCTCTGGGTCTTCGTCAGCCACTTCCGACTGATGAAGCACTGCGACCCGGATGCCCCGTGGTGCCACCGCAAAAGGAAGCCCCTCCGGAGGAGCTGCCATGCCGCCCGGCGCTTTGCGGTCGACCTGCCAGACCTCGGGCCCGATCCCGCGTGTCCCGCGGAGGCGCGGTTTTGCGTGGTCCCCAAGCCCGCGCACATCAGTGTGCAGGACGGCGGCGACTTCACGCTGTCATCCGAGACGCGGATCTACGCCTCCTCCTACCGCACGAGGGCCATGGTCGAGCAGCTGCAGATCCTGCTGCGCTGCGACCTGGGGCTGCGGGTCAACGAGACCAGCAGCGGCTGGACCCCCAACGCCATCCACGTGGACTACGACCGCCACATCGCGGCCGAGGGCTACGAACTGCACGTCAGCCTCAGCGGCATGCGGGTCGTCGTGTCGGCCGTGGCCGGGGCCTTCTACGCCTTCCAGACGCTGAAGCAGCTGCTGCCGCTCCGGGCCTTCAGCCACTCGGCGGCGCACGCGGCGGACGTGGCGTGGCGCGTGCCCGCGGTCGAAATCAAGGACTGGCCGCGGTACCCGTGGCGGGCCTTCATGTTCGATAGCGCGCGGCACTTCTACGACGTGGACCACATCAAGCACCTCCTGGACCTCATGGCGATGCACAAGCTGAACATCTTCCACTGGCATCTCACGGATGACCAGGTCGCCGTTGCTGCATGTTTCGGGCCCTGTGGATGCACCGGGAAGTTGTAGTCCCGAGTCTTATGCATAGCATGTCTCCGGAGGTTGCCTGTTTCCGGCGCTTCTTTGTCGTACCACGGCCCATCGCAGACATGTGCTGCCACTGAATTTCTTGCCGTTTTGCCGTGGATGGCCGCCCTCTTCGGCTGGCATTGCCCGGCTTGCATCAGACTCACTTTCTTGGGTACACGTTACCCGTTCGTGTTGTCCCGGGCTAAATTGTCGAATGGCCTCTTGGACCAAGTTGCGTTCCTTGGGCCGAGAAATACTGGGCCGGTCCCGAGGGTCGCGCGGGAGAGCGGGCTTGCCCAAGCACGGCGGCCCCGTCATACTGTTTTCCTGACTTCGCCCGTACTTGTGCGAAGGGGGTGGGCCCAGCACAACTTGCAATGTTACAATTTGCCAGGGGGTACCCTGACAGATTTGGGGCAACAGATGGGCTCTTGGACTGGAACGGTGGGCCGCGGGGCCGATTCAGTGGCACAATATGTACCTCGTCGTGCAGGGGTGGCGTGTCGAGATACTGAAGCATCCGGAGTTGGCGCAGTTCGGCGGCCGCCGGGGGCCCACCATCAACCCCCGGGAGGCGGAGCCCGACTTCCCGACCTACAACGGCACCGCGTACGACAAGCCCCAGTACTACAGCCAGTCCGACGTCCGCGAGGTCGTGGCGTACGCGGAGGACCTCTTCATCACCGTCGTCCCGGAGATCGACGTCCCCGCGCACGCCGCCGCGCTCATCGTGGCCGCGCGCAGCGCCGCGCCCCCGGTGCGGCTCGGGACCGTGCGGCTCGCGGAGGGCTGCGCGTACCCGGGGGGGGCGGACGCGCTCCGCACCGCGCCCAACTGCATGGGCGGCACGCACGGCATCGTCCTCCCCACGGACGAGGCCCTCGCGTACCTCAAGTCGGTGCTGGCGGAGGTCTGCGACCTGTTCCCCGGCGGCTTCGTCCACTTGGGGGGGGACGAGGCGATCAAGATCCGCGAGGCGGCGTACGGCTCGGAGGAGGGGCGGCAGCTGGCGGCCCAGCTGGGGCTCGCGCACTCCGCGCAGCTCCAGGGCTACCTCCTGGACCAGCTCGGCGACTTCCTCCACCAGCAGAACCGCAAGGTATGGATGCATCAATCGCGGCATGACTGGCCTCATGATGTGGGGTAGTGAGATTGAGGCGTAGCTTTTGTATGGTCGTCGGCAGATACTATCTGCTTGCTCTGTAGGAGTGTCACATGATGTGGCAAACCGTCCCCTGCGGACACCTGACAGTGTGAAATGATGGCGCCATTGACCGTCGATAGATGGGTTTGGACAGCTCTCTACATTAATTGGAATGTAGACCTTTGTTTGTCCCCGACAACATGAAATGGAAGAATATCATGTCAAAAACTGGGTGTGATTTTATGTTGCCCAAGAGCGATTCTTCAAAACCCAAATCTCCCAGTACATAAAAAGCTTTGCAAAGAGCGCCTCTAACCTTATTCAAAACACCTTTGTTTGTGTCCTGGCATTGGAGAGGGGGAGGTACATCGGAAGCGGCCTCAGAAGCGGTTAGGTGGGAGGTTGCGAAAGCGGTTGAAGGCGGTTACTGTTGGGTACAAATGCCATTGATCCTGGCGCTTGCCATCAGGGAGACAGCAGCTGAGCACAGGCTGGGCGCCCTGGAGGGGCGGGGGGGGGGGGTAACAACCAGTACAACCCCCGCAACAACCAGTACAACCCTAGTGCGCCAATTACTGGGCTCTGCTAACGCGGAAACGACACCATCAGGAAGACGGGCCACAGCGGCCGACAGAACGCAGCGACCCGACGCAGCACGCGAAGGGAAGAACGGGTGACTGTCCGGGGCCCCGTAAGGGAACAGCCACCCGACGGAATGTCACACAGGGGGGGGAGGTACCTCCCCCGCTTCCAATGCACCTCTGCCGCAAGGTCTTGGCCTGGGACGACGCCTTCATGAACCCCCTCACGGCCGTGCGGCGGAACACGCACATGATGCTCGTGTGGTGGCGGGAGTTCGCCTGGGAGGCGAACTTCGACAGCGTGACGCGGGTCGGGTACCCCGTCATCGCGGCCCCGACGTCGAAGAGCTACCTCGACTGCTACCAGATGCAGCCCCACCGCGACAGCCTCTACGAGGTCCAGGCCAACCACGTCCTCCTGAAGGACGCGTTCGACCTGGGGGCGCTGGACCACGGGCGGATCGTGGGCGTGGAGGGGCTTCTGTGGACGGAGACCATGACGAGCTGGGACGTGGTGGAGTACCAGCTGTTCCCCCGGCTCCTGGGCATCGCGGAGGCGGCGTGGGTGCCGCGGGAGCGCCGCGCGGACTGGCCCCGCTTTTTGGAGGCGGTGCAGTACCACAAGGGCCGGCTGCACTCCCGGGGCGTGAAGTACTACAACGGGACGTACACCGGGGCGTGATCGGGTCGGTCGGACGTGGGCGCTGGTGGGGGGACCGCCCGATGCCCCCACAGCTGGACCCCCTTTGCCGGAAATCGCGCCGGGGGAACCGCTGCCGTGAGAATCTCCGTTTATCGTTGGCCGCAAAACGCAAGCGGGAGACGCCACGAAAGCCGCAGGCTGGTCCATGTCGACACTGTTGCAGCAGCTGGAGGGACGACACAATGCCGCGTCGGAGGGGATGAGAGCAAGGCTCAGCGTAAGCACAGCCGCAGCCCTGTTGCGTACCCGAGACCCCAAGTTTGCTGCACTCCAACGCAGCCTAACACAACCCAAGCCACAACCCGAACATGGGCGTAATCACAGTTTCGCTGCGTCCTCGACTAGAACCCCCTGCCCGAACAAGAAACCCCCCAGAGTACAGTGCAGAGGGGGGGCATTCGAAAAACTCCCCTTGTCTGGGGGGCGGGGCGGCGAAAAGGTGCTCCAAAACACTACGGGTGGGGGCCACAGTGGATTCAAAAGACCCCATTTCACGGACCACAGCAGTGAGGTACCACAGTGTCGGGATGGTACGGGGAAAAAGCGATGCTTTGAGACATTAGGATCGCGAAGGTCTGCTTTCCATTAACGTAAGCTTTGATCGGGAGTGGAATTTTCATCTTCCCTCAAGCAAGCAGAGGGAAGAGGGAGGCAAAGGAGCGGTGCACCTACACGGGGGTAAGGGATGACCCCCCCAAGTGAAGAAGAAAGGGGAAGAGGAGAGGACCTCGGTCATACTTGGCCCTAGCGTCCGTTTTTCGGCGGCTATGCGTCCGTTTGTGTTTGCAGGGGGCGTCCGTTTGCGTCCGTTTGCCATTGATGGGGGGCGTCCGTTTGCGTCCATTTTTCTGCTGCATCAGGAATTTCAATGATTTTTTGTGACGGGGAAGTACACCGCCTCAATGATCTGCTGTCAAAAGTTGTGTAAACACCACCACCATTTAGGCGCGCCGGAGGTTCCCGAGTCCTCCCTGCCAGGAGCAGAAGATGTGAGGGCACAGCGCAATACTTGTAAGTTGCGTCGGGTTGCGTCCGTTTGCAGTTCCGTGGGGCGTCCGGTAGCGTCCGTGTAAACGGACGCTAAGGCCAAGTATGTCCGAGGTCCTGGCAGCCCTTGATATGCACCATGGAGCGGTTTCAGCATGTTTGCCATCGGTTCGGCGCAGCCAATGGCTTTATGGTCTCGCGCAAATGGTGGGGACAGACATCCACCAATCGGACGCAGTGTGGGAGGCCACCTCAGATGACCGCGGTGCCTGTGCGGCTGGAAAGGGAACAGTTTGCTAGTGGAGCATGGGCTGAAGCTGAATCCACCGTATTCAGGGTGTGGACCACCCACTGAGAGGCTACGAACGGGACAACCAGATTGCCACACAATCTGATGTAGCAAGCCCAGACATCAACAGTGCAGCAACCAACGCACGGGACTCAGAGCGTTTCTTCGGCACCCCTGCGGCAAAAAAAAAAAAGAAACGAGCAATACACCGGTACCACCTCCATGCGCCTGTCGTCGTACACATTTTGATGACAGCGCCGTGCATGTTGAATGCAGAAAGAGTGTTGTACCACTGACTTCCACTGCGCCACCACCAGATATCTGACCAGAGACAGCCCATGGTGTCTTATCGACGTCCAGCACCAGCATGTACCTGCGGCGCACTTGGCGGAAGAACCAAGGGACATGGGACGGCGGCAGCCGTTGCAATATTTCTGCTCGGGTCTTCGTTGACCAGTGCCGTGCTGCCAATGCGACGAACGATGTTACACCTCCATGCCCCACCCCTCAGCCTTCTTGCTGGGGAAAAAAAAACAATCGGCACCCGACCCCAATACGCTTTCACAGCAAATCGTTCGTCACGGCGTCCTTTGACCGTACATTAGACAGCAGCAGAAAGTGCTGTGGCTCACTGGCCTCCTCCTCCTGGCGCGCTGTTGTTGTCTCCCAGCGTGGTGCCCCTTTGCCTTGCTGCACTTGCTCGGCCACTTCTTCTTCAGCTGGTGCCTCCGGTGCATCACGACTCAGCCCGGGAACCGACGTACCCTCTTTCTCTCGTCAGCAAATTCGGCACCCCCACGATGTTGTTCAACAGCCCACCGTTTGGCATGCACGCACCCATCAGCCCTCCGGCAAACCGCTTCATTGTCGGTCGCGAACTTCTCTCCATTCAGTTCGCGCTTGACCATCCTCCACTCCTGCTGTACGGACCAACGTTTTGTTCTCTCCGCTCGTCACCCCCCCACATCATTTTGTAGAACATCTGAATACATTTCCCCTGGGGCATCTGCGGCATCACCGTTGCGGGCGTCTGCCACTTCACGTGCGGCCGGGTCCTCCGCACCAGGGACAATGTCCTCCTAATCTGCAACGTGTGCCTCACCATCATTAGTTCAGCCATCAGTGCCCCCAGTACCCCCCCTGGCGCAGGCACAGGCTTGTCGAAGCACCGGAGTGGGCGTTGAACCGCCGGCTTCAGGATTTCTTGGGACCGCCGTTTGTTGTGGTCCTGAATGCAGGATTGGGCGTTTGTGACGCGCTGCTAGAGGGACAGAGGGGCTCATTCATGTCAGGGACAGGGGTTGCCATAAGGACGCTCAGCCTTTTTTTTTTTTTACTAAGGCAGCCACTCTCTGATGTTTGGTGGCTACCCACCAACCGCCATCGGTTACCCACCAACCGCCATCGGTTACACACCAACCGCCATCGGTTACCCACCAACCGCCATCAGTTACCCACCGGCCGCCATCATAGGGCGTATTGGACACTCCGAGTTTTTTTTTATTTTTTTTATTATGGCAACCCCTGACTCAGGGATTGTGCATTGTCTTCATAACAGCATGGTACCACACATTGCAACCCCACGCTGCTTGTTTTGGTGGGATTTTCGGCCATGGCTAACATTGCTATTCCCGGCATCGGCATGGCTGTCACGTACCGTGCTTTGCTGTTGTGTGTGTCGTGCGCAACCACGGGCTTGTCTAAGCACGCGGTGGGTGCTGAGCGCTGTGTTGCCTGCACTTTTGGGACCGCGGCTGTGCTTGCGCAAAGGGAGGAGGGGGGTAGCACTGAACTGGTCATCCTCAGAAATGTCACCTGGGCCCAAAAAAGCTTTATATGCAGAGCAATCCAATCAACAGACGAACATACGCGTTGTCGCCCAAGATGGTCTGACGGTTAAGCGACCGTGCCCGGGGGGGGGGGGCGGCATGCACAACAAGTACAGGGTAGCCCAATATACTTGAAGGCATTCGGTGTACCGGGATCCATTCAAGATGACCCCCAGGGAGACCGTTTTATTGGGGGATTTGCACTTCGCATGGTTTTTGTCAGGATGGACTGACATAGATAGACGGACATTCAGCACCACGCGTCCGACAGATTGATCGCATGCGCAGCTTGCCCATCCCCCCATTCTGCAGTGCAGCCACCGCAATGAACAGGTCCACCGAACTGGCACACGAGGCCTGGGTTTGCCCAAACTCTTTGACCCCGTGTCCCAAACATGCGTTTCAATCCCTGATCTCCATTCTTGGACTGAACCCACGCCCACGTATGACCTCCCTCGGGCCTTCTTGCCTGGTTCACTTGCTTGAGCAACCGCAGGCTGTATGCAACCGTTGGGCGGTTTGCAGCCCGAATTCAACTGATCGCGATTTGGCTGCGGGATGTCGGGACTCATAAACCCGAAACAGGCTTCGGGACCTTAAAAAATGTGCAAACGCCCAAACACATGCCAAAGTTGGCCCGGGGGGGGGGTTCAGCACCGCTCCGCCAAGGGGCCTTCGGCCTTTGGTATGATACTGTGTGCCACGCACTCGCCCTTGGCCCACTGGTGCTGATCTACTTCTCTCGGCTCTGCTTTTTCATGAACCTCCGAAGCCAGAACGCCTGTGTTCCATGCCAAAAAACACAACTGAAAATATTCGGATTTAGGCTGATGCAGATCAACATGCGAAGGTAGTAGCTCCTGGAAGCCCCCCCCCCCCCCCTTTACAATGCCTTGTTGCATAGCACCGAAAGGGGTGGTCTCATGTTGAGGCCTTACTTACCATGTTCGGTTTTGTGCCAGTTGCAAGTTCGCAGCTTCAGTTTCACTTGAACTGCTGAAAGCAGGCCTGGCATGCAAGTTGGACATTGCTTTGCATGTTGATTCCGGGTACTTCAGCGCATGATGGAATTGAATGCCCTCCCCCCCCTCCTTGCAACAACGAGGGTGCATGGCGCTTAGCGGTGTGCTTTCCTCTGTGGTACGTTATTGGGTATGGCAGTTAGGCCGTTGAAAGCCCGTGCACACTTCTGCTGTTCTGTGAACGACCACAAAAACTCGACGCCCTTGCCGTGGTATGGTCAGGTATGGAAGAACATACTTGCCATTAGCATCCGGAATTCTTCACGAACCCATCGCAAACCATCCAGAGGACAGAAAGGGGGGCATCCAGAACCATCCAGAATGTGGGGGACACGTGTGCTGCTGTTTTAGCCATGTAGCGTTCTGTGTTTTTGTGCATTTCTTTTGCCCATTGTGTGCAGTTGTGCACCAAAGTGTATCTGTGGCCTGTGGTCTCAATTTTGAGATGTCACAGAACTCTAGCCACTAAAAGAGATGCAACATCCAGTAAACCCCCCCCCCCCCGCCCCCTTTGCGAGAGCAACAGCAGGTGTTGTTTCCGCACCTTTTGGAACCGTGTCCTACTTTGCCCTTTATAACTTTATCCCTCCTTTCAGAGCAATAGTAGGTGTTGTTTCGGTTTTTGGGACTTTAGTGTTGCTCTCGCAAGAGGGGGGGGGGGGGGGGGCGGCATAAGGGCGCCAGGTTTCAACAAAACCACAGTTTGGCACCAATGCCCTCTCCTGCTCACCGGACATAGTTTATTTCCTCCCGCCCGAAAGTTTGTTGCTATGCAGCAGCAGTGCACCTGGGACGGGCTGTCAGGGAGGGGCAGAAATTAGCCAAACATGACTTATCAGCCGTAGGGTCCTTAGGGCCATTTTCCCAACGCCATTTTCGAGACGCAACCATCTCCTTCAAAGCCACCGTGGAAGGGCACAATTCCTGACCATGCTTCGCGCATTGAGGCATTGAGCCGGGGCAGTCTCTCCTTGGTCAGTGTACATCCTCCTTGTGCCATTTTTGTGGACAAGTATTCCAAATGGCTGTTGAATTGTGGTTTTCATTGCTTGTTGTCAGTGGGGGCGTACCGTGCGCTGTGCACGCGCTGTGCGAAAAGTTGGCCGTTCTCCACCACCAGGAGTTCGGTAAGTTCAGAAGATTGGAAGGATGTCATTGAATGGCTGCTGCAGTGGATGAGGCTATAGGGGGCAGAATTTAGGTCCCTGGGACCCATGGCAAGCATCAGATGTTTGAATTTTCGAGATTTGAATTGGTTGTGCATGATTCCGCGGGTGGGTGGTTTTCAGGGCTGTTACCCGGATAATCACCGTAATAGTTGGCGCTGTGCGTGCACTGTGCCCGCGCTGTGCGAAAACGCCCCCAGTCTGTCTGGCCCCGGAACAGCTGCACCGTGGAATGGCTGGAAATGGCTATGTACGGTAACGTGTATTCACTTCGGCTCCTCTGAGGACATGCCGACTGCCGCGCACTGGCCCTAGAATTGATACTGCAGCTCCACCAGGCGCCATCACAGATATGGCAGGCATCAGCAACAACAGAAGCCACCAGCCACACACCCTGTTCTGGGCATAACACCCCCCCATGAAATGCCCATGAACGGACCGGGTGGGGATGGATACAAGACAGATTCTGGTGGACAGCCTGATTGTTGCAGCCTTGAGACCAACCATAGTAATGGGCCGTCCATCCTAGCCAGGCCCCCCTCCAAATGCAAGTCCTCCAAAGAACATAAAAACGGGTCGGAGAGATAAGATAGGGGGGGGGGGGTTGGCATACTGTGGACCCGGATTTGAAAAACCAGATCTTCCACCACTGGAGAGCCTCGAAACTAGTGGGCTTTGATGCATGTTGCTTGTCGGATTTCACAAGGTGTACGATCATCAGAGCTTTTTCTCCGTTTTTAGGGGAATGCCATGCACGCAGTGCGCACGCAGTGCGAAGTTTTGAATGTCGGCCAATACTCAGACCCTACTTTTGGTCCTTTTTGACAAGTTTTTGGTTCCCTACTGGGGTTTTTTTTAGCTTCCTATGCATTTGGGATGTGGCACATTTGAATTGTCACTTTTTGTTGCCCAATGTCAACCATTTTTACCCATTTTCCATCCCCCATATTGAACTCTCCCCACTATGGCGACCCCGAGAAGGCAGGGGTGATGTAGCCATACATAGCCTGCGGACTTTGAGGAGTTTGTGGTACGGCCTTCATCCCCACCACATCACTGATCTCGCTCGCCATCAACAAGTGAGTCGCGTCCACGCTCAGAATCACCACCGCCCTCCCCTTCACCCTATTCGCGGTCCCAATCACCGAAGAGGCCACGGACAACGCATTCCCCGCGCTCCGAGTCAAGGGACACCTCATCGCCGCCTCCAAGAGCGAAGCCACAGGCACCGAAACACTCGAAGCAAGCGGACTTTACAAGGCTGAGTGGTTTGTTCATAGGGACAGTGGAGTACCAAGTTGAAGGCAGTTTCGTCGTTCTCATGTGGGCTTTGCTGCTTCACTGTGCAACCAGTCAGGTGACAGGTATTCTTGGGTGAGTATCCCGGCCTCTGTGTGCGCAGTATGCACGCAGTGCCCACACAGTGCCCACACAGTGCACACGCAGTGCGCACGCAGTGCAACAACTTGGCCTAGGTATTGGAAATAGGTACCAGTTTGCCTTCCCCCCACCATTGATGCGTTTCAAAGCTCTAGGTCAGAGTGTGTGCTTCCCATAGAGACGGTCTCATTAGCTGAGGTTACCAATGGGGAGCGTTAGTGCGCGGGGAGCGTTAGTGCGTTGGGCGCGTGCCGGGCATCTTTTTTGACACGTGCCCCACCGGTGACCTTTTAGGGGGTGCACTAAGGGGGCGCACTCAGCGCAGTGCAACTATTTGGGCGTGTGGCCGTACTAGAGACCCATACTTTGAGATACTAGGGGCATCATTGTTACCCCGAGCGTGAGTTTTGACTTCTGATTTTGTCCCCTTTGTTGGGGACCCCCGAGAATGAGGGGGTTATGTAGCACTTCCGCCCTCTTGTGGGCCCCCGAGAATGCAGGGGTTACGTAGCACTTCCACCCTCTTGTGGGCCCCCGAGAAGGCACAAGGGTGAGGCAGCCAATTCTGATTTCGTCCCCTTTGTTTTGATGCATGTCACAGACTCCATGCTCATGAGTTCCATTGGCGGGATATGGAGTGCCGACTCCGACCTGTGGAATCCTAAGTATGCGTTGCATGTTAACAAGGTGGCCGTTGATATGTTGAGCAACATTATATGGATTTGCCCCTTGGCCCCCGGGACATAAGTTGAGGTTTTAATTTGGGATGGGTATGGACCTTCTCGTACCCAAGGTGATTTCTTTGATTTCGAAGTTGGGGGCCATGATGGTGCTTATAAAGGCTGGATTCATGTCATTGTGCCTTTCATTGGAAGAAAGAATGGCACTTTGACAGCCCGCCAACAGTCTTACAATGACGTGCACGGGTGGTATAGGGCACGCATTGAGCAGCTGTTTGCTTGGTTGTGGCATTGGGGCTTGGTTAGGAAGATGTGGCGTGGCAGCCCCAATGAGTTGCACCGGTCAGTCCGTATTTTGTTGCATTTTACGCAATTTTGTTTTCATAGGCAGGTCCGTCACCCCCCCTACGGACCATGGGAGCATGTCCCGCCTCATGTTTGGACTGACCAAAGCAACTCGGCCACCACGCAAGATGAGGCAGAGGATGAGGCAGAGTGTGTGTGTTGTGTTGTCAGAAGCACTCCACCATCACAGTTTGTGATGAGTGTAAGGAGCACTATTGTACTGAATGTATTGACACCCACACTTGTGGGAGCAATGTTGTTTGTTAAGTACAATACAAATGCCATTTGGAGTTGTTGAATTCGCAGCTATTGCCTAATTATGCAACGTGCTTTGTAGGGAAGGTGTGCAGTCCAACGTGGTCTACTTGGGGAGCTTCTCCATGAGAGGGTAAATCTGGGGCTGAAGTCGGGATAGTTGATAGAAAAGTAGCGCGCTAACATTCTAGGGGGCAAACATTCCCCCCTAGTCCTCCTTTCATGAGGTCTCGTGCAGGCAATAGGATTGAGGACTCTGATGTTTCCCCCTAATCAGGAAAGAAAGTATCTGCAGGTGCAGTTCATTGAGCCTGGACTTTGTGCCTTGTGGTGTGTAAAAGTCTATCTGGTGAATCAGGCCTCATGGGTGTGCTGGGTGAGACTTGTAATTCAGCATCACATACTGTGGGCTTCAGTTCCACTGACGTCCTGATAATTGTGAAGACAACTTAATTGGGGACCCGAAACGCTACACCTGTACACCCTTCTTCATATTGAGAGGGAACATTTTGGGCGTGTGGCCTGCAGATAGTGTGAGAGCCCAGGCGAAGCAAGATCAAATACTCCAGGCGTGTTTGCGAGTAAGCGGCAACACAGATGCCCTAAGCCACAGCAACAAGAGCCGTCCAAACCTGCCCTTTGTAAAAGATTACTGGTCGTTGTGCAAGCGGGAGGGACCCTTGCTTGTTGGGGACAGGAAGAGTGCATGCATGTGTGTGGTGCTGCAGAGGTTGTGGAGCAGGGAGTGGGGCTATGGGGCAGAGGTAGGGCAGGGATTGTGGTGTAGGTGCAGGGACGGAGGCTGAGGTCATAGGGTAGAGTACCGCTTTCAGATCTCGCTGGTGTTCCTCTCTTGAGCCTTGTGCTTTGCATTCTGTTTGCCTGTCTCCATGTTCACATTGTTGTGCAGCCATGGCCGAGGCTATGATTAATGGCGATGCCATTCTTATTACCCCGACGTACGGCATGGTTTATGTCGTTGGGGCCATCATAATTTGCTTCCTTGGAGCCGGCATGTCGCTTTTTTTTGCAGTAGCAGCACTGCAAATCAAACTACGTGGCGTTGTGCTCTTTGCCGCCGCCAGTTTTGGGTTGCAGTGTGTCTTCTCATTGCATTTCATGGGCCTGAAAAGCATGGACTTGGGAATAGCCTGGGGCTTCGACGTGCTGTGGACCCTGGCATCAATCGTCATGGTTTTGGTATTTGGCACCTGGAGCATCACTTTGGCTTTGAGCTTGCGGCAGGGCTTGGAGCCCATGATTGGGATAGATTTTCCTGGCTACCCCCATGATCCCTCTACTTACACAATCAAATTCTATGCGCGGTATTGCACACCTCTTACCTCCACTTCAGACGTCATCCTCTTGATCCCCTGAGGCATGGGAACGTATTACAACAGGAAGGGTATCCAGGCGGGCCTCTATTGACTGTAGGGGAGGGCATGGACGGGCATGAAAAGTGATGGTTTGGGGGTTGTCAGGAGGCAGCGCAACCACCCCGACGCCCGACTCCCGTTGTCACCGGAAACTGCAAGACTGTGGTGGCACCGTGAGCAATTTAGGCATCTGCAAGACAGAGCACATGAGTGTGCGCGACAATCACGGGGCAGTCTCTGCATGAAATGGACCGGAATCTGCAGAGACTGTAAATCCGAGGGCATCTGTGGGGCTCAGGAATCGGCGGGCAACCGCCAGATACGCCGCACTTTGCAAAAAAGCCTTGAGACATGGGGTCCCCAAGGGCGAAGCTACCGTCTCAGCGCGTTCCATGTGTTTTTCAATGCCTTCAGACCCCTACAACGCGGGTGTCTGTATCATGGCAGTATCGTGAAACCAGGGCGGTACTTTGGGACCGAGATTTTTTTTATTTATTAAGGACCGCCCTTAAAGACCGCCCCAAGGGACCACCAACCGCCAACCACCAACTGCCACCAACCGCCAACCACCAACCGCCGCCAACCGCCAGCGGCGACCAACCGCCAATCGCCAACCACTGCCAACCGCCACCAACCACCAATCGCCAACCACCAACCGCCCCCAACCACCACCAACCGCCACCAACCGCCACCGACCGCCAGTTGCCAACTGCCACCAACCATGAACATATGAGCTACACGCGGTCTGTTTGGGAAACCTGGGTACAGGAACACTTTTTTTTTCCTTCGTTAAGGACCGCCCTGCATGAAATGTGTGAATTGTGCTTGAGCGTTGCGGGGGATAGGGAGGGTAAGATGCAGCATCACGGAAGTCTTGCCCGCATGCTCAGCATGCGCCTTTCCTCTGTGCACTCAGCCTCAGCACATGCCCTCGCTCTGTGCACTCAGCCCCAGCACATGCCCTCGCTCTGTGCCCTTAGCCTCAGCACGCGCCCCCATTTTTTGCTGTAGGCTCCTGCCATACCTCATCCTGCGCGTCCGAAAAGTGAAGCTGCTGGTATCCATAGCCCTGCTGATCATAGGCGCCTCCGGGTGCCACCATGCAGGCATGTTGAGTATGCGGGGCATCCACGGCACCGTTGTGCACGCCCGCATGACCTACATGTCCTGCGCCACCACCGCCGGCCTCGGGAGTCTGGCGGCTTCCATGGTCGTCCTGGTCTTCCTTCTTGCCCCCCGCGGCGCTGCCAGTATCGTGTGTGCGGCGACCCTCACCGCCCTCGTCACATTTTTTCACTTCTCCTCAACGCTGTGGGGGATGGAGTACGTCAACAACCGGCCGGGCTTGGCCTGGGGCCCGGTGATGGAGGAGGGAATGGTGCTGATTTTCGTGCTGGTGCAGGTATGCGTTTGAAAGAGGGCCTTCGCCTTTTTGCTGTGCCATCTAGTTCGTATTGCCAGGTGGAGTGCATGGGTATTGGCCACTGTGGAGTGCATCACTGTCGCAACAGTGGACTGCAGTAGTGTCGCAACATTCATTTTGGATTGGTACCTCCAGAAAAGCGCTTCAAACGATTTTAGAAAAAGGGATTGCCGCTCATCCAGTGTGCACGCAGTGCAAATTTTTCTATGGCGGCAATAATGTGAACCATAGTTTTGGCCCTTTCCTACGAGTTTCCCGGACTTTTTGGGTGTAAAATGAGCTTAGGTCTATTGATGACATGCATTTCATTGGGCTTTGTGTAAAAAGGGGTACGGAAAGGGTGTTTCGTTCCGAGGGGTCGGCCCCGGTTGAGGGGTCCGGCCCACGCAGTGTTCACACAGCTGCTTTGCACTTCGCGAAATGGCAGAAGCTGATGATGGCACCATGGACCAGAGGCCAGATTGGAGCCTAAGTCATGTGCCCTCTGCAACCAGGGCTGCAGTAAGGAGGTGGTCATCCTGTGTGGTTATGGATACACCAGGGCATGGGGACGCTTCAGGCGATTCAAATCTAGTAGGATGGTCGGCGCATTGATCTAGCAGGACGCCCACAAGGGAAAGGGGAGGTAGCCAAACAGTCAAGGCCCTGTACTTGTTGGATGCTGCTTTGTTGGGCGTGGACGTGCCGGTCGTGGTCCATATGGCCCAGTACCAGGGTTTTCCTACCGACCTGCTTGAGATTTGCTGCATGGGCACGCAGTGCAAAAACATTGCCAAGGCATTCTCGGTACCTGCCCAAGGAGCTACTGCTCCTTGCACCCCTCCCCCGCTTCCGGTCCTCTGGGGTCTGATCCTTATTCACCCCCACCGTGCACCAACAAGCTCTCAGAGGGGGTGCTTCCCATGGGCTGTACCGACCCGACTGGAATGTGGACTCGTCATTTGGTCAATAAGGGGTGTATATTCTTATATCCTTATATCCGTCCCTGCCGTCTCATTTTGTTTTGCAAAGATGAAGAGTGCCTGGCCGCTTATGCGGCCTGGCCGCTTATGCGGCACATGTCATGGTCTGACTCCAACTCCCTGGTCCATCGGGGACGGGGTTTCGCCGCTTGCCCAAGCCCCCCCCCCCCCCCCCTCTGGGAGCGTTCAGCACGTCGTGTAGATGGGGCAAACGCCACCAGTTTTGAGATATTTAGGTCGCAAAATGGGTGCCGGATCCCCATGCCATTGCAAGACTCCTCTTTTTCTCAAAGCTGAACCTCGCTGCGGCTATTTTTTTGGTACTCAAGTCCATTGCCATTGGAGCACGTGGTCAGTTTTGTCGTGTAGGAGCAGCTGCTATGTCCCCATGACGGGCGTGGCTCAGGCCACTGGGTTTGGATTCTCTGGTGGGTCGTGGAAGGCCCAGTGGTTTATGGCTGTTGATGTGGGTTGTGCAGTGGAGCACAGCTTAAGGGGATGGGTCTGGGTCGTGGAACGCCCGGTGGTTTATGGCTGTTGATGTGGGTTGTGCAGTGGAGCGCAGGTTAAGGGGATGGGTCTGGGTCGTGGAAGGCCCGGTGGTTTCCCAAGAGGGGCAGGACATATCAATCTGAGGAGACCATGCACTGCACAGGCGCACCAGCAGTGGCACGCGCCCGCAAGCAATTGCAAAGGTGCACCAAAGTCCCAAAAACTGCACCAAAAAACTGCGACTGCCGAGGTAAGATTTGCCATTCTAGCAGCAACACATCATTCCCGGGGGCTCTTACTGTTCCCGCATGTGCACGCAGAGCGCACGCGACGAACAACTCCCTCCCACGAGCAGTCGTTCGCTGGCTACCTCTGCCCCTGCCCCTGCTTCCTACCAGCCCCGCATTTTGTGCTGCTGCAGGTGGTGTTCTCGGCGGGGATGTGTGTGTACTTCGGGTGCATGATCATGAGGTGTCACACACAGACGCAGCAGGACCTCCACATCGCAGAGACGATGATGAACAAAATCGCCGTCATGGACCTCGAGGGAGCAAAGGGGGTGGCTTCAACGACAGGCTGCATTTCGCTGCTGGAGTCGTCCCTGCTTCAGATCGTCGCCAACCTGGAGCTCTACCGTCCGTACCTCCCTGACAGCCTCTTTGAAAAAGTATGTCCCCCGGCAAAGGCGGTGGTAAAAGGAACATGGAGATCCAACCCCTGTCGTTCCCCTCGACCGCATTTCTGGCAATGTCATGCACGACCCAATTACCTTTATTCTCCCTTTCCTGTTGCTGCACACCCCTCGTTTCCCGAGTTGCCCTCATTGCCTCACCCATTTTCCAACGTTTTTCCTTTTATTTTCCACTCCGCCCTACATCTTCCTGCTTGAGGGTTTGAATAAGTGTGTGTGTGTGTGTGTCTGTGTGTGTGTGACATGATTTTTGTCTGACGTTCACCTGAAGGGTATTGTGCACTCAGAGCAAGTTGCGACCAGTGCCTGTTTGCCACGTTGATTGGTGTGTGTGTGTGTGTGTGTGTGTGTGTGTGTGTGTGTGTGTGTGTGTGTGTGTGTGTGTGTGTAATGATGCTGAACTGCTGCGCCGGCTGGCTGCAGCACATGCCTGACTCTTGTAACTATGGCACGGCCCTGTGTGTGTGTGGTTGGGTGGGAGCACCTAACACAGGACCTCCGTCTGTATGTAGATGGCTAATGGTAGTTGACACACGAACTCCTCCATGGAACTATTGAGGTCGGTTATGGGGCGCAGGGGCACGCGATACATGCGCCGTGCACTCTTTAACAAACCGAAAGACGTCTAGGGCTGCTCTGCAGCTCCTGAGGAGTTTCTCCCACCGCTTTTCTTGCTCTGTTCTTGTTTTTGCGGTCCCAACGTGTGTGTGTCTGTGTGTGTGTGTGTGTGTGTGTGTGTGTGTGTGTCTGTGTGTGTCCATGTGTTTTTGGTCGTGACACAGAGTGTGTGTCTGTGTGCGTGTGTGGGTACGTGTTGTGTGTGTTGTGTGTGTGCGCGCGCGTGCGTGTGTGTTTGTGCTTGGCGGCATCACATGAAGGAGGGAACGAGAGGCGAGATAAGGAGGTCCGAACCGCTGTCATGCAGAAGGTTAGGAGACCAGCGAGCGGGTCGTCCTGCCCTCTTTTACCCTTCGCTACTTGGGCGAAACATGGCGCCAGAGAGAGACCGGTGAGGAGGTGGGGCTGCTGCTGTGGCCTTGGCTGCTGCACCACAGACATGTCTGGCCCTCCTCGGAATTTCATGTGGGCCCCTCAGTCACGCAGAGTTCCACAGGGGGAGTGTTGGAGGTTGGGTCCTGGGCAACTCGCGAATTGCCACAAGCGCTGTTACCTGCCAGTCAGTATGCAGCAAAGAACCCAGACAAGAGACCCATTTTCTGGGGTACAACAGGCTTTGAGTTTCAGGAGCCCATTTTCCATCCCCCCCCCCCCCAATATCATCACCCCATCACACATGAATCCTCCCCTGCCTTGGGGAGCATGGGTGCTGGTGGTGGTGGGGAGCGGGGGTGGGGGCGGACAGGGGGGCAGGGATTTCTAGCTCCTGAGCTGTTTTACATTCACCTCTCATCCTTCCAGGAATATTGAGGACTCAACCAGTAAGCCTTTCTCAGGCTCTTCTTTTGATGCCAATAGTGAATGTGGTGCATGCCGTGAAAGGTGCCAATAGGAGGCCGTGTTGGGGTAATGCCTACTGCGTGGGTAAATTGACGGTGTGTGTGTGTGTGTGTGTGTGTGTGTGTGTGTGTGTGTGTGTGTGTGTGTGTGTGTGTGTGTGTGTGTGTGTGTGCGTGTGCCCTTCAACAAAAGTTTCATCACAATTGGTGCCAAATTTTGTGTGTTCTAAGGCAACTTCAAGCAAGAGGAAGGGGTGAGTTGCAATGCGGCATGTTTTTTTGATGTGGCATTGTGCCTTGTCTAGACATGTTGTCAATGGCAACATGCATCCACCACAGGATGTATTTTTGGCTTTGCGTGAAATGGCATTGGCTACACTGCACCACATGGTTCCAAGTGTGCCTCCGCTATCCGGACCACACTAGTGCATAGGGCTGTGGCTCGCTTGTACCTCACACCCAGGCACGCAATAAAAAAAAAGGAAGGAGGAGGTCCCCTGGGTCCAACCCCCCCCCCCCCTTCAGACCCCCCCCCCTCCCCCTCTTCCAATGCAGGTGGAAGCCTGAGTCGGGGTCCTAGAAAATTCTTTAGGTTGACAGTTTCAGGTGCAATTTGAGGGTGAATAATAGCACCCAGAGAGCATCAGGAATCAACAGCAATCATCCACAGCCCACCAGCCATATAGGCCAAAATTTTTTTCCGGTGCTGAAACCTTTCAAGGAGCAGTTGTCAGGGAGGAGGGTAACCCCTGCACCCCTCAGACCCCCCTCCCCCCCCCCCCCCCCCCTCCCTCCACTCCAATGCATCCCTGCTCACACCCCATCGTGTGGCCCCCTTTATGTCTTGCAATTTTTGTGGAAAGCCCCATATACTATGCGCTAAATGTCTTGCTCCTCACTGCACCCTCCATACTTTTGATTTGTGTCCATTGGACGTATGTGCAAGATTGCACCAATGTGTAGTGCAAATATCTGCAGCATTTGCAGTGGTTGCATTGGCAATGGTGAACCACTTACAATGGTTGGCAAGCCCCCTTCAATAGATGAGGTCCGTCCAAAGGTGTCGATTCCTGGTAAGGAATTTTCCGTTTTGGACCGTTACCCTAGGAATGCCTCTAGGAGATTGGAGTGCGAGAAGAAGATAATTCTGCAGTGGCATGGCATGTTCACAGGTGTTTTTTGGAGTTTTTTGGATTATGTGTAAAGCCAACCCAAAGGTAGCGCAAACCAACCCTAAAGGGACAACGGTGGACCTCATCGGCAAGCACATGTGTTTAGTGATTTCAGTTGAAGCACATTTCATTTCATTTCATTTCATTTCATTTAAAGCACACACCCTAAACGTGGGATATGCATATGATATCAGAGCACATATGTGCAGGATGGTTTTTTTTGCCTAGGTTTGGCCCAACTGGGGCACCGCTATCAAGAGTGGCTGGGAAATGACCCACGGCAATATGCCGCGCAACAAAAATAACGCCTACTATTGAAGCAATGAACCGAGTAAAATCTTGTAAAACTGAGTTAGGCAATTTTACAAAAAAGATTTTGTAAAAAAGAATCGGTTGTACCACAAAGTGACCTACCAGACTCAATGGGAGCCCCCCCCCCCCCCCCACAGACCGCCGTTTTCTCTGATTTGAGGCATGCTTGTGCACAGGGGAGGGGGTTTCCACAGTGCACGCAATCTGCAGCCGCGCCATGGGTGGAGCTACCGTTGCCCCCCCCCCCCCTGCCGCTAGGGCACAAAAATCAGGGGCAAAATGCCTGGAAAAAAAATGCTGCGCGCCGCTGATGGGTAACACTTGGTGACCCGTAACCCCTGGGCCCTGTGTAACATGTTGCACGTCAGTGGTGGTGAGCTCCCTACAAACTTCGCTGTCATTGGAACAACTGACTGCAAGGGGCAGGAACAGCACTTGTGGACAACTGTTGCACTCTCGCCTATTCAACTACTGCTACTGCTTTTCCATACTTTCCCCCTGTGGCCACTGTGGACAGATTATTCAAATATTAATTTAATTTCAATTAGTTTATTACCTAATAATTTGATTTAACATAAAAAATTATTCAGAAAATACTCAACCCAACGCGTATACCCGGAAGTACCAGCTGATGGCACCCCCCATCCTCCCCGTCCAGGCCCCTGCCCAGGAGATCCCAGTCCTGTTTCGTTCGCGTGTTCTCAGAGGGTCCGCGTGTTCGCAGAACGACGCCAAGACCGACTGCGTGCACCAAAGCAGCAGCGGCGGCGCCAGTGAGACCGTCGCCCAGGTCCCCTCGCGCATCGCCACACACGACGACCGCAGCACCGCTGTCGTCCGCCGCGGCAGCGGCACCACCAGTTCCGGGTGCACCAGCATCAACCCGCTGTCCTGGCAGCAGCCAGACCCCCCCCACGGCGTCCTCCTGGGCGGCGCCTCCGTGGCCATGTCCGGTCGGCACAAGCCCACGCCCACGTTCACGGACACGGACACCATCGTGGCGCCGCCCGACACCGCCATGCTGCTGCCCGGCGTCCTGAGGTCCCGCCGGGAGTCCCTGATGGACCCCTCTTCCCTGATCCACGGCCTCGGCCTTGACCTCCCGCTCTCGAAGGATTTTCCCCGCAGCCAGACCTTCGCCGCGGTGAACGTGCGCCGCCCCACCAACATCGCTCTGGGCCTCAAGGTCAGCAACTCCACGGTCCTCCACGTGCGGCTCCGGCCCCCGGACTTCACCGGCGACGGCCTCAACCGCCAGGTCGTTGAGGCCGAGCTGTCGCGCTTCGCGCAGATCGCAACCGGGTGGATCAAGGGGCACGGGGGGACCGTCGTGCATTGCAGCGGGGAGATGGCGATGGGGCTGTGGCGGACGAGCAGCCCGGTGGACGCCCTCAGCTGCGCGGTGGCGATCCAGAAGACCCCGGGACTGTTGACTATCCAGGCCGTGCAGAGCGGCAAGTTCCTGGTCGGGAATTTGGGGGATGAGAGATGCCGTTCGTTTAATGTGGTTGGGCCCCTGCAAGCCAATCTGCAGGTGTGTCGGGATTTATGGTGTATGTATGTGTGTGTGTGTGTGTGTGTGTGTGTGTGTGTGTGTGTGTGTGTGTGTGTGTGTATGTGTCAGTGAGACGTGACACCAAAATGCTCCCTGATGGAGAGGGATGACTTGGGTGAACCTGCTCGTTTTGAGCAGTGTATGTAAGTATATGCATCAGGGCTGCGCTTTGCCCTGTTCTGTTTGGTACTGGCAGCTGCTGACTGCACCCCCTGTACTTCAAAGCATCAACTTGATGTCTTTTGCACTTCTGTTTTGGTTGTGACAGTTGTGTGTCTGTGTGTGTGTGTGTTTCCCTCACAAAGTGTGTGTGTGTGTGTGTGTGTGTGTGTGTGTGTGTGTGTGTGTGTGTGTGTGTGTGTGTGTGTGTGTGTGTGTGTGTGTGTGTGTGTGTGTGTGTGTAGCCACCCGGTTACGGGTGGCCTGCAAGGAAGTGATGACGAATTGGTCACCAGCCAGCTGCTCTGCCTCAACACTGCTGCAGTGCGCTGACGTGGGCGCCGGCCCCGCGAATGTATGGTGACCTGCTGGTTCTTACGAACCACGTCCGTATCGCGGATAAGGCAGTCACTTTATATTTGCCGAGTCTGCCTGCAGTACCCTGCTACAGCGAGGAGGACCAAGAAGGTTGGGGCCGTCCTGCGTGGCCGTCATAGGCTGCTCGGACATTTTCTGCTTCATGCATCCAGTTTGAGTTAGTGTCAAACAGGGATTCGGTATGCGCTGCGACAGGTATCCAAATTCGCTTCCTCCCTTCTCTTCAGTGACTTTGGTACAGTGACCGCTTAACCTCCAGGGGTGCACCTGTGTCACGGTCGCTGAGCAGCGCAGGGCGGGGGGTAGGATCTGAGTCTCCCACAGCACCTCTCTTTGCCTTGCACTGCAGAAAGGCGCCTAGCCACATGACAATGTCACACTCATTGTTTTTGCTGGCCTGACGAGCTGAAGCTGTCCAGTGCAGTGCCCTGTTTGCCTACAGGGTTGTTGTGTTGGATCCATTGCATAGTGTGTGTGTGCGTGCAGCATATGCGGTTGCCCATCACCTGCTGTGCACACGAACCCAAGCCTGTAAAAAGCTTTTACACTGGCTCCAGGATAATGCCGTCTGGGAGGAGGGGGAGGAAGGGCAGCGGTACATGGATAACTTGATCCCACAGGAATTTAGGTCTGAGCAGTATGAGGCCACCTGGTGCCATGATGCCGCTCTTCTGAGCCGCATGTGTTCTGACCCCTGAATGTTCCCTGTCTGTGTGTATGTGGTTAGGTGGTAGCAGCTAGCACACGCAATTAGATGACGGCATGCAATGCAGTGGGTGGCGGACGTGGAGCCTGCTTTTTGCAGTTTTTCGCTAAAACCAACTTTTTTAGGTACGGGTTAGTCTATGCACCGCCGTCCAACTTGTGCCTATGTGTCCGGCAGCACCGTAAATGGATGGATTTGGTGGGCATGGACACAAACTCCTCTGTGGATTTATTTGGGTCTGGTGAAGGGCTGTGCCTGCCTTGTGATTGCCATATTTTGCGCACTCTTTGGCAGACCAGAAGACGTCTAGGGCTGCTGTGCGGCTCCTGAGGAGTTTTCTCCAACTCCTATTCTTGCTTTGTTCTTGTTTTGCGGTTCTCAACGTGTGTGTATGTGTGTGTGTGTGTGTTTGTGTGTAGCGCAGCCAGACCATGACTATGCTTTTGTTCTGACTGTGCCTGACGAGAATCTGTGCAAACAGGCCTTCTTGATCGCTGCCTGTGTCTTGGCTGTTGCCCATTTGTTACGTATATCGTGTGTGTGTGTGTGTGTGTGTGTCCCTGCAAGTCTTGTGTGTGTCTGCTTAGGTCATAGCACCCGGCACAGTAAAATCCAGGCAATGGCTATAAAGAACCTAGACTCCTCCATGGATTTACTGAGGTCTTTCGTGGGGTGGTAGAGCACTTTGCCTGAACCCTGCATTTCTGTGCTGCATGCTCTTCAACAGACCACAACCTCTGCCAGTTTCGAGATAACATTTTGTTCGCGTCCAATCAAAAACCAGGGACACAGACCCCCATTATCCAAACCATCGCTAAAACCCTATCCCACGTGTGGGACCTTGAAGTCCTCTGCACATGTACAGACGGTGGGGAGGACTGCTGCGTGGGACATTGCCTAGCCCAGATAGCACAGGCCCTGGGGATCAGCATGACCGTTGGGGCGGGGGTAGGACTGAGTTCAACCCACCCCTTCGCACTCAAACAGGACTGGGATCTGCGTTTTGGGAAACCACTAATGACACCCAGCCGCGCAGCGCCAAAGTACTTGAGCTACATTTTTATGAGCAGCCTGACGAGTGCGCAGCCCTGGCTCCACAGCTGGAGTGCACAGATCCTATCCGCTCTATCCTGGGTGCAGGTGGCACTTGCCTGTGACTACAAGCGCATGGCTGTGATGCGCGCGATGCACAACAAGCGCATGGCTGTGATGCGCGCGATGCACAAGATAGTGCGCCTTGTGTACTCGGCATCCCCGTGGGCGGCAGAGAACACTATGCGCGCGGTGTACGTGATAGGTCACCACCAGCCCTGTGTGCAAGCAGTCACAGTCGACAAACTGATGCACTGGCTGTTTCGAAATGCAAAGTGGGAAAACTGTAGCTATACAGACCAAGTGATACCGAAAGAGTTACAGCCCGAGGGATACACCCCAAGTTGGTGCACCGACATACACCTGCTTCGGGCACGCAGTGCCAGACGATAAACCGCCCTCTCCCTCGCCCTATCCCTTGTGTGTGTGCGGTTAGGTAGATGCACGTAGCACAGGTTGCATAATGTAGATGAGACAGCACAACCTCCTTCGTAGGTGAATTTTGTGGTCCGTCGTTAACGCTGCACGATTCTCAGGGCAGGTTAGGGAACGAGATCTGAACTGATACCCGCTGCAGCACATTGCCGCGTTTTACAACAGACCGAAAGACGTCTAGGACAGCTCTGCTGTCCTTGAGGAGTTTTCTTTCACCGCTTTTCTTGCTCTGTTCTTGTTTTCGCGATTCTCATTGTGTGTGTGTGTGTGTGTGTGTGTACGCACACACATACCCACAACCACAAATTGATAGGCAAAAATTGCGCGCTGCATCACGAGGCTTTTCCACGTTCCTGAAATGCCTCACCTCGGAAATGCCTTGCGCTTTTCAGATCATTGATGTAAACAGCGTCGCTGTATGGTACCGGTCATTGGATGAGATACGCGTCACTTCTATGCGTGCACTACGTGGCAAAGACCAGTTAATAAAATCAAACCACAATCGGTGCGCATCCACATGCACAATGCATCAAAATGGTTTGGAAGGGAGAATGGTGTTAATCAAATGGGTAAATGATTAATCCAAACATGTGCACCCACTGTCTTGTTTATGCCTACACTACCTGCATGGCAGTGCTGTTTTGCCGTTGCCTTCTCAGGCTTTGCCTGCCCAAGTGCAGCCGCTAAACACCTCCATCTTTTCCTATGTACAGAAAGGTGCCTGGTGTGTGTCATGAGCACATCTTTTGGCTCTTTTTGATACGTGCCTAAAGAATCTTGCACTTGGCGCTTTTTTGAGTGGCCGGTTGTCACGTCATCTTGTGCATGTTTGTCCTTTTATGGGAGTGCTAAAAATTGGCCTGGATTGGACCACTATGTGGCTCTCACAATTGCTGCCTACAACTGCGTGGCTACAAGTTGCTCTGCTATGTGGGTACAAGTGCAGGCCAGCCATGCGTGCCATGCACAAGGGGCTGCATAGGGCATATGGCATACTTTGTCCCTGGGGGGTGCAACTTCATTACTGGCATCTTGTAAAAGGATGGGGGCGAAAGAACCAAAAAGTCGATGAATCATCCACAAGGTACAAGTGATCACATGCCCCTGTTTTGATGGAAAATCATGAGCCCGTGCAATTGTAGTCCAATCACATTACCCATAGGTAGCATCCACCAAAATTTTGGCCGAATTCGAAGCACCACGACGGAGCTGTGATTTTCCCCCCATTTCGCGCGTGCTTGCTGCTTGCTTGCTACTTGCTTGCTGCTTGCTGCTTGCCAAATCTGTCGTGTCCACCCTAGACACTAAATAGGGTTATAAAACCAAGATTGGTTCCACCAGCTCGGTGACCCTAACCCTATCACGGTTGAATGCTCTCGGGAAAGGAGGGTGGGGCCATCTTTAATAAGAAAAGGGGGGGGGGGGGTGTAACGGATTAAAGCAGACTTTTGGCCAGCCGAGCGGCTAGCTGATATCCGCCAAGCCGATAAGTCCACGGAGCCAATAAGTCCGCCAAGCCGACAAGTCCCCCGAACCCATGTCCGGTTAGATCCGCCGGGCCGTAGGGGCAGGTATAGGGTAGCTTAGGGGGTAAATTGCCCTAGGATTGCTCTGGTATTGTGTGATGGGGACACTACCTGTCAAGTGTGCTCGTGGTTTCATACACCAAACCCCAATCAGTTTCTGCACCGATAAGCCGACTTCGGCTTGCTTCGCTCAACGCGGGGGCCAGTCCCCGCACCCCCCCTAAATAACAAGACTCTTGCGGTGGCCACAAACCGCCTTTTGTGTGCACCACCTTGTGGGTGCACCCCTTGGTGTATGCACTACCTTGTTTGTGGACCGCCAAACCACCCTTTGTTTCGGCTTGCTTCGCTCAACGCGGGGGCCAGCCCCCGCACCCCCCCCCCCCCTTTGAATATCAAGACTCGTGCGGTGGCCACAAACCGCTTTGTGTGTGCACCGCCTTGTGGGTGCACCGCCTTGTGTATGCACTGCCTTGTTTGTGGACCGCCAAACCCTAACCCTAACTAGGATTGAATGTTGGGACCGAGCTGGTGGGGGAAGGAACATCGTCTAGGAGACTTCAACAACACCACAAATGAGGTACTCACTGGAAAGTGGATGAGAGCGGCTTAAGAGGGCTCAAAATGAGCTGTATTCATCCGTTTGGGCACCACAACCGGACTAGGATCATGTTTGGACAACCATGGTTTTGACCTGTTTTTGAGCCACTTGTGGTCCCAAATTGGCCCATTTTCAAGGCCGTTTCAGCCCTGAGAGGGGCCAAACTTGCTCAACATGGGCTCAAAAAGGGCCCATTTCACTTGTTTGTGCACCCCAAATGGTCTAGGATCATTTTTGGAGAAACACATTTTTGACCCATTTTTGACCCATTTTTTGTCCCAAAACAACCCATTTTCAAGGCATTTTGGGATTTTAGGAGGGCCAAAACGGGCCACCACGAGCTCAAAACACACCAAAAACACTTGTTTTGGCATTCCATGTGGTCCAGGATCATTTTTGAAAAAAGTCATTTTTTTTGCACCTGGACCTTGTTGACCCATTTTGGCACCCACTTTGGGCTACCTCTTGTAGCTTGCCGCGGCCCACTGGGCCTAGGTATGGGGGTCTAGGCGTCGGTTAGGGCGTTCTTGAGGGATGGAAACCACCAAAAGTGGGTGGTTGCGGGTGGATTAGGTGCGCTCGAAATCACGTTTTGAGCTACGTAGCCCAAGATATGGCAGGGCTTCTGGTATTTCCGTGGCAGGAAAATCACGGAAAATCACGGAAATAGGCCAACGTTGAAAATCACGGAAATCACGGAAAATCACGGAAAATCACGGAACCAGAAATTGAAGTTCCTATTGTTTGCTATTGTTGTTCCTGGTTGCCACGGAAAATCACGGAAAATCACGGAAACGGAAATGAAAGTTCCTATTGTTTGCTATTGTTGTTCCTGGCGCCGTTGGATAGAATTGGTATGGGCAAGGACCTGTGTGAGGCCTGTGTCACCATGTTTTGCAATGGTGATGTTGAAGAACGGTTCGCCAAATGGCAGTAGGCCGCCCCCAAATGTGTTGTGCTTTGTTTCGTCTCTTGTGGGTGTCCAGGTGAGGCAAAGGCGATGCATAAGGAGCTTTTTTGTACCACGGAGACACCACAGAAAATCACGGAAATATCACGGAAATGCCACGGAAAATCACGGAAAATCACGGAAAATCACGGAAAATCATGAAAAATCACGGAAGGGTTTTTTCAGGCCAATCACGGAAATAGTAGAAGCCCTGGATATGGTCTGTTTTTGGTTTGGGGATGTTGGTGGCCAATGTGCACAAATTTTGGGGCTTTTGGGGGCCTTTTGGGGGCGGTTCGCGGACATATTGTGGAGTTAGAGGGCCCTAGAGGGCCCTTCGGCACAGGGAAGTCTAGCTGCATGTGTAGAGTAGCCACTATTTCCCTTCGTTTGGCCGTTTTCATTAGGTTCTAGGGCGGTTTTGGGCAAAAAAAGGCTGATTTTGGCCCTAAATTGCATATTTAGAAATGGAGGTCCGGCACTTGCGACGCCCGTTCCCGGCCGCCACCGTTGAGTTTCTGGCTCATGCTTTGTGTGGTTGTCCAAGTGAGCCAAAGCAAGGGGTGTTTTGGCGGTCCACAGGCAAGGCGGTACATACACAAGGCGGTGCACCACAAGGCGGTGCACACAAAAGGCGGTCTGTGGCTACCGCAAGAGTCTTGTTCTTTAAGGGGGATGCAGGGGCTGGCCCCCGCGTTGAGCGAAGCGAGCTGTTTGTCGAGCGGAGCGAGCCAAAGCAAGGGCCGGTTTGGCGGTTCTAAGGCAAGGCGGGCCGGAAGAGGTAAGTTGAGGTGCCCCACATACCCATCGGGGGGGGGGGGGGGGGCAAACACACGTTTGGGGTTGGGGTTAGGGTGGGGGTTAAATCTTGGGTACTGATAAGGGGGGGTTACCGGAATAGACTGACCTTTCGGCTGGCCGATTCGGCCGGCCGACCGGTTGACCTAAAGTACGGCCGTACTTTTTGGGCCAAAAATTGCGCCCTACCGGATGAAACCTGATTAACCCGGATTAAATCAGCCAGTCGAAAGTCCGCCGGGCCGATAAGTCCGCCAAAACCTGAGTCCGGTATGATCCGGCGAGCTTGCCCCCCCCCCCCCCCGCCCCCCCCTCCCATTTGTGCAGTCCATGTGCGCCTTCATAGGTGGATGAAGAAACCCGCGTCCTGGGATGGAGATCTGTACGCTTTCATGGTGACTGCCTGCAGAGTTGGTGGTACAAGGTATTCCGGGCAATTGGTGCAAATGACATCGCCTATTTGGAGGTACTGAAGCAACGATGCGAATCAACAGACTGTGTGTGTGTCCTCTGGGTGACCAGGGGGGGGGATACGCTGCCATGTGGTTATACTGGGTGTACCGGCTTCTCCTTGTGGACCCCCCACTCAAGATGCCCAGTATCTATGACATACTGTTGGAGAAACTCGGGGGTATCATATCTCTCGGGGACGGCGGGTTTTATGCCAACTTTCTGGGTTTTCGGGGGTCGGTGCCATTGTTGCCTCATTTGTGTCCACTGAGTGTCCCGTAGGTAGGGGTATGTGGGGTATATTTGGAAAGCCCTTGAATAGGGCTTTTCGGAGATGTATGGGTTGGGGGGGGTCCGGAACCATATTTTTTCAAAAATTGGCCGTTACCGTTGACAGGTTGGGTTTTTTTTGCCTGTTCTGATCCGGTTTCAGACAGACTGCACCGCACTCCTACCCCCATTACTCCAACATATGGGCATATAAGGGTCAAGTCATTCGGGTGGATTTGTTGCATTTGATGTGTAGAAGACATGTGCAACATGGGTCCCCCTAAGACCCCAATATGTTGATCACTTTGACCAATAACTACCTTGGACACCCGGGTGATGCGTGGTGCAACTTGCAGCATCAAGCTCACCAGAGTGCAAGAAATCAAAGATGGCAGAAATTCTCAAACAGGCTGTCAAGTTGGGACATGGGACCACAATATTTGGATTCAGCACGTCAAAATGCATCCATTTACCTCCTTTCACTTTGCTCCAACTCCACAATATGTCGGAGCACCCAGGGGAAAACCTGTGAGTTGGTGTCCCACACGCGTGAGCGGAGCAGCCTGAGGCCCGAAAACCCTGAAACACCGAAAAGTTCGGCCTCGGTACTCAAAAATATGGTCACCTATCCCCCCCCCAACCCATACATTTCTGAAATGGCCTTTTCTCACAGATTTCAAAAAGTATACACATACCCCCCCCCCCCCCCAGGTGACAACATGTTTGCACAAATAAGCAAAAGTTCTAGAAATTGCCGAAAAGTGCCAAACCCCAGAAAGTTGGCATGTTCTGAATGTCCCCGAGAGATATGCCACACATGCATGTGCCCCTGCAGCACGGGTGCGCAGGCCGGCAAGACGGGGCAAGGAGTGCATCAAAGGATTGCATGCAGAGCCTCAGGTGGCGCTTTGATGTTGAGGACACACCCTCGCTTCTTCAGGCCCTGCTGGCCCTGCCGCCCTTCGACCGCAGCCACATCCTCATCCTGGAGAAGGAGCAGCAAAGCGCCGTTTACAACTTCTCCTGCTTCCCGTACAACCAAGTGGTGGTGGCGGGTTGCACGCACACCGCATACTGCGTGGCTCCTCGGGATCAGGAACCTGATGATGAATGGATGTACACCGTCCGGCAGTCCACGGAGGCTCCTGAAGACGCCATGCTGGACGCCTGTTGGCTCGCTTATACGCAAGGCAACCCGTTTGAGGCCAAGGGCCTGCTGATGAACGTGAAGCAATCGCTGCCCGAGTGGTACTGCACACATCTGCGAAATCTCATTGACCGGTTGAAGCCCCACTTCCCCCCCTCAAACGGTCGGGTAACGTCAGCTTCACGACTTAATGGAATACCGGCATCGGTGACCACCTGACAGCGTCATCCCCCCCCCCCCCCCGGTCCACTTCAGGCAGAGCAGTGGACTCGCGGGAGCGAGGGGTGCACTCCTCCCCCAAAGTGATCCCCCAAAGGCGTACCCCCAGCCCCAACATGTCACGCCCGAGCTCCTGGGTCCCATTGACGATGGCCACGTGTCTTGCCAAGCTTGTGGCCTCCAAAGGCACAAGCTTTCGCTTTTCCACAGCAGGGCCCCCGTCGGTCCGCTGGGCCGTCCTCAAGTCCTGTGTCGTGTTGTCCATCTGCAAAGCACAGCCTTGTGAGGGCACTCCAATTGAAAGGAACGAGACGTAGCCCGTTGCTGCCGCTGGAACAACACCGGATTTTCCCGGAAATTCGCGGACTGCGGGCCATCTTAAGGACCGGAGCACGCATCACTTGCCCTTTGGGAACTGGAGACGCTTGGGGCCTGTGGCAAGCATTCGTGAAGCGCCAGCACATCCATCAGCCGCCCTCTTCAGGGGCCTCTCGCTCCAGCGGCAATCCACTGGCGATCCAGCGGGAAAGCCCTGGACTGAGTAAGCACCATCACGCCTATGGGCTACGCTCATTCATATGCTTGCCTGCCGCGGAGATGTTGATGACCGAAGGAGCGATTAGGAGCACATTAGTTGACAGCTTTGTTTAGGTGAATTCGGGGCAGGGCCTGGCTGAGTGGCACCATAAAGTGACAGTTCAGAGGGAGTGTGCTGGCTCAGTGACGGTTCCCTTTTCAACCCCCCCACCTCCAGTTCAAAAGTATTGTACTGGGGCCCCCCCCAGCATGTGCAGACTATCACTTCGACAGGCTTCGCAAGAGCTGATGTAGCATAGCACCGGAAGGGGCGGTCTCACGTCGAGGCCTTACTCTGCACACATAATCCTTCTGGACTAGAGGTGGGGGAGTGGTATAGGTATTGAGTTGCTGATGTAGCTGGTCTCTCTGAGCCAAACAACAGGTCACAAAACAGAAGAACACAGACAACAAAACACAAATGAAAATGATCAAATGTTCCTGTTCCTCCCCTGCACCTCTTCTTCACATGTTGGTTGCCCCTGATTTCCAAGCCCTTCTTTTCATGGCAGGCACGCCAGAAAATGTTTGTGAGTTCTTCGGGAGGGTGAAGTCGCGTTCTTCATGCCCTGCTGCAAGTGCTGCCAGGGGGCCAGGCTGCGCTTTTTCATAGCGTAGTCTGTGTGCTGTGGTCCAAGATTTCCTGCATGTTAGTCATGTCTACACCTTTTTGAGCCTTTACGATGTTCCTATACTGTTCCTCAAGATTTTTGCGCTATTCCTACGCTAGTAGGAACGGCGCTAGTATGACAGCTGCCAGGCACTGCGGTGCATGTCAACTTCCCCACCCCTGCCCCCGCCCCTGCAGGGCACCCAAAGACATGCTGGCCACTGCAGCGCAGGACCAGTTTGACGTTCTGTTTTTCCTTTTTTACATATGGGAAGTGCCATAATTGAGGTCGCCTAGCCATTGGTACCTTAAGGTAGTGGAAACACCTAGGCCCGATATATGAGCATGTAGATATGTCTAAGTAGGGCAGAACTTCGGACCGTTGGCCGCATTTGTGAATGTTTTTGGCCCTCGTGGCCATGTCTCAAAAAAAAAAGACATGCTGGCCACTAAGGTTTTTTTTTGGGTTGGTTAGAGTGGTACAGCAGGGTTTGTTGCCCATTCGTACACGAAAAAGTATGAAAAAGTACGAAAAAGTGCGAAAAAGTGCGAATCAGAGGAGAACCGGGAATTACGAATAGGTACAAAAATGTACGAAAATGTACGAATAGTGGGAATGATGGATATGACGATTTTGCCGATTTGAACTGCCGACTCACTGGGGTTTTGCAGGGTGTTCATTGGGGTTTTCAGTGCCCTCTGGTTTCTTGGTTTTTGGGATTCTGGGACACCTGATGAGAAGGGGGTGGGGGTGCGTTTCACTATACCTTGTTGTATGTTTCAACCAACACCATACACAGTTAGAGAGACACGGGGTTCACAGTCATCATCATATTGATACGTTCTGGTGAGCCCGTGGCACCTTGATATATGATGCAGTTGCACCATACATATGGTTTCCAACGACCGCTGTACTTGTGGAGCGTTCCTTCAGCTTGGCAGGGCTCATTGATGCCAAAAATAGGCAAAAGATGAGCCCTGCTTTCAGGGCCACTGCTGTGGCAATGTTTTGTAACGGTGATGTGGAGGAAAGGTTCACCGAGGAATAGACCCAAGCACTTGCAGTTGTGAATTACCAAACCGGTGCCAGACCATGCCTGTGTGCCGTTGAGTGTTCTGTTTGTGTGCCAAGGAAGGATTTTGGGCTCGGCAGGTCACCTGGACTTGGCTTTTTTTTTTCAGTACGAAAATATACGAAAATGTACGAATATGTACGAAAATGTACGAATATGTACGAATGACGTTTTTTCTCAAAAGTACGAATCAGTGACAAACCCTGGTGGTACAGTTGTCCCTGGGCTCACTTGGAGGAGGAGGGCAGTGTTCAGACAGCCCAGGCAGTGCAAACGAATACTTCTCCACGGTCAAAACAAAAAGAGAAGCATGTTGCAGTCCAGCGAAATAATGCCTGTTTCAGCCCCAGCGGTTGTACACCGTTTGAGGGGAGGGCCTTGGCCGAGATGCCGCCCTTGCCCTTCACACCCTCCCCCTGGTCTCTTCTCGTCCCCTCTTTCCCTCCCAAAGCAACAGTAAGTGTTGCCCACACTGGCCGGCGTTGGGACTGCTGAGGTGGACCCTCCAGATGGCAACCCACAGTTGCCCACTACCCACTGCGATTCGAGACCCCTTGGCCCAGGTCACACAGGTCTACCCCTGCTTTTCTTTTGGGGGGACTCTCTTCGGCTCTACTCCATTGTACCTTAATCCGGCAGAATTGGATGGTGTGCGCTGCTGTCTCAGCCTGCACTATTCCATGATGAGCATGTATTTGCTTCCGGGACTGCTCCCGATAACTTTCGAACCTCCGCGAGTTCTCGAACTTCTTTGAAGGCCAGCCTACAAACAAGAAAAACACCACCGCGATCCGATACCCGAGGCACATGCCCGCAAAGCGGGCAGGGCAGCTTTGTGGGGAGGCAGAGGACTTCGATGAACCGGTCCAGATTTGTTCCGGTTGCACTAACAGGCTAACCACCCCCCCCTCTCCTTGCGCAAGCACCGCCTTGTCACCTTGCAGTGACCATTAACCAGTGAAATCGTCAGTTTTAGAACATGTCCTACTGGGGAGGGGGAAACTAGGAACAGGCAGATTTGGGATCGCAAAATTTAGCACAACAAAAGTGTGCCAAATTATGCCACCAGCCCGGCATGGGTCTCAAGGCAGGATGCCCCATGTCTTCATCAAGGAGTTGAGACGTAGGCATCCAAATGTGCTGTTTTTGAGTTACGTCAACAACATACTCTTTGTGGCAAGGGATCTAGACGAAGTACAGCATGTGTGGGCCTCTGTAGAAGACATAGGGCGCATTTTAGGATTTGATGGTTAACTGTACCAATACCAGAAATCCGGGGGATTGTTTCTTAACGCCTCAGACAGGCATGTCAAACTACAACGGACCGTGGCATAGCCATGATTCCGCTCCCCACCTGGGGCCGTACATTGGATGGGCGGATGAACAAAAAAAAGTGTGCCAAATTATGCCACGGTATCTGAAGGTCTGAAGCCATTTTTCTAGGTGTCATTTTTAGCGCTCTTGGCATGCACATTTCCAGTGTGCCCAACAGCCTCCAGGAAATGAGAGCAACCAACCAAAGGTCCAAAGGCAATGGCAACCACCATTCACCGTCTGCTTGTTCTTCTGCCACCATCTGGGAATTTGTGCCAAATTTTGCAGTGGTATTTAAGGATTGGTACCAAATTTTCTCCACACCGAATTTGGCCATCCCAAATTCGCACTCACACTTCCTAATTTCCCCCTCCACGTGATTCAACCTCCCCCCCCCCCCCCTGTCAGAACAGCACTACTTGTAGTTTCTGTCCAATTTTGGAGCCTTAGTGTTGTTCTTGCCAGCGGAGGGGGGGTGAAGGGCCTGATGCCGGGGGTGACGACCGTTGCGTCGGCTGCCGGCGAGGGTGGGGAGGGCCTTGCCGCCGGGGGACAGGGTCCATTCGTGCGGGCGCCCAGGGGCGTCATGGCACTTCAGCCGATGGCGCCGCTGCTGCTGGTGTGGCGTTGTGACGCACTGCGTTCTCCATGGCCCAGATCGCTAGAGAGTTGGCAGCACGCTCGAGGGGTGAGGGGGTGGTCGCCTTGGTGACCACCAAAAGACATCAGGGACAGGGTCCGTTGGCGTGTGCGGTGGTTTTGCACGTGTTCCTGTTTCTACACTTGTGACGAGACTTGCTTGGCAGGATGCCTTGTTGAATCGCTGTCACTGCCATGGGGTTTGCCGGCACACCCACATTCCTTTGGGGATGGTGGACAATGGTCTGGCAGTGAATCTGGATCTTAACCAGGCTATTGCTTAAGGACGTGGGTGGGTGAGAGGCCAAAAAAAAGTTTGTGTACCTAAAATCGGCCTCAAATTTTCGGCCCCTTTGATAAGTTTCATTTTTTGCCCGAGGAAAATTTTTCTGATGTGGGTGGGCGGGTGGGTCGGCTAGGGCTGACCAGGGCCCCAAGCCCCCCCCCCCCCCCCCCGGGGTCCTTAAGCAATAGCCTGATCTGAACGCAGCCTGGGGGTTGGCAGGAGTGAGAATGAGGCTAGCCTTTCTAGTGATGACCTGGGAGTCGAGAGCGAGGTTGGAGGAGTCGGACTTTAGCACAGATGTGACGGGCGAGCAGTGTTCTCGGCCCTGTAATAATAGTGACCAGCCATACTTGAATGTTGTCCACTCCTCCCTCTCTGGTACTGATGTTGTATGCAATGCAACCTGCTGATTCATCTCAGCCCTCAGTCTTCATACCACTGTCTTTTTCAGCCTGCAGTCGTTGTGCCTTGTGCACACTGGGAAGCCGACCGGCGTGGCAGTCTCCCACTGCATAACCTGGTTTCAGACTCAGCTAATCCTCACTACATGTCAGACCCGCTACCACAGTCATTTGTGGGATCATCGTAGCAACTGAGAGCTCTGAACCTTGATTCCGAGACGTTGTCCCAAGTACCATATGATGAACAGGGTACGCCAGCACACCTTGGTCTGGACCAAAAAAAAAAGTCTTTAGCATGGATGTGAGTGGCGCACGGTGTGGGAAAGCCACGGAGGAGAGCCTGATCAAGACGTGGCGTGGGCCTGCAGCGCCTCATGGCACTGAGGACAGCGCTGTGAGATCTGCGACGGCGCCTCCAGGGCGTTCTCTCTGGGCACTGCGTGTGGGCGTCCCACGGCGCCTTTTGCACCCCCCCCGCCCCCTGCTCTGTGAGGTGGAGACACGGGGAGTGGGCCGGCAGCTCCTTCTCCTCCCCCCATCTGCCATCCCCCCCAATGTTGGCCCTGAAGCTGTGGTGCGGTACTCAGGAACTAAGAGAAAGGTGCCCGCGCGGTGCGCGCGGTGCACAACGCGGTGCGCGCGCGGTGCGGGCGTTTTCCACGTGCACGGACAACTTTTTCTTTCCCCTTGTGCTGTTTTCTAGCACCTCACCACTATTTTCCCCTCCCTTGTGGTGAGCCCGTGTGCCGTGGTTGCGGGATAGGGCGCGCCTCCCTGGAAAGCAAAGGCAAATGACGGGCATAGTCTCTTGCGCGCCCGTTCGGAGCACGTGTTGACACGGCTTCACAGTTGGGGTGTTTGCCGCAACATGTATAGGAAGCGTGGGAATACCCTTCCGGATCGCATGCAGAAATTGCACTTGATGGTGCGAGCCGTTGTGCACATTCAGCAATTTCTGAATGTGCGCAATGTGCGCTATGAGCCCTACGGCCCCTGGGACCACTTCCCAAGTGGCATTTACGGGCAGCCATCAGCCACGAGACGTCGTGGTTCAGATTCGGATTCTGATTCTGATTCGGTTTCATCATCCTCAGGCTCGTCACTTACGTCCGCCGATGAAGAGGAAGAGGAGGCTTCCTCGTAGCCGACGTCGTGACAATCGAAACGTGAATCGAACCGATACGAGCACACCGAAACGGTTGCGTCATGGGAATGGGCACCCCATTGAGCAACATGTCGAAACGCGAAACGTTCGAAACGGCTCCACAGGCTTGGGCACCCTCTGGGGCACTAGGCTCTTCGGTCGAGCGGCCTTACTGGAGAGTTCTACATCTTCTTCTTCCTCTTCCTACGGCCCTCCCCTGGCAGGGGGTGTGGGCAGCTACAACCACCTTTGGTGAGGAGGCTGGAGTGGAGGCCTCCGTTGTTGTATGCGTACCCTTAGGCCACTGCGTCCTTGCCACCCTGAAAAAAACTTGAAAGATGCTGAAGAGCGTTGCTAGAAACGCCCGCACGGTGTGCGCGCGGTGCACAACGCGGTGCGCGCGGTGAGGGCACCTTTCTCTAAGGTTCAGCAATTACCTGTAGTTTTGCCACTGCAGATACCATTAGGGAATCAGTTTTCAATTGCGTGTTGGTCCAGTATTTTGCCTTGTCGATGTGTGTTGCAGTCCGGGTCAAGGGGTGTGTGCGTGGAAAGCGCCGGTGGTGCTTCCAAACGATTCGCAGCCCCAAGTTGGTGCCCTGCGCAGCAGGGGGAGCGTCCCTTGGCGATCAAAAATCGGAAACTAAACTTAACCAAGGATTTTTAGCTTTGCCGAAAGGGTGGATGGGGGAGCACAGACGCCACCCCCTCTTGTTGCATGTTGTGTGTATGACATCCTCAACCTGGTTCCTGACGCCCGTCGACGGGGCACAAGAACACAAGAACTCATGGTTCGTTCGCTCAGCAGTAGGACGCAGTTGTTGAACCTCGCAGTTTGAGCATGATTTGAATGATTTGGGCGTCACACACACACACACACACAGAGACCCAAGCGCCACGTCGGTTTTGCCACGGCTGCCCCCGCACGCACAAGCAAGCAAGCTCGTCCGTGGGGACCCTTGCGGAGGTCCTTGATGTCCTTTTCTTGCCACTCTGGCTTCTTCAGTGTTCTCAAGGGCCGCTAGATCAGTTCCCCAGAGTCCAGCTTCCTCCGTGTACTCACGGGTGGCCGCATCTCTTGCCCCAAGTCCAGCTTCCTCTGTGTACTCACGGGTGGCCCAAACTCTTACCCCGAGTCCAGCTTCCTCTGTGTACCTAAGGGTAGCAAGATCTATCACACCAAGCACAGTTTCCTCGGTGTATTCAAGGGTGGCCAGGTCCCGAGCCCTTGGCTGCCACAGTCACCATTGTCCGATCTGTTGGTGGAACACAGTAGATAGCTTACCCTCCCTTGACTCAATTTTCAGCAACACAAAGTGAATTGCACAGAAAAAGGATACAGTGAAAATCTGCTACCAGGATCGTATTTGGGCCAATCACGGTGCATTGTCACATTGCCCGATGGATACCCAACGATGAACAACCACCAAGAGAGCATTAATTGTGAAGGGAAGCGCATCTAGACTCGGCATGAACGCCGACGCCTCATCCTTTTCTTGAAATGGAAATGACATGCTCCACAACTGGTCCAAAGACTGCACCACGGCGGTGGCTGGTTTGTACCCCAACACACAGCAGCTGAAGTGCATTCGTTTGGAGGTGGTTACTCGTCCGCAAAGGCACCGGTGGATGCAGTCCCACAGCCTATTATGGCGGAGGAGACAACCGCTTTGCTGGCGGCACTGGATGCCGTCCCCTTGGATGCAACTGCTTACAAATTGTTGCACTACAGGCAGTTCAATGGGGAGCACTGCTTTTGCCCGGAGTTTTGACAGTGATCCCCCCTGTTTGCCTGTCTACAAAAGCAGTGTGTTCTGGTTGCTGAGTGGGGACCTGTTTTCAGATGCAGAGTGATCCAGCCAGATTGTTTCTGCTCATTTCTTCTGCAGTGCATTGTGCCGCACACCTATCCGTGCGATTCCGTGCTGAAAAAAAAGATTCCGTGCGGGAGAAAAAAGAATCCGCGCTAAAAAAAAGATTTTTACATGATCATCATGTATGTCTCAAAAAGTTGCACGGGGGGGGTTCTACTGCATCAAGCCAACCCCTGCCCATGTTCACAACTTCATACAGTAGGGGAACCTGGGTTTCGGGACTGACCCAATATGCAACCAGTGGCCCTCTTTCCTTGTTGCCTGCTGCATGCAGTGAGGAGGTACCCTATGCAGGGATGTCATGAATGTGGAAGGTTTTGGGTGCATTACACAGAACTTGTGTTTCACAACAGGGGTGTCCCTTTGGAGCTGTGGGACCTATGCAGAGAGTTCATCGGAGAGGATCACAGGTAATGTCTGAATGTTGTAAAGTAGGGTACTCAGCCACCTTGGCCAGAGCCCATGTGCACAATTTCATCTGCTCAGAGAACAGGGGTTTTCCTTCGCTGGGGGACCTATGCAGAGAGGTCATTTGAACGGATCATAGGTATTGCCTGGATTTTGTAAAGTAGGGCACTCAACCATGTTGGCCAGAGCCCAGGGGCACAATTTCAAGTTTCAGCGGAACCGACGTCTCAAGATCGAGGAAGGGACTACATGCTGGTAGCTGGAACAAATGTCTCTCTCCTACCCCCCTGCCCCCCTTTCCTTCTTGCTTTTCACACCCATGCTTGACAATTTGCTGCACTGATTGCCCCCCTTTCACTCCAGTGTTTACAACCCATGCCTAACAAGTGTGTTTGTGGGGCAGATGCAACCGTGTCAGTGGCCGAACTGGGCGACGCTCTCCAACGTGCTGCTGTTGCAATGTACCCACGGTGCCCAACTATTTGCACAACATGTTTCCACATCATCCTGAAAAGTGCCCTGCCTGCTCCAGAAGCGACGCTGAGTGTATCTGCTGAAGACCTACTGCGTCCCCCCACTGTCCCCCCCAGCCCTGCCACTGGTCATGCCCCTTCCGGTTCGCTAGACAACGGTTCCACTGCCGGTTCGGCAAACAACAATTCCACCGAGGCCAAGGTTGAAGACCCAGATGTAGACCCAGAGGCCTTTGAGAAATTGACGGGCCAGAAGTTTTCCAGAGAGCAGTGTGTCTTTCTGCGGGTGTGTGGTCAGTACATGGAAGAAGAATGACAGTGATCCCCACTGTTTGCCTGTCCACACAAGCAGTGTGTCGTGGTTGCTGAGTGGGGACCTCTTTTCAGACGCAGAGTGATCCAGCCAGGTTTTTCCTGCTCATTTCTTCTGCAATGCAAAGTGCCACCCACCTTCCTGTACATTGCTGCAGTGTCTGACAGCCATAGTCATCAACTCCTGGGACATTTGCATCCCAACACATCCGTTCCTGCATTGTATGCTCATTTTCTGGAGCTTTGGCAGTCTGCCCAGTCAGTCCCAAGTTCCAGATTCCTTGCTCAGAATTTGTTCACAGGGAGGTTTTTTCACGGTTTTTCCTGCGCATTTCTTCTGCAGTGCATTGTGCCACCCACATGCCTGTGCTGCAGTGTCTGCCAGCCATAGTGATCAACTCCTGAGAACCCTGCATTCAACCGTTCCTGCATTATATGCTCATTTTTTTGCAGCTTTTGCTGTCTGCCCAGTCAGTAGCGCGCCGGGCGCGTGCCGGGCGCGCGCCGGGCAAACATTCCCCGTTGCATCCCAACACATCCGTTCATACAATGTATGCTCATTTTTTGCAGTCTTTGCAGCCTTGCCACTCAGTCAGAAGTTGCAGATTCCTGAGACCTTGCTCAGAGGCATTATTCAGTGCACAAAGAGGAGTTGTTCTGCCTGGCTGAGGGTCTTTTCAGGCACTGCTCAGTGGGTGCACAATTCTGCCCATGATTTCATGCAGTGTGCAATGGGTTTTAGTCTTTGCTTGTTTCCAAATGTCTTCGGATGGCGGTCAAATTGTGTGGACCAGGGTGCATACAGGAGTGATGGAGGTTCTGTATTTGTTTGGGCATCAAGATGGTAATGTCAGAAATTCTGCAGCAACATAGCCCTTCACCACAAGTAAGGCATCTTGTGCATCATTTGTACAGTGGCAGGTTCTGACGCCATCAAGTGGTTGGATCATCTTCATCTGCCAGTTCTGAAAGTGCTCAGGCAACTGCAATATGGCATCAGATGGTATTCCTTGCTGTTGTGCATTGTCTTTCAGTGTTTGCTCAGGAATGTGGATGATTCATGTGGTGGGGTGCCACCTGCCTTCCTTAGGAGCTGCATTTCTGCCCCTCCCGGTTTTGTGTTTTTTTGTTTCAGCAAAATCTTATTATTTGGATGGCCATCTAAAAGTAAGATTCTGATTTTTTTTTAATTTTCGACATGCAAATGAGTTTTGCAGATTTTGTCTTTTGTTGAAGGCTTACTTTTTTTTGGCGACTGATTATTTATTTTAGATGTTTTGACTCAAATTTTCGATGGTGTTGCTCAAATTTTGGACGCTTTTGCTTCAATTTTAGTTTTTCTTTGGCTTTGTAGCGCATCTAAAACATGATTTCACATCTGAAAAAAGGATTATACCAGAGAGCAGGTCTGTTCATTGTTTAATCTGCGGCCCAGTACAGCTTGTTCGTTGTGGCATTTCCGCAGTGTTTTGGTTCAACACGTTTGCAGCGGGGAGTAGATGAGGAATGCAGGAGCCTACTTGCGTTCCTACTCCTCAGCTCGCTGCCACATTCCCAAAGCTGTGAATCAGTGTGCCTGTGGATGGCCTACCAGCGAGGTTGGAAAAACTCCGAAGTCATGGTTTTGTTGATGTGTTGTAGGATGTGCAGGAATATTGAGCCTTGCAGTTTAAGCTTTGGTAGAAATGCCTGGGCATTACACACCAACATAGAAGTGGTGTACACTATTATTGAAATGATTCGGTCATATACAAACACACATACACAACATACACAGACACACACACACACATACACAAATGGTTTGCAGCAGTGGTAGGATGTAGCAATGTTGAACTTCGTAGGCTGAGCATGATTGGATTGATACTTTAGCACATGCACACAACTGCAGATGGCATGAAGTTACCCCTGAGGTGGGGCAATTGGCACATAGGTCGTGTAAACTTTAGAAAACACAACCGTTTGTGAGGGAAGCATGTGCATCCGCTGATTTATGGGCATGCTTCCGTGCATCAATTTTACTTACCCGTTCTTGTGTTCTTGTGTTAACCAACCATGCACACTGGTCTTGACCCTGCTGAAGAGGTGTGACGGATTACGGGGCAACATCTGCTGTAGTGCCCATTGAAGAAGACAACACACTTTCTGTTGGCCACGGAAATGCCTCTTTAGGGATATGATGCAATTCTGGTTTCACACCATAACTTATCAAATGATGCAGGCGGGGTCTCATTTTCCTATTGTGTTTTTTTTAAGATGTCACAAATTCGTCCATGCGAGTTCCGGTGTTTTGAACACCATACATACATGAGTATTTACAATGCCCACCAGCCGTGAGGAATACTCAGAGGCACAAAAGGTGCCATACGGTTAAAAAAGGGTATTTGAAGGCGGTTGAATAGTTTTGGCAACTATGTTGTGGGTGTGGGCGAATTGCCATGAAGTGTTGTGAGTTTCATGAGGCCAACGGGGCAAAAAAAACTTCAAGAAAAGCGATAACCCGAAGACTCAAAGGTATCGTAGCCGAGAGTTCGCAAATTGAGGCGGTACAGCAAGAAAACTGTGGATGCGTAGTTGAAAAAGTTATTGCAGACTTTTTATTGATAGTGTAAATACTGTTTCATCTTTCTGTACCGCTTCACATCTGGATTTCTGATGAGTTGACACTTGCGTGTTGTTGCAAATGTGTTAGTAATTTCATAAGCATCACTTTCATACTTTGCCGGTTCCGTATATTGAAAGCCAATCCCCTCATCGCCTTAAACACAAGCCACATGGTCTTGTTCTGCTTTCTGCTTAGTGACTATCCACACCTTATTCAAGCCCTCCTTTGTGAACCGCCTATCTAGTCTTTGTACTCTGTACTTCCCCTCCCCCCTCCCCGGTAGGTGCTTGATCCAGAACACCCAGTCTCCACTCCGCCTACCCTTTTACAGGTTCATCTGAAGTTCCCGGCTATTGACTGGAATACGCCACTACGTCTATGAGCCGAAGTTTATCACTAATCGTAAGCCAGGCATAGGTAACATCCTCTGGGCTCAAAATTGGAGCAGCCGAATACAACGATGAAACACTTGCGTTCTCTTTTGTGCTCCCGCCCTATTCTGCTGCAATCTTCAAGCCCTCTTGTTTCTTTTTCCAGCTTTGAACTCACTTAGTGTTGCTTTTGCACACTCATCCTTGCGCCCCATTACTTCTTTGGTCACTTGCCCACCCCTACACCTCACCCTTGCACCCACCCTTACACCTTGAATGCCATCCTACTAGCCTCAACTTCATTCAAATTGTCTCTGTGCTTTGTTGTGTGTTACACTTCATTTCTCCGATGACTAATCAACTCAAGACTTATGTCGCTATGTCACCATCATTCATCTTGACACGCTATATTGGACCTCACTTGGAGTGCTGCAGCCACGAAAAAAATTATATTGAAAGTCAAAAAAAGTTTCGACGGTAGGCAGCACAAACTAGCACTTCGGCACACAGTTGTTGGTTTTTTCAGTTGAGGTGAGATTTCAAAAAGAAAGGGTTCGTTGTTATCACTCCAACCTACCTCCAAAGTGGGTTTCAAGTTTTGGAGGCAGGAGGGGGGGGGAGGGGAGGGGTGTCGCAACCAAAAACTGATTTGGTGATGCACTTTTCGGACAAACGGATGATTTTTTGAGAGGTTCAAACAATGAAGCTCTTAAGACGTAAGATACACAAATAGGCCCAACGGGTAAGATATACAACATTTTCCCATGTACGCGGGCTTGCGCGGTTTTAAACCATTTTGATGTAAGAATTGAGATGAGTCCAGCATACTTTTCTTTTTTAGCCAATACAAAAATTTGAGGTTTAAAAAGTGAAAGCCCTAGTACAACATTGTAATCATGATGCAAACAAGTTGAAAAGGTGTATTTTCATGGTGCTAAGTTGCTTTGATGGCAACATTGAAACTCTGGATCCATTAGTATGTTTTTTTCCAAGTATTGGTGCTGTAAATGGTATATGATTACACCGTTGCCGATAAAAAACCAATCATATAAATGAATAGAAGTTAAGAAGTTTACCGAACTCCAATGAAAAGGAAACCATAGTCTAAAAAACACATTTTTTTCCCACGGCGTTGGTTGCCACCCTTAACATCAACATCATTGTCCCGGTGTGCTTGTCATGCCATCATTGCCGTATGTACACTTAAGTATGTACAGTGACCCCTGGGGTTGGTTGGTTTTGGTGGTGGCGTGAGCTGAAAGAAATCCCAAAGAGAAAGAGAGAAGAATGGTCGTGGTGGTTGTTGTGTCTGCGCGCGTAGTGCTAGCTGAATTGTTGGCTTGTGTGGCGTTTTTTTCGCTCTCTTTAGTGTCTTTGGTGCTGATTTTTGTGTGACCTTCGAAGGTAGAGGTTCAAGCTCATGGTATTGTGGCTTTCGCCTTGGGGCAAAAAAAGAGGATGTACCCATTGATGATCCCTTCATACTCCATAGATTCAGATTGACTGCTGGAGGGAGAGGAACACATAGAGGGTTGTCAAGCAGCCAATCTTTGGCTGTTTTGGCTGCCTTTGTTGTCTTGTCTCTCCTTTCTTTCAATGCTGCACCCAATTGGCGGTTGAATATTTTTTTGTTAAGCCCATGCGGGAAAATAGATGATTATATAGTAGGATAGAGAGAATTGTTCTGATGACAGTATGTTTGTGCCAAGCTGAGGGAGCCATATGCCACCTATTTGACACTAAGGCCTGGAATGGTGCTCGCCATGTCTGAATAAAGTCTTGCTGGAGGTGAGCTGACTTAGTGCACAGAGTTGTGACTGATATTGGGTCCAGATGGCGAGGGTGTGTGCAGACTAGACACGGGTGTTTCTCCATTCTGAAATGCGTGTTGTGTCCCTTAGTGCCGAAAATATGTACAGACCATTTGAACGATAAACTCTAGAACCAGGAAGTGGATTGCAACCAATCATAGCGCTGAGGCAACTTGATATCTGTGTGTGTGTGTGCGCTTGGGGAGTAGATGGCTCTATGATTTTTGTGTTATTTTACCAAGAATAGGCATACCTTGCCATGTAATGCTTCCTTTTTAGGGTGGTTGCAGTATGAAAGTGGTCAGCAAAATTGCAAAACTTGCCCATTTGGCAAAAGCGCCTGCAATTTCATTTCCTTTAAACCCTTTGTGTACCTCTACTTGCACACCCCAAGCAGAAAGCTAGGATATGGCTGACCTAAATGACTTGAGTATAAAAAACACATGGAACCCTAAAACAAACAAAGTGAAGTGTTTTTTTAAACTATCTCAACATGTTCGTGGCTGGTCCGTCTGGGTTCATTTATGCTACATGTAGCTATATACAAGCAAATAAAAGGGGTGCTGATGGGTTATTGTGGCTCCCAGAAGCACCTTACCTGTACAAAAACAATCAGTGGTCAACTGGTAAAACACTTGCCGGGCAGCAGTTGGAACCTTGGTTGGTGATCGCCGGCCTGAGCCGCTCCTTTTTACCTGACCCTAGTTCCAATCCCTCTAGGCCTGAATTTTTGAATCCCCCCCCCCCCCCCACAAAAAAATGTGGTATCCAATTTCATGGGGATAGAATCCTTTGGGGGATCCTTTTCTCGGGCAACTAATGATTAAACAAAAGGTTAAACATCCAATATCATGCCTTGGGGAAGACTATGCAAATGACTACCAAAAAGCGGAGTGAACAACCTCTCTTCCAGGTGACTTTTGATGTGTTGCATGAAAATCTTCAACAGGGGAATGGAAGCCTCTTCTGTGTATTCATGGCCCAAGACAGCATATGATCTTCATGTTGGGTGCCAAAATTCTGCACCTTGCAGCTCTTGCTGGTATACTGGGAAGCGGTGGTAGTACACAGGCAGCCCAGGGCAACTCTGCCCGGTGCGCTACCATTGTATTAAGTGTCCTGGCTGTAGCCCCAAGTTTATCCTCACCTTGGGAAATATCCCAAGTAGACCGCAGCGGACACCCTGGAGTTGTATCGCCACATACCGGGACCAGGGAGTCCGTTTAACAAATGTGAGACCAAGCACAGTTGCAAAAGCACGCATCATTGCCTACCACACCCACAGAAGGAGGAAGTGCTACGTAACCCCTGCATTCTCGGGGGTCCCCAACAAAAGGGACAAAATCAGACGTCAAAACCTATGCTGGGGGTAACAATGATGCCCCTAGTATCTCAAAGTATGGGTCTCTAGTAAGGCCAGACACCCAAATAGTTGCACTGCGCTAAGTGTGCCCCCTTAGTGCACCCCCTAAAAGGTCACCGGTGGGGCACAGGTCAAAACAGATGCCCGGCGCGCCAACGCTCCCCCATTATATGACAAAAATGCCACAGCAGCTTAACTAAGATTGGCGTGTATGTTTGGTGACGGGGGGCAAAAACAGGTGCGGGTGGGGAATAGGAAAAAAACAGATGCCAGGTGCGCACCCAGTGCACTGACACTCCCCCCATGTTGGCTACGCCAGCCTCACTGTATGCGTAGGGGGGGGTGGGGGCAAATACTGCAGAAGCTGCTGACATGTCCCCAGCAGCCCATGGACACATCCAAATGAGAAAACTCCTGTCCACACCTTTCTACAAAGAGCACTTTGCAAATAACGCAACCCCCCCCCCCCCCCCCAAAGAGGTATTGCGCGGTAATTGTCAATCCCCAGGATGGAAGAATTGTTCCATACAAGGGAAAGAGGGTTCTACACATTAAGGCCAAACATCTCAAAGAGCCCTGACCCATCCAGCAAACCTCGACCAAACCTCAAACCAGCTCTTGCATGGAATGATGCATAATGGTGAAATCAGCGGCTACAATTTGTCTGAGAGTGTGTCTGGCAGAACACTCCACACGCCAAGCTGCACTCATTTGCGATCAGGAGAGACCAGGTTGCCACACACCACTATCATCTATCAGAACACCACACTATTGCCCCCTCTATCTGTGCCACTCGAACACAGCAGAATGCATGCAGATTTGACTGCATGGAGAGACATTGAAAAAGGACTGCAGGAAGTGCAGGCACACTCTCTGAAAAACTTGCACAGGATCCATAGTTGGTTGAGCACTGCACTACCCCTCAACTGCAGTAGGGGCATTCGATTCTTGACACTACACACTACCACAAAGCACTTGCTTCAGGCCTCTGTGCCTGGCGTCCACGAGGGCACACACGGTCAGAAGATAGTCAAAATTTGGCTGAAGATAATGCCCCCGCCCTCGTCTGAATGCCAGAAAATGGGTGCCTGAGAGGAAGTATCTCACAGGGTGGAATAAAACCTGGGCCAATGGTCTCCCTTCAGGGCCTTCAAAAAGCTGTTCCATGGAGGCTTCTGGAGTGCACTCTCCCACTATCCAAGCAGATTTCCTTGTGCACCCAGCACGAAAAGCACCCAGCCTCTCTTTTTGACCCAGAACTTGCCTGAGAAAGGGGAGGGTTCACCTAGTCCACCTAGGCACAACAAACTATAATACCTTCAGAACAGGGCTAAAGCTGCCCCAATTAGCATTTTCAACTGACTGAAGACATATAACTGATACACTGTCAATGTACTACACACTTTGCCTACCTAGCAATAGATGACCATCCAAAACCCTGCTGTCATCTGCGCTTGCATGCCTGAATGGTCACTTGAAAGGCATCACTCTCTGGAGGCAGCACTGGGGGGCGTGTCGGCACAGCATGCGCACAGCGCGCACATGACAGGGAGAAATTGTTTTTGCTACAATTGGCAATATTCTTGCCTATACAGACCATACTACACCCCGACAATGTTGGACAGCCTCAGCATTTGATGTGCACTCTTTTGTTGAAATATGTCCTGGTTAGGAATATAGGATACCAGGCCATGGTTTTTGGCCATGACATCTTTGAGCATAGGTTGATCTATGTCACACAAAAGTACAGGGTTAAGAGCCCCATCAACGATGGACAAATAGCTAGCCCACTCAGGGGTCTGCATAGTCTCGCCTGAATCCTCTGGCACATGGGACTGTTGGGGAGTTGCACTTGACCCACGGTCATCCTGTCAAGCATGCGACGCCAATAGGCATGCTCGCCTGACGTGCCAGTCCATATTCCCAACCGGAAAAGGGCCAATCCAAATCCAAATTCTTGATAAGTACCACAAACCTACAGGGATGCAAAACAACACACACCAATACACCAGAAATGAGGGCAAAGCATGCAAGCAACTCATGTAGATGCATAACAAGGCTCATTGTTACTGGTGCTAGGCACTACGATGCAGCTTGGGTACGGTCCTGTACAAACTTTGTGCGCAGCGTGTGCACAGCGCGCAGTACGCCCCCTGGAGGCAGGCCGGGTCTGGGGTGGAGTTTCAAACCCCAAAACGAAACGCAATGGGACACGAGGGGTACCCCATGTAGTTCTCTTGGGAAAGTTCCTTCCACCCAGAAAACATGCAACAAGCAAAATTGCACCACTTTGTGGACAACTTGTGCTTGGGAGATAGCCTCAGTGTGGTGTGTGCACATCCACCTCTTGCTTGATGACAATGGAGCATCTTTGTGTCAAGTTGCCATAAAAATGTGGGTCAGATTCTTGGACTCCACCCTTACTCCCAACGGTAATGAAACCACCTCACTTGAATCGTTACCTGCAGTGCAGTACAGCACCCGTGGCTTGAGATTGCCCTGCCAGCTGGATGGTTGCAATGCACTAGCACCATGCTAGTGCACCCCCTTGCATGGATGCCCCGGTATGCTGGTAGCATTCTTCGCATCCTTCAAATTGACCATCACGGATGCACTCTATGCGCCATAGCGATGGCAACTGTAAATACTCTCCCATCTCCCGTCAGGGGGATGAAATTTGAAGAATGGGTGCCACATCTGACAACTGGAAGGTGAGCTGCTGAAGCCGCAACACGCGAGACAAAATATGGCTTGGATCCTTGGACAATGAGAATACTCAACCAGGGGACCCAAAGAGACTGCATGTTGCCACATCTGAGCACAAGCTAGTCCAAACGTGAAGCAGCACATTTTGTGAAGGTTAGCACAGGTTATGGGATGTAAAATACAGTTGTCACCTCCTGTTCGCTCAAATTCTTCGGGTTGGTTGATGTCGTCGCAGCTAATGCTGATGCGAATGCTTTTGCACTGGCTATTCTGAAAAGGCTGGAAATGACGCATAACCATCCCAATGTAACAGGTGCCAAACTTGATGCCAAAACTACGGGAGATGCTTAGAGGGACTCGATTAGGAAGAGCGCAATTTCCGGCCGGACCAACCTTATCATTCCACTGATGTGGCTCTCGAATCCAAAAAGCCGCATGCACCATACTGCAACTCGAGTGTCAACTCCAAGCACTGGATCAATGCCTCCAACATCGTGCACTGCGAGGGGAAAGGCTGGCCCAAACATCTGCGGACCTGACCATACTGCAGACGAGACCGTTCCTCGGGGATAGCTCCAGAGGGGATGTTTGCCTTTTTTTTGACACAGTTACTCAGAAACAGCCCCCCACAAGGATGTAACCTCCGAAAGGCTGAACCCGATTCACCAAGCGGAGAGCATTCAAGTGGCTACATCACCACTGCCGTCTCGAGACCACACCCAACATGCGTGTGGATAATTGCCTGTATAACCCCTGTCGTATTAGGGATTTGCGTCAATGAAACACAGGAAAATGATCGGTCAAAATAGAGAAAATCAAGGGCCATAGGTTGTCGTGTTGCAAAAATTTTGCCCTGTGCACGCCCTGCCTCAGCCACCTTCAGCAAAGTGTTTGCCCCAGCACGGTTGCAAAATGAACCACCCACAAGTGTCGAAGGACTGGCAAGGCAGATGCCACCACACGACCTGCACGACGATCAACTGACGGTTGCGTGGCCGCCACTCCAGCGGTTGGCAGTTAAGCTGTGGCGTTGGTCAGCAACTAGGGCAACAGTAGGAAGTGTTGCTTTCCTCTTTTCTGTGGAGTAACCGCTGTCTGGATGACAAAGCCCAATTATTGAGGAAGATGCATGTGCATCAGTTACCTAAAACCTGCGTTCTCGTTAGACTGTGGCAAAACCCTCGCCCCCCCCCCCCTTTCAATCGCCCGAACCCACTTACCCAGATACCTACTCAAAACTGCAAACATGGCGCACACTGCAACTGAACTTCAAGTTCCCACGTACCAAGCAACGGCAACCCCACATGCCCGGGCTAGCCCCTTCAAACTCCTGGCGAAACCTAAGGTTTATTCAAGGATTCCAGTATTCAATCAAGTCAAGCCAGCCAGCATTTTGCAGTGTTGTTAGGCTCGGTATATTTTACAGCTCCTATGCCATGGCTCATTCTTGTACAGACAGCCCAGATCCCCGGCTGCCTGCCAATCAAACCACCCGTGGAGATTGTGGGGGAGTTGAGACCCCAAATAGTATTCCAATCAAGCTTCAGCCTCAGTCACCTGAAGCACAAGTCCATTGACAAAACCTACAATACAAATGCGTTAGTCCTGCGAGCTGCACAGGAATTCCTGTGGCGCAGTCCTCTTTCCCCTCCTCCCGCCTCCCCCCTCACGCCGCGGTTGTTGAGGTCCAGGACTAAATTGAAACGCCCCCCGTGCTTGAAAATCTTCACATCAAGTAGATGCGCAGATGGGGAGGTTCAGTGGATGCCCCCTGGCAGTACCAGGATCAGAGCCGGGGGGGGGGGGGGTATTTTACCCCTCCGTGAATTGTTTACCCCCCTCCGTGAATTATTTTACCCCTCCGTGAATTGTTTACCCCCCTCCGTGAATTATTGCACCCCTCCGTGAATTGTTTACCCCCCTCCGTGAATTATTGTACCCCTCCGTGAATTATTTACCCCCCTCCGTGAATTATTTTACCCCTCCGTGAATTATTTTACCCCCCTCCGTGAATTATTTCACCCCTCCGTGAATTGTTTACCCCCCTCCGTGAATTATTTTACCCCTCCGTGAATTGTTTACCCCCCTCCGTGAATTATTGCACCCCTCCGTGAATTGTTTACCCCCCTCCGTGAATTATTGTACCCCTCCGTGAATTATTTACCCCCCTCCGTGAATTATTTTACCCCTCCGTGAATTGTTTACCCCCCTCCGTGAATTATTTCACCCCTCCGTGAATTGTTTACCCCCCTCCGTGAATTATTGTACCCCTCCGTGAATTATTTACCCCCCTCCGTGAATTATTTTACCCCTCCGTGAATTATTTACCCCCCTCCGTGAATTATTTCACCCCTCCGTGAATTATTTACCCCCCTCCGTGAATTATTTGACCCCTCCGTGAATTGTTTACCCCCCTCCGTGAATTATTTGACCCCTCCGTGAATTGTTTACCCCCCTCCGTGAATTATTTCACCCCTCCGTGAATTGTTTACCCCCCTCCGTGAATTGTTTACCCCCCTCCGTGAATTATTGTACCCCTCCGTGAATTATTTGACCCCTCCGTGAATTATTTACCCCCCTCCGTGAATTATTTCACCCCTCTGTGCATTATTTACCCCCCTCCGTGAATTATTTCACCCCTCCGTGAATTATTTACCCCCCTCCGTGAATTATTGTACCCCTCCGTGAATTATTTACCCCCCTCCGTGAATTATTTTACCCCTCTGTGAATTGTTTACCCCCCTCCGTGAATTATTTGACCCCTCCGTGAATTATTTACCCCCCTCCGTGAATTATTTCACCCCTCCGTGAATTATTGTACCCCTCCGTGAATTGTTTACCCCCCTCCGTGAATTATTTTACCCCTCCGTGAATTATTTACCCCCCTCCGTGAATTATGTGTTTGTGTGTGTACTGATGTTGATATCTGAGTGCCCACTCGGACGCAGGGGACGATTGAACCGAGACGCGTGTTGCCACCCCTATTCAGGGCCGTTGTGTGATTCACAGTAGCGCTTTGACCGTCCAGCTTCGGGGAGCGCTATGCAGACGTCACCCTGGCATGCTCCGGCCCGAGTCCCGCTCTTTTTCGTCAACAGTGCTTCAAGGTAAGCCTGGCACGGGGCAACCGAGGTGAGTGCGGTAAGGTTTCGGTTTTTGGGGCATATTTGAATTCCCTGCTAAATTCTGCGCATTTTCATTACACATAAGCGCAGATAACAAACCGCTGACCACAGAATCACAACATGCAGGAAATTCTGGGAGACGCTGAAATGAAGCAACAATATCGTTGTCAGCCCAATGGTGCCAGGAGCCACCCATAGAGGTTCGGATGGGAGTCCGAACCCCCAGTTCACACACCCCGTGGTCCCACACTCCTTGAGGCAGCGAGGGTTTTTGAAGATTTGTTGGTCTGGGAACCTCAGAAGCAAGACCATGGAAGCTTCCTCATCGCAAAGCATCCAGGAACAGAAGGGGTACGGTCCGAACCAGAGCGGAATGAAGCACCCTATTTTTGGGCACCACAGGCTGCCCAGAGGTGCACCCTGGCTTCCATCCCAACGCGCTGCCCATCGATATCAGTGTCTGTACGTCGCCAACACGTACATTCTATAGGGCAAGCACCTGTCCATACATCAGCCCTCCGCCCTGTAGGTATTGGGTCGTGCCGATCGATGTCCTCCCCCCAACGCGCGTGTCACTGCAGGAGCAAGAACGGAGAAGCCCCCAATGGTACAGGCTGCCGCTGCTCACCCTCCGTGAAACGATCCTCGAGATAATGTGTGGTCGAGATGATCAGGGCGCCTGCCAAACTGGGGCCTAGTCGTCTGCTTGGCTTGTACTTCGTCCTCAGAGGGTGTGGGACGTCAGAGACTGGGGGAGCACACCTGTGTCCCCGACTGGTGAGCTGCGTCGCAGTCACACTTTCATTCTCCCCAGAGTACGCCATGCTTAACCCATGTGGCACACGGTCATAAACAATCAGACCTGCACGCAATCAGCGACCTTCTCCTGTCGCTTTCGGGGGCTTCCCTCACCATTCGCTGGGGTGTAGGGGACCATATCTTTCTATCACGGACTCTGACTGACGCTCTGGTTTGGGCTTCTCCCTGAGTTACCATCCCAGCCCCCTTGCAAAGATTTGTTTTGCCGTTACGGGGGTCGCAAGAGTGTTTTCATTTTCTGCTGTTTGACCAGGGGTGGGTCTTGGACAAGACCGGGGGTAATTCTGAGGCGAAGATGTGCTAAGAAATCGCCTGCTTGTGGTCGCAAACGCCTACATGCCTCAAAAATTCGTCCCACATGCCTCAATTTTCGTCCTACAGATGCCACACTGGCGTCCAGACGTCCACATCCCCGACCCTCGAACCCAATAACCCAGTAACCCAATGGAATGCATTTGTCGGGTGCCTCAATCTCAATCAGTACACACATGGCATGCAAACCACCCACCGTGAGGCCCTTGCCACCAATAATGTCTGACTCTGTGGAGAGTGAGTATTCTCCTTACAGTCATCATGTCAGCACCCTGTTGACATCTGAGAAAACACAGAGCCCAGAATCTGGTCAGTGTGAGAGTGGAAGGGCACGGGACCCATAGTTTCGGAAATCAAACCCTGTACGGTACTGGAAAGCGATATCTCTGGGTTGCAGTCATCGCCACCACAACGTCCTGTTGCAGTTGCATGGTATTATCAGAAGCCAGAGAGTGTTAGGTTGGATTATTACCCGCCAGCGTGGGGCTGGGTAGGTCACGTTGTCCTAGTGTTTAACGAGGTTCACCTGAGTGCCCCTGAGGCAATTGACCACAAGGGGGCTTGCGAGCAGACTCTCTGGATTAGATGAAGCCTTGATCCGCAGGCGCTAGTGTGCTGGTGTTCATGGTTGGGCTGGGCGCGGTACGGCTTGGGCCCACATCAAAGCTAATTGGCACGCAGTGTGCATTCTGCTGTCAGTCTCCCTCTGCCATGGCCACAAGGTCTTCAATCAGCTTGCCCATGGCGGAGGAAGTGAAAAGATGCTCAGGAAGCTCAGGGTAGCAGGAGGGCAGCATGTGTGGGGTTGTGAAAGAGCTGTTCTTCTTGAGCACAGCTTTCGCAAAGATGAATCGCAGGATGTAGATCCGGGTGAAGTCGTTTGTCAGGAAGGCTTCATATGATCGATCCAGGGTAGCGTTCACTAGCATGGGCAGCAAGTCCTCCGCGAAACATGATTGGATTCGGCTAGCGGCATGTTTGTACGTAGCTTGCGAAAGCTGGTTCTTCTGCATTACAAACCAGAAAGCAACCACCGGGTGGGTTAAAAACAGCGTGAAAACGCTACCTTGCCGCGCTGGATCCGAGAAATCAGGGGAGCTCGTTTGGGGGGACATCAAGCACACGAGGGGCTGCCCAAACGGATTGCTATTGGGGGTGAAGGAGGAGGCATTCTCGGCGTCAATGATGAGGAACAAAGGGTTACGCGTGAAGGACATCAAATCAGTCAAATAGAATGCACTTGCCTTTCGCTCTTGTCCAGTTTGGGTACCTATCCCTAGAGTTGACGGCTCGGGTGCATTGGACAGGGGATCTAGAGTTTGTGCGTGCGGAGGCCATGAGGGTATCGAGGGCTCTGGAGCCAGGCTATTGCAAGAAGGACACAAAAGAATGCTGCTGCCACTGCCGGTACCATCCCCACGAGAATGTTCGGCGGACAAGAATAACAACGTCGCTTCGCGCGAGACCGAGCTACGCGGACCCTCTTGGGCGCGGTTCTCCATTTCCATCATCGCGGTCGACAAAACATAGGTCAATTGGGCGTGGGTGGGTCGGTATAGCATGGCCTTCCTCGGATTTGGGTTGAACGATTTGCCAGTGTGCTTGTGAGTAGTGTTGATATTCCCCCCCAAATTAGGTTGGTGGCGTTGGCTCCCCTCGGAATCCAAGGATAGATCGAAATCATATGTACTACTTGGGGCGCTCCGGGCGACGGAGATAGGTTGGGTCTCGGTTTTGGTGCCTTGCTCCTCCTCGCTGTCACCCATATCAAACAAAGTGTCTCCACTGCTTTCTTTGCTTCCGGGTGGTACAAGGCTTCCTTGCCGCTCCGGTTGGTTGCTACTCTCCCATTCGAGACTTTGCATGACTCGCAACATGTCAAGCGTCAACTCGCTAAACTTCACTTGCAGCTGCTTGTTCCACACCAACACAGCTTCGGTGAGCTTGATAGCGTACGGGACTTGATCATGCAACGGGTGTTTGGCATGCCACAATTGCCAAAATGTGTCCCCAAGGCAATGCGCGGGATGCAATCGGTAGGAAGTACCCACGGGACCCCGAGTAGACCCGGAAGGGCTTGGCACGGCTCCCGATGCGGAGAGCAAGGGAAAGCTATCGAGCCATGCCAACCGGTCGGCCTTTAAGAAAGTCGTTAGCTCTTGGATCACGTTCGTCCATTCACCGGCATCTCCGAAGGCGTCGAGCGTCTTGTACTCCTCAACGAGCCGCGTGAGTTCGCCGAGCAAGGTCCACACGAGGGCTCGGTAATTTTTTAGCAAAAGGACGACCACAAACCGGGCGTAGAATCGCAGCTTCTTTTGCAAAACGGTCATCCGTTGCTCAGGTTTTGCACGCGAGCTCTTAAAATATTGTCGCCCCCGAATTGCTTCGTAGAAGATGTAAGACTCGTTCAAGGAAGTGATGTTGCTGGTGCGTAAGTAGTAGAAATAGAACAATTGGCCGATCTTGGACGCGATGTCACCGATCTCATACCGTTGCATGTTGTAACCATCGACTTGTTCCAACTCACCACGATGTTGTTGTTGGAATTTCCACAACGCGATGAACGCTTCAAATGTGCGCCTAAAGTACGGCTCGAAACACGACCCCCCCCATTGTGGAAGCACTCTCAATCCTTCGAAGTACCTTTGGCTTCGCTTCACGCGATATTTGTAGCCTTGAACGATTGGCGACGTCGCCGCCATCAAATCTCGTTCCATATTGGCTACATGGGTGGACAATACATTCCCTCGAAACTAAATGGAAACATATTGAGCAAATGCGGCGCCATGACGAACCCAGTATTTCGCGTGCTTGTACTTAGAAAGACGAGCCCGACGCAACGTTGCACGAGGAGCATAACGGCGTGGGGCTTGCAATACTCGCACAACAACTAGCTCTTTCACCTTGCGACTTTACTTTGGAGTCATCTTTTAGGCGTCATCTCATTGGCTCGTGGACACTAGACAATTTGTCAATGCACCACATCACCACCATAGCTGACATCAAATGACTTTACATTACACACCTAACCATTGGCCAACCGTTCGGCTACAATACCTTGACAATACCTACAAGTAAATGTGGTCGTTGCTGTGCTTTGAGACTGCTCATAGACGAGTACCCAATGTACACGTGTGGGCACAAAAGAACGTCGTGGTTACTCCTCGCGAATGTGCAAACTTACACCATACACACACCCGGGTTTTGTAATGTGGAGGGATGTCGAGACCCGATTGCGTTGCGGTTGTCCGTGCGTCGTCCCGCAAGGAGTTTGTTTCATGATCTCAATGCAACTTGTCTCTCAATGCAACTTGTCTCTCTCTCTCGACCAGCCAAGTTCTTCAAACCCCCTTTTGTCGAAGTGGAGTCTTGAACAACGAAGATATGTATTTAGAAGCAAATCACGTGTCACCAATTGAGGTGTAGCTCACCCCTTTGGACGGCTTCAATGTGTTCCGACACGGTTCGTGACAAGTGACCCTATCGCGGGGAGCTGAGAGAGAGAATCATGATTTTTTTCTTATGCTACACCACGTTGCATCAAGCTTTATCATTCACGAAAGCTCGTGCAATGGTGTCCTTGACCACGACGATGTCCGAAAGAGCAAATCGAGTGTGCGAATCGCTCGAAATGCAAAGCGGCTGTTCGATTTCTACACACGCAACTTACTTGGCAAAACTAACACAATACTCACAAGATGTGGCGTGCACTTGGGAATCCTACAAGAATACTATCGGCATTTGTCGTCGTTGCAACATTTTCTCGTCGTGTCGACAAAAGCCGAATGCGAGGACCAGGGGAACAAGGAGGCAATTCAATAATCGTCCAAACTCGCCCAACCGGCGTATCTCAAACTTTGCAATTAGTTGGCCACAAAGCAAAACGCGGAGCAAACGCCTCATGCAACGAGACACAACAAGAAACTTAGTTTGTGGCGAACCGAGTAGGTGCTAAATGTGAAGTGTTATACAGTGATGGTCTCGTCCGTAGGCACGCAAGGCATGAAAGCAAGAAAGGCGTTTGCCCATCTTAATCTTTGATGATACTCTTGGCACATGCGCAAACAGTGATGAAAGATGCCGAAGAGTATCAACCATTCACCGTGCTTTATGTATTTTTGGAGAGCGAGAGTTCCGAGCAGCAAAGAATTCATAGTTGCTCCGGGCACGAGCGCACAATGTCCACCGTCGTTCCCACCACGGTAGCAGACGACCTCCACGGTGGCACATTAGAAATCATATGGCGAACAACGGTTTTGATTATTGTGGCGCAAGTGGTCGTGCTGCTGAAAGTGCCAAAAACGCGAATGAAAGCCAAACACTCACTGCACAATTGCATTGCACAGTAAGGATAGTGAAGAAAATGCCACGTGCCGTTAGAAATTCCCCCACGATCAGGTTCATCCACCCTTTGCCCCGAATCTAGGAATCTCCCCAGAGCAACGGACTTCGCGCTGATCTGGCCTGTGTCAAATCAAGGCGTGAAAATAAATTTTCTTCCTTCCTGAAATATTCCTCGTTTCTCCTGATGCTATGTGTCACCAATGCCCTCCGCCTACTGTAGACCTCCAGCATTTCTTCAAGCTTTCAAGACGTTTTTCCAAGCGCACCACATTAGGGTGGGCCAAGGGTTTTCGGGAACGTGAAAACCGTGGCTTGAAGGGGGGGTATGGGGTATGGATGTTGTCCATAGGGTATAGAAACCATTTCATGCCCCTCCCATTGCGGCCCGCCCCTCTCTAAGGCCCCGTGATTCATTCATTCATTCATTCATCCACATTCATGACCGTTGATGGATGAAGGAAGAATTGAACGACGAACAAACAAGATGTGTCAATTTGGATCCACAGGCTACGGTGATAATTGTGGCTGGTTGTTGCCCTCACATATTGCTATGTCTTAACCAAGGTGTAGCTGTTCGGGTAGTACCGGCGCGAATAGTCGATGGCGAGGAGCAATGACGTCCACGAGAGTGCTTACTTCGCGCTTCTTCCAATTGATGCGCCCTTTTTTATCTTCCAACCTAGGTCCTGGGAGTGGAAAAACAAGGACGATAATGGCGCGGGTCAAACACTTAGCTTCACGCGGAGTACCCCTTCGGAGTATGTCACATGTGCAACATCCTTCAACGGCGCGAATTGGACTGTCGTGTGCTGTCGGATTGTGTCTATGCCCAAGTAGTTGATCATTTCTGCGTCGTGGAAGGAGTGTAGTTTCACATGTCAAGGGCAACCTACATTGCATCACAACTCTAAATGAACTCCAAATGAATGCATGGATTTATGGTACGAAAAGCTCGTGAACAAGGATGCATCTCGATGGGGTCGCTGATGGATCCACCCCCTCTTTGCTCCGCTTAGAGATTGTGGCATTGACCTTTAGTCGCAAAGTGGCGTTGGAAATGGTCAAACGAGACGGAACCATCGGGGGTGAGCGGATTGTGATCAAGGTGCATTTGCGGTTGTTGATGGGCGGGTATTTGGCGCACGTTTGCGGTGATTGCTCGGCTTCTTGTCGACATGCCAATCCCAAACGTTTTCCTACGTTCCCAAATTGCCTTCACGCCGAAGGTACATGGTCAGTTTGTTGGATGGCTTCTTGTGGCAACATTACTCTAAATCACTACCCTTTGTGCATCACCTTGTACCTTGGTTGCAATGGACTCGCATATTGCTTACGATATCCCCATGGACGGTAGCTACCCTTGTAGGTCTGCGGTGAAAGTCAAAGGATGGGGTAACATGTCAATGAATTCATGCATTCCTTCATTCGTTATGTGGCGGCTTAGGCCGTAGAGGTTTCGGATGATGGTTTCGGTTCTTTCATGAGTTGAAAATCATTTCGTTGATGCTGCGGTGGACTAGCTAGTCTCGGTTAGCGAGTTACAAGTGATGAACGAGTGCCCATAGTGGATGCTCCCAGCCCACCCCTCCTAGCCTTGCGCATTGAGCGTGACAATGGTTGTGAAGACCGGAGTGCTACTACACCCTCCTCCCCATAAATCCACTACAAGCAACAAGCAAGGAAGCATGTTCTATTCATTACGAGGTCCTAGCGAGGCTTCGATGGCCACAAGTCCGGTGGTTTGCACCCCCACATGGGCCCTTCCCAAACCCTGAGTTGAGCCGGCAACTGGCTAGTGGTCGCCCTAGGCGCGGGGCCAAGTTGGTAGGTGCCCTTCCAAATCCGGGCCATTCAAGGCCAAATACTGCCTCTTTTGGCCCTAAACGGTCCCAAAAATCCAGTCCAAACGGCCAAACAGAAGAAAACCGTTGTGGCACTCCACAACCGGTTTGACTTCCTTGTGTCAATGATCCCTTTGGTGCCCGATACTCACCGATATGTCTCAGAAACGCCCCCCAAAACGCCTAAGTGTGTGCATTTTGGGTGCGAATGGCCCCAAATCAAGAACACTGTATCTTGGTTGTTACCTATTTGGGAGCTTACCCAGCCACGGCGGGGGGGGGGGGAGGGGGGGTGGGCTCCGGCCGTGCCGTGCCACGGTGCCGCCACATAGGGTGTGTCGTGTCACACGGGGCCGCCGCTGTGTCGTGTTGTGTGAGGGTGATCGGCACTTGTGTCACCTGTGTCACCTGTGCCGGCCGTGCCACCATGACACGGAGGGGGGGGGGGGGGGGGGGCTTCGGAAAATGTGCCGCGGCACGTGCCGTGACATGGGTAAGCTCCTTGGGCTCGAGCTCGCAGCTTGCCACGGCTTAATGGGCACCACGCCTGTCCCACCCTTAGGGGGGGGGGGTTCCGAGGCAATTCTAGGTCGGTGGTTGGGCTCAAACTTGCCCCTCCCTCCATTTCTACACATATTGTGGGGTATTGAGGCGTACTAGTGGCGGTTCAAGGTGTAATAAGGCGTAAGAGGTGTACTAGTGGCCTTTCTAGGGTGTACTAGGGCGTACTAAGGCGTACTAGTGCGTACTCGTGGCATTTCAAGGCGTACTAGGGTGTACTGCAACATAAAGGGGCATTTCAAGACGTATTAGGGCGTAATGAGGCGTACTAGTGGCATTTCAAGGCGCACTAAGGCGCATTGAGGCGTACTAGTAGCATTTCAAGGTGTACCAGTGTTGGTCACTTGGTTTCCTGTGGCCTCCTCCTCCTCCCCTCTCCCGCTCCCCTCTTCTCTTACTCGCCGATTGCCGTGCTATGTTATTGTCATGTCTTGTTAGGTCAATTTTTGTTATGACCCACGGGGAAAATACAAGAACCATCAAGAACGCACCAGGAAAATGCAGGAACCATCCAGAGCCACGAAAATACAAGAACCATCCAGAACGGCAATTCCAAGTAACCGTCAAACCCCACCCGCAAGACTGCACAAGCAATGACCGACAACAAGCCACTCACCAGCAGGAAAATTGGGTGGTGGGTGGGCTGGGTTGACCCCCCCACCCCACCCCGTGGGGGTAGGCCAATTCTGGGTGGGTGGGTCAGCTAGAAATCCTGGGTGGGTGTCCCAATTAACCCCCCCTTCCCCCGCGTGGTTAAGAATGGGTCTGGCGGGCATTGGTGAGGGTTGTCTTGGCATCCATTTGGGCCATTTTGAGAGGCACCAAAAGTGGGGGTTTGCAAGTGGACTAGGTGCCCTTAGAACTTGATTTTGAGCCATGTAGCCCAAGATACGGCCCGTTCTTGATTTGGGGTTGTCCCCATCCAAACTGCATGGATTCTAGGCCTTTCTAGGCCCCAGAACGCCCTTTTGGAGCGTTTCTCGGACATATCGTGGAGTTAGAGGGCACCAGAGCAGTTTATGACACGAGCAAGTGAAGCCGCACGTAGGCCAACCGTTTCCCTTCTTTCGCCATTCCGAACTAGTTCTAGGGTTGTATTGGCTAAACAAAAATCGGTATTTTTGGCCCAACAAAGCGAAGATTAAGGAGGGCACCACCTGACTTGGAACCTGCGCCCCGGGGCGCCATCGGTGAGTTTTTGGCTCAAAACTTGGATTTGGCAAGGGCCGCCTAGGCTCTAGGATGGCCAGTGTAGAGTAGAGCCCGAAGCGTTGGGAATGAGTAATGGCCAAAATGGAAAGGTGACATGTTTGCTTGCTTGTCGTTACTTGTTGTTGCTTGCTTGTTCGCTAGATTTATGGGGAGAGGGATGCAGTGATATATGTCTATGCACAGCGGTTGGAGGTAGATTGGTTGATTGAACCGCCTTGTGCAGTGACCCCTTGTGGGAGTATGGAAATAGCTACGGGCAGCCCCGTGACGGCTTTACAGTTGCTGGCTTGTTCGCTCTTTACGGACCCCTTCATCTATACTCGGGCTATGAAGAGGCCCTGGAGCATGACGGTGTGTGAAGCGCTGGAGCTATTGGGTCGATTTTGGGGAAATGGATGGCGTTCGTCATTTTTGTCCAGACATTCCACAGTTTCGGATTGTCGATCCTAAGAAGATTTCACAAAGAGTCGAATTTGATGAAGGATTTCATGGTTGTGGACCAAAGGTGTGAGGACCACAATCTACCGGCTGGAGAGGTGACCAATGGACTTGACGCCCAAGAAGCCCAAAAGGGGGTCTGGGTGCAAAGGTCGACTTAACATTTTAGCCCCGTAGAGGGGTGCCCCCCCCCCCCCCACTCTATGTGATTGGGCTTGGAACCCCATTTGTGTTCCATTTATTGCAGTAGTGGCACAGGGGAGCCCTGCAACAACTGGGATTTAATTTTGGCATGGGGAACAATTTTCACACCTTGAACCACCCTATTCCCGAAACCCTTTCGGATCCCCCATTTTGAAGCTCCCGTGCCCCCTTGAACCAGTCCGTTTTTCTTGACTTAGAAGGAGTAAGAGGAGCTGGTGGTGTTGGAGGAGCCAGAGGTGTTGGTGGTGTCGGTTGAGTCGGTAGAGTTGGTGGATTCGGTGGAGTCAGCGGAGCTGGTGGTCGTGGTGGTGTCGGAGGAGTCAGTGGTGTCAGTGACGGCGGAGGTGTTGGGGGGTCGGTGGTGTTGGTGGTGTCGGTGGAGGCCTGTATGGTACATCTCCAGGCCATACTCGCTGGCTTGTCCAGTGTTCGTCTCCGAATGACTCTCTCTTTTACCAGGTTTCTGACCCTCCTGCACCACATTTTACAGCCGGGTCTGCACACCTTCCAAGTCGTCCCATATGGTGGCGCCGGAAGTTTGACGGCAGCATGAGTCTCCTCGCCTCCTTCGCATTCTCCCTCCTGGTGCTGGCACGACAAACAATATGCCATAGACGTGCCTCCGAGAGAAGCAGTTCCTGAAGCTTCTTGGTGGCGGCTTTGTTAAACAAGGTCATTTTTCCAGAGGTTTCGTCCATACTGGTGTCGCAAATGGTGCTTGTACTTGAACCAGCTGAAAACCCCGGCTTTCCTTGAAGTAGGAGGTTGCCTGGAGGTTGCTGAAGGTTGCTGAAGGTTGCCCGGAGGTTGATGGATGTTGCCTGGGGGTTGCTAGAGGTTGCCGGTATCTCAGTGCCCCCATGGCGAGTCATTTCTGTTCCTGTCGCTCGATGTTCCTCTGCAGTAAACAGTTGGAGATCATTCGTAGCATTCTTGAGTCAGGCGGACAAGGGAGGCCACCGGGACCCACGAGCAATAGCGTTGTGCAGTATGTGCGTGCGCGCGTGTGCCTCTCTCTCTCTCTCTGTGTGTGTGTGTGTTCGTGCGCACGCGTGCCTCGTGCGTGTGTGTGCCTGAGGCATCATGCACAGACGGTGCCGAGCCATCATGTTGACATGACTGTTCTGCTGCGCTCCCTCAATTCTGTGTTCATGTCATTCTTACCCTGGGTCCAGCCATACTCTCCAACGCCTGCCTACTGTCCGGTATGGTAATGCCGTTATTGCCACATCCAGCACAAGCACACTGACGCACGCACGCACGCGCACACGCGCACACGCACACAAACACACACACACACACACACACACACACACACACACACACACACACACAAACACACAGAAAGAGAGAGAGGGAGGGAGGGAGGGAGGGAGGGAGGGGGAGAGAGAGAGAGAGAGAGAGAGAGAGAGAGAGAGAGAGAGAGAGAGAGAGAGAGAGAGAGAGAGTTGTACCCTCCATGGTGGTGCGATGCCGGCGGACATGTGCCAGAACTTTTCGCATACAAACGCACAAAGGACAGGCAGGGCGTTGAGAGAACTCAGAATATTAGGGTGGTAGGCAGTGCAAAGCTGGTGGATTTGAACATTCCCATGAGTAAGGAGGCTTATTAGCGTGGTACAGGCCCCGTGGGAATGCCTCCAGCACATGATCAGAGAGGAACTACGCAAATACGCGCTGCGGCACTTGGAGGTGGGAGCATGGAGGGAGCATGGTGGGAAACCAGGGACGCCTAGAGGGATCCTCAATGGCCTCGAAGAATCCGCATTTGCCTGGAGGATACCTCTTTGGATTTGAGGAATCCTCACTTACCCAGAGGAATCTTATAACTCGCCCACAGCAATCCAAGCAGCAACAACGTAGGCACTGGGTGCTGGATGCAAAGTAGCAACAGAAAGACAGCACATTGGACAGAACTGCGGCGGCAGACTGCACAGCGGCAGGAGACTAGAGAGGGTGATCTAAGCACAGTGCGAAATATTCACTGACAATTTCCGTGCACAGCCACAAACGATGATTAATGGCAGGCACGGGAGGGTCGGTTCAGGAGTAGCTGACCCTGCACAGGTGTAGGGATCTGGGTTTGCTAGAGGCCTTGGGCAACCAGCCTAGACATGACGGTAGCCTTCACAAATGCACCTGACCGGTAGACCCATGTTGGTCCCCCTCCAAAATATGGTGTCCCCACTACGGTGCTATGGTGCCTGCGGTCAAATAAAGAAAATCTTACCTCCAAGCTGCAACCTGCCTACACTTCGTGCTGCCGTATCGGTAAGCTCCTTTCAGCTGCATCCCTGTTGCGCCTCTGTCCATTTGTCCGCCCTCTCTATCATCTTTGCCGTGTAATTTCTTCACTCTCCAGCGGTGCGCTCTCCAAGCAGATGACCTCGCAAGACGCTTTCAAGGTGCTTAAGTGGATCATGAAGAAAAAGGTCGCCTGTGCGCAATAGTGACACCAGAGGCCGGTGTTTGTGTAGAACCAGGCATTCCGCAACCGAAGAGCATGTCTGCTAGAATGTCCAGCTGGGGCTGGAGAATTTACGACCAAGCAAAACATGAGTAGCTTCTGGCGCCTGTGCTGGTGGATGAATGGCAGCAGGTTCAAAAGTGGTGTCCGGGAGAGAGAATGCAAGTGCACGGGGTGCTACAACTGGAAACTTCTCCCCAGAATTTTCGTTCAGGCATCTGATCGTAAAGTGCAGCAGAGTCCGCACTATCAAGGGAAGAACGGGACAGCAGTGCTTAAAGGGAGGGACCCGTGTGTAGGGCTTGCTTCAGAACTGTGTGGCTGCGGTGTGGTGTACGATTGATTGGCGCATGAAATTGGCGTGAGTAAACCTGCAAGTCCCGCTGCTGGACATCTCGTTGGGTTGGGAAGTACCCTCTACTGGGAAGAGGCGAGCCCTGAAAAAGTGTTGTGCATCCGTATCAAGAAGGTCAGGTGTGGCATCATCCCCCATTCGCGGAGATCTTTTGCCATGTATTTTTGATTGTTTGCTTTTATCAGGGTAGCGGGGCAGAAGCAAAGGAATTTGCCCATGTGGAATACGGAGCAATATGGGAAAGGTATCTTGGTGCTCCCACGCTCGTGCCCAAACGCAAAGCACCCCACGGCCATGCCCCGCCCCACGTCTGAGTGAAATGCTGTGTGTATCGCGAACTCTGCACGTTGCGTGCCATCAACGGCATGCTCTGGTTTCTCAATAGCGCGCGGGCTTATTCACGGCGGATCGCTGCCTGGGCTCTTGCACCGATGTGTCTTTTGTTTGCATCATGGGTGTCTGCCTGCAGTTCGAGCAAGGTGAGCTCGTTTCTGATGCTCATCCGTACCATTTGCCGTCCGGAGTAGGCACGCCAGCCTGGCATCGAATTCAGACGAGAGCAAATGGAGAGCGGGGCGGTGGATGGGAGAGGGCGATGAAGAGACGGAGAAAGCACGAAGAGGGCGCTTTTGCTCAACATGCGGCCAGGAAAGTCCGACAGTGATGAGCTCCATGTTGTCCTCGACATGCTCCAGCAAGTGTGCAAAAATAGCAATGCCGCCACGACCCTTAAGTCCCAGGGTCAGGGTTTGCGTCCGCTGCAAAAGACGTTTATGCGGAAACATACAACAAACAAGGCAGCAGGTTTGGAACTCAGGCAACTTCGGAATGTTTTCGCAGGGACTGAACGAGTATGACGAGTATGAGAAATGGTCGTCTCAATTACATGATCTGGAGTTGCGTTGTTGTGTGCCGTTACGGTACCCATTTGTGTCCAAAATCGTGACCCAGGAATCAGATTGATGCCTTGCGAAAGACCCTCGCCAAAACGTTTTTCATTCCCTGCGTCGCCCTCCCTCCCCCCATCGTGCTCCCTCTGTACATCGCCGTCGCCCTCTCAATCGCCCTCCCTCTCTTTGTCACCCGCCTGCACCGCTCCCAATCGTACAGATACGAAGATGTGTTGCACACCCAGTATAATGGCGTGGATTTCGTGGACATATTGTCTCTGGTCTTGAAACTTTTGCAAACGCATCCCGCGATCTTGCAGGATTTGAAACAGAGGTACCAATATTATGTGGTGGATGAATTTCAGGTGCGATGAGGACAGCTGTCTGCCTGCGTGTCTCTGTCCATGCCCAAAGGCAGGTGGTGCTAATGAATGCTAGTGCTGTTCGATAGGTGCAGCGCTGTGCCGTGCGCCAATCGACCTCGGGGCCCCAAGACTCTTCCGTGATGGATCGCCGTTTCGCAGGAAGCTGCGCACAAACCGGCACATTTTAAGATGGAGCGAAGAGTGTCGAACAAAGGCAGTCGCCAAAGACCCGACCGAGTGGGCAGCAGTCTGCAGTTCCCGAAAGGGGGGATGGAAATTGGCGGTCGGGGGTGTAGCTCAGAATTTCTAGAAGCTCGGCAATGGGGTTCGTTACGCTACTGCCAGGAGACGGGGGCCACAGTCCCGCCACAAGGGCCTTGGCCGTGCCTGTACACGGGGGGGGGGAATTTCGCCAGGGGAGAATTTCGCGGGGAAAATTTCGCCGGTAAGAAAGGTGGCGAAATTTTCCCCTGGCGAAATTTTGGCGTAACAGTACCATCCTTCACCACAGCTGCAGGCATTGCTTCAGGCAGGGTTTATTTGTGCATGAAAAACCAATCTCATCAGATTCACAAGTGCTGGACAGATGAAAAACATTGCATCACCGGGATTTGACCCAATGCCTGTGCAATCAGAACCAAGTACACGTACCACTGGAGTAATGACCACATCTGACATCTATGTCATCAAGGGGCATATACAGACCGAGAGACAAAAATTTTTTTTCGAAAATTGAGAGACATTTTGCGAGACACATGCTTGCTTGGGGCTTTGGGGATTTCAAGGATGGCGAAATTTTCCCCTGGCGAAATTGTCCCCGGGCGAAATTCCCCCCCCCCTTGTAGTGGCGCATAGGCCCTGTGCGGGATCTGTATAACAGTGATTTGTTTTACAGCGTTCCTCCTCCTCTATGTGTCTGGGGCAGAAACCTGGGAAGTCCCGGTGTTGGTCACGGCTTTGCCGTAGTTCAACATGTGCTCCCTTCCCTGGAAGTGAGCCTGGCGTTCCTGGACACACGGCTTACGCAAGGACGCAGCCCCATCGCGCTTCTCTGCCAATCCATTCCTGTGCGCATCGCTTTGTAGGACGTCAACAACACTCAGTTTGAATTACTCACATTATTGAAAGGAAAGTCGGTGACCGTTGTTGGGGACCCCAATCAAGCCATTTACGGGTTTCAAGGTATGCCACGGTGTTTCAATCTTCCCCCCAGCAGAAACGCGTCACCACAACAACGTACATGCTTTTCCTTGCAATTTGCGTCCCGGGACACTCAGCCCGATTATCTAAACTCATGTTAACGTGAAGGTCGAAGTGCAAGAAGCACAGGTCCGCAGAATCCATGGTAATCATTAGCGTCTTCGGCACATTTCATCAATTGTGCGGAGATGGCGTACAAATCGATCACGCCTGAACACGGAATGAACGACGGTTGGTTCATTGTAAACCACCGACAGGTTGTGAGGATTAGCTGTGAATTTTTGATTCCCCAGTAGTGGGTTCAGTTGGGCCCCCCGCTCAACAGCCAATGGGCCGCCAACAGCCGTTGATAATGAAGCAACAGCGATTAGACGGTGGTTGATGGTCAAGAATCGGCGGTTGGTTTGTCTGCGCTTGTGTCCGTTTGTATGGATGTCGGATATATGGAGGTGTCCGTTAGCATGGAAGTGTCCCGTTGGATCCAGGTCATTGGAGCAGTAGTTGCTCTGGACACAGGTGTTTCTACACAGTCCCAAATTATTCTCTTGGTGGGAATTCCATGTGCTTCTCTGCGGGCAGCAGTCCTCAAAAGATCGGAACGATCGCACAGAACAAGACGTCTGCCCCCGAGCAGTTCCCTGCAAAAAGCCTGTTCTGTTGCCATCCGAGACGTTTCAAAGAGGGAACCGGGTGTATCGGGCGTCGGACAAGGTCGCGCAGCAGGACTGACGCTGGATTGACGCAGCGTCCCCGTCCCCGAGGGGGGCACGAGCAGGGGACGAGGCCAAGGGCGGTGTGGCAGGCGTAATTGGGTGGGCGGTAGGCGGCTGGTAAAACGGATCAAAGCGGCTATTTTCGGTGAGAACCTTTGTTGGCGAGCGGGGCAGTTGGAGAAAGGGAGTCAGCGGCCCGGTTGCAGTCGCGGCCCTCAGGCTCGGGCCTGAGGCGCAGCATTGTGCATCTCGACAGTCTGTTTCTGCAGGTGGCCTACCAGACGTGTTTGTCAAGTTCGCTGCTCAGAACCCGGGCTGCATCCAAGTGCGGCTGACGCGGAACTACCGGAGCACGCAGACGGTGATTCAGGCGTCGGAGGCCATTCTGGGCAAGTCGGCACTGGAGCAGCCGCAATCCTCGGCGCACGGCGTCGGTACGTCATGTCGCGTGCGCCCCCGTGTGGCAGGAGGATTCAGGATTGTGGCAGGGCCCGTTCCTGGCCGGCACTGGCCAATGTCCCTTCGGGACCACGACCGCTTTGGCTCGTTAACCCCCCTAAATCCCTGCAAGGGAGGCTGATCGGTCGGGAAGTTTGGTGCCGTGATTCCGCACCGATGGTCCCGGTTCGAACCCCAGGGCTGGCAATAGGCGTTCGACGGGCCCCGAGTCCCAGCCCAAGGTGGGCTGTTTGATTCCAAGGTTTGACACCGACGGGCCTCGTTGTGCACCGGCGCGTCAGTGGGCGGTCCTGACACATGGGACTCATGCCCGGGCACCCCCCTCCCCCCCGCCCCTTCGTACTTTGTGGTCCGAGGCAGGGGGGGGAGTTGAGATCTGCAATTTTTCGCAATTTCGCAATTTTCCGCATTTGTCCGCCTTGCGTGCTTTGTTGGTACCCTGTGTGTCCCCTGTGCAGAGGTGTGCTTGAGGCTTCGGGAGGTTTGGTTACGGCACCGCAATTTTTCCGCAATTTTCCCGATCTTTTCCGCAATTTTTCCGATCTTTTCCGCAATTGGATTTGACGCGCCCTGACCGCAATCCCCGCCCCCCAAGTCCGAGAGGCCGCTGGCACAAGCTTAACGCTGGCAACGTGGTCAGCCGTCACCTTTCACCGCAACAGAAGCCTCCGGTCCTCGTGTCGGCGCGCGTCTGAGCGGAAGCCACGTGCACACGCCCCGCCCCCCCGGACCTTTCCCGCCCAACGGTACCCGACAGTGTGCCCTGATGCCGTTGCGTCCGGGTGTACACATCGATGCCCTCAATGGTTATCCATGTCCACCACCTCCGTGTCCTCTTTCGTGTCGGCAAGTTGACGCATTCTCCCTTTTGCTTTCGGGGGATTCCACCTTGTCGACGGGGGAAGGGGGGGTGTACCGCGCCAAGTTCTGCAGTTGTTGTTGCGGCTGTCTCTTCCGCCATCCTTTCAACACCACCCACAGCCTGTGGGAGGGCGCATGCCTGATTTCGTGAGGGGGTAGGGTCCGGGGGCAGATGGGCTTCCGGCGGCAATGGGAGCCATGCTTAATGAGCGGGCACCCCCCGCCCCGTGGTCCGACACGGGGGTGGGGGGCGCTGAGAGGCTGTCTGCAGCATTGCAGAACGACAGATACCACAAAGGCCCGGGCGCGTCAATGTCCGATTGGGGAGGCAAACAATGCGGGGCACACGTCTGCAAATTAGAAACACAAATCAACGCAACAAAAAGGCAACGCAAACACCGCAGTCAACACAGGGCAGCGCAAGACTAGTGCCCCCCGAATAATTCCCCGTTCAACAAACTCCTCCATCTTCAGTTTGCGCGTCAATGCCCGGCTCAAGAAGTACCGGCATCGTCTTCTCCCACAGCTCTTGTCAGATGCGGCCTTTCCAGTGACACAGCGCGGGGGAGTTATGTGGACCGCGCACATGTTGCCGCATATCCCCCACAGTTTGTTGGATGGTCTGCTGCCGTAAAGTCACCGCGGAACAACAGCCAGTGCTGTGCCAGTTCTTGTTTGTCACGGATCATATACAACACGTTGTTTGCCATCCGGTGCCGATTTCTTCATTTTACGCTTCTTCTTCTGCCCATCACGGAAAGTCACATCACACACACTGCAACGGAATGGTCCAAAAGGAAGCAAATTGGTGCCAAAAGGAAGGGCACCGCTCAGAGCTCTCTGCGCGGCAGCCGGAGAGAGAGGGGCCTGCCTATTGCACCTGCATTCCGGTCCCCATCCCTCCGCACCAGGTGATCGCGTCAAGGTCTGGTCCTTTCCCACCGTCGAAGCGGAAGTGGCCGGGGTTGTACAGGCGCTCAAGGGCATGGTTTGCAGCGGGTGTGTGCCGGCGTGGTGTGTGCAGCGAGTGATAGCTGCACGCCCGACCGCACGAGGGACAGCGGAATCCCAATGCAAATTGGTTGAAGCACAGAAGCACGGAGTGGGCACCACCGCTGGGTGTTGCTCCCATGTATAGTGGCAATGGCTGGAGTGCCGTGGCAGCTGCGATCACACTGATGGCGGCTTTGCGGCGAACCGGACGCAGTGGAATGGCCAGGCCCGTAAGGCGGCCCGAGCTGAGATGGACAAGGGGTGGGCCTGGCAGAACTGCTGGCGCCACTGACGACAAAACACGGATTGAACAAAGATGGGATAGAGGATGGGATGTTTTGTTTTGTTTGTTTTGTTTTGTTTTGTTTTATTCTTTTTTGTTTTGTTTTGTTTCGGCCAGGGTTGTACTGGCTCCAGAGATTACCTTACAGTGATGTCCCTCCATTACTTTACCCTTCTGTTTCTTCTTCTTCCCGTGCGAGTTTATCTGCCACCTGGCTCTTGTGCACTGGATGTTTGGCTTTGCTCTGTTATCAGAATGCGGTGTTGCGGTGTCACTGCCGTGGTGCTGGGATGGGATGGAATGGAATGGGGTGGGGTGGGATGGGAGTGGGTGGGATGGGGTGGGATGGGAGGGGATGGGAGGGGATGGGATGGGATGGGATAGGAGTGGGTGGGGTGCCATGGCATGGCATGGAGTGTGGTGGGGTGGTGTGGGGGGGATAGGATGGGGTAGGGTAGGGTAGGGTGGGGTGGGAAGGCGTGGGATGGGATGGGGTGGAGTGGGGTGGGGTGGGATGGCATGGGTCCGCAGCCGTTACCTCTCCGCCGGACCCGCCTTCTCTGATCTTCTTACCCTTCCCCCTTCCTCAACAAAAGTTGGAACCAAATTCGACCCCGGTAATGCTGCAGTGCAGGGGACTGTGGTCCCCTGACCGAGGGAGGGAGTGGTCGCAACACCACCTGGGGGGGGAGGGGTGATGGTCATTGGCGGTTGTGGCCTTTGCGTGCCGGATCCATTGCGCACAGGTGTCAGTACAGCGACGTCGCTGTCATATGTCGAATCAGGGCCAAGATTCTGGCGGACTTCACGAAGGCTTTACGAGCCGAAGGTGCGGCCTGCCTTATCCACCGGGCGTCACATGGGGGCGGAGGCATTGCGCTTCTCTGGGTCGGTTCTGTACCGCACAGTTTGGGTGCTACCCGACCCACAGCGCTTCGTAGGCGTGTCTTCGCAATGGAATCCCGTCGTTCATCGCGGGGTTTCGTGCGTCCGATGCGGGTCTGCGACGTCCAACATTCGAGGGAAACGCTCTCCTTTGCGGTTTGGGACATGGTGCGAGACAGCCAAACCGGTGGGGGCACCCCTCAAGTGTCTATCCGCGTTCGGAACGCGCGTGCCCAAGCAGAGCCGTCCCAGGGCACTGTCTTTTGTGTGCCTTTTTTTTTCTGGTCTCAGACAAGAGTACCACAACAGAATGTGGGTGTTTGTTGATGGGTCATAGAGCGGCTTTGTTATGTCGTCGCCGAGAAGCGGCTGTGTTTGCCACTCCCCGTCTTGGAGCAGCAGCATCGCAATGAACGCCATAAAGACCAGGACGCGCTATACTCGGCAGAAGCAGCAAATCTCAGGCTGCTGTTGCTTTCTCGCAGGATTTGCGCTGATGGGGTCTAAACACAATAGCGAACAAAGCCAGTCGGAAGTCAAATGCAACGGACCAGATGAATCGTGTAGCAGAGGGTTGTGGCGTTGTCAGCACCAAGAACGAACTGGAAACATACAAACACACACACACACACACACACACACACACACACACACACACACACACACACACACACACACACACACACACACACACACACACACACACACACACACACACACACACACACACACACACACACACACACACACACACACACACACACACACACACACACACACACACACACACACACACACACACACACACACACACACACACACACACACACACACACACACACACACACACACACACACACACACACACACACACACACACACACACACACACACACACACACACACACACACACACACACACACACACACACACACACACACACACACACACACACACACACACACACACACACACACACACACACACACACACACACACACACACACACACACACACACACACACACACACACACACACACACACACACACACACACACACACACACACACACACACACACACACACACACACACACACACACACACACACACACACACACACACACACACACACACACACACACACACACACACACACACACACACACACACACACACACACACACACACACACACACACACACACACACACACACACACACACACACACACACACACACACACACACACACACACACACACACACACACACACACACACATACAAACACAAACACACACACACACACATACAAACGCACACACACACACACACATACAAACACGCACACACACACACACACACATACAAACGCACACATACACACACACACGCACACACACACACACACACATACAAACGCACACACACACATACAAACGCACACACACACACACACACATACAAAGACAAACACACGCACACACATACAAACACACACACACACACACACACACACACACACACACACACACAAACACACACACACGCACGCACACACACACACACACACACACAGACACCAAAGCATGCACACATCTGTGGTTTGGCGGCATTCCACTCGCACCTTCCGTTTTTCCGTAGGCATACCGGTCACCACAGCCAACAGAAGCGTGCAGAACAGCGTTGTTGTCCAGGTGCACGTTTGCGTGCGTGTACGCCTGGGGCTCAGTTCAGAGGGCCGGGGAGCGCATCGGTGATGGTGTATGTACGCGTGCATGCAGCGGTGCGCTTACGGGGGTGCGCCAGTCCCCTTGCCCGCGCGCAGGGGGTGCTGCGGTCCGCTTGTTGGTTTACGGTGCGCACCGGGCGTCACACAGGCTGGCCAGACGAGGTGAACACCCTCCCTGAAGGGGCTGCTGTGCCCCCCGCCCCCCTCTCCCTCCCATAAATGTAGGTGCTCGCTGTGACCAATCTGCGTCGTCTTTCACTCCCGCTCCTTTTTGAAGGTATGTGCCTTTGAGTGGTTGCGATCAGACATGCCACTGGCGTCTGGCAGGGAAACTGGTTCTCAGTAGGAATTGGCCCCATATCAGAGGCTACTTAGTAATACCCGCCCCCTGCACCACCAAAACTCGGTAGGAACGTGCTGCGTCCAGCGTGCGGCTCAGTAGGACCCTGTTCCATCTGATTGTGTCTGAGCTGGCAGACGCTAGTGGTAAATCTGGTTGCGATCCAGTAGCTCTTGGGAGGTGGCCGTGCTGCACAAGGGTGGTCTACCGAAGGTTCCGCGTACGCCTAATTCGGTCCCACCCCCCATCTCCCTCTCGTGCAAACGAGGCGGCGCGGCAAGAGAAGAGGGACTCGGCTTTGGGACAAAATTCTCGTGGAAGATTTCGGGACCGAATGCGTAGTCTGCGGGAATGGCGCGCCTCGTCAAACCGTCCCCCAGCGCATGACTCGTGCCCGCAAACCCCCCGACAGCCCCCCCCCCCCCTCTTCTAATATTATTTCTTCGTGTGTGCCTTCAGACAGTGTCTACAGTCCCTGCGCACCTCTTGAAACGAGATACGCGGATCCGGCGCCGCTACGGACAAAATTGTCCTGGATGCTTTTGGTCGTGATCCTGAAAATGGAAGTAAGTGTTGAGAACAGCCTTCGCTCGAGCCGATGCCAAGTTGCCTCACATGCTCCGCATGTCCCATTCGGACACCCCCCCTTCTTGGCCTTCACAACCCTGTGCCACCCCTTTTGAACGCAAGAAGTGTGGACGCACGTCATGCAAACGTTGTCAGTTGTGCATCGAGGACGCCGGCTGTCTACCCCGTGGCACACTTCATGGGACCCCAGCCCTGGAAGCGCACTGCGCACCCAGCCCTCAATCCGACCAGGACAATGCACAACGTTACCCACCAATCGTGAAATTGGAAGAAAATGGTTGAGAGCAACGGGTGCCTCCTCAACGGATTTTTTACCCTGCTGACCCCCACCCCGCGTACGTATGTGAATGTGGAGGGCGGGGGGGGGGGGGGCTCACTTATGGCGAGTGGTCAACGGTTGCTTACCCCCAGTTATGTGCGGACAAAACGCGCCGAATTTGACGGGGAATTCAATCGTGCGGAGATGTGCCAAAAAACCGTTTTTTGTAACCGTTTCCCTCCCCTGCGGCCCCCCACCACCTCCCATCGCGGGGATTGGGGTCTGGAACCGCACTGCAACGCCCCCCCCCCCCCCCCCGCGGGCCGCCGCAACCCGTTGCATTCCTTCGTGAAGGGCCCCCGCGGCAGCCCTCGGCGTCCGGGCGCGTGGGTGTGTCCCGGTGTCCACCGGAACGGGCCGCTGCAAGTCGTTCCGCGTGTCGCCCAGGACCTCGTGGCCTACCTCCGCCTCCTCCTCCACCCCAACGACGACGACGCGTTCCTCCGCGCGCACAACGTCCCCAAGCGCGGCCTGGGGCCCGCCGCCGTGCAGTACCTGGAGGGCCTCCGGGCCACGTACGCCGCCCTCCGCACGGCCTCGTACCTCGACCTCGTGCGCTATGCCCAGGTCTGTGTGTTGTGTGGGCGTCCGGTTCGTTCGTCAAGCCCTGCCCCCCACCCCCGCCTCCTTCTGCCCCCACGGAATGTGAAGCGTGCCAGCGCTGGCAACGTCACCCCCCGCGCGCGCGAGCGCGGCCCCCAACGGCCCAGAGGCACGCCTTCACAAAGCACAACGAAGCGCGTTGCACCTGCAGCACCGCCCGGCAACCCGCCTCCGCTTTTTCTGGTTCGCCCCGGCCCCCTCCCGCCTTCATATACCTTTGGGACAACGTTGTGCCGCATTGCCGGCCCGTCTGTGCGGAGGGGACCTCTTCGTAGGCGCGTCTTGATGGGGACGGACCGTGCGTGGTGTGCGTCCAGGATCCCTGCGAACCCCGCCTCCCCCCCTCCTGGACCAGGCCATTGCTTCGTGGCAAAAAAACTTCCACCCTAACCTGGGCCGCACAGAAACACAGCGAGGCAGGCTATGGACGGCCTGTGGACAGAGGTGTGTGGACAGCAAAAACAGTCAAACGACCCCGGCAACAACCAGCACATCCTCAATACGCCAATTATTGGGCGCCGCTGACACGCAAACGGCACACCATGCCACATTCAGCACAGCCCCAACATGCCAACTACTGGGCTCCGCGAACGCGGAAACGACACCAGCAAGAGCACCGGCCGCAGCGGCCGACAGAAAGCAGCGACCCGACGCAACATGCGAAGGGAAGAACGGGTGACTGTCCAGGGCCCCGTAAAGGAGCAACAACCCGACGGAATGTCACACAGGGGGGGGGGGGGGGTCAGAGGCCAAGAAAAAGTTTATGTGCCTGAAATCGGCCTCCAACTTCGGGCCCCTGTTACAACTTTCAATTTCTTTCGGAGGATCAGTTTTCTGATGTGGGGCCTAATGTGGAAAGCCGGCCACAGCCGCGCTGGCTGCCTGGCCCGCGTGTTCCTCCGTTGGCCCAAGCGCTTTTCCCGCCCACCTTCCAGACCTCCCCCCCCCTTTGCTCACGCCGCAGGGGTTTTGGCACGACGGTGGAGCGGAGCAGGCGCAGGTGGTCGAGGACGGGGCGGTAGAGGTACGCCTCGCGGAGGTGCGGGACGATGCAGGCGGCGCCCACCGCGCCCGCTCCGCACGGGCGGGCGCATGAGGCCGCGGGGGGGGGCGGCCGCCTGCGTTGTCCACCCAACCGCCCGCCCCCGTGGGGCCCGGAACTGGGCTGAACTGAACTCCGCCAGGCGGCGTGCACGGCTGCTGGTTCTTCTAAGCCTCGTGAACGATGCGATGCGAGGCCCCGCTTATCGGCAGGCGGATTTTCAGATTCACAGGGCCGTGGGCTCACCGCAGGCAGGCAACCGCCTGCCTGTGTACTCGGGCTTCAGTGCTCGTGCAGGGGGTTTGTGCTGTGGTGTGGTAGCGCTGGTGCAGACAGTGGCTGTAGCCGACACGGGTGACTGTCACACACGCCCTGCGTGCTTCCAGAGGCAAAACTATGGCCCGCTGGAGGGGCTCAACCTGCGGCTGAGCAAACAGCATAAGGCTGGATTTGATGACCTCCTCCGCATATTGAAGGTGTTTTGGGCCCAGGGGTGCCGCGGGGCAGCAAGGACGCTGGTGCTGGTGGAAGGGGAGTTGGCAGGGCGGCGTGTTGCGAGTTTGTTTTGTGTTTCGCTGAGGAGGAAGGTCGAGTTCGGTTGCCGCAGGTCGGCTCATGACCGCCGGCCACAGCCGCCTCAAGTGGTACTGCGGTCCGTCCTTGTGTCAAACAGTTGAGCGACGGCTCTGCAAGCCGGAAGGATTTGCCCGCGCGGCTCATTACCTGTGCTCGTTGCCCGGTGTCTTCCTGTTGCCCGTGTGTGCGTTCAGCATCCGGGGCTGGTGGCGGGGACGGGTGTGTGTGTGTGCGTGCGTGCGTGCGTGCGTGCGTGCGAGCGTGCGTGCGTGCGTGCGTGCGTGCGTGCGTGCGTGCGTGCGTGCGTGCGTGCGTTTCTGAGTGTCTAATTTTTTAGTGAGTACCAGCCACTCCGATTTCACGTGCTTTCAGCCGTCTTCCTTGCCGCTTGCACGTGGGATCCGGGGCTTCACAGCCGCGCGTGTGTGCGCATGTGTGCGTGTGTGCGTGTGTGCGTGTGTCGGTGGGTGGGTGCCGTGCAGGGGGCCGGCACAGTGGGCCACAGCTACCTGACACCCAGGAGGTTCCTGCAGACTGCACTGTTGCCCCATCCCTGGCATTTAGGAAGGCGCCCAGCCCGTGGGCTGTTCTTACCCTCCATGTTTTGTGGCCTGACGAGCCGTTTAGTCTCGTGCCGTGCCCGGTGGCCCTCGGGGTTTTGGCGTTGGGTACTTCTGCATCGTGTGTGTCCCCCCCTGCGCCATGCCCTCCAATGTCTCATTGCTCTGTCCAACCGCCTCTTGTCACCAGCCGTTCGAGGGAGGGCACAGCGGTAATCCGTTCGTACGCACTCTTGCAGGCAACCAACGGCAGCCGCATCTGATGCAGCAGGAGTAGAGGGGATGGGCAGGGGTCCGGGGAAACCTGTGAAACTGCCCCTCTCATTGTCTGCCGTGCGCCTCTCACAGCGCCTCTTGCATGGCCTTTTGACTAGGGCAGTGAGGCGGTGTATTGCAGGAGTTCTAGTGCCCACCGCCCCCGGGCGGTGAGGCAGGAGTTCCACTGCCCAGTGCCCCCAGGTAGTGTGGCAGTGAAAGACGTGTGGTACAGACGAGGATACACAACCACTCACATAGTCGCGCACCTCGCCTTTTCACGTCGCTCTCACTCGCGCGTGGAATCCGGGGCTTCACACACACACACACACACACGCGCGCATGTGTCGCCTAGTGCGGTGTCCGAACATGCCTTTGTTTTGACTCTGTGCCTGACGAGGCCAAGTGCCTTCAGGCTGTGCTTCTCCGCGTTTGCCTCTGTTTGTGGCGTACATCGTGTGTGTGCGCGTGCGCGCGTGTGTGTTTGTGGTTGGGTGGCTACAAAGTCTCCTCTTCGGCGATACCAAGCCCATGGCCATTCGTCTGGAAGCTCAGCCTCTTCCATGAGGACTGCCATGCAACTGCTTATGCCACACACTGCAACGACCCCAACGATGAGCACTGCCCCCCGCAGGCGCCGAAGCCTTGGCTGCCAGTCAGAGTGCACCAGAACACACGTGCACGGGAATATTAACATAACAGTCGTCTGGTGGTCGTAGTGGCGCTCATCAGAGGCCTCGATGCCTGAGTCTCGGAGGTCAGACCAAAGGTGTTGGTGTCGACGCTTGTCTGGTACCATCGTATGTCGCCTCTTCTTGGTTCAGGGCGCCAGGAGTCGTCCCCGGCGGCTGTTGCTGTTGCCGCCAGCCATTATCTTGGGTGCACCTGCACGTCCGCTGCATGGCCTGCGACTGCACTCTCCGAACCGTGCAATGCGCCCCGGGGCAGCCCAACCGCTGTCGAGTCCCAGCAAACCTCCCCGCTCCTTTGCGGCAGCGGATGTCTGAATTCACACGACGATGTGAATCTGCAATCTGCAATGCCAACCGTCTGTAACGGCCCTGCTGGGTCGCCTGTGCCCTCCCTGTCCGTGCCGTCCCTGGGGTGGTATCACGGTTGGTCGTTTTGGTGACACCCCCCCGTATTGCCCTTCCCGCGCTGTGGCATTCCACGTGTCGCACGAACTGCATGTTGCGCTGCGGTAAGTGCCGTGATCCGTCCCATGCCATGGCCTTTGCCAGGTGCTGCGAGAGCATGTTGAGAGCTCAGAGCTTCCAGACGCCCTTCAAGCTTTTGTGAAGGCCCTGCAGTACGACGCTTTTTGCGACAAGCGCTTTGCTCACGAGCAGCGTAAGCTCCAGCTCCGGATCAGGTGCCGCATCTGTCGGGGTGTGCCGTTGCGCTGGTGGTGTGTGCCGCCAGGGAACGCGCACGCACGCACGCACGCACGCCGGTGACAAACGACTGCCACGGGCGAGTACAGGTAGCAATCTAAGGCAACCCTCCGAGGTCCATTTGCTTTTTTTTGTTTGCGGTTATCAACGTGTGTGTGTGTGTGTGTGCGTGTGTGTGTGTGTGTGTGTGTGTGTGTGTGTGTGTGCGTGTGCGTGTGCGTGTGCGTGTGTGTGTGCGTGTGCGCGTGCGCGTGCGCTCGCGCGTGTGCGTGTGCGCGCGCGCGCGTGTGTGTGTGGAAAGGCGCCTAGTGCAGGCGGGACATGCTTCTGCTTTTGTTCTGCTTTGCACCTGACGATATCGAGTACACTCAGGCCGCCTTTTGCAGTGCCCTGTTTGCCGCGTCGACGGTGTGTGTGTGGAGCGGCAATCGCCCTGTGACCAGGTAGCACTCATCGCAAACCAACAGCCCTGGTGATGGCCGGTCAACCCCCCTCGCTGTGCAACCGCCGTCGGTCAGCGGCCAACCGCCTTCAGTTACGCGTCAACCGCCGTTGCCCGCGAGCCGTCGTCTCTCCAACACCTCTGGGCCTCGCAGCCCATTACAGCGCCGGCCGTCGTTCCCTTTTTGAATTGTTCCGCCCGTTCCCTGTGCAGCCGTGCGCATACCTCCGGGGCTGAGGATGTGGAGGACGACGACGACCCGGAGCTGGAGGTCAAGTACCGCAGCAAAGGCGTGGCGCTGCTGCTGGACAGGGCCCGGGACTTCTGCAGTACTTATGAGCCCGAGGCGTGGGTGATGGGGGCAGACGTCCCTGCGCGGGTCTCGCCTGCGGCTTCAGGTAATGTATTGGGGGGTGATGGCACGGCACGGCTGCTCTCGGCCCCTTCCCAAAGTTTTCCCAATATCGAAATCTATTCCTGAAAAGAAAAGAATTTCACCAAAAATCGGTTTACCGAAATTGTTGCCGGAATGTTTTTACTGAAATTCTTACCGCAATCAAAATCCCTTCACCAACAAATTTGTTTTTACCAAAATCTTGGTGAAAAATTTTGGTAAAAAGCAGCGCTTTGGCAGACGTTGTAATGAAAGTCAGGGGCGTGCGGGGCCTCAGAAGGTTTACCGAACCATGCTTTGTTCCACTGGGGGGGGGGGGGATCCCTCGAGAGAGTTACCCCCTTGCTTCCCCCTCGGGGGACGAGGTAAGATGAGGTGAGGTGCGTGTCTTGGGGGACCTCCGAGCGTTCTTATGATGACCGGGCCCCAAGTCCGACCGCCTCCCGGAGGGTGAGCCCCCCGGGACCAGCCCAGTCGCGTCGCCCCCCCCCCCCCCCCCCGATGGTCGGCCATGTCACCCGCAGGGGCTGGTTGGCCTCGATCACACGCCGTGCCGAGCGCGCATCCACCGCGCATATCACCCACCCACCGCCCGGCGGGGGGGGTTTATGTCACACAGGGGGGGCGAGGGGATCGAGTCCTCCCCCCCCCCCCCATGTGACTCAGTGGCAATGCCACGTGAGGAGCCCAGGCGTACTCCTCCTGGCCAGGCTATTGCTCTAGAACCGGGGGGGGGGGGGGCAGAGGCCAAAAAAAGGTTTGTGTACCTACAATCGGCCTCAAATTTCCGGCCCCTCGAGTAAATTTCATTTTTTGCCTGAGGAAAATTTTTCTGATGTGGGTGGGGGATGGATGGGTGGTGGGTCGGCCAGGGCCCCAAACAACCCCTCCCCCCCCTCCCCGGGGTCTTTAAGCAATAGCCTGCTCCTGGCACATACCACATCCCCCTCCTTGCCCCCCCCCCCCCCCGCGCGGGCTGGTCCTACCATTTTCCGGTTCTGCGTTCTGTCCCACCGGCGCGGGGCACGCCAGGGCAGCGGTTCCGTGGCTCACAGGGCCCGCGGGTGCGTCACACAGTGCCCCGGTGTCCTCTACGCATGATTTTGGAGAGCTCAGCCGGGCGCCAGCCTGTGGGCATATCGCTGCTGGGACCCGCGTTCGCTCACCAGTGTCCTGCTGCTGGGCGCCCACCTTCATGTTGTTGGCAGAAAGGTGCCTGGGGTCTTTTTGTGGCCACTGATGACTGCCTGGGGCCGGCGGGCAGTGGGACTCCTGCAATGCGAAACCTCACTGCCTGGGGGCAGTGGGAATTGCACCTCCTGCAACGCACTGCCTCACTGCTTGGGGGCAGTGGGCAGTGCAATTCCTGCAACACACTGCCACACCGCCTTGGGACGGTGGGCAGTGGAACTCTTGCAATTCTTCCGATGCAGTGATGAGCATCTGCCTTATGTGCTGCCAGCGCGTGCCTTCGCAGCGCCATACCACAGCTTTCCACTCGGATACGAGGAGACTGTCCCCTGGATTTCTTTCATTTGAACAAGAAGAGGGGATTGTCAGGGATGTATTGGAACGGCCGTACGCCGTAGGGGGAGGGGGGTTACCCACCCCTGGACCCCCCCCCCCCCCGCTCCTCCCCTTCCAATGTTTGAGGCTGACAGCCAGGATTTTGCTTCGGGGCCAAGAGGATTTATGCTTCACAATTTTCGGCCCGCGTTCGGCGGGTACCATAGGGGGACCCAAGGAGACCATAGGGGGATCCCCCCTCCCCGCTTTCTAATACCTCCCTGGGGATTGTTGGGGTTTCCTGTAATTCAGTGGGTTGCCCATGGCAATGATTCTTGTACGGGGTGAGGCAGTCGCACTCGGTTTTTCGAAATTTCAGCCCCGGATGTCGGTCACATTTTGCATTCGACCTGATCACGCACCAGAGTATAGTCTTTAATAGTCATTTTGTGCCTGATAAGCCCTTACTCTGCGTGCTGTGTGCAACCCGTTCCTTGGTTTACCCTTGGGGGTGCAGAGAGACTATCGCATGCAGGCGATTCCATATCAAAAAGGGAAGGGCTTACGGGTTTGGGATGATGGTTGTAGGTGTTGGGCGGCGCTGTGCCCTGACACCCCCCCCCCCCCCCTCGAGGAGACGCTCAGATCCGGTCCAGACAAATGCCATCCAGACGCCTGTATCGTAGTCCAGTGCCGTCTCGTGCCGGCACAACAAGAATGGACCGGAATTGGGTACACCGGCAATGATGGCATTTTGGAGACTGTGCCCGGGTATTCCTGACAAGTTTTGTGGGGGCAGGGCGGGCAGGGGGAGGGGGGCTGCTGAGTGCTCAAAATGAAGGGGCACCGTGCGGGTGTTCTTCCATCTCTTCACTACACAGACCTGCAGGATTTTGTGTACCTCAGCAGCTCTGTCTCAAAGAGGCCTTCCGTCAACGCAGGTATGCCCTGCGTTCGAAGGGAACCAGGGGGCCATACCAATTGTGCGAACATTGGGCACCCTGCACCTTCGTGCTACAACTGCTGGCCACGTCATCACCGACTTTTCTTCTGGTTGGAAACCCTCCTTGTGTGAGAAATGAGCGGAATGTGGGGTATCAAACGGTGAAGTGTGCCAAAATTCAGCCGTTTTTGCATTTTGGTAGCGCAAGCTGGTGTGTTGTGCTGTGCTGTGCTGTGCTGTGCTGTGCTGTGCCGTGCCGTGCCGTGCCGTGCCGTGGTGTGTGCTGTGCTGTGCTGTGCCGTGTGCTGTGCCGTGCCGTGCTGCTGTGGCGGGGCGGGGCGGTGTGCTGTGATGCGATCCGCTATGATGCGATGCAATGCCCCCCCCCTCCCCCCCTGAAGGGATGCCCTGGTTTGGGAGGGGGGAGATACAGGGGGGTTTTCCCAGCGCCTGTTCGGAGGCTTGCTGCTGACTGCTTTCTGTGCGCGGCGATGCGATGACGAGGGATACAGGGCAGGTGACCGGCATCTTCAATGAGGCGTTTTGTTTTGTCAGCGGCGATGCGATGCATTACTGAAGGGAAGTGTCCACCCCCCCCTCGGCGGTTGCTGGTCGGTCCGGGCCAGTATGAGACTGGCTGAACACCATCGGGGGGGGGGGTAACCTCCCCCTCCCTGGACCCAGACATTGTGGTGGCACAAATGGAATTTAGGGAACGAAAAGTTGGTGTGGGCCATATTTGGTACACAAATTTTCTGTCCCGGAGCCACCCACCCGCCCCTCCTCTCGTCCAATTCATCCCTGGGTCACCCACCCGCCGTAGAACACCTGAGTTCTGGCGTTTACCTGTGAACCTCCCGATTCACCACCGAGTGCCGTCGGTCACCCGTCAACTGCCTGCAATTGCTGTCACTCACCGGCAGCTGCCGGTCGCGCGCGACCCCCAGCGGTTGGTTGACTTGTTCACGGTGTCGCCAAGTCCGCAGACCCAGTGCGCCACGTCCACAAAAGAACCGGTCTGGTTGGGGTTTGGCGTCCCAGGTTCGATTGGGTCAGCGTGCACACCGGTCAGAGGCCATACCCACTCTGCATGTGCATTGGCTGGCCCCATTTAGCCAACACAGATCTGGGGTGGGGACGGGGCCTTAGGGTCACAAACCCAGTGGGGGTGGCAGAGATGTATGATCAGAAGGGGGGGAGGGGGTTTGAGGCGACATGACCTCCGTGTTGTTCGCCCGAACGGACCGGACCTCCGGTCCCGTGCGTGTGTGGACGCCGGTCACTATCGATGACGGACAACGGAACACAACCGTGCGTTTCCCTTTCGGGGTTCTTCAGGGACGGGCTTGTGTGCAACCCCCTCCTTGGGGCGCCACTTTCTTTCCGCCCTGCCTCCGGGGGCTGTGTTTCATATTTGACAACTGAAAATGTGGGGCGGGGGCAGGGGGGGGGGGGGGTTATTCGGTGCTTCGAGCCTCTGGAAGCATTTTGGATACCACTGCAAGTCAGCCCATCACTGGAAAGCGTCTGGTGTGCCTCGTATCTCACAACGAAGTGGCACCGACACCAATATTACGGTTCGTTGGGTGCTGTGGATGAGTCATTTAGGCGGCTGCCCGGATATGTATTATCTTGGGGAAGCCTTTTCCCATTTTCTGTCCGGGCCGGTCTGCGCCCAGCCTGATTTCGAGCCACTGCTGGTCCGCCTACCGGCCGAAGGGCTGCTGTCGTCTGTGGCCGTGGTGGGAGTGCAGGAGAGGCACGCTCAGCGCACACGACAGGATTTGGATGTGGTCACCTGTTGTTTGTCTTCACTTCTGCGGAGTAGTCATTAGTTTTTTGCCCCGGCTTATGTGTCGTCAAAATGCTCAGAATCGAACAAAAACTTCAAAGCCGCCCCACGCAGCAAAAAGAAATCCCAACGTTTCTGACCCCCTGCCCTCCAGGAGCCACCCCAATGACAGCACCCACCCTCCGCCCCCACCCAGGGACCACGGCATCCCCAGCGATGAGACCCCGCCGCACGGGGGACAACACGTAGCCCTCTGCCAGGGCTGCAGCCTCTGGCAGGACCGCTACTGGACCCTGTTCCAGGACCCCACCTTGGTGCTCGCTGCCACACACGTACGCACAGAAACACACACAACTGCACGCGCACGTACAAACATACCCACACCCACACACACACACACACAGAGAGAGAGAGAGAGGGAGAGTGAACGTAGAGAGACAGACACAGACACACACTGTTCTGCACACTGCCATTTGCTTGCGTGCAGAGCCTCAGGTGCAGGATGGTGCGCCGATATCTAAGTGGAGATTGGAGCTGTTGCAACACTTTTTGGATGCGGTTGTGGGATGGGATGGGCTGGAGGAAGCCCCAGAGGTGTGTTGCCAACAGGGCGGACGTTGAGGAGGCAGTGCCTTCTTCACTCTGGTGGTTCAAGACCGCCTGTTCAAGAATCGTCGTGGTCAACAATTGAGGGACGGCGTTTGGTGTTCGACAGATCGCACTTGGCTGCCCTTTTGTCGTTGCCCTCCACAAGAAGCATTGCAGCCCCACCCACCCCACTGACTACACTGGTCGTTTTTGTTGGCTCATCATTCGGCAGAATACCCCCAGGCAAACACGTCAGAACACGTGTCGGTGAAGAGCTCCCAGCAATTTGGCAACACAAAGGAACCTGCTGGGCAGGCCCGGGGATGGACGGGTGGTGCTACACAGAGTGCATGGGATTGCTTGGCTAGTTGTTTCCATTGGGACCCAGGGTTGCTTATGGGGGGCTCATGGCTGCCTGTTCCACAATTGTACCCAAGACTGGTGGTGTGAGTGTGGCAGCATCATGGCCACCACCCACAATAGTGCGGGTAGGTCAAGGCTTCAAGCCACCAGTGAGTGCCAGTGCCGAAGGTACCGGAAGAGAATTTTTTTTTTACAATGCGCATGAGGTGCCTTTTGTTTTTCATGATGGTACATGGGTCGCAATTTGTCGTTGTGACTCCGCCTCCCTTGGGCTTGGTCCATGGTCGTTTGCAATTGCATGGTACTCCCGAGTTACTCAGTTTTTGCTTCCTAAGGATTGTCCTTAAGGAACCCCCTCGTGGATTCGGTAAAATGACATATCACATAGTAATCTCCTTGGTTCAGATATGGTGTCCAGCATTGTGATTTATGACAATGCTTTGAGGCACAATTTAAGGAAGACGTGGGGTCAAATCCTAGTTTTGGCACTACTTGGCATCCTAGCGCTGTACAGGTGACATCGGAAGCTGTGACGAATCTGGCCCTTGCCCATAGACCCTGCACGTACTGCCTGGTGGTATACCTGTGTTGCAATTTGCCTTTGTGGTCATATGGCCAGGAATTTCTGGGCTGCCTTAGTGAGTTCGCTTGTCCACCTGGGTCTCGTAGATTTCGAAACTCAAGCAAACTCAAGTGAACTCAAGTGAAATCAGGTGAACTCAAGTAAATTCAAGTAAATTCAAGTAAATTCGAGTAAATTCGAGTGATCTCAAGCGCACTCAAGTGAATTCAGACAAAGTCAAGTAAACTCCAGTAAAACGAAGAAAACCGAAGTGATCTCAAATATACTCAGGTCAACTGAAATAGACCGAAGTATATTGAAGTGAACTCAAGTACAATGCAATTAGCTCAAGTCAATTCAAGTAACCCAAACCAACCCAAGAAAACCCAAGCAACCTCGAGCACATTGAAATGGACTCAAGTAAACTCAAGTAAACTCAAATAAACTCACGCAAACTCAAATAGAATCAAGTAAGGTCAAGTAAACTCAAATAAAGCCAACTAAAGTCAGTAAAGTCAAGTAAACTCAAGTCTGCCACAAGTCCTAGGCAACCACCATCACTGTTGCGTAGTTGAGCTGTGGTTCATGCCACGTGCAATCCTCCACCTCTGGGTCAGCGGCTAACCTCCCCCCTCCCCTTCTAAGTCGAAGATACTGCGGCCGGGGTTACGTATGGGTGAGAGCGGATTCCCCTGGCCAACAGCTGTTGGCTCACCACTAGTGGAAATGGTCCCATTCACAATCCCAGGCGCTTTGGGTTGTAGGTGTTGTGATATCATAGACAGGGAGGCACGTTGCAGGCTTCGTTCCGGTGGCGGTTGTCCGGCAGTTGTTACGGGCAAATGCTGCGGTCAGACGTGCATGACGGGGCCCTCAACCAGGGCCAGGCTGTCTATCCCTGCGGTCTATCTCTCAGGCGCTTGTGCAGAACTCGGTCTCTGTGCTGTCCATACACCAGAGCAAGGGGTTGGAATGGCCTTTCGTATTTGTGGTGCGCTGCAACGACGGCGTCTGTCCGATGACTACGGAGTTCAGTGCTCTATCTGAAGTGGCGGAGGAAAGGTACCTGTGTATGCTCTGCACTGCCGCATCGTCTGGGGGGATGTCGTTCAGCTGGGCATTGGTTGGCCTTGTCCAATGCTTCAATGCCCATCCGCACAAGAGGTGGAACCAGTGGCTTTTTTCTTGGCCTCTTTTCGCAGGCACGACAGCTCTGGGACTGTCCGGCATGTCACCGAGGGGAATCCAGTTTGACCCACACTTCAAAACCCCCTTTGTCAGCCGTTTTTCACCGCAGCAACTCCACCCAAACCGATTTTCCGTCGAAGCGGAATCAGTTTTGCGCGTCGCGACGCGTGCGTGATGGCAGAGTGAGGCGCGGCCACTTGGCCATCACACTGCCATTTCGGCTCCGTATGCGTCTGTCACGGTTGGTTTGCCATATGAAAGCACTGCACTCTAATGCAATTGGAGACACTGCTGCCCCTGCCTTTTGCTAGGGACCTGACCTTCGGTTTGCCATCAGAATTTGCTAACGGAAGGGGCTGTCGCGTAATTAGGCCTGATGTTTGCTCATTTTTGACGAAAATCGAGATGCTTCTGAGTGAAAGGCAAGTGGGTTGCGTTGCTGATTCCAAAAGTGCGACTGTTCTGCGGAATTCACCGCTGCAGAAAACCTGGTTCGAAAAAACATCCACGACGCATTCACTTTGAACTCGGACTTTATCGCAGGCTGTTCAGTCGACCGAAAGCCTGACACGAAACCGGAGCCACAGGGTAGAGGTTTGGCATGTTGCGAAACAGCAATAAGATCTTGAGGTCGCCAAAAAACCAGCTTTGCTGGGGAGCGCCATCGTATCGATCCATGGTCGACTACCCACGACCATGCCACTGTGTCCGCAGCGCATTCTGTGCCTGACCCCGTTTCCTCAAAGCACGTGTCGTCCTTCCCTTCTTCATCCTCAGGCGGCTGCTGTATGTTGCCGTGAGCCGCGCCAAGCAGTCCGTCACTTTGAGCTACGTGCATTCCGACTCCTGTCAGCCCTCTCCATATCTGACGTGCATCCCCCCTTCTCTGCGGTGCTTCCAGGATTTTGTGAACGCGCCTCAGGCCCCTTCTGTGGCACCCATCGTTTGTCACCGTATGTCCCCATGCCATCCGTTGCAATGGTTTGCTGAGTTGGCTCCAAGTCATGTTTGGTGGGGCCTTTTTCGTCTCAGCACCCTCCACCCTGAATTATGGCTCACAGCCATGCTTCGTGTTGGGTCTGGGGAGCTGCCATTACCTACACCCATACAACAGGTCAGACAACAGATGGACAATTGGTGTGGACAGACCCTCCGGAGCCATCCACAAGGACCGGCTGACTGCGACGCGCATGCCTGTGGCGCATTGTTTTTATGCATCTGGCTTGCTCCGTGTTCGGGGAAAAAAGCCCAGACAGCCCTAGAAATGGCGCTTCCTGATTTCGCACAAGTCAGATTTCAAAGCCCAAGGACGCGGCCAAGCGCATGACGTAACAAACCGCATTTCGTACCATTCTGAACATGCGGGTGTCACATTTCAAATCATAATTGCGAATCCAATATGGATACCTTAAGCCACATACAGAGTATGCCGGAGCATTGCGCGGCGACGCAATGGTGCATCCACAAGGTCCTGCAGGAGCTGATATGAGGGAGTTGTGCTCCACATTTACTAACCCAATCGCGAACCGACCCCTGTGCATGTAGAAACACGTTAGGATATCAGCAACTGTAGTTTCCAGCAATCGCAGTTTCTGGTGTGTGCAAAAGACAAATCCCAGAACCAGCCACTCCTCTTTTGAAGAGGAGTGTGTTTTGGTTGGAGCAGTCAATTACTTGTTGGAGCCTGATCCTGCCCTGAAATCTACACGGGCGCAAAAGGCATCAAGTCCAAACCATACTTGCTGGTAACGGCTACCAGAACGTCCGGAGAGACCTGCCGACACCAAGGATATGGTAATCGCCAGACCGATCGCCTGTTTTTGGTTAAAAAAAACAACAACACTGTTTTCTGGTTTTTTTAGGGGTTTTTAAATGTTTTTTGGCCATGGTGTGTGTGGTGTGGCGTGTTTTGGTGTTTTTGGTGGTTTTTTGTTAAGTGTTTTTGTGCCTAGACAAAACACCCACACAGCTGGGGTGGTCCGTGAGGTGGAGTTTTTTTCAATTTTTTTTGGGCCCACGGGGGGCTCGCCGGGACCGAACCCTTTACGCCGACTCCCCCCCCCCCTCGCTGCTTGCGGGTTGAAAGAAGACGGGATGGGGAGCCGCATGGGTGTCCCATCCCAGCATTTCAGCGGCCACACGGTTCTTGGCAGAGAAGGGCATCAAACTGCACGACACTCAGGTGCAAAGGGAGGCCAAGCGCTATGGCTACTGCAATGGTTGGCGCTTCTCGTTTGACCCCAATCTGCAGTGGAGCCTGCGGCCAAGCCCTGTGCACCACAATCGCTCCCTAGCTTGTTGGGTGTTGCCGGGAAAGTATGTGGCGGCTACGATGCTCAATTCGGTGGTCATATGAAAAAGTGTGCTTGCCACCATAAAACAACCATGAATTTTGTGGTACAATGGTGCAGTGGTAGTTCCACTACTTCACGTGTGTTTGTGTTGGCTGCTGTATGGCATTGAGCGGCTCGTAGCAGCAATGTGCAAATTGTAACCGAGTTGTGCACGTGCACTGTACCACCACCATTTGGGGTATTTGCATTGTATCGCAGGTGCCTTCCCAGCAGCACTGGCACCGCAAAGGGGCAAGCGCAAGTTTGTGCCCCACTGGAAAAAGGGTAAAGCGCGGTTGTAGTACGTTGATGACAAAATGCTCTGTGCTGCTTGCCGTGCGTACCGCCAACCTAGCAGTCCACTTGAGTGGGTCCAAGGTGCCACAATTTTGCGTGTTTCTAGGGTGAAAGGCCACGAGAAACCCAGTCCACACAATATTGCACAAGCAATGCGGATGTCTAATGGGCGTGTATCATCTGCTTTGTGGACACTGCCGCCACATGTATGTGGTGGCCTCTTGGCTTCGTTCCGCACAGTGTACAAGAGTGAGGAGTGACGACATTTGTGTGGAATGGCTGAGAGAAAAGTGGGTGGGCCAACAACAAAAGATGTTCTTTAAGGGTCCAGGGGCGGAATGACACAATTGGCATTGTACGAAGTGACAACATTTGTGTGGAATGTTGTCCTCTCGGGTTTGAGGATGCGACATTTTTGTGTTCCTCACAATTGTCAGAACAAGACGGAGCGTCCAACCTGCAAGTGCTCCACTTGCCGATGGCGGGCCAAACACCGTTCACGTTCCATATGTATTGTGCGCATTGCAGATTCTAGACACACACATTGTGCCGTCCATCGTGGCGAACCTGTGACACCACAAATGGCTGAATTTGCATGTTCCGGTTTCTACAGTGTAGTTTTGTGTGCCTCACTAACGCTTGCAGAACGCATTGGACAATTGCAAGACCTTAATGGAACACATATTGTTTTAATGAACTCCACCACGGTTGACAAGTCTCTAGTGGCATTCCCTGTGTCTTTGGGTAGAAGGATTTTTGGAGAGCTGTGCCCTACCATGTACTCCGTTTTGTAGCGCGCGGCAACCCAGTGGTGCGACAAGTTGCCACTCCTTTTGTGGTGGATGGTGTGGGTAAGTAGCCGTTGCATTGCGATTTTTGGAGTGGAAATTGTTGGCGTTGTCGGCTTGGTGCCCAAGGGTGTCACACGCACAAGGTTCGCCGCATGCACACACCAGGCTGAGTTCTAAAGGAATAATGACGGCCATCAGACCTTCCAATTGAATGAACCGAGGTACATCTAGCAATCGGTGCTGTGGTGTGGGATAGTATGGTGTTGCACGGCGGACCGTCTGGTGCAGTGGCACGCAATCACATTATGCTCTTGTACACGGTTGTGATGGCGCCATTGAGTCCCTCACAATTGGCACATGTTGCTAAGGTGGGTGGCACTTTGAACTGCACATTTCGTGGGCCCCATGTAGCTAATTGCTAATGGCCTTCCAAAAATTGTGGTTGGTTATGGATAGCACGTGGGTTGCAGCTGATGAAGTGGCGCCCCTATCTAAGTGGAGAGGGACTCGCACTTTTTCAACAAGATCTTGAGCTGCGTATGCTGCAATAGGCGCACAAGCGCGTCATGGAGCTAGCTTTGGAAGATCGCGTTTAGCAACTACCGCCTGATATGTGGCAATGGGCCACCGTTTTAACCCCCACGCAACCAAAAACATTAGCCCTTCTACTTAGCTTGGAGCAAAGGGAAACACCAATCGAGGTCCCTTTGCCCGGCTAGGCGTTCCTAGTTCAGCAAGCGTACCTCTACCCGCTCCCAATTCAGCAAGCGTTCCTCGAACCGCCCCCAATTCAGCAACCGTACCTCTAACCGTTCCCGATTCTCCCGTACCGTCCCTCCGAGAAGTTTCCGCAGCAAAGCAAGAGGTCAAAATAGACCCCGAGGAGAGGGGTGGGGCGGGGGAGAGGAGGGGAGGATGGGGATGAGTGGGAGAGGAGGTACTACCTGCTGGGCCAGGAGCATGACTCCTAGGCAATGAGGGAGAGGGAGGTTGGGGAATGGCCACCGGGGGACAAGATGAATGAGGTGCAGTGACGACCTCCAACCGCATGTGCATTTGCCTTCTTCAATTGGATACCTTGCCCTGGCCCTACAACCCTACAACTTTATGTTGGTGACCTTTTTGGCTCGCCATGAACGCTTGCCCGTGGCTAGGCTGCTCAATGAATTCTTCTTTCGAAAAACTGCACTGCACATGTATGGGCTTCTTAGGGTGTTTTGGTTTGGAGCCCGGGGGGGGGGGGGGCGACTCCGCGGGTCCTAGGACGCCAACTACCCCCCCCCCAAGGGGCCTCCGGCCGACAGTTAGTTGGGGGGGGTAGTTGGCGTCCAAAACCGAGGCCCCCCCCCCCGGGGTTTGGAGAGGAGGGCAAGGTGGATTCTTGTGTGCGTACAATGAACATTGAACACTTTCTTGCAAGAGTAGATACAAAGAGAGCACAAAAAAACAAGCCAAATTAAGCCAAAATAACTTTTTTTGTAAAGAAAAAAAACTAAGAATGCCTATCCGATTGGCACCGCCCCTATGAGTGGTGTTTTTCTCTTCCTTGGCCGACACCTGCTAGAATCCTTCGTGACACCTGCCGAGACCTACCAAAATTTTCTCTCGCACATGTGAGTGCTTGCTGGGGTGTGCAGTGTGTGTGCATGCAGCAATACACGTGCGATTATATGTTTGGGGCGCATTCCATCATAGGCTTTGTGTTTATCCATGCATGGGGTTTGTGTGTCTGCACTCGCTCGTGTGTGTTTACGACCAACCTACTTGGCACCTACCGACACCCGCCGAACATTTTCGTGACACCTGCCAACACCTACCTCGGCAAGTGTCATTAGCGTGTATGCTCTAGGAGAAGCGAACAATGCGCCTAGGCCAATGTCCATGGATTTGGGGCAAGTGCAGCTGTGCGACGGACGTGTTGTGTGGTCATTCGTGGTATCCCATGTGCAATGCCTTGTGCCGGTTTCCTTGCAAATATTGGGTGCCCACAAAATGAAGATGAGGGCTGCGCCTCGCCCCCCCCCCCCCCCAAACACAGAACTTTGATAAACCCCCAGGTATCATGTGATAACATTCACATCCACAACAATGTAGCTTCCATGATGAGAATTGTACCCTGGCACATTGCTCAATGACAGACTGAGTTTTCCATTCCCTCATTGCTCGATTCGTGTGCAAACGCCGGTTTTGGGGGGATGGTATTCGAATCCGGACGGGTGCGTTGTTGTGCGGGGAGGCCCGCCGCAAGTGCTGCTGGTTTTGACACCCTGTTGACGGCATTCCAACAGCTGAACTTCTCCTCCAGTTTAGGCAATCTTCGGGGGCACCAGGAACGAGGTACTCATCCCCAAGACTCAGAGGGACCCGTTGGGGGAGCGGCCCGGGACCAGAGCATACAAACAAGGGACAGCCTGCACTCTTGGTTTACTACCCGCCACTATCGGCCGACTGCCAACGGCCGTCAGCCCACCACCAACAGACGTCAGTTGACGGCATTTTGCTGCCGAACGGGCGCCAACTGTCCCCAATCAACCGTCAAGCGCCGTGTGCGCTTGGGCAGGGGTTGCCTCTGGGCCATTGCGAAATCTCATTGCCCATACCGAACAGATGGCATCCTCCGCAAGAACTACAGCCAACACCAGAGCTTCTGTGGTAAGCATTCCCAATCCTGCACCACCAAATATCCCCCCGAAAAAGCGAACCCGGCTATGGCTGGGTAAAATGGCCAAAACAATGGGCTGAACCCACCCACCCACCTCTTCATCCGGTTTTGACTGAGCTCCTCATCTTCTTCCTCGAGCCGCACTCCGAATGAGGGACTTCATGACCTTTGCTTACCAATCACCTTGGGGTCTAGGGGACTACCATTGGCCCCGAACGGGGGGGGCGTCTTTCCCCCGAACTACAGCCGACGTGGGTTTTGGGATTCATGGGCATGATGCCTTTGTTCTTGGGCTGGGCTCACCTGTGCAGACCCCGCCCCCCCCAAAACACAGAGGGTCAGAATGAGCAGTGGCGAGAGGCCAATAGGCGCCGCCAAAGGCAAACAATCAGATACCAAGGCCTTGTGCCAAACCCCCCCAAACACCCTGGCTGGCTAGGGGCCAAAATGAAACCCCCCCCCCCCCTGGGGGGGGTCCGTAGACAATGTTCTGGTTGCCTTCCTTCCGCGTTTCAGTGCCATGAGAATCTCTCCGCTCCTTTGGTGACATGTCTCTGCAGGGGGGACCAGCCCGTCAGTCGGCGGCCGGAGCACTGATCAGAACGCGGGTGCGCAAGAGGCAAAGGAAACGAAGGTGTGTGTGAGAGTAGGCCGCTGTGCTGCAGACTAAGGCAGGCGGTGGCGACCTCCAGAAGTGCGTGTGACTCAGAGGGAAACGAACGCGCGGTGCGCGCAGTGCTATGCGCGGTGCGCACAGTTTGGTGCGCGTTGTTTTATTAACCCACCATTTTTTCATTTAGTCACTGCGGGCTGTAAACACCACTCTCCCACAAGCATAAGTAGAGCTTGTGGGAGGGCAGCGGGATCTAAAATTTGTGATCACCCACCTCCTTCGGCAAGGGGAGGCACACCTGGAGACCGTCGCCCCTGACGATGATGGGTGTGGAGTTGCGAGCCACCAGGCCTTCGGCGTTAGATTCGGAATCATCCGACACGGAATCAACGTCGGGCACGTCCCTCACTTCTGATGAGGACGAGGACTCCAACTGATGGACACGTTACGGGAATGAGCACCCCGTGTGGAAACGAATGCTTCATAGGATTGGGCACCCTATGGGGCACCTCACGGGAATGAGCACCCCGTGAGGTTCGAAACGTGAAACGTGTCGAAACGAATGCTTCATAGGATTGGGCACCCTATGGGCCACCTCACGGAAATGAGCACCCCGTGAGGTTCGAAACGCGAAACGTGTCGAAACGAATGCTCCGCAGGCTTGGGCACCCATGCAGGGCACCCTCTTCGGTGGTGGGCCGTGCCGAGGAGGTCTCTTTGAGCTCAACGCCCCCCCCCCCCCCCGCAGGGGGTGTGGGCAGCTACAACCACCATTACAATGGTGAGGAGGATGGAGTGGAGGCCTCCGTTGTTGTATGTGAACGCCTGAAGCCACCGCGTCTCTGCCACACTGAAAATCAGCCAGAAGTGCGTAAAACAGCAACCCCAAAAACGAGCACGCGGTGCGCGCGCGGTGCTATGAGCGGTGCGCGCGGTGCATTTGTTTCCCTCTCAGCACATGAGACGGTTCAGGTGCAGAGCGACCCCCCGACGGCTCTGCTGAACCCCCGATGGCAGTTTGGTGGCTCATGGACGGTGGTCGGCAGTTAATGGACTTGTTGCCGCTTGTTTTTCTTCAAAGTTGAGGACCACTGCTTGATCAGAAACCAGTTATCGGATGCCCATTCTGCTGCCAGCCTCCCTCAGCAGATCCATGGCAATTGCTGATGCTGGGACCTGGGGAGCTGGGACGCCGTGTCGCAGAGTTCAGACACCCTGGGAGATTTCCAAAGGGAGGGAGGTGGCACCCCTGCCCTTACATCCGATCCCAGTCGTAGCGTGCATGGTGCCCTCTTCAGCCTGACGTGCGGTCGACATGTAATTAGATGAACGACATGAGGACACGTGGTTGGGATGACATGGATAATTCAACCCTGCTCTTCGATGCTGCTCTCTTGCTGCCACTGTTTGCCACTGCAGAGAAGCTCTGCGATCAGCAGCTGCGTATTCACGGATCTTTCAAACGCCACCAGCATTGTGCGTACAAGTGGCAAAGAGAGGGTCTCTGAGAAAGGTATTGACGCCTTCCACAACTGAACAGGGCCCCCACCCAGAATCCTTTTTTGCTGCTGCTTCCATCCCTCCCTATCTCACTAGCTTCCCTCCGTCTCTCCCCTGCACCCTCCCTCCCTCCCTTCTGGCACAACAGCCTCAAAAGACTAGGGCTTTCCCTAGACTTTGTGCATCTTCGCTTGGCCAATCTCGGCCCGTGCGTTGCACACCGCTCTGTTCAGGAAATGTAGGCAGAGGCTTGGCTCCTATGTGGACCTATCACCAACCTCCATCACCAGCCCTTCGATGCCATGGTGCAGCTTCTTGTCCTCATCAGGCACTCCCCAACGAGGCACTACCAATAGTTGTTTCCTCTCTCCATACATGCATTTTTCCTCCTGCCTGGCATCACTGGGGCAAGGTGGCAAAAAGTGACACAGGGGAGGGCCCAGTAATGGTGAGAATGCGCCGAATCTTTGTTAACCACTCTTGGTGCATGCTTGTGGTATGGGACAAGTAGTCCAGCTACCGCACAGAGGTATAGCTCAAGCTACATGCAAGGTGCAACCTAAGACGGCTGGGGCATGTGGCCACAAGATGTCTCAGGTGACGCCACGATGTCATGTGAGAGGATGCCGCGCAGGCTTCTGCTGAGAGTGCTGCCCACAGTGTACCTCTCAGATGCATGAGGCCCGGTGGGAAACCTGAGAGGGCTGTGCACAATCTGTGTTGTGTAATGGAGGTTTTAGTTGCCATGGTTGAGGTGGCATGCATAAGCTTCCATGAGATATGGGATTGCGATGACACCAGCAAGCCCAATGTACATGCTCTGGCCTCAAGGAGCTGGGGAAGGAAATAGAAGAGTTTTGGTGGCACTAGGTGGAGACATGTCGACAATCCGCAGGAGATGAGAATGGAGGCCAAAACACTTCATACACACACTGGCATGCCACCCGCCTTGGCATGCTACATGCATGGGGTGAATACACACACTGGCATGCCACCCGCCTTGGCATGCTACATGCGTGGGGTGAATGGCGGCAAAGCACTCCGATCTTCAGGGCATAGGATCTCAATATGAGTTGCCATCTCAAAGTGGTTGGATATGACGGTGGGGGGATCCCAAGTACTGGTAGAGTTAAGGATTAAGAGTTAAGGATGGGGTGGGTGATATAATGGTTGCGGACAACGATGGGGTGTGGCACACCGTGGCGCCCTTGCAGGCTGAGCCCTCTCACTCTCTTTGGCCGGAGTTTGACATAGACAAAGCATACATAGGTTCAGAAGTTTTGCAAGGTAGCAGACATTGTAGCTAGAGATTGGAAGCAGACATTGTAGCTAGAGATTGGAAGCTGAGCTCGCTAGCATCAGTGTTTATGTATCCACCCAAACCAATGCCTGGGATGTGGACAAGGGCTGATGGGTGTCTTGGTTGCTTAGAGGAAGGAGGGGGGAACATAGAGACAAACAAGCGCCCCTCCACGGAGGGACCAACTCGCAATGATGCTCCTAGCCTCGGCTCTAGCCTGACATCTAGGAATGAAAGATGGGCTCTGTGGTCCATGGTCTTTGGGCTTGCCTCCGTCCTGCTATCATACTCTGCCACACTCCCATTGTTCCAATGTTGCATTGCAGCTCCATTAGCCCCTCACCACGTACGCCAAATGTCCCAATATGCGGCAGTTCCTCCAACTAGTTGGTATTGTCCTCCACATCGGAGTGGAGGGAACCTGTTTGCAAGCTAGAATGGTGCCTCTTTGGGTGTTTGCCCCCCTCCCAAGCCCACTATCCATGTGCACATACTGGTGCTGGGCCACATGTGGGTTCCACCACCCGCGGCATGGGCGGCCTCCCAAGTGGTGTACTTGACAGCAGGTCGGAACACCCGGTTGGCGAGAAAGGAGATAAGGGACTTAGTGACAAGCCCAATGGTGCTCTGTCACTAGTTGGCACCGTGGCCAGGGACCCCAAACTCTGCAACAGGCTCCTCCTCTTCTTCCTCGTTGTTGTGGTCCTCTTCCGTCCCTATTGGCATCTCGCCACTTACCCTTACGCTTTCCTGGAACCCTTTGCCTCCATAGGCGGTGGTGCCCATTGGCCTCTCATGCCCTTGTGCCCTCCCTCTCCTAGCTTTAAATTGGCCCATCCTTACCTCCCTACCCACCCTTCCTTTCCCTTGGTAGGTTGTGCCAACGGAGCTCCTTGACTATCCTTGTGCTCTGTATCGAGTCCACACAGAGGAGGGCAATAGTCCTCACCATTGGCCAGGTGCATCCAAGCAGACACCCCAAACCGGCTGTGCGGGACCCCTCCCCAACGGCAGCTGTTGCACCCCAAGATGCCCACTTGCGGGGTCACTTCCCCGACCAGGGCACATGACAACCTTCACCCTACCTTTTCTCGTGCTCAGTCCTCCTTGTGGTGAGCGCATCTTGTGTTCCCCCACCCTACCACCCCCTAACCCTCGCCCCTTGGTCATAGCATGTGTGTCGTCTAGAGCAGGGGTTGGACATTAGACTGCCCAATAGCGGGGACCAATTTGTATTTATTGGGACTTAGGTCTACCAAGTAAAACTGGTGATCTCAAGCGCATGGACAGCGCATAGACATCTCAAGCGCATAGACACAAGGCCCAACCCTTAACGTAACTTCTACTACAACACCAATCCCCACCCATCATCCTACTTCCACACCACCTCCCACCCATCAGCCCGGGTGGCACCCATGCCACACGAGGGAATGGACACACAATACACACACCACAGACCCAGGGGAGTACACAAGATGCGCTCACCACAAGGAGGACTGAGCACGAGAAAAGGTAGGGTGAAGGTTGTCATGTGCCCTGGTCGGGGAAGTGACCCCGCAAGTGGGCATCTTGGGGTGCAACAGCTGCCGTTGGGGAGGGGTCCCGCACAGCCGGTTTGGGGTGTCTGCTTGGATGCACCTGGCCAATGGTGAGGACTATTGCCCTCCTCTGTGTGGACTCGATACAGAGCACAAGGATAGTCAAGGAGCTCCGTTGGCACAACCTACCAAGGGAAAGGAAGGGTGGGTAGGGAGGTAAGGATGGGCCAAGCTAGGAGAGGGAGGGCACAAGGGCATGAGAGGCCAATGGGCACCGCCTATGGAGGCAAAGGGTTCCAGGAAAGGGTAAGGGTAAGTGGCGAGATGCCAATAGGCACCGCCAGCTGCAAACAGCAATACAACCTGGCGTCATGCCAAACCCCCCTCCCCAGCCCCTCCTGAACAGTGCGACAAGGATCACAGGAAGCAGGCACGAACCGAGCAAGAGGGGCACAACGAAACCACTGCCTTTGCCTCTATTTCGCACACGCGCCTGCGCATGCACCAGGGGCCACACGGGGCGGCTGTGTGTGCAGGGCTGATGCATCCGCCAAAATCCGGTGCCTTTGCTGAGGGGCATGAGATTGTCATTGCTGGATCCTGCAGCGGAGGGAGCCCTGCAAGGTATGACCACGTCCAAGCGGTTGTCTGTTGTGATACCAAGTGTTGTGGACAATGTGGGGCGCATCATGAAAGTGAAATGCGGGCTGTAGAACATGTACTACGTGTTGTAGAAATTGCTGTGCGCAATGTTCCCACGGGTTACCCATTGATTGATTCCGTGGCAGTTTGTACCCCGGCTGGGCAAGTCCACATGTAGTCCACATGTAGTCCACGGAAATGGCAGTTGCAGACAGGGTGTAACCGTATCAAAGGTGCTGAGATGTGGTGCCGGCTGATCGCTGGGCTACTGTTGCCCTCTTATTGAGAGCAGCCGCTAACTCAGTGCTTCTTTGTGCCATTTCATGAACAAAGAAAGACAGTCAGAATTCCACGCAACAGATATTTTACAGCACAATGGTCTCATTTTGAATTGTCCGGGCGGGGTAGCCGAAAGAGTTGCATTTTGAGAGTCTGCCCCAAAACCTTTTGAGGCCTTTTGGCGCCACCTCCCCAACAGCGTGCTGGATGGACTGCTGCACAACAATGCTCGTTAGGAAGCCGTTGTTTTGCAACAGGTTTGGGAAGGTCTGTAAGTGGGGTTTTCCGGGGGAACCAGTGGCTGCATCCTTTCCCTTGCCATATTGGCACAATTGCCGACCAACATCAGTTTGCCCTCCCCATCACTTGTGCTTTCTCCTCTCTGCTCTGTGCGGACTCGCTTCTGCCCTGCGCCATCTGCCTTTTACCCTATGCCACCTACCCTTTGCACTCTACCCTCTTGTATGTGCGATATTTCCCAGGTCGAATTTTTAGGCTTGAAAGAATTTTCCACGTTGGGTTTTTTCCAAGAGAAAACGGTTTTGCAGAAAATGTTATCAAAGCGTTGGCAGAACAGAACACCACACACGTCACCTGCAGCAGACCGTGAACTGGTCAGTTGTCCCATGCAGTCTCCCCAAGCGCCCGTGCACAGGGGAGGGGAGTCCGTCACTCCCCACCCAAGCTGAGATCCTCACGTCTTTGTCAATTGGGTGCACAAGAACCATATCCCCAAAAACTACTCAAAAAATGTGGTACCAAGGCTGATCTCGGACGAGGACATGTTTTCACAAGGGGGGGAGAGGGAGTTCTCAATCGGGCTGATGTGTCGCTTGCATGCACGCTCTTCTTTGTTTGCCCTGTGTGCGCCTGGTCGCTTGCTTGCCTAATGTGTGCCCAACGACATGCTTTTCTTTTCTGTTTCGACTGCATGCACCCTTTACGGCTACGAGAGGGGACAGTGGTGGTAGGTTTCCCATCAAATGTGGAAAACCTACCAGAAACATGCGGTGCAGTGAAATGCCATTTTCTCCGAGCCATTATGGCCCAATTTGGGTTCATTGGTGCCCAATATCATGCTCTTTTCAGCCAAGATCATTTTCAGGTTTTCCATTGCTCAATTTGGGGATCTTTTGTGCCCCCTGGTCTGGCTTCCTGCCAAATGTGGAAATGAGATGCTGACCAACCAATGACACATGGTGTAGGGAAACACCATTTCCCCCCAAACCAATGGGGCCTGATTTGGGTTCTTTATTACTCAATACCATGCGCCCTTCAGCCAGGTTCATTTTTTGGATTTTCCATCACTCAGTTTGGAGACACATTGTACGTTTGTGCCCCCTGGTCTGGTTTCCCACCAAATATGGAAATGAGATGCCGACTGTGGCCACAAAAATACAAAATATCCCCAAACTGAGCAATGGAAAATCAAAAAAGATGAATTTGGCATGAGAGAGCATGATATTGAGTACCAATGAACCCAAATTGGGCCCTGTTGGCTCGGAGAAAATGGCATTTCACGACACTGCATGTCATTGTATGATCAGTAACTTCCTTTGTCCACACATTCACGTGCATAGGTGTTTGTGTGTGTGTATGTGTGTGTGTTTCTGAGTATCTATTGGAAGGCGCCTGCACCACAATTTTACAGCTTTGATTTGATTTGAGCATTGGGTACTAACGAGAGTACCAAGCCACCCGGATTTCGTGTTGCTCCTACCATCATGTTGATATGCATGCTTCGGGAAGTCACGTGTGTGTGTGTGTGTGTGATGCATGTGTGTGTGCCTTGCTCAATGTCTGTGTATCTCGGGGTGCTTGCTTTGCACTTTTTACATCCGCCATGTTGCAACTGCATGAAAAGACCCCTAGCCTCAAGAAAAGTTTTTGTAATTCAGATTGCTTAACAAGGTGTTTTGAGACCAGTGTGTATCTTGCTGTGTTGTGATGACTACATCTCGGTATCCGCACCGGGTGTTTACATTTCTAGTTTCCCTCGCAAAGTGTATTGTCTGCTATTGGCACCTCCTAACTGACTGCTCGGCAGTATCCATTGCTCGTTGATGACCAATATTGCTTTTCATCGTTTCGGCTATGGTGTGCATTCCATGTCTGTATGTCCCCATATTTTTGAACGTGTTGTGATCTATGCTGGGTGCCACCACATGTATTGGGCTGACTGGGGGCCCTAGTGTCATACCTCAGGGTACAGATCAACAACACTCTTAGGGGCCAATGTTGCAAACAGACCTTGCTGCTTGGGGTATCATCCCTTTGCAGTTCGTCGCCGATCCCTAGTTTGCTAGTATTGCTTCTAGAGGGTGTGGTGGCATATGTTGAAGCTGTATCCTTGCTACGACCTGTCACTTGGCATCAGGCTTGACGCGGAGATGGTTCACAGTAGACGCTAGTTGAACCAACTGCCCTTGATTTGCGATGCCTAGCGCATCGGTGGTTGTTTGTGGCTTGCGGCCGAGGGAGCAGTGCATCCCCATAAGGGGAGGGGGGTTCTCTGCACAAGTAGCCGACTTGTATAGCATGTGGTAAGTGCACAAGAATCGGCCCCTGTTCCATTTGGTGGTTCCTATGCCTCTAGATTTCGGCGGAAGGGTGTATACAAGGAGAACCAACTTGGCCTGGTCTACTTATGTCGGTAAAGAGATACCATACTCATGGTGTCCAGCTATCCTGACAGTCCACATGTACACTTATTACAACCTGTCATTGGTCTCCAGCACCACCATACAGTGTCCACAAAGGCGCTCGGGTACACATTGGTGCATGGTAAGATGGCACAAGCTCCGCTTAGCTTTTCACTCCGCTTGCATCTACCACAGGTCGAATAGGAGCAACAGTCTCACCTGTTTTTGGATATCCGGTCCTAGCTGCATTCTCTGGGGCTGCATCTAGGGGCGGTGTCCCGCGGGGCCTGCGCTTGATGTTCTCCTTGTCTTTCCTCTGCATCTTCACTCCGTTATATTGGCGACTGGGCACTTTGTTTTGGGGTGACCATAGCCGCGGCGGTTGGCAGGTCACAGCTCCCCGCCAGAGGCTGTTTGTGTGGCGTGTCAGACAGTCACGATTCTTCGTTTTTTTTCTCTTTGTGCTTTGTCCTGCCTTTGCCCCTGGTGCACCTCCTTTGCTGACAAAGTTGTTTTCGCGTCCCTTGTGCCCACACAGGACTGCCTGTACGGTGCATACAGCACCACGCGCGGATTCCCTCGGCGACACGGCTTCATTGAATGGTCAGCCCTGCGGCAGTCCTGCAGCATCCAGGAGTGCGTATTCACTCCTGAGTAACGCCGGTGTGGGGAATGACCATCCCCTGCACGGTACAGCGGGACAGGGAAGCGAGCATTGCCCACTGAACTGCACAGCTCCGTCCACCGGGCATTCCCTACTGAATCGTGTGGCCACATCAAACGGGCGTTCCCTGCTGAGCCATGGAGCAGCAGCGAGTAGGCACTCCCTACTGAACGCAGCCAAATCAAAGGACGAGGGCCTCTTGAACCATGGAGCAATAGCCCATGGTCGGTTTCTGCTGAGCATCGGAACCACATCAACTGGGCAATGCCTGAACCGTGGAATACGACACACAACAGCACGCACGACAGAGCCCACAACAGAGCAGACGGCACACACACAACAGCAACACACAGCCACGCCAGCACCTCAATCAAAAGAACACAACAATAAAAGGCAGCAACACGTGCGACAGAACACAACAATGGGAACATTGACGTTGGGTGGGCATTCCCTACTGCCTTTTGGGGCCACGCCAAATGAACCGTGCCTCGTGGGCCCTAGGACAGCACCTAGTGGTCAGTGTCCATCAATTCATGGTGTTGCAGCAAGAAGCCAGTCTATACCGACCCCTGCAGTCACAGTGCTAGACCTGCCTGCGTGGAGCCATAGATCCGTTCGGGATGAGCAGCCCGCGGTGGCTCTTGCAGCTGCCATGTATCGCACCGTAGATCATGTGCCTGCGGCTGGTGCGCCATCAGACACCAAAAGTGCTTTTGAGTGCCATGCACCAAGCAGAAAGAGGCGCAGAAGTTTTGTCTTGGATTGAAACAAATTACAGTGCAGTGCCTCTGGACGATCCCACAAATGCGTTCGAAGGGGGGCGGGGCGTTCGGGTTGGGTCGATGTCAGGTTTTCAAAGCCATGACATCTCTGCACCCCCACCGTCAGTCCCAACAGAAGTGCCCGCACAATCCGACAACAAATTCTGAAACTTAATAGTACCTGGTTTAGCGAATTTTTGCTGGATTGAAGGTGGCTTGGGGGAAGTGCAGCACATCAGTGGGGTTGCACAGCAAGCAAAAACAGAGTTCAGGTGGGAATTGTCCGTGTACACTTCTCAGACAGAGAGACATTTGTCCACCTGCAAGCCAAATGTGTGGACCTTATTTTGGTCTCACCTCCTTTGGCAACAAATCTCCTTTCAACTTCAACTAATTCCACCAATCTACCCTACCCCATGATCCCTCTGACCTGATTTGTCCTTCCTTCACAAGCTGATTTCAGTAGTGGGCACGTTGGCAAATGGCAGCAATTAATGCGGTGTGAGAACGGGATATTGTGAGGTTGCATGGTTGCGGGCAAGCTCATTTTTCACATGCGAAATGAATTTTTTCCAGTAAAAAAGAATTTTCACTGAGAAAAAAAGGGTGAAACATTCAGGGCCACAAATCGGAGTGGGCGGGAGGCTTGCTGAGTGAAGATTTGCGATGGTGTTGTTGGTTGCACAGGTCTCTTTTGGTGGCTGAATTGCCTGTATATATTAGCCTCACATTTTGCAAAGTCACATTTCGGACATGGTTGCAGCTCCATGATGGCCACTGGTGGCCTGCTTTGGCCCTAACCCCGGAGCCATGTGTGGGAGTGGTACTCGCGAATGCTACTCACGAAGCATTCTTCTTCGTTTTTTTTTCCAACAAATTTCAAAGGAAGAAGGCTGATTAATAATTAAGTCTATTACGCAGCAACTCAGTCAGGAACCGTCAAAATGCCAGGAAATTGCCACCCCAAAAAAAAACAACGAGGCATTGACATCAATAATGCTTTGTGTGGTGGCACAGGTACCACCACATTGACAACCATCTGGAAATGGTAGTAGACAACACCATTGGTACACTTGGTTTTTGTATTTTATGATCTCATGACTTCAATTTTTTTCAGTGACAGAAGTAGTAGTCATGGGATGGTGTCTGTGGCCACGATGTGAAATGGTTTGCCAGTGTTTGTCAATACTCTTCCATTGTACAGATTGTGCCCAGACTGCAGGTGTGCAGACAGTGGCACTCCATGATGGTGTGTGTCAAATTCATGAGTTTTGTATCGATGTGCTGTTGCGGTTGAGCTCACTGTCTGGTTCCCCATAGGCTGAACTGTTTGTTTGGCAGAGAGTGGAATAGACTAGTTGTGCACCAGTGGCTTTTGCATCTTGACAGGGCTGATGGCATTGGTAGCAAAGAAAGGGTGAGTTGGCCGCAAGAGACAGCAGCCGTTGGTGTTGGCGGCCTTGTCACCCTCCTCGGCCATAGTGTTGCCGCCGGTTAATCTGCGGTTGCCACCCGTTGGAGGATATGTCAATGTTTTGGACGGTGCAAGTGGTGGGGGCTTTTGACCCCGGTAAAGGCCAGATTTTATGTTTTTGTGGGGGGTGCATGATGGGTGCCACATATTTCATATTGGCTTTTTCTCAGTGGTTTGTACTGTAAGACGTAAGACAGTGGGGGCGCCCTTCGCGCAGTGCGGGCACAGTGCAACTATTTGGGCGTCTAGCCGTATTGGAGACCCACACTTTGTGATACTAGGGGCATCATTGTTGCCCCTAGCATAGGTTTTGATGCTTCTTCCACATGGGGGATATGGTATTTTTGGATTTTCACCCATTTCCACCCCTTTTCACATTTTTTTTGCTCATCTTCACCATGGATTCATGAAGTCACTCCCACACTTTGGTGTGGGCTCTTGAGCTGGGGCGATGTACTCCCAGGCTTTGGTGTGACCCCTCAAGTTGACGTGACGGACTGCCCGCTTTTTGCCTGACCACAGTTGAATGCCCTATGCGAGACCGCATCCCTGCTGAAAAGGAAGCGTGGTTGTACCACAAGTTGATTCCGACCTCCAAGAAACTTTGCCCCCCGGTCCAGTTGAGGATAGGGTGGACACATACGTGGCGTTGGGACTAGCTGGTAGGGTGAGTGAGCTTTCAACTGAACAAAAAACAGGATATGTGTGTGGCTTTCTGTATTTTGCATGATGTTTTATATAAAGGGAAGGTAGCCTGCCTTTGTTTTGAGCTGGGGTAGTTTGAGTTATTTAAATTTAGGGGCGTGGGTAGCTGGGATGGCCTAATTTTGAGGATGTTTGGAAGGGGTCAGTGTGGGGGTTTTTCATAAGGGAATCTAGTCTAAAAGTAGCGCGCAGTGCACGCGACGTGCGCGTGCAGTGCAAGGGTTCCCCCAGTGGCCAAGGCATAGAGGGCATGCAGGGATAGGAGGGTATGTAGGATACAGAGTGTATGTTAATATGCAGTATGCAGCATTGAATTTTGAGCGATGCCGAGAGTAACACTGCATGCATGTGCATTATATAAATTTGTGTTTTCGGCATGATCATGTCATGTGTGTCATATAGTACACAATGCTCAGGTACAAAAGTCCAGCACACATAAGTTTCGGTGGGGTAAAAGTCATCAAAATTTGGATGCAGCATTTTTCTGTGAAAAAAATTTGTATGTTAGATTGATTAGATTTTACACCCCCAAGGCTAGGATAATAGCCCTCCACCGCCTAGAAAAGTGCTTATACATACATATATATATATATATATATATATATATATATATATATATATATATATATATATATATATATACACATACATACATACATATGTATATATATATATATATATATATATATATATATATATATGTATGCATGCAGACTAGGAGAGAGGGGAGGAGAAATATGCCAACAGCTAGAATTAGCATGACAGCTTGACGGTTTGCTAAGAGAAATCTTTGCACTGCAAGCTACTTTTGGACAACGGTACTATTGGACAAAATTTTCTCGGAATAGCTTTTAGACACACTGCTTTGAAAATGCTTTTAAAATTAGGCAGGGAGGATGAAGGCTGCTCTTTCGCAAAGTCACAGCTTCACTAGCCGTTTTTTTTTCATTTTCTCCACGAGGTGGGTATGGATTTTGTCTGAAAGTGGGTAGCTTCTTATTCTGGCTATTACAAAATCGAAAGATCAAGGTCCCATTGCTAAATGAAACAGTGCCGGGGCCGTGCGAAGTGGAGGAGTTGGCTCGATTTTAGGACAAACACTGGTGTCCCTCAATACCAGGCCACAACCAACAACCAGCTAGGCTTACATCTCCAACATATCATTATGGCGAAGAGAAAAGGGGCTTTAACAATTTGTGCATTTTGATGAGCTGAATTTAAAAAAGCAAGAGTCCAGTTTCAACGAGAAGGTATGTTAGAGAATTCGCCAATTTGCGTCAAAAAAGTCACATTGTTCCTTTAGCCGAACTAGCTGTCACCAATGTGGTAATGGACTTTGGAGCAGCGAATGGATACATTCTCCAGCACATTGGTTTGTTGAGCCGATGCTTTTGCATTTTGGAATTTAGCACATCAAAGGGCACACATTTCAACGCCCTTTTTTCATCATCAAAATAATGTGTTGGAACACCGGGCAGAGCATTTTGAAAACGTTGCATGCAGTGCAGAACAAGGTTTATGCGCACACACTGAAATGCGCAAATTTGGCGGCCCGGGGCAAAAATATGGTGACCTACCCCAAACCCTTTCCCTGTGACCCATACTTTTTAGGAACAACTTTTTGTTGAATGTTTTAAAAAGGCATAACATACTCCTTCCTGCCCGTTGGGAACGATTTTTTTTGCGATAACGGCGAGAGCCGAAAAAGCTCCGACTTTAGAATGCCAAAGTGATATAGAAACAGTAAAAAGCCGTACTTGCTGTACACTACAGTATACAATACTGTACACCTTCTTTGCACCAAAACACCGTTCGGCCATACCCCCAAACCAAGCCGAGCTTAAAATAGGAATGGATGCAGTATGCATACATACATGCACACATGCATACCGCATGGTTATCTGCATGGTTTGCTATAGCAAGGACGAACGTAGCCTACAACCTGCTTTCTTTTTGTACCTCCGTACATTTTTGTTTCGATCCGAACACGTGCCATGGTTTGACATACCGTTATGTATGCGTTATGATTGAACTGAGCGTGGTTACCTCTCCATGAAAAGCGCAAGATGTTTGCATTTTGAAGAAGATACCATGCCTTCATATACATAATCATACCTACATTCCCTAACGAAAAACATACATAGAAGCACATGTGCATAGGCAATGACGAACAATGTTTCCATTATCCAATTGTATTCATTAGGTGAAACAATAATCCACAGCTGCCACGGGCAATTGTGCAATGGCACCAAACATTTCGCGGTGCTATCCCACCCTCAATCGTCGCAATTTTACCTTTCCTATCACTTTCTTTTTGTCATTCATGGCTACAATTTATGATGCATTGGTTTTGTCGGTTGCTTTGTTGATACATCACGTCTTGTTTCTTATGAAACAAAAAAAATGGTTAATTTACAAAAAAAACTTACAACACGCATGTAAGCTTGCAAAATTAAGCTTCTGAGGGCAGTACTAATCTTTATAGTCCGGTTGTAAAGTCGGTTTTTTTTAAACCAAGAAAATGCATTTGTTCGAAGACGAATAGCCGTCAAGATCGTTGGTTTTAAAAACTAGTAATCGCTAATACCGGCCACTTGAAAAAAAATCTCCAAACCCAATTGTTATGAAAACTAGAAAGGTGCGAGCCTTAATATTGTCCCATACCCAATATCAATATTAGCATGGTCCTAGCAGCTTTTGCCGCGTGTGTCGTCCATTCTGTGTACATTTGCAACCCCTCCACCATATCGCCAAGGTGTGATACCTTAGTGTGCGGATGGACACCGGCGCGACGGAGTGCATTAATTATGTACCCCGATGAATCTTGATATTGGCACAATATCTACTGCTGCCCATTTTGGAGTGACATTTTTTGTTGAAAACTCAACATCCAGTCGATGGTTGTGAACACATACACCCAGCTTAATGCAATGCAAAGGTACCAAAAAAATTATCAGTTGGCTTTCTGCGCTCAAGGCATATCGTGTATGTATGTTATCTGTGTGTTATGTATAGTGTGTGTTGTTTTGTGAAATGAAGAAGAGGGCTGGCGTCAGGATTGGGGAGGCAGTGAAATATTGTTGTGTTTAAAATCCACCGTCGTCTCACACTCCACCCCCGTTGTTTAACGCCAGGGAAAAACAAACAGGGCAAGCAGCGAAACATGGCTGATAATTATTTTGTAAATCAGAAAAGTGAGGCTGTCTATATCAAGCAAAGAGTCCATGCCATCAGCTCATGTCAGAGATAAACACAGTGGTATAAGGCCATGTGTGAAGTTGTTACATATACAAACTTAAGAAAGATAGAAATGATGCCATCACGAGGTCAACAAACTGGTATTTGTGATGCCAGGTAACTGGGATATGGTACGAATCATTGTAGGATTCTGAGTTCAATGGAAGCATGTCATGTGATCGCTCGCTGAGAACGTCTTTTTGTTCAGTCAAAGACGGAGACAGCACAAATAGTCGGGACCGTAAAAAAAAGAACACAGCTACGAACATATAGTCTTTGAATAAGACTGTGCCATGCGCTAGCAAGCACAAATCATATAAATGTAAAATTGGATTTCTCAAATCAATGGTAACTTCATTTAAAAACATTGCAGCTTCAAGTGGAGATTCGTTTTTCATGAGTCTCCCGTGCGCTTCATGTACACTCGTGCATTGTTGGATAGTGATCCGAAGGCATGTAACACTTAGTTGTTGCCAGTTTTTATCTATGTACCGTTCCTGTTTTATGTCGGAGCCCATCATAGGTGTTTTGAGGGTGTTGTGTAGTGTACTATAACGTGTTCTCACTACAATGGTGTCGATAAGTGGATATTGAACTCCCCACGCATCTCATAGATTGACTGAGAAGGTACACTTTGCAGATGATGCCCACAACAAACTATGTGTTGAAACTTGACGTAGAACGTACACTTTGCAGAAAATGTACTTCGTTTTGTTCAACACGCCATGTGAGGTTGCCGCACAAACCCGACAGCCGAATAGACTCTGCACTACTTTCGTACTTTCTACGTGTGGTGCTCTGTGTTGTGTGCTCTACGGTGAAACCTTGTAGCTTTTTTTGCTACAAAAGCATGTATTTGTCCGAAAAGCCGTGGTTTGCGTGAAAAATTGGGTTGGTAAAAAATAGATACATAACATAAATTAGCACACTAGAAGCATATTCCACTGAAAGCACCTGTCCTACACACACACACACTTTCACTGCAGCGCACCACTGCATCCGGTCAAACACACCACGAAGCCAAACAGCAGTAGTTAGTTCTCAACATCTCTTCACGCCTACATACACCTAGCCACTGTCGGCACACACCAGCAAACTGTCGTTCAACGACAGTCACGCCGTGTACGCAGCACTACGCTGTGACATTTCAACTTAGCATTCCCTGTACCAGTCACTGCACACAGCCAGTGGTTTTGGCTGGCAGTCAGACACACCTACAATGGCGGCTCCACCGCCATGTCAAACACAGCACAGCTCTGGTACCATTTACTGCAGTACTCTGGCGGGCATCCGCCTAGGAGTCCATTTACCTTACCCGGCTTTTTCTTTTTTTCTCTTTTTTTTTTTTTTTCTACGGCTGTTTTGCCGCAGCTGTAGCCCAGCCAGCAAAGACTGCTTTTGCACTTTTTGTGGGAAATGTCACACTTCAACTGGCAGCCCCTGTTTGCTGATAGCCAGCACAAGGGTGAAGTGACAGAACTGGTCTTGCCCGGCCTTGCTGGGGAAATAGACTGTGCAGGCCCCAGAAAAAAGCCACACTGGTGTAGCACACCCCTGCTGTGCATAGCGCTGGGTGCGTGGATTAGCCACAGTGATCCGCAAGGAACCACGTGTGGTCACCACAAGCCCCCTGCACCCCCAACACATGCGAACCACATGGACCCTGGTGAATGTTGACGTAGTTATAAAAAAAAACCATGTTTCCAATTACCTTCTCCATCTGCAAACATGGCACAACGCCAAAAATACATCCAGTTGCACAAAATGGTGCAAACCACAAATCGCAACAAAATATTCCCACCTTCCCTGCCAATACCCTGTCCCTGCGCGTGCACAGATCAACTTGTCGTACTGTACCACGGGGAACCTTCCCCTTTTGGAAGCCAAAACAGGTTTAAATTTCGCCAACAGCTGCCATCACTGTGACATGTGGTTCCCAGAAACACAGCTCTTGCTGTGCCTCACCGAACATCACAGGCTGGCACTAATGCACCAATCAATAGAACATACCTTTTGTACGTGCGTCATTCACGTCAATCAATCAACGGAACATCGCATGCCTTACACATTTTTGTTGTGGCCATTTTCACTTTTTTGCAAACACCCTTATGTTGATGGAACACCTCACAACAAATTTGTTCAATCACCAGCTTTGTTTGTACTGAAACTGTGAGTTGGTCACGGCTACATGTACGGCCACACGCCCTTCCCTCCAAGCAGTCCTCATCTAGCACTGGATTTACATCAATTCACACAGGATCAAGTTGCTGTTGGGATCCACTGGGGGTTGATCTGACATGCGCGTGTGAGGTATAGTCTTCAGAGGCATCGCGAAAATGCGAGTGACCGTTTGTGGAAAAATGGATGATGGAAACCACGAATACATCCATTCATCGAACCCAATTGTGCGCAGCCTGCTTTCCTGCGCCACACCATGTTCGCACCGCGGGTTTGCAAACAGGAGTGCACCGTCCGCCCAGGCAGTACAGTTGCCATTTGTCGCACGCTGTGTCACGGTGCCCAAACAGCTAAGGAAATCCACCCAGCCCCAAGGGTCGGAAAGGAACTCAAAGCTGAGCGGTGAAACCCCCCCCCCCCAAAGCGCTGCGGATCGGTCATAAGATCCTCCGCAAAGTTAGGTAGGGTCAGGCTGCTGGAAGCGAATCCAACTTCATGGCGGAACATAAGTGGTTGGCAGTGCGCGGAGTGGACGTTGACTGAGATGTGCAGAGGACTACTGTGGCTTGCAACCCCCTGGGTAATCAGCCACCCCCCCCCCCCGAAAGCCGCCCGCCAAGCATACCCGTCATGGTTCTTCACCAACAGCGATTTCCGCGACTGCCCACTCGACGTGGTTTTGACAGGGTTAACGTGATGCTTTTGCAGTGTCCTCTTACCAAAGCCAAAAGCTGAAAATCAAAATCCACGTGATCTGTCACTGTGTGCCCCAGGAGCCCTTTGCCAACTTTGTGTCTTCCAACCCCTCCCGAAACACTTTGTCAACCAAACCCTCCTTTGGCTGTGCTTTTCTCTGGGCTGTTTTGTATGTCTGGGACTCCTCCTTCTTGACAAGGTTCTTGTAATGCTTGAAGGGGTCCTTGCCTTTGAACTTCTTCTGCGCCCGCTGTTTCGATGGGGTCACATACTCAGGGTTCGCCCACAAGGTTTTGCCACCCAGGAGCCCACTGTAAACTCGTTGAGGGTTGAGTACAAACCGTGGCCCAATTTCAAGCAACGACCGCTCGATTTCGCGCGACGAGATTTCCTGGCAAGCAAAGGCGGTGGAATAACAAGAGATTGCACGTGCTTGTCAGATTTAAAGCGAATACGAATAACTCAGTGGCAACATACTTGATCCACGATTTGATAGTTTCGAAACCAAATCTTATTGTCGAACCAAAAGAAGCAGAAAATGTGGTCCACGAATGGTTTGCTTAGGGCGTGGTATCGAGGTGTACCGAATACGCGTTGAAACAGCGCCTTGATTGGCTGGAGGTGGGACTCTGATTCGAAAGCCTGCAACACACACAGGATTTGGAGCAGATTTAAGCATGCAACCAGCCAAGCACAATATTTTCAGCGTTTAACGACCTGCACCATACCCTGTCAAAGTGAAGCAAAGGTCGACTTCCCTTGATGCAGTTTCCAGTGAGCTTCAACTCTTTCATGGTATGCACGTTCACCACGTTGAATCGAACTGATGGTCCGTTGGCCAAACCCACCCACATATATAAATCCTTCCGTTTGCGGTTCTGCGGAAGAAATGTGAAGACGTGTGTGCGTGCGCGATGTTTGTGTGTGTGTGTGTGTGTGTGTGTGTGTGTGTGTGTGTGTGGGGTCAGTTGCAACAGCATTTCACATACCTCAAAGAAGATTGTGGAATCACATCGCTTATCAGCACAGGATTCCTTCACATATGTACTCATTACGTGCTTTTCATCAAGTTTATGTTCCCGCTTGCTGTGAGGCAGCATGTCTCGAATATCTTGGATGAGATGTCTGTCGCGGACAGTGACACCACGGGTGCAAAACACCAGCGTTCGCACCGGGTGTTTCGGGCTTACGGCTGACGGGGTCCTTCGAAAGTCTACGTCTCCGATAGGATCCATGTTTACTGCAAGCGTGAAGTGAAATCAGAAGTCCCGGAAATTTGGGGGCGAAGCACCAAAAAAACTCACTCGCCGAATGCGAAATGTGTAGAACTCCGTCCTGAACCACTTTGCTCTGGCACGTGACACGGAAAGTTGAAGGGCTTCACAGAACAGCTGTTTGATGGGCGTGAAAAGGAATTTGCGAGGAGGGAGGTCCTTCTGGTCTTGGGGCTCCCCCCCTTTGATGGGTGCCATGTCCCTGCCACACCTAAGCGTGCGCTCAACAAACGCACGACGTTGCGCCGCTGCCCAACCTCGACACAGCTGATCAACCATCTACAATTCGCACAGCACTCACCCTCAACAGATCAACAGGGGCGGAAATCGAGGCCATATACCCAGGCCATCTACTAACTGCTTGCCGAGGGAGCAAGGGGAGGGGAGGTGCAGAGCAACAAGGGTTAGTGGTCGCGCAGTTTCGCGCCGGCGACCTGCATGAGCACAGCTGTCACCGGCCAAGTACCTACTTGTCCCATTTCCTCCAAGTCTATCGAATCCATGACTTTGACATCATGATTCATACTCTTTATGAATGCATAACGAGTCCTTAGTGTCGATGAGGTTCGCGATGGCAGGAGAAAGAGCAACAACCTTGCAAAGAAGAGCGACAAATTCTGAACACTTGAGCGATCGGAAGTGGTCAAGAACCACAAATAATAACCACGGCGTACGACCAACGCCCATAACCAAAATGTGCGATGCCCCTCACTTAAGTCCTTGAAGTTCAACCGCATTTTGTGCTTGGCTAGGTCGAGTTCAACCCCGTCGTCAAGGAGACATAGGTGTGGTTCCGGGATGGAGAGCTCGTACACAAAGTCACGTGGGAATGACCAAAGATTCCAAACACCGAAGCTGAATCCATGCTTTGAGAAAAGTCAATGAAAGCCAGGGATCGACTTTCTAGAGAATGTCAAGATGCCCGTGCCATTCGTTTCCCAGGTTGGGAACAGCACACAATGAAGCTCCAAAGTTATGGCAATGTTTTCCTTGGTATCGTGGTCACTCTCTTGCTGATGGCGTCAGCATTTGGCGGCTTGTTCATGTACAACGTGTCACTGGATTCCTTGTCCGAGACTGTGGAGCACACTGCCAGAGCGGAGCTCATCGTTGCCACCCAAGCGCTAAACCGGACCTACCAAACGAAGGTCGACCTCGTGAGCACAGTCGTAAATATGCTGACGCAATCGAGCCCGCCGGACTTCACAGACTACCGCAGTTGGATTCAGCGGCTCCTGCATTCCCTTAGCACCAACCGTGACGGAGTGGGACTCGACATGGCGCTCGGGGTAGTTGAGGACAATCCTTTCGGGCCCAAGAGCACCTCCGACTACTTTTACAGCGTCATGAAGGCACCCCCAGGATCCCAAGCCGCCCTCTACGATGGAGTGTTCGTGTCCCACTCGAACCCGGGTCTTCCGCAAGTGATATCTGCTTGTCAGTTTGCCTCGGGCACCAACCTTGGATGTGGCAATTACACTCTTCCAAAGCTCCGCTACTTGCCGCAAAAATGGGGAGCTCGTTGGCGTAGCCCCTCCGTAACGATCATCGAGGGTCCCGATGGCAAAAAGCAGCCGTTCTGGTATTCGGGCTACGACTACGTTGTTGGCCGGGAGCGGTTCCCGCCGCAATGGTCCTTCGTGGAATCCGTGTGGATTTTTGCCAACGTCTGGTACGACAGTTGGACGCAATGCCTTCACAGGTATGCCCCTCTCTTGCACTTCTACCCCCTCCTGCACTTTTTCCGAGGCACGCTGATGTGCCTGCACCGGTCGCTAGGGGTTACCTGTGTTGATGGGTGGGCCAATCAATTCTGCGAAGAAGAATTAATGTGCATGCTTGCAATCAAAAAGGGCCACCCAATCTGAATAATTCATTGCATGATTGAGGTCTTGGGGTATCTGGGGGTCAAAACACCCCCAGCTTGGGCCTTTGTATGCTTATTTGGAAAATGGTCCTCTCTCCTTCCCCCACTCCTCCAATGCGTCCCTCCCCAGGACAGCGCCTATGGAGGAGGGAAGCGGGGTTTCACCGGCGTGGTTAAAGTCATTACGCGGTGCTGCAGGGTGCCCCCGCGGATCAGCGATCCACGGACCACCTACTGTCTACCACAGCGTACGTTTCGGCATTGCAACGGATCAGTGGGAGTGTGTTTCTGATGGGCCCGGGTGGACAATAGCTGCCACTGATGAGCAACAGTTACCACTGGGCACTACTTGATCACGGGGTCACCTCTAATAGCGGTTTTGGCCCTGGGCCGCCATGTCCAGCCAAACACCAGCCTACCAACCTACCTGCCACGCGCCCCAAAGATGAAGGCGTTGCGCTCGTTGGGCACCACAGGTGAGAGAAGTGTTTAAACTAGGCAAACACTACACTGGATCCAGAGCATTTTCAGTGTACACACATTGCCTATGCCGTATGCCCGGAAACAAATTCGCTTGTGGTGCCAACAGTTTTCCCTAAAATCTCAAATACCCTAAAGGTGGGTACGAGAACTTTTGGGGTGACGAGCCTCACTCAGTCGACCGTATGCACTGCAACCCCCAGACTTTGAGGGTGGGGAATCATTTTTGAGGCTTTGGAGGCCGTCTCAATGTCCGGTTCTCAGAATTTTTGATTTTCTCTGTCCATGTTTCTGGCGACGTGTGGGGAGTCCGGACTCGGTCCCCTTCCCCTGGCAGTGGCAGTCCTTCGTCGGGAAAATGCATTCCCCTATCGCAAGAGGAGCAACGAGAAGTAACGTGGGTGCCAAAGGGCCATTCATTGGGCCTTGGGTGTGCGGTTCAAAACACCTCCAGTTGGGGCCCTCTTACGCTAACTTGGAAAATACTCTTTTCTACTCCCCTCCCCGCGCCCCCCACCCTACCCCGCGTCCAGGCCATCCCCTATGGGGGGGGGTCGAGGTGGACGCAAGCAAGCAACTGCACTGATGGAGCCCACAGTACTGAGTGCAACGCATGGGAACATGTGCAAAACTACAGCCATGTTCCCCATACTACATCTGACCATAGGTCTGCACTCTAAACAGATAATGTATGAATACCAAGACAGGTCGGTGCTGCCTGACAGATAATGTTGTCGGTGTGCTCCATGGGCCTGTGTTTCCTTGTCTGGCGCCCGGCTGGCTTCTTCACCCTTGCGGTGGCAGCGGGGATTCTGCCTCGTCCGGGAAGCACTGTCACCGGGAAGCCTAGTCCTCACACGTCCCAATCGAGGGCCCAGACCCCCCCCAACCCCGATACCCCCCCCCCCCCTTCCTCTCTTCTAATACATGGATGGTCCGCACCATGCAATTCTGCCACAGCCAAAACGCGTCGGGCACAGTGTCCGGAACCATTTACATCGTTGAAGTCCACTCGCAGAAGGTGATCGCCACAAGCAACACCTCCTTCGACAGTCACGGCGACATTGCGTGCGTTTACGAGGTGCATTGGAGCCGGCAACTAAAGGACGCCTCCGCAAAGTGCTACCCGGGAATTGAAGACGCAAGTCCTGTGGTGAGGGACGCATTCGCCCACTTGCAGACGGCCAAGGACCTGCACCTCGAGAGGCTGAACCTCGGAGGGGACGAGTATTTTGTGATGAAGCAAGAATTCTTTTCGATAGAGCCCTGGCAGAGCCCTGATGGCATGTCGCAAGAGCCGATTAGGATGATGGGATTTTGGATGCAGCCCGTAGCAGACCTGCACGGCAAACTGAACCGCAGTGTCGTTGTGATGAGCATTGCGATTGCATTGCCTTTGCTGGTGCTACTCCTGGCGGCGGTGTTCGCGGTGGTCCATTTTTTGCAGCAGCGCAAGTGGCGGCTCCTGTACAACGACAATCGGGTCGCGGAGGAGACTGCGCTGGCAATATCGGAGCTGAACTTCGCGAACGTGGCGTGGCTGTCGGAGATTCCATACCCGAGCCGCATCCAGATGGCCTTCACCAAGATCGTTTCGCATCTGGAGCAGCTGCAGGCCTTCATCCCCACGTCCCTGTATGCCAAGAACCTCTGTGACGCAGACACAGTGTTGGTTCCCTTAGACCACAGTCCGAGAGAGTCCCATAGCAGCGTGTCGCACCCCCAACACCACCCTTTCAACCTGAGCCGAGAGTCAAGTGGACATGCCCCCGGCAGCGATCATCCGCGCCACTCCACCAGTCCCAAGCTGAGCGGCCGAGGGAGATCTCACGGCAGCTTTCGAAAGTTGGATCTGGGCCTGCATTTGTGCATGCGCAAGGTCGCGGTCCTCGTCGTCTCGCTCACTGTTGACACCGGGTCGCTGCCCTCCGCGGACCAAGCCCACAAGGTCACCGAGATCCTGGGGTGCGCCATCTCGTACATCTGGGACCGAGTAGTGGAGTGCCGAGGCATTCTGGAGTTCGGGGGCCACTCGAGTGAGTTCGTGGCGTACTGGAACACCGCCCTCGACTGTCGGCAGCCAGCGCGGGCCGCGGCCCAGGCGGCGTGGGCCATCCACGTCAGGCTGGCGGCACTGTGCAAGGCGGAGCATGGGGTGCGGGTAGCGTACCACATCGGCGTCACGGAGGGCCCGGCCCTGTGCGGAAACGTCGGCAACAACAACATCCGGAAGTTTTCCGCCCATGGCCTGTGTGTGCACGAAGCCCGGGCGCTGTCCACACTGCAGTGCTGGCAGGATTCGAAACCCCCCGTGCTGCTCTCGGCCAGTGTGGCAGCGGAGGCAAAGCACGTGTTCACGTATGTGATTGTGGACTGCGTGCGCCACGTCCATCCCTCCGCGGGGCCGCTGCTGGTGGCGAGGGCGCTGGAGGACGTGAAGATGCAGGAAGACGAGTGGATGTACCAGTTGGCCCAGTTCGAGGACGATGACCCGCACTTGACCTTCAACGCCGCCTTCACGGATTGGTACCACGGGATCGTTCCCGTCCGGTTGGAGCAATTCGATGGTACGGAGCGCCATGTGGCCAGATTGCGCGAGCTCGCCCGGGAGTTCCCCGGAGGCAGTCACTTGATCCCGGCCACGGTCCATTGAGCCACTTCTGGAAGTTGAGCTGACGCGAAATACAGAAATGCAGTGGGACGGAGTTCCTCTCCCTCTTCCATCCAGTTCCCCGTGTCGTTGATTTGGCTTTTGGCACTGTCCCTGTGGCACTGTCCCTTCGTTGTTGTCTACGGGAAGAGGCAGCTTGGGAAGGTTTTACGGTTGGGGCCGTTGCGTTTTTTGCACAATGCGATTCATCAGGTCTTGTTTCAGGTACCATCACGTCCTGTTAACCACCCCCATTTGGGTGTCTGTCCAGGAGCTGCAGTGATATAAACAGACGTGTCCTGGTTCACGTCCGCCCCATTGCCGTCGCGATACCTATGGACAACACTCGCAACATCAACGTTGCCATGCAACCCGTTGTTGCAACTGCTGCCTCCATGGCCCCGAGATGAAAAGTTGGCTGCGTGCCGGGCACATCATTTGCCCTACCCATGTCCCCAAATGCTTGCGACAGAACAATACTTGCTACAAAACACATGGCTCTTGAGGCATTCTGACCGCAGATTTGAAAAGATAGTGAAATAACTGATTGAAAAGATAGTGAAACTGCCCCAGGGTCTCACGCAGTCCACTTCAGAGTCACTCAGAGATGTGAACCCTTTGGATTTGCTCCATATTTTGCTGAGGTGGCATGGCTGTGGCACATGAGGTCACTGCCATCTCACTTGCAGACAGAAAGATTTCGGAAAATGCCAAATTTTCGAAATATTTCAGGTGCCACTAAGCTGGCAATTTCGGGGCTTTCGGGAGGCTCATGGCGGAGGTGATTTCTGTACACCTGGTGTGCAAGAAAAACAAATGCACAGGATACACAAAATTTTCGGGGGATATGGTCAATATGCATCATGTTTGCTACCCCGGACTTGGGCCCCTGAAAAATACCCGAATTAGCTGGCTCCTGGGCTGTTTAGTGGCACTTGAAAATTTTTGAAAACGCGACATTTTCCGAAACCCTTCTTTCGCACCTGGGATGGGTTTGGGTGATCATATGGTGACAATGCGGGTACTTGAGCACCCATGGGGACCCACGCAGTGGCCTCTAGGCCCGTGTTGCCCGGGCCATGGGCCCCCCAAAAGTCTCGAAGATCACCCCCCCCCCCCTCCCCACCCCCAAGAATGCCTCCGGCCAACAGTTAGTCGTCTCTCTTCGAGGTGGCTTGCCAAAGGCAATAGAATTTTTCGTGTGCAGTTGAAACGAGTGTCAAATCCCCAATCATCAGGAATGATCACAGTTTTCTTTTTGTTTCCACTTGCTGTTTGCCTTCACATGTGGGCATCAGTTTTGTATATTTGTGCATCTCAGAAGAAAATTTCATGTACCATGTGCATATAACCCCCCCCCCCCACACACAAACACACAAATGCCAAGTTTGCAGCGGGGGGAGGCTGACGCCGGGGTCCTGCATGCATTGCTGCTGTTGACACCGTTCCCATACCTGAATGTGTGAATCAGTGTGCTAGTGGATGGCCTGCCAGTGAGGCCGTATGAACTCAGAACTTATGGTTTCGCTGAGGGTATGTAGGACGTAGGAATGTTGAACCTCGCAGTTTGTGCTTTGATTGAACTTTTTGGGCGTCGCACACACAAATGGATTTCAGATTACGCACCAGAGGAAAGTTTGATATCACCTCAGTGCGTCCCACCGAAGCCTCCAATTCGTATGGATGGGCGTGTTGGACAAATACTTATACTTGGGTGTCCTTGGCACTACAGTACCAGCAACCATGACTGGTAATGGCAAGCGCACTGAAAAGGGTGATCCTAAAGACAACAACCTCCAACAATGTACGCCAGAGATCACGAAAAAGGGCCACAAACAAGCGCACAACCCATCAAAGGGCAAATGCGTACGCCACCTCATTGCATGTCATGCACTCTGTATATGCTCCTCAGCACCTCCCCGCGCTCAGCAAGTGCCCTGTGGCCCAAGTGCCCTGCATGCAGCCCCAGCCGCCCAGCATGCAGGCGGCACATACCGTATGAGCTTTGCACCCGCCCAGCAGTGCCCTCCTGCAAGTTGCGTGTGCTCGTCCAGCTCATCAGAACCAGCGCATCACCAACCCCTTGCTATCCTTTTTTCCCCCACCGTCTTATTTCGAACGGAGGCAGCCTGCTAATCTCCGTCTGTCTGCAAGTGGGGGCGCCTTAAGCTCAGTGCGCGCAGTGCAACCATTTGGGCGTCTGTCCGTAGTAGAGACCCATACTTTGAGGTAATTTGGGCACTGGAGTTCCGAGACCTGGCGGCTAGCCAAGTTTGGGCGGGGGTTCATTTTCGGAAAGGCTCGGGGGCGGCCAGCGGCAGCGGGGGGTTGTCTTGGATTCAGACGCCCCTGCTCCAGCCAACCGGTGCCTGCGCGCGGTCGGGTCCAGAGGTCGGGGTGCACGGGGGGGGGGGGGAGGCTCATATAGACCACCGGCGGGGGTTGGGGGATTTGGAGGCATGTGCAAAAGTGCCCGGTGCCCCTGGTACCACCCAACTGCAAGTGGGACAACCCAACAGCCACACGGGGAGGCGGGGAGCGACATGCTGCCCCCCCGGCGCCGCACACCAGCAGCAAGGAGCGTGCCAGGAGAAAAAGAAAGAGCCCGAAATTGGGAGGAACACAAGCAGCAAAGCAACTGGGCACAGGGCAGTGAGACGAGCCCCAAGGGGACACACAACAATACACAAGGGAACCGTGAGGTGCGAGCACTGCGGCAACCACCAACTGCGGCGCGCGCCGAGCAAGCCATCAGCAAACAGCCCCCCCCCCCCCCCTCTTCCTCTACAAGGTGCCCACATACTCCACAAGGGCGGGGGCTGCGCCCCGCGCGCCGGGAGGTGCCCGCCACGGGGCTGGCAACTTGGCCGTGACCAGCCAACCGCGCACGGGACGGTCGTGCGCATGGGAGGCAGCGACAATAAAGGGGATGGCTTGGCCAGCCAGCCCCGTCGCTACCGGGTGCCAGGGCAACCCCCGCTCAACCGGCATCAGGTGGGTGGTGTCTCCCACAGCCGAGGACAATGCGCGCGGCGGTGGGAGTGGCAGCTAAGGGGCCGGGGGGGGCGGGAGTTCTAGAGGGGGCACTGTTGGTCACGTGCGGAGTGCGTCAGAGGCCGGGCTTCAGGGTGGAGGGGGTGGTCCGAAGAGACCCAGAGTGGCCGGCGCTGGCTCAAAGCCTGTCCGAGCTGGCGCGGGTGGCACTGTGGCTGGCTCCCTGGGTTCGGGTTGAGCTCGTGCGGCTCCTCGGGAGGTGCACGGTCCTGGCTAAGAGGGTGTTCGCTGCGGCAGAGGACGGGGGGACGGGGGAGATCGTTACCCGTTTTTGGGGGGTCTTGGGGGATATGATCGAGGACGCCTTTGAGTCTCTGGCGCATCTGGGGACCTCCCTAGGCCCAAGAAGGCGACCTGGTCCGAGGAGATATTGCGTTAGGGGTTGGGGGACATGGGGAATTGTCCTATCCTCCCCGAGCTATGGGACCGACTCGTCCCCGCGAGTCTGCCGGAGAGACTCCGAGGGGTATGCCTACTGGCGGGGAAGGGTTAAGGGGAAGGGCCCGGAGACTGAGGTGATGTTGGAGGTGTTACGGGGGCAGGGTTTTTTTTTTGGAGGTGCAGCTCCAGCCGGGCGAGTCGGGGGGTCCCAACTGTACCCCTTTTGTCATTCCCAAGAATGACATTAAAGCGTCCATGATCATGGATTGCACCCCGGGGAACGCCGCCAACCCTGAGCCACCCCCCCACTTAGTTTTGGCTTCGTGGACGGCTTTGGGGGAGTGGTTGCAGGTGTATAGGGGAGGGGATTTGTGTGGGACGCATGTCGATTTGTCTAACGCGTTTTGGAGCTTTTTGCTTCCTGCGGGGTCTGAGGGTATGTTTAGGTTAAGGTTTGGGGGGATGTTGTGGGATATGAATAGGTTGCCCTTTGGGTGGAAATACTCGCCAGTGATATGCCAGCAGTTGCTGGGGTCACTAGTGAGGGACCTCATCCCCGCTGAGGTCTTGCTTATTCATTATTTAGATGATTTTCTTTTGGTTGCCAGGAGTAGGGACCTGTTGAGGGGGGTGACGGGCAGGGTGGCTTCGCCCTTGTGGGATTCGGGGTTCCTCGTGAGCCCTAAGAGTACTCTGGAGCCTACGGATTCTCTTCACTGTTTGGGAAAATTTTTCGACGTGGATCGGTGAATCGGCAATGCAAGATGGAGTCCATCTCCTTTGCCATCCCAAGTTCAGATTCGCCACCTCACTGCCACCTCACTGCCCTCCATCTCTGCCGCCCAACACATAGTCAAGTTCCCTGCCAAAGGCCCTTGGTCCTTCACCACTACCACAAGAACCGGGAAGGTCCCCCTCAAGGTCCCCTCCAGTCCAGTTTGGGTCCCCTAATTCTAAGGTTGTTTCCAAGGGGCGTGCCTGGGGCTCTTTGGGGGGAACATAGTCTAAAAGTAGTGCGCAGTGCGCGTGCAGTGCAAGGATTCCCCCAGTTGATCACTTGGGCCCCAAGTGCACCTCTGTGCATGAGAATCGGGAGCAGGTGATCAGGGATGCTAACTGTTTCTCGGAGCACCTCTGATAGGTTCTGCCCTCTCCACCCTCTCAGTGTATGCCATTGTCCAGAGTCATGACCGGATGAAACCCATGACCCAGAGATTCTTGGATTTTGACTGGGTTTGTTACAGCCTGCCCCTATTTGCGCGATTGCGGCCTTGTCTAAACACGGCGGCGAAGTGTGGGGACCCTTGCCAGCGCGTGACAAAATTTGCTTTGCACCTGATCGTCCACTGTGCCCGTAGTGCAGTGACAGTGCCGGTTCCTTTGAGTAACAACCTACTCGGCTCTACACCCCCCCCCCCCCGCGCCGCACTATACCAAATGCCTTTCGTACCGTGAGGGCAGGGAGCAACACCAAACAAAAAGAGCAAGTGCTTGCGATGAGCGATGATTAATCCATTTTGGACTGATAAGGCCTAATTCCTCGATGGTGAGAGGTCAGTAGACAGGCCCCTTTTCGGAACTGCTGCAGATGTTGTCGACGCTGGTGTACTATCCTCTCGTGGGTTTTGTTAAGCACCAACGGCAGAGATGCACGTCTGGGGTAGCGGTCACGAGTGGCACAGGCGCCTCCAGCACCTTGAGGGAGTGATCAAGAATCTAGCCCGGTGCCCAGAGGCACCAGCAGGAGGGTGGGTGGTTGGGCTTTGCCGCCTTGTTGGAGCACGTTGGAAAGGGAATGCTGTTAATCAAGGACCTGACCCAGCGCCTAGAGGTGGACTTTGTGCTGGCAGCTACGCTGCCATGTCGGACTCAGATGGGGGCTCGCCAAGCTGCCTTCACGAACACATGCCCAATCCGTGGGGGCGTCTCTGGTGCATTGCTGGAGTCAGCACGGATGCCTCACAAAGCACCAGTTTTTTTTTTTTTACAGATTGCTGAGGGGTGACAGCCATTGTCCGATTATAGCTAAATACGGCAATCCGGTTTCGTTACCACAGTTTTGGTGGTCAACACGTTTGTGAGCGGTAATCATGAGAAAGAGGGCCTAAGTCATGCATATAAGGTTCGTTGCTGCTCACTATAACACTCTGCACTCATGAAAATTCTCCACAAAGATGGATAATTGGGGATGGTGCTGAGGCCTGCTTGCTTGGAATTTTTTTTGCAACTTTCCAAACAAAATCTGACATTTTTAGAAATAATTCCGAGACGTTGTCTCCAGTACCATATGACGAGCAGGGTACGCCAGCGCTCACCTTGGTCTGGACCAAAAAGTTGACATTTTGAGAAATAGACTTGCAATCATCGGGAAGTCAAATATGCCCCCCCCCCCCTGTGAAAAAAATTGACCCCCCCCCCCCCTGCTAATGTCCAACCAGCATAATTACTCAGCCTTTTCTTGCACTGAGCGCATCTGACATCCCATGGCAGATTAGCCATGCGAAGCCTGAAAATGCAGGGATGATCCAGGGAAGCGGGTTTTTGCACCAGTTACTATTGTGTTCATCAGATTGCAATGTACAAAAAATTCAATCAACCTGACCTCATCATTCTTACACACAAACCCTCGAACAAAATATTGTGCTCCTTCCTTAGTATGCAATCCCCAGGTATGCACAAAACAAACGAGGGCATGGATCCACCATGCCTGGGCGTACTAGTCGCTGGCATTGTCCCGTGATGAATCTGTTTGCTTGACTTTCCTTTATATATATGAGGTGTTGTAGGGGCGCAAAAAGGAGAACGCCAAGGAAAATGGAATGCTCATGCGAGGAGGCGTCATTTGTACTCTTAACTGTCTCTGTCACTGTCTCTGTCACTGTCTTATCGTCTGCTCAGCATGGCATGAGAAGTACATGAAGCACTATGGCACTTGCACAATGGTGCTGGGGATAGGTAACCCCCCCCCCCCTCTTGTCCAAACGGCAGCTTATCTAAACAGCATGATGTGCAGGTTGCGGATGCTGTTTTCTTTGCTCTGCTGTTTGCCGTGCTGCACTGCAGACCGCACGCTCCAGTTGGGGCACACAACCCCCTCCCGCCCCCTCCTCGTATGCTCTTGCTCCTTGCTCCAAGGGGTTCTATTTCTGAGGGTTGGTACACACTGTGCAATCATGGACGGTTCTCTTTTCACCCCTGGGCCTGCTGTCACCTACATGCACTGCACAAGATTTCCCAAAGCTTTGCAGGGGGCCAGTGGGCCACAGGTTGGTGGGGTGCGCCCTGGCATGATGGCTGTGTTTGCCAGCGGTTGCCAGTGGTTGAGTATGTATGGCACAGCCCAAAACAACACCTTCTACACATACACATGAAGTTTCACACGTGCGTGGGCATGGTGGGCATGCCTTGTGTTCAGTGTGTTTCCTTTTTTCTGCCGCTCCCTTCCCCCTTTGGCCACACTTTGCACGGAGCGGTGCTATTCGGGTGCTGAGGAGAGAACCCCCCCCCTTCTGCATGCACTGGCCAGGACAGCGCCACAGGGCCGTCGTGCTTACTCTGCACGGCGTTTGTGCGCAGCCTGACGCAGAACGCGAAACAGCCCTGCTGTAAACAGCAACGTCAGTAATTGCTACAAACCAGAGCACTGTAATCCTCAGGCAAAAATGTTACTGCGCCCACACAACCCTCATAGCCATCAGACAGCCCCTCTTGCCGACCACCAACCCCCCCAAACGCCTTGCAAAACGACAGTACCGCAGGATCGTTGTGCTTAGACAAGACAGTGCGACTGAAGGGGGGTGACCTTCACATACGCGCCACCTCCCTAACACTAAACCCCAATTTCTTTCGTCCCCCTCTTGGCACTCTGCTTTCCCTCCATACCTGACCCCTAGCCCCGGTCAAAGTTGTGATTAAAGTCGGGCCATCTGTGGGGATGATGCCGCGGACACGACCACAGGATGGTGTCCACAGTACAGGGCATCCGCGGTCCATGGTAAATTGCATCCACCGCAACAAAATTGAAATTGAGAGTGTCGTTGCCACTGAGGCTGCTTTTTCTGTGTTAATCCAGAGGTCTGTGGTATACATATGTGTTTTGGAGCTGCCGAACACCGATATAAATGAATACATGCATCTCAACTTCACTGATCAGGAGCGATGTGCCATGAAGGTTCACACTGCTTTTCTGAGTGTTTTGTTTTAATGGGATATTGTTGCTGACCGAAGCCCACCCACACCCCTGTCCAAACAGCGGTGAAAAGATCAGGAGGTGCGGAAACGTGTGTTTGCGAGCGAAGCGAGCAAATACGCGTTTACGTATTTGTCCCATTCTGCTTAGCCGGTTTCTCTGTGTGGCAAGCTAGCCTCACAGTTGATACTATGCCCGCTAAAGCTACTCGTGACACTGCTGGGGATCACACAATGACAGATCCCACGCAAGATAGTACCCAACCACCAGGCCCATTACCGGGGCCTTGTATCCTGCGCACACCTGCGGCAGTGCAAGCACGAGAAGCGTTCAACCGATGGAGCGCTACCGCATATCAAGCCCTGACCCGATCTGGGTCACACACTGAGGAGCTGGACCACTGGATGATATCCCAATGGGAAGCTATTGCCGAATCAGCTGTGGAGGATCACCAAATTCGTGCGCTAGCCGAGGCATGTAACATGGAACAAATCGAGACGGCAGAGTTTGTCGCGGTGCTGGGTGCGTACTGTGGCCGCAAAGCACTTCGCATGGACTACATGGATGGCACATTTCATGAAGCGCCCCCTACGATTACCGACCTGCCAGCGACGGCGCGAGCTCAAGAACAACGAATTAACGAACTGACCGCCGCCCTCCAGAAGAAAGATGCCGAGTTGGAGAAAGCGCGCGTTCCGAGAGCCCCACCCCTCACTGCTGCACGAGTCAATGACCTGGCGAGCACCCGAATGAGGTTCCAATGGATGAACACCCTGCTCTCAGCTATGCAGGGTTTGCAACAAGTTCCGTTGAATGCCCAAGACTGGACCCAGGATGTGTTTGTACAAAAGGTGTGGTGCTTACTGCACCTGGAGATGGCCAATAAGCGACAATCCCGGGGGACCCCTGTACGTGAACAAGAGGCCACAGCACAGTCTGGTGGCTCTGTGGAGGTCATCAACAACAGCCCTGCTGGGCAAGCCCACACGGAGCAACGTGACCCTCAGCGAGGTTCTCGTAAGCCGGGGCGATGTTTCAAATGTCACCAGATGGGTCACTGGGCCACCGATTGTCCAGCAGCAGTGGGCCAAGGGTACCTCATTCATCGTGATGGCAAAGAATTTTGGATGTCCGCCACTGGAGTGGAGTGGGATACCTCTGAACCACCGCCGGGGAACTGCACCAAATGTGGACAGCGACATTGGTCGCATAAACCGACGGCTACGTGTTCAGGACGAGTGGTTCGGCAAGTACAGGCGCAAGCTACGACGTCCGACAAGGTTGAGGCCTGGGATGATGCTATTTTCGAAAACATGGTGAACGAGTTTCGCCAGGCTGCCGGAAGTGGGCCCGCGGGCCCACAATGACTCACCGACCGACTCGTGTCACAATGACTCACCGACCGACTTTTTATGCAGGACAGGGCTGTGACGAATGAATGAGAATGTCGTAAACAACACCCTGTGCCACTTGCACATGCCGCTTTTTGCCAGCAGTTCAGGTGGGCCAGGTGCAGCTCCTTCTTATTTTTTTTGTCCCCATTTATGTGTGTTGTTCTGTCACGAATGTATACATACATATATATATATATATATATATTCCATGTATATACCATGTCTTTGTCCTGGGCCAACAGCCTTCTCCTTTGCAGCACTCTAGCCCTCAAAACTTCCAAACCACCCCCATCTCCCACACCACCCCCGTGGAGCGCTTTGTTGACCTGCGTGCAGCCACCACCACTACCCGACCCTGGGTTGGACCTCAGTCGGACCCATTTCATGCTGACGTTTCTGATAGATTTAGCACAGCTGTCAGTGACTCGCGGCGCCTCTCTTACTGTCAAATGCATGTGGGAGTCGGCGCGCAACGGATATGGCCCATTGCTCGCTCTCGCTCTCTCTCTCGCTCTCTCTCTCTCTCTCTCTCGCTCTCTCTCTCTCTCTCTCTGGCCAAAGGCTGCCTGCCACATTGGAGAGGCCAACCTCAGTGCCATGGTGTTTCACCAGCTTACCAAGGTCTGAACCAAAAAAAAGACAGCTCTCTCTGTCTCTCTCTCTCTCTCTCTCTCTCTTACTCCCGCGAGCCCATTGGCCCTGCGAAGCAGAACCATGAGAGACATGCAGGGGGGAGAATGATGAGTTCTTCTGCCCGTGCAACAGTACCTTCCTTCGTGCGATTCGTACCATATGCACACATGCGTGCACAGCGATGATGACATATTCCATGCCATGCCTCTGTCATCAAAATACTGCACCATGGGTCGAGTTGGACCAATCCCCGAGGTATGGCGCTGGCGTTAGCCTCTCGCACACCCAAACACGAATCTGCATGAAGCAGCAGCACCCCCTGCTGCCTGGGGTATGAACATCACTGCCCATCGCATCAAGGTTTCACAGTCGGTGTCTGATTGCAGCCTTCTACATGCGTCAACGTGTCCAGGACCACGTGACGCTTGGTTTGCAGCTGCACTGCGGAGAGACGGGAAATGGCCTCCTGCATGTTTGAGTTGCCTGCTGGCTCTGCTTTGCTGATCTCCATTTCCCTCCATTACACTACACCACCCTGCAGCACTTTTGCGCTGGGCGGCGCGCAAGGGACAAGCTGTGCCGAGCATTCGAGCTCCAATGTAGTTTTGTAGTAGAATGGAACAACACGAGACAAGGTTGTAACTGCATCGTAGCACGGACTGCTGCTTTCCTTGACTCCCAGAGTGACACCCAGAGTACCTCGGTTCTCCGGTTCTGGATCCAAAAAACATGCTCCCCCCCCCCCCTGGGGAGTTGGCTCCTGGACATCTTCCCCACTGTGTATTGGGCCCGAGTGTGACCGGGCATGGGGCTCCCCTGGACATCTTCCCCCACCCTTCGAAGTTGTACCCTTCGGAAGGGGAGTGGGCCCGAGTGCGACCGGGCGTGGGGTCCCCCGGCAGCGGAGTATGGATGGTGCAATCAGGGCAAGGCGGACCGGGTTGCCACAACTGGCGCAGAGCGTAGAAGGCAATGGCGTACCACAGGCGTAGCTCCCAGGTAGGCTTTGGTGAAGGAAGGCCTGGTAGAGCGCGAGGACCACAGGCGTAGCTCCCAGGTAAGCCTTGGCGAAGGAAGGCCTGGTAGAGCGTGAGGGCCAGCCACAGCTCCGTTGCACTGCATTGCCAGGGTGGCCTGCAGTGGACAGTTGAGCTTGGGCCAGGGGTGTTGGGGATGGTTCCTAAAGATGGACCGGGCACTGCCGTGCACTCTTGTGGGGCGTGTTGGTGGGCGGGGCTGCTCACTACCGCTAGCAAGGAAGATACTCCGCCATGGGGGGAACGTTAGCGCGCCGGGCATCTTTTTGGACCCGTGCCCCTCTAGTGGCCTTTTAGGGGGTGCGCTAAGGGGGCGCACTTAGCACAGTGCAGCTATTTGGGCGCCTAGCTGTACTAGAGACCCACACTTTGAGATACTAGGAGCATCATGGTGACCCCTAGCGTAGGTTTTGACTTCTGATTTTGCCTCCTTTGTTGGGGACCCCCGAGAATGCAGGGGTGACGTAGCATTTCCGCCCTCTTTTGGGCCCCAACCTTCCGGTGCTATTGAGGAAACCGGGACAATCTTTGAATCCACGCTTTGTTGCGTGGTGCATCATGGTGACCCCCGGCATAGGTTTTGACTTCTGATTTTGTTCCCTTTGTTGGGGACCCCCGAGAATGCAGGGGTGACGTAGCAGAGCATTAGGCGGGGAACAAATCAGGGATCTTGTTGCAGGGGTCGCAAGCTTAGGGAATTTTGGATGGGACATGCGTCCTTGTTCTGCCAGTCTGTCTACTTCGTTATTTCCTTCAATGGTTACATGGGACGGCACTTTGACCCAGTGGATCGTGCGCCCGGGTCTCTCTAGTTTGCGCCCGGGTCTATCTAGTTTTTTTCGGGGGCGGGGGGGGGGTCAAAAAAGTTTGTGCTCAGACGGGTTTGAACGAGGCTCAAATTGGGCAGAGCTGATAGGTTGGCCGGCGCTGCTGACGATCAGTCGACCGGGATTCAAAACTCCGACCGACAGGTTTGTGGTTGGCTGCATTACCGTTCGACCATTCCTTGTTTTGACAGTCACTGCTCTCCCCACTGCTTGCAGCCAAGTCCGCCATTGAAAAAACCCAAGCTGTGTGTTTCTGTCTGCCTGCTTGCTTGTCCGACCAAATGTCTGGTTGACTGCTTGCCTTAATAGCTAACTGTTGGCTGACTGTCAGCCTCTCTTCAAGGTGCACTGCCGAAGGCAATAGAAATTGTTCACTCAAATTGAACAAACAAGACTGTTCAATAAACAGTCTTCTCCCAACAAGTGTGCGGGTCAATACATTCTGCACAATAATGCAAATGACATTCACTACATTTTGTTGTGGTGTGCTTTTGACAGCACAATGCACATGTATCAACCTCCTCCTCAACGTCATCTTGCGTGTCATCCTCAACGGTTGCTTCGATTTCCGCCCTCTTTTGGGCCCCAACCTTCCGGTGCTATTGAGGAAACCGGGACAATGTTTGAATCCACGCTTCGGTGTGGCCCCTCCAGTTGGGGTTAGGGACTCACAATCCACGCTTCGGTGTGGCCCCTCGAGTTGGAGTTAGGGACTCACAATCCACGCTTTGGTGTGGCCCCTCGAGTTGGGGTTAGGGACTCACAATCCACGCTTCGGTGTGGCCCCTCGAGTTGGGGTTAGGGACTCACAATCCACGCTTCGGTGTGGCCCCTCGAGTTGGGGTTAGGGACTCACAATCCACGCTTCGGTGTGGCCCCTCGAGTTGGGGTTAGGGACTCACAATCCACGCTTCGGTGTGGCCCCTCGAGTTGGGGTTAGGTACATCTGGCGTGGCGGCCCCAATGAGTTGCACCAGTCAGTCCGCATTTTGTTGCATTTCACTCAGTTTTGCATCCGGAGGCAAGTCCGTCACCCCCCCTACGGACCATGGGAGCATGTCCCGCCTCAGGTTTGGACTGACCAAAGCAACTCGGCCGCCACGCAAGATGAGGCAGAGGATGAGGCAGAAGTGTGTGTTTTGTGTTGCCAAAGGCGCTCCACCGTCGCAGTTTGTGATGAGTGTAAGGAGCACTATTGTAATGAATGTATTGACACCCACACTTGTGGGACCAATGTTGTTTGTTAATTACACTACAAATGACAGTTGGAGTGGTTGAAGTCACAGATATTGCTTTATTTTGCAACGTGCTTTGTAGGGAAGGTGTGCAGTGCAATGTGGTCTACTTGGGGGGCTTCTCCATGGGAGGGTAAATCTAGAGCTGAAGTCGGGATAGTCAATAGAAAAGTAGCGCGCCGGGCGCGCGCCGGGCAAACATTCCCCCATGGACAGAGTGCGAATACTCTGAGCGAAGATATTTCTGCAACGTGCTCGCCATGAATGGTGCAGAGCGCAGAAGATATCACTGCAACGCACTACCAGCAAGTCACACATTGGTAAGCTAGCACCCATGGCCTTGTGTGACATTCACGTTGCTGGTTGTGGTGAGCACCTCCCAGCCTGGGGTCTTCGAGATGACCGCATACCGGGCACTGATCAGGCCGTTAGGGGAGGACGCCATGGGCAGAAGTTGCATTCTGAATTCACACCCAGGCAGGTGGATGCCCGCAGTAGTGCGGATGCCCGCAGAAGTACAGATGCCTGCTTGTCATAGCAGAAGGTTCAAGGGCGAGAGGCCAATAGGCGCCGCCACAGGCTAACAGAGCCAACCACCAAGGCCTTGTGCCAACCCCCCCCCCTTTGGGGCGAAACCCTGTCTTTCAATTCAGCAATCAGGACAGGCTTGAATCTCAAGCCGCAGCGGATGCTCCTTCCCAAAACATGCTCGGCGTTTTGATTGACAGCTTCACCCCGGAAAGTCATGCCAAATCAAGTGCAGAAATTTCCCCTGCCAAGCCCAGAAATCTCAGTGATGTCTTTTCCAGCATCAGCGCCGCCCTGACTCTGTCTCGTACACCCTCCCGTAGTCAGGGAAGATCACAAAGCCAGGAAAGTGCTGATGTGCTCTGTACTCCTTCAAGGTCCAACTCCAGAGTGTCCCAAGCCTCCTCCTCGTACAGTCGGAGGAGTGCAGGAAACACAACGGAGCCAGCTACAGACGATACGGATAGCCCTACTCCCCAGCGCCCTCGTAGGAACACTGCACGTACCCAATTGTACCAGAGTTCCGAAGAAGCCCATAAAGAAAAAGAGAAGCGCCGTAGAGCCTACCAACGCACACCACGTAAAAAGAAACACACCCCCTATGATAGGAGGAATAGCTACAGGACCTACAGAGCCATAGGAACCAAGAGACCTTCTCCCCAAAAAGTTTCCCAAGACCTCTTGTATCCCGATTTTGAAAGCTCCCAATGATGATTCCTTTGTTGTTGCCGAAGATTTGAATGAATTCATGCTGATATTTTCAGTACCCCTCTGTATCTCTCTGATGGGCCCCCGGGCGGTACGGGAAACCGAAGGGCAGGGGCCAGGCGCGGAAGTTCCCTGGCGGCGAACGAAAAAACCACACCGGTGGGCATTCCGCCGTAGCCGAGGGGGACGGATGCGCCCGGCCTTACCCAGAGGCGCCCCTGCGCGCTTTGGGGGAGACCAGAGGGGGCCGAAGATCTGAACGAATGCATGCTGATATTTTCAGTACTCCTCTGTATCTCTCTGTCTCCTGCTGTCTTTCAACATTTGCACCATTTTGCTGAATGCACAGGTCAGCTGTTGTGACGACCAGGGACGCCTAGTCTGATACCTGTACTGACTGTTCTGCTGAGGTTCAACCGGCATGGCATAGAGAATAAAGATGCACTTATGCCATGCTGAGGAGTGCATTACCTCTGTCTGTTTGCTGCTCTGTTTCTGATTCTCTCTCTTTTTACTTCAACAAATCTTTCTCATAATCTAGGTCATTACCCCCCCTTTGGCCAAGCACGGCCAGCATGGACAATCTGAGACGGCGCCTTGCTGGACACATAACGGACAGCACGGACAATGTGTGCCGCGGCTCCACCGCGTGATACTTGAAGTACTGTTGGAATGCCAGAGTGATTCTGGAGGGTGACAACCATCGTTGTTATATGGCCAAGCAACTATCTGCGGACAATCTGTGGCTGCGCTTCCGGCACCGTATTCATGACAATGCACTGTGAGAGTTCCCAGAGCGATTCCGGAGAGTGACGACCATCATTCTATGGCCAAGCACAGCCTTGTCTAAGCACGGGGTGGGCATTGAACCGCTGTTTCCAGGATTTTTGGGACCGCTGTTTTTTGTGTTCCTGAATGGAGGATTGGGTGTTTGTGACACGCTTGTAGAGGGAAAGAGGGGCTCAGTCATGTCTGTGATTGTGCATTCTGTTCATAACAACATTGTCCCACACATTGCAACCCCATGCTGTTTGTTTTGATGTGAATTTCAGCCACGACTAACATTGTTAATCCCTCAACCTGCCGCAAAACCTGCTCAAAACCAACTCCGAAGGGCAAGCATGTCCAATTGTTCAAGACGAGGCGGAAGATTGGAAGGGGCTTCTATTCCACAGCACCTGATGCCCCTGACAGTAAGGACAGGCAATATTTGGAAAGTTGCTTGGGGGTTGTAACATGCTGTGTAAGTTTTGAGGCCCGCGCGTGCTTTGCGGTGATGTGTGTCACGCGCGTGCACGGCCTTGTCTGAGCATGGGGTGGGCGTTGGGCCGTTGTTTTGCCTGGACTTTTGGGACTGCAGCTGTGCTTGCGCAAAGGGGGGGGGGTACTAGCCTGAGAAGTCTCCAGAGTGCAAGTTCCGTGAAAGTGGCGTGGAAGACCATTTTCTGCACCATGTTGTGTTGTTGGAGTACCATGAACCGCATTGTCCTCCTGAACCCCATGTTGTCCCTGCCCACAAAGCGGGGGCTCACCCCGGTGACCACCAAACAGCAAAAGACGCCAGGGGCCAAGGTTCAGTCAATGCAGTATTGCTACAGTTGTTGCCTGCTCGATATATCTGCTTGGCAGGACGCATTGTTGAAGTTCTTACACTCGCATAGAATCTGCTGCACGTATTTGTCAGTTTCACCCGCTGAACAAAAGACGTTGTTGGGGCGAAGGTTGTGGATCCTAATCATCACGACGTTTCTCCGTGGGCTCAAGGCGTACCCATAAGGGAGGTCCACAGCCGGAGTTGGGACTGGAAATGTTATCAATGCACAGCAGCAGTACATCGTGGGGGCAGCAATTACGATGACCCAGTCAAGTGGATCACTGTGTTGTCAGGGATTAGGGGCTGCTCACGGGGCTTCAGAAAGAGGCAAGTGTCCTTTGGAGGGACCGCTTGGGCGGACAGTTGACCTCCAGTGGCCTCTTTTGACTGCTGGTACGTACAGCAGCGGCACGCATCACCACGTTGAGAAGGATCCACAACCTTCGCCGCAACAGTTGTTTTTTTTCTTTGGTCTGGTTCACAGATATAATACCCTGTTCAACACACACCACACATTGCTTCAGGCTCTGCAGACACTGCAGGACTCTTTGAGCCCCATTTGTTTCCCTTGAAAATTTTTTTGCATGTATAGAAGGCGACGACAGAGCTGAACTCCCAACCAAGCGCTCGGTCCTTGTCATAAGTGCCCAACGAGGCCGTGTGAGGGATGACTGGTGCCTGTGCCAAGGCTCTCTTCGGGTGCGCCAAAACCATCAATGATCTCTTCACTCTTCGACACTATTGCAGTCCTGCTGCTTGTGCTTGAATGCTGATTTGTGCATGGGCTTTGAGGTACACATCAAGTAAGCAGCGAATGCTATCGTGTCGTTGCGCCACTGCACTGCTCCAATCGCTACACGCCCCCAGCGGCTGGCTCCGGCCGATTGGCTGACTGGTCGATTGGCGTGACAGCCTGTGCTGTACTCGATGGTGTCGTCCATTAAGTGGGTGTGAAACAATTCTGTATAACATACTCACACTATGGGGACCTGATGTTGTCAGACCGGATCCTGAGCACTTTCATCCACCCGCCTACACTTGCAGAATGGTATGACAAGGCACTCAAGGAAAGATTCCCAGGCGCTTCATCACTAGAATTCCCCTTAGTACTCCCTGTAATGGAACATCCATTGCCACAGAAGACCTGTAGCCAGGAGGTCATGGACAGATCTCGACTCTGAGGCTTTTCTTTTTGTTGGTCGATTTTCGGAGATTGCAACCCCCACTCCTGGATAGTACACGTGCCGAGAGAAACCATTTGTGTCTAGGCGTTCAGGCAGTAGCCAAGATGCACATGCTTTCACTTCTGCTACTGTGTTGCTGCACAGCACTCAACATGCACTGCAGACTACACGTCGCACTTTTTCTGACAGTCCTTGTACCCAGCCCCACTCCCTGGACCGCGTTTTTCGATGCCACAGCTTTAAGTGTTAGTTGACCCTGCCCCCAGTCTGTCCGAGTTTGACCCCACCTCAGGCAGCATGTTCTCACACCACATTGGCTTGGCTGCATATTTGATACACACACATGTACTGCCAATACATTGTGGAATCACCATAAGGGATAAGTTCAGCTGACCAATTTGGTGTGCAGTGGCCTGAAAGTAGGCATGATACGGTCAGATGAAGAGATGACACCATATGGCACCATACCGCAGACCTCATGCAGGGGTGAGCTGCAGGGTGCAGGGCTTATAACAGCACCAAAGCTTGCCTTACTGGCAGGGGTGGACGGAATGTGTTTCCCTTTCCCACTGCAGCAGCCTTCTCCTTTGCAACACCACAGGATGGTGTACAGTATGCAACCCTCCCACTGACTGACCACGGCCAAGCTACCTCTGAACATACCTAAGGTGCAGTGTCGGAGCCTCTAGTTCTGTCAGCACGGGAGGCGCTCTGCCACGTGACCCACCAGGGGAGCACAGGCGGGAAGTGAGCGCCTATGTTGTGATTTATCTGTCATGCAGAACCGGACCGTGTGACCGAGCACTTACGAGGCACACATAAGTCTGAGCAAAAAAAACAGGAAGGATCTTTGATCACACGCACAGAGCACATGTGTGGAGAGGCAGAAATCTGTGGCCCAGACACCTGAGCATTTCACGCCAGATCATTTGCCCCCCCCCCCCCCAAAAGCAAGTAGACCAGGCGTAGTTTACAGACAGCCCAGAGCTAATGTAGGCCCAGTGTCGGACTTCCCCACACCCCCCATACTGAATCTCGAGCAAAGCAATGGACCACTCACTGCGACTTCACTCCTTGAGCATAGAATCCTTTGCCTATTCTGTACTCATGTAAAAGAGTTACACATGCCCCTCGGGGTCTGTGACGACACCTGCAGGGTAGCCTCCGTGCTGTTCCCCCCCTTCACCGCTATAGTACCCGGCACATACAGCTCAGGGCGCCCCTCTATATCATCAGCCCGGTTAAGGGACGCATATTCTATGCAATTACTCATATTTTAGGTTGCCTACTGGCGTGGCGCTCGCGTACCGCACTAGAGAGCTCTCTGGTATTCGCATATGAACTCTGGGTCTTTGCCACGTGCCCCGCATTGCGGGGATCCACTGTATCATATGCTGGAGTCGCCCATGTTGCCAAGAACTATCTTGTGTACTCTATGAACTTCCGCAGTCAGTCAAAAAAAAAAAAGTACAAGAGTTGCACATGCCCCTTGCCCTCAAGCCCAAGGCCTATGCTCCTAAATATGCCCCCCCCCCCCCCGCCCTCTCTCTCTCTCTCTCTCTCTTTGCACATGCACATGCATCTTTTTGCACACTATTTTGGGGTCATTCACGTAGCGTACCATAATGTAGGATATGAGATGTCTAACCCCGTGCCAAATCATTTGGGAGACAAAATTGTCCGCCAACGAATATTTTGCATTTGACTCCTCTACCCCCCCCCCCCCCGGGTCCCGGGTACCATTTTTTTGGTGGGGGAGGGGTCAAGTTGTCTTTGTAGTATTCCCATGAGTTTTCTTTCAATGCGCATATTGCACATGCCCCTTGCCAGCCTTTGGTTTGGGCTTTGCCTGAGCCTTGGGCTTTGGCTTGGGAGCACTTGATCACTCTGCATGCACTCAACAGTCGGGAACATGACCCTTGATGGGGCAGGCGCTAGGTCCTCCGTCGACCGTCTGAGCCAGCCTATGCTCGGCTGCACGCAACAAGGGCACACCATCAACAAGGACAGACTTGCGATTGGAAAGCAGGCATAGGTCCACAAAATGATTGTGTACACGCATTGTGGAAAGACTGGTGCACATTCAAGGTGGGCACATTGCTTTTGGGCTAAGCATGCGATGTTGTCCCTGACCTGGGCCATGCTTAAGGGCTGGGGTTATTATGGTTGAGGATGGATGTTATGTTCAGGATAGTTCTGGGTCTTGACCCTGGAACACTTCGGGTCCCACTGTCCTTTTGTCTTGCGTGTGATGTGCTGCAACATTATACCTCCGTCTTGATAGGGGACGTTTTTGCACACAGTGCAAAGCTTTGTAGAGTACAAACTAGTATGGGGATAAACTATGTATGGGTTGTGAGCAGGCATCAGGAGAACATGATAACAATCGTGAATTGTGTGTTAGTGGATATTTTTGGACTCCCAAGAGGACATGGCTCCTATGAGTATAGAACATGGCTTCCAGGGGTGCAATTAGCGAAAGGGGCCTCCTTAGCGCAGTGCGTGCGAAGTGCAAGTATTCGGGTGTCTAGCCGTACCAGAGACCAGTGAATTCAGTGCCACAAGCCATGCCACCTCAGCAAATATTGAGCTAATCCAAGGTGTTAACATCTCAGTTGAGAGAGTAAGACCCTGTGGCAGTTTTCTTTGCTTTTTCATGCAGTTTTGAACTATCTATCCGAATCTGTCTTAATCTGGTTGAATCCTGCTGCATATAAGAGTTTGTTCCTACTTTTTTCATTTACATCTTTGCATGTTTGGAGTAAATTGATCCTGATCATTGTGCCCTACTTGACTGCTTGGTCTATCTGGATTCTTCTGATTTTATTTCCACAAAACTGTTTCAAAATATCCAGAGCCTTGGGAACATTAACAAGCAAGACACAAGTAGGAGCCACAACACAAGAGACTACAACAAAAATTGAGTGAGTTCTTACAACTTTTCTACACATGCACAAGTTCTCGGATTATGCATTGGCTTGCAATATGAGGACGGATTAGAAGAACACATGGCTCTAAGGAGGAGGTCTATCGAAATACTTAGAAATTAATGATAGATGTTGTCTAAAAGATATTGCTCTTGTGTGATTGTGCTTTGTTATAGATGGTACAATACTTAGTGGACTCTCAGGAAGACATGCCCTGCGAGCCATGCTTTGCTTTCTTCGCGATTTTGAACTGGTTGTGAGAGAAACAACAATTGGACGCCAAGATCGTACACTTAGGTTTTAAGTTTTCCATTGTTTTTCGTCAAAGTGGCTGTCTGTGGAGGTAACAATTTTAGCGATGGGGCAGGTCGGGAGGACTCCGGATGGTTTAGTAATGAGTTTTCTTTGATGGTTGTTGTTGTTGACCTTTACGAAGACAAACCTTAGCCTGGCCTTTGGTTTTCTGGTGTGCCTTGCCTGTGTTGATGTTCCTGCTTGTTGGGTTCTTGTTTATTGAAAACTTTGATGATTTTCCCAAAACTGCAAAATGACAAAGGACAGGTACAAAGCAGCCCCGATACCGGATTAAAATCAAAGTTAGGAAATAATCTTTCCACTTCAAAGCATAAGTAGCAAAGAGGGGCTGCACAAAAGACAACGCAGGTATAAATATATAGCTTCAGTTGAGAAAGAAAGAAACAATTGATTTTATATGTGAAACTGGCATCAGTTTGGCCTCAAGGATAGTCCCAAGCACTTCATGTGCACATTTTGACATGCAATGGAGTTAGTTAGGACTCAAGGGCAAGTAGGTTGGGCCAAACACAGGATATGGCTTGGCCAACATGGCCAAGCAAAGGAACTCAGAATCAGTTAAAAAGTAGGCCCACAATAAGTAGGTGAAACAATTGAGTCCAGGGTTCTCGAGGTGGGAGACCACTAGGCTTAACCTACAAGGCCCAAGGCATGAAATGCCTATTTTGTTTCGGTATAACCTCCATGAAAGAAGATACCTGCGCTCACTTGAGTGGTAGGGGTGAAATTCATGAAGGGGCTAGGGTTATAACCCTAGTTACTTCAAAAAGTGTACCGAAAGCCTCAAAAGAGTGATAAAAATGATCAAGTTTTACTCTTCATTACTTCCCAAGGATTAGGGGGGGCTTGGTCTGGATCAAGTACCCGAAGAAAGACATGGCAGTGACTTTTTCTTGCTTTTATGAATTGCGCTACAAATTCCTTGTCTCAGGTGGGGCCGGTTGTTGATGACGTCGCAGGAGGAGAGCCCACCGGATGTCCATATGTGGGGGCTGCCTGCAAATAAGGCAGAATTTGCAAACCATGGACGGTGCGGTCGGCAAAGAGGACACAGATTTTGAAAGAAAATGGTGGCCGCCATCTGGAGCCACAGCTTTGAAACTCGGAATGCAACTCACACATGCAAGGAATATAGGAATGCTCTTTTTTTCTGTGGCTGCAAGTGGTGCTCTTTGACAAATCGTTACATCGTTCACTTTTAAAGAAAATAGTCACAGCCTTGGTGATGGTTCCTTTCATCTTTGCTTTCCTTCGCTGACACCGAGTCCGACCGTGCAAAGCCCTTGCCTGCGTTAGCTGGTGCCGTCCGCATTTTCACCGGGAGCCTGCTTTGCAAGGGACCAGGGAAGGTAGTGGCGGCAACACCCAATCGGCTGGTAACCCGTGTTTTATGAGCTACACAACGAGAGGTGACGCGTGTTGTTCCCACCACGGCAACCGCTCCCCTAGCTTCATATATAGAGGCACCTGCGAGTCATCGGAACGGAGGACGGGGCAGTGGTGGGGCCATTGAGAGCCATAATCTCTTCCGGAACCGTAACCTCTTCCGTAACTACGGCCCTTGCCCTTGCCGTATTGACGAAAATTGCCCCATGATTGACCTTTACATCCTTTGCCCTTGCCTTTGCTTTGCCTTTTTTTGCTGATGGTAGCGGCTAAATTAGCGTTGGCAATTTCTTCTTTGCTAAACAATTGATTAGAATGGGCCACACTACCTTTAATGGATTGGTGCAACAATTTAGGACTGCCATTCATGTTAGATAGTCGCAATCAGCTGCAAATGCTCGTGAGATCGCGTGTTCCATTACAGTGTCGATTAGCTGCAGAGGTTGCGTCTTTAATCAGACTTGGAGCTGAAAGGGCCAGACAATTCTTGATGTGTTGATGTCATTGTTCCAATCAAACTATAGGTTCCAGTGGCAGTTGCAGATCGGTCAGAAAGTTATATATCAGAGTCGGTTCTACACGTCCATTGATGCCGATTGATCATACCTCAATGGTAAAGCATTGTATGCTTGACGTTAAGATTTGTCTGCCATTGACGAGTATATGCAATCCCGATCTTGTTTTGTTATTTTGTGTTTATTTTGTGTTGCCATCCTTTAGCACGGATGTATGATGGATCACCACGGCGAAAATCCAAGAAAGATTGCTCCAACTCGGCAATAAGATGAAACAAATGTAAAACGGAGACATAGGAATCCTCTTCTCCATCAGATATGGACAAATTGCTTAGAATGCGCAATGCATGCAATAGCTTTTGTTGCCATGCTTTGACGGATCTATCTACAAAACCACGGCCATTGGTGGCATGATTGTTGACAAGCATCTTTCTGGAAATTTGAGAAACAAAATGCATATCATCCAAAACCTTACGTAAATAAAGTTTTTCACCATCCGGGTTGCGTTACCGGTTCCACGCTTCTTCAAACCAAGGAGGTAAATCCATAGTGGGCGTATCATACGGCAATGCAACAACTTCATCAATAGCTTCTTTTTGATAATCATCTTGAGCAAGATCCATTCCCGCCATGGGTGCTTGTGCCGCCTTGGCACGACCGGTTGAACGCGTAGCCAAATTAAATGCCGCCTCGGCTAATGCATCGGCCAAAGTAACGATCGAATCTACGCACCAAACCAATGAAACCGCATACAAGAAGGTGTCCTTACAAGGTTGAAATGTACTTTGTACCATAGCTTTGCCACTAAGTTGGTGTACGATTAACGCCAACTGATTCAACCGTAAAGTTGATGTCCAATGACCCAACACTGCATTTAAAAGGAGAATACAACGATCCCTTCCAATGGGGGTGATAAGTGGCCAAATCTCGGGGTCCTGCATCAAATAGTCTCAGGCCAGCTAAAAATTGGGTGCTAGGGCTTCTTCTAACTCAGTAACGAGAGTCTCCACCGACGAAAATTGATAAGCTGCCATAATTGTAGAATTTACCCCAATCACCGTGCGAGTTTATGTCATTTGCTGACAAATGGTTGCAAGATGACAGTGAGCATTCGAATGTGCAATGTGCACCACAAGAGAACCATTCGTAACAATAAAGAAACTTCTCTAGCACCTCTCTAGTTATTCGAAACGGACAAAAGCACTGTGGTCGACAGAAGCACCTTTTTTGGCCGTCCACTGTTGCGCGTGGGCCTGTTCTGCTTCGATTCAACAAATTCAGCACCAGAGAATGCAAGCAATATCCTCAGTTCACACCCTGTGTTTGGCAAAGCATGAGGTGACAGACACAAAGGCAAAAGAATCAAAACAGCACGGTGACAGCAGCAGGCAACAACCGAATCTTTTTTCGCCGTCCACTGTTGGGCGTGGGTCTGTTCTCATTCCATCCGGCACTAATGCAGCACCAAATGAGCTTGGTTCACACCATGTGTTTGGCAAAGCATGAGCTCTAATACGAAGGTACAAGAGATTAGAAAAGACAAATCCGTCGACGAATGGCAACCATAAGTGCGAAAAGACAAAGTTGTCGCAAAGGTATGTAGCAAAGGCACACACCAGAAGTTGGAAACGTCGGTTCGTCTGACAAATGTGTCTTGAACATCACACCTTCCTTAAATATACCAAAACTTCCATCCTTAGTTCTTGCCCACGCTGCAACATTGTGGTCTCCCCCAAAAAGCTGCTACAAAGCGGAAAAAAATGCCGTCAACAGACACTAAATACCACATAGATAAGCACAGCAACTTACAGCAACCACAAAATTTCAGAAATTTGTTGTCGACCGATAAATTTGAGCTGTATCAGTTCCCAATTAGTGTCAAACATGCTTCTCTAAACATGAGATTTCATCTGGCATGAAAAAAATTTCATTCCTAGAACACTCAAAATATGGACATCCAGAAATCGGCCACCAAAGTGCTTGAAATTATGCATGGATCGATATATCACAGTAAGATGTATCTAAATATCTCTAATCTATTGGAGAAATCGAAAAGTCACTTTAGTTTTTTTTTGCACTGAACGGCGCCTTTTGTGGCTGGCCAGGCCTAAGAGTCACTTTAGTTCCAGGTGGTGTGGTGGTGATCAGGACCAAAACGGGACTGCGACCGCCAACCGCCAACAAAGAAAAGAGTAACCGACAAGACAAGCCGGCAGAGAAGAGTGGTCCTCACTTGAGTCAAGGGGCTCGAACGAAGTACCGCTGAAGGGCAGAAAGGATCCCTGTGTCAACGGGTCCCGCAGGTGCGATTCGTCCGTATGGCACCGCTTCTGCGCATATTTTACGTTAGGAGTATGAGATCTCATCAATGCAGCATATTCTTTCACTACTCTAGTGTATCAAATACAAGACCGGTGGCTAATAAGATCCCGGGCTGGGTTTTGGAGGGCTTGTACGAACACTTCTTATTTGCAACCGGGTTCATATTAAGAGACCGGGCTGTCACCGGTGGAGAGGGCGGGCAACCAAGCATGCGTGGGCAACAACACAAGGAATAAAGCGATGCGTGTTCATTGAAGTTACATCAACCTTGGCCGCTAGGCAGAGTTCTCATCTTGTACTTGACCTTGGTAGAAAAGAGAAATCCAACGGCAATATGAGCCCGGGAGAAAGTGGTGGCAACTCCGGCAAGGGTGCAAAGTGGTGATTGATAGGTGCCATAGAAGCCATAGCCGGGGGCTTGGGATTGCATCTACCAGGTCTAGGACTTGGCTTTGGCTTTGGCTTTGGCTTTGAGGCCACATTGGCGGCAGGTTTGGCGGCAAGGTCACTTGAGCTTGAGGAAGCAACATCTGGCAATGGAGGGTGGGTGAGGGTCCTCCGGGGCTGGAACTGGGTCCGATTCTACAACGATCGGCGGCGATTAGCTTAGTGCAGTGCAGCGCAGTGAGTCAAGGTTTGGGAACAGCGGGAATCGAACCGACTAGGCCTCGGATCGGCGACCAGGTTCCCCATAAGAGACCAGGGCCGGCTCAAAACCCCAAAAATAAATAAGAAACCGGGGACTTCTATGTCATACACTAGAGTGCACCATATCTGTTAACCTGCACCGTTTCTGTCCTAAAACCATCGAATTTCAGACTACGAAGCCGGAATGTACCACATTGTTTTATCCATTTCTAAAGAGTTCCGCACAAGTACTACGTACCGTAGAGCCAAAATTTGCAAACAAATTATTCATCATCATGATTATTGTTTTTCAAAGCAAGAAGGATTGGTAGTCCAACATTTTTGTACAATTTGTGCCCCCCCCCCCCCCAAACCCATAAAGGTTAAGCACCCGGAACACTAGAAAAGCTATTCTCAAGTTTGGAGTTAAGGTCGACCTCACGGCTGAAAGCCGCGCGATAGCCCTATTGAGATGTTCTTCCTTGTTTTGGAAACATATTGCACTAGCACATGCGAGAATCTTTTGCTCGTCTTAGACATTCCTTGAAACTCCATTGTTGGCATCCACTTCATCGTGACGATGGCGGTCCACATGTAAGTTGTTGACCATTTTTGACACTAGGTCCCTTTTTTTTGTCCTGATATGTTGCGTGACCTCAATGTAAAAGCGAGCAAAAAACCATTGGGTTGTGACCTCCCACCAAAGCGTCCGAACGACTCGTAAGCCCCATCCAGTAGGACCTCGTTGCGAATCGAATTTATCAGTGCTGCAAGGACCTACCTCCTACCCTCCGATTGAAAGCCCCACTTGACAACCCCTCCCTCGCAACTCTTTGCCAACCCTATAAGCAAACATTAATTGCACGAAGAAAAGAATAACTGCTTCATTCAACGAGAACCAAGGCTGTGGCTTTCTTGTGCGGGCATGAGAACAGGCTCGCTAAAAGACCTGGTTCCCGTTAAGCGATTACACAACCACAACCAGGCCTTGTGAAAGAACTATTTGGGAGGTCTGTAGGGTTGGGTTCGGATGATTGTCTTTTTTGGAACGTCGTGAACCCTTGCAAAATACATGGTTTGCTTCACATTTTGAAAGGTCTTAAAAGTCCATCCTCCAATATCCCTTGATCTCTTCTCCATTGAATCGCTATCTCTACTCTCTAGCACTAGCAGTGGAAACTCATTTGCAAGTGTGTATGGCTTGCGCATCACCAAGGTCGATTCCTCGGAGGAGCAAAGGCTTGTGGTAACACCATGACGAAACATGTCCAGACCCATTTGTAATACGTACCTAGGATGTCTCGGGACCTCGCATGATGGCGTGCATGCGATGCGTTTTGTGCGACGTTTTACCTTGTAAAGTACTTCGGTACTTGGCGACAAAACTTCGTATGGATGCGGCAAGATGTGTTCGCAGCCCCTCGGCGTCGTCCTCAAGGACCCCCGAGAATACACGGGAGTCATGCATGGGCTCATCTTTGAAGGAGATGGCATTTGCTCGTGGAGTCGCGAGCTACCTTGCGTTACAATTGTCTACGCGGGAACTTCACGAATGTGGTTAATTGGTTTGTTTGAGGGGAGGTGGGCTCGGTTCATGCCACGTGCGGCAAGTTCTCGAGGCATCTTCAAGGGGCAGCAAGCAAGACGACGTGTGGACGGGTCAACTTAGCTCGAGCTAAGGCCGTGGGCTTTCTTTTAATTTTGGGTGACCTTGTTATCACACGCCAAATGCCCAACATCATGTACATCATGTTGAGCTCTTTGTGAAGAGCCGAGGACTTCTCCAAGAGAAGAATTCATGTTGGACTTTTTCCCTACACGGTACGGTTCCGATACGTTCTTGACTATCGGTGCGGTGGGGATGGATGCTCCACAACATGGGGGACCGAAGAAGGGTTTGGCTTTTCGGCATGTATTTGTTCGTCGAAACCGTGAATAGAAACACGAAAAAAAAAAAGGGAAGCGGGGGATCAAAATTTTGAGCCTTCCGGAACACTGAGGATCGGGAGGCGAATCGGGCGAACTGGGCGCCCCAAGTTTTTGGCCGCTAGCACTAGCCGGCTAGCTACCTCCGGGGCTTGGAGCTTGTAGTTGCTACTAGCATTGTGTGTGTTCCAAAAGAAGCCCATTTCCAATGATAGGGCTCTCGTGTTTTTCGACTCCATGTCGCAAACCTAGCTCCAACGCCGAATTCGAGTGTCTCACGTTCGCAACATGCCCACCCTACTGCCGGGCTTGCCCACACGGCAATCGATGGATATCCCACCAAATGGATTCATACTCTCGCCCGCGCCACCATCTCAACAACCCATTCCAAGGCGAAATTCCCGAAACCCGTCACCAAATCCGACTGCCCAACCCAAGCGCGGCTCCCCTACGAAGGCCGTCTTATCCGACTTCGACATCTGCCCCTCCTCGGAATACCAATCCTTCAAGTCCACATTCGCGAGTTCCTACTCACAAGACACAAGAAACGACGCATCGTACTCCCATGACTCGAAGTCTAGTAGCTCCTACTCGCATGACACAAAGAGTAGTCGGCGCTCAAGGAGCAAGCGCCCCTCGGCAGGGACATGGGTCAGGGTTGGCGTCGGAGAGGAGGCCAAGATCACGGCTGCGGCTAGCAAGCCGGAATTGTTGCACCGCATGGAGGGATTCTTGGTGAAGGAGCTCTCGGTGGTTGATAGAGAATGGAAGGATACGCCCGGGGGTGCACCAATGAACGCTATTTTGGAAGTCTACCAACAGTGCCTTGCATTGTTCATGTCACATTTCCCGACGTACGCGCCCATTTTGAGCACCATTGTGAAGTACTACGACACCGTCATTGAGAAGACCTATGGAAAGGTGTCTCTCGGCCGTTTGCACATTGCCTAGCCGTGGCTAGCCGCAATTAGCTTTGGTAACAAGGTTGTGTCCAAAGGCGAAGGAAGGACTTGGTAGGATTTAGCCTCGGGGCAAGATGTCTTCCAATACCCCCCCCCCTAAACCAGGGCCATACGGTTGTACATAGCCGCCATCTGTTTTGGGCATTTAGATTGTGGGTGTGCACTATAGAGGAACATGTAAACTCCACTTTTTTCCCACCTTGCTCGTATCCACCTAGTTCATAGACCAAAAAGTTTTGGGGCCCCCTTAACATTGCTCATCCAAAGTTGACAAGTCAAGCAATAATGGGTCTCGAATGATAAATATTTGGACTTAGGGAGCTGGCAAGCGAGGGCGGCGGGTTGAATGGTCTCCATGGATTATCCAAATTGGGGGTTAACCCGGCTTGACCCGAGCCGATCCATTTAATCGGCCACCAATGCCAAGAATAGAACATGTGCCACGATGCAGCCACTCGTGAAACCCCCTTCCGGCGTCCTTGCTCCCCGCCCAACACGCACTATGGAGTTTTTGCTCCTTGCCAATGGCATTGCGTTTCACGCAACCCGCTGCTGAGAACCACCAACCGTAGGCCTTTTCGGAGTGATCTTAATAGCGCACGATTCAGCGCCGCAAGAATGAACCAGTGCAAGATATAGCACAAAAGCGAAATGTGTGTGGGACGTGTAACTCGAGGAAAGGGAGATTCTGGATCATCAAGTGTTGAAAAATTCTTTTGGTTGTAGGTGCCGTGTGCTTCCCGTGCCATAGGCCAGACTATCCCCGGCAGTTGTACACTCGGGCCTAGGATTTGTGGACCTTGGCGCTTGGCTGTGTGGTTGGTTGGGGGGCAGGGGCTGCGGTCGGGGTTGTCTAATTCCTTGGTTGAACCATCTGGGCAGTGCAACCCCCTATCCGGAAGGGCGCCTGGATCAGATTGCTTGATCCCCTTCGCGTTGGAGCACACCACAGCGTTGATTCCCATGGTATTGGCAACGGCTCGCTAAAGTCCGGAAATTGCACCCACTCTGCACCGCTCTGTGCGACGTTGACCCACCCCGTCCCATCGTTGGATCCTTCAGCCAGACAATACTCACGCTAGCAGCGAGTTGTATAAGTTGGAGACCAGCAATGCTCACATGGCCCACCAGTTAGCAACCGCTGAGGAGCAGTGCCGGCAATTTCTGGAGACCATCCAGCAGCAGACGCAGTGCCACGAAGAACTGCAGGACCGCATCATCCTGCTCCGGGACAAGCTCAGCCAAGTCGAAGCTGAGAAGGCAGAGCTGCAGCGCAAGGCCGTGGCGGTTGTTGAGGCGCTGCAAGAGACGGAGCGGCGCCTTCAGGAACGGGAGATGGAGCTCCGCAAGCAGAACCTGGATCATGACCTATGGCGGGAGGATGTGGCGGAGATGGCGCGGCTGAGATTCCAGATCTCGACATTGGAGGAGACGCTGGAGCACATGGTGCCTCGTGAGGACTACAGCAAAATGCACCAGGTGATAGGGTAGGCAGTGGGGGCAGTGGTGTTGCTTGGACAAGCCGTAATGAAGTGAGCAAGATCAAACAAGGGGGAACATCAGCCTCAGGGCACCACGGTCTGTGGAAATGGTGCAGCTTAATTGTCCACAAACAAAAAATTGTCAGAATTTCAAAAAAGCCTCTCTGGGGACATCAACTTGGCAGTGCCCGAAACTGGGTACCAAAACACCGCGCTATCTACGGGCAGTGCGGCTAGACAAGGCGTAGCAATTCGCAGGCTTAAGATTGTCAAACGGCCTCAGGGTCACCTCAGGATCATTGACAATGGCTCCTTTCGGAAGAAGTGCTGTGCACCTCTGGCTTTTTGTTGTTTGTTTGATTGTTTCTTCTTCTTTTTTCGAGCTTCTGTGATCCTCCCAGACCCCCATTGCCTTTTCGGATCCCACCAGGTTCTGGGCCCCTGCACTTATGGTGGCTGTGCTGTGGGGAACCTCACAAGGGTGCAGCAGTTTGAATGAGTTGCCTGGTGGGGGCCTGCCCGCCATGCCTTCAAAAAAGCCGCAGGGTGGGGAGGAAAGCATGGTCTACCAAGCCGCCTGTCCCCTGTAGGGACCGTTGCTTTTTTGGGACCTGGCTGTAGTTTGGACAAGGGGTTGGTGCATGCACATGGTCTCTTTCTGTATGTGTCTTCTTATTTGGCGTGTGGTGCTATTGGGAAGCCCGGTCTGCCCGGCATCTGTTTTGCCGCTGTGGTGGTGAGCATTGGTGAGCGGCAAAATTTGGTCGGTGGGTGCAGTGATGTCGGTTTTCCACTTGTGGAGAGGGGAGCTATGTCCTCTATTTCTTTTTCGCACCCTTGGACCCGGTCGTGCTCTTTGTGTCCCAATCTTTTCATCATTCATCGTTGTCATGCTGTCTGCAGCGGCGCACGTACAGCCACACCCAGGTACCAGGCACGGAGGGGGGCAGAAGAGTCCTTGGGGACACGGGCGCCGCGCCGATCAAGTGGTTTGCCATTTTGGTTTGCCATCATCATGATTCACCGCACGGCAGTTGCTAAGCGGGACAATTGTATGTACTGTTGCCATCCACGAAAACGTCAGATTTGAATCAATGATTATGAGGGGCGCCGCAAGCACAACACAGGCAGCATGTTGTGATCGGCCACATTCAGACTTGGAGCTAGCCCCTATTCCAAAAAACGGGGACGCCTGTCCCCGCTTGTCCCCTTATGTCCCATGTAACAACGATGTGTGTGTTTGTGATGTGTATTTTCTGGCTGGGTGTCGTTGTGGCCGTGTGGATGCTTGTGCTACATGGCGATCTCATGCAGTGCCGCTGGGTCCCGCTTGTCCTGAAAAAGGGCGACGCTTGTCCCCGCTTGTCTAGCCAAGCAGTAGCTCCAAGTCTGGCCACAACAGCTTCCAGACAATCCGAGTGGGGTGCCCGACCCCGAGTGCACACACAAGGCCAAATCAAATAGGCTCAGCCCCATCCCCTTGCGGCACTTGCCCACACTAAGCTGGCTCAGCTGAAGACCTGTCTGTAAGTCATCTGGTGGTGGTGTTGACCCCTCACAACAAAAGTCGTACACAATCTGAACCAGAAACCTCCTCCCACATTTACAGACACTCATGGGGTGGAGGTGGGTTGCCCCCAAGACACACTGGGTCTTCCGGCGGAGCACACTATGCCCTTGCGAAGGCCTGCCTGGTGGTTACGCAAAATGTGTGATGTGGTATTGATATTGGTTGCCGCACATTTGAGACCCACCCCTCACAAACGCAAACAGAAAAGAAGCTTTATCAGTGGTTCAACCAAATTTTGAGATAGAGAGGCGTGTTTGGATGGCATTGGGGGTCAGCGCATGTCCGAGAGGGTTTGTATGAGCACCTTCTCCATACACATGCATGCGTTCGTCCGTTCTTTGGCACCTTTGTCTCGCCAATGTGAAGGCTTTCTTTCAAAGAGCTTTTGAATTTTTTTTTGAACTGAGTTTCCCGCCTTTTATCTTAGTTTTACCAAAAATTTCTACGTTTTACCTCATTATGATGACGTGTTACCAAACACCCACCCCTAGGAATGTTGAACATACGGGGGTTGTAGTCTTATGCATGTTGATACCATAAATGCAACACTGCATTAACCAATCAAATTGAAATGCAAATGAAAGAGCGAGGTTCCGTGAGGGACCTTGCAGCTCAATGAGCCGCGAGGCTCAAAGTCAAAGGCCCGAGCCTAAAGTGGCATGAAGAGCCTGCTCGCAATTTTCTATTGGGCAGGGTATCTGCACATTTCAACACTTTGCGGAATGGGGGGCAAGTGCGAATCCTTAGTCAAAGCCGGCGTTTCATAAAGGCCACAGCACACAACCCTGCAAACACAGCGCGCATGCGGGGCATGGCACCACTGTCGTGGAGAAGCTACAGGGCAAGCTGTAATTATTGCGCCTCACGTCATGGCCGACAGTGCGAACACTCATCATCTGACCAGGAATGCATACGCTATAAAGGGCTGGCAATGGAGTTGCGGCTTGCCAACACAATATCGGCGCAGAAACTCAAGAAGCTGCAGGCAGAGCTCTCAAGCCCGCACGGGGCCGCCTCGCCCGCGCTGTCGCAAAGCGCCTCCCCAACCTGTACCGAGGCATTGCCCCAGCCCTCGCCCCAGCGAGAGCACGAGGATATGCAAGGAGAGCTCCGTGGCATTTGTGAGTACCTGGAGGTGTAGCAGTTGGGCAACTTTTGTGACTATGTTAACGAGCCAAATGTGCAATATCATGTCAAGCTCCTTTTGTGGTGGGGGAGCTGAAGTCTTCTCCGATGAAAGCCTCGTGGGGTTTCTTGCTACGTGGATCGACGACCAAGAGAAGGCTCCAGGTTTGGCAGGTTGGACAGGTTGGGCAACCGGTGGAGGTTGCAAGGAATACGTGAAGGTGGCCCGGACCAAGGGCAAATGGCAGATGCACAGCGCACGTGTTGTAAATCTGTGCATTGCCCACGTAAATCGCTTGAACCCAAATCGCAGTGGGTGTGCAGTTGGGTGTGCGTTGATGATCACCCCTCCCTTATTCCCACGCCAACAACTCAGCCCCCAGCCTACTCCTGTCCTGCAACCAACCCTTAGACGCCTCTTGAAGCCGTATGGCTGCCGCATCCTGCCCTTGTGAGCTATCTTTAAATGACCCCTCAGGGTCCTGCCGCTTGTGACACTGCATTGTGCACGTCCTCCGTTCCCTCTTCTGCCCAGAGGAGCCTCCCACCACCGTCCACTTCCGGGCACTAATCACTGGCATTGTAAGTCTTTTGGCGTAGGCTTTGATGCTTTTCGAGCTCTTATGACACATTCTCCACGTTTTGCTCACCACGTACACAGCATCCACCCGAGCCTTCACTGAAGGTTGGAGTACCAAACCCCAGCTTGCAAAAGATCAAAAATTGCAGCTGAAAACCACAGAATTTACATAAATTTGCCACTTCCTCACCATATCCACGGTATTGGACAATGCACAGCCCCCTCGATGACGTTGTTGGGGTGGATGATCTTGGGTATTCTTGCGATGGATCCCCCCCCCCCCCGTCTCCGACACGTGTCCGAGGAGGCGAAGAGGATTGGGCCGCCCTAGGGGCGCGATCCCTGCCTCGTTGCTAAGCATTGCACTAAGTACCAAGTACAAGCCTCAAGGGGCATGGGCATCAGTACTGTAAACTCCTTCTCGTTCCGCCAAGTTGTATGTGTCTGACCTCTGCGTACCTCTTAAGTCAATATGTGCATCGCTGTTGCCATTCGCAGTGCTGCCGTGCAAGTGTACACACCTTCGATTAGATGAACATGATGTGGGGAAGGGGGTGTCTCCAGATTGAAGCGGAGTAACACCCAGAAGACGCTTGCCCCGTGTGCCCCTTCTTTGCCCCTTCTGCAGCCTCCATGAGGCGCCTGTAAGTGCTTCTGGTCCCCATTGCAGGGGACCATGTACCAGTACCAGCCTTTCCACAATCCGGTAGAATCCGGCAAGATCAGATTGACTGAAAACAAAGAACAAGAGCGACGTTGAAGATGACGCAGTTTGCACAGAACTGCTTTGGCGACGTGCAGTCAGCCGACAGGGATACTGATTGCGCAGGTGCAGTTGGACCGAAATGAGCCGTTTGGTGCGGGTACGCAGGCTCAGATCAGGGTTCAGACAGATGTTTCCTGTCCATGGGGCCTGCAGATTTTCTGTGACCAGGTTGCAGTCGGCCATGGCAGCAGTTTCTCGTTGGGCGGGAAGGTTGCCCGTCTTCTTGTATACAGCATCTCCGACTGGTAAATTGGGGTTTCGATTGCATGCTGGAACACAATTTCCTCAGTCCTGATGCTATGAACGGTAATAATAACTTCAGAAGCTTTGCGAAGCCGCCCGTCTCTGCCATCAGTTTGGTCTTGCCTCTGCCCACGGTTGCCGTCTGTGACCCTGCCCTCCCCGCTGCCCTGACTGTCCTTCTTCCTCTGTACGCAGCTTGTGGATCAAGCGTCGCTTTGTGCGTTTGGCAGTGCACAGGTGGCTCCAGAAGCAGCGTCGGTGTAAGAAGCATACAGCCGGCTCTGTCATTTGCCGCTCAGTACTGTCCTCCCCCCCCCGTTGTTTCGACAATATATGGCGTGCGAGCAGTGTGGTAGATCCCAACACCGAGGTGGTCTCTCAGGCATGCATCCGAGCAGGTGCAGCTGCCATGCTTCGGGCAGCCTGATGAACCGAAAGCATGAGCTTCCCAACAAACACAATCAAAACCCTTGGCCGCAGGGCAGGTTTATGGATTACCATTTTGGGTGAATAGGCCTCAACCCAGAAGAAGGCATAATGCCTTTCTCGTGGCGTTGGTATGCATTTGTTCGTCATGGCTGGAGACCCGCAGTGTCTCACGGCTATCCCATGTACCCATGACCCAAGTGTCCCCGTTCTCCGCTTAGCCTGAAACCTATGGGATTGTCGAACTCTCCCCCCCCTACCACTGTTCGAGGGCAGGAGTGCTCAGCAGCAGAGATTGGACAGGAACATGTGGTTTGCTCCTTTCCCTAGAACCTTGCAGCTTGAGCAGTGATTGAATTGGCGCATAGCCCCTCTGTGCAGTCGCAGTCTGTGCAAGTTGCACGAGGTGCGGTCTCTGCAACTTTTCGGGGGGCATGGCATTGACGGTTTCCCTTGTTTGTTGAGGTGGTGTTGCATGCGCTGACTGGACTGCTGTGCCGGGCACGGGCCGGGCAAGCTTTCAGGCCGAAACGCTCCTGATCGCTGCTATCCAGTCCAATCCCCTCCCGCTTTGGGGGCCCTGATATGGCAGGGGTTGTGTAGCGATTTGTGATATATGACTCGCAAGTGCACTGGTGGACACAGGTCCCAGAGAGAGAGAGAGAGAGAGAGAGAGAGAGAGAGAGAGAGAGAGAGAGAGAGAGAGAGAGAGAGAGAGAGAGAGAGAGAGAGAGAGAGAGAGAGAGGCAGAGACAGAGAGGGAGGGGGGGGATGCGAAGGGAAAAACGGGTGACTGTCCAGGGCCACGCCAGTTGGCACATGATGAAGGTCCAGGAGGGGGGCCTCGGAAAGGCGGCGTTCGTTACAGGGTCCTTCCCGTACGAAGTCGACATGGTTCTGCTCCAGCAGACCAACCTATTGACAGGCACGTCTCGGCCAGTGCGTCAAAGTTCCTACTGCCTCCCACGGACGGTGGTCACCGCCGCCACCTGCTCCAATCCCCCCGCTGCCACCCCCGCGCGTCCTTGTACCCAGAGATTGCAGCAGTGGGCCCAATGACTCCATCTTCGACGGTGCCAACGGGGTGTTGCCGCCGTTTAAAATGGACTTTCGCGATTTGCTTGACCCGGCCCACCCAATTACAAAATGGTGGGATGCAGCGCTGTTCCCGATGGCATGTGAGCACAGCGTTTTCCGGTACGCGGTGCAGCAGGTGCCGCTGCAGTCCCCCGAGGCCCAAGTAGTGCTCGACGGAATGTCACACAGGGGGGGGGGGGGGTTGGCACAAGGCCTCGGTATCTGATTGTTCGCCTTTGGCGGCGCCTATTGGCCTCTCGCCACTGCTCATTCTGACCCTCTGTGGGCCCGAACGTGTTTTGGTTGTCTCAACGGAGCCCCTGGATGAGTTGCCCTGTTTGACTACTCCGGGGTCGGCTGTCCTGGTGACGGGCTGTTGCCCGTGCCGTTGACCGGGGGGGGGGGGGGGGGGCGCAGTTATACCCACCCACCTGGCACGGCGCCGGCGGGACGAAGCCCACGCAGCCCACCCTTGGGCAACGGGATTCACCTGGTTTTTGCTGCCAAGGCGGTGGCTGCATTCACCGGCGGTGGGCGGAGCTCAAGTTGCGAGGAAAGAGGGGGCAGTAGAGGCCCTTGGCCTGAATGCCCACCCTCGTCCCGAGGGCTCCCTTGACCGGGCCCTACGGGTGGCGGGTGCACGGTGCGCGCTTCCTGGAAGACACACTCACGCTGTGATATCTGACTCGAGACCTGCTCCAGTGCCCACCTGACGCAAGCAAAGGCGAGGAGAGAGCAAAGCAACTTTCGCAGGGTCTCGTGTTGGTGCAGATGGTCGCCCACACTTGTTACCTCAGTGAACACCAGGTGTGTTGCTGGTGCGGATGGTACGCACTCCGCGTTGCACGGAAAGGCCCGCCGATTAAGTATGAACATTACGCTGCAGATTCATCTCAGCCCTCAGTCTTCACACCGCTGTCTTTTTCAGCCTGCAGTCGTTGTGCCTCGTGCACACTGGGAAGCCTACAGGCGTGGCAGTCTCCCGCTGCATAAACTGATTTCAGACTCAGCTAATCCTCAGTACATGTCAGACCTGCTACCACAGTCATTTGTGGGATCATCGTAGCACCGGACAGCTCTGAACCTTGATTCCGAGACGTTGTCTCGAGTACCATATGATGCACAGGGTACGCCAGCACACCGTGGTCTGGACCAAAAAAAAAAAAACATTACGCTGCAGGTGCTCTCCATGCGCAACCCGCTCTTTGTTTTCAGCCTTTGGTCTACCGTCACGGTACTATGGGTTGCCCTCGGGCGTGGCAGTTCCCAGCTGCAAGTTACCAGTGGGAGGTGTAGCAAGAACTAACTACATGCAGTGGCCGCCACCACGGGCTTATCGTGGGGCAGTCGTAGGTAGCACTGTTCCGCTCTGATACTTGATTCGGAGAACGCGTGTGTACGAACGGTGTGAGTAAATGAGAGTTTTAGGCCTGTTGCCTGCTCAGTCCGGTTGTAGAGAGGGTACGAGTAAGACACTGACGAGTCATGGACAGATTATGCATGCTTGCCTTGAACGCTTCTCGAGAGCCTCATTGACTGCAGGGCTCCGCCATGCCAGCCGAGGCCTGCGCTTGAAGGGGCTGCCCCCCCCCCCCTTCGGGGATTACCGTCAGTTCTGCCCCCAACCGCTTCTGTCCGGCCCCCATTGGACTCCAACCGATTTGCAACCGCCGGCATGGCGACTGCAACCGCTGTCCAACTGCCAGTAACGGCTGCTGCAGCCGCTCTTGAAACCTTCCTCCAGGCCCCCTCCCCCTCAAGCGCAGCCCCCCCCCCCCCCCCCCCCACAGAATATTACTCTGCGTGTGCTTTACCTCCCTCCTTGCCGTGGCCAGCTGGCGGACCCCTTGGTTCCAGGTCGTGATTATTTGGCTGTACTAACGGCCGCCTTCCCCCATTTTATGTGACCAACCTGAGGACCCCTTGGCCTCAGGTCACACAGGTCGACCCCTGATTCTCTTTGTGAAGTACCTTTTGGGGTGGCTGTCTCCAGCTGCACTCCATTGTACACTAGCCCGGCGGATATCGGATGGTGTGCGCTGGTGTCTCAACGCGTACTATACCGTTGTCAACATGTGCTTGATTCTGGGACTGCCCCTAGGTACCTTCGAATCTCAGCGGGTACTCGGACTCCTTCCAAAGGGAAAAGAAGATTGCTTCACATCCCCCCACCCTGAACAGTCCCCCCCTCCCCCTCCCCATACACCCCCCAGGGGGGGGGGGGGGGGGGTGATGCCCTTATCAGTTCATGTCGCCGACAAAAAGTTTTCCTTCAGACACAATGTCGTTGCAGTGGAAAGGGCAGGTGTGGGTCCTCACGCATAGTCTCCCCTGGGGAGGGCGGGGCACCATCGTACGTCTCAAGGGGACTGTTCAAAGGGAGGGGGGCCACGTCTTGGGTACGTCAGCACATGATTCCCGATGTTCCGGCCCAGCTCTTCCTGTCGTTTCCCGCCTGGTCCGTCTGCAATCCACAAGCAGCTTTTTGGCGGGTCCGGGAGGGCGCTGCAATGTCTCCGCTGTTGCTTATTCCTTTGAGAGGCTGCGGAGCATTGCCGCTTCGCGATTCCATGTTGAGGATGGGGGATTCCCTTGCGTTGCAGGCTATGCGACGCTCGTCAGCAGGGGGAGATAGGAGGTCTGCCCTAAAGCAGATGCGGGGCAGGGGGCTCGCAGGTGACAGCAAGGGAAGAGAAGGTACCTCGGACACGCTGTATCTTGCACAACGGGGCCAGCTGTATACAGTGCAGTGACCTGATGGGCTGTGAATTGGCATGTGTGCGCTTTGCTCGTGGGTGTGGGATGCGGGACCTTCCGATCGCGCTTCAGTGCCCGATGTCTCCAAGTGCAGTTTGAAGGCAGGTCTCTGCAAAGGCCTGTGTCCTGGGTACCTGCCTGGGGGGGGGTCCACGAAAGGGCAAAATGCCGCTTGGCCGAGCCCCAGAAGTGTAGTTGGTCACTGTTACCTGTCGGACTGCACCTTTAGGAGCAAGAGGGTAGGGCCATTTGGTGTGGCAGCATCGTACTTCCCCTCTTTAGCAATGCCTTTGAGTGACCCAAAAGGTTCAGCATCCTTTTCTCACAACATTTGCAGCCTCTCCGCAATTTCCTCTATTCTTGTAAGAGGGCGAAAATTTCATTTCCAGGGGCGGATGTGAGCTCCCGAAAATTGGGGGCTCCAATAGAGGGTTCCGTATATGAGGATGCCTTGGGAGGAGATGACGACAACGATGAAGTGTGGTTTGGTGCATGTTCCTGTGTTCTCATGGTTGTCTTGGGTCTGCAATTTGTATAGCCAGTGTTCATGCTCCAGGCACGCAGCGTCGTCCCCCCCTGGACCGCCCGAATCCTCCCAGGATTTTGCGGGTCTGCGTCACGGGCGCCCTCCGAAAGAGGCGGAGGGGGTCCCTCAAATGCGACCCCTGCGTGCACATGAATTTCCCCAACCCCTAGGGGGTCTGTCGGGTGACGGCGGGCCGGGCACTCATGGAAAGGCCGGTCTCAGACTCCTAGACTCCTGTGTGTAGCCCATTGTGATTCCTCCGCGTGTGGGGGACCCCGAGACGGTGCGGGTTATGTAGCCTCTTTTGATTCTTCCCCACCTTGCTGGGAAGGAGGGGTTTGCCACCACATGGGCCGCCACTTTGATGGGCACCCATGCGATGACAACCCCCCCCCCCCGTCCCCCCTTTCATTGATGTGTTTACTAGCGGAACTGCCGAACATTGCTGCATAAGCGTACCAGGACGTGCATGTGTGGAGCGCTTTGTTGACCTGCATGCCCCCCCTCCCCCTCAAAGGGGCGGTCCATGTGGTGGTACCCCCCCCCCCCCATGCAATATCCCCCCCCCTTGCAATCCCCCCCCCCCCGCTATGGGGGGGGAATGGTCACGTGGCCCAGAAAGCATAGGAAATACTAGGTGCCGCAGGTGCCAAACAAATTTTTACAAGGCACCGAAGCTGATTTACATTGTGATACTATGGTACAGTTTTGTGGTGCAATTCCCCGGCCCCCCCCATGGGGGGGAAGCATTATGACATTGGTGGGGAGATTACAAGGGGGGGGAAGGTAACCCCCCCCCCCCCCCCCACTTCAACCCCCTCATGAAAGTTCACCGGCATTGGTTGCCCCCCAACCGCTGTGGGTCTTCGACTGATTATGATTTGGCACCGTTCCTCAAGGACAGCGCTAGTTTGGGGTCGAGGGAGAATGGTCTTTGGAGCCATGTGGACTTGTTTCTTAGCGGGGGCACGCGCTGGGCATCTTTTTGGGCCACTTTTGACAGGGAGCCGTAATCTAGGCTTCTTGTGTGGCCCCTTTCCGGTTGAAGATATGGGGAATGCCCCTTTTCACAACTTTTTTGTTCAATACCCGGATTTTTTTCTAGCTTCTTATGCATTTTGGATGTGGCATATTTGAATTGTCACACATTTTTACTCGTTTTCAACGATATTTACCCATTTTCCATCCCTCTTTTCTCCCCACAATGGGGAACCCCAGAAGGTAGGGGCTATGTAGCCACATTGATCTATCCCCACCATGGGGGCCCTGAGAAGGCAAGGGTGATGTGGCCATATTGATCTCTCCCCACTATGGGGACCTTGAGAAGGCAGGGGTGATGTAGCCATATTGATCTATCCTCACTATGGGGACCCCGAGAAGGCAGGGGTGATGTAGCCATATTGATCTATCCCCACTATGGGGGACCCCAAGAAGGCAGGGGTGATGTAGCCATATTGATCTATCCTCACTATGGGGACCCCGAGAAGGCAGGGGTGATGTAGCCATATTGATCTATCCCCACTATGGGGACCCCGAGAAGGCAGGGGTGATGTAGCCATATTGATCTATCCCCACTATGGGGGACCCCAAGAAGGCAGGGGTGATGTAGCCATATTGATCTATCCTCACTATGGGGACCCCGGGAAGGCATGGGTGATGTAGCCATATTGATCTATCCCCACTATGGGGACCTTGAGAAGGCAGGGGTGATGTAGCCATATTGATCTATCCTCACTATGGGGACCCCGAGAAGGCAGGGGTGATGTAGCCATATTGATCTATCCCCACCATGGGATGGGTATGGACCGTCTCGTACCTATGGTGATTTCTTTGATTTTGAGGTTGGGGGCCATGACGGCGCTTATAAAGGCCGGATTCATGTCATTGTGCCATTCATCGGAAGAAAGAATGGAACTTTGACGGCCTGCCAACAGTCGTACAATGATGTGCATGGGTGGTATAGGAAGCGCATTGAGCATTTGTTTGGACAATTGTGGCAATGGGGTTTGGTTAGGAACATCTGGTGTGGCGGTGCTAATGAGTTGCGCCGGTCCGTTTGTGTTTTGTTGCCTTTCACGCAATTTTGCATTTAGAGGCAGGTCTGTCACCCACCTTATGGGCCATGGGACCATGTCCCGCCTCATGTTTGGACTGATAAAAGTAACTCAGCCGCCACGCAAGATGAGGGAGAGGATGAGGCAGATGTGTGTGTGTGTGTGTGTGTGTGTTATGCTGTTAGAAGCGCTCCACCATCACAGTTTGGGGTGAGTGCCAAGAGCATTATTGTGAAGAATGTAAGGATGCCCACACTTGTGGGGAACAAGTTGTTTATAGGCAATGCATCATGGACACACGTTGATGTTGAATTCAGCTATTTGGACTTATGCAATGTGCTTTGTAGGGAAGCTTTGCGTTCCACTCTGGTCGACTTGGGGGGCTCCTCTGGGGGAGGGTAAATCTAGGGTTAAAGCCGGGATAGTTAATACAAAAGTAGCGCGCCGGGCGTGCGCCGGGCAAACACCCCCCCTTAGTACACCGCATGTGCCCCCCCCCCCCTGTATAAGCCACGCCTTTGTCCAAGCTACAGTAGCCGTAGGGACTGTAATAATTGTGTACGTAATTTAATTACGTACGAAATGTAGTGCGGCCATGGGTTTGTCGTCACATTTGCGAATTACATAGAGTCATGGTCACATTTGTTGTGAGTCTTTGCCCACTTGAACCCACATGGCTCTGATTTAGGGGATATTTGTGCTTTATATTCCCCTTTCTTGCACACGCACGTGTGTGTGGGCAGTGTATGTGTTGTGCGCAAGCCACGCCCTTGTCCAAGCTACAGTAGGCGTAGGGACCGTAAGAATTGTGTACATTGGCGTAGCTTATACAAGGGGGGGCGGGTACACCAGAAATCTCATGGTGGTGCAGGTGCCACCTGAGAGCGGTTCTCAAGTTTTGCTGTAGATGATGGTGGACATTGTGACTCAGGAAAGGGGTTGGCCAAACGATGTAGATGTCCTTGCTTGGGGGTTACGGAACGAAGGGGTCGGGCTGCAATGGCTCTGCCACATTCTACAACAAGGAGGTGCTCAAAGCCCCCCCCCCCCCCTCCCACAACCTTAAACAAGGGGGCGCTCGAAGCCCCTCCCATACCTGAAAGCAAGAATGATCTCAGAGGGGTGGTTGCTCCCATTACTTGATTCTACAATTCGAATGTAGACGAGTCGATTTAATTTTCGTAATTTTTCCAATTTTTTACCAATTTGCAATTTTTTTTTCCAGTTTACTAATTTTTTGAGATCCTGATTTGATATCTTTGTTGCTATTACACCCTGGACAGTCTCTCATGTCGCCCGAGCTGACGCGCCTTTGGAGCCTGTGCCTGGGCCCGTCGGATGATGCGCGCCCCCTTGCACTGTCCGACCTGTCGCCAACGTCGCCTGCGCGCCGCTGACCGATGGAGCGCCTGGGCCAGCTGCGGGCCGAGATCCAGAGCCTCACCATCCAGTTGAAGAACCTGCAAGGCCGGGCCAGCGGGCTCCAGGGCTACGTGGAGCTGCTGCGCACGATGGGCGCTGCGAAGGCCTTCCTGGAGTCCCTGGAGTCGGACGTCAAGTTGTGGGAGATGGAGTGCGTCTCGCCGGTGTGTGGGGATCGGTTGGCGCGGTGCCGGGACACGCAGGAGATCTACCTCAAGCAGCAGACTTGGGATGACTACGACCGACTCCACAAGCGGATGGAGAGCGCGGAGGCGGACCTGCGGGACAAGCTGCCCGGCATCAGAGAGAGCCTGCGGAGGTCCCTGATGGCGTTTCGGGAGCACTGCGCCGCGGCGTTCGCGCAGCAGTGCTCACAGGGCCAGGCCCTGGAAGGCCAACCGACCGACCAACCGACCAACCGACCAACCGACTCCGCAAGGGAAGGGCTGTGTGCGCGGCTGCAGGGTTTGAGGGAGTGCGCCGCTTTGCTGCACCAGCCGCATCTGCTGCGCCCCGCCGACGCCCTGATGGCGGACTGGGGCGACTTCCTGGCGTCCACCCACGAGCTGCAGGCGGTGCGCGAGGAGTGGCGCGGCCTGAAGGAGCAGCTGTGGGAGCAGCCCCTGGCCACGGTGCAGTTCGACGCGGTGCGCGCGCGGCTTGTCCCGCTCGTGTCGCGGGCAAAGCGGATGGCGTTCCTGCACCGCTACCCTCACCAGTGGTCCCCGGACACGCACGAGCTCTTCACGTGGTCCACCCGCGAAGGGATCCGGACGTTTCTGCTGATCCACCAGCGCGCGCACGCGCTGCCCGAGGACCTGCTGTTTGTGCTGCTCCCGTACCTCCCGGCGTCGGTGGCGGGGGTGCCGACGTGGACCGGCATGTGGTCGAAGGACGCCGAGCTGCTGCTCAAGGACCTGACGCGGTGCATCTGCGACCTGCCGTTCTACACACTGCTGGCGCACGCGTGCAACGTGCTGTCGGTGAGGGCCTGGGACGCCATCCTGAGCGTCGTCAGCCCCTACGCCACGAATCTTGTGCACCCCACGCTCAACGACCTGGCGCGGAACCACGTGCTCGACCCCATCAACCGCGAGTATTTCCGGCAGCAGCTGCCCTTACTCCCGAACAACCGATCCTGAAGTCGGCAAAGCTGCGAGCGGGTGCGAGTGGGTGCCCCTGCCACCGCCCGGTTGCATTCCCCCCCTGCGGCCCCTTCCCAAGCAACGCCCGTGTCCAAGCAACACTCGGTGCTGCTTCCACACCGGCATATCCTGCCCAGTTGTGGTGTGTCCTCACAAAACGGTGCACACAGCGTAACCCCCCCCCCCCCAAGAAAAACCAAGAAGACGCGTCACCATAGGGACACGCACGCAAGTTCTCTTCACTTGCAGGTGCTTTGAGCTAAACGGACATGACCAGTGGGTTGTCTTTTCTTTGAAAAGCTGCAAAAGGATGTCTTTGCTGTCTAACTCAACCGGGGGGGGGGGGGGGGGTCGGGGAGGCACCACAAGAACACGCATGTTGTTCTTTGGGGTGGGTTTGAACTAGCAACGAATGCACACACAGATAGAATGGCACAGGTCGCCCAAGCCATTACCCAACATGCTTCCCCTACTGTAAAATGGTATGTACTGTGCCCATGGGGGGTGGAGGCCGGAATCCAAGGGCTTTTTGAGCGCCCCCGCTTGCTGGAACCGTCCCTGACAGTGGTTCAAGAAGCAAGAAGCCCCCTCCCTTCCCCATCTTTGTGCAACGTACAACGTGCAACAGGTGTACATAACCTTCCTGCGTCCCTTGCGCAGTGACCGGCTGCGCAACGCTCCACCCCTAGTCAAACGGCGCTTTGCCTGCAGTCACGTGTGCCGTGCAGGCCCAGATCCCAACCTCCGGACCGCCCCCTTGGGAGCCCCCAAACTACGCCACTGGGGACGGGTCGCTCGTCCCGTCTCTGGGAGTGGTCCCAAGACGGCTGAGGTTATGGAGCCACAATCCACACCCACCGTTGGTGTGGCCCTGATATGGAGAAAGGGGTTTTGTCCGACTAGTGTATGTTCAACATGCTCAGAATGAAGCGGGGAACTCAAAAATCCCCCCCTCCCTCCGAAACAAGAACTGAAAAGTACTTTTTGACCCCCCCCCCCCTCTCTTGATCCCCCGGTGTGCGCCGGGGGCGTTTGGGTTGGAAGTGAATTGATGGACCCTGGCTCTGCCCTGACTGCCAAGGGGATCCCTACTCAGCTTCTGATAGATGCGCCCATGTCTTGCGGCCTGGGTAGGGGGCTGCGTGGCAATCTTCGCTCTGCTTGTGATGTGGAACCAGAATCCTACCCCTGGTGGCATGCACAAATATTGTTTATTCAGTCAGGCCCTTTGTAGCCCGCTGTGGGGTTGTGTCAGTTGCTGGGAAGTCTCCGGCACTCTGACCGCTTAAGTCGAAAGTCCAAATAAACGTTCCACCGTTGTTGACGGCTTGTGGAGTTCCACACGGGACTTCTATGTTGTACTTTACCTGCCACACAGAAGCGGTCCGTCTGACCGAGCACTTATGAGACACACGTAAGTCTGAGCAACAAAAATGACTGCCTCAGTGCAACATTTTGCCTCTGGGTGAAGCCGCAGGGGCACACAAACAAGTTTCAGCGGAACAAGGCAGATTAGGACAGACCGCAGGCCGGAATCCAAGGGCTTTTTGAGCGCCCCCGCTTGCTGGAACCGTCCCTGACAGTGGTTCAAGAAGCAAGAAGCCCCCTCCCTTCCCCATCTTTGTGCAACGTACAACGTGCAACAGGTGTACATAACCTTCCTGCGTCCCTTGCGCAGTGACCGGCTGCGCAATGCTCCACCCCTAGTCAAACGGCGCTTTGCCTGCAGTCACATTCTGTTTTTGTGGTGGACAACAGAATGTTCGTACCGCTGGTCTGGTGATGCATTTGTGCCAGCCACTGTTCTGGATCTTAACCATCAGGCTTACCCCCCCCCCCCCTCTTGTCGTTCCCCACCCCTTGTCGTTCCCCAGGGGGGGCTGGGGGACCATCACTTGGTCAACCCAAAATTTTCCATTGCGCTTCACTGTGTTGTTGTGTGGGTGGGGCACTGCCACTTGTATCCCTTGTACTCTTGGCAGGACATTTTGCTCACTTTTGCTGAAATGGAACTTGACAGCCCGACCCTGAGAAGGCAAAACCACCACCCAAGAGTGCGGCCCTAAGCATTCCAGTGGAAAGTGGAGAGCGTGTGCAAGAGTTCAAGGTCAAGTGGAGCAGGACCAAGAAGTTTTCCACCGAGCCAGTCAAGGAGTAGGTCTCCGTACATTGCCAGCCCTTTGAACGCATCTTATGATGAATTCCTTTGTTTTATGCTGCAATTTCTGTGCCTGCAAATGTGCGCCTACGGTGGTGGTGCGGTCCCCCAGGGAGGGGTGGGGGACCGTCACTTGGCAACCGTCCCCCAGGGGGTGGTGGGGGACCGTCTTCCCTGGGGTGGGGAACGACAAGGGGGGGGGGGGTACGTTGTGCACACCAAGTACAGCTGCAGATCACTGTGTGTTGGGGTTTTGCTGCATGTACCCAGCATTCCTCAGCTTTTGAAGTAACCACATCTTCAAGTGCCCATGTCTTGGGGTATCAAGATCGGAAATACCACCCTCCCACACACAGAATTAGAATCCACAGCAGGGCAGTGGGATCGAAAATTGGCAATCACCTCTTTGGCAAGGGGAGGCACATGTCGATAATGTCGTGCCAGCCGCCAGCATGGGTCCACCCATATGAATGTTTTTGTCATGGTCTGGTTTTCAAGAATCCTGGTCAGCCTAATCCATGTGGCCCGGAACTTCTCACCTCACCAAGAGTCCATGTTGGCATCACAATCAGAAAAGGCATTTCCACCCAACTTTGCCAGAGATGTCTGCACTTCTGAAATAGAAGAAGTGGTGCCGTGGATGCACCTGCCCCAGCAGTGTGACCCCGCGGAATTTGGGATGTTGTATAAGATGAACCCGGTTTCTGACCTTGTGTCATACTTACTTGTTCAAAACATTCAAGGCTGTGCCACCTCAGAACGGTGGAACATGCTGCGTAGGAACGGAATGCTCATAACCGTCTCCAGCACAGAGGCTCTGGCCTAGGCGAGGGCTCATTTGCGCGGGGGGGGGGGGGGCGCCAGCAGCTCGCCCTTTGCAGAGGAGAGCGAGGTAGAGTGTGCCCATGGTAAGACAGCTGGCCCACTGACCCAGCAAGCCTTCCTCTATAATATGGTGTTGTTGTTCAGCGTCAAGGACACACACACACACAGTGCAGCAATGCAAAAGAAAGAAGACCACAACAACGAACTGAAACAAAAAGAATGTTAAAGGAAGTCTTCTAACCGCAATCAATTGCATTGATTCCAGCAGTCACATCAGCGAGTGAGCGTGTGTATCACTGATACCGGTGTAAGGTGAAGTCAAAAAGGGTAATGACCTCGGGGTAGGGATTGGTGGGGGTACGGGTGATACAGACGAATGGTGCTCTGGACTCGTTTCAACCTGGGTTCACCCAAGTTTTCCCTCTCCACCGACGAGCACCTTGGTGTGACGTCTCTTTGACATCGCCGATTTCTGTGAGGGACAAGTCGCTGCACCAAGGGTCCATTCGTCATACTTCCATTTCCGGGGTACGAACCCAGAAACAATAATAGCATAAAGCCACGTACAAACAAACATACCCCGGAAGGTAAAGAAGTCAACAAATCCATAAACGAGTGACCACCCAAGCAAGGAGGAAGGACCATGCTCCATTTGTGAGGGAACGAAGACATGGTAGGGCATGTGGTGAGTTGAGAAACAAAGACAACAACCAACAAGGAGCTTCACGAGTACTTTGGCAGTGAGCAGACGATGCCAGCGTTCCTTATTTTGTATTCGTGCACACGAGTGGAAAAACCACCCACATGTAAGGAAGTACATGCACTTACCCACACGACAGTACCCACAGCCAGTAGATATAGGTGTAGAAAGAATAACAAAACAATTCACGAAGCATTGTTGTACAAAAACCAAATAAGTGATACCAATCAGCGAAGCTTCCCCGCAACCGGCCCAGAGAGAACTTACGGGTTTCTTGGAGCTCCTGAAGTGGGGAATTCAACTTGGAGCACAATTGGATTAACCTCGTGGTTTAGGCGGCGAATACTAACCGCTGCGCGAGGTAAACACAGTGCAGCAATGCAAAAGAAAGAAGACCACAACAACGAACTGAAACAAAAAGAATGTTAAAGGAAGTCTTCTAACCGCAATCAATTGCATTGATTCCAGCAGTCACATCAGCGAGTGAGCGTGTGTATCACTGATACCGGTGTAAGGTGAAGTCAAAAAGGGTAATGACCTCGGGGTAGGGATTGGTGGGGGTACGGGTGATACAGACGAATGGTGCTCTGGACTCGTTTCAACCTGGGTTCACCCAAGTTTTCCCTCTCCACCGACGAGCACCTTGACACACACACACACACACACACACACACACACACACACACGCACACACACACACACACACACACACACAAGACAGTAATGGCCACCGGACTGGGAGGTTGCTGTAGTTCAGGTTCTCCAAGTGTGCAACATGAACATTATAGGAAGCACCATTTTACGGAATTGAAAGGTATTCCCAACCCTGACAGTGCTCGATGTACAGGTATCAACATTTGCTGCATGTTTTTTGTCCTGACCCTTCCCCTGACCATATATGACAGTATTGCTTGTTGATCGGACTTCTCACCTGAGCTCTGACCATTTATGCTTGTTTGATCTTCTTTTTGCGGTGCAGTCCTTGGAACAGAATGAAGTTCGGCACATCAAGGGGAATTCAGCACCGCAGGTGACAGGGAGGAGGACCGGCAACACCTTTCAGGATCAGCGCAGCTGCAACAGAAGGGCACCAAGAAAAGGAGAAGGACCAACGATTGGGGCAAGGGGTTGGGCATTAAACAAGAATACAATAATGAGGGGTAGGTGTTTCGGTTTACCACATTGCAGATGGCAGGAGATGGCCGGAACCCCTGTTTATCGATTGTTAGAGTTATGAAAGGCTGCTGCGTAGCTCGGTCCCACCCATGAAATTGCAATGATTTCACAAGTGACCCACAGAGGTGATCACATTTTCTCATTGGTGCTGGTGACGGGCAATGCCACAATAACGCCATTGTCATGATACTCGCCGGAAAGAAGAGATTCATGAAAGCGGTGCACTGCAGTGAGACTGCAGGGCTCCCCACTTGGAAGAACTTCGGGCTGTTACAGCCCGTTTCATAACACCCCCAAGACAATCGAACCGATGGATTCCATTGGGCTTGTGTGGAAACCTTTTGAGGTCACCCCCATATCAGCATGATGCAGGTTTACACGATACATAACAGGTATACAGGCTCCTCTGCCGTTGTTGGTTTTTCGGTGTATGCACGATACACAATGTTACCCAACATTTTACATCCTAGTTCCCGGCCTGTGTGTGACCATAGTCCAAGTTCCGGCGCTTTGTCTGGAACTTTTTACGGCGCTTCCGCCGTGCAGGGCCACTGAGATTGGTTTCTGAGAACAATGTTTCGTGCTGTAAAACGAGTTCTTCCGGTGTGCATTTTCTGTATTTTTGAGGTCAGTTTTCCAAGCAGAAATGATCATCAATGGGTTCAGTTGGTGCACACACCCTTTTCTATACACGTTTCGAAAACTGATGAGGCGTCTTTTAAGTTTGGCGCAACATTGCTCTTGTTGGGGTTGCCCTGCAACCCTGTGACGCCCTGAGCTTTCGGTCTACATTATACAACATGATCCTGTTTCTTGTCCCTGATTGGATATTACATTTCGTTTTTTACCCCAGGTTTTGAAGTAATGTTCCAATAGGTGAGCAATGTTTTTTGGCCCAGATTTCGGTTTCTGCAGGTTTTTTTTGGTGCGAGCGCTGTAAAATTCGGTGTTATGAGGATATTGCCTTTTCCGCACCTGTCATAGATGTCATGCACACAAATTCATACATTTTTGGCATATATACGGCGTCCCCCCTTTTTCAGCCGACTCCCGAGAAACGTGTGAGTAGTGCACCCCAAGATGAAATTTGGCACAACAAAACTGTGCCAAATTCTCTCCTGGTGCTTAGAGATTCATTGCCATTTTTCAAGGTGCGATTTTTAGCACTCGTGGTATGCACACAATGCCTCGTGGGTGCAGGGGACCCTTTTGTAGCAGTATAGAGCAGTACCCCCTGTCCCCTTGTCCAGTTAGCGCCGTTGTCTAGTAACCGGTGGGGGGGGGGGGCGAGGGAACTGTCACTTCCCATTTTCCAAAATTTCTTCCAAGGTTGGATATTGAGGTTCTCCTGTGCGTTTGCTGGTTGGACGAGGTACTGTTGTTGGTGCATTGCTGTGTACTTCAACTTTCTTGCATGGAAGGCACTGCACTGTACCCTGTATCATGCAGAACACTTAGTTTTTCGCAATTTCAGCCACGAATGCCGATGATATTGAAACATACTCACCTGGTGCTGGTGTCAATTCCAACGTTCAGACTGGAGAGCCCATTCCTGTGGCCCCTGTTGAGCATGTCCAGCTCTTTAAGGTGAAATTCTCGCGTCAGAAAAAGTAGCACACCGAGCCTGTTGCTCAGTAGACCTGACATGCATCCCTGCAGGCAGTTTCCTGGTCACTTTGTGGTTTACATGCCCTCGTGTTCGCTCTCTTGTTCACATGCCCTCGTGTTCACTCTCTTGTTTTGTGTCGCGCGTCCCTTGTCTACTAATCGGGGGGCGGGGATGGAGGGAACCATCACTTGGGTAGGTTCCCTCGGGGGTGTGAGGGAACCGTCACACGCAGCCGCTTACTGGACAAGGGGGGGGGGTACTTGCGCTGCGCACCAACAACGCGCTTTCAGGTCGCTATGCCCAGATTACCACTGCTCCAATTCAGAACTGGGGGAGCTAGTTCTGGCTGCTGGATGTTTTACTCCAGCAGGACTGAGGCCTGCAGTTCACCCAGGGTTTTTCACGATGCAATGAACAAAGCGCGGAGGCATATCCGGTGCTGCCGACGTGCATGTATGGGTTACCAGGGCGCAACGTGCGCTGTGCGCGCGCTGTGTGCGTGCTGTGCGAAAAGTCGGCTCTTTTCCACCATCGGTAGCCACGGGTCCCAGGGTCCTGAATTCTGCACCCCCGATGCTGTTTTGAATGGATCATGCACGCTTCTGTAGGTGGGTGGTTTTCAGGGGTGTTTCCGGGATAAACAACGTAATAATTGGCGCTGTGCGCGCGCTGTGCGCGCGCTGTGCGAAAACGCCCCCTACGTCCATGATGCCCATCTACTTTGGTGCAAACGGGCACAACGGCACACCTTTTTCAAGTACCCAAGTGATGTCAGCACCGAACCAACACACACATGAGTACAAATGGCAGGATGTTGATGGAAAAGCATGCTGAGCTCACTGTGTCCACTGCTGGTACCTGCACGTGTCCCTTCTCGTTTCCCCCGTTGCTTGGCAACCCTTTTGGGTTGCCAAGGGGGATGACAGAGAAGCTTTTGAAGGCGTATTTGCATGAGTCCACGTAGCGTTGATGTTAGTGTTGATGTCTTGGGGGGCGCCTTAAGTGCAGTGCGCGCGCAGTGCAACTATTTGGGCGCCTGGCTGTACTAGAGACCCATACTTTCAGATACTTGGGGCCCCTAGGGGCATCATGGGGCCTCCCCTCTTCAAGCGCAGAGCCTCTTCCTGCACCGTCACAGGGGCGATGGTAGGGGGAACCATGGGGCGCCTCTCCACGACTGAGTGCACCTACCTACCTACCTACCTACCTACTTGAGCTGGGGCAGTTTGGGTCACCTAATTCTTAGGGCGTTTCCAAGGGGTGTGCTTGGGGGCTCTTTGGGGGGAACATAGTCTTAAAGTAGCGCGCAGTGCAAAGATTCCCCCTTGGTCGGCACACATTCGCGCAACTGACTCAGCCTCTCTCTGCTCGCGACACAAGTACGGTTTTCTCTAAGCACAACCGACCCATTGCACCGTTGTTTTGGGTTTTTTTTTCGGGGGACTTTTTTCGTGGACTTAAATGCATTCCAATAGCATTTGGAAGGTGGTTGTAGTGGGAAAGAGGCTGTCACAATTCTGACGGCCTTGGCAAGGTTGTTGGGGAAGGACCTTTTCACTGAGTCCCCTTGACGATAAGCCTAAGCATAGAGCACCGTGCCAAAATGCCATGAGTGGGAGGTCGATAATGGGGAAGCTGATGTTCAACCATCATGCTGCCTCCTAAAAACGCTATCACAGCACTTCAGCGTCTGTAAAGCAACATTGACGCATTCCTGATTTTGTTGCAGAATTTTCCATTTCTTCATGTTTCATGGCGGCTTCAAGTTCATTTTCCCCATGGCCGCACGCGTGCGACTCACAACCATCTCACGAAGTCAATCACCTCTTTAAGGTATGCAGCTGGCATTGCAGATTTACCTGAAGGTCCGGTTCTTGTAGCACACGAACAAAACACAAATAGCAAGTCTTACACGAACACAGGAGTGTGCTCGGTGAACGGGACGCACAAGGTACTGTCTCATTATCAGCCACTCAACTGATTGCTGCACATGCGCGCGCCTCACTAGGAAGTGGGCTCAAGGGGCCGCCTGTTCGAATTCCAGACCCCCCCCCCTTTCCCCCCCCTCCAGACTCCCCCCCAAAGTTTTCGAACCCGTCTTTCTCCAATTTGAGATTTTGGGGGGAAGGGTCGGCGCCAAAGGCGCCGAATTTTTTTTTTCCCCTTCCTGAGGGGGTATTTCTTTTTTTACCCTATGTGTCTATACTCAAAATACTCAGAATTTTGTGGAGAATTCAAAAATGTTTGAAAAACACAGAAAATTTTTTGACCCCTGACCTGACCTCCGGGCCGGACTTTGGCTGATGGGAGCCTGAGCTAATGGGCAAATTTTTTCTGAAAATTTTTTTACCGCATTTGTGTATGTTCAAAATGATCAGCGCGTCATGGGGTTCATTTTAAAGTGTATGTTGGGGTACCCACTGACCCCCTCTAGGGACCCCGGCGGCTGACCGGCCGACCCACCTACCCCCCCCCTCCAGACCCCCAAAAGTTTTCGCAGCCGGTTGGGATCTAGAATTTGAACAGGCCGCCCCCTTTCAGTGGGCTCAGGGATGGATGGACTGGGTGTGGCTTTCTCGGAGTGTGAATGGCACGTGCAGGGGAACCAAAGTGATCGAGCAATCGATCTGTATTGGACGGGGTGGAGTCGCCAAGGTTGGACACGAAGAGGAGGCGCCATGGCCCATACATCACCTTGCAAACTCATATTCGGCAACGTCTATTTTGTACAGTGTGCAGGTGCATAGGTATGCGAGCGTCACCATGCATTCTCTCAGACTTCCAGGCGCCCCGCTCTCGCCGTAGGATTGCAGTTCCAAGCCGATGTCGCAAAAGCCGGTGCGGCGCAAAGTGATCCACGTGCCAGTGCGCTTCGAGTTCAAGACACATTTTGCCAATGAACGCACGTTTACGCACTATCTGCGTGTGGGACTCTTGATTTACGCACTGGGGTGGCATCTCATCAAGGCCGCTCGGTCTGGCAAGGTTCCACCCTCCCCCCGGGCGGTAGACGGGCATCTGGTTGTGGGGGACAGGGTTTGGTACGGATGGCGATCGGATGCATTGATGGCATCCAGCAACACTCTGGGGTGCACCGTGCGCTGTGCGCGCGCTGTTCAGAAAGTAGGCTATTTTGGACCTGTTTCCCCCAATTGGCCAAGGTGACCGTGGCAACCACCGTATTCCCCCATACAGGGGACTGCCCCAGGTTTCTACTCGGTCAAAAAACTCAGATACTGACTTAAAAACACTGCAAATGCTAGAATGCTGCCAGTTTTCTAGATCTGCTGGTTTTGCCCTGTGGACGTATGCTTCCCGGTGGTTGGTGGTTTTCAGGGGGGGTCACCGGAACGCTAAATTACTATCGGGCGCTGTGCGCGTGCTGTACCTGCGCTGTGCAGAAATGCCCCCCCTCTGATCGGACCATCCCTCTGTTGGTGTACGAATGGCATGCGGCAGCACTTGCATCTGATCATCCCTCTGCCCTCTGTCTGGGAATGTTTGGCATGCAACACTGCGTGCGACCTGGCCATGCCTCCATCTGTGCAACAGAGTCCGTCGCTTGGACCGTTGGGCACCATCGTGGCGTATGGCTCCTGTCCCACAGCACTCGCTGTAATGATATGGGCCCTTTGGGGCTACAAGGCCCGGCAGAAGCGCATTCAGGTGCTGCAGAGGAGGCAGGGGTCGCAATGGCTGTGCTGTGAGGTGTGGCGGGAGGATCCTGCCGTCGCTCGCCCCCCCCCCACCCGTGCCTCCCTGAGTTGAACCCACTGGGTTTTCCAACCTAAGGACCACCACAAAGGTCCCCTGGGGTATTGGCCGAGTGGGGCCAGCTGCCAGCAGATACGCCAAGGGACTGACCTTTGACCTGCATGTACGCTACGTACCCAGTAGAGTTGAGGTCACGGCACGCGAGGTACAAGGTGTGGCCAACGACCAGTGTACCCCCCCCCCCCCTTGTATAAGCTACGCCCTTGACACTTGATGAGGGCATACGTCTGTCGGTGGGGACGTATTGCTGGACTTTCCACCGCTCTGCAGATAAGCTACGCCCTTGTCCAACCTACAGTAGGCGTAGGGACCGTATTAATTTGGGACCTAATTTTAATTCGGTACCAAACGTAGTTCAGCCACATGAGACATGGGTTTGGTGACAAATTTGCGAGTCACATAGAGTCATGGACACATTTGTTGTGAGTGTTTGCCCACTTGAACCCACATAGCTCTGATTTTGGGGATGTTTGTGCATTACATTCCCCTTTCTTGCACCAGCTCACCATGCAATCCTCTCTCGTTGAACCTGGGCGCCCGGTGTTGGTAGTTGTATGTGTTGCGCGCAAGCTACGCCCGTGTCCAAGCTACAGTAGGCGTAGGGACCGTATTAATTTGGGACTTTGGCGTAGCTTATACAAGGGGGGGGGGGTACATACGGAAGGAGGCAACCCAAAACATTGGCGGAAGCACCGGGACAGTCGCCTGGCAAAACCCCGGGCAGTGTGCGAATTTGCGGATGAACAATGGCTGGAAATGTCGATGGCGGGGACATCCAGTTCAGCCGACCGACCACTTGATGCCGTGTCTCCCTGGAAGGGGAAGGCCACCCGCTGTGGTATACGGAGGCACACAGTGCGATGGGGTGGACAGCACGCAGACCAGAAGCACGGCGCCTGGGCAGTCCTCCTGAATGCACAGGCACGTGTCGTGTCACCGTTGTGCAAAAGCACGCGGCATAGAGAGGCGTTGGCATTGATAACACGGATCCCCCTTCCCAGAGGACCCCATTGAGGGGCCGCTGAAGGCAACAGAGGAACGAAGGCTCCGTTCCAAGTGGCTGCGAGGGCCGGTACGACACCGGAGCGTCCGTAAGGATCCAGACCCCCCCCTCCCCTTCCCCGCAGGGACAGGGATTATGGACAACACCCCTTTGGGGGGTAACCGACGTCGGTTGGGGGGTCACTGTGGGCATTCCATTTTGTCAGTGTGACAGAGTAATTGTTTTCCCCTACTGGACCACCTTGGACCATCCTGGAACGGAGTGGCCACCGAAGCTTTTCGCGTGTTTGGGTGCAGGGGACTGGTGAAGGTAGGCCACTTCTGATTTTCTCCCCGTGCCACGCATTGGGGACCCCAAGAAGGCAGGGGTTATGTAGCCAGCCATCTTACCCGAATGTAGCCCTTTTCTGATTTTCTTCCCAACAGCAATGGGAACGTGGAAAAGGAAGGGGATGTGTAGCCATCTTACCCACACTTGGGGCACACTTGATTTTCTCCCGCTAAGCAATGGAGACCCTCAAGAGGGCAGGGGCAGGGCCAAAATCAGAAGTGGCCCACATGTGGGCCAAATGGCTACATATCCCATGTCTTCTAGGGGGTCCTCATTGCTGAGCATGGGGAGAAAAGCCGAAGTGGCCCACATGTGGGCAAGCTTGCGACATAACCCTTGCCTTCTTGGGGTCCCCAATGCTTAGCACGGGGAGGAAATCAGAAGTGGCCCAAATGTGGGAGAAATTGGATACATAGCCCCTACCTTCTCGGATGGCCCCAATGCTCATCACCGGGATAAAATCAGAAGTGGCCCACATGTGGACAAGATGGCTACACAACCCCTTCATTCTCGGGGGTACGCAATGCGTGGCACAGGGAGAAAGTCAGAAGTGGCCCACATGTGGGCTACATATCCCCTGCCTTCTCCGGGGTCCCCAATGCTCAGCATGCGGACACAATTCGAAATGGCCCACAGTGGGCAAAATGGCTGCACAACACCTACCTTTGCGGTAGTCCCCAATGCTCAGCACGGGGAGACAATTGGAAGCTACATATCCCCTACCTTCTCGGGGGTACCTAATGGTTGGCACCGGGAGAAAATCAGAAGTGGCATGTGGGCAGAAGGGCTGCATAAGCCGTGCCGTTTGGGGGGTCCGCTATGCTCAGCACGGGGATGAAATCAAAAAATGGCCCACAAGTGCGCAAAGCAGCTACGTAACCCCTACGTTCTTGGGGGGATCCCAAATGCTCGGCACGGGGAAAAAAATGGAAGTGGCACACATACATAAGCCTTGCCTCCTAGGGTGTCCCCAATGTCCAGCACGTGGAAAAAATCAGAAGGGGCCCTCATGTGGGCAAATTGGCTGCATATCCCCTGCCCAGGGGGGGTGAAGAAAAAAAATTTTGATACCGGGTGGGATATTTTTTTCGAGGGTGACCCCCCTTAGGGGGGGGGGTGGTACGAAAAAAAGTGGGTCCTACAGAAAAAACTTTTTCTTCCCACGTCGCACGTACCACACATAATCACGGTGTTCCCACCATATAACATGCCTTTGCCACTCGTTGGCATTCCTTTGTTTGGCTATTTGGGATACTAGCCCATGTCCAACATGCCATTTGTGACATGAAGCCGTCAGTGGCCCCTTGTGAGACGCCCAAGACATTTGGGCCATGCTCAAACTACGAGGTTCAACAGGCCTACTATCTTGAAATCTTGGTGAAACCATGAGTTCTGAGTTCCGTTGCCTCAATAGCAGCCCGACTACCACACCGATTTCACAGCTTCCTAGCCCTACTCAATCCCTTGTGCTATGTACATGGTTCTATTGTCCTTCTCGTGAGGGCCGAGTTGCCGACACGGGTGGTATTTATGTTTAAGGGCACAAAGGCCCCCGGGTACTCCCGGGTACGCATCGTGTCGTAGCGCCCCACCCTGGCCTTTTGTCGGCGGTAAGAGTTGCCATGCACACAACATGGGGCGAGAACCCGGGCAACCGGTGGACCCTGCGTGGGTACAATCGCCCGTCATGGCCATTCAGTAGGTGCTCCAAGTCTACTGTGGACCCCACGACGTCAATCTTCCCACCCGGCCGTTCCGGTTTCCTTGCCACTGTGTGCATGCCCATTGCCTTACAGTGCTAGGTGATGGACCCTGCGTGGTTCCGATGGCTCGTCCTGGCCGTTCAACGGGTGCCCCATGTCCGTTGTGGACCCCACGACGTTTCCTTGGCTTTATCCCAAGGAATCAATTCCGTGTCTTCAAAGGAGGTGAAATTCAACAACTTCAGGACTTGGAATGATGTACCAGTGCAACTAGCACGCAACCCGCAACCTCGTGTGATCCAACTGGTTTCCGCCCCAATAGCAACACAAATGGCCTCTAGGAGGGTGTACCCCATGACCGGCATAGATGTTGAGGACAATGCCGTTGTCAACAACGTTGTAGAAGTCCTGTATGAGGTAGTGGCGCCCAAAACAGGAAGGTCCAGCATGCTAAATGGGCTCACAATGCCACTGCATTGCACCCCACCAATGTCCAACAAGCCCACATTGGGGTTCAACATTGCTTGTGCACAAAACCAATTGAAACGTTGCCAATTCAACTGTGCCACGCATTGGGGACCCCCGAGAAGGAAGGGGTTGTGTAGCCATCTTGTCCACATGTGGGCCAATTCTAATTTTATCTCCGTGATGAGCATTGGGGCCATTCGAGAAGGTAGGGCCTATGTAGCCAATTTCTCCCCCATTTGGGCCACTTGTGATTTCCTCCCTGTGCTAAGCATTGGGGATCCCCGAGAAGGCAAGGGCTATGTAGCCAGCCATCTTACCCGAATGTAGGCCTCTTCTGATTTTCTTCCGATTATCATTGGGAACCTCAAAAAGGAAGGGGATGTGTTGCCATCTTACCCACACTTGGGGCACACTTGATTTTCTCCCGCCAAGCAATGGAGACCCTCAAGAAGGCAGGTGATATGTAGCCAATTTGCCCACATGAGGGCCCCTTCTGATTTTATCCCCGTGCTGAGCATTGGGGACACCCTAGGAGGCAAGGCTTATGTAAATCATCCCCACATGTGTGCCCCTTCTATTTTTTCCCCGTGTTGAGCATTTGGGACCCCCAAGAACCTAGGGGTTCCGATTTTCTCCCTGTGCTAACCATTGAGGACCCCCCAAAATAGTAGGGCTTTTGCAGCCCTTCGGCCCACATGTGGGCCACTTCTGATTTTCTCCCCGTGCTAACCATTGGGTACCCCCAAGAAGGCAAGAAGGCTGCAAAAAAGCTTGCAAAAACGGCACGGGCAGCCACCGGCGATGCATTGCCACAACACCACGTGTGACATCCGACACAGGGGGCTGCAGAGGCCCATGGCACCCTGACTGCAAGGCCTTCACATCATCCCCGCAACACGCAGCCACGATGCGGGCTGCGTCGTGTTGGCGGCACACAAGAGCACGGCTATCTCGCTGCCAATCCAACCACAAGGCATACCGGCACCTAGCCTCGGCAACCAACAGTGGCGCCTTCCCGCCCACACCATCCCTATCCATGAAAAACTGAACCCGGTTAATCGTGGCAGCCACCCGCACACGGAAGCCCTTCCGTGTGGCAAGGGGCGTGGGGTCGGGTTCAGACTGATTTGAAAGCCCGCTTCGCAGGTGGCGGGGATTGTGCATGTCTTCGGGGCCTGCGTTCGTTTTACAAAGGCCTTGTGTCCGTAATGGACTGTTCATTCCTCTCTCATCTACGTTTTCGGATTGGCATTGTGCGCAACTGCAGCGGTGTCCAAATCTGGGGAAGGCGTAGGCTAAAGTCATTAATTTGGCATGACCATTTGGTTGACCCTTGTCCTTGCCATATTCAGAGTATGCTGCTGGTCAAACAGCTTGTGTACCGTGGGCTGTGTCCTTGTGGCTCATGTTGTGTGCGGTGCGGTGCGGTGCGGTGCGGTGCGGCGCGGTGCGGCGCGGTGCGGTGCGGTGCGGTGCGAAGTATCGGACCAGTGGGTACGCAGGCTGGTCCCGGATAGGATACTCTGCGCCTACCGGACCCGCACCCATGCGATGGGCCTCTCCAACAGCCAGGAAGCACGGCTTTGGCCGCGGTGCGGTCGGGTGCTGGATTGCCGAGGGCAGGATAGCGGACACCAAGGCGCACTTGCATTTGCACTCCCGCGAGCACGGCGCGCACTCTGACGGGCGCGGTGCGGTGCGGTGCGGCGCGGCGTGGCATGGCGTGGTGTGGCGGGGTGTATTGCGACTCGACTTTCATGTTGTGTCCCGCGCATGTCTTTTTGTACATTCCTACGGTTGTGCTGAGGCGCTGCATTTCGGTGTTTGCAGTCCTCATGTGTGTGTTGTCCACTCCGACCTGCAGCGGTTGGTGACATGCACCCAGCCTGTTCACAACAGTAGCACAGCACAATTTTAGGGAGGCAATTTGCTCCGCTCTACGTTGCAGAAAGGCACAAAGGTAGTGCGCTTTGACCTCCGTTGGGGCCCAGTGATTGTGACAGTTACGCTGTCGGTTACTCTGGTCACAACGGCACTGGTCGCTTTGGGATACCGCATCTAACGACGCATGTCCTGAGACTTCACTCTTCCGAGTGCACGTGGCCGACAGATGAGAGGGTCAGTAGAGCCGCTCAGCGCTGTGGCCCCGTGACCTGTTGCAACAGTACAAATGCAGACGTACAGTGCTCGGGTAGTGTGTACGTTCAGCCAAGGGAGAACACGGCCGCCCCGTCCTTCTCTGCCGGTGTGTGTTTCGGATGGGCAAGAGAGTCAACAAAGACCGCACTTGAGGATCGCCTTTTGTTGGTGTACTGCGAGTAGCATTTGTGCCCCAAACCGGGTGCCTGACCAGCGTCTTATCAGCCCAACCGCTACCGCAGTGCCAACCAGCAACCGTTCTTAGTGATGCTCCCAGTCACAGCCCCAGCCCCAAGCACAGCCCCAGCTCCAGCCCCACGCAGAACCCCAGCCCTGGAGCTCTGACGAGTTTGTTGTTACATGCGTGGCACAGGGTGCCGCACCCCCACACATCAGCCCAAACAACATTTGTTTCAACGGCCCATTCTCTGGGGGACAAGAAGCGAACCCAGCTCTCCGACTCCCCAACATTGCAAGGGTCTCCTGCCCCGCACAGAGCACGCACATGGATGACGGGGCGTGTCCCCCATGTGACTGGGCGCCCATAGGACCCCGGTTACGCCCGTCCAATGTCCTTGTGGCGCGGGTACATGCGTGCACAGTGATGGCAGTGTATGTGGTGCTTGCCCTGCAGCCACGGGCACGCAGCACAGTGCAGCAGGTGCAGACGACCACCTCGCCTGCAGTGAGAACGATAACAGCCGCACTAAAAAGGGACTTTACTTTACTTTGGAGCCCCTCCGCCTGAAGCTCTGGTTGCAACCGCCTTTGGCAGGGCTGTCCACAGCTTCATGCACCTTTCGAGGGCCCTCAAGCCCTTCACACAGGGGCCTCACCCCTTCTCACCCTGCCTCCGTACTGATATGGCCTGGGAGGAGTGGTGGTGGTGGGGGGGAGGGCAATGGATCGAATCTTTGTGTATTGTGCTCCAACAAAGGGCACAACTGTGTTTTTTGTTCTAGGGGAAGAGGGTCTGAGCGGAGGGCGAGGGGGGCCAGCGATGCTGGGGATCCGGTGCCCCCGACTGATGTAAAACAACAGGGGAGGCTGGCAGGCCAAAGGCTGGGCTGTTGCGTCAGCGCAGGCTGCTGCCTGCCCCAGTGCAGAGCCGCGGGGTTGAAGGGGGCATTGTGCAAGGCATTGCCAAGCGGCATGCAATTGACTTCTCATGCTTCGACGTTTCCTGTGCTTCATGCACGATCACAACAGCCGGACCAAGGAGGTCCCCCCCCCCTCCCCCTTCCACCTCTACACCCCTCCACCCTGGGTGGCGCACATGCGGCACGAGGGGATGGACATCCGGTGCACACACTATGGATATGGGGGGATGGGGTGGGGGGTGGGGGAACGGGGGAACCTGATGCACTCGCCACTCGCAAGATGGAGCACGCGAAAGGGCAGGTCAATGGCTGTTATGTGCACCCGTAGGGGGAGTGACCCCGCAAGTGGACATCCCAGGGCCCAAAAGCCGCTGTTGCGGAGGGTTCCTCCACTGGCGCCTGCCTGTCTTTCGGAATCAGGGTCGTCAGCCTCTGCAGGATGGCGTCGACCGCTGTGGCCCTTTGTTAAATACGTCCGGGTGGTAATGGATTGTTAGCCTATCGGACTCGTTGCAGTGAAGAGGGACATGTTGTTTCAGGGATTGTGCACAATTTCTGAGGAATGTGTTGCGTACTGTAGTGTGTTGTGCTGTGCATTGCTGGTTTGCCCTCACTGCCACTGCATCAACGTGGTCTGTTCATGGGGTATTGCGATGGGATTCCCCATGGGGCCACTTAGTTGGTTCAGGGTTGTTCCGGTGGAGCTCCGGTCATGAGAGATTCATTGGTGTCAAACAATCGGTGATTATGGTTGTGTCCATGGCTGATGGACCGTGCCCCATGGGTGTTGCACTGATCACGGGCGCCCAATCACGGCACAAGAAGATGCTTCAAAGTGCAGAATGTAGGGCAAACACCACAACTTCTCGTTCGATCTTGCATATTCTGGGGGCTATTGTAGGCATTGTGCTTGCACCGTGCGGAAACCAGACCATTCTGAGAATCTCAAATCTTAAAAGATCCAATTCCATACCCTCATATGTGGCTCAACGTGTCGTGTTGTATATCCATCCTTAATCAATGGGGGCATGTCCATCAATGTGTCAACCATGTTGGCGTGGGTCACTCTCCAAGCTGGCCCTATGCTTGTAAGGCTCATGAGAATGCTGTTCACCCATGAAATGTGTAGTGCAATTTTTTTTCCAACCATGGCAGTTATTGAGACCGAGGGGAGACCCTAGTTGTAAGTTTGTTGTACAAATCGTACTATGTGTCCGGATCCTTTTTTCGACCAAACCAACCGGCGTGGATCATGCGGGAACAAAGCGGCCACTAGTGCAGCCTGAACCTCCGGGCTGCCCTGGAACAGAAATCTCCGTCGGGTGGTCTGGTAACGTGTGCACTGCAGGGAGACCCAGTCTTCTGATGAGGTCGTCAGGCACATATGGTACCCGTCATCGCTTTTTTCATGGATACCATAATAATTGGGTGGCTGTAGAGACGTGATGCAAAATGTACAACCAGTGCATTTGCGCCGGGCAAGATATCAAAGACCAACCCGAGCATCTCGGGCTGTGGTTACACAAGCTTGTCGCCAAGCAGAAGGAGGTGTCTGGGGTATTACCTCCATGAAAATAGCTTGTGGATATGGAGCAGCCAACTGAGGTTGACCTCCGGGTACTTCTTAGTGGCCGCATCTACTTTGATGTTGTGGTCTATTATGCAGGTCAGGTGGGATTGGCGGTGTTGATTGCACTGAAGGCCACAGGGTGCAGGGCCCTTGCCCTAGCAGGTGTGGCTTTAGAGAAGGTGGATGCCATTCCCACTTTTTTTTGCCCTCCCCTAGGTATGAGCAAGCACACACCCGGTTGTGTAGCCAACTGCAAACCCAAGTGCACGCACTGTTGTGTAGCCAGTTGCTCGACCTAGGAGGATTGGCTATACAGAATTCATGTAACTGCATGTGGAATGCAAATTCAGGCACGTGGGACATGCGTAAGACTGTGAGAAACGAAAGGGCATAAATCCCCTGGTGCAATGCAGTGGAATTCTTTTTCAGTGAACTGGGTGATGCCGTGGTAGTTGTTCATGATCCATACACAATGCAAAAAAAATGCTTTCCGGTTCAAACTGCATGTTTGGGCACCAAGAGTTACCCTAAGAATGTCCGAAGATAGTGGTCAAAAAGACGGCGATATGCTAGAGAACAGGGGTCTGCTGCATAGCGCTTTTCGCAGTAGCAGTTGCTGCAGCAAACCTCGCGGTACGGGGCTGCTCATGGTTGTGCGCAAGAACCACCCCCTGGCTACACTGCACTTTCTGGCTTGAAAGCACTGTCCAAGACCCACCCGCTGGTTACACGGCAAAACATTGCTGGTACCTGGGCACAGGGGGGGAGGGGGATTTGTGACATTCCAAATCCTTGGGAACAGGGTTGGGGTGTCTTGGGTGGCATTATGGGGACATAATGGGGCATGGGGCACACTTCATACTGAGCAAATTCTGATGAAGGTAATTTACTACTATTTACTACTTAATTCCAGTGTTGGGCATGTGGAGAAGGGTATTTTGACGCAAAAACAAAACAAATGCGCAAAAAAACCTCCACAAAACAATCGAAAAGGAATGCAAACTGCTGCAAAATTCAAATAATCGCAAATATTACATTAATGGTATGCATGATGGGTTGTTCATGCTGCAGTGCATTTTCGTGGTCCCCTCAATTTTGTTGGTCCCCTGCTCTGTGTGGTTACATCTCTTTTGTTCAGCCCCAGTTACGATGTTCAACACGCACCTTTTGTTCACTGTCACTCCACATGAGTCAGCTGTGCAATGGTATGCTGCGAATTACGATGTGAGGTATTGCAAGTGTCAGACGGCTTTGTTGCCTTTTGTGGTGAGGCACTGCTGTAATATCCGGGTGGTATACAATCAAACTACCCTTTCCGCAATCATGACGCCAAAGCTGCTCTCCTGTTATACATCTGTTTGCTTGAGCTTGGAATTTGGTTGGTGAAACTGGAGATGAGGCCATGAATATTTGAGTTGGAGCATGTGAGTCATTGGGTAGTCTTCACTGCCTGTAAAGTTTGTTCGGTACCTAATTGGGCGATGGGGCGACTGGGTCCTCTTGCCAGTCACTCAAAACCTGGGATCTGCCATTGATTAGGGCTTTGCATCCCATTCCTACATGATATATTATCAGTAACATCAGTAACGTACATTTGTGCATGCGACCCCTGCCACTCAAATTGTTCTGTGTGCGCGGGGGGGGGGGGGGGGGGCGGGGGTAGGACTTTGTTGTACACGAGCTGTGTGACTTTGGGCAGGAGTTTGTGGTTTGTGGTTTGTTGGGTATTTGCCTCCTGGCAACTTTCAGTTCGTTCTGCTGTATGGATGGACGCTGGACTTGAACCGAAGCTTCCTGACATATACGTTTGATGGAGCAGATTAAATTTCGGTCCATAGTCCATGATATCTGCAACGATGAAAAAGGGCGCTGCGGCGGTGTTTTCAAGCGTCAGACAGCTTTTGCCCCGCACTGTCTCCCCTGGAGATGTAGCCGATTTTTTGTCGTGCCAGAGGGATTCTTGGGTCGCATCAAAGAGACCACCAGCACAATCGGCCCCTTCTATTGTTCCAGGGCCTACTCTTTTTCGTGTTCTCTGCTGTCCCCAACTGCCTCCCGTCGGCAATGAGTGAGCCGACGCCAAGTGACAGCGTCTGGGAGGTTCATGGCAAGAAGGATGTCCCGGTGGAGTTTGAATTGACAGAGGAAGAGCTCGCCAAGTTGGAGCGCCTTCCGCCACCAGAGGCTCAGGGTAGCATGTCTCCCTCTGATTTGTATCTGTTCCATTGTGATCGATATTGTGTGGTTCCCAACTCAAGCATCATGAAGCTGTTGTGCAGCGCTGAAGAGGCCTGCACCCCCATCACTGAAGTCGACTTGACGGACAATTATATCGGCAGCGTGGGGATGCTGCCGCTCCTGGAGTTCTGCGACAATACCCCAACCTTGAGTGCCATTAACCTGCAGCAGCAGCGCTTCACCGACAAAACAGTGGAGACCCTGTGTATCATTTTCGAAGACCATACTGGCCTGAAGTCGATCAATCTGAGTAAAAACCCGCTTGGCGTGAAGTCTGCACGGTTACTGCTAGATCTGTTGAACAAGAACCCCGGCATCGTACATTTGAACATAGACGGAACATATATCAGTGAAGACTGGCAGGCAAAGCTGCAAAAAGCGGTGCAGAATAACGTGAATCGATCCAAGAGATGAGGTCTGATGTACCCATTTTCTGCAGGCTCTGTGTTGTATTGACAGTGTAGCAAACTTTCTTCAGCGTTTTCCAATTTTCTTTCTTTGGTCGCTGCTGCTGTTGCTGCAGCAGAGGCCCACGGCAATTCATTGCGTGCACAATATCAAACATTGCTGAGAATGCCATGTTTTCGATTCTCCAGCCCGTGACCCCTCCAGGTTCCATCCCACAGACACTGAACCATGCACACACACAACACAGTGCTCGGCGTTCCACCCTGCTTCAGCACAATACAGAGGGAACAAAGGACTGGACTGTGTTCGCTCAGACGGGGAAGAGGAACCGCCTGTCGGGAATGTTCGAGGAAGCCGCTGTGCAGCCGCGGACTCAGATCTGCACCTGCAGCGCAATCTGTATCTCTGCACTTCAAACTCGATGCGGGGGCGTAGCTTCTTGAACTGGATTCGGATTTGCCCATGCCGATGCACGTAGCAGTAGGACTCAGGAGTAGTAGGGATCAGGTCCAGATCCGGATCCAGATCCGCAGTATGAAACGGTTTTGGAGCCCGCAACACCCGGGCAATGTCTGAAGGTTAGCCTGCAGCCGAGCCTTTCAGAATCTCTGATCTCCGGCGGGCCATATATCTCTCGGGGACATTCGTTATGCGCCAACACGGTGGGGTTTGGCACTTTCCCTGGGTTTGTGAATTTTTGGTCCGATGGGGGGGTATGTATATACTTTTTGAAATCTGTGAGAAAAGGCCGTTTCAAAAATATATGGGTTTGGGGGGGGGGGCAGGTGGTCACATTTTGAGCACCGAGCGGCAATTGGACGCACAGGACGAAGCAATGCTTGAGGGACCACTGATTATTCTGAAGCCGAATCATCCTCATTGTTGCCCCCTTCCACCAGGACAGGTACCCCATTGGGTCACACATCCCCGTGCTTGTGAATTGGAACATATTTCTTCAATTTCTCCCAATCCTGTGACCTGTGTGCCTTGACTGGCACCCACCCTGTGAGAGGCATGGCCCACAGGCTGTCAGTTGTGAGGTCCACATTGCGCTGTTTGGTCAGCTGGACCTTGCGCTAGGCAATGGTCTCACTGCACCCTGATTTCACCCAAACAAACCCAGGATGGGGCGGCAGGTTCTCAGGGTCAGGTGCCATACCAAAATCCAACCACTTGTTTTGTCATCTCTGATCAAAATAGGGGTCTGCAGGTGGTCCAGATGGCTGGCCGAAGACTTACGGCACCACCACGCCATTTTGACACAAAAATCTTTGCGCTTCAAGATGCGTAGTTTCCATACAAACCTCTGCTTGTTTCGTACAACATGCTGGATCGCCAGCCATTTCGGTCAGACCATAGTAATAGTCAACATTGTGCTCAGCACTGTCCATGGCGCGTGACGCTGCATTGCACAGATTATAGGAGAATTTGGTGTTCTTTGTGGGTGCATGCAGGTTGCTGCGAACTGGTTGTACGAGGCCTTTTTGCTTTGCTGGGGGACTTCTGGCGAGTAACCTGCACCCAGGTTGCACCGCCAGAGCGTGTCCTTTTCCGAACCAAAGGCTTTTGTGGTTCATCTGGGGATGCAACAGTGCGTGGCGTGAATTTGTATGCGGACATGGTGGCTGCCTGTTGACAAAAAGAGGCAGCAAGCAACACAGGCACCATCCAAAACAGACGAAAATCTCAAACATATCGTCAGTACAGCATGCATACGTGGGGGATTCCAAATAGCCCTTTTCAAGGCCTTTCCGATTATACCCCACACCCCACATACCCTTACCTCCGGAACACTCAGTGGGCAGAAGTGAGGCAACAATGGCACCCACCCCCGAAAACCCACCGAGTTGGTGCAAATGTGAACGTCCCCGAGAGATATGGGGGCGATGAAGCGCTTCTGACGACCCTTTGAAAGAGTAGTGACACTCGCCTGTGCTGACCCTTTGGCGAGCTGTCAGGGCCCTAGGGTGGTACGCAGTTGGGGTACTAATGAGATTGGGTAGCGGGTACAGGACGACATTGGCGAAGGGGCGGGGCTGTCCGTGAGAAGTGTTTTTCTTGTTGTTGGGGTTTATAAAGGGCTGAATTGCGCCGAAGTGCAGCAGTTGATGGCCCATGACCGACACGCAGTTGCCAACCGGCACGCACGCGCATCCACCCCCCCACCCACATACATACATGCAAGGTGTGCGGGCCTCAGGGCATGCGAGACCGCCATCCTTGCTGACTCCAGCGGATTGTGCTGCAAGTCCCTGTAGCGCCACCTTCGCCGCAGGGCTTTCCAGAATGCAAGTGAAAAAAAGTTGAAAATGTTGGACTTCGTTGCGCCTTGACCTGCGCTGTGGAGTGACACCCTCCGGTCGGGACGTAGCCATTCTGGACGCCAAGCCAGCCAAAAACACGCAGGCAGTTGCATATGCTCATGGTAACCGCAACAGCAACACTTCGCTTGCGCTTGCGCTTGCGCTTGCGCATTGCTCTTTGCTCATGCTTTGTGACGCAGCCCGCTGAGTGCCGGGTCTCTGCTCAGTCAAACATGCGATGAGGGTGGTTCCCACCAATTGCTGCACATCCCGGTGTAGCGGGTGCACACTTCTAGGCTGTGCGGCAGTGCTGCAACCGCTCCGGGCCCACGCTGCATTCCACACATCTGAGCCTGCAACCGCTCCGGGCCCACGCTGAATTCCACACATGTGAGCACCCATGCCCGTAGCATGTTTTTTTCACACATTCATCATGGCAGAACGTTAGTTGCCTGTTGGCCCTCTCGTGGGATTTGGCCCTGAAGCACTTCTGGGAGATGTTGGCCTCAGGGACGTTTCACGCTGTGCCGTTCCAACAGCAGTGTGCAGACGGTGCGCAGCACGAGGATTGCCTCCCACTACTATTCTGGGTGCTGACGATTCCTATTGCATGTTATATGCACCGTATAATTCCATCAGCTGGCATGAAGTCGTCCCCACTCCCCCTGCCACCCCACCTCCATACTTGTTCCCCCATACTGCTCCCCATAACCCCCCCCCCCCCCCCGCCCCCACCCCCCCGCATACCTCCCCCTATGCTGGCCCCCATACTTCATATCACCACCCTACCTCTGACGTATGAGGGGCAGGGCGACTTCATGTCATTATTCCATTGGTACGCTGGGTCCCCGTCCCCTGAGTTCATTCAGCGGCCCCATGTCTCATACCGTGGTGAGGTAACCTCAGCTGAAGGCTGATTGTTTCTAGGATGCCCATGCTATGCAACGCACACAGGCACAACGCAGGACCTAGACCCAATCATTCAACCTTGTATCTTTGTATGACATGCCAATCCAGGGCAGTCTGCTTTGGCATTTCCATCCATGTACCTCAGTGCCAAGTGGCATGCTGAACTGGCCCACAAATGTGTTGCATGAACCTCCCATCAGTCGGACAGCCTCTGCTCGTAGGATCTACATTCATGTGCGGTGCGAGTACAACGATGTAATGGGGGGAGCGGCGCGCACCGGGCGCTCGCAGTATACACATTTTGCAGACTGACCCTTCTTGTGTGTGGCTGGAACATGTTTCACCTGGTTGAAGTCAGCAGATCTGGTATTCCGCAACTGAACAACGAATCAGAGCATGTTTCTCAGCAGACAGAAATCCACAGCACAGCATACGGTTTCATACTCAATATGTGCATGCTACACCCTTGCTTTGTGCCTGTTTTTGTGCGTGCCATAAGTCGTTTGATCAATTCCGCCCTGTGAGGGGTGGGGAGACTGCAGGAATGGGCTCGCCTATCCCATGTTTGGCTGCAGGCTGGTGCCAATTGCGCTGCAGGTTTCACGCAGTGTTGGGCAGCAGGCTTTGGCTTGGGGCTTGGCAGCAGGTCTTGCAGGGGCATGAAGCCCCTTTGGTGGCCATTTCTTCCCAGGAATAGAGTTCGATATCCCTCCCCTAGGTTCAGGAAAACTGCACAGAAACCCATGGTGGCTTAGACAGGGATTGCTTTCTTGACGGGTACATTGGCTGATCTTGCCACAGAAACCAAAAGTAGTAGAAACACAGAGTTGCGGTGTTCGGACAAGGGGTATACAGGTTCAGGGACTGCTCAACAACAGGGGCAGGATGAGCCAAGCCTCTTCCACCTGACCCAGCCTCCCTCCCTCCCAACCTGGTGTGGGGTGAGGGGTAGGAGGATTGACCTACAGGAGTTAGGAGGCGTTAAACAACTGCTTGCTGTGCCCATCTGCTGCAGGTATGCTGTTTACGCATGTGGTGGTGTAGATTCTCAACTCCAGATACACAGCCCTGAAAGAACATGTCTTTGTCTTGCGTTACCAACATCACCGATCATCGTGCAAGCACAAGTGAGAGAGTTTTTGCAATTGTTGTGGGCCCATCAAAGATGGACGGCGATATCATGAGCATCCAGTACAAGGTCGGGCCTTATGCATAGTGGTCTATAGGGGTGGTTTTGGTTTTTTGTCCATTTGTGGCACCCAAAGTGCATTTATAGACCGCCACCAGGTGCCAGGAGGCCTGGCTAGAGCCCAAGGGCGGGCTGTAAAGCAGAGACAAGGCCACCTTCTTGGGTCACAATGAGGATTCTTTCATCGGAAATGTTTGTAAAAAAATAAGTGTGGAGGGAATGTTAGCGCGCTAGATCCACACCGGGCATCTTTTTGGGCCTAAATGCCCCCAACCAGCGCCATCCCAAGGGAAATCCAAGTTTCCCCTGTACTGTGGCCCCCCAAATACGGTAGCAGATGTTGCCATATGACTCCCCACTTTGGCTACCCTTATGTAGCAGGGTTTCAGTGACCCCAAGGGTTATGAAGCCACTTTGATACCGACATCCCGTGTGGCACTGAATAAGTTCCATCAGTGAGTGCGTGTACTTTTTGCACTACACACTTCATAATATGCATTTGAAGGCTAGTCTGTTGCCCCAGCTGTGGACCATTGGGACACCTCTCATGTGTGGGCCACATGTAAAAAGTATCCCCACACGTGGAAAACGTGTCCCCGTGCAGGGGGGTGGAAAATTTGAGGTCCGCAATTTTTCGCATTTTTCCGCAATGTTTTCCACAATTTATCTGACTTGCCCATCTTACGTGCCTGTTGGTGCCCCTTGCTGTCAATGATGTACCATACTCGTGTGCACAACTATGCAGAACAATGAGACTCAATTTTGCCCACGCTTGAAGATGACTGAACCGTTCCCATTCTTCGGTTCATGCTTTAGGGGGAGTGTTAGCGTGCCGGGGTTTTTTACCATTCCCCACCTGTGCTTGTTTTTGCCCCCCCACACCAAACAATCTGCCCCCAAGAAGCCAGGGGTGATGTGGCCAATTCTGATTTGGTCCCCTTCTGTTGGGAACCCCCGAGAATGCAGGGGTGATGTAGCCATTCCGCCCACACGTGCTTTGCAGGGAAAGTTTGCGGTCTAGTGCGGTCTACTTGGGGGTCTGCCTTGTTTTGCTGTTTTTCGGCAAGAAGGTAGAACACGTGTGTGTGTTTTCTGAGTGAAACCCACGGCCCAGCAGCCACAGGGGCGGCCTGTGATATACATGGCCTGTGGGTTGTAGTTGAAAACTAGGGGTGACGCCCATCGGGTGCGGTCATGTGGACAAGCATTTGCGTGACGATCTGGGTCCTCCTCCTCACTTTAGATGAGAACCCAGGTGCGGGGGGGGGGGTACGGGGGTCAAAATCCAAAAAATCATTGGGGGATCATTTTTGGTCCTAAAATGATGATTTTACAAGGGGTTAGACGTGAGAAACCATACATTGGGGTATGCTACGCGAACGACCCCAAAAAAGGGGCGTATACGACGCTCGTGCCTGCGCTTCATCTAACAACCTCTCTAGTATCAAAAAATCAGTTTCGGAAGATTCCATTTTTGAGGTGCCGAGGCTGGAAAACTGCACAAGCAAGTTATGCCCTAGACCCCTTGGCCCCCCCCCCCCAACACCCAAATAGGGTGAAAACCACATAAAGAGGGGCTAAAACATGCTTTACATAGGATATTTGATCATTTTGGATGTTCAAAGTATCAGAAAAAATCAGTTTCGGAAATTTCCATTTTTGAGCTACCGAGGCTCAAAAACTGCATAAGCAAGTTATGCCCTAGACCCCTTGGGAGCCCCTCCCCCCCTGCACAAACACCCAGATAGGGTGAAAAGCACATAAAGAGGGGCTAAAAAATGCTTTACATAGGATATTTGATCATTTTTGGATGGTCAAAGTATCAAAAAATCAGTTTCCGAAATTTCCATTTTTGACTTGTAGAGGGTGGAAAATTGCATAAGCAAGTTATGCCCTAGACCCCTTGGGAGCCCTTCCCCCCCCCCCAAACACACAAATAGGGTGAAAAACACATAAAGAGGGGCTAAAACATGCTTTACATGGCATATTTCATCGCTGTAAGTGGTCAGAATATCAAAAAAATGGTTTGCAAAATTCTATTGCCTTCGGCCCAAAGGCCCGGTTTTGAATGTCGATCTATGGACCGACCCACTTGAGCTACTTGATGCTTCGGTAGCTACCTATGAGTGGATAAACGTTCCTAGTCATGTACAACTGGAGGGCAATGAGAGGGCAGATGCATTTGGTGAGCTAGGCAGGAAATCCTCTCGTCTTTATGCCCGTGCGGGCTGGCAGCCCCAAGCACTTCTCACCCCAGTGGCGGCCTCGCCGCCAACTAATTCCCGGAGGTCACCACCTCTGGACACGGGCTCTGGAAGTTAGATTTTGAGTCCGCACTTGATTTTCACATGCCGAGTGGAGTCTCAGGGACCCTCAGGGCCCTAGGCCTGCAGTTAATTGAGTCGCAGGTGGAAGACACCTCCTGCGAGGAGGATCGCTCTGTAGCCTGCAAATTAGTCTTCATGAGCGATGAGGAATTTGCCACGTGTGCGGATGAGATGGTTTCGATGGGAAGCACAACTTTAGACATGTCTCTTTAACCCGTGGGGACGTAGGTTTAGATAAATAGCTGCAACGCCAGGGCGGATACTTCAGGTTTGGCCAATTGGGTGCCAGCTTAATGCACAACTGCAAGAGATGTCCAGGTGCCTTTCCCCAGTATGTGCATGCACGCCCCTAGGGCGGAACAATGATAACCAAATACTAGGTGCGACACACGGCAGAGTTAGAATGGGAAGAGTCAATGACTGACCGATCAGAGCAAATGCTGTGCGTATAGACAAGCTCGGTGTACATAGCAATGTCATTGGGAGCGAAGACTAACGGGACTGAGCATCTACTGTTCGAGAACGCTATTGCCCTGCTGTAGACCCGCTCTATGCTGTTGAATGTGTTTGCGGCTCCCACCCATGTGACGGAGACGGAGCAACAAGTTGGCCATCAGGGTGCCAGCGGCTTGCAAGCTTGAAGCTCCAGTCAAAGTGCATTGACCTGCTCTATAGTAGTATGTAGGCTAGAGGTTTTGGCTGACAAAACACGGCCAAGAGGTGGCCAGGAAAGTGAAGTTTGACAGTCTGTACATAGCTTGCAATACAGATCGCATGATTCACATTGGAAGCCTTGGAACTGCCGAACATTGCTGCATATGCATACGAGGACGTGCATGTGTGGAGCGCTTTGTTGACCTGCTTGCGGCCGTGCACACCTCTTCTGGAGTGCAAATGTGGTGTAATGTACAATTTGATTGGCCCCACGGTGTCTCCTGTCAGCCACCTCTTCTAGGTTGCAAGTAGGGAGGCTTCATGCCACGGTTCCATGTTTCTCTGTGCTGTAGGCACCCAAAGTTGCCATGGTGCCTATATGCTTCACGTTCTCTAGTACCGCCCCTCGCCTTTGAGCACTCCCCCAGAATGTACGACGGTGCCCCTACCCCTGGGGGAACGGTCACCAAATGATGGTGGGTGGGGGGACTATGTGTGAGGACCCAAACTAAAGTTAAGCTATTAATGGATTAAAACCAGACACCAGAACATTACAGGTCCATGCATTTTGCTTTCCCTTTGGGCACAGGATCCATCTTGTGGCAATCCTGTGACCTGTGGCACTAGTGCAGAGACCAGGTGCATTGCCCAAGAGCCCATTTGCATGTCAGAACAGGCCTGATGGATAAAAAAAAGTTAAGCAGTTTATTTTAGTTTTGCCACGGCAGCAACTGATCAATGTTTGTATCAGGGGCTGGGCAGGACGGGGACCCCGGCCACACATGAGGCATTCAGGGCCACCAGCTGGCTGATATTAGCGCGCACATGCACGTCATATGTCACTAGTTTGCGCCGACAAAGGGGCACCAGTTGCCTGGTGCTGAACCATGTGATGGCTCCATCATGCTCGTTGTGCACTGATGCCAGAGTGCTGGGCAGTGGGCAGCAGCAGCGTGATATGTAATGGGCATCATAAGTTCATAAGTTCGGCACCAGGTCTCGTGCACCAACTGCCCAAACGGTTGGTTCCAACAGGAAAGCACGTGTCGCACCCGCAAGGGCCTGTTCTGAATTCCAGCATCACAATGCATCACAGTGTGTGGCATGACGTTCCTGTGTGTGCAGGCACAAGATGGTGAACGTTTTGTTTTTCTGGGCCTCCTTTGCAGCCACAGCCGCGGCAGTCTGCCTTCCTGAAGTGCCTGGCCTCAGGGTGCCAGGCACTATACGCGACACTCATGTCCTCGGTGTGTGCTGCGCTCCATCCGCACGAAGCTGCACAAATATCATCGAGCCACACGTCTCGATGGGTAATCTTCGCATTGCACCACGGGCGCAGTTCTATAACGGTGGCTCGCAGCCGGCGGCCCCAACCAGCAACGCACCACGGGCCATGCAGATGCAAGCGCTGCTGAGCCCCACCGCGCCCAACACCCCCAGTACCCCATTCACCCCCTACGTCCCGAGCCTTGGCATGGCAGGGCGCATCCCCAACACCCCAAACACCCCCAACACCCCCAACACCCGCGCCACACCCGTTGTCACTCTGCATATCCCAGGCGCGGCGTACATTCCCGGTGGCACAACGTTCCCGTATGCAGCATCGACACCCCACACACCCAACACACCCAACACCCCAACCGCACCCTATCCTGCTGCCACTCCCAGCACCCCGAACACCCCAAACACCCCGGATGTGGGGAATGTGCCGTTCCTCAGGTACAGTCTCAGGCCCCCACTTATTCCCAACACACCCAACACACCGAACACACCACCGACCCCAGTCCCCCCCGGTGCCTCTTATCAGCCGAATCTTCCGAACACCCCCAACACCCCCAGCGCCCCACAAGTCACCATTGAGGCGCGCACCATTAGCTACCGCCGGCATCTGCATGACTACCAACGTGTATCCGGTCGCTACCACGCACATGCAGACCCGTGGTCGCAGCTCTTCTGGCAGGACATTTTTGGGCGTCAACGGACGCAGCTGCGCCAAATGCTGCATGACGTCAGCTACCGCGGCCCTCCTTTGGCACTCGGAACGTATCTGCTGTGATGCAGGAAGCAGCAGTGCGTGGACCGCATTGGTAGTGGCGATATGTTGTGTGGTGCCGGCACGTGCTCTTCACTGAGCCCGCTGCTACTCCCTCCCTCTCTCTCTCTCTCTCGCTTTCCCTCACCTATACCCACTGCACTCCTCCCTCCCTTCCTCGCTCTCTCTCGCTGTCGCCGCTTCCCCCTCTCTGGTGCATTGAAGTTTGCACAACACACCTTCATCATGTTTTTTTTTGCAAGAGCGGGGTGGCAGAGCTGCATGCAGACCTCTCACGGGGGTGCGCATGAAGCGGTATACATGCCTGGGCCCGTATACTGACTGCTGATGTGTGCTCATGTGTGCGTGGCTGTGTGTGTGTGTGTTGTGTGTGTGTGTGACGAGTCATCCTTTGAGGTATTGTGGGAAGAAAGGTGCCTAGCCGCCGATGGTCACGCCTTTTCTTTGACTGTCGGGTCGGCCTTTATAGTGCCTGTTTGTCACCTTCAACGTGTGTGTGTGTGTGTGTGTGTGTGTGTGTGTGTGTGTGTGTGTGTGTGTGTGTGTGTGTGACGAATCATCCTTTGAGGTATGGTGGGCAAACATGCGTCAAGTGTCGGTGGGGAAGGGTTTGCCCTGCTATGCACAACGGTGCAATGGCTTCCTTCATTGTCTTTTGCCCACAGGGGTGTACAGGGGAAGTGGACTGCCCCGCCGCTTGTGAATCCTGCATCGTACGCCTGCTGTACCGCAGAAAGGCTGCTAGCCACCCCATGCTTTGCTTTGACTCCATCCTCCACTGACGCGTTTGGCCTAAGGAGATTCGTTTAGCGAGCGGTGCTGTGCCCTGTCTGCCCTGCCTGTTCGTCTCGTGTCAGTCGTGTGTGTGTCTTTATGTGTGTGTGTGTGTGTGTTGCTCTGGTTGTCTGCTTTATGCGCATCTGTGGGTGTTCGTATGTGCCCGCGCGTGCGCATGTGCATGCGTGTTCCAACTGAGTCTGGGTCATGTGTACACGTGTATGACGTGCTTATGCCAGTGTGCGTGTTCTTTTGCCTGTGTGTGCGCCCGTGCACGCCAGACTGCTAAAGGAAGCAACATCATTTTCAAGCAGCTCATGCCCCATGCCTACCTACCCATGACATGATAGGGAAAGATTGGATCGCATCTCCACTGCGCAGTCTCTAACTTCGCGGAAATAGTGCCATTGCAACTTGAACCGGCACTTCATAGGACTTGATCGTATCGGTCATGACATTGTGATCAACTCCGCCGCTGTTGTGTGCCAAGGTGACAGCCGATGTCGACACTGGTACCAGAATGATTGCTAGATGAGCCAATTCACAATTACATGCGTAGCTGCCATTCTGTTCCACTTTTTGTGCACATCCCAACTTTTCCCCATGCTATTTTGCTCCACTGATTTTTCATTTCCCAATCTAATCCACTCACCACATTGCTTCATTTGTTGTGCCAATCTGAAGCCGTTCAGAATGCCATTTGTTCCATGTTTAATTTGACAAATCCTAACCTACTCCCAATGTCCATTTGCTCCACTTTTTGTGCAAGCTGATACCGATTGGGTGTGGTTTGCATATGTGTTGCATATGTTTGTATGTGCAATGTGCGCACTGATTGTGCTTTGGATTATAGGCATAGCCCCATGTTAGCAAAGCCAAACCCATCCAGCGATTCCACCGATGGACCCCATCTGGCATAACAGCAGGAGGATGTTCACGGGTGCAAGGGAGGTTTCAGGGGTGAGGCCACAATGGTTCCCACCCAGAACAAGACGGGGGGGGTTTTGGTGTTGAGTCAATTTGGTGGTGGTAAATTTGGCCGTGGGAATTTCGGCGGAAGCAAGGAACAAGGAATGAGACATGTAGCATGCAAAGCCCAAGGGGATGGGGGGACAAAGCAGGAAGCCCCTGGATCTGGCATGGGAAAATCTGGTGGCCAAATTGAAACGCCAAATCTCCCACACCAAATTTACAGCCCACGAAATCCCCTCCCCCTCATGTATGGGATTGCCCGTGACTGTTGGCAGTGGTCTGACAGCGGTTGGTGGTAACCTCAATGGAGGACAAGGTTCGGGGCGGGTGGGAGATCAAGATATTTTTTTGCTCGACTTTCAGAAAGTGCAACTTGAGCCTAACTGGCTGAGAGTGCAATGAAAGTACACACAAACAATCCTGGAATTAAGTCAACCCAAGGTTCGACAACATTGACCCCCCCACGGAGGATACGTTTGTGTGGCGCGCACCCGGCACGCCCCGCATCCAAATCAATGTTCCGGCCATCTATCACAATGCTTTACCCCCAAACATGACTCCCTCCTCCAGCCCAGGCTAAGTAACCCCTGCTGTCTGCCGTGTTCATAGATAGTGGAGCACCCCAACCAAGAAGGGCACACGTGTCAAATGTGCACATTGCAGAACTGCTGGACTAATGGCTGAAAGTGTCTATGGCGGGGACATTCAGTTGATCAGAACCGACCATTGATCCCCCCCGGCTGTCTCGGGGGCCCGCATGTGGGCCGAATGGCTGCATCACCCCTACCTTCTTACGGATCCCCAACAAGGGGATGAAAAATGGGTAAAAAGGGGGGACAACTAGGAAAATAGGGGAACACTTTGCCCGGCGCGTTAATGTACTCTCACAATGTGAGTGTGTTACTGGGGCTGGGTGTTTCAAATCTGTCAAACGGGGACACCATCAAGTAGAGTTATCTCTGTCACACCAAAGGCAAGTTAGGGAGAAAACATTTGATGTATGAACCGTTTCAATATCCAATGGACCAACGAAACTTCTTGGACGCCTAGAGGGCGATCTCACAGTCTGGGCACCAACCCTAGTGGGTGAAGAGCTTTCCTATGTTGAACAAAAATGGGAATGCAAAGTTGAAAAAAGGGACGGGAGGGGGATCAGGATATCTAGGAAACAGAGGGGTGGGGGGGGGGGGGGGGCTCCTAAAGGTCTTGGACCCCGAACAAGATGAGCTGGACCTCATACCAAAAACCCCCAGGTAGAGGTCAATGCTTTGAATGCATACCTTACCATTTGAAATCTTTGCCCCCATTCCATTTTCCAAGCTTTTGGGGCCCGGGAACAGTGCGAATTGTGCACACCGTAGGCACAACACCTACCACACCCCGCCAACATGAAGATGCAAAGTTATCAAAAGGAGAAGATTTTGAGTTCTTGCAGACTTGTGAGAGACAGCGAACTTGACACCAGCCCTGTTGTCTGTCTAGCATCTGATTGCTATGTTGTGCTTGGATGTTATCGAGTCCTATGAAGTGCCTTGCAGAGTCACCTTGCCTTGTAATCTTTGCAGAATCATCCTCTTGCCATAGGGGCGTATTGCGCGCTGTGCACGCGTTGTGCGCACCTTGCACAAAGTTTGTACAGAACCATACCCGAATCTCATAGTAGTGCCTAGTATCAATAACAATGAGCCTTGTTGTGCATTTATATGACTTGCCTGCATGCCTCGCCCTCATTTCTAGTGCATTTGTGTGTGTGTGTGTGTTGTGGTGCATGTCACTCAAAAAGGTTACTCAATTCGGTGCTATGGTGATTTATTCGGGTACCCTGTTCGGTGGCCTCCACTAATCTGCCGTCTCTCAGACTTTCATGTCCACATCAAGGGAAAGGGAGTACCGGGTGCGGTCACCTTCACCGTCACCCTCTCCCAAACAACCTGGCCATAGTCTCCTCGCATCGCAAGAGGCTAAGCGGCGCGATCCCCCGCCATCGCGGTGGTTGAATACACCATCTACGTCGATGTCACCACCACGCGCGGCAAGCCGGCCGGCACGGCCCCCCTCCGCTTCGACCGCCGGTAGTCCATCTCTACCGGCGCAGCAGACGTCACGTTCGTGGTCAACATCGGGGTTGGAACGTTCCCTTTGTAATATGTGCATTGTGTGCGCGCTGTGCGTGCTATGCGCGTGCCGTGCGTGCGCTGTGCACAAACGCCCCCATAGAAAATGCCCTTTCATGCTCTGCTGAAAGGGTTGTTTTGCTATGAGGCACATTTTGCACCCCTATGTTGTATCTTATTGCAGTGAATTTATTTTTGTTTTTTGGCGAACTCTGTGATCAGATGCCAGAGTCTAAGACACCGGTACTAGATAAAAAGAGGCCAGTGGATGAGGTGGATTCTGAGATAGTCAAGCTGAGGGCATTTGCGGAAACTAGATTTCAACATTGGATCAAGAGGATTCAAGGGGACTATCTTGCTAAGAGGGCGTCTGCCTTGACGATGGAGTGGCAAAAGGAGGGTAAGAACGTGCCAGAGATGCTGGCAGGAATGGCCACTCTTTTGCAAGTGGGATTGGAACCGGAACGCATGCTTGACTTGGTGGTGGCCTGGGAGGACGTAGCTTCGGTAAGATATGACTGTGCGGCCATGAAATTCAAACCAGTTGGCACCCAGATGGGAGGCGGCGCCCCGACGGGGGCTCCGCACGCAGTCGAATTTCTCCACCAGGAAATTGCGGATCTTCGCCGCAAATTGGATGCCCAATCAGCTGCCCAGTCCAAGGCGAAATCCGCCAAGACAGACTGCCTAAAAGGGGTTCTCACTGCTGAATTGATCGAAGAGTTCTTGCAGGAGCCGGCCATCCCGGAATGGATGACGGACCTCTGCCAGCTGCTGACCAAGGCCTTGGATGAAGAGCTCCTGGAGGACACCTCTAGTGGATCTGAGTCTGGTGAAGAAACATACTACATGGGCAAGTTCAAATTCATCGTGCGGGACGGCACCGAGTTCCTGATTGCCAACAATGGTCGAGAATGGCGCACTGACAAGCGCCCCCCAGGGGACTGTGACAAGTGTGGCGGGCGCCATTGGGAGTGGCTCTGTGGCAAAGGCAAGTCGAAAAAATGACTGGGGACAGTGGAGGCGCCGCCAGCACCAGCCCTGCCCGGGGCTGGTTACCAGGGGTCCACAGAACTTTCGAGGTGGTTCGACCAGTTCGTGGGGGCACGTGAAGACTCAGGCTCCGTCACATGGTGGTCGGTTTTCCTGCAGTCGTGGGCATCCTCGACTTTGGACGTCTATGAGAGACACTTGCGAAATATCAGGCAAAGATCATTACGCATCCCGGGGCACTCCTCCACTCAAATCCTCAAGGACTACCTCGTGGAGCGTGTCACGGGTCAACTCACCTCCTAGGACATGCGCCAAGCCATATCACCCTGCCGAATGCTTGAAGAGATGGGAATCACAAATAGCTTTGTCCCCAGGGCCGTTTGGAGGGCTGTTCGCGCCAGGGACCGCTCTGGCAAATTCCGGGCGAGGGGTTGGGGCTCACTGGCAGCGGTCTGGACCATGGCACATGCTGCCGAATCGGACGAGGACCTTTTGGTCTGCACGTCAGCAATCTTGGCGACAGCATTCTGATTGCGAATCAGTGAATCCGCATCGATCCGAGTACAAGACCTGGACCCAACTGCAGCGACGATCTCGTACTTCGATAAAAAGACACGTAGGTGCCGGATCACCAGACCAGCCAGTACTTATGTCGTCGGGCTCATGGGTTTCGCGCGGGCAGCAGCCCTCAGGCTCGGGCGTAAGCCCTTTCAACCATTGGTCAACGGGGGCGCAAAAGTGCTCCAAGCATCGCTGGTCCGGCTACTCGGGGCGGGCCAGTACGACCACTTGCACTGGCACTGTTGGAGGAGACTTGGGGCAACGTTACTTATCAGACATGGAGCGACCGTCCAAGAGTTGCTCGCGTGGGGGAGGTGGCGATCCGTTAAGTCTGCCCGTCGTTACGTGGCTACCTGGGAAGACAGCCCTTGGACCGATGAGCACCTGCCAGACCAGCGCTGGTGGAGGGAAAGGTCGGGCGGTGGCAGTTCATTAAAGGGATTGCACGCACGGCCGGGTTGTTATGGCCAATGTCTCTTGCAGCGGGACGACAACTCGATGGCTGGAGGTCGGACGGTTCGGACGCCGACGACGGAGCCCACTTGGAAGCCTTGGATACCATCCACCCGCCGTATGGAGCCGAAGGCGCAGCAGCCACAAAGCGGACGCGGGCCGAACCTACCACCTCGGGACCGGGGCCGAGTACTGAGAAGGATGCACCTGGTAGACCATTGGCCGTGGGAGCAATCACCTCGCCGTCCAAGAGGATCCCCAAGAAAGCCTGAGTATCCCGCGGAGCGACACATGTCGAAGTCACCGCCAAGATCGGGCACCTGGCGGCCATGGCCCGACGGGCCGCGAAGTCGACGACTGTGGGATGACCCCATCTCTCCAGAGGCGCCTCCTGACACCAGCTCTGCTAGTATTGGGCCCATTAAGGGCCGGAGTTTCCGTAAGTACCGGTCTAGACTGTGGCGTCTGGCCCGGAAAGTGCCTAGACCCCCTTAGACCCCTTTTGCTAGACTGTGGAAGCCCCTATTTTTGATGTTGAGAGTGTTGTGTAACGTTATGGTTAAGCACCGTGATGCCCCGGACCCCACTGTGGAAAAATTTTTCAATGCTGTGGCTATACTGACAATTGATGATGTTCACTATGTCCAGATTGTTACTTCCCCTACCAGTCCCAAACCACGCCCGGATGCTGGGGGTAGACCCCCCCCCCCCTGTTGTCTCAGTGGAGCTGGCCGCCAAGGGTTTGGGGTCAGCGGGATGTGTTGAGATTCCCCCGCAGACTTGGGATAATGTTGTTGAAGAAACCTCCCTGAGTGCTATGGCGGGCGTACAGTTGGCTAAGACGGAGATTAGTCCTGTGGTTCGGGCCATGACACAGGCGCTACATGAGCAGGGACACCTGGTTCGGATAGAGAAGGGGATGCCAGGTTGGGGTTCCAAGCCCAGTGCACCAGTGTTTGTCATCCCTAAGTCGGATGTCAAATGTTCTTTCATAATGAATTGTAAGGAGGGCAACAAAAGGGACCCCAATCCACAGCCGTCTATGCGACTCCCTAATATGTGGTCCCTCCGTCGGCGGTGGCTTTTTTGGAAGGGGTCCAAACATGTGCAGGGCCTTCATATTTACGCGTGCACCTTTGATCTCAGCAACTGTTTCACTTCCCTGTGCTTACCCCCCCATGCATGGGGGACTTTCCGGGTCCAAGGGGAGGGGGTTGACATGTTCGACCTGCGGTCCTTGCCTTTTGGTTGGAAGTTGTCCCCCCCCATTTGCCAATCAGTTGTGGGTGCACATGTCAGGCAGGCCTTTGACATCCTGGTATCCACTATGGGTAGCCCGGACGTGGTGGAGTATGACCACTACCTTGATGATGTGCTGGTTGTGAGGGAGGGTCCACCGCAGTGGCTTTGTGACTGCATGGTTTGGTTGGCTAAAAAAAAAAAATTCATGCAGGCTGAAGGTTACCTCGTGTCACCTAAGAGTGTACTGGAGCCTGGGAGGGTGGTGAAGTGGCTGGGAAAGGAAGTGGACTTGGTGAATTTTTCAATTGCTAACCTGCTGGGACTGCAGGTCAGGATTGTTGCTTACCTGGTGAAGATTTTTGACAGTCACATCTCTGTTAAGGATCTCCAGAGGGTGATGGGTCTTATAAACTGGATGGCAACACCAGCTACGGGACACCTCCCCTTTTTAGGAGGGGTCTATTGTGCTGTGGCTGGGTCGAACTCTGGTTGGTTGAACGTGACCCAAGGTATGTGGCTAGCACCGGTGTCCGCCATGTTTATCGCCACGCCACCTTTCCGTGCCCCTGACTGTTATGTGAAGGACTGGTTGTTCATTAAATGGATTTCGGTAGACGCCGCTGAGTTCCTGTCTCGGTCGGGGGTCAAATTGTACCGGATTGGAATTTTTGATCCTGCGGGGGGTGCGCGGGCCCTTGTTTGCCACCGGTGGGTTGATAACCAGCACGTGGCAGAGCTGTACGGGGTCTGGATGATGCTTAAGATCGCTGTGCGCAGAAAAATTCCCCAAGTGCTTATGCTTCAGGATAATGTTGCAGCCATCTGGGCTGCGGTCAATTTACGTGCGCGAGCTCCCTTGCGGAAGCAGAACCGTATTTTAAGGGCGGTTGTCATGCTCCTACGTCGCTCTGGAGTCATACTCCACTCAGCATATGTCCCGTCTGCTTATCAGCCTGTAGACCCAGTTTCGCGACTGCCCTATTTTTCTATGAAATGTCTGGAACTGGCTGCATACCAGGCCCAGCACCGCTGGGATATATTGGCCAACAATCTGCATTATATCGAGTATAAAGGTGCTAGTTTTTTGTTGGTGTGAGGGACTTTGCCCCCGGGTGTCCTCTCCCCGTTGTGACCCTGCGGGTAAACCTTTCCACTGGCCGGAGGGTGTACACGCCCATAGCCTAATAGGGCTACGGCCCTTGGCGCCCCGGTGGAGAGGGGCAGCCGCAGGGCTCCCTCAGGCAGGGGGATATTGGTGTTTTGTGTACTTTACAGGTCATTATACCTATGCTAGACTGTCCCAGGGCCTATAGTGCTGATGACCAGAGAACTGAGGGGAAGAGCACTGATGTAGTTTGCTATTGCATTGAGTTTCAGCTTTTGGTGCTATGTCTGTGCAAAAATGCCCTTTCATGCTCTGCTGAAAGGGTTGTTTTGCTATGAGGCACAGTTTGCACCCCTATGTTGTATCTTATTGCAGTGAATTTTTTTTTTGGCGAACTCTGTGGTCAGCCCGCCCACCCACCCAGTTCGTTGGGGCTACGCACTGGCTGTTTTTCAACAACATCACGCTGATGAGCACTGATGTAGTTTGCTATTGCATTGAGTTTCAGCTTTTGGTGCTCTGTCTGTGCAAAACCACGAGGGCTCCTCCCCTGCAGCGCTTGCTGCCGCTCCCCGGGAATGATTCAAGCAACAGATGGACGGGCAGTTCTTCTTTGTACTATTTACTATTTTCTTCACACTCCACCCCTCGACACAATGTTTGTGTGTTTTTTGGTGTAGAGTGGCCGAGGGGCGGTTCACCTCAATTGAAAATGAGCTGAAGTGGCACCCAAACGGGAACCTATGTTGCACCCAAACCGGCAGTAACGGAGAGACGCACACACTGCACAGCATTGGGAGTAGGTAGACTTAGGAAGCAATTCGCCGTACAACAATCATAGTAGGCGCTACAAGGCCAAATACCAAAACCTGGGATCAATTTGGGGGGACGCATCCAGCTTTTGCATCTCATGATACATGCCGTCATACACATCCAGCTAGTCAATGACAAGAGGAGCAACGTCAAGTATCAGCCACATGGTCCTTGGGGCCATTTCCCCAAGGCTACATTCCGTATGCGGGCATGTCAAGGTGGATTCTGACTCATCCGCATGCTGATCTACCTCCTCACCAGTGCCATTGCCGCACCAATGCTGACAGAGTACCTTTGGAAACCAAGGCCGTCCTTATCGATGCTACAGTGGTAGTGAGTATCTACCAGCCACATGGGGTGTCTTCCGAAGGGGATGAGAGGTGAGACTGATGCATAGGTAGGCACACCACGGGTTGTGGGATAAGTTGGTCGTTGCTCCTTAAGGCAAAGCAAGTATTTAATCCTTTGCATATTGTCACAACATTATGCATGGCGAGTGCTGTGCTGTGCAGAGTGTCTTTTGTGAAGTGGTCTTGCCCACCACTTGAAAACTGTTCCACTCCTGCCAGGCCCAGCAGCGTGTAGATAACTGTTGGCTGCGAAGCCTGTAAAGTGGGTTACCATACCAGCTATGGAATTTGATGCCCTGACCATATTCTCTGCGCTTGAGACCTTCTAAGGTCGGGGAAGAGCATAACATACTTTGTGCATAATCGCCCTGAAGATCCCCTACAATGTGTCATGTGGGGCCATCCATTCTTTTTGGAAATATATTTTCATTGGGCGACCTGAAAATTGCTGTGCGGGGGGGGGGGGGGGGGGTGACATGAACGCCCGCCGAAGGAGGGGGGGGGTTTGGAGAAATGGACGTTCATGCCGGGCCCCTTAACAAGGGGCAGTTTTTTAGGTTTGTTTGAAAATTTGCCGGCGACAATGAGTGCCGTGGGCTGGCATGATACCCCCGCCAATGGTTGAGGGGATAGTAGGCCTTTTTTGTTAGAGGCCGGGGACCGGTAGCCTTGACTTACCATTCTTTTTCAAGTGTATGCACCTCCCAACAGGGGCAGCCTTGGGAGACAGGGGAAAAGAAAAAACTGATTATTGGGGACGCCCGGGGCTCTCATCAGTTGAGGGTCGCGATGCCCAACCCTGTTATAAAGTGGGCTAAGTGAAATACGCACTCAGACCCCGGGTTGCAGGGGTTGGTCCAACTTCTGCACCCGGTCCCAAAGGTTAACGTGACCGAGGCATTACCATGCCTAAAAAAAAGTATCTTTTTTCACACTTGGAATTTCTTGCTTTCAGAATGTCGGAAGTCATTCCTCTACCATTCACTCTGTTTCCGCGCCCAGGGACCCCCTATGAGGTATTCTGGAACTCTGAGCATGTGCATTTGTATGAAGTGCATTTCTCTTTGCCTTTGAAGGAAAGGAATCTGCATGTCCAACAACGGTGGGCTTTGATCCGTAGCGTCGAAAAACAACTGTATGATGTAGAGGATGATCTGATCTGCTTTGTTTGCTTGACAGGCGATGTTTCTGAGGGGAATGATATTGTCATTTGTGATGGGGACCACTCAGAGCCACGTGGGTGCCATCAATTGTGCTGCCAACCCCCTTTGTCTGAAATTCCTGATGGACCCTGGTTGTGCCCTGATTGCTTGCAGGACCACGTATCTGCACCACCATCACGTGGTACGGATGCAGATTATGTTCCTTCTGTGACTTGCACTGATGCTACCTCCTCTTCTGCTTCTAGTTCCAACTCCTCCAGCAGCTCGGACTCCTCGGACGGCAGCTCTGATTCCAGCGATGACTCCAGCTCCGATTCTAGCAATAGCTCAAGCTCTAATTTCGATGACTCATGAGGGTCGGCTTCTGATTGAGACGCCAATCTCCATGGTGCCGCGGTAAGGCCTGGGTGGGGCGCTCAATGGCTGCCGGAAGTGACCGGCGGTCATTGTACCCTTAAACAAAAGTACCACCCCCGCTGGCACTCGGTAACTATGGTTCCGGCACGGCGACCAAGGAGGGGGGGGGGTTGGAAAATGGGCGTTCATGTCACCCCCCCCCCCCCTGCAGAGCAATTTTCTTCCCGCCTTGCATTGGTTGACATCAACCAAACATGGCAAAAACAAGACACTCAAGTTTATTCCGGATTATTTCCCTGAGACCGCACATGCTAGGTGGTGTGTTGGACCCCCATCACCATGAACCCCTTTTCCAGTCCGAGACATATTGAAAGGTCACTTGTTTTCCGCTGTTCAGAAGCGCAGCCCAGGCCACTGTCGGGCATAACGCCACTGTGGGCATAAGCCCACTGCCGGCAGGTTACAACAAGTCCTGTTGTTGTCGATCAACATCAGTCTCGTCCCCCATTACTACCGAAGGTGGCAACACCAGCAGCCTTGCTGTGGTCCATCCAAGCTTTTTTCTGTTTGCCTGCTTAGGTGTGTTGCAAAAGGCATATGGCGCCATGTGGTGGACTTGACGTGAGGTGGCCTGTGCTGCTCCTCATTTTCTTTGTGCTTGGCTCTCCGACGTCAAGCCAAGCATCCACATCACCGTCCCCCTCCCCGTTCCCCTCCCCCTCCCCATGGTCATCCCCATGTATTGACAACCCCCAGAATTGGAAAGACGCCTCCTCCGTCGGCGACACGTGCACATTGTACGAAGTCAACCAGCTCTGCGCCCCTTCCCGTGGTTATGGGGCAGGCTGGCAGCCTGAGTGGGCAACCTTCGGCCTGGGCGTCCAACGGGTCGGTGCAACGGAGGCCTGTTGTGCTTGCTGACGGGGCTGACAGGGGGTATGGGAGAGTGGGGACCCACTTTCCCACTCTCGTCTTATATCAAAGTTCCCCACCATTCAGGGCCACCTCGATGCCTGAGTAAGACTCGGGCTGGGTGATGAGGTGCACCACAGAACGGGGGATACCTTCATGGGCTGCCGAATCCCTTGAGGAGGGTTGGGATGCCGTCCGCTCCTGCTTCCGCTTCGCCCCACCCCACTTCTCCCTGGAGGCCCAGTGATTTTTACTCACTCCCACTCAAATCCCCCAAACGAACCTATCCCAGCATGCAGCCCCCCATCTGGATCTCGGAAGACGACGTTTCCGAACTCCGCTCCCGCTACAAAAGCTCCACGTCGTTCGCCTCAGTCCTAATCGACGAAATGAGCTCCAAAAGGAGCTCATACTGATTCCCCATTCACTTGCGCAGGTGGGGGGGCTTGGGCAGCTCCTCTGCCGCTTCTTGAGTGAGCTGAGGCACTGACGGCTCAGGTTGTGGAGGAGGGGGGCCGGAAGGCTTTCCTAATGGCCTCCACCTCCGACCAGGGCTGCCCCGCACTTTCAGCCCAGGAGCTTCATCTGCCCCGCTTGCAGTCGAAGCACCATCGGCACCCGGAACATCTGAACATCTACCACCCGCAATAACCTTAGTTTTGCCTCAGGGGTTACATGGGGGGGAACTAGAGTCCGGGTCTTGCACAGGGACAGGTTCAGGGACTGCCTCTTTCCTTGTGCGGTTGATTTTTCTTTGGTGAGCGCCTGCCCCGAGTTTCTCGTTTCTCTGCCCGCTTTCTCAGTGTCTATTTTTTTTGTATCATGGGAACAGCTACCGTTATCGCAGCAAGCAAGTCGGACATCCCAGAAATCTTCAGACAAAGCCCTGACTTCGAAACTTCGGTCAGTATCCGACCTGACACGGAAAGCAGCCCCACTGTGAAGAGCCCCTGCGATCCTTTTCCGACCACAGCAAACTCGTCTGATGTCTTGGATGTTCTCAGTGACAATCCACTGTCGCCAGGCCCTTTATCCCCTGTCTACTGCCAGGGCCCGCCGATATACTCGCCAATTGTACAAAAAGGTGCCTGGGAAATCCATCAGGCCGTGAATGGAACGCAGTTGTACACACGCAAAGGCTCGCAAAGGACTATATCCCCATTCTCATCTCCACTCAAACACCATCCCCCCGTTCTGAGCAGCAAACTCAGTGGCATGCCAAACAATGCCCTCTCCCCTCGTTTCCAGACCCCACCACATTTGCCTATCCCATTGCCCCAGCCTACACCCACAGCATCACCCCGGGATTGCAGATCGCACCCCTTGGGGCCAACCCCTCCGCCCCCAGCCCCAAGTGGTGTGTTGTCACCGACCCGTGTATACCAGCTGGAGTCCCCAATACTGTCCCCTGTGCCCCAAAAGAATCGGCAGCCACAGGCCCCCGCCAGTGCCCCCTCACCTGAGCATCAACCAGAGCGAAAGATGCCTCTCCATCCATTCAACATGGCTGGTCCCCTCAGCACATCTCCGATACCCCAGGCGCCCTCCCCAGACGAACCCTCCTCGCCACACTCCTGCCCACCTTCAGAGGCCCCCAATCCTTGCGAGGCCTCCCCTGGCAAGGCTATTCGTGCCCCCACCGTGTGGGCACCTTCGCCCCCGTTGTCGCCGCTGCGTCCTCGTGGCTGCAAATCCCGAGCAGCATCCCCATTGTCGGTCTCCCTGCCTTGCATGCCGCCAGCTCCCCAGCCTGTCTCCCCATCTCCTATGCCCCCAAGGACCAGGCGACACATCAATCCGCACCTGCCTGCGAGCAGGCACAGGGCCACCTCTCTTTCAGAAACAAAGCCAGCCTCTCCAGCCCCCATCACCGTCAATGACTTGCCGAGCGGGACCCGCACGTATCGCATCAGCAGTGGATCCAATATGGCAACACTTTACCCATGGTGATGCCTCTGCCGGTTGCCCGGAAGGTAAGAAGGTAGCAGCTAATTCGCCACCACAACTGTCAAGTCCCGACCCCTGTATGGCTGATTACCCTTTGGTGTCTTCTCCCCTCCGTCCCACATTGCCTTCCTCCCCCCCTCCCTGCCTCCCTGCCTCCCTCTCCTTCCTCTTCCCAAAGTTGATTGAGACGGGTCGGCTTGGATTCTCTGTAAAGGCACCCCCCAGTTTGTCCATTGCTTAAGATCCTCTTGGGTCTTGCAGACGTCCGAGTCGTGCAATCTGTCTCTTTGTGTGGCTTCTGCCATGTTTGGGTATACAACTCCCCATTTTCCCAAAAAGGACAGGCGACAAGGACATGGAGATCCCACTCGCAGACATTGGCGATGTCATTGTTTTGACTGGAATGTAACATCCCCAAGAGGTCCAGGAGGATGTACACACCCGTGCAAACAGGGCGACAGGGGTGGGGCCCAAGGCGCAGGACTCGCTCCCCCCGCCACCCCGCCGCAGTAGGCTAGGTAGGGATAGGTCATGCCTATCCCACACCCGAAACCGGCCCTGTCACTGACCCATGACCTGCTACGTGTACTCTCGATGGACACTTGGTGGAGCTTCGGTCACGAGCACCTTATTATTGTCTTGCTGTGTGGCCCCCCATTTCAACACATCCTGTTCACAAGCTCCCCATCTGACGGGACGCTTCACGTAGGTCGCGTACAAAACTGTACAGCACCGGACGTCAAGAGTGGGGCAATGGGCTACGGTTAGGGTTGCCTTGTTCTGTCGGGTGATGGTCATGTTTAGGGCTCAGGACTTTAATGGGATGATGAGGACGATGCAGCACCTCCCGCGACACTTGCATCCCCCCCCCTGACCCCTTGTGATGTAGTCTGCTGTTATGAGGGGGCGTTTGCCCCCCATTTTGAGACAACACTTGTAATGGCGCGATGGTTCTTGGAGAGCTTGCGGAAAGAGCCCCCTGAGTTTCGGCACAGACCGGAAACCTTGGGGGACGTGGGAGCGGACGCGGAGGACCTCCCCCACAAAATGACAGCACAGCTGAATCGATTGGGACGCCGTCGCCAGTCACCCCTTCACGGAGTGCAAATAGGCCCAGACGCTTGGACCCAGGCATGTTCGTGCATATCAGAGGATGGGCGCCCGATGCGCCCGGTGCCTGACTTAGACGGCTGAACCCCTACCTAGATGCAATGGACTTCTCTAGCCTGGAAACCTCTGCCGGAGAATGAATTGAAATGGGGTTTTGCACACGGTGTGCGGGGGAAAAAAAGATAGAGGGTATATACCAATGCAGGCAATAAAAATTGCAGAGTTACATGATAAAAGCAACATTAAAATTTTATGCCAAGAATGGGTAAAATGCAGAGCAAATGCCAAAAAGATCGAAACACGTTTGTTTTCTTCGAACACGGTTTTATCTGAAACGGGAAGCAAAAATACTACATGTGCTACTGGTTGCAGACGGAGCTGAAGAAGTACGTGTGCTGGACTAAGGTGTGCCTAACACTTTAGAACGAAGTTGCCTTCCGAAATTTCGGAAGTTGCCTTCCGAAATTTCGGAAGGCGAAGGTGTCTTCCGAAATTTCGGAAGGGTTAGGGTTAGGAACACCTTCGCCTTCCGAAATTTCGGAAGGCAACTTCGTTCTAAAGTGTTATGCACACCTTAGTCCAGCACACGTACTTCTTCAGCTCCGTCTGCAACTAGTAGCACATGTAGTATTTTTGCTTCCCTTTTCAGATAAAACCGTGTTCGAAGAAAACAAACGTGTTTCCATCTTTTTTGCATTTGCTCTGCATTTTACCCATTCTTGGCATAAATTTCTCATATTGCTTTTATCATGTAACTCTGCAATTTTTATTCCCTGCATTGGTATGTACGCTGGGGCCTTCAGCCATCCCTTTTGATCGCTTGCCTCCAGCCCTTAACACAAAACTTGTGACCTCGTCACAGGCCAGCGATATCAGAGCTGATGTGGATCCTCCGCTGTTTGTACAATGGGGTTCCATCAGAGGCATTGGAGTGCTCTGCGTCAGCTCCTTAGTGTTTCACGCACTCGCTTTCCTCAAACACTAAATTGTGCCTCTGAAAGGCATGAGATGTGAGGTAAGTGCTTCTTCTCGTCCAGCACGCTCTTGTGCGGGGGAGGCTGGTTAGGGTGGGGGTGTTACATGGACCCCCTCCTGTGCCCTTTCTGTGCCCTTCCTGTGCCCCCCCATGTTGCAACACAGCGGCACAAATATCCTCACCGATGTGGATCAAGACCCCGCGCCGTCCCCTGCGCAGGGGTGTCCCTCGTGGTGTCGGAGCTTAGTGTCCCCCCCTTGGGGGTATGGAGCCGCCCCAGTGAAGCCCAGGACCAGTAAACTGCGCTGGCGTGGCGCTTGCTCCACCACCGAGGCTCCTCGTGTCCCCAGGCTACTGCCCACCCCGCGGCCCCCGCCTGTGGCCTGGCGCCCTCCACCCACCCCCAAGGCCCTGCCAGATCCTGCCCCCGCCCCTGTGCTGGATGGGGGAACCCCAAGTCAGGCCGGCCGACGACGCCGCCACCCACCCTCGGCGCCCCGGGGTCAGCGGTGCAGCCTGTGAGGGGCAGACACACCACTGCCTCACCAAGTGTGCCTCGAGTGGGCGCGTCGACCGTCCGAGGTGAGACCCACCAGTTCCCAGAAAGCCGGGGCCTGTCGGCGGGACTGGTGTCTCTGAGCGTCCGCTCGCATGCCTATGGTGGGCCTAGCTTGGTCTGGGCACCTCTCTTCTTCGCGCCATGCATGGTGCTCTCGGCCCCCCCTCACCTGGGGCCCATTCCATCGGAGTGCGTGTGTGTGTGACGGCTAGACGTTCTGCCGATGGACGCCCACTGGGCGGACCAGCGGACGATGGCTCTAGCGCTCCATGACATGACATGACATGGATGGGGGAACCCCCTCCTTTGCAAGGCGACCGCCGCCTACTCCATACCACCCAACAGACTTTGCGCCCAGACCTGCCCCAACCCACCGTTTCTGCCGCCGCACCTGCCGCCAGTGCCCCCCCTGCGCTGTGGAACCAGTTGCCACGCCGTCCTGCGGGTGGCCCACACGGTGCCGGAGCAGCAGTGCTGTACCCTTGGTGTCCTGCAAATGAGCTGCATGCCGGTTCCCCATGCTGCTGATGGCGCTGCAGGATGGAGCGCCGCCGCCATGGCCTTCCTTCCTGCCACCCTGGTGGCCCCTTTCTTCGTTTTGCTGGGGCATTGGGAGGAGGATGCTACCTGTGGCCCCTCCAGGGGATCGCCCTCCGCCACATCAGGTGCCTTGCGGGGCTGTCGGCCCAGGTCCAGGGGGCTATTCCATCCCCCCCCCCCCCCCCCACGGGCTCCCCCTGATGCCCAAAAGGCCGTACCCCTGCGCCTGCTACGGGCCGTCAGGGACGCTGACATGGACAAACACGTGTCATTCATCCCAACCGGGGTGGCCCCCACCCCAAGGGGGCGTAGGGTGTCCGACAGTCACATGAGAGAGGGAATTGCTTGGGGAATGAATATTGAGGATCTTAGCCCTTGTGTTATGGAGGGAATCGCCCCGATGGTCAAACGTATGGGGGCCATTGGGAGCTCCTGCTTGTGTTTGGTGTGTTTGCTCTCCGAGTTTACGCCTTTTAGGTGTACTTTGCCAGCCTCTGCTCGACATGGCACGCAAAGGACCCGTTCAGGATCCGCGTGCCGTACCGTGCCATCCTGATTGAAAACTTCACGTGCCTGCAAAAACAGGGGGGGGCTCAAGGGGCTCACCTCCGTTTCAGCACGCTACAGAGGGAACAAGCCTTTTAAGGTCCAACATGTTCTTGTGTCAGGAGGGACTGGTAAGGCTGGGGCTGTCACAGTGGACTTCCCATCTCCTTCCTGCGCCCCTCCGATCATGACATGGCGCATGAGACAGACCTCAAATTAAGGATGGTCCCCAAACATGTATTGCCGTGGGATTTATGATCCCCCTTTTGCCCTGTGTATTCTTGTCCATCCTCCGCATGCGGTGCAGGGGTTCATTCTGCCACATTCCGACAGATGGCGTACGGCATGAGAGTCCAGAAAACAATGCTGCTTTTCAATAGTGCTCTTGGGGGAAAACTCCCCATCCCCAATGGCGAGGGGAAAACATTCAGTTTTACGTAGTTCCTGCTTTGGGGGCACAAGGGCAATCATGGAATGAGAGTTCAGAAATTTGGTGCGGACTCTTGGGAATCCGTTTGTGCAATGGCACCAGCTTTGGCTGGTAGCATGCGCCCTTGGTCTTGCTGAGCTATATTTTTGAAACTAACGTTTAGCCATAAACATTAGTTTAACCCCGGCAGTGATGTGTCTGGTGACTGTGTGTGGTGTCAGGGGAGACACGGGCTTCGGCTGCAAGTGGTGGGGCCGACAGGCCACTGTCGGTCTGTGTTTGTTCCCTCTTCACAATTTGATGATTGTGCCGCCAGTCGGCCAAACCATTTGCTTTTGATGATTTGTGTACAACTGCTTGTGCCGGGCCTCTGCAGTGTTTGTGTTTGTATCAGTGATCAGTGACAGGCCTGAACGGAGTGGGGAGGAGTGTCAAACGCTACCACCTATCACTTAAACTGCTGACAGCCTTTTGACAGGTCCTGTACTTGGTCCATATCCTGACCACAGTAATGGCCCCTACCCGCCATGATACAGTCTGATGCGGATGTGCATGAGTATTTTGACCCGCTGATGTTCGATATTCGACATTCTTCGATATTCGAAATTCACTTCAAGTGGGCAGCACTCATCTGCACGAAATTTGAGGACTGTTCCTTCCCTGAGGCTGCCTATATGCACCTGTTCCAGTTACCTCTCATGTTTGATGTCCACCTAGCTACCCCGCAAAATTAGAACAATTAAAACTGCTGGCAATGTTGTTTGTAAACCCACTTCCATGCAGCCAGGTGCATGTGTTGGAAGGGATGAACAGTCTTAAGCGGATGCAGCTAGCGCCCTGGTGCACCACGCAGTGGCCAACTGTTACCACTGCCAGGTTCCCAGCGGCGGGAAACAACCTGTTGCTTTCCCATCATCCTATCTATCCCCCCCGCTTTTCTAGCATTAGTTCTGTATATTCCCTGCTTGTGCCAGGGCTGGGGGTACTGTATACCTCTGCAAACAGCATATTTAGCTTGTCAGATTCAATATTTATGTTCTGTAACATCCCACCCTGATTACTCGTAACCCTTGGCAGGAGTCCTGCGAGGCAGTGGCTGTACCCAGTGCAACCAGGCAACAACCAATCATCGAAGGACCATCGAAGGAGTCGCTGAGTTGTTGCCATTTGCAGAGTGGCAGGGTTTGCAGGCCATTGCAAAACAAGTGCCCCCCACTTGCATTGCGATTCTAGGAGGCAAAATCCTGCCCGAAATTTAACCTCATTGTTGTTTCTGGTGTTGCTGCTGTTGTCTGAATGCTTATTCCTGAAACCAATCCATGTATGTTTCATCAACAGTGGAATGTCTGCTGTCATGCACTCTCTTCAGGCATGGCAGGTCAGAAGGCCTTTGATGCAGATACTGTGGTGGGCTATTGGACAATGGCCTCTACTCTGGCATGTGTAGCATTCTCCCATCACTCATGCGTCTGCATTTATGCCCTTCCAACCAGTATTGAGCAGTCCCTGTTTGTAAATTCAAAGCCACTATCCCGCCATCCCTGAAACCCCATCCCCCCCCCCCTACCCCACCGCCCATTCCATGAAATTTGGGGCAGCATGGAAGAGGCATTCGTGCTTGAAGACGCCAATGTATAATACAGCCATCACCCCTTGCGATGTTAGTACCTCAAATGTGGTGCCTTGTTTGTCTATCAGTATTAATTGAGAAGGACTGGCCTGTGGACTGGCCTATTGCATAGTGCTGTGCTAATATCTGACGACGAACAAGCAAAGATGCGCCCAGGGTTACTCTTGTGAGTTTGCTCACCCACGTGACCAAAGGCCTAAACATGGCACCAATGGTTTCCTGTGTTTGTTGGTGTATCCAACACTCAATACTCAAGGTAGGCAATTTTTTTGTTTTGCCTCTGCAGGAACAGTCCACGGTCGTTGTTTGTTGGTGGAGTCTCAGCTCAGCTGCGGGGGGGGGAGGGGGGGCAGAATTGAACAATGAGTCCAGCAATGTGTCTGACATACCGCAGGATAGTCTGCTGAGTGATGTCTGTACGAGCCCTCAGAGACACTTTGGACAGGGTACTGCATTCTATCACAGCGAAAGGTGCCTGTGGCAATATCACTGAAGAGCTTTTTGTTCAGACCTTGTTGCTCTGCAGCATTGTGCCTGTGTGGTAAAGGTTAGCATACCACATCCGCATCCCACAGCCGGGGGGGCAAGACCATCAGTGGGCAACCCTCATCTGCATTGCACATAGTTTGATGATTCAGTGCCGCCACTCGGCCATCTGTCTTGTAGACATATCATGGTATTCGCGTCTCGTGCTGGGAACATGCGGGCTGAGGGAGAGTCCGCCACACACACGGCGGCTTACCAGCCCACCCACACCGGCATCGACACCCGTGTCAGTAGGCGACGACACGCCAGGGGTCCCACTCATGGGGACTTAGCCAGCCTCCTCACGCAGTTGGCAAACGATGTGCCCCCTCACCCACGATGGCCGCATCAGCCTCGCCAGTAGCTGCACGTACGGTCCCAACGGGATGGACGGCCCAACAAATATTACTGTCCCATGACATTCACCCCAACCGGGGTCCACGGGCAGACGAAACCCTATTCCTGTTATCCCTCCATGGGTGGGGCTGGGCACACTTGAAGCATGGACGGTGGGGTAGACTACTCCAAGAGGTGACCGCACAAGAACGTCATATCATGTCACATCATATCATTGCCCTTGAGGAAGTTAGGTTCAAGTCCGGGGATGCACACATGGCATACACTGCCAAAGTGCACCCCAAGTACCTGCTGTTGGCGACACTCTGACAAACAACGGACCTTCTTTTCCTTGTACATGATTAAGTGTACATGTATTATGCCCTCCTTTCCCATCAATCCCTGCATGTCATTGCCCAAGTTCACTTCCATCAACCAGCACGGACCATTCACAGTGGGGGACCAATTGCCCATGACGCATGCATCACTGGCATACCAAATCTGGGAGGAGATTTCAATGATGGCATTTGGCACTCCGCACCTCAAGGCGGTTGCGTTTGGCATGATCAGCTCGACGCTGGGACATTTGAGGACCCTCTCTATAAACGTTGTGCCCCTGCCCACAGGGCTGAGCCACACACAAGCAGGCAAGCGTGGTGACGCCTTGCTGCTGTCCTCCACGATTTGGAATGCCCTCACTCCCATCACCCACCAAACCAGGGTACTCCCCTCGGCGGGGGACCACGTTGCGGTTGAAGTGAATGCCACGGTGAACTTGCCGCACCCCCAACTGCCAGACTCAGATCTCATCAATGTGCACACCTGGTCAGGAAGGGACTTTAAACACTTTAGAGCACACGCGATGCGCTGGTCCCGGTCGGTACCTTCTGACATTGGTGTCGCAACAAAATCGAAACTAATCTCAGAGGAGGTAGTGCTGTGCATACGTGCACACCCGGTGCCGGGACCAAAGATGGACAAAGTCCAAAAAGAGCTATCCACCCACCTAGCAAGCAACCCTAAGTGATCTGGTGGCCCTCAAACAATGGGCGGAGCATATGCAGAAGAAGCAGTACCATGGTAACCCAAAGATAGCACCTGGAACCCCCATCATTGGTTAAGGGGCCCTTGTAGAAGTAAAAAACTCCCTAGGACCTGGGTCTGGATCGACACACAGTGCCGGCTGTAGACCAACCAAGTTTTGACCCCCCCCCTCAAAAAAAAGGTGCCGGTATGGGGGCGGGGTTCAAAATTCAAATTGGGGTATGATTTTGTGTCCCGAAATGATGATTTTACAAGGGGTTATACAAGTTCTTTCATACATTGGGGCTATGCTGCGTGAATAACCCCCCAAACAGGGGACTATAGGGGGGAGTTCTTGCACTATGCGCTATTTTTGCAGCCAGCATGCCCAGAACGCCCCGATTTTTTCCACCCACCCAAAATTGCCCCCAAGTTTTGCACATAGGCACCCGTTACCCTCTACTTCACTGCCCCTGACCCTGACACAGAGACAAATGCAAAGCACTCACAAATTCAAGAAACGTTCGCAGTGTACTCGGACTGGCTTGGAATGTGTGAGAGACCCCTTGCCGGGGTATGATATGCCAGCTGCGCCAGGCCTAGCAGCCTCTACTGCAAATAGACAGCCCTAGCCCACAATTGTGCACATGTCTCCTCCGTGCCTGCAGCTGTAGAACCCATGCCAGTGGCCGCCTGTGAGCTCGTTTAGCTGGTCGGCTGTTCAAAGTCAAGCATTCCCACTGGAAAAGGTGGCACACAGTGCCTGTTTCTCAATTTGACCTGAACCACCACCACAAAATACGCTTTCATGGTCTCTTTTGGGGCATGACATGCCTTTGCTGTGTGCATGTTTTGCCCTATGCCATGCGTCCCTCGATTTTTGCTCCGCAGGGGCGGGGGAGGGAGCACCTTCTTTTGTGTGTTTTAGCAAGAGGAGGGAGCAGAAGGGGACCACACGTGCATGTGCTGGTACCCCCTGCCCCTTCCAGCTGCGCACAGTTCTCTCACAACCCCGGGGGAAACGGCCAACACCTCTAGGACATTTGCCAAAGAGTGTACTTTCAAAACCTCACCTAACCTAGAACACCCGCATACAGAAATGTGAAGCGGGTCTGTCTTGCTTCACACACAATGTCAAGCATGATCACTGTACGCTATCAGCAGTGATCCTAAAAGAAAGTAGTGTATTTCCGGAGCCTGACCCTTTTGGCAGGCAAACAGAGCCTGTCAGTAAATGCAACGCCGCTGACGTATGAAACATTGCATTCTGGCACAACAGACCCAAATGGCCCAAGCGCCATCTGGCAAAGCCACTGGCGGTGACGAAGGGGCACCGCCATACTCGGCTTTTGGGGTTCGGTCAAGCGCTTTACCCAATCATCGTTTGGGAATTTGGAGGGGTGCAGTGCCCGGAGAACGGATTGCGGCCCCGCTGCTCCTTCCGCCCTCTTGCCTCACTTCAGCTGCGGTCGCCGGCACGTCTCCGGGTCACCATCAGAAGCCTCGCCGTGTGCTCCGCCACGCTGCATTGCGGTTGCGCAGCTCTGAGGTCTGTCGCGATCCATGGCTCATCGACACGACGCCGGGGCTGCGTCTCAGAACGTGGGGAACAGCATTGGCACGCGGTCCAGCGTGCGGCAGTCCAGGCTGTTCCGGGAGTACGAGTCTGGGAATACGATGAAGAACTTGCTGGGCACGCCTGATCTCGCCTGGGACACCAACCAGAAGCAGGGCGCCTACAGTGGGCCGGTCTTTGATGGCGCTCGTGCGGGGGCCCACCCGACCGCCACAGCGCAGAGCCGCTCTCATGCCCCGTCCGGCTCTGCGGCCCCGCACGTCCTCAGCAAAGGCGACGTCGTTGTGCGCAATGGGGAGCAGTGTGTGGTCGTGGGCGTCGACTTCGCCTGCGCCCCCCCATCCTACACTGTGCAACGCCCTGACGGGTCGGAGGTGGGCACGGAGGCGTCGCGCTTGACGCTTGTCGCCCCCCAATCGCAGGCGGGTGGCGGATCGGGGGGTTTGGGGGCCGGGTCAGGGGTGTGCCCGGGGTTCGCCGCCAAGCGCCCGACGGGGCCGCTGTCCCGTCGCTGCATGCACTGCGGGATGCACGCAGACGACCACCGATGACCGCGTGGGACGCAACGCGCGATTGCTCGTTCGATGCGATGTTGCGAAAAGGAAGGGCTTCCACAAACGGGTTCGTGGGCTGTGGACCGCCGATCGAGTGACTGGACACGGGCACCGACACGCGGTCGCCCTCCTTCAGGGGGATGCGGAGGCGGCAGGCAGAGACCTAGGGCCGATTTGCCACCGGGTCAGCCCTTTCGGACGTGATGAGGTGGGGCTGTGGGCTCTGCTGCGCCGTGCAGCGGATGCAGCGGCTCCGACTGCGTTGTGTGTGCGGCGTGTGTGTGTACTGCGGAATGGCACAGCGAATGGGGCTGACCCCCCATTCCCCTGCCGCAGACCAGTGGCATGTCTCCGCCGCGGTGCCAGTCCCTCCGGTGCTGAACGCTCTTGCCCCGCGTTTGGCATTCGGAAAGCCGCAGGTGCAGTCCGGCCCCCGAGGCCTTGGCGCAATGTCGGCTCCTGAGCGAGGGTGTCGCCGTGAGCGGCTGGTGCAAAGTGAAACCTTCGATGACGGAGATCCCTCTGCGATGAAGCGTCGCGTTGGGCTGGCGGCAGGGGCTGGCGGCTGGTCGCACGGTGCGCCTGCGCCACGGCGCACTTGGCATGGACCGCCGCAGAAAAGCCGACAGCCCGGCGCGTTGCATGAGCCGAGGGTTTTGACGTGGAAGCCCGACCAGTACCTGTGGCCGCGTACATGTGTGTCAACCGTCACCAGGACAAGGCGCAGTGGAACGTGAACCCCGTCGTGCCGGTGAGTTTTGTGGGCGAACAGTTGGATCAGATGCGGTTGGTGGATTTTCCGGGAGGAAGCAGAAAGCCGGCTGCCCAAGAGAGCTGGGGAGCAGTCTGCATTTTGTGGTGTATGGTGCACTTGCTGGGCGTCAAGCTTTAGGCTTGCAAGTGGTCATGCACGTCGCCCTTGCCCAGACAACGACTGGTTCCGGACCCTCCCATGATCCTCAGGCCGGGTTTTTGGTGCAATTGCGAATTGCCTGTTGACTGCAATTGGTTTGTTTTGGATGTTTTGCCAACGCTGGTAGCGGTGTTCCTGGCGTCCCCTCTGACGGCACTTGTATGTTGGTGGAATCCGTACCGTTTTCTTCCTTCCACATTCATGTTGGGGCAACTCTTTGCATTTGTTTGTCCGTGCTCATTGATGCTCTAAGGCGGCCCTCCAAATCGAAGACAAAGGGGGCCAAAAGGGTTGTCTCTGCGTCTGCGGATTTGACCTGTGCACTGTTGTGGAGCACGCTGCCACAGCAGCCGGTGGACGAAATTGGGAACAAGAATGTTCTCAGGCTGCGGGCAGCATTGGGGTGATTGCGCACATGAAGCCACAGTCACGCTGCATGCTTTATTGGCTGACCGGCCACGTGGAAGAAGGGGGGCGGGGTTGGTTGGTCTTGAAACGGTTCTCGAAAGGCGTTTCAGGCCGACAAGACGGTGACAAAAGGGGGACTTGAGCACCCATTGGGACCCACGAAGTAGCCACTAGGCCCATGTAGCCCGCACCATGGGCCTCCCAAAAGCCCCAAAATTGCTGGTGCTTAGGTTGTTTAGTGTCGCCGGAAAATTTTCCCAAATTCCACCTTTTACGAAACCCATCTGTCGCTCCTGGGATGGGTTTGGGTGATGATTTGGTGACAATACGGGTACTTGAGCACCCATAGGGACCCACGTAGTAGCTGCTAGACCCATGTAGCTCGGCCATGGCCCCCCGCGAAAGCCTCAAAATTGCTGTTGCTTAGGTTGTTTAGCGTCGCTGGAAAATTTTTCCAACTTCCACCTTTTCCAATGTGTCGCTCTTGGGATGGGTTTGGGTGATGATTTTGTGACAATATGGGTACTTGAGCACCCATAAGGACCCACATAGTAGCTGCTAGGCCCATGTAGCTCGGCCATGGCCCCCCGCGAAAGCCTCAAAATTGCCGTTGTTTAGGTTGTTTAGTGTCGCCGGAAAAATTTTCCACATTCAATTTTTTCCAAAACCCATGTGTCGCTCCTCCGATGGGTTTGGGCGATGATTTGGTGACAATACGGCTACTTGAGCACCCATAGGGGCCCACCACAGGGGTGCTCCTGGTCAAGGCCCAACCCCAAAGCCCCCCCCCCCCCCCGTGCCCCCCTCTATGGACCCCAGAATGGTTGCACGGAATAATGTGCTTTGTCGGTGCCGGAGATTCTGTTTTAGGCACCCGGTACAGGTAAATTTTTGTTTTCACCACGTGTGTTTGTACCCAAAATGCTTAGATTTTGCAGGGGAATTCAAAAAGGCACAAAGCCACTTCCTGTGTTTGTTGGGGCCCCTCTACATGGGGACAATGGGGCTGCACCTGATGCGGCGCACGCACTGCGCGGAGCTTTAGCGGTCTGGCTTGACCAAGCAGCTGCAGCTTCTGCCCCGGGGCCCCCTTGGAAAGGGGTTTTGAGCCTAGTCCGCGATACTCTTGAGTTGAGGTACTACACTAAGTTGTTCCATCAAACCTTCCATGCTTTGAGCGCCAAATCGTGCAAGACGAGGCGCTATCCAAAAATGTTGTGCAAGTTGTTTGTTGCTCTTTGAAGATACCGCCCTCGAAGCTCAGCCCCAGCACGAGGTAGCGGTCCGTATGGGGCGAAACGAGTCAGTGGCCTGCTGCGCCGCCGGCCTTGCCCACTATTCTCCCTGCTCTTCTCTTTGGGGCAAACGAGGGTAGTATTAGTAGCGGCAGTAGTAGTAGCAATAGCTCCCACACCAATGCCTCCTCCGGTTCTAGTGCATCGTCCAATAGTAGTGCCCCATTTGGCACCGGTGACTATATGCCATCGGAGTCCATGTTTGATGGGCCGGCAGCCTGCTGGGTCACAAGGTCACAAGCACCCCGGCCAAAGAAGTGTGCTCGGCCCAAGAGTACCGGCAAGAGGGCACGCAACGAGTGGGAGGATGATTCCGATGCTTGAGGCCCCTCCCCTCCGTTTCCTTCTCTCTATATATGTGTGTGGTTTGTAACAAAGGGAAGGGACACTATTTGTGGGCCAGTGGGTGCACCGAAAGGCCCACATAACCCGTTTTGCATGCACGGTGACTACGAGCACCGCACGAATCATGCGTGCATAACCGGGTTCCATAGGGGAGAGAGAGCTGACCCAAGCCAGCCTAAGAGACCTTCGATAGCCTATGGGCGAACTCAAGGCAACATTCGGTACCGGGTTGGAAGTGCCGCAGTGTCGCAAAACAATCACGAGCTATGAGGGGTCACAGTGCATCTTGTTAGCTTTGTCTGTTTGTGCGCCCGGAGGTGCCTAACAAAAAGGTGTTGGGTTCGGGTCAACGAAGCCCCCCCCCCCCCTACAGCCCCCCAAAAAGGTTGCACACCCCTTGTCACATATTGGCTGCCACCCACCCCCGTGGGACCCACGTAGTAGCTGCTAGGCCCATGTAGCCTCTGCCATGGCCCTCCCAAAAGCCTCAGAATTGCCGTTGTTTAGTGTCGCTAGCAAATTCTTCAAACTTTGATTTTCTCTAAAACACATTTGTCGCCCCCGGGATTGGTTTGGGTGATCGTTTGGTGACAATATGGGTATTTGAGCACCTATAGGGACCCATGTAGAACAAAATTGCTGTTGTTTAGGCTGATTGCGTTGCAATGTTGGCAGGGAAGTGCGCAACGCAAACCCCACCTATGTAATTGAAGATCCAAGCCAGATTCCCAAGACGAGGCACGCAACAAATGTCGTTTGTTGCTCCTTGAAGATCCGCGCTAGAGCCGGGCAAGAAGAGGCGCACTAGAAATATCTTTGGTTGCTCCACAAGGCATGTTGGGGTTAGGGTTAGGGTCACCGAGCTGGTGGAACTAGTCTCGGTTTTATCACCCTCTTTAGTGTCTAGGGTGGACCCACTAGGTTTAGCAAGCAAGCAGCAAGCACGCGCGAAATGGGCAAAAATCACAGCTCCATGGTGCTGCTTCGGATTCGGCCAAAATTTTGGTGGATGGTACCTATGGGTGTGAGGGACAACCACGCAAAGTATGAGCAAGAAACTCAACAGTGGCGGCTGGGAACGGGCGTTGCAAGTGCCGGACCTCCAGTTCAAAATCTGCAATTTAGGGCCAAAATCAGCCTTTTTTTGTTTTTTTGCCCAAAACCACCCTAGAACCTGCTGAAAATGGCCAAATGAAAGGAAATAGTGGCTACTCTACACATGCAGCCAGACTTCCTTGTGCCGAAGGGCCCTCTGGGGCCCTCAAACTCCACAATATGTCCGCGAAACGCCCCCAAAAGGCACCCAAAAGCCCCAGAGTTTGCGCACATTGGCCGCTGACAGCCCCAAACCATATCTTGGGCTACGTGGCTCCAAACGCGGTTTCGAGCGCACCTAATCCACTCGCAATTACCCACTTTTTGTGGTTTCCACCCCTCAAAATTGCCGTGTCTGCCCTTGTTCCACTAGTCTCTCCGCTACTAAGCTGTTACTGGCGCCCGTGCCGAGTAACCCATGATACCTTTGATCCCCCAGTGAGATCAGGCACGCGTAGAGTCTCTTTCCCGAGGACCCACCCCTCTACTTCTGCGCGGCCTGAAGGGTCTTGAGTGGGATCCCGTGCTTCTCGCATTGCTTGAGAAGATGCTTCTCCATGGACAACAGCTTCCTCTTCTTTTTGTTGCTTCCTTCTTCTTCCCCTAACCGATGCCTAGACCCCCGTACCTAGGCCCAGTGGGCTGTGGCAAGCTGCAGGATGTCAACCCAAAGAGGTGGGTGCCAAAATGGGTCAACAAGGTCCACCGGGTGCAAAAAAAAAAGACTTAAATCAAAAATGATCGTGGACCACATGGAATGCCAAAACAAGTGTTTTTGGCGAGTTTGAGCTCATTGTGGCCCGTTGTGGCCCTTCTAAAATCCCAAAATGCCTTGAAAATGGGTTGTTTTGGGACAAAAAATGGGTCAAAAATGGGTCAAAATGGGTTCTTCCAAAAATGATCCTAGACCATTTGGGGTGCCTAAACCGAAGTTTTCCATAAAAACTGAGGTTTTGGGAGGGGGGGGGGTACAGTGGCAGTGGCAGTGGCAGAGACTGAGGCTGACCGCCCCCCCCCCCCCCTGTGCTTCCCAGTTGATGCTTTTCTTCTGACTGTGCTTTCGGGGGGACTACTACCATGCCGGGGGATACATCGAATGGGTCATCGGACGCGGCTGGTGGGGAGAGCCGGGGGGCAAAGCGGGCCAGGCTGGCTTTCAACCGAGACGACATGGACCTGGACCCCGTCAAGACCCCCGAGTACGCACGCTGGGAGCGGTGGCGAGATCACGCTGCGGCTACCGCGTACGGGTTCCTGGACAGCGCGGATGCCGGCATCATGGCTGCCCGGTACCAGGAGCGGCTGATGGAGGATGGCCTATCCGTGGCGGGCGTTGACCGAGCGGTGGAGTGGGCCGGCGGCGGGCTGGACGCCCCGACGGCCCTCATATACATGGCCCTCTTTGAGCGATCCACGGACCTGCGGCTCGACATCGAGGCGGCTGCTTGGAAGGCGGTGCCGCAGCCCAGCCCGCCTGCCCGGGAGCAGGCGGAGGGGACGCCGAAAGACCAGCCGCGGGAGCCGCAGGAGTCCCCGGAGCAGGCGGAGATACAACGGCTGGAGGCTCGCATCCGGGAGCTCCAGCTACCAAAGGTACCACCCCTATCCGAGGGAGAACTAGCCAAGATAACCGCGGGGCAACTTCCCTGGCTCTGGCAGCAGGAGCTCGTCCAGGCCTTGAGCACCTGGCTCAAAGCGGAAGACCCCGTTGGGAGGGGCAATGCGGTTGTGGAAACGGTGTGGAAGGTGGTCTACAGGGACTGCCAGCCTACGCCCACCCACCCTGCTGGGGCGGCGGCGCGGCCAGCGCCACAGGGGTGGTACGCCCAGGCCCAGCAGCCTACGCCGAGTCAGACCCAGGCGCAGACCCAGGCGCAGACCCAGACTCAGGCGCCGGCTCAGGCGCAGGCCCCGGCCCCTGCCCCCCCTGGGGCATGCTTCCGCTGTGGCTTGCACGGACACTGGGCCAGGGACTGTGCCAGTGGTACCCAGGGGCGGGCCCCCTCAGTCGCCGGTTCCGTCGCGGGCTCGTACCGGGGGGGGTTCAGTACCGTGGGTAGCCAGAGCCTGTACACAGCGCACAGCACGGGCCGCACCTATGACGCGACTGGACCCCCCCCGTACCCATGTTTTCGGTGTGGCCGCAACCACTGGGCCGTGGGCGGGCCGTGCCCGGCGCCCCCTGCCCAGCCCCCCCCGCCCTTTCCGGCCGGGCCGGCCCCAGCGCCGGCCAGCTGCTGAAGAACCTGGCGCCAGCGCCAGGGATGGGCCCGCCGGCGAGGGGGGCGCCAATGACGAAGGGGGCGGGGCACTCGACCTCCGATACGCGGGGTCGGCAGTGGACAGCCTATGGTGGGGCAACTACATGGAGGAGCCCCTCGCGCTGGCCATCCGGCGGTGGTCCCCTGGAACCGTGGAGCGGTGGACAGCAATCCTCAGGGATGTGGGCCGATTGGCGGCGCACTGGCCCGAGCTGGACGCGGCGGGGGCACTGTCCCAGTACCTCGTCCGACGCGCCGCCATGGGCCAGCAGCCTGGGACGCTACGAGGCGTCATATCAGCCCTTCGCCTGGCGGAGAAGCTGGGATGCATACGACCCACGGTGCGGCCCGTGCACTGGCTCATGGCACGAGGTGCCGCCACCACCACTGCCGCGCCACGACCCACCCAAGTATGGGCCGAGCTGGTCACCCTCCGGCTCATGGCCCGGAGCATCAGGACCACCCTCGACTGGTTCTGCCTGGGCCTTGCCGTCATCTCCTTCGCCACTCTCCTCAGGGTGGGTGAAGCAGCCAGCGTACGGCCCGTGGACTTGCGAAAGCGGTGCGTGCTGGGGTTCTTCGACGACAAGAAGGACGACGACTGGGTCACGGTACGGCTGGGAGCGTGGCCCGAAGCATGGCGCGCGGCGATGGCAGCCCACCCGTGGGTGTCCAGCAGGCCCGCGTCAGTGCCGCTTATGGCTGCCGCGTTCGACCTCCAAGCGGCGATCCATGGCTTGCTGGCTGCCACGGGGTGGGAATCCATGGGGTGGCACGCGTGGAGACGCGGAGGAGCTGCGGCCATGCGGGCGTTCGGGGCCGCCGTCGCCAGCATCGCGGTGGCTGGCCGATGGGACAACGAAGCGGAGGCGCACAGGTATGCCAGCGCGCCCCCTGGATGGGAGTTCTTCCTGCCCGACAATGTGCCCTGGCCAACGCCGGGATTTGGGGTCGAGATCCGGCCGGTCCACGCGTACCAGCTCTGGGCGCTCGGCACGCTTGGGCCCCGCGGCCCCGACGGGACGGGCGCCGCCCCTGCCCCACCCGATGTCCGCGCTGGGAACCATGGCGGCCAAGGGACCGGCCTGCGTGGCGATTCCGACATGCAGGAGACCATCGTACTGGGCTCCTCCAGTGACGAGTCGCCCGGCACGGTGGCACGCAGGGCCGCCAGACACCCCCGCGAAGGCCAGCGCAAGGCCTACGTGCACAGAACCGTGGCCCGCGGCCGGTCGGCACCCGCAGCGCGGGCACCGCGGGCTGAGCCCGCCCCAAAGCCCCGGGCCAAGCAGGCCGCAAATGGAGCGGCCGACCGCCGAACCGCAGCCCCCCGTTCCGCGGCTGTGCCCCGGGTCACGCCAGCAAGGGCGAGCACCAGAGGCACCCAGGCACCCGGCGGGGCGCCGGCGAGACGGCGCAGCGGAGCGGCTGGGGATGCAGCTGGCAGTTGCCCGGTGCGCCAGGTGCGGCCTCGACTGGAACGACCACCTGGAGGCGGCGGCGCGCCACATGGGGCGCAGCCTGAAGGCCCCTGCTGACAATGTCCTGCCCCTCTTGCAGGCGTGGTGGGCGGAGTCCATCAAGTGGGCTGTGGATCGCCCGGCGTGGAAGGAGAGGGCAGCGGCCGCGGACCTGGCGCTGGCGGAGGAGGCACTGCACCTCCTGGCGGGGGGCGAGATCCCGCTCGATGGGGGCTCCTCGACCCGCCTGAACGACCAGTCGCGCGTCACTGTGGAGCTCGCGGCGCGTGGGCTGGGGGACGCGGGGCGCGTACAAGTCCCGCCGCACGTCTGGAGGGACTGGGCTGACCCCGAGTTTGGCAGGGCGGGGGGGCGTGTCCATCCCCTCCCCCCCTCCCGCTGCCCACGGGTGGCAGCCCTCCTCTCCACCCTCGCGTCCCAGGGCCTGGTCAGCGTGGTGGGGGGGGATGCAAATGCGGAGGTTTTCGTCAAGTGGAAATCAGAGCGCAAATGCCCCCTGATTGTGAACATGAAGATGTTCAACCGGGGATGCAAGTACAAGGCCCGCCCCTTCAAGCTGCCGTCGCTGGAGGGCCTGGCCATCCTCCTCAGGGACCTGGGGGGAAGGGTGGGTGGGGCAGGGGGGGGGGGCTGTGGGGCACCAAGCTGGACATAGCTAACTGCTATTGGAGTGTGGAGCTCCCCCCCCCCCCAGCAAACACCATCCGGGTGGCGGCCCAGGGGCACACATATGCTTTTCTGCGGGTGCCTTTTGGCTGGCACCAGGCGCCTGGGCTGGTCCAGGCCCTTATTTCCGACCTGTTGCGGGACCTGGGGAAGGGGGGGGTGGTGGTGGTACAGTACTTGGATGACATCCTTTTCGTCGGTTATGATCCGGGGGAGGTGGCCACTGTCACCGACAGTGCGGCACGCCTCCTACGACAGGCGGGCTTCCTCATCAGTGAGAAGTCCGTCTTCACGCCGCAGCGCTCCTTGCGGTGGATGGGCAAGGATGTGGACCTTGCGGGGTGCAGGGTGGCGCCGGCGGCATCGGCGGTGGCGGCGGTGGTGGCGGCATGGGTGAAGCTGGCCCTCAGGCCATACACCTATGTCGCCCTGAGGCGGCTACTAGGGAAGATAGGGTGGTTGGGTCGCCCAGGGAACCTGGGGGGGTGCTTTCTGGCGGGTGCCCGGTCATGGCTGCGCTGGGGCCCGCGCTGGGCCTGGCGCACACCGGCGGCAGTGGTGCGCGGTCTCTGCGAAGCCATAGCCCAGTGCTACCGGGGCTGGGAGCCGGACACTACCGCAGGGGGGCCAGCAGTGCGCGTGTTTGTGGACGCGGCCAGGTGTGCCCTTACCACGGGGAATGACCCCTCCTACTGCGTCGGCTCCTGGGGACCGGGGGGGGCGGATCTGTCGCTGTGCCCCGCGTGGGTGACCACGCAGCAGGCGGCTGAGCTGTGGGGGACGCTGGTGGCGCTGGACGATGCGCAGGCGCGACGAGCGCGGCGCCTGGTGCTCGTGGGGGACAACATGGGGGCGCTGGCCCAGCTCCTTTGGGGGAGGGCGGGGGCAGGCAAGGTCCAGCAGCAGCGCATACTGCGGAGGATAGCCCACCGCCTCCGCTGGACGGGGCTGCAGCTGACCCTCTGCTGGGTACAGTCTGCACTAAATCCAGCGGACTCCATCAGCCGAGCATGGGACGGGAGGGGGGGCAGGGCAGCAGTGATCGAGGCGGCGGCAAAAGAGCGCCTGTGGGTGAGCTCGCCGCAATGGGCAGCGTGGGGGGCTATTGCAGACCGCGACAAGGCGGTGCGACCGTGCACGGTCCCCCTTCCTGTCTGGTTGGGGGGATGACAGTCAAAATTTTTATCCCAGGGGGCCTGCAAATACAGTAGCTGTCCATGTCCAGTGCGCAGTGCAGAGGGGTGCAGGGCAGTGCAGGGCGGTGCAGGGCAGGGCGTGCACATGCCAAAACCGAAGTTTTCCATAAAAACTGAGGTTTTGGGAGGGGGGGGGGTACAGTGGCAGTGGCAGTGGCAGAGACTGAGGCTGACCGCCCCCCCCCCCCCTGTGCTTCCCAGTTGATGCTTTTCTTCTGACTGTGCTTTCGGGGGGACTACTCGCCCGGGAGGTGTTGTACTACGCACTATGTGGCGCTATAAGCGCGGCCAAAGGCCATCATCGTGCCCCCAGGGGGCCTGCAAATACAGTAGCTGTCCATGTCCAGTGCGCAGTGCAGAGGGGTGCAGGGCAGTGCAGGGCGGTGCAGGGCAGGGCGTGCACATGCCAAAACAAGTGAAATGAGCCCATTTTGAGCCCACTGCAAGCCATTTTGGCCACTCCAAAGTCACAAAATGCCTAGAAAACGGGCTGTTTTTGGACGAAAAATAAGTCAAAAATGGATCAAAATGTGTTTTTCCAAAGATACCTTTGGACTATTTGGGGTGCACAAACAAGTGGAATGAGTCCATTTTGAGCCCATGTTGAGCAATTTTGGCCCCTCTCAAGGCTGAAAGGGCCTTGAAAATGGGCCACTTTGGGACCACAAATGGCTCAAAAACGGGTCAAAACCATGGTTTTCCAAACATGATCCCACTCCAGTTGTGGTGCCCAAACGGATGAATACAACTCATTTTGAGCCCCATTTGAGCCTCTCGTCCACTTTCCAGTGCGTACCTCATTTGTCGTTAAAGTCTCCTAGACAATGTTCCTTCCCCCACCAGCTCGGTCCCAATATTCAATCCTGGTTAGGCCTCTTGAGTTGGGGTTAAGGATAAATGCAAGTGAATGCACCTTATGTTGATACAAAAACCCATATAACATTTCATTGTGCAATGTTGGTTGGGAAAATTAAGCCATGCAAAAACCCCATGAAAATTGTGTACAAAGGTCGTGTGGCCACTGCCTTCTGTCGCCCGTGGGATGGATTAGGGTGATCATTTGGTGTCAATATGGTACTTGAGCGCCCATTGGGACCCACGTAGTGGCTGCTAGCCGAGGCCATGGGCACTTTAAAGCCCCGCATGTCCAAAATTGCTGTTGCTGTTTACGTTGCAATGTTGGTATGGAAGTGCGCAATGCAATCCCTCCTGTGAAATTGAAGATGCGCGCCAGATTTGCAATTCAAGGCGCGTAATAGATGTTGTTTGTGTTGCTCCTTGACGATCTGTCCCACAGCCGGGCAATAAGAGGCACGCTAGAAAATCTTTGGTTGCTCCACAAGTCATGTTGGGGTTAGGGTTAGAGTCACCGAGCTGGTGGAACCAGTCTTGGTTTTATAACCCTTTTTGGTGTCTAGGGTGGACCTACCAGGTTTAGCAGCAAGCAAGCAAGCAAGCAAGCAAGCAAGCAAGCAGCAAGCAAGCAAGCAAGCAGCACGCGCGAAATGGGTAAAAATCAGAACTCCGTCGTGGTGCTTCCGATTCGGGTGAAATTTTGGTGGATGATACCTATGGGTGTGAAGTACAATCACACAAAGTTTGAGCAAGAAACTCAACGGTGGCGGCTGGGAACGGGATTCGCAAGTGGCGGACCTCAGTTTCAAAACCTGCAGTTTAGGGCCAAAAACAGCCATTTTTGGGCCAAAAAAGCCCTGGAACACATTCAAAACGGCCAAGCGAAGGGAAACGGTGGGTACACTGCATGTGCGGCTTGACTTCCCCGTGTCAACGAGCTCTTTGCGGCCCTCTAACTCCATGATATGTCCCGGAAACGGCCCAAAAAGGCCCCTAGAAGCTCCAAATGCCGACAGCCACAAACCAAGAATAGGCCATATCTTTGGCTACATGGCTCAAAATGCGATTCCGAGGGCACCTTCTCCACCCGCAACCCCCCACTTGTTGTGGTTTCCACCCCTCAGAACTGCCCAAACAGACGCCTAGACCCCAATACCTAGGCCCAGTAGGCTGCAAGCTGCAAGCTCAAGCCCGACAAGGTGGGAGCCCAAATGGGTTAACAGGGTCCAGTAGGGGCAAAAAGATGACTTTTCTCAAAAATGATCCTAGACCATGTGCGACGCTAAAACAAGAGTTTTTGGACTATTTTGAGCTTGTGGTGGCCCATTTTGGTCCTCCGAAAATCCCAAAATGCCTTGAAAATGGGCTGTTTTGGGACCAAAAATGGGTCAAAAATGGGTCAAAAACGCATTTTTCCAAACCTCATCAGAGACCATTTGGGGTGCACAAACGGGTGAAATGAGCCCATTTTGAACCCATTTTGGGGCATTTTGGCCCCTTAGAAGTCCAAAAAGCCTTGAAAGTGGGCCTCGTGGTGATGGGGTTCACTTGCAAGCTAATTTCATTTTGTCAAGAGCCATCAATGTGTGAATCATTCTTGATGTCCCTCACCAGTCATAGCTGATGTTCCCTCCCCCACCAGCTCGGTCCCAATATTCAGTCTTGATTAGGCCCCTTGAGTTGGGGTTAAGGGTGAATGCAATTGAATGCACCCTCTGTCGAGACAAAACCCAAATAACATTTAGATTTGCGGCTTTCGATTAAGTGGCAAAAAGGCGCCAGAGCCTAATGCGGACACTGCAACCTGACCATTTGACCCCCCCCCCCCTTTATCCCCCTCAATTGAGATGCTTTGAACTGAGTGAGTCTGGCATGAGAGGTCAGGACCATGCTGGTTACTTCACAACCTGACATCATGACCCTTTGACCCCCTCTGGAATGCCCACCTGTTTCCTCTTTTTGAGGCGATAAATCGCTGCTATACTCGAGAGAAGAAGGAAGTGAGAGGGAGAGGCCCGAAGGGGGAAGAGGGGACAGGTGCGCCGGCGGGGTCCCCCAGCGAGGCGTGGACCAGCCGCATAACTGATGGCCAGAAGAGTTAAGGGTTTGTCTGAAACTCCACCGATGCAGAGTTTCTTCACGATGGCCACGTTGTTCAGAATGGGCTCAGCGTGACATGCGCTGCACGTGTGCTGCGCCATGACATGTCGTTAGTGATCCACCTGCTGTGCCTCTCTTATGCCCTTGTCACGGCTGGTGTAAGCTCAGGCTATTCACTTTCCCTCGCGCACACGTGGCATGACAACTCCCTCGCCGTCGCCCAAGGGGAGGCTATCCTGGTGGCCTTCTCACTGGAAAGGGTGGTAGACATCCTGGGCTATGGGCCTCGGCATGAGCACCTCAAGAAGGCTGCAGACGTGTGGAAGATGGCTCAAAGGTTGCACATCCACTGCGTGTGTGTGTGGGGGGGGTTTGTCGGTCTGATTGCAGAGTGCCTTTTTGCCAGAAGTTGTTGTCACATTTCTATCCCCCCCCCCCTTCGGGCCTTGGTCGGGCAAACACCCATTGCAAAGCACTGCCCGGGCCCCACAGCGGGGCCTAGGCAGGAGAAACGTCCACTGCACACTGCACGGGCGGTGAGCCCTTGAAACAACTGGCAAAATGCCGGAGCATGCTGTGCACCACTGCCGGGTAAGACCTGGCTGTGCCCTGCATGAGGATGGTCCTCCCTCCCACAGGTCTGGGGAGCTGCAACCGTGCAGGCGGCCTTGAGACGGGACGCTCAGGAGTGTTGGACCCGGTCCAGCAGTGCCAGGGAACGGCATGGCGGGGGGCTGTATCCAAAGCCAAACATCCCCCGCCCCCCGCCTTCCTGATCTGAGCGAGTCGGACATTGCGTTGGATGTTGTTCCCGGGCACTTCAGCACACGCCATCCATTGCCCGCAACAGAGGTCCATCCAGACAAGAATGTGCATGGCTTGGTACCCTGGACTTCATTGTACCACAATGCACACGTCGTTGTGCACTTCGCCAGGCGGCAAGTGTGATTGGCATTTTAATGTACCAGGGGGGTGTTCATGTGCCGGCCTGTACGTTCCGCAATGTGCCGGCATTTTGTTGCCGGGATTTTTCGCTCCCGCAAAATCATGCCAAATGCCATGAGACAGTCGGAATGTCACTGCAGGCAGACAAGATTCAACAAAAACAAACACTACTAGGCTTGAAATCGGTAGCCCCCTCGTATATTAAAGCGCCCAAAAGCCGCGCCGTGGTGTTTTGCGCTCCAAAAAGCCCGCCTAACGGCAAGGTTTTTCTTCACGCAAAATGCCACGGCGCGGCTTTTGGTGGATAGGAGTGTTGGCCGACACGATGGTTGGAAAGCCCACATGCATGATGAATGGATGCCCCTCATGATCTGAAACAGCCGACCTCGTTGACCCCCCCCCCCCCCACCCCCTTGGGAGGGCGAAGAGAAAGAAGCAGAGAGAGAGAGGCCCGCAGAGCGAGACGTTTGAGACTAAGCGGCGCTGTGGGAGGGTGGTGGGAGCGAGCTGACCCAGACAGCCAAAGAACTTTCGATAGCCACCTGGAGTGGCGCATGTAAGGCAACATTCGGCACTGATCTGGTTTGCGCTGCAGTCACGAGGTGGTGAGAGGCCGATGGGCACCGCCGCCTACGGAGGGAAAGGGTTCAAGGGAAGGGCAAGTGGCGAGAGGCCAATAGGCGCCGCCAGCTGCAGACAGCAACACAACCAGGTGTCATGCCAACCGCCCCCAGTGTGTGCCTCTGCATCGGATGCTTCCCGCCAGGTCCCTCCACACCTTCTACGCCCAACACGGCCTCCGCGTGCCCCGGTACCAGAGGTCCGCCCGCCTGACGTTCTACGACCAGCCGCCAGCGATCGCCGCGTTCCCGACCATCAAACCGCGCAATCCCCTCCGCGCCCAGAAGTCGGTGCACCATCTGTCACACGCCGCCTTTGGCTTCTATGACTCACCCTTCGACACCGCCGTAGTCCTTTCGATGGACGGTGGAGGGGACGACGGCTGCTTTGCGATATACCACGCGGCCCGCGCCAATCATTCGCTGGTCCGCGTGTTCCGGAGCCGGAGCATCAGCATCGGCAACGCCTACCTCACTCTGACCCGGTGTATGCCCCCTCTGAGGAAGGGCTGTCTGCAAAGGACCCAGAAGAAATGGTTGTGCGAGCTGTTGTCAGGGGGAAGAGGGGGGAGGGGGGGCGGTCTGGGATCCAGGAGTTTGTGCCGCCTCAGACTCTTGTCTTTTGGAAACTTTGATTTTTGCCTGAAGGAGGCGGGGCAGGGATGCGGTACTTCGTGGAGGCCTCTGGGTGGATGTTGTTATTTCCTAGAGGTACTACGGCCGGTCCTTGAGACCGGCCCTATTTACCGGCGGTGACTGGCTCACCGCCAGCGGGTACCTGCCAACCGCTGGCGGTTGGTGTCAACCGTCACCTGCCGGCTACCAGTGGCCAACGTGGCCAACATTAAGGCACCGGCTGCCACCAACCGCTGTCAGTATTTTCCCCCCTTTATCACAGATGTTCCTGCTCCGAGACCCTGCTCCTTTCTTCGCCTCTGCCTGCGTAACTCCGTTCTCAGCCCCAGCCCCGTTTCTCGGACCCTCGCTGCCCCCCCCTCCCCCCGCCCCTTCTCCTGATTTCCCCTTCTCTGGTCCTGCTCTGCTCTCCACCTGCCCGCACTCCCAGGCACTGCCAACCCCCTCCAGCTCTGCCAACCTGTCCGCCCCCCAGTCCCCTCTCGTTTGGATTGGACGTCGGTCTCTGTCGGAGTGACCGCTGTCATCAGAACCCTTTTGGAGGTGAATTGGACTGAGAAGGCAGGGCTGGCCCTCGAAAGAGTGTCTTTGTGTGTTGAAATGGGGCCTAACCGTGCAAGCCTTGTCGATCCGGCGCGCCCCCCATCAGCGGGAGGGGTTGGGTGGGTGGGCGTATGGTTCGGGTCGACAGGGCTTCAGGTAGGGGCAGAACTGTATACTGAGGGCCTTGCCTCATCGTTTAGACACGTGAGACGATTGAGCTGTGGAGCCACTCAGCTGCATGATTCTGAGGTGGAGCCCGCCACGTCCAGTGTGTGGGTCAGTTGAGTCGCGCCCTTGAGCACACCGATGCAATGGCAAGTGATCAGGGTGCCATTGGCGACCAAGCGTTGCCTGAGGATTTCCATGTGAGACACATGCAACTGCTTTCAATTCTGTTTCGCTGCATGAGTTCCACTTGCCCCACAGCGGGACGGGGTACCATGTGCACCACCTCTGCCGCGCAATGACTTGTGCTGTCCATTCCTACGCAGGTTGCCTGGGCTCTTTCCCAAGCAGTGTCGAGTGCAGAAGGGGAAGATCCCGGTGGAATGTACGCGGCTGCAGAGTGTTGCATGCACAGAGCTCATGGCCTTCATGACTGCTGGAGTTGTGGACGAAGACTGTCGGTATACCCCGGCCTGCAGACTGCTGCCGCCATGATCCGCATGATACACGCGATACCACGCACAGTACACAGCACCCCGCCCCCCCTTGCCCACAAGTATTGTCTCAGTACGGTGTCACCATTGTTTTTCTGACCACAGTTTTTGCGGTCAAGAATGTAGAAGAAGACGTGGTTGTGCGCCGATTGTAGAGGGAAAGAGGGGCTGGGACATGCCTGCGACAGCTGTTCCTGCTCATAGCAATGCTCTGCAACCCAACGCTGTTTGTTTTGCCGCGATTGTCAGCCATGCCTCCTGTTGCCATCGTTGGCATGGCTGTGATGTATATGCGGCCGAGGCAAGCATGTGCAATTGTTTCAGCTGAGGCATCAGGTTGCAAAGGGCTTTTATTCCGGGAACAACTCACACATACACAACAAATGCACAACACACACACACACAGGCAGAGAGCCGGGGCACAGTGTACAGTCGTGACCCACGAACCATGCCCTTATTGCAATCAATGTGTGTACAAAGTACCCCAGAGAACTGCCACGGGCACGAACAGAGCATGGATGGAATCAACACATGTGCAACACACACAACGCGCTTGAACACCGGCCGCCCCTGACTCTTTCAAAGGCGGTACCTGCTCAATCAGACCGTGACCAAATGGACCACGTACGGCGACGCCACAGTCCTCCGCCGCTGCAAGGCCTTGATCAACGTCCCCACTGGAGGCCACAACTACGCGGCCACCGCCCACGCGGTGCTCGTGGAGCTTGTAACGCGGCTGCTGCGCCCGTTCATGCACTCAGAGGTGCAGGGTCTCGTGGTGACGGGCGGTGTGGCGCAGAACATGCACTTGAACACCGCCTTAGAGGAGGCCTTTGGGCTCCCGGTGCACGTTCCCCCGGACCCGACGGATGCGGGGCTCAGCATCGGGCACTTGTATTTGTTGCTGAAGCCCCAGCAGCGGCAGGAAGTGACCTTCTTGGGGTTGCATGCCAGGGATTTGAAGGTGTGATTGGGCATGTGTCTGGGGCCTGGGATGGAATGCGGGTTTGATGAGGAGCTGATGGTGGTGGCCGTTCTGTGGCGGGTAACTGACGACGGCTGGTGGGTAACCGACGGTGATTCACAATGAGACGACGGCGATTGGTGGTGAGCGCGGTGGGCGCTGGATGAATTGGAATCAGGGCACCAAAGGGCTGGTGTGTGTGTGTGGGGGGGGTGTTGCTACAAACAACCGGTGTCCAGTGGGGGTTTTCAAGCATCCTGCCTTCAGAACGAAGCCATGGCTGTGGCAGGGGCAGCTCTGCGCACCACCGACCCCCCATGCCCAGCCCGATTCCCGTTCCGTCAACGGAAGGGGGTGAAGGATCAACAACCATGACAATGACTGCACATACGAGAGTCAGAGTCTGTGATTTAGGGGCGAGTGCAACTGATGTCCAGAGAGGCTTTCTCAGCCTACATCCTCCCGTGTGCACGGCAATCTCTCGGCTGGTCTATTGCATGTCGAAATTGTCTTGGCAAAAGCGAGTGAAAAGGGGGGGGGGGGGGTTCCTGGGCCTGTCTGAGGACCACCAATGGCTCGAAGTCTCTGAGCAAGAGCACTGGCTCGGACCCAGACGGAAATGTAGGGGGGGGGGGGGTATTGCGTAACTTTTCTATTTCGCAGTGGTGAATTGCGCTGTGCGAAATGTTGCGGAACTTTTGCAGGGCTTGCAGGCTCGGTGGAGCTTCGCCAGAGGTAGCACTCGCAACGCAAAGCATGTGCCTCAAGTAGCCCACATGACTTTAGAGCCTTTCGGGTGGCCACAGACAATTCAGGCATTGAGGCGAGGGGGGCGGCCTGTTCGAATTCCAGATCCCCCCCCCCCCCCCCAGACGGGGCACACAAGGTACTGTCTCATTATCAGCCACTCAACTGATTGCTGCACATGCGGGCGCCTCACTAGGAAGTGGGCTCAAGGGGGCCGGCCTGTTCGAATTCCAGACCCCCCCCCCCATTCCCCCCCCCCCCCTCCAGACCCCCCCCCCCCCAAAGTTTTCGAACCCGTCTTTCTCCAAATTGAGATTTTGGCGGAAAGTGTTGGCGCCACAGGCGCGGAAAAATTTTTTTGGTCTCCTGAGGGGTATTGTTTTTTTTTTTTTACCCCACGTGTCTATACTCAGAATACTCAGAATTTCATGAGAATTCAAAAATGGGTGAAAACACACAAAAAATTTGACCCCCAACGCTCACAAACGTTCTCAACGACGACCAAATTCGCACTCACAAGCTGACATGACGTGATGAGCAGGCTGACTGCCGGCAACAGCGCAACCGTACCTGCCTACCGTCGCGCCACCGCCCGAAAAGGTGCAGGGAGTGTGTGGAAATTTCGCGGAACCCGCTGGATTTTCTGTGGCACATTTCGCGGTCAATTTGAAACACGAGATTTCCCACACGGGCTAAACCTGCTCAAAAGTGGGCAGTGGGCACTGAATGCAATGGTGGAGTGATGCACTCGTGCGGGCAGGTCAGACACTCTTTGGGGCATCATTTTTTGGAACCGGGGCATAATGGGTGTGTGCACACGAGCAAACGTTTTCGCATTGCCATGTGTCGGATCCCTTCGGCTAAACAACCCATACGTCAATGAATTCGGAACTGTGGGAGCCGAGTGGTGGTGTCTTCCACCTGCGAGGCCGCCGTGCCCGCGCTGTGCCACCTCCCCCCCCCCCCCCACCGGGAAGTATTACAATGGCCATACACCACAGGAGGACCCCCCCCCCCCCAGACCCCCCCCCCCAGACCAAAGTGACCATCGTGGGAAACAACGAAATTTAAAATCGGGAAAGTCTAGTTGGGCCATTTTGGTACACAAACGTTTGGGTCCCAGACCCCCCCCCCCCTCTCCCCCCCCCCTTCTCATACTTCCCCTTCCCCCGCCCGCAATGATGGTCAGGACAGGCGCGGCCGGAGCGCAGTGGCGGGGCCACACCGGACCTTCTGAGGCGCTGCCGCAGAGATACCGCGCGTCCGTTCCACGTGTCTGCAGGCGCTGCCGTCGCTGACCGCGAGGCACAGGGGCCGCGCGCTGGTCCCGGAGCACCTTCTGGAGGCGGTGGTGGGGCGGCGCGGCATCGTGGGGGTCCTGCGGGGCCGTCAGGAGGTGGGCCCCCGGGCCCTGGGGCACCGGTCGCTGGTGGCGTCGCCGCTCGCCCCCGACCTCCGCCGGCGGTTCCACGCGGTGACCGGCCGACGGCCCTTCGACTTCCTGCCGCTGATGGTCCCGCTGGCCAACGCCACGGACCTGTTCACGCGGCCGCTCGTCAGCCCGTACATGTCCTTCGTCCGCCAACCGAAGGTGTGAGCCCCGGGGGGCGTTTCCCTGGGCCCCTGCACCCGAACGCCGTTGCCTGCCCCCCTCCCCCCCCCCCAAACACCTCCTCCAAACCCGCCCACCGGGGGTAAGCGGTCTTTCGGCGAAGAGTGGGGCCGATAACAACGGGACGGCCCGTGGGTCGCTTTGGGAGCGGCATTCATTGCGTCTGCCAGAGTTCACTGATGACCAGTGGTCAACAGTGGATTGCCCCCCCCCCCCCCCCCCCTTCCCCCCCACAGGCCACGGCTGCGTGGCAACAAAGTCCCCAGCACCCCAAGGGATGGGCGGTACCCTGCACTGGCCGTCGTCACTTCCTGGGGGCTTTTGGATGGTCGCTGCTGTTTTTTTTTTTTAAACCAGCAAGTGACGGTCTCACTTACCCTACACCTCACCGGGGGGGGGGGGGGTTTGGCACAAGGCCTTGGTGGTTGGCTCTGTTAGCCTGTGGCGGCGCCTATTGGCCTCTCGCCCTTGAAGCTTCTGCTACGTAAAGCAGGCATCCGCACTACTGCGGGCATCCGCACTGCCGCGGGCATCCACCTGCCAGAATGCGACTTCTGCCCATGGTGTCCTCCCCTGACGGCCTGATCAGTGCCCGGTATGTGGTCATCACGAAGACCCCAGGCCGGGAGGTGCTCACCACAACCAACACATCCTCAATATGCCAATTATTGGGCGCAGCTGACGCGCAAACGGCACATCCTGCCACATTCAGCACAGCCCCAGCACGCCAACCACTGGGCTCCCCGAACGCGGAAACGACACCAGCAAGAGCACCGGCCGCAGCGGCCGACAGAAAGCAGCGACCCGACGCAACATTCGAAGGGAAGAACGGGTGACTGTCCAGGGCCCCATAAAGGAGCAACAACCAGACGGAATGTCACACAGGGGGGTGCGTCGGAGACTGAGGACCGGCAACGATGTCCGAGGGCAGTGAGGCGGGTATATATGCAGTCAGCACGTCGAAGGGGTCGGCAGCAGTTTGTTTCGTCCGACGACCCTCGCCCCCAAGGCAGCTCTCGAGACGGCTGCAGTCAGCCGCACAGCGCAGGTCTGCTCCCCCTCACGCTGACGTTGGACCACTGCCTCGCACCCACTTGAGCGGGTGGTGGTACCGAGAATTTTTCTTTTTGTGGTGTTTGTTGTGCCCCAGTAGCACACCGGGATGCCCACGGGCGTGGCACTTCGCGCTGCATTTCCTGGCGTCAGATTCAGCTCATCGCCACGCCGTGTCGTGTCCGCTACCGCACCGCCTTGTGGGACAATCGTAGCATCGGACAGCTCTGATCCTTGATTCCGGGAGATTTCTTGGGTGCCTTCTGGTGAGAGGGCTTCGCCCGCTCGCTGTGGCCGGAATCCCCCCCCCCCCCAAAAACAGATAATGTAGAAAGTGTGCCTAAACGCCAAACCAGGGCTGGCGCGCATGTGTGGGCACCCCCCTCCAGCAGCGTTCGCCCCTGCAGCACTACACGATGGTGTACAGCATGCAGCCTGTCCGACAGGCGCCACATGAGCAAGCTGGCCGTGGCCCGGCCACCAAGGGCGAGAGGCCAATAGGCGCCGCCACAGGCTAACAGAGCCAACCACCACGGCCTTGTGCCAACCCCCCCCCTCCCAAGTGAGGTGTAGGGTAAGTGAGACCGTCACTTACTGGTTTCAAAAAAGAACAGCAGCGACCATCCAAAAGCCCCCAGGAAGTGACGGCGGCCAGTGCAGGGTACCACCCATCCCTTGGGGTGCTGGGGACTTTGTTGCCACGCAGCCGTGGCCTGTGGGGGGGAGGGGGGGGGGGGGGCAATCCACTGTTGACCACTGGTCATCAGTGAACTCTGGCAGACGCAATGAATGCCCCTCCCAAAGCGACCCACGGGCCGTCCCGTTGTTGTCGGCCCCACTCTTCGCCGAAAGACCGCTTACCCCCGGTGGGCGGGTTTGGAGGAGGTGTTTTGGGGGGGCACCGAGCGGACTTGACCCAACGCAGCAGGGGAGCCTCTAGCTCTGTCGGTGCAGAAGGCACCGTGCCCTGCGACCCACCAGGACAGCAACCGCACACTTTGCAGGCAGAGTGGGTGCGCCTGCACTGCCGTGGGACGTGCCCTGGCCTCCCCCCGCGGCTTCCCCGCTGCCGACCGCCCCTTCCCTCACGTCGGGGGCCACTGCTGCCGCGCCGCTCAGGGCCAGTGGAAGAGGACGTTCGAGTCGGTCGTGCAGCCCAACGGCCAAGTGCTCGTGCAGACCGTGACCCCCGAGAGCGACGCCTTCATGCACCGCCTCCTGGCGGACGTGGGCGCGCGCACGGGCGTCCCCGCGCTGGTCATGGTGCCGTTGGCCAAGCGGGGGGACGTGCTGTGCAACAGCATCGGCGGCGCGCTGCAGTGGCTCGGGGCCAGGTCTGTGGGGGAGCTGGTCGTGGGACCGGGACCAAAGCCTGTTGGTATTCACTGAGTGGCGGCTGCAGGGGGGAGGGATTACTGAGTGGCCTTTGATACGGGGCCAATTCCTACTGAGAACCAGTTTCCCTGCCAGACGCTTGTGGCATGTCAGCCCAGAACCCCCCCCCCCCTCCCACACACACTAGCAGTCTGTTTCAGACACAGTGTGTTTCTTGAGGTTTCACCAGGTTTGGCATAGAGAATAAAGATGCACATATGCCGTACTGTGGAGTGCATTACCTCTGGTTTGCATTTGTGTGTTTTTTAATTTGGTCTCATCCCCCCCCCCCCCACTAGTAGGGGCAGGTACCCCCCCCACCACCCCACAAGTAGGGGCAGGCGAACAGTCGGTGAGTTTTTTCCCTTCCGGGAAGCGTCCCAACTGAAACCCACCTGCCAGTCAGAGTACGTCAGGTACAGAGGTTCGCTCAGTGGCGTGGGCTAACCCTAATCAAGACTGAATATTGGGACCGAGCTGGTGGGGTAGTGCCTATGCTTCTGTGCGTACTAGGGTGGAGCTTCACCGCGATCCCATTATTGCACGAATTGCACTGTCTGTTTTGTATTCCCCTCCCCTTTTATGTGTTTGCAAATGGCTTTCGCTTCACCGCGATCCCATTCATTTTCGACTGCATGAGTTCCAACATTTGCTCTTGTGCGTGATAGGTAGATAGAGAAGTTAAAAAGTCCGCCTTGTGTCATTGTGTGTTCAGTGTTCCCCTAACCACCAGATATCTGCTCCCGTGCGTCAGGTAGGTTAATGATGTTGCATGTATGTCATTGATTGACTGTAGGTTAATGATGGCGTATTTGCCCATTGCGGATGCAATTCATTGGCGACAGTATGCTTCAAAAACCATTTTGGATCTTTGTCGTGATGCTTTTGTTCCGGTTGTCCCAATTGTCGAACAACATCGTATGAATCATTCCCTTGCACGGATGACCAATGATCTTTTTTCTGGGCTCATGGTCGGTCATAGAAATGACTCTCCTCATGATGACTCCTCTTTTTTACTTCCCAACGGACAAATGGTGCTGGTCATTGACACGTTTGATTACGTGCCAAAGCCTCAATCCGAGTATCATGAACTTGTGAGACAGCAATTTTATCCTCGCGTAGAAACCTCACCCTATAATTTTACTGAGACAAAAGCTGTTGCAGACCTTTTGTCCGAGGGCATGTTGAGAGGTTGGAAGCCACAATCCGTCGTTATCTTGGCAAACTACCATGAGCAAAACCGTTTAAATTCAATCTTATTCCAAGAGCATCCACTTGTCAAGAGTGTGACCACAGTTGGGAAGTTCCAAGGTTACCAAGCTGATGTTGTTATCCTCACCCTAGCATCTTCATCAATCGGTTTTTTTGACAACTTTAAACGTCAATATGTCGCTTTGTCTCGAAGCCGCAATGCCTTAGTTGTCGTCGGTAACATTAAGCCCTACTTGGAAAACCCACGTGTACGATACATCATGAAAGCACTTCTCGCAATTTCTAGAGGAGAAACTATTAGCCATTCTCGGCATCATGGATTGACCGAGTTACCAAAGTTTACTTTGACCCCCACTACATGGGCCCCACAACGATGTCTCGTTTGTACTACGTCCATGATGCCCAATACTGTTCTTTACGGTAACACCTTTTACCAAGCATTGTATGCAAAAGTGGCAACCTCTCTTCAGTCTCATTTTGGATGTCCTTTGCTCATCAAGTTTGGCAAGCTGATGCTTCCAGATGCCAGCATTGTGCACATCAATCTTGTTGCTTTCCCCATTGACAATGTGGCCAATGCGGAAAGCCTTGCAGCAACGCTCGGTAGCCACGATTTTCCTAGTGTGGAGACTCGAACTCTCACCGAGGCAGAAATTGAGCTTTTGAGTGACATTCCAAGGACAGCAAGAAATCTTCTTCGCCAAGGAACGAACCACATCATTACACCTCCCCTTATGCGAGCTATCTACCGTGCATTCTTTGCAGCTTCTTGTCCACATATTCCACCTTCTCTTTATCCAAGTTTGTTTGCAGCATATCAACCACCACCCCAATCTGACAATCATCATTGTCAATGTGGAGCAATGCTTTTGTCAAATATTTGCCACTGGTGTCAATTCGCAAACATTTTCCCACACCAACACACCCAGTTTGTGGTGACACCTACCACTGAATGGATTGATTCCAATCATCAATTCAGCGATCACCTTTGCATCAACACCACGGCACATCCCGTTTTGGTGGGTAGGTGCAACCCATATCAGGTGTTTGCCTGCATGGTGGCAAATAGCACCTTACCAAAGTGGCAATGCAATGAAGGACCGCATGTGTTCCCTACAGGAGGACCAAATCAACCACCCCAACCGAGTATGGCTACACTGCTGAACCGCATGCGGCTTTGCCCCGCAAACGTCATTTTTCGCAATGTCTTCCTTTCGCCTTCAGCAGCTGCGCGTCCGCACGTTGATGACGATTGCTTTGTCACGAAGCACACTTTCCTTATTCACTTTGGTGACCCTATTCCCTTACAATGGGACAACTCCACAATCTACCTCAAGCATTGTGGTATTTATGCTTTTGACGCATCTAAAAAGCACAGCCTTCCAATTTGGCCTCGCTTTAGTATCTCCTTGCGATCTTGGGACACTGGTAGTGCCACGCCTTGTGAAGACGACCATGTCACCAAAAAAATTCGCCCTAATCCGAGCAACTAGAGGTTGATCCTCTATCCAACGTCCTAACTTTGAACGTTTTGGTATTTGGCTTTCGCTTCATCGCGATCCCATCAATTACCTCCAATGTGCCTGTCCATTTCACCGCAATCAATCAATGCCCGACGTGGCCGGTACCTTTTTGACCGTATTTTGAATTTCGCTTTGTGCCATTCCGCCATATCCCATTAATTTGTGCCACGTGAGTTGGAAAAAAATTCGCGTGAATTTTTTTTCCTGCCCCCCACGTCGCCCTTAGCTTACTGCATACGTTGTGTTGTTTTGGACCACATTCATCCTAACCTTGAAGCGAGCAACCTAACCCCGTACTCCACTCGGAATGAATGTGCTCCCCAAGCTTCGTGTTGACGTCTGCGCTCGGCTTTCGCTTCACCGCGATCCCGTTCCTCTTTCTCTTGTTATGAGCAAATCGATGCATATGTACAATGCATTGTACTTCCTGCCACATACCTGTACCAAAAAATTGATGTCTCTATCCGGCTATTGTGTGCCTGTCAAGTGTTGCATGTTCCTTGTTTCACGCATTACGGGGTGCCACGAGGCCCACGTTCAAGGCGTTTTGGACTTCTGAGGGGCCAAAATGCCCCCAAAATGGGCTCAAAATGGGCCTATTTCACCCGTTTGTGCACCCCAAATGCACCCCATTTTTGACCCATTTTTGGTCCCAAAACAGCCCAGTTTCAAGGCATTTTGGGATTTTCGGAGTACCAAAATGGGCCACCACAAGCTCAAAACGGTCCAAAAACACTTGTTTTAGCGTCGCACATGGTCTAGGATCATTTTTGAGAAAAGTCATCTTTTTGCCCCTACTGGACCCTGTTGACCCATTTGGGCACCCACCTGTTTGGGCTTCAGCTTGCAGCTTGCCGCAGCCTAGTGGGCCTAGGCATTGGGGTCTAGGCGTCCCTTTGGGCAATTCTGAGGGGTGGAAACCACAAAAAGTGGGGGGTTGCGGGTGGAATAGGTGCCCTCAAAATCGCATTTTGAGCCATGTAGCCAAAGATATGGCCTATTCTTGGTTTGTGGCTGTCGGCATTTGGAGCTTCTGGGGGCCTTTTTAGGCCGTTTCCTGGACATATCATGGAGTTGGAGGGCGGCAAAGAGCTCGTTGACACGGGGAAGTCAAGCCGCACATGGAGTGTAGCCACCGTTTCCCTTCGTTTGGCCGTTTTGAATGGGTTCTAGGGCTTTTTTGGCCGAAAAATGGCTGTTTTTGGCCCTAAACTGCAGTTTTTGAAACTGAGGTCCGCCACTTGCGAATCCCGTTCCCGGCCACCACTGTCAAGTTTCTTGCTCAAACTTTGTGTGATTGTACTTCACACCCATAGGTATCATCCACCAAAATTTCACTCAAATCCAAAGCACCACGACGGAGTTCTGATTTTGGCCCATTTCGCGCGTGCTGCTTGCTTGCTTGCTTGCTGCTTGCTGCTTGCTTGCTAAACCTGGTAGGTCCACCCTAGACACTAAAAAGGGTTATAAAACCAAGACTGGTTCCACCAGCTCGGTGACCCTAACCCTAACCCTAACCGACTCCCGCAGTTTGTGCTGTTTTGCCTCGTGTGTCATGCTGCTGCTGCGGCTGCTGCTGTCATGCATGGGCCCTCAGTGAGACACTGGGCAGCACTGGAAGGCCCTCGTTCATTCTTGTTCGTGTTTGGGTGTTTGCGAAGGTTTGGTCTACCTTCAGGTCACTGCATCCCTTTTCACCCCCGGGTCACGGTGGCGGCAACCCTCAACCGTTCTGCCTACTTCTTTGCATTTGCGGCCTGAGTCATATGTCTCTTGTGACTGACTCTCTCTGTCCCTCTCCGTGTGTGTGTGTCATGCGGAACTGCAAGGCGCAGTTCGGCTTGCCCTTTCCTGTAGGTCCCCGCGCACTGAGTACCCGCTGTCTACTGCAGAAAGGCGCCTAGTCGCCCATGTCTATTGCCACATGGACGGCCTGATGAGCTGCTGAGTGCCCAGTGCTCCGTTTGCCTGCAGGGGTCTAACGGTTTGGGTGCTCTTTACATCGTGTGTGCACTCCGCGTCACCCAGCTCTGCCACTGCGTATCCCGTTTTGCACAGAGATCTGGTCGAGGGGCTGGTCGTCGAAGATGTTTGGTTCCCCAAAGGGTGGAGCACTGACAAGGCCCCCACAGAGTGACGGCTGTGCACAGGGCAGCGGTGGTGCGTCGTCGAGGCCTTGTCGGATGAAGGAGGATGAGCGGCTACGAGTTGACAGCTGAGCACCGCAGCCCGGGCCCACGCGGCGGTGGATGTTTGGAAGGGGAAGGGGGAGGGGGGGGGGGGGCTCTGTCAGAGGGGGGCATCGGTTTGAAACCGGTAGGAAAGGGATGGGGGGGACGGCCACGGAGGAGGGCTGACCAACGAATATCATTTGACATGATCCGCCCCTTGTCTTCACGGATGATCTCTGAGTCCGCAGCCAACCCCCAGCAAATGGGAGTGGGCGACACCTGAGCACAGACAGCACAGACGACCAGGCGGGCGGGGGGGGGGGGTCGAGACTGCGAATTCGAGCCTGCCCACAGTCCAAGCACATCTGACCCACAAAAGTATGACCCAAAACACAAGTACCTCGGTACCAAAGTTGTTTGGGCACTCGGTTGCCATTGGGAGCGCTGCCGCAGGCGCACCGCGGGCGCGCCGCAGGGTAAGGGTGGTTGGCTTTAGGGTAATTAGCACCGCGTTGGTTTTCCTCAATTCTGGGTGAAGGAAGTCGGTCAAACGGGCACAACTAAAAACGGACAAAAATGTTGCCATGACCACTCTGCATTAAAACGTACGGTTCACAAAGGGTGCAATTTCCCATGTTCCAGGACAATTGCCCAAATTGCGTGCCGCAGGGCGCGCCGCAGGCACCGCAGGCGCATCAGGATTAGCACCCCCCGTTGTGGGTTTTTGTGCCAAGGCATTGCCTGCGCTGTGACCACCGTGTGTCATCAGCGTTTTCCATTGCTTCATTGCCCATAAAAGCGCCACTGAAATGCACCCGAATTGCTTTCAGACGCTTTCAGGCGCGCGGGGCTGCTCCCCGCATTGACGGCTGGGCAGGGGCGGGTGGTCAGAGGTGGTCTACGATGAATTGGAAATGCATAAAAATGCTTTCTCGGTGCGTATTAACTGCCATCCACACCATCGATACTCAAAACTGGACCAAAAACCCTCCTCCCTCAATCCTCACCCTTGCGTTCACGGTCTCTGAAGTCAAGGGGTGGGCAAATAGAGCCCCCCCCCCCCCCGGGCACACATGTACACACGCCCAGAAGTACCAACCAGCATACTCCTTCAGCAATGATGGCGCAAACCCCCAAAGGTCCCCGTTCTTCTCGGCAATAAACAATCCACAAATTGAGTGGCCTCTTGAGGCGGGGATATGGAATCCTTATCCACAAATTTGTGTGACCCCTGGAGTTGGGGATATGGCTCATCATCCAGATGGCGGAGGGGATGAGGCAGAGGTGTGTGCTTTGCGTTGTGTTGTGTTGTGTTGTCAAGAGTGCCCCACCATCACAGTTTGTGGTGAGTGCAAGGAGCATTTTTGTGCTGAATGTATTGACCCCCACACTTGTGGAGATAATACTGTTTGTTAGGCGCATGAGAAGTGACATGTGTTGGCGTTGACTTCCTCTATTTCGCCTTATGCAACGTGCTTTGTGGGAAGGGTTTGCGGTCCGCTCTGGTCTATTTGGGGGGGCCTCTCTAGGGGAGGGTAAATCTGGGGATAAAGTCAGGATTGTTAATACAAAAGTAGCGCTCTGGGCAAACGGTTCCCCTATGGCCTGATCAGGAACCCCCCCCCCCAAACTTCTTCTGATCCCATCGCAACGATGATGTGTACAGTACAAACGGTCATGTGAGCGTGCGGCACGCGCCGCGATGCCGAGGACGTGATTCAGGAGCTGCGTCCCGTTGGCGCAGGAATGAGCACTGCTTGTGTACCTGGTGGCGATCGGAGAATGGGAGCTGGCGACTGCAGGCCTCATACAGCGGCCGATAGCAGGGCGGTCCTTCGGGACGCCCACAGACATTGTATTTTTTTTTTCGGCATTAAGGACCGCTCGAGCTACCGTCGAGTTGCCATCACTTACCCTCGGGGAACGATGGGCAAATGACAGTCGCTCACAAAACGCTGCCCATGGCCTCGTGTTCACAAGGCAGCTGCTTCAGCCGCTGTTGCGGGGCCTTGTGCTCCACGATGAGGCACACCGGACACGAAGTGCAACCCCGCCCCCCCCCCCCAACACACACATGCACCGCCTTTAGAAAGAATCAGAAGACCGTGGCACGTGACGAGAAGTGTACCCGCTTTTGACCCGTGCGTTTGGCCTTTTGAGTGGTTGGTGGCTTGGGGGGTCGGTTCCGGTGCAGTCACACTGAGAACGGGCACTGAGTAGCAACGCCTCCTGACGGTTGATGTTAGAGTGGGTGGTCACAGGGGTCGCCGTGCTCATGGGGCTGGTGGGAACGGGGCTGGGCGTGTGTCAGAGATGTTGTGGGTCACAACATGTTCTGCAGCTGCCACCCATCGCTAACCCAAAGCCTCGATCATGATCGGATGACCCTGACTTCCATGAGGGCGACGCTAGTGTATCTGGCGGCGGGTGGAGGGGGGGACGTCAAGTCAGGCGCCAACGGCCGTCGCATGCCCATACAGTGCGCGCAGGACCCGTGCTTCAGGATACCCTTTCAGACAGCCTCACGGCGTGGCACAGCCCCCGTGCACAATACAGCTCTGCATCTGCACCCCTGCCAACACATTTACATGGAGTGGCCCCCCATGTGGAGTCATGCCCAGCTTTTGATTTCCGAGGTTCTCTCAACAGTCTGCCACACAGCGGCAGACCAAAGCAGAACAAAACGGACCCAACCGCAGTAATCAGTAGGTGGTACTGTGCATTGGGCTGTCGAAAGGGCACAATGGACGCCCTCTCGGTGCCGCTGTGCAAGGGGCAGATGACCGCGTGCAGTTGTGCACGGCGCGCGCACAGCGCCCGTGGCGCCCCCGAAATGCGTGTGCTCTACGGTTCCTGGTAGCCATGCCCCCGCTCGTGGCCTGGGCTTGCCATTGCACATAAAGTGAGCCCAGACCACGGCACCCCCCAGACTCCTGCATCGCGCAGCGACGCCCCGTCTCTCTTGCAAAGACGACACCGGTCGTCAGAACAGGAGGATGCCCTACTGAGCCGCTTGGCGGTGTGGTCCTATGCCTTACAGCCCTGCCCTGCCAGCAATCCCTCCCGCCAGCGATGGCTCCACTACCTCCCACACCTGCGGTGGTGCTGCGCACACAATACCCATGCCTCACGATCGCACAGAAAGTCCAACATCTCCTCCCAAATTTCTTCTGCCCTGGGGCTCAGGCTGGGCCTTGGAATCAGCTGCACATCAGCTGCACATCATCTGCCATAAGTCAGAAGTCCGGGCGAACAGAACGGGCTACAGTTGCCTCGTGGCATTATCCTTGAACCCAACCTTGACTCTAACGCCCACCCCAACCCTCAGCCTACTCCTAACCCTACCCGCAAACCTTACCCTTGACCCTAATCAAGACTGAATATTGGGACCGAGCTGGTGGGGGAGGGAACATCAGCTATGACTGGCGAGGGACATCAAGAATGATTCACACATTGATGGCTCTTGACAAAGTGAAATCAGCTTGCAAGTGAACCCCATCACCACAAGGTCCACTTTCAACGCTTTTTGGACTTCTGAGGGGCCAAAATGCCCCAAAATGTGCTCAAAATGGGCTCATTTCACCCGTTTGTGCACCCCAAATAGTCTACGATGAGTTTTGGAAAAATGCGGTTTTGACACATTTTTGACCCATTTTTGGTCCCAAAACAGCCCATTTTCAAGGCATTTTGGGATTTTCGGAGGACCAAAATGGGCCACCGCAAGCTCAAAACGGTCCAAAAACACTTGTTTTAGCGTCGCACATGGTCTAGGATCATTTTTGAGAAAAGTCATCTTTTTGCCCCTACTGGACCCTGTTGACCCATTTGGGCACCCACCTGTTGTGGCTTGAGCTTGCAGCTTGCCGCAGCCTAGTGGGCCTAGGGATTGGGGTCTAGGCGTCCGTTTGGGCGATTCTGAGGGGTGGAAACCACAAAAAGTGGGGGGTTGCGGGTGGAGTAGGTGCCCTCGGAATCGCATTTTGAGCCATGTAGCCAAAGATATGGCCTTTTCTTGGTTTGTGGCTGTCGGCATTTGGAGCTTCTGGGGGCCTTTTTGGGCCGTTTCCGGGACATATCATGGAGTTAGAGGGCCGCAAAGAGCTCGTTGACACGGGGAAGTCAAGCCGCACATGGAGTGTAGCCACCGTTCCCCTTCGTTTGGCCGTTTTGAATGGGTTCTAGGGCTTTTTTGGCCCAAAAATGGCTGTTTTTGGCCCTAAACTGTAGTTTTTGAAACTGAGGTCCGCCACTTGCGAATCCCGTTCCCGGCCGCCACCGTTGAGTTTCTTGCTCAAATTTTGTGTGATTGTACTTCACACCCATAGGTATCATCCACCAAAATTTCACCCGAATCCCTAGCACCACGACGGAGATATGGTTTTTACCCATTTCGCGCGTGCTGCTGCTTGCTGCTTGCTTGCTTGCTTGCTTGCTGCTGCCGCTAAACCTGTTAGGTCCACCCTAGACACTAAAGAGGGTTATAAAACCAAGACTGGTTCCACCAGCTCGGTGACCCTAGCCCTAACCCTAGCCCTAGCCCCAGCCCTAACCCTCGGGTTAGAGTGAGTGTTGGGGTCCAAAATGGAGAGCAATGATGTGGCAAAAGGGTTAGGTTTATGGTGATGGTATGGTTAGATGGAGGGCAAGGGGAGGTAAGGGGAGCCTGTGCCCCTCCCCCCCCCCAACACCACCACCCCAAATCGCCCCACCTGGACCCCCCCCCCCCCAAACCGACCCCCCCCTCAACGCCCCTCCCTGAACCCCCCCCCCCTCTTGGGGGCCTTCGGCCCATTTCTACTGGGGGGGGAGTCGCGTGCAAAAGCGAGGAGACGTCCCCCCCGTGGCGGGCCCCAAAGACATCGCCTAAATTTTCCTTGCCTCCCCGAGAATTGGGCGGAAATGAACCGAACTATGGGGGAGCCTTAAGCGCAGTGCGCGCGCAGTGCAACTATTTGGGCGTCTGGCCGTACTAGAGACCCATACTTTGAGATACTAGGGGCCCCTAGGGGTATCATGGTGACCCCTAGCGGACCCCTAGCACCTTTGGGTCAAGGCATGGCAAGGCGTAGCATGGTTGTGCCAAGGCATGGCAAGGGGCAACGCTCGTGTGCTCACATTGATCTATCGTGCTTGCGCATATGCTACAGGACTTCATACCCTCCTCCTCCTTTCTTAGAAACACTTTCTTCATGGATTTGAGTCTTGGCGATTTGGTGTTCTACACCCGCTCCAATGGCGTGCGAGTTCCTGCCACGGTGGTTGGGATGGCGGGAGATGGGCTCATCCACTTGGAGTACTACCAAGATGCACTACAGGTGGTAAATCGCCAATGCAAGATGGAGTCCATGTGTACTTAGTAGACAATGGAACAGAAAGACAGTTGTGTGTTCTTGAGGGTGGCGACCAATGCGCTGTTCATGGCTTTTCCAGTTGTGCATGATGTGTGTTATGTGAAGGGAAGGTAGTTTGCAACTTTCTTGAGCTAGGGCAGTTTGGGTCACCTAATTCTAAGGGCGTTTCCAAGGGGTTTGCTTGGGGGCTCTTTGGGGGGAACATAGTCTAAAAGTAGCGCGCAGTGCAAAGATTCCCCCTATAACCGACGTGACCGGGCCTGGTGACCACTTGCAAGCTTAACCTTCCCCGAGGCTGCAGCAAGATCTTTGCCCCACGGTGAATCCAACACTGCCCCCGCCAAGGGTCGTGCTCTGCAACAGAACATATGAAATGGGTGTCAAAGACCATCACGTCCAAAGGGCTCAGGCCGGGCCCTGTGCAGTGAAGTCTGTGGGACAATGCAAGAGCTGGGCCACTGAGTAACGGCCCATCCACCGTGCCGCCCCAAACTGGGGCAAACGGCACTGATAGGGCTCTTGCGTGGACAGTAACGCCCTTTGCCACGCTGCAGTGGCCGGGCTGAGTGCCATCATGGCGACGCAGTGCAGTGCATTGGGCGGCACATGGTCGACAGCCCTCTGCTGTTGTATGTCACTCGGATGAATCGTCAGCAGCTGCAGGTCACTGGCCCGTGACAGTGCGATAGTGGGTGTTTCTGGAGAGCAAACAAATGTATAGAGAATGACTGCAAATCCTCATCCCCAGCGTCAGAGAGGGACATGTTTCTTTTGCATCGCATTGAAATTTCAATGGGCTATGAGGTGGGAAGAAAATTGCTCCCTGAAGCCGGGCGCTAAGGCCTATTTTCCAATACCCTGCCCCTACCAACCCCATCCCCTTGGCGCCTGTGCCAGGACCCTGTCCCAGCCACCGATGGGGCTCGGCAAGGGGGGGGGGGTGCCGCAACACGTATAAGCGATATGATGATGCCCATGACGCGCGGATCATTTGGGGTCTTGTGCTACGGAGTGGAAACGTTGCCCAATGGTTTACCGTGGGGGCCGCTTTGAGGCTCCTCAGACAGGCTGGTACGGATCCCCCTCCTCCGGTGTTGGGAGCACTTTCTGGTCATTTAAGAACAATGACTCCGTTTGCGACTGAGCCATCGCTTCTACGTCCCTTTTTCGTTGCACACTGCCCACGAACGTCTTTGCAGCAAATGTGAGTGGGTTCTTCTCTGTGCATGACACGACGACTTCAGCTTGTTTTCGCCCAGGGCACTCCCCAGGGGTAGTAAGGGATCGCCGCAAGACCGGTTGGGGATGGGCATGGGGGGTGGGCAAGGGCGCTTAGGCCGTTGCAATATGAGCTGCGGCCCTTCCTTGACCCCTCAGCCAAGGCCCGGGGGGAGGAATGGCTATTTTTCGCTCCGCACGTGAACAGCAGAATGAAGGGCCTGTCGACGGTGCCCGTCGTCTGTTTGCTGTCCGTCGTCCTGGGCGCGGCCGTGGCCACCTCCGGCTGGCGCACCGCATCGATCATGGCCCTGCTCTTTGCCGCTTCCCTCGTGGCGCTGCCCCTCATCCGCCACCGCATGGCTTGGGCCTCGGGCCTCGTCATCCTCAGCCTGTACCCCGCCGCGTGGTACGTGCCGCACACCCCCTGGAAAGCGGCCGCCGCGAGCACGTCACTGTACAGCGCCCTGAGGGCATACGACTTGGCCTCCAACGAGGCGACGCTGGCGGGCCACGTCCACTACACCGCGATGATGGTGCTGGCGGACGTGCCCCGCGCAACGCCGGTCCCCTTGAGCTCCGTGGTCCCCCGGCAGGCCGGCCGACAGCTGCTGATCGGGCTTGTGGCAGGGGTGCCAGCGCTGGCCGCCTTCATGTCCACGACGCATTTCTTTGTCAGGGCTGTGGCAGGCGGGGTCATGCTCATGGCGTTCCTCATGGCGTTGATGTTTGGGTACCGCATCATATTTGGCATCGACTCGCATCAGCTGCCGGACATCATGCACGCCCCCTGGGCCGCCACCACCGTACGGGACTTCTGGGGCCGGCGGTGGAACACCACCATGCATCTGCTGCTGTTCCGTGCGGCGTTCCGGCCCCTGCAGCGGCGTGGCTGTCCCGTTGCGGGATCGCTGATGGCGTTCCTGTGCAGTGGGCTGTACCACGGCCTGATCCTCATCCCCTTGGGCTGCTCGCAGGTCCAGTTTTGTGGCGTCATGGGGTTCTTCGTCGCCCAGTGGGTGTTGATGGTGGTGGAGAGGGCACTCTCGTGCCGGGGCTACTGTTGGACATGGGCCTGCGTTCTCATCCCCGCGCCGCTCCTTGTGCATCCCGTACTGGAACTCATGGGGGGGTGATGCACACGCGACTGCCGTGGTCAAGGAGGGCTGTCCCAAGGAACGAGTCAAGGACGGCCTGAGGGTATCGGTGGCACCATCCGGTCAATGGACGGCGGTTGACACTCAACCGACGGAGGTCGCTGGCATGGCATCGGCGTGCTGTACTACTGCACCCCAGCGTTGTTGCATCGGTCCACGGAGTGAAGCGCGTGTGCAACTGCATATCGCACAGCAGTCCCTTCGGAACTCGTTGGTGCCAACGAATGGACGCAGAGCCCCGAATCCGTCTCGATCCGCCGCGGCTCAGTCGCGGCGGAGCGCCCAGACCCGTGCCGCGTGAGGCAAAACCAGGTCGATGCTCCAGGTTTCTGCTCATCATCTACACTGAGCCGCTGCACTGAGAGATGCATTCGCTCTTGGCAGGCTGCGCTGTCAGCCCTGCAATTCTGGTGAATGCTGGTGGGGGACATCCCAAAGCAGAACGAGCTCCAGAGTCTGTGGGGGCCCTCAAGGTCGCGTGCACTGAAATCCAATGACACGCGGCCACGCATCACGGCATTTGCGTCAGGATCCAGTACCACTGCAATTCCTACACAACTGAGCGCGAATGTCGGCTCCGCGGCTGGACATTAGCAGCAACCCGTCATTCCCCGCCCTGCTGTCATTCCCCTGACACGTGCCATTTCCGACTGCGGAGGTCTGAGTCGATTCTGCTGCACAGCCCCACACCCTGCCCATGGCATTCAGACTGGTGAGTGTGGACATCACACCGCAGGGCATTTTTCAATGCACATGCTTTTGTCGCTTTTTTCTTGTCAAAATGCGTCCACCTCCAACCGCCGTCGGTTACTCTACCACCGCCGTCGGTTCCCCTTCAACCGTCGTTAGATACCCTCCAACCGCCGTAACCGCCGTTGGTTGCCCTTCAAGTGCCGTCCAATGGTGGGTCCGATTTTCTTTTATTTTAACTAAGATCGTCCTGTCAGACCGACTTGAACTCCAAATGTGGAGGTAACCCGGCCCCTGTCGCGCTCCTGGTTGGATTTGCACCGTCAAGAAGGCCGGGATGGGGAAACCCAATTGTTGGGGAAAGCGCCATCTGTATGGGTCAGCAGGACCACTGCCATAAGTGGTGCCGCACTTCAGGAGTGTGACAGCCCGCACCGCCACCGCTGCCTGGCACAGAAACCCTGTCCGACTGCGGTTTTGCAAAGCTTGGTTACGATGCGCAGCGTGTCTGCTCCTCTGGTGACGCAAGTTTCTTTCGGTGCTGCGTTGTCATGCCGTGCCGTATTACAGGCATGACCTCTGCATTGTTTCAACCAGGTCACTCTATTTTGCACACCTGGTCTTCGGCTGATTGACCATGTGTGGGGGCCTTTTTCCTGGGGTGTAGAGGCATACAACACGTATCGCCCAAAGTTCCGTCCAATGGAAAACAGAGTTCTAAAATGCCCTACAATTGGAAAGAGGCATGATGACTGTGGTCGTCTTAAGTCTGAAAACAAGTCAAACCCCGGTACGTACGTTTTTTTTTTGCATCATGGCGCCCAGCTATCCAGATGGGGCCTCCCAACATCAAGAGCCATATCTAACACTGGTTTGCCCAAGGATCTCAAGGATCCAAAATTGAGATCAGACTCAACAGGTCCAACAGAAAGCAAAGGTGCAAGTTGTTGCAATTTTCGTCGGACGAGAGCTGTGCTTTTTCTTGGTAAGGCTTGGAGGGTCCAATTGTGCTAGTTGTAATGCCGCCCAGTTTGGCCAGAAATTTTTACCTGCTTTTTTTGGTGCCTTGTCTCCAATGCAGATAAAACTATGGTTTTGCCATGTTGCCAAGTTGCAAGAAAAGTGAAGTAACCATAATGGACCGTTTGGCGTGTGGGTTTTATTTGCAATATTGTTGCCCACCAACCTGTCATCAGCGCCTCACTGTTTTTTGCGACCTTTGTTTTTTCCTCTGCTCTTTTTGCTTTTGCTTCATCGGCATCGGCCAAAACAGCTTGGGCCATGTCGGTAATGCTTGAAAGATTGAGCAATAATTAGTGTATCTGGATCCAACAACCAAGCGTTTGGCTGCGCGTCTGGTGAATAAGTAAGGGACTTCATGGGTACATGTGTACATCTGACGGATCCGAGTCAAGGCACAAACCGAAAATTGGGTGGAAGTCTTTATGGGACCTACTTTAGCCATCCTAGAGCCTAGGTGGTGCCCTTGCCAAATCCAAGTTTTGAGCCACAAACTCACCGGTGGCGGCCCGGGGCGGTGGCGCCAAGTCGGGAGGTGCCCTCCCAAATCTGCGCAGTTTTGGGCCAAAAACAGCCATTTTTCGCCCAAAACAGCCCTAGTAAGGGTTCAAAACAGCCAAACGAAGGCAAACGGCTACTACACTCCACGTGCGGCTTGATTTTCTCGTGACCAAGGGACCTTTGGTGCCCTTCAACTCCACGATATGTCGGAGAAACTGCCCAAAAAGGCGCCAAAAAGCCCCAAAAATTGCGCAATGTGCACCAGCACCCCGAAACCAAGAACGGGCCGTATCTTGGGCTACGTGGCTCAAAATCCGATTCCGAGGGCACCTAGTCCACCCGCAACCCCCCACTTTTTGTGGTTTCCATATATATATATATATATATATATATATATATATATATATATATATATATATATATATATATATATATATATATATATATATATATATATATATACGGAGGACCCAGAGGACCGGGGATACCGGCCAACCAGGCTTTGGGGGCAGTGGCGACTGCTGAGCATTAGCATTAGCAACGGCGACGGACATATATATATATATATATATATATATATATATATATAGGTGCCTTTGAACGTCATGCATCTCAGTCCAGCTGAGGGAGGGATCGGTCTGTGGTCGCCGGAGGTGTACCTCTGGACGACACATGCAGCAACCTTCACGCGCTATCTGCAGCAGCCGTCCCGGTATGGGCCTGGCGCCTACACCGTCTTCTCCAGCTGGTTGGAGCGTAAAGGCATAGTGCATACCCCCTCCCAGTTAGCCCTGTTGCAGCTGTCACCGTGTTGCATTCGCAACGCGCCGTGGCTGGCGTCGTGAGTGAAGGCACTGTCCTCGCTGAACGCTGCCCAAAAGGGCCTGGGGCTAGAGTGGCAGGAACTGGCAGCGGCCCCCCTGTGGAATAGCCGCCTGCTGACGGTCTCAGAAAAGTCCATTACCTGTAAGTTTTTGATACGCAAGGGGATCTTACGCCTCTCTGACGTCGTGGACACCAGCGCCTGGGTTGCTACTGTCTCCCGGGACTGGCAGGGGAGTAGGAAATTGCAGCCGCTGGTCCTGCCGCTGTGAAGTGGTTTTTCAGAAAGCCCGCCTGACTGTAAATGGTTATTTGCGGGTGCTGCACTCTGAGGTTTCCAAGTGGCTGGCCATGCCAGACCTGTCCCTTGATCACGAGGCGGTGCGGATGTATGTAGGGGCCTTGCAGGGGTGGCTGACGGACAGGAACATCCCAGTGTGTGAGGGTTCCGATGTAGCGGGTCAAAAGCGGCAACCGGACCGCTATTTTCGGCGGCAGACGGCAGACAGAGTGAGCAGGAAGAGGGCACGGGCAGCGGCAGAGGGGCCGGAAGACCCAGACTTCCTGCACACCCCTGAGGTGTATACAGATGGCTCTTTCGGGCTGGAGGCCCCGCGAACGGGTTTTGCAGGGTATGGGGTCTGGTTCGGGCCACTGGACCCCCGCAATATGGCGCAGCCCCTGGAGGGGGAGGTGCAGACGGTAAACAGGGCGGAGCTGTCTGCGTGCATTGCGGCGCTCAGGGTAGTTCCAAGGGGACAGGCGCTCCGGGTCGTCACAGACAGCAAGTACGTGTATGATGGTATCCTGAAGCACCTCCGGCGTTGGTGGTTGCAGGGTCGTCCGTTTGTGAACTCAGACGTGTGGCTCCAGCTCCAGGTGGAGGTAGATGCGAGAACAGCCCCCACCCTCTGGCGCCATGTGTAGAGTCATATTGGGGTGGCGGGGAATGAGCGTGCGGATGAGCTGGCCAACCAGGGCCGGCTGGCACACCCCCGACGGCGCCAGTTCCTGCGTGACCAGGCGGAGGCAGCGGGCCGGCCATCAGTGGTGGTCCGCACGGCGCGTCGGGCTCCGTAGCCACTGTTTATTGGAGTTGCATCAGTGCCGTGGATGGGCAGAGGGTTAGAAAGGCACCGTGCCCAGGCATTGTATCTTGTCGTAGTACAGTGGGCAGCATGCCCTTCTTCCGTCCCGCAGAGGTGGGTTCGAACCCCAAGGAGGGTAGAGTGGCACTGAACGTCCCGAATCCCCCTGACTCTTTTGTTTGGTGGTGGTTTTGGTTTTGGCTGTGGATAAGCATAGGGCGAGCATACCTGAAAGTGCACGGGGGCCCGGCCCCGCGTCGCGTTTCGACGCGCTGTCGTCCGTGGAGGCGACGGCGCCGGCGCGGCAGCAGCAGCAATAGCTGCCGTTCTTCGTTAGTGGTAGCGGTGGGGATGGGCACACTACAGCCAGCAATGTGTACCGGGCGGGGTGTGGGTTTGGTGGCGGTTACATAGCATATCGTCAGCGTAGCATACTGGTAGTGCACGGGTGCCTCGTCCCGGGGAGCGTAGGTTCGATGCCCGCCGCCGAGCGTGTAGGCGACGGCGCCGGCGGCAGGCTACTATGCACCCTCTTTTGGTACATCGTCATAGTGGACAGCCACCCAGCCTGGAGTAACTTGGGGGTAGGTTCGATTCCTGGGTGCTCGTAGCTAGCGGGTATGGCGACGTAGTCCATAGAAATCTCCCTCTCGTCAACCACCTTGCGTTCTTCTCTATTTTTTCGACCTGGGTCACACTGCGCGGGACTGACTGGTTTGTTCGTTGCGGCGTTTCCGCGAACACCCGCGTTGGCACTCGTTTTGGCATAGGGAATGACCGCGGCATTTGCACGGCTTGGGGCTCCGCTGAGGCGTTTGTATGTTTGTTCGTTGCAGTGTTTCTGCACATCCTCTGGTTTCACCAGTTTTGGGGGGTTAGCCTCACTGACCCACTGACTCCGGCATAACCAGCCATATGAAGCCCATATGTCCATATGCAGGAGGGATGGAGTATTGTTCCTACGGTTAGGAAGCTGTGAATCAGTGTGCTAGGGGCTACTGCAAGGCCCACACATGAACTACGAACTCATGGTTATTGCAGCAATGTAGGAGTGTAGGAATGTTGAACCTCGCAGTTTGAGCATGATTCGAATGGAAGCCTTGGTATATATATATATATATATATATATATATATATATATATATATATATATATATATATATATATATATATATATATATATATATATATGATGGTTTGGCCCGGGTGGGGCGCCACTAACACAAGTGGCCGGGAATCGACTCGGGGGCTTTATGCCCTTAAACAAAAGTACCACCTACCATCAAAGTGTGCAGTTTTTTGTGCAATTTTTTTAAAAAAATTGTCTTTTTACTGAATTTAAAAAAATATATTTTTTTAAAAAAAATTTGAAAATTTTTTTACTCAGTTTTACCTCAAATCTACTCAGTTTTACCACATTTTACTCGGTTTTACCTCGTCTGGTACTCAGTTTTACCAAATACCCCCCTCCCCAGATTTTTTTACCAAATCGCACACGAAATGCCCTTTTTTGCCTGGTATCCTGAGTGTGACATTGTGTGTCTCATGCCTAATGCTCCACCTTGCTTTGCTCTCACAGAATTTGACTATTGCTGTGCCCCACAGATTTTAGCATGCTTTGCTCGGGTCAAAGTGCCATGATTCATTCATGGTGTAAAAGCATGAAAAAATTGCAAAAGATGGCTTACGTGAGCTCCACAACCACCACAAAGATGCAAGAGGTACCAAGCAAGGGTCCCCACCACGTTTACACCAATGGCACAAGCTAGAAAATGCATACACAAAGAATTTTTTTTTGATTTTCTACGAGAACTCGAGTCAATGGACCACCCGTGCGCGTGTCAATGGACCCCCCCCCCCTTCGAAAGAAGAAACATGGCCCCCCTTGCCAATGCCCCCCCCCCCCCCCCTCGAAAGAAGAAACATGGCCCAGGCCATTGACACGGGGGGGGGGGGGTGGTATGTGTGTTGTTGTCCATCCTTTTCCATAGGTTCGTGGTATCTATCAAGAATTTGGATTTGGATTCTGAGTACGTAAATGTCGGCCTCCTCAACGTGAGGTTTACCAGCAAGAATTCCGAACGGTGCATCTGAATTTTTCGAAGGAGGAGAAGCCGGACTATCCCCTACTCCCGCCTAGAGCGCCCTCGCTTGTTAGACAGATTTTGAAGGTGGGCAAAGGGAAACACATTCCAAAGGACATGGAAGGGATTGGGTTTCCCCCAAGCTGTGATGAGGAAGAAACACACAGGTTGCGACAAAATAAGGCATGGAAGAGGTGGAAGGAGGCTGAAAGGGTGGCAGGGTGTCACCTTGGCTCAGAAAGCATAGGAAATATGAGGCACCAAAGGCACCAAAGAAAATTTTTACAAGGCGCCAAAGGCGCCCAAGCTGAGTTACACTGACTGTGATACTATGGTACGGATTTGTGGTGCACCCCCCCCCCCCCAGGGGGGGTGATGACCATGCGCCTGTGACATGGGGGCGTATGCGAGCCCAGTATCCGTTGCCTCATGGCCCCAGGGGGGGGGGGGCGTCACTTTGTGACCGTCCCCCCCCCTAAGGGGGGGGAACCGGCCCGGCAAAAGGGGGGATATTTCAAGGGGGGCGGGGGTTAGGCTGGAAAGTGCAGCAAAAAATAGCGCAACTGCAATTTTGCCACAGGGGAAGAGGGGGGTCTAGAGACAGGTGCGGCGACAGTCACAGAGTCACAGATGGACGGCCCATCTTCCCTTGCATGCAGGTGATGTTTTATTGAGCCTTGGCTACCCAAGCCAGGGCCCAGCAAGCTTTTGATTCGCCAGCATTGCACGACCATATGCATGGCCACATCATGGGCACCACCCCTCAGGATGCAAAAGGGAGCACAGAGGGGGCGGATTCGTTCATGTGTTGGTCGTGTGTTGTTTGTGCATGCGCCTGTGTGTGGGGCAGGGCAGGGTTGGCTGCGGGTGAACATAGCAAATCCCAACAACCCGAAAGGAATGCCTTTTTTCGGTCTTTTGGTCTCCGGGCTGGGACTGTGGCAAAGCGGTATGACGAATGCACCATCGTCGTTGGTTTTTCGCAATTTTGTGTCTTCCCGTTTCTATGTGTGTAAAGCAATCTTGCCACCAAACGGCTCCTTCCTTCTCTGTATGCATTCTAGACCACATGAATAGAAGGCCGATTCATGGGCTTCAGGGTGGTGCTGCCTCAGAGAGCTTGCTACATCGGACGGTCTCAGCCTTTTGCCCAGCAGCTGCTGCACGGCTCCGGGAACAAGTGAGCGAGCACCTGACAACCTTTGAAAATGGAGTGACCGGACTCAAGGACGGCAGCAGTATTGCCTGCACCCAATTTTGCATCAACTTTCAAGTGAAATGGGACGAGCTTGAGCAGTTTTTGGTCTCTGGTGTTCAGCTTTTCCTGGAAGGCGAGGTGCTGCCAGAGGGCAGAGAGACCTTTGCACGCCTCTGTGCCTTTGCAACCTCCGGCAACACGAACAATTGCCTTTGCAATGCAGTGTCCTACGCACTGATGGGGGTCCAGGACCAGAGGAGACTGGATGAGGAACGAGATGAAGCGTTCATTGACAGTGATTTGGCTCGGCTCCGATGCGCAATCCGTGACACAATGGTTCACCCGTACTTATTGCCGAAGTTCCAACGCCTAGTGCAGGCCCAGATGAACCCGGAATTCTGGTGTGAGGACCAGTTCTTTGACGAGGTCAAAGAGATTGCGACCCCATTCAATTGGGAGACAAAGCGCTGGCGTGCTACCGCAGAGATTCACATTTTTGTGTTGGCGCATGTAGTCCGCCGCCCTATTGTAGTGTATAGTGCACAGGAGACGTACGGTGAGGCCAACCTTGTGGGAGGCATTTACCTGCCTCATCTGTGGGAGCCTGCAAGGCTTCTGTCTCACACCCCTCTCTTGGTGGCGTTCCAACCTCCAGGCGACAGCGGGGGCATTGGGCATTACACGGCATTAATCCCATACGTGGTCGAGGCATCTGAGGTCCCGCTGCGCTACAAGAGCGGGCATCCCTTTCCCATCCGCTTCCCCCCAGCCGATGGCAAGAACTACGACCCCGGGACGCCTGCATTCGAGGCGCTTTTAGAAGAGTATCTGAAGGGACGCACGAAGAAGACGGGCCTGGGCTTTTCTGCTGTGGTTTATGATCCAAAGGATGACGCCACTACGAACCCTGCCCTTAGGGGCTTCCGCAGGAGATTCACATGGGCCGCATCGAGCGCTGTGAACGATGCATCCGTCAACAACGCTCTATCGAAGTCCACGTCCCAGAAACCGCAGGGAAGGCCGAGTTCGTCGGCTATTCCCCTGCAGCACCGGCCCACGACCCATACGCCACACACATCTTCTCCGGTCAGGTCAAGGCCGCCCCTTCATCCCTCCCCCCTACTTCAGACGCACCAGCCCACAGACGAGGGATTCCAGACCGCCACGTCGCAGATTGCAAAGACCCCGAAGTCACGTCGACGGTCCTCTTCTCTTCCCCTGCCCTACCAGCGCAGAGTTCCGACCCAGCAGACCACCACAAGCCAGACCAACGACAGTCCTGCTCTGCCCCATTCTGCATCTTCTTCTATTCCTGACAGTTCCGTCCCGATGAAACATGCGTCCTCGACTGCCCTTCGGCCAACCTCTCAGGGCTCTCAGCCACGCGGACGATCCCCTTCTGTCCCCCTGCGTCAACGACCCGCACCTCACGAGCCATGTACCCCCGAAGCACCTCAGAGGCAGCCAGCCAAGCCTTTCGCATCTGTTTCTCTTCCTCCTGACGACAGTGCCCAAACCTGCAGAGTGGACAGTGACCAGATCCCCACAACAAATCAGATGGCCCAACACTCCACAAAGGGCACCCCGGAGACGGCTTGTGTTGACTGCTCCATACAGCACCCGCACTCTCCTGCCTTCCCTGGCAACCTGAAGGTTTCAGATGAGACCGCCCAGCCACATCCACGGCCATCCCTTGTTCCCCCGCAGCGCCAGCGTAGATTCTCGACCCAGCTGACTTCCACAAAGCAGAGCAATGGCTGCTCCGTTCTCCCCTGCGGTGCATCTTCTGTTCCTGGCAAACCTGGCGTTTCTGTCCCCAAGAAGGGCAATTTCGTCGCCAGGAAGCATGTACCTTCGACTGTCATGGCGCAAGTTACCGAGAGCCTACAGCCGCATGGGCAAACCCCTTCTGTTTCCTTGCATCAACACTCCGCCAATCACGACCCACAGGCCGCAACACCTCCGGATGTCCAGAACCTGCAGTATCATCGGCCTTCTGCAGCTGTTCAAGTGCAGTATCCTCCCGCCGCCCACCAAACATGCTCATGTAAGAGTGACCAGACATCTACAAACCAGAAGTCTGAAAGCCCTCATTTGGCCCACTACCAGTCATCTTCTCCTCCCGGGCATGTTTTGTACAGTGACAATAGTACCCACACATCAACGTCCCAAGTTTGCCCAAGTCCACATCCACAGCCGGACAGTTTTTCCACAGATCAAAATGCCCAGTCCTCTACATATCAGGGGCCTCCTGCCTCCACAGATCGAATTGCTCAGGCATGTGCCGGGCGGAATGCCCCAACCCCACAGCGACGCCTACGTTCCTCATCGGTCCCCCTGCAGCGTCAGTACACGGGTCGCACGCTGCAAACATCGCCAAAACGGATTGCTGACAGCTGGCGTTTGACCTCCCAGTCCGGTCCGTATGGCAGTCATTCTTCAGTGGATCAAATACCCCTGGTTTCCAAGAGCCAAACTCGTAATGTCTCCACTAGTGAGACCCTTGAGACTTTCAAATCACAGACGGCTGAGGGATCGTCTCTCCAAACTTCCACATCCTCGAGTGCAGGGACCCCGCAGCCATGCCTGCGCTCCCATTCCGATCCCCGGCAGCAGCAGGGTACACTTCCAACGCAGCAGACCTCTGCTACTTCGACCCCTCAGAGCTGTGGTCCATTGCCCTCTGCGTCTTCATCCCCCACAAAGCATCCACACCAGCCCATCATGTTACACTTGCACCACCAGTCCATTGATACCATCCATCAGGACTCACAATCTTTTGTCAAACCCGCCCCATTCCCCCGCTCCCGTGCAGCTTCTCTCCAGGACAATGTATCCCCCCAAAATCCCACTCCGCAGGTGTCCACAACCCAAACTGCTGAAAGTGCTCACCGTCCCGGCCCCCAGTCCTTGTCTCCTCTTGACCACCACCTTCCCACACACAACAGACCGCAGTACCCCACAGACTGGAATGCCAAGAGCTCACGGCCCCGTCTCCGTACATCTTCGGTTCCCCTGCGACATCGTTCTGCGAGCAATAGCACCCAGTTCGTTACCAATCGTAGTGTCACTGGCTCTCACTCCCCTCACACCTCTTTGCCTCCGACGCATCACATGCCAGAGTCCTCCCACAACGGTCAGGGCTCAGAGCCACGCCTACTTCGTTCGTCGTCTGTCCCTCTGCTTCGTGCTCCCTCAAACCACAGCGACGACACCTCCACAGACCAAACTCCCGAGAGCTCTCAATTGCCCCGCCAACGTTCGTCTTCTCTTCCCGGCGCTGTCTCCACCATAAATCCCATTCCTCCGGCCACCACAAACCAGAAGACCCAGAGCTCACGGCCGCGGCCCCGTTCATCTTCACTTCCTGGCTTCCCCAGACGTCACAGTGCCTCGTCCATCACAGCCCAAGCGGGCCAGAACCATCACTTGCCCCACTCTTTTCCTCCCGACAACACATTTTCCATTCCACAGATCTTTACGAATTGGGGTGAGACGGCCTCACAGCTGCTGCATCGTTCATCTTCTGACCTGCTGCTTCCCCCCCAAGACCGCAGCGCCGAGTCTTCCGCAAAGCAAACTGCTGAGACCTCTCACTTGGCCCGCTCCCGTTCCTTGTCTTTGCCCACAAATGCCATCCACTCAAACCCTGGCGCGCACACTGTCACGCCACAAACTGGTCAGAGCCGGGAGCCAATGCTGCAATCCCCTTCTCTTCCTCCGCAGTATCCGCCATGCACAAAACCCTTCTTCCAGACCCCTGAATGGAACCTTAAGACCACCACACCACCTGCCCCATGGTTTTCACACGCGCAGTCCTCTTCTGCTCCCCTGCAGCAACAATCCGCACAGCATCCACCACAAACTCCCACAAATTGGAGCTCCATGCCCGCAAATCCTCCACCCCGAACCCACGTCTCAGATGGCACTCGCGCACGAGCGTCCCAGTATTCACGGGTCAAGCGGGTGTATTCTTTGCAGGATCCTGATGGGTCTTCCACGGTCCCACCGTCCGTCAGCACAGTACCCAAAACGTCTGCACAGAAGACCAGGCCCTCGAGTTACAAGAGTGCGGAGCGCACACTCTATTGTTTGCGTTGCAAGGCGGAGGATGACATTAGAGCAGGGAAGCACAGGTCACATACCGCCGCCATTGTGGGGCATAAAAAGCACCCGCCTGGACGGATTGATCGTCCATCTGTACAAGACGGGAGCTTTGCTTCGCCGGTCATGGCATAGCCCTGGGAACTTTCTCCAACGCCTCGCCTCTCCCGTCGAACTTGCATTCTGGCAAACAGCTGAGCCACTACAGGGTCCCATTCCTTTCAAAAGTGGGAGCTTCAGAATGGGGTCACTCTCCCCAGTCAAAGGATTTGTGTTGGAACCGGCCATGCAATTTCAGGAGCCTCCTGCTGGTGGCCTCTCCAAGGCTTCCTCAGCACAGACTGCTTTGTCACTCAAACGTTGCCCTGGGCGCACTACGGGTGCGGTGCGACCATAGCACAACCCAATGCGCGCGCACGCACTTCTCAGGATGCCAAGAGCCTTGGGGCCTTCACGATGCTGTGGATCAGTTCCCTTCTCCCTTTGGGAGTATCATAGTGATGTGCTACATTGCTCATTGCTCTTCACAAGACGCCCAAAGGCAATATCGCGCGTGTCAGCATTCTGTGCCCTCCATGTTCCAAATTGCAGCCTCATACAAAAACACGCCGGGGTTCGTGCTCTTACTCCTGTTCCTATTCCTGGGCCTTGTGTCACAGGATTTATGTGAAGACGTGCAAAGCCTGCTGTTCACAACAGGGAATCGCTTGGTGGCCGGCCGATGCTGTAACGTGGGGTGGGGGGGAGGTCTGAAGCCACAAAAAAAAGTTTGTGTGCCTAAAATCGGCCTCCATTTTGCGGTCTCTTTATTAAATTTCACTTTTTGCCTGGGAAAATTTTTCTGATCTCGTGGGTGGGTAGGTCGGCCAAAATCCCAGGAAGGCCAGGATCGCCCCCCCCCCCCCCCCCGCCCCCCCAGTATCACTAAGCAATCTCCTGGTCCACACTTCAAAATGTAAAACAAGCAGCTTTTTGTGGGTGAGTTTATGATCCACACGAGCCCAAGAAAAGGCGTTATACGATACCTCATCAAAGTGGTAGCCACAAACATTGAAACATGCTGCCACACTCCACAAAAATGGATTTGATCCGCAGGACTCCTTTCAGGGATCTGGAACTGTAACAAACGTGCATATACATAATATTATGAATGGGAAAACTGGGATCAGGCCTGGACAGGACACATGGATACAGCATGAGTGCCCACCTGCTTTGGTGATGCTACTGGAATCATGCAGCAACCCACACCATCCATCCTATGGGGGGACGAGACTGTGCACAACGCTTGGGATGGGGTGATGCCTTGATATGCAACACCACCGGAACTAGACCCCCGTGGCAAAATGTTTGCAGTGTGGATGGCAGACCACCCCCGACACAATCCCACCAATACCTCTTGGGCCTGGGAGCTACCATTTTTGGCAGATTTGCGTTGCTCGCTCAGGGCTCTGAGTGGCCCAGATGAGCCTGGCACAGTCACATACTCCGAGTTTGCGCGGCATTAGAGGAGTATGCTGAGTTTAAGGGTCTCACCCTACCTCTGTAAGAGACAGGGTGTGCTTTTCCCCTTCCCCTTGCCATACCACAACAATTGGTAACCTCCAGACAGGTGCCTCCGGCAGATACCCTCACGAGGCGTGGCTCCCAAGTACCCTAGTGGGCCAGTGCTGTGTGGTCCCAACATGAGTCCAATATTTTGCCAACAGGCAATCTATTCTCCAGCAGGTCCAGAGGTTTGCGCGAAGAAAAGTGGTCCCTAACGCAACACACGCACATTTGGCGGCCGTCTGCTTGCTGATATTCCCAAACGGTGAATGAGGTGGATCAGGCGTAGCTCTGTAGGGCTGCGCAGCACACTGTCCACAGATGCTACTTTAGGGGAGCACGGCTTGCATGGTAAGGGGGAGCTCAGATGTCCTTCATGGGGTACTTTTAGGGGACTTCACCCTGCATGCAAAAGATTATGGAACAAGGCTCTGTGGGCCCCCACCGCCCTTACCCACTGTGCAGATGGGCATCAAATGGCAGGCTTCCAGCCACCCCATCAACAGCAAGCACACAACCTAGCCCTCTTCCCTCGCTGTGCTATCAAACAATATCTGACGCTGCAGAACGGGGCAGCAACAGTCATACAAGTCCCTGCCAGAGGTTCCGAATATGTGCTCCATTGCCGCGCAAGGGTCTTTATTCTTAATATTACAGATCACACACACACATGCACAGTCTTCATGTTGTTGAATTTATGCCAACGGATCTCCCTCCCTCGCGAATCCCACTCCTTTGCCCACGCATGAGAGGGCTGCTCTATACGATATGCAAGTAAGCAGCCAGCACTGTGCCCATGCTTGGGCAGCCTTTGCGATTCTCTTGGCCTTTCCACATGTCATTTACCACAGTACGCTGTCTGACAGTCCTTTCAACTGCCTCTGAGCCCTTTCAGCAGTTCCTGGATTACGCCTGCTGCTGTGACACGGCATGCATCGATGCATGCATTTATTGTGCACAGTTTATGTACTGGCCCATTCTTAAATGATAAGCCGCCTTTGTTTCTCATCAGATTGAGCCAAATGTCTCAGGTAGTCAGCCCAGAGGTATGTGCTGATGTGGCCAAGCTGTAGTCGCGGCGATTGTATCATTGACATGCTGAATATTTCAAACTAAACAGAAGACACATGGAAGTCTGTACTCACCATTTTGCTTTTTTCTTTTTGCCAGATCCGACGGATTGCTTGGAATCTGGCAGATCATATGGCGTAGTGCAGAGTTTGTGGGGTGCCTGGTAGGTGGCCACTGCCAGGACATGAGAGGAGATACAGTTGACCCATTGGCAGTCACACGTTGACCCAGAGGTGTCAGCTACCTTTATGCACGCCATGAGGTGCCCCCCCCCCGCCCCCCCGCAAAGGCCCCCAAGGGAGCGGTCACATGGGTGGTGTCGCCCCCAGTCGAGTGCAAGGCTTAGCCGCCCCCGTGCCCCAGGCAGACGTAGGGTGGCCGCTGGCATGTCAGTTGACCTGGACGAGGCGTGTCCAGGCCAACCAATTACTCCCCCGGTAGGCTTAGCGTCAGGCACCCACTGCCTCCCTGCCGGCGCCTGGAGCACCAGGCGACAAACCGCCCCATACGCCCCCCCCCCCCCCCGACCCAAAGGCACCCCAGCAGCGCGCATGCCACACACACAGGAGCGGCGGTATGTCCCTCCGGCGTGTGCCACCGCGGGGTTCGGGGGCTGTCAGCAGTCCGGCACGCCTTGAGACCGCGACGGCCGGGAGCGCCCAACCCAGTCGAGTCGCGCAGGGACGGTTACGCTGACCCTGGGTCTCGGCGTCCCGGGGAGGCATTGGCCCAAACCAAACAAATCCCCCCAAAGGCTCCCTCCCTACTCAGTGTTGCAAAGACCCCCAAGCGCAATACACAGACAGATTCTTCAAGATGCATTTGATTTCTCACATCAGCATTCGAGCTGTGCTGATGTGGCCAAGCTGTAGTTGCGGCGATTGTGTCATTGACATGCTGAATATTTGAAACTAAGCAGAAGACATATGGAAGTCTGTACTCATTATTTTTCTTTTTTCTTTTTGGCCAGATTCGACGGATTGCTTGGAATCTGGGCCGGAACCGATCATATGGCGTAGTGCAGAGTTTGTGGGGTGCCTGTTTATGGCAAAGACCCCCAAGCGCAATATACGGACAGATTCTTCAAGATGCATTTGATTTCTCACATCAGCATTCGAGCAGTGCTCATGGCGACGACCGCACGCGCAGCCTGCCGCTGCAGGCCGGGGAGTAGACGGCACATTGGCAGTGATGCTGCACTACTGAGCAGTCGGCCTCACATTCCACTTGCATCTGCAACACTTCGCATTTCCTCCGTTAATCCCAAGAGATACCAACAGCCATGACCAAGAAGGAGGGCAGGACACTGGCTGTGCTGCACGGTGACCAAGCAATTGAACTAATCCCCATGCACATTGTCATGTGCCCTGTTTACATCAGCCATGCAATGTGGCCAAATACCCTGTAAAAATTGACCGCATGTTTTACACTGGACGTATCAAAGTATCAAATATCCCCTGTTCTTGGCCTTTGTGGTTGACCCCAGGGAGTTTCGCAAGTGAATGGAGGTGGAGGAGCGTTCTGGGGGTGATGGGGGGGATGTGTCCCCTGTTGTGTCCCCTGTTGCCAAACCAATCTCGATGCGTACGACCCCCCCCCCCCCCCGCGCCCGTTTCCTTACTAAAAATCCCCCAAACCTTACCAGAATACCCTCATCCCAAACCTTACCACAAAAGCCCCCATGTATTTACCAAAGACCCCCCACTGGATACCAACTTTCACAAAAAAAACCCAGACCTTGCCAAAAAACCCCCAACTTTACCAAAAACCCAGCAAAAACCTCCCCAGCAAAAAATATCACCAAAAAAACCCCCATCCCATACAAAAAAACCCAAACCTTACCAACGCCCCCCCCCCCCCCATTTTTACCAAAAGACCCCCTGGATGACGCAACCGTTTGAACAATCCTGCCACACCTTGCACCCTCATTTAATTGAGCCACAAACACAAGGCACCAAAACACGTGAACAATGATGTTGCAGTGTCGTTACTAGTGTAGCTAGACACACGACAATACCGGTAAGCTATAACAAGGGCTTTACCTTGGCACCAAATGGTGGTTTGGTGGACATTTGGTTCGTAACCAGTTTTACCACTGAACCAGGAAAACCGGTTATCGGCAATTACGGAAGGTTTGTTTCGCAACAATCGACACAACCGTTTATTTTGAGAATTAAGTCAAACCAATTAACCGGAGCGATTATTAATGGTCAAGATTTCTTTGGTGATACACCATGTCGTTTTTTTGCCCAGAATAGCAAACACCGTCTCAACACACAGCTGTACATTGCAAAAATCATTTTTTTGGGGTGTGGGGGGGTAGTGTCCACCCTTCTACTCTGGCATGTATGTTTTGCTCTGCGAAATAATTTGAAAATTGGTTGTTTAAAAAGCCTCATAATTGCCAAAACCAGTTGTTTTGAAAACTAGAACTCGCCAAACCCGGGTTTTTTTTTTTTAAACAAACAGTCGAAACAACCCGATTGTTTTGGAAAGTCGGAGGTTACAAATCTTAGGTGGAAATATGGAATGACCATAAGGCTGTTCTCTGGCACAAGCAATCAAGTAATGTGCTCCACATAAGATACCAAACCTACTGTGAAAAAGAAAGCATGGTTGCATGAAGTCACTACTGCTGCAACCAATGCACAAAACCATGGACAAACATGGCACACTCTTTGTTCATGTCCGGGATGCCCTCTGCCTTTGTTTTCACTGAATCAGGCAAGGAGGCCAAGAGCGCCTAAAGGGTGTGCTTCTTGGCAACCGGCCACATATCATTAAACATCTCCTGATCAACTTTCACACTACCACCATAGCCAGCAGGAACTTGAAACCACTTCTTCCCAACTTTGACAAACACGGGGGAGGGGGGCGCTTGTTCACTACCGGATACCGGCATGGTTGGTTTAATAGGACATACTCGCCAACAGAGGCTGGGTACGGTGCTTGCTTGACCGGAGACATGGGTGTTTGAGATGTGGTTGGCATTACAAAAGAGAGTACGGCCACTAGTGGCATGGTGGCCTGGTGGCATGTGTGGTAGAGCAAGAGTTGCACCAGAACTGCCTGCAGAATCATGGGGCGAACGGAGCTTGGGAAGCGCCCCTACATTAACACATATGAGTGCGCCAAGCGGCACCAAAGTGACGCCACGGCCATGCGTTTCCTTTGGGAAAGTGTCAGGCAACAATAACGGCTCCAAGTACCTACATCTAATTGCCTTTGTACCTCTGAAAAGCTTTTGCCATTAAGGCGTGGCGGTTGCTTCCTGCACTAGAGAGTGCCTCCTCTTTCCTTGTATATGACCTATGGGTCTGCACTTCGTGCCCAGTCCAACGGGGATCCAGTGCATCATTACTTGAGTTGCCCACTTTCCAAGAACTATCTTGTGTACTCGTGAGCACTTCGAGTCAGCCCCCCCCCCCCTTCCCCGAAAAAAAAAAGAATCATGGGGCAGACGGAGAGCCAAACATGGTGCTCGAGGAGGGGGAGCCCACCTGGTGGGTCAAGGACGCAAAGGATCATGTGCATATAGTGCATGTGCCATTGAAAGGGGCAAGAAGTGGGGTTGGTAAGGCATGATAGGAGGAGCAAGGGAGAGATGTGCACGCGTCCGCAGCCCGTGCATTTCTGCAATTTTTTGCATCAGAATTCAATTTTGCAGAGCTCTTTTTGGCTGACCGAATCCAAAGTTTTTTTTTCATTTTGGCGAGTTTTCTTTTGTGTTTGGCCTCCTTCTTGGGGGATTTATGGCCAATCTCCCCCCAAATTGGCGAAAACATCCCAACAAATCGGCGGACCCACTTTTCACCAAAACAATGATATGATGTATGGTGTCTTGATTCCACTTCTCCAAACACGTTCATTGCACTTTGTTATGAATATATGATTACACGCTAGAAATCATGCAATCCGACTCCGTTGCCAATTCAATTGTCTTCACGAATATCATTCTCATCTCAGTCACCCCTTGTCCCCCCCTCTTGCGTAGCCCCCGCCCCCTGCTTGTTTGGAAATGTGTATGCAGCTCCTCCGCCTGAAATGCTCAAGCAATTTACCCATCTCTCATCCCCCTTCTTATATACAAGGAAATGGGCAACACATCTTGGTCGTGTTGCCCAAAACGAGCGCAAGGCGTGTTGTCTTGGGCAACATGGGAATGCCGTGTTGCCCAAGACTTTGTGAAATGGCCCACCAGGAAATCAAAGGAACCATCCAGAGCCCACCAGGAAATAACAGCAAGCTTCAGGATTCCTGGAGGCGGCGAAGTTTTCCCCTTCCAAAATTTTCCCTGTCGCAATTGTCCCCCCTCCTGTACTCATCCACCTCCTGTACCAGTGGGGCACCCTTCTTTTGCGCAATGAGCCCTTACGTGCATCCTTACATCATTGATGCTCTGGACCTTCATTGATTCGTTACCTGATGCACAAAAACTGTGCTGGTTCTACACTGGAGTTCGCCAGAGGTTGTTAATAGTTTGTTAGAGGTTGCTAGCGGGTCACTGCTGTTCGCTGGACACGCGATGCTGGTTCATTGGTGGTTGCTGGGAGGTTTACTAGAGGTTACTGGAGGTTCGCTGGTGGTCTAATGGAACTCGGTCTACCTCCGCTATAGGCTGATGGAGTTGAGCTGCAGTGGGTCGGGAGTTCGCTAGTGGGTGGGGCACGTGCACTGCTGCACACAGCAAGTTCTCTGGGGTTGCTGGCCTTTTGCTGGAATTTGTTTGTCAGAGTTGGTGGTAGGTTTATGGTTGGTGGTCGTGCACTTGCTGTTGGCGGATGTTAGCCATGGGTTGGGGACGGGGTTTCCTCTGTCCTAGTTCTGAGTGGGTTTAGGAGGAGCGCAACGAACGACAATGAACAGCAATACCTTCTGTGTTTCTTTGGTACTCAGAGGGTTAGGGAGGAGCGAATTGAACAGCCATTAACAGGCAATACCCGTGTCTGACCACCGAGCCATGTGTGTCACCTCATGCTGTTGTGTTGTCGCTTTGGCAAAGTTGTGGTTGTTGCGTTGGTGGCGCGGGCATCATGTTTATTGGATTTTGTTCTGTTTGTTGGCGGGGCTGTGTGCGGCGAGGGAGCAGTTGTGCTGGACTTTCTTCTGTTTGCTGACATGCAATGAACTGCAATGGTCATGAGATGTGCACGACACGACACTTAACAGCAATGAACAGGCAGAGCACACACTGAAAGGCACTGAACGGCACTGAACGGCAATATGTGTGTAGTGTCGCTGCGCAGAAATGATGGGTGTATAGCTCAAAGAAAAGTGTCCCTGTGCAGAAATACGGGGTGCATCACTCAATGCAAAGTGTCCCTGTGCAGACACAATGGGTGTATAGCTCAATGCAGCTCAATGCAAAGAGCCCCGTTCAGAAATAACAGGTGTATAATTCAACGCAAGTGTCCCCGTGCTATGACTCAATGCAAAGTATCCCTGTGCATCCACAACAGGTGTATACTCAATGCAAAATATCCCTGTGCATCCGTAACAGGTGTATACTCAATGCAAAGTGTCCTCGTGCAATAACTCAATGCACAGTGCCCCTCTGCAGGGGCCCCGAACGAACTCGGGCTGAGTATTTTCCATTACCTTTGCAGGCGACGGTCTCGTGTTGCTTTTCTTTTGTCACCGCGTGCCTCCCCGTGCATCAAGGTCTGCAACCAGCACCCGTCTACGCAAACGTTGTAAAACGTCTTCCTCACCCTCTGGTTTTCTGAGAATCGTTTCTTGTCTTCAAATCATGTGGTGGCACAAATGACAGAAGTTCTGACAATAAATGGTGATGTTGGTGGTGGGCAAGTCGTCCGCAATGCGTTTGTATACGCCGCTCTCATGTGCCAACCAATAACACTGTACAATATTCGGGCCACGAGGACCCCACCCGGCCTTCGGCCACAGCACCTCACGGGAGTGCGAGTCATCAATGAAATGAGCGGCGGGCGCTTAACAGGCGACGAGGTCGGCACCTCAGAAGTGACCTTCCTCCCCACGCGCTTCGTGGGCGGCAACTTCACGGCCGACACCACCACCGCCGGCAGCATTACCCTCCTGCTGCAGATCACCCTGCCGTGCATGCTCTACGCCCCCCGGCACGGCACGCTGGTGCTGAAGGGCGGCACGGACGTGCAGTTTGCACCGCCTCTGGATGAGATGCGCTGCGTGTTCGCCCCGTTGCTGAAGCGGTGGTTTGGGGTTGATTGCAACATTCAGCTGCGCCGGCGGGGGTTCTACCCCCGGGGGCGAGGGGAGGTCCAGGTCGTGGTCCACCGCCCCCTCAGTCATTGTCTGCCCGGCATCTGCGCTGTGGACCGCGGGGCCCTTTGCCGCTTCCGCATCCACGCCTTCGCCGTGGGGGACCGGGAGGCGCAGGACCTTCAGCAGCTGGTCCACTGCTGTGCCCACTTCCTGCGGCAGCGCCATCCGGAGGTCGAGGACGTGGAGACCGACGCCAGAGTCATCCCCCCGGACCGTGCGGCGGACCAGGCCACTGGCGTCACGGTGGTCGCGGAGACGACCACCGGGTGCCTGTTCGGCGCCAGCCGTTTCCGGGACCGGAAGTCGTGGGTGCCGGGGCCGCAGATGGGCGCCGAGGTGGCCCAGAAGTTGTGTGCGGAGCTGAGCGGGGGCGGCTGCGTGGACCAGTGGACGCAGGATCAGCTCATCATTTTCATGTGCTTGGCGCAGGGCCTCAGCCGACTGCGAGTGGCGCAGATCACAGAGCACACGCAGTCCGCCATGGAACTGGCGCAGCGGATGACCGCAGTACAGTGGGACGTGCAGCGAGATGGCGACACGTGCATCATCAGTTGTGACGGCATCGGGTTGCAGCCTTCAGCCGGTGACGGACGCAGTGACCTATCGCCGCCGGTGGCGCCTGATTTGCAAACTGTCAGCAGTAGTTCAGAAGCTGAGCTGCCACAGGCGCTTTCAGGGGGGCCTTCTCCGCCGGAACCAGGCCAGCATGACGTGAAACCACAGCGCGACCGGCGCAGACCCCACAGAGATGCACGGGGCACAGAGGCGCCTGCAGCCACATCTTCCGTGGGTCGGCATGAGGAGGCTACAATGCGGGAGGTAGCTCCGGTGGACCACCACGTGAAACCGCAGCGTGAGAGGCGTCGTCGGGATCGGTAGGACTGTCGCGCGTGCACTGTGACATGGAGCTGCATCCCATTTGTTGTGCCGACTGCGGGTAGTCTCAGCGAGCCTTTTTGGCGAAGCATTGGGCCATAGGGGAGCTCACCCCTCGGTCTGGGGTACGCGGATTCACCCCCTCTTTTTAGTGTGACGGTCAGCCGTGCCAACCGCCTCTGTCCGGCCCCAACCGGCCCTTCCACCGGTTTGTAGAGGCTAGAAATTGACCCCCAGCCGCTGTTTTTAAATCCCCGTTAACCGCTTCTGCAACCGCTCTTGTAACCCCTCAAGCGTGTTGCTGTGTCGAAGACTTCACTGGCAATGTGCAGGGGCCCGTTGGTTGATCCCAAAGGCATTTTGAAGTGGTCTGTGGTCATTTCAGATTTCGCTGTACCAACATCTGTGCTGATGTATGGGCCTGGGACGCGTGTTTTTGGTTTCGCATCGACGATGACACTGCAACAACAGCGAACAGGCCCAACGGCTAGGCTTGCGGCATTCCTTCGGATTGTGCCTTTGCTGCGAGGGCAGCCATCGCTGCAGCCTGCCCCAGGCCTTGTGACAGCGCTCAAGAGATGAAGAGGCGGTGCTGCTGGGCAGCAAAGGTTGCGCACGCAGACACGGTATCACTGTTTGGTGTGTATTCATGGGCTATAGCAGCTGATACAGGTTGCGGCAGGGGGTGCCATAAGGACGCTCACCCCCTTTTTTTTTTTCACTATGGCATCCACTCTTTGATATTTGGTGGCTACCCACCAACCGCCATCGGTTACCCACCAACCGCCATCGGCTACACACCAACCGCCATCGGTTGACCACCAACCGCCATCGGTTACCCACCAGCCGCCATCGTAGGGCGTATTGGACACTCCGAGTTTTTGTTTTCCTTTCATTACGGCACCCCCTGGGTTGCGGACACGGAGGCACGTCATTCCTGAGGGGCGCGCAGAGCGACCCCAGGAGGATGGTTTGGTGGATGCTGGGAACCAATGCCCTAGGGTTACAGACAACTGCAGGGATTGATTTGACTGGTGATATTCTGAGTGGGCGAAACACTTTGCCTCATGGAGATCATGGGGATGTGTTGACCCGGCAAGACGTGCTGACTCCTGTCGCCCATTCTGGTCTTTCGGTACCGCCCTCCAGTACCCCTGACCACTTGCTGCTATCGATGCCATCCAGGGGGCGGGCGGGGGGGGGGGGGGGGGGGGCATGGAGCTTTACTTTTCTGGGGTGTCCACACAATGAGAGTGTCGGATTCGGTTCGCGGCTTGTCCAAATTCCGTGAATTTTCGGGGCGATTTCGGGGCGTCAGCTCATCTGCTGCTCTCTCTCCCCAAACTCCCATCTTCAGTTTTGGACATGACTACCTGTTGCCCCTGTTTCACAACTACTCCAGTGAACCCCCCGACGGCACAAGCAGAGACTACACTAGTCAGAGATATGTTAGAGGATTATTGTTTCTGCAGTCCTTGACTGCACTACGAGTGGCCGATTTCAGTCTTTTGCGGGCGTCTCTTGCTGATTTGACTTCCTCTTTGTACCCCAGCTCACCACCATTTCGGTGCCCCCGGAACGCTACGCCCCCGGAACACCCAGGAAAACTACGCCCCAGAACACTACGCCCCCGGAACACTACAACCCCGGAACCCATCTTTGATCACATCGGTACACCACTGTTGCTTTTAGTGCAGTGCAGTTACTGGGCACTCCTTCGGTCTTGAGATCTGCCGAAGCACACAGTGCAAACCCATTCTGAATGGTCTACTGATCTGTGACCCACACGTCGTGTAATTGTCTGCCTTGTTGATACCCAAAAAGGCGCAGGATCCTGCCACCGATGCAGACTGCAGGAGGCAAAGTCCGCCGATCAAAGGCTGTCCAATGTACGATTGGGCATCAGAGGCCTGTCCACGGTCCACCACCTCGCGCTTCGCCATAAATGACTTCCCCTCATCGGGCCAAAACGGTAGAGGGTCCATTGATGGAAAAAAGATAAAATGAAAGAAAAATAAGGGAATTGAGGTACACCAATACCAACCCACCGCTCCCAAGATGCCTTTTTATAATATGGCAAAGTATCCAAATATCCGGTGGAAAAATGGGGGGGGAACAAGGTATCCGCAGATATCTGCCAAACCAGGTATTTTCTAACCTTGCAAGTTTTTCTTGTCCCCAGCATGGGGTTTCGAGGGGGGGTGGGGGTTGTGCTGTGGGTTTCGTACCAAAACCAAAGTTAAGAACCAAAACTGAAGTTAATTTGTTTTGTTGCAGAAGAGACGGAGACAGATCACCACAAAATGGGGGAATGGAGTGACAGGTCACTGCTAGCGGACGGTATGGTATAGTGCAGATCCTGCAATCCTGCAATCTTTGAGGTGCAACCCATGATGGCTTCCTGTATTCAGATGATAAATTGTTTTGTGGTGCTGGTCAGCCATCAATTCTTTTCCCTGTCAATGCTTTGCATATCAATGGAGGTCAGATTTGGAACCTGGTAGTGCTCAAAATAACCGGTTTTTGTCGATTAATTTCACAAAAACAACCAGTTTTACCGATTATTGGTTTTCAAACCGGTTTTCCCGATCATTTGCTCCTTAGGGGGAACGTTAGCGCGCCGGGCATCTTTTGTGACCCGTGCCCTACCGGTGGACTGTTGCCGTTGATATGTTGGGCAACATTATATGGATTTGCCCCTTGGCCCCCGGGACATCAGCAGATGTTTTGATTTGGGATGGGTATGGACCTTCTCGTACCCGAGGTGATTTCTTTGATTTTGAAGTTGGGGGCCATGATGGTGCTTATAAGGGCCGGATTCATGTCATTGTGCCATTCATTGGAAGAAAGAATGGCACTTTGACAGCCCGCCAACAATGTTGCAATGACGTGCACGGGTGGTATAGGGCACGCATTGAGCAGCTGTTTGCTCGGTTGTGGCACGCAAGATGAGGCAGAGGATGAGGCAGAAGTGTGTGTGTTGTGTTGCCAGAACGCTCCACCATCGCAGTTTGTGATGAGTGTAAGGAGCACTATTGTACTGAATGTTTTGACACCCACACTTGTGGGACCAATGTTATGATGCAGCTCTACTGTTCGCGATACCTCAATAACGCCTGTCGCTTCTACTGGAGATCGATGCGGTTGTGCTATCCTAACCCCCCATTCTCCCAACTTGCTAAGGTGTTGACCCAGATCGCCCTTAAAGGAGCGAGAGTGGTACTGTGTACCCTAGTTTGCAACTTTCTTGAGCTGGGGCAGTTTGGGTCACCTAATTCTAAGGGCGTTTCCAAGGGGTGTGCTTGGGGGCTCTTCGGGGGGAACATAGTCTAAAAGTAGCGCGCCGGGCGCGCGCCGGGCAAACATTCCCCCTTAGCAACCAAAATTGTCAAATCAATCGGAAGTGAGGCTATGTGAGCCGGAATAGGAGGTTAAACACGACGTACAACGTTGTATTTTACAATTTATTAGCAATTATCGAGACGATACCCTCTTCTTGGTACACAGACTGGACACAATGTATTACTGAAAACAATCCTGATGAGTAATCACTCCGATTAATTGGCTTGACTGCCCCAGAGATCTGGTGTTCGTGCATCACTAATATTGCAAGGCCAGATCCTAGTGAGGATACCAATGGCTAAATTCATAATTTGAAACCACCGCCTCGTTAAGACATATTTTTTTTCTCCTTAAAGAGCACATCCGGGGAACGAAGAGCCTACCTCTGTTTTTTGCGACTCATCCATGTGTCGGAAAAATTCAAAATTTCCCACCAGTTACACACCCTTGAGCATGTGGCTATTCGAGGGGGGGGGGGGGGGCAAAGCAAAGTGGGTGTTGAGCGGGCTACTTTGACCAGGACACACCACTCCCGATTTTAAGGGTGCTGGAAAAAAAACCATGGTTGGACCTCATCTTCCTCTAAGAGACTTGAAACAGCCCAAGTGATACTTCCTTTGCTCCATCGGGTACACCCAGACATGCAAGAAGATTGGAGAGCAACTCGGAAGGTTGTACTGACAAAGGTCTCATTTGGTTCACCAAACTTGCTTGCAAAGAAATTGGTTCGTGAAAGCTTGCGATCTACAACTAGATTGTAACAAGATTGTGACTTTGGCAAGAATGCTATGTACAAAGCACATCGTGAACACTGTAGCAAAATGCAACGTCAAATCTTCGACAAAAAGTGGCAACTGTCGCCCAATGAGTATTATCACCAGCTCAGCTAACAAAAAGCCTAAGCAACAAAACACGGACGAGATACAAAGTTGACGTTATCAATGTCACCTCGCCCAGCGAGCCGCTTGCGCTCTGATAATGTGGAATTGTGGTACGATTTCACCCCCAGCGCACCTGTCAGACCAATCACAATCCTGATTGAGGATTGAACACCAACGTATCGAAAGATAGTCGATAACCTCGAAAAGTGTCAACATCACCCACTGTGGGCCCTATATTGCGTTTTGGCAACGTTTCGAATCGGCCCATTGGTGAGACCAAGGCTTTTCGTAGGAAAAGGACAGGGTGGCTTGTGCAATTTTTTTGTGTTGAGGGAGGGATTAAATAGTTTGCACACATGGTAGGGGAGGTCGTCCTTGGTAGTCCCCTTACTATTGGCATCCCTTCAAACTCTTAATCATCAAATCTTATGCAATTTAACGATATTGCATTTGTCTTTCCATCAAGCAGCTGTTTTCATTTTCCACAAGAAGCTCCCCTGGATGGTGTCCGTATCTGACATCCGGGCAGAGCTTACGGCTACGCAAAATGCAAGATACAAAGATTATCAAATACGTTGGTGGATTGACCACAAGCGTGGTCGAAAACATGCAGTGCTTAAAACCATCAACAACCAAATTGTGAATCTTGCGCGGGTTCGGTCCATATTGACCAACAAAACAAGGAAGGAAGAAGTGTGCGAGGAGTTGAATCGGCGAGTCCTCCATGTCATCCAAGTCCACAAGAAAGAGAAGGGTGTGATCGTTTTCATAGACACAAGAAACCAAGCGAAGAAAATGAATTTTGATCTTGCGGTGGACGCACTTCTCATGTTTTTGTATCATTTGCAATCGCATATTGAGGACTTCTTGGGCGATGGTGGAGTTGCCGAGGCTATCGTGGACATGACGGACGCGCCGATGCCGAGCATCGGCGAAATGAGAAGTTACCTCAAGGTGATTGGCGCCACTGTTTTTCGGTCCTTCCCAGGTATGCCAATGTCGCATCAAGTTGCATGCTCGGTGACGTGGAAGGTGCGGTCAAGCTTGATTGATGGTGGAAGTATGTGTGGGCAAGCGGTAGTGGTTTCTTGGTTGATGTGGCTTGCTTTGGGGCTTGATTCCCCACGGTGTTAGCGAAAGGCCGTTAGTTGAGTCTTGCCTCTCCGTTCAGTGATTCCACATCCTTGCATCCCCTTTCGACCAAACCCCGCCGTGAACTCCACGTTTGACTTTATTTTTGTCATGAGCTTGCAAGTTGAAGAAGAGTTGTGCCGTGTTCAGAAATGTGCACAGTGGCTTGCCTTGCGGCCGTGATTGTCATTCAAGTAACATTCTCACGTGCAACAAAGTGTGCGATCCCGTACTGGTGTATTCGTGTTACGGCCCGTGGGGGAGGTTTGGCAAACGCGGTGGCTAGGTTTCTCTTCGTGCCACGATGATTGACGTGGGTTGATGGTATTTGGAGACCCCGAACACCACGCACGCCATAAATAGCTACTCAGTATGGCACCGCAAAACGTGTAAACAACAGCAGTTTTCGTGCCTCTCCGCAAAGGGGGTTTGAAGAAGACCGTTGATGGGGGAGGGGTCCAAGTTGCTTGACATTTGGTGCACCCTTTCTTGTCAGGCATCTTTGCACATTTCAAAGTGTGTTGCGGTTGGAACGCCGTGAGCCGCAAAACAGCCGAGACGGTAGCGCATGGTGCAGGGGTGCGCGTACACTTCTGTGCGCCAAAGGAACTCATCGCAAAGCATGGTGTGTGTTGCACGTGTTGTTGTTCAAGCGACGACACCTCGGTCGAAGCTGAAGAGCATGTACGCCCGTTGGTCGGTTATCAATCCGCCTGTGGCAAGTGTCGCTGGCGGGCACACATCCACATCACACGTCCACCCAAAGCAAATGCGCCGCCACTCGTCGGCTCCCCGACCAAGAACGAAAAACGTAGGCACAAAGATTACGTTTGGGGAGTGTGGCATGTCTTGTGCTGGATGCGTTGTTTGGGCCCAGCTTGGGAAGGCAGCCAAGGCGCAATGGTGTGTTGCAGGGGCGGACCACATTCCATCCAAGATTGGGGGCTCCTTGGACTTGGATGCGTTTCCTTCCATGGGCAACGTCGTCTTTGACTATTTCACGAAGTCTAATTTTCTGGGCCAGCTAGCGGCATTGCTTCCGGAGCATTTCGGGGATGATTGGCCTGAAGATGACGAGTCTGAAGAAATACCGTCGCCGCATCCCATCGACCCCAGCACGGAGGAGCCTTTCTTGAGCAGGACCCTCCTATTCAATAGCGTGGATACCTCCCATGCATCTACGCGGGCACAAGAGCCTCCCGTTCCGACCGGCTTGATGGATTCGCTTCGCGTGGCCCCCAGGGCGCCTCAAGATGGGCTTACCGACGCCGGAGATGGAAGTCGCCTCGCTACATGGCGGAAAGTGCTGCTTTCTCTCCCGGTCCTTGTGGCATGTGTCGCGGTGTTGGCCAAGTTGTCCCCGACGTTGTTGTCAATGAGTTTGGGTGCGGTCTCGCTCTTCTTGGCCTACAAGTCCCTAAGCCTCACCCACCAGGTTCAACGATTACAAGAGGAGCAACAACGGCAAGCGGAGCAGGTGAATTCGCAGGTGGTGGAGGTCGAGGGGCATGTGTTGGAAAAGTTGCACGACGAGTGCATGCACCACTTGGGAATGCTGATGGAAATGGATTGCGGCGATAACGCTGACATGACGGAGACTCAATTGGCTGCGTTGGCTTTTTGTGCGACCATCCCGCCACCATTGCGAGCAACGCTTTACAGACAACACGAGCTGGCAATCCGGACCGCAGAGATGGTGTCGCGTCACATTACTCTCAGCATGCCATTCCAAGTATTCATGCCTTCCTCTTCGTCTCTTCGTCTGTGCCTCATATCTGTTTTACGTGCCGACAGCGTCTCTCTCCTCCATTTCATAGTCCGAAGGTAGGGAGAGGTGGAGGTTTGAAATTTAGCAAACGCCACACGTCCAACCTTAGTTGAATGATGCGTCACTCTAGGGCTTACAACCACAACCACTAAAAATTTTTCTTGAAGTCGAAAAATTGCAAATCTCTGCGCCTTGTCTTTTTTGGGGGGGGGCATGCGCCCAGGCCCGGGTTCGCATTTTTTTCCCCGCACCAAGTTGGATTTTTGCCCAGAGCGCTGCTGAGTGCCATTTGGTGCCTCAACGTGCGTGGTACGCTGGACACACCCACCTCCCCCGGCCACCCACCCACACTCCTAAACACTCCTAGCGTAGGGGTCGATCCTGCTTGCAGCTTCTGCGCACGTCCCCACCCCTCTGGTTGTGTGTATTTGCTATTGCTCCTCTCCTTCCTCGGGGGAATTGGCTCCCCCGTCACAAGAAAACCCCCAAACTGAACCCCATGACACGGCTGTTTCTTTTGAGGGGTATTGCAGGGACCATTGCCGGGAATCCGCCCAACGTCGCGACAAGGAAGATGCCGTCGCGACCGCCACGCCATCTCCCTGTCTACTGAACAGCGGGTTGTGGCCACCATGGGGATTCCACAGCAGGTCCATGGTCATCAAGTGATTGTGATCACTTCAGCTTCGGCTTGCGGTGCTTGCAAGAATGCTCCACGTTATGTCGTGGCGCACAAAGCGTCCTAGCAATGATGAGCAGAGAATGGGGACACCGAACACCGCAATTTTCAGGAACCGCCACGTGGACTGTTTGACGGCACAATTTCGTCCCGTCCCCAGTCTGCTCAAATTTTGGCTTCAGCAAGATCGGCCCAGGGCTTGGCGGACGCCGTTTTTTCCTTCAGGGATTGCCCCGTGCTGAGCGGTGCGGTCGTTTGGCCCCCGGGGTTGCGTTGGGGTTTTGCGTGCCAGGGGGTCCATTTCTTTGTGCAGTCGACGTGGTCCCAGCTGCACGCATGGTTCATGGCGGTGTACACGGTGCAATTCCAGTGCCCCTGCGGGTGCCAGCAGAATGGGGATGTCCGCCAGCTTGCCGATCATGTTTGGTCTGTGAGGGATTGTGCGGCCGTGCGGACGCGCCTGGACACCGCCATGGTCGGTCCCGGCTCATTGGATACGTCATCAGAAGGGGGTACGCCTTTCACCTCTGCCCCATGCCTCCGGCCCTGTGCCGCTGCCTTTTGCCTCCGCCCATCTGCATGGGGAGTCTGGCCAGGCGACTGCTGATTGAAGGTATTTCAGGCGACCGCTTTTCGCGGTTTGTCGCCGTTGGCCCAACGGAGAGGAGACTGGGAGTCCACCAATTTCGTTCAGTGGGCAGCACAAATGAGACCTCCGCGGCGTGCGTCGTGGTCCATTCAACATGGCCAACGTGGGGTTGCCATTGCCGACCAAAAGCGGTTAGCGGCCGTTTGAAAAACGGTTGTGATGCCATTTCAAACGAAGGTGCAGCCCTGTTGGAGAGCCTGGGAGTGAACAGCAGGGGTTGGCACGGCTGACCGTCACCCCCAAAAGGGGGGGGGTCCCCACCTTTCGCCGATGCGCAAGAGTGACACACGGGGTTGAAAAAGATGGCTTCATGCAGCTGGTGTTACGCACTTCTTCGAGTTTTGCGGAAGGAACCACCCGCCGACTGTTGGGGGTCGATGCTGGGCGATACGGCATGTGGGCTGCTGGCCATGCATGTGGCATGCGCTGTGTTGCTGTTCTTTTATGTGTGTGTAAGTCCCCCGGGCACAATGAGGCACCAATGCCAGAAACGGAATATGTGCCACGATGCAGCCACTCATGAAATCCCCCTCCCCCGTGTCAGGCGCATTGCTGCCCCGCCCGACACGGACACACAAATAACCCGCTGCTCGGGACCGCCAATGTCTTGAGTGATCTTAATAGAGCACGATTGAGCGCAGCAAGAATGTAGGTGGGTTAGAGGTGACTGCAGCACCGTGGAGAACGGGGCACAAGCACGGGGGGCGCCCAGGTGCATGCCCTGACCCCAACCCCCCCCCCCCTCCCGGGGGCCAAAATGTTTGAGAGGTCCGGACCATCGTACAAGCCAAAATGGAGAAATTGGCTGGCGCCACAGGCGCCAGACAATTTTGGTGCCCGTTTAAAGGGGCTGTGAGAACCGGTCACCCCATGTGTTTATACTCAAGGTGCTCAGTTGTTTCTTGGCATTTTCCCTAGGCCCCAAAGAGGGCAGGATTTGGGCAGCCACTTCTGATTCTGTGGCCACATCGATCTTTCCCCTGCCATGGGGGCAAATGGGGACAAATATCGTTTGTCGCTCATTGAAGATCCCGCCCTCGAAGCTCAGCCCCGGTACAAGGTAGCGGTTGGTGTTTTTGCCCCCCCCCCCCTTCAAGGGGCCAAAATGTATAGGGGGTGTCGGGGTCAAGGACTGCACCTGGGCGCCCCCCATGGGCACGAGTGCCTTTCGCACCACCCAACCGTCCGTGTGTGTTGCAAGGTCTGTGTGGTGTAGGAGTAGGGGTTGAAGTGGGTTCTGCCGTTGATGTCGGTTTGATTGATGAGACTGGAGGTCTATTCTGCATCGATCAAGAGCTTTGCCACAGCACCGTCGGTCAATTTGGGAACCGCGCATGGTCGCGAAACGGACCCTGTGACGCCAGTGGCGTCTCACGCTGCGTGGACGCCTCGAACAAGTTCGGTGGTGCGTGTTGCGTCAGCGCATGGCACTGTGAAGCCAGGCATCTCCCAATGAGCCACAGCATTTGGAGTCAGCGCGCACCGCACCACAACGTTGCAGACGGGGTGCGTCGTTGTGATTCCAGGCGCGCCGTGTTGTTCAGCAAAGCCCCGACTTGTGCACAGATTCCCGGGAGGACAGCCCCACGGGGGTGCCTGAAGCACCACCCGCTGACGAGACGGACGAATTGGGCCCAAGTACACCCAAGGGGAGCCCCAAGGCCACAAGTATACCCAAGTCCAGGACCCAGGAGTCCAGCTTCCGGTTGAGTACCAGGCAGTCCTCGGAGTCCGCGGACACTCTGACGGAGAGTGGACAGACTCGGAACAAGAAGAAGTGCCATTTGTGTTCGCATTCGTTCAGTTACCTCACCAGACGGAGGCACAAGTATGGCCGATGCACCGCAAGGGACACCCATGGAAGGCTGCGGTGGGGCTGCTCCTCAGGGCTAATGTGTCCAGTGGCCGACTGTTTCCAGTACCCCCCTTCCTGCTTGGGGGCTGGCTGCTGCCATGGGGATGAAAAAGCGAGGGGGTCCCCCGGGATGGGAGGTTCTGACAGGCAGAACACGGGGTGGGTTTGTTAAACCCACCCGTTTTTTTACCTCCCCCAAAATGGCTACATTGGGTGGCCATGTGTTTTTGTGTTTTCATATGCATTTCCCTTTGTTTTTTGAATGATCTTTGGTCCCAATTATCCTGCACGCTCTCCCATCCCTTCCATTCTGGTTCCCTATTCCCGCTGTTCTGGTTGCCTCTCCTACCTTGCTGTGCCCCTCCTCCTTGTCTGCCTTTGTCCCTCCTGGTGTGGCTCCCGCATTCTGTGTGTCTGTGTTGCTCCTCCCCCTTTCTGTTGGCGCACCTGGGTGCCCCTTTCGCGCACCCACTCCTGTCCCACCCGCCTGCCCCCCCGTACGAGGATTTCAGACCTCCGTACGACGCGGACTGTCCCGTGCGCGGTTGGCTGGTCATGGCCCTGTTGCCACCCCCGTGGCGGGCACCTCCTGGCGCGAGGGGCACAGCCCCCGCCCTTGTGGAGTACGTGGGCACCTTGCCCCCCCCCCCCCCCCAGGGGGGGGGGCGCAAAAAAAATTCGCGGTATCACCGTTTTTTCGTACCCCCCCCCCTAGGGGGGGTACGGCCCGAAAAAAAATATCCCACCCCTATGTGTAAAAAAGTTTCGCAACCCCAATTTTTTTCTAAAGAACACCACTAGTTGCTTTTTCATATTGTGTAAGCGTAGCCTACATAAAGCTTTGAGGCCCCCAAACATTCCCTATTTTGCCGGTACAAATTTGGTACCCCTACATATCCCTGTCGGCCCAAAGTTCAGCCACCACAAAGCGAGGGTGCTGGCCGTGGGGCCCCAAGAGTTTTGGCTTGGGGTAAAATTGGTCAAAATGACCCTCCTTTTCTAGGAATAGTAGCAATAGCACAGGTAGCAAACTAGGTGTGGCATAGGTGAGGGTAATAGCACAGGTAGCAAACTAGGTGTGGCACAGGTGAGGGTTTGGGATCCCTCCTTTGCATGCCATATTGCTGCATACCGTTCCCTTGTTGCAGGTTTTTTTACGACCCCAGTTGAATTGGCAACGTTTCAACTGGTTTTGTGCACAAGCAATGTTGAACCCCAATGTGGGCTTGTTGGACATTGGTGGGGTGCAATGTAGTGGCGTTGTGAGCCCATTTAGCATGTTGAACCTTCCCGTTTTGGGCGCCACTATGTCATACAGGACTGCTACAACGTTGTTGACAACGGCATTGTCCTCAACATCGATGCCGGTCATGGGGTACACCCTCCTAGAGGCCATTTGTGTTGCTATTGGGGCGGAAACCACTTGGATCACACGAGGTGGCGGGTTGCGTGCTAGCTGCACTGGTACATCATTCCAAGTCCTGAAGTTGTTGCATTTCACCTCCTTTGAAGACACGGAATTGATTCCTTGGGATAAAGCCAAGGAAACTTTGCTGCGCCTTGCAACCACCCCTCCTCCATCAACCGCGCGCATTTGCTTTTTGATGGAGTACGAGGGTTTCTTGATTGGTGTGGGGAGCAGGAATGACCGATGGTTTTACGTTGATGTACAAGGATCTCCCCAGGCTCCAAGTGTTGGTGCACTCTATACCGAGTTTTCCACTCTTGCGGACCTTGTCGAAGTTGTGCTACTTCCCGATGGTTTGGCACGGACGGCCACCTCACCCAATGAAGCCCAAGCATGCCGAATTTGGACAGTTACGGTTAGGGCCAAAATTTTGCCAGGCACAGTTGCCAAGGGCACACTTGGCCGTTGTACTGTTCAGGACATCCGTCGGAAGCTTACTGAAGATTGTGCAGTTATTACTCCAATGCTACAATCTGCACATATCATCGCCACTCCTGCTGATGTGCATGAAGTGTTGCGCACCCTCGGCGTAGTGCAAATGCAACCAGTTGCGCCACCTACATTGCAAGCACCCATGCCCCCAAGTACTTCTTCGGATTCTTCTGCGCAAATAGTGCGGCCTGGCAACAATGTGCAAGAATACCAAAAGGCTTACAATGCTTCTTATGGTGACCATTGGTTTTGCTTGTGCAGGAAAAAGTTGTCCAGATCAGTGCGGCCAAGCAGTAGCACTTTTGAGCAACATTGCAAAACGAGCCAGCAACACTTGCACTTCATGCAAGAGAATCGCCCCCTTCAACCACGGGAACGCACATTGTTGACTTTTTTCCCGGCAAAACAGTCGAGTGGGAATCCCAGCCCGCAATCGACTCCTACCATGCCTACGGCGACAAGCAACCCAATTCCCGAGCAATCCGTTGTGCCTGCAGAATTGCCACTCCCACCCCCACCATGTCCGAAAGTGCTGCCATTTGGAATCAGAGATGCAAACCATTTACGCCGGGTGTGGGTTGGAGCCCCCTTCGCTGCCGTGGTGAACTATAAAGTGAACAAGCGTGCTGCAAGTGTTGCAGCGGGAGATGTTGGCACCTCAAAGAAAAAGTGCACCACAAAGAAGGCCTACCCGGCTAAACGTAAGCCTTCCGTTGACCACAAAGCTCGAAAGAAGACAAAGGCCATGTAATTTGAAAGGGATTCCCACTGAAGTGTTGTGAGCTAATTTGGATCTCCATTGTGTGAACCGGCTTTGGATCTCCATTGTGTGAACCGGCTTTGGATCTCCATTGTGTGAACCGGCTTTGGATCTCCATTGTGGGAACCGGCTTTGGATCTCCGTTGTGTGAACCGGCTTTGGATCTCCATTGTGTGAACCGGCTTTGGATCTCCATTGTGTGAACCGGCTTTGGATCTCCATTGTGGGAACCGGCTTTGGATCTCCATTGTGTGAACCGGCTTTGGATCTCCATTGTGTGAACCGGCTTTGGATCTCCATTGTGTGAACCGGCTTTGGATCACCATTGTGGGAACCGGCTTTGGATCTCCATTGTGTGAACCGGCTTTGGATCTCCATTGTGTGAACCAGCTTGGATCTCCATTGTGTGAACCGGCTTTGGATCTCCATTGTGTGAACCGGCTTTGGATCTCCATTGTGTGAACCGGCTTGGATCTCCAATGTGTGAACCGGCTTGGATCTCCATTGTGTGGCGCGGCTTGGATCTCCAAGGCAAGTAATTGTGGGGCAGGTGCCATACCTTGGCACCACGGCTGTGACGTGTCCATGGTTTGATGGTATGAAGTGAAACGGCCGGGTGGAAAGTTGGGCGTCGTGGGGTCCACAACGGACATGGGGCACCCGTTGAACGGCCAGGACGAGCCATCGAAACCACGCGGGGTCCATCACCTAGCACTGTAAGGCAATGGACACGTACACAGTGGCAAGGAAACCGGAACGGCCGGGTGGGAAGATTGACGTCGTGGGGTCCACAGTAGACTTGGAGCACCTGCTGAACGGCCATGACGGGCGATTGTACCCACGCGGGGTCCACCGGTTGCTTGCCCGGGTTCTCGCCCCATGCAGTGTGCATGGGGACTCTTACCGCCGACAAGAGGCCAGGGTGGGGCCCTACGACACGATGCGTAGCCGGGAGTACTCGGGGGCCTTTGTGCCCTTAAACATAAATACCACCCGTGTCGGCAATGCATGTTGTTTGTTGGTTCATGACATTGTGCTGCGAAGCATGCCATGGAGAAGGGGCCACCGACGACTACATGTCGCAAATGGCATGTTGGACATGGGCTAGTACCCCAAAGAGCCAAGCAGAGGAATGCCAACGAGTAGCAAAGGCATGTTATGTGGTGGGAACACCGTGATTATGTGTGGTAGGTGCGACATGGGAAGAAAAAGTTTTTTCTGTCCTAGGGGGGGTCACCCCCGAAAAAAAATATCCCACCCGGTATCAAATTTTTTTTCTTCCCCCCCCCCTGCCCCCCCCCCCCCCGCTTGCCTCTCAGGGTTTGTGATTCTTGGCTCAATCATGGTCGGTTACAGATACTGGATGCCCCCACCCAAGCAATTCCAGCCAATGTTCCAAGTGTCATCAAGCAATCAAACTGCTATGCTACATCCAGTCGCTAAGATACAACTTGATATGAACACAATAGGACCTGCAATACAACTCATGTAAACCTCCGTGTACCTAACAACATAGCTGGCAAAAACGGACAAAACACATGCACAACACAGAGTGTAGCCACAACCTGTCAACGGCCGTCACCCCTGGTATCCCACCGGCAGGAACCAGGTAAAAGAAGAAAAGAGAAAAGAGAGCTGTCGGCCATAATCTACACGCCGGGCATCGAACCTACGCCCTCCGAGATGAAGCTCCCGTGCACTTCCAGTATACTACGCTACCGATGTGGTTAAATAACCGACATCCAACCCACCACCCTACACCGCATTTTCCACATCGCTGGCGTCAGTGACCCAGCGCCGTCGCCACACCAAGAGCAGCAGCTCTTTATGAGCTGTCGCCGCCGTCGCCTCCACGGTTCGCGACGGGCCGTGATTCTTGGGCGGGGGGGGGGGGGGTGGTTCTCGACAATCGGATACCGTGCTTCGACCCCGTACCCACGGATTTTCAAAAATGGCAGTGTGGCAGTGGGGGCGGGGGGGGGGGGGGGGCTTCAGGGCATTTTACGCTGCACGTGGGACCCAGGGGGGTGGGGTATTCTGATAGCAGACACGCAGGGTCGATGGATCTGTATTTTGGGGGATTTAAAAAAAGGGGGTGGGTAGGGGGTTGCTATAAAATTGTCCCTATTTTTCAGGGGGGTCCAAATTTGAAAGGGGGTTTTGGTGACAAATGAAGTTGGCGTGGAAAGCAAGGCAAAACGGGGGCAATGGGCTGGGGGGATGGGGGGGGTTTGTGGGGAGGTGGTGGCCTGAACAAGCAAGCCTGTGGCCCCCAAACGGGGGCCTCTACTCCGGGTCCGCGGCATATTGAACAATGCGGGGGAAAGTGCTGCCCACAGCCGCCTCCACCCCCTACATGTCTCCAAGGGATCCCCATCGTGGGAGGACAATAATACGGGTCCACAACCCCAAGCCAAGGAGTGTTGGGGATGAAATGAGTTGTTTTCTTGGGATTTTCATAAAGGGGGGGAGAACTCAATATGGCCACATGGCTCCGTGGATAAGTCCCCCATGCCGTTATAAATAAAGGGGATGGGTTGGCCAGCCAGCCCCGTCGCTACCGGGTGCCAGGGCAACCCCTGCTCAACCGGCATCAGGTGGGGGGTGTCTCCCGCAGCCCAGATGGGCTGTTTGCGCAACGGGAGCGGGAGCCCATCAGGGGCAGACCAGCCGTGAGGGGGAAAAGGACATATGGTGGACGGCCGGGACAGCGCGTGGAGGAACAGAGCAGCTGGGCCTCACGCACACAGAAACACAGCGAGGCAGGCTATGGACGGCCTGTGAACAGAGGCGCGTGGACAGCAAAAACAGTCAAATGACCCCGGCAACAACCAGCACATCCTCAATACGCCAATTATTGGGCGCCGCTGACGCGCAAACGGCGCACCATGCCACCTTCAGCACAGCCCCAACACACCAGCTACTGGGCTCCGCGAACGCGGAAACAACACCAGCAAGAGCACCGGCCGCAGTGGCCGACAGAAAGCAGCAACCCGATGCAACATGCGAAGGGAAGAACGGGTGACTGTCCAGGGCCCCGTAAAGGAGCAACAACCAGGCGGAATGTCACACAGGGGGGGGGTTCCAGTGTGAGCATCCGACATTTGGCAATTTGGAGGGAACCAAATGCGAAGCCTTTGTCAGCCTCCTCTGTGTCCGTCCATCTCGCTCGCCCAAAGTCGCAGTGCACGCGATGGGGTGTCCATACCTTTCACACCAGTTTTGGCTCACCCTCCCTGTTTGAGACACGCCTCGCTGGTCTGCAGGCACCAGCCGTGGCAGGTCTCCTCTTCGTTTGTTTGTTGAGGGTTCGAACTGCGTGGGTCCCTGTCACAAGCGCATCCCTTTTGTCTCGCAGGTGTGCGGTCTGCAACCAGTACACTTGTTCCCAGTGCTCAGCATTCCCGGTGTCCCGCCTCTCGTTCCAACACATCGTCACCTGTTGGAGGTGCGCCGGTGTTGCTCGTCGCAGCTCCGTCGTCGCACGTCCGTCTGCCATTCTGCCGGCAACGGCTGACGGGATCCACTGACCGCTTTCCAGCATCACTGATCCAGTCGCTGATCGAGTTGCGCTGCTGGACATGGGTGGCACGTAGGGGTTTGTGGCAGGACCGGGGCACAGGCGCAAACAACAAACGGCAGCCTGAGGCGTCGGCTGCCAGGAATGCGCCGCGAAATTGGCTTTGCATGCACCCCCGAAATCATGACGTGAGTGGTCGGTGCAGGAGCATCGGTGTTGCAGGCAGAAGGAAGCGCACGAAGGCCCTGAACGGGTATATTGAATCCATCTTCAAACTTCTGGTCGGAACATTGCAGGACCGCCGCACTTGACAGAACCCGCGGTTGTTGTGATTGCGTATGCAATGCCGCAATCCCAAGGGGCCGCGACGCATGGCGATGGGGCAGGATTGCCCCATCGCCATGCGTCGGGAGACAGACTTGCACCCCAGGGGCACATGTCTCAATCGCAAGCACAGCTTTGCCCAAAATAAGATCCCCTTCCAACCGTTGTTCGACCGCTTCCATTTTATGCCGTTGATCATGTCAGATGAGGTCACCTTCGTTGAGAAGGGAAGAGGGCCTGATTTGTGCGTGTGAGGGGGGGGAAGTTGTCATCCGGTGCTCACTCGGTGTAGTCAGGGGACACTGTGTCTGTCTGTGTGTGTGTGTGTGTGTGTGTGTTTCGAATACTGTTTCCTGCGTGCAGGGGTAGACACGACACGTGGACCACCCCACCCGTTGGTGCCTCCTGGTGATGTACCTGTTATACCTCAGAAAGGTGCCTAGCCGACATGCTCAACTCCTTCTTTCACTGATCCATTCGGCCTGACGAGATTCGTTAGCGACTAGTGCTGTGCTCTGTTCGTCTCGCTTCAATCGTGTGTGTGTTTCGGAGGCCATTGCCAATGGGTGTGTTTCGTAAACTGCGGACGATAGACGGAGAGCAACCGACAGTGGGTGCGGCGTGCCTGGCCTACATCGCCCCAGTGGTGTTGCATCTAAAGCCATGATCAGGGCCGATGTGGTCGCGTACCCATCGTTTCGGAGGGGCTTGTCCTGCGTCCGCGAGTGCGGGTTGTGGGTGTTCCTCTGGCGGTAAAGGCCGCCGCCAGGGCGTGATTGGGGTCCGTTGCCGCGTGATGCCCGGGATCTGAGGCGGTCGCACTCCTCCTTGCCCGCTGGCTTTGCTTGGTGGGTGCTGCTGGTGTTCGGTGGTGGGTCTGCCCTCACCCTCCCCCGCGGCTCAGGAGGCCCCGCTGTCGCTGTCACGTGCACTCGCCCCCCGTCGCCGGGGGTGGGCAGGGCTTTTGGGGGGGGCCTGCGGGGGGCACCAGGGCTCATTGGATGCCAACCCAGGAAGACAATGCCCTGAAGTCTGTGTTCAGGGCAATGGTGTGCACCGCGGCCCGGCCGCAGCGCACGCACACGGCGCTGCGTTTCAATGGCCGTACCGTCTTCGGATATTGAGAACATTGGCGCTGATCTGTCACTCAGCCTCAGCCTCAGCCACAGCCTCACCACGTTGGGCTGAGCTCTCCTCACCCGCATTCTTACCCCTGGCCTCGCTGCGGCCTCACTGCACCAGAAAGCACCCGCAGGGGGGATGGGGTGGCCGACATGATTGATTTGTGGGGATGGGCGCTGGTGTATACATGTCACGGTGGGGGGACGGATCCAAACGCAGACTGGGAGCGCTGCCGTCAACGAGCGGACGTGAGGACAAGAGCCGAAACACCGCCACTGGCGGTTAATGGCCAATGTTTTGTTCATGAAACACCGACTGCGGGGTGGTCCGGTTCATATATTTTGTTTCAGGGCGCAGGCCCTCACTGGGCGACCTGTTCAAATGCGAGGTTCGATGAAGGACATAGGTACAGGGGGCCCGTGACCAAGCAGGGGGACCGGGGGGGGGGGGGGGAGCAGGACAAGAGGCGAAAGCACAAACAGAGGGTGCGAATGTGAACGCAATGCAGAGCAGAGGTGCCCAGCGCTTCCATAGGGGAACGATGCGTCCTGCTCATGCGTCTTCTCTTTTCCAGTGACAAACTGCAGATAGATGTAATACTGGAGGATTTGAACCTTTGCTGTGTGTGTTGTCAATTCCATGTTGGTGTGCCCATTTATTGGGTGCAGTGTAGATCAATGAGGACTTTTTTTTTCGTGGGTGGGTGGGGGGGGGGGCGACACCAGCAGGAGCACAGGCCGCAGCAGCCAACAAAACACAACGACCGGACACAGCATGCGAAGGGAAGAACGGGTGACTGTCCAGGGCCCCACAAAGAAACAGCAGCTCGAGGGAATGTCACACAGGGGGGGAGGGGGGGGGGCAATGGACCACTCAGGCAGGCACGCTTCTCCTTTGGCTAGGGGTGGGTCGCCAACTCTGTGGACTCGATGCGAATACCCAGCCCGCTGTGGCTTTGTGTGCAGTGCATCGCGGTGCATTGCGTGAGGGAGAAATGTACACGGGGGGTTGTTTTGTTGCAGGGTCCTGGCAATTCTGGTCTAAGAATGGCAATGACACCCAACATTTCAGCTGTCAGCGCGTAACCCTCACAACCTGTGTGATGAAGGTGGAAACATAATCAACTGTCAGCCCGAAGAACAATCTGCTGTCACGCTGGACCATCTATCTGGCCCCCATGCCCCCCACCCCACCTCTCCTGACCTCGTGCCAATATCTCACCCTGCTGTTTAGTCAGCTCTAAAATCACCCGCTATTCTCCCCTCCTCACCCGTGCCAGCCGTGTTTTGCTGATGATTATTCGCTACCCAAGCTTGCTTCAATTTGCCTGCAACCTGCTTCCCATGCATTCGAGTGCATGGGACCGACACCAATTATTGCTGCTTTGAGGGTTCATGGTCTGCTGCCCTATGCGTTATGCGCCATTAAAACTTATTCCTGAATGATTTTTGATCCTGCCTCCGTAACCCATCGGAGATAGACCTGAGCTGTATTACATTCAGAGCAGTCTTTGAGGATGGTTTCATTGTTGCTGTTTTGTATCTATTTTATGAAGGGCAGCCCTTGCAACCGCCATTGGTTCCCTCCAAGTTTCCCACGAAGTCGTGCCAACACCTTGGTAGGCAACCGGCGGCCGTTCAAGGGACGTCTCCCCGAATCAACCCCATTCGGCTGCTTGCCATTCCATGGACAGCATTTTCTTGCATCCCACATTTTTGGCACAGGGTCTCTTTTGACCAGGTATTTTCGTCTCTGCCACCTCTGCTTTGCCAGCCACAAACTGTCTTTTGTGCCCACCCTCTGATAAGGCACCAAAGAAAGTTGTCTTCACCATCGTCAGGAAGGCATGTCCTGTTTGCCTGGGACAGGGACCTCTTCCGGTTATGACCTGGTCTGGGTTTCCACCAGCTTTAGGCCATTTTACCTACTTGCATCATGCCTTGACCAGTGCTGCTGGGGCGATGCACCATGCATTGGTTGCACACATTTTGTGCACAATGGCCAGGTATTGGGTTCTGGGACTGCTTTTTTGAGGGGTTTGGTGTGTTGATTCGTTGCTTTGAATGCATGAATGCCCCAACTACTCCTCGCCATTTCCAGATGTGGTACATAATTGCTCTTGTTGTGTGGCGTTTGCTGATCCTGTCCTGACTGTTGAATTGGGACGGTTATCCTACAGCACTGCAGACCAACAGCACGCCACCAGCAAGGCACCAGCACACCTGGTGGCCAGGCAGGGCAACAGAATGAACATAGTGATGTGTGGCTATCCACCGCAAATTTCCCAACCGCACTGAGTAATAATGCAACCTGCACATGTATCGTGGGGGGGTTATTGTTATATTGACCCACAAATCTGAAATTGTAGTAGAGTCATAAAACACTTTGTGATCACCTGGTTTTTGTGCATGCAAAACAGGATGCTGCAAAAAGGTGCAATGTAATTTAGAGAGGTGCGGTTGGGATTTTGCAGCCAAGTGGGAACCACTGGCGGCAATGCTGGGTCCTGTATTTTTTTTTAGATGCGGATTATATTTTTTTAGAGGTTATATTTTTTCCTAGCTAAAAAAAATATTCCGCACTAAGAATATATTCTGCGCTAAAAAAATATTCTGCGCTAAAACAAAATACTCAGACTTTTTTTTCTGCACGCAGGATTTTTTTTTAACGCAAATGCCGCAAATTTTAGAAGTGGTCAAAAAAGTGTTATGGGCGATTCCCTAGGCACTTGTGGGGGACCGTGGTGTGTGCGGGGACCCCATGACGGCACGGGGGATGAAGCTAGTTTGATTTTGACCCCCCCCCCCCCAGCTTGAATTTACACCTTGGTTTCACCCATTTCTACCTTTTTGCGCATTCTCACCACATCCACTCCTTTTCAGGGTTGATTGCTCCCCACCCACAGGGGACGCTGACCTGTGAGGCTTGCCACCAACCCCCCGCCCACCCCTCTAGACCCCCCTCTGGAGCGCCAGATTAGCAGGACGAGGCGCTATACAAATGTCGTCTGTTGCCTAGACATGTTAAATGCAATCGTCAGCCCGCGGACAAGGGGCCCGGGTGGCGCGGGGCGCTGCCACCTACATTGAGCATTGTGTCCGATCCATGTACTCTCCAAGCGGAGCCCTTAGCCTTGCTACGCTAGCGGTGCCCCACTCAGCAATAGCATTACGAGTTCAGATAGTGCATCAGAGGCCCCTTTGTATCTGGAGGCTGACCACGAAGCTACTAGCCCAAAAATGCCCCTACGCTCAGCTGCTTAGCAGACGTTGCAATGCTTTCTTTTGTTGGAGCTAAGACGCAAACCTTTTTTATCTTGTGGTCCTCCCCAACATAAGCTTTCATGTCCCCGGGAATTGAAAGATTCCCCCGCAGCCATTGAAGGATCAAGGCCCATATCTTCTGTGCGGGAACTCCAATCCTCTCAAAATCCAGGTCCCCATGAAACATGGATATGGGGAGCATCCTTTGTCGCTAAAAGGGACAAGCATTCATGCAGAAGGCAATCTCTATGTAGAATTCACCATGTACAACACAATATGTCCCCACAAAGGGTTTGTAAGACTGCACACCTCATTCATTTGCGCACTACCAACTGTCCAGGAGAGGTTTTCTTCATTGGCAGGAACACCCATTGCAAACGGCTCATACGTTGCTTTTTGTGGACGTAACCCCGCAAACCTGTGTGTGCGTGCAAAGCCAAGAGTGATGATATCAATTAAAAAAGTCCACTGACAAGAAAGACGGTAACGTCCTACTGCATGAAACGCCTAACCCTTAGCTAGCCCGCATTGTTTGAAGAACACGTGATTCACCAGATTTCGTCACACAAGCGGGGCACGACCCTGAGGGGGGGGGGGTTCACATTCACCAAAAGCAGAGGGTCCCAGGTCTACAAAAAATCGGAAGTTCGGGAGAGAAGGGAATCAAAACCTGGAAAGTCTGCACAAAATGGGGTGCCGAGCCAAGGGACCATTCAAATTGTAACCTCAAGCCCACATTTCCACTTCACAACATACTCAGCCTCGGGAACGAGCCAGCACCCCAGACCAATAGTAGCTGCCAATAGGTCAAGAAACCCCTCTGCTGAATCTCGCAGGGCGATTACAGAATTTCGTATGTTTCTGTCACGAATTGGTTGAAGCAAAGCCTTGAACAGCTTCTCATCTCCAATCTGGACAGCCAACCAAGAATACTGTGAGTCAGGGACAAATGCACAACAGCTTTTGTGCAAAGCAGGACATTCTACACTACTACGCTACTACTTTTCATGCATGCAGCACCACTGAGCCACAAATAGGACAACTAACGACCGCACAAGACAGCCAAGGGCAACTGAGGACAAGTGAGGGGCGCAGAGGACAACTGACGGGCGCAGGGTCAACTGACACGCACAAAGGACAACTGACAGGTGCACAGAGCAACTGGGGGTCGCACAAGACAACAAACGGCCGCACAAGACGACTGAGGGGCGCAGAGGATAAACCATGGGCACACAAGACAGCTGAGAGGCGCACAAGACACCTGAGGGGCACAGCGGACAGCTGCAAGGCACACGGGACAACTCAGGACACACAGGACAATGAAGGGTTGCACAACACAACTAAGGGGCGCACACACTGAGGTGTACCTTAGTAACTTTGTATTCTTTATTGTTGCAAAGGTCTGTCTGATGTGGTATTGTTCTGTTGTTGATAATCTCTCTTTGTAATTGCGCTCAGCAAGGGCAGGTTTGCAGCAAAGTTCTGTATTAGAATCATCATTCTTTCACTACACAGAAGAAAGGAAATTGACAAACAGGCTTTGAACACTTCTCGCCAAACGAAGTTAGAGAACCAATAGCTCATAGTCCTCCTCTGCCGCCAAGCGCTGCCTTTTCCTTGCCTTCTCACTCTCGCTATCGGATGGAGGATCCAATCCCTCCTCATCCACACCAAGGTCTTGGCTTTGCGGTGCATCGCTGGCGTCAGCTTGGCTTGAATGAGCAGCATCTTGACTGTCTGCTCGATGTACATCTTGCCCTCTGCCTGCAACCACAAAGTATTTTGTTGCAATATTTCATTAAGGCAACCCAAATCAAGGTTTCTTCACAAGAATTATAGAGTCTTTGGCCTAGAACACTGAGCGTCAAGCGTTGCCAACAGTTTGGAAAGGGGTACGGGGGGGGGGGGTACGCAAGGGTTGGTTTTGGGGGGGGGAATTCTTGCCGACTATCCCCTAAAATGTGTTCTGAGGACATAATGGTAGTATAAAAGTTCGCTTGAGGTGCGGCTTGTGCCTAAAATGCCGTTGAAGGGCATCGGGGGCGGCAAAAAGTGAGGTCGGAAGTGCCACTCCTCCAAATCTGCTTCTAGGAGTTAGGGGCAGTAGAAAAGGCGTTTTCAGCTGTAAAATCCAAGGGAAGTGTCCAACCTGTGCCATCCTGGGGTCCATCCAATTCAGCATCCAATCCTCCAGCACCTGTGACATAGATGCGGGAGAAGTGAGAGGAGAATGTGACGAAGAACTCCTAACAGATTGAGCGATGATGTCTAAGGTATTTCGGATGTCACATACATACCTTGATCGGATGGAGGTGTCGGTGCCTCAGCTCCATTCCCGGATCGATTTTCCCAACAGGAACAATCTGATGACATCACATGCAAGTTTTTGGGCATAGAGAAATGAATGCCCTACAAGCATATCAAGGGCAACAATATTGCATACCAATCAAGATAGGCTTTTTTATGCACAACCGTATTGCCGATAGCGAAGGCATTTCCTCCTCTCCACGCTGCCGACTGCAATTCTACGAAAACGGGGAGTGCATTTCATAGCTACAAACTGGCCCCGCAACTTTTGAACACCCAGATGCAGGGTGATCCAGCCAAGCTTTTTCTGCTCATCTCTTCTGAAGTACCACGTGCCACCCACGTGGCTGTGCTGCAGTGTCTGACAGCCATAGTTATCAACTCTTTACAACCCTGCATCCCGGCACAAATTTTGGTGCATTTTCTGCGGCTTTCGCAGTCAAACGAACAATGTGAATCAGTTGCCGTTAGGGGCAGGGCAGGGACCTGGGGGTAGCGTTATCGGTTAATTTTTTTTTAGATGCGGATTATTTTTTTTAGAGGTTGTATTTTTTCTTAGATGTCAAAGTGTGTTCCTCAAACGTTGTTTTTTTTTTTTAGATTTGCAGCAGATTTTTTTTTAGAGAGCCATCTAAATTTGGCTCATTTTCGACCTTTTTTTTATGTTTTATATCAAATTTTAGATGTTTTGCATTTTTTTGGAATTTCTATTCTTTTTTAGCGCATGTAAAAAATATTTTCGCACGTAAATTTTTTTTGTCGCAATGCTGGACCCCATGCATCAGCCGTGTGCAGTCAATGTACACTAAAGAAGGAGTATGGCAACACAGAAAGTTATGTGCATTGGCTGGGTGGTATGGCATTGGGGATAGGACTCTTTCCCAGCAGGCTGCCAACCTAGCCTCAATTGGGAATCCATGGATTGCCAAACAGATGCACAATATGATATGGCGTGCATCTTTCAGCTAATTAGATTTTGTGGGAAGAAAGCAATATTTACTGCAATGATGTGAGCACAATTTGAAAAATGATCTGATGCATGAATGAAATACGGAGCAATGAATGAGGGCAAGGAGTATCAATAATTGCAACAAAGGTTTTTGCCGTTATAGGATCTCAAAACAATCCATAAATTGCTATAGCTTTGTACAGGCGGATATTAGTGAAATTTTAGTTTTCTTATTTTTGTGCTGCCAGTCGAGACCAATTTTAAGAAGAAAAAGGAGGTACCATGGCTTTCTTGGGTTTGACTAGGGGAAAGCCTTTTCACTGTAATTGAGACCTTCTCTACGCTTCTTAAGTCTAAAATCACCTCGAAAAGAGGTTGTTAGATCAAGCGCAGGCGTGGACACCATAAGCCCCCCCCCCCAACATTGTTGGGGGTCGTTCGCGTACCATACCCCAAGGTATGATATTTGATGCCCAACCCTTTGTAGTATCATTATTTTGACCGACAATTTTTCAGTTTTTGATTTTGAGGTCTCCATCCCGGTAAAACTGGAGAACTTTTTTCGGAGGGGTGGGCGTGGGGTGAAAAATTTGTGCTTGGAGGAAATTGAACCAAGGTTGAGTTAAAATGAAATTGTCATCGGCCACACAGCGCAGGCGTCGAGCGGCTGGGATTTGAATCAACGACGTTGGCTGAGTGTTTGCCATTCAACCAACAACTGCTTTTTCGAGACCAAGGCTCTTTTTGTTTTCCAAAGGCTTAGGCGGCTCAAGTTGCATGGTATAAAACGACGGAAAGTGCCCAAAATACACGGCCTCAAAAAACATCAAAAGAACCATTCTTTGGCTTGCAAAAAATCAAGCCGTTTTTGAAACACCAAAAGTACTCTTATGTAAGGAATTTTGGCCTTTTCTTGGTCCTGCTGGGTCCAAAAAATGCATTTTTTGGGGCAATGGACTGTTCCTTGCGCAAGGCCCCGCGCAAGGAGCAGTCCATTGCCCCTCCAAAGTCAGGTAATGATGGTAGAATTGAGGAATCAAGCAGGTGCCTACACTGGAGTGACATTACAGGCACCCTTGACTTGATCACATTGTACAATATGTTTACGCGGGCGGACATTCAGTGCTCTAAACAAGTCTTGCAAATCTAATTGATGACTCATGAAATCATTTCAAATGTTGTTGCATTCCTATGAAAAGGAGCACATACGTTGGAGGTGTTGCACAGGGTGCATCCTTCAGCATTGCTCATGATGCACACTTGCCACAAGTTATGGGGAGGGTCAAGCAAAAAAAAGAGTATCACTGGTAACACTGTATGAAGCATGTCCACTCAACACATGACGCTGAGCTGGACAGGGACCCCCCTTGTAGCTTTGGCTGAAGAAAAATTGATCCTTCCGTTGTTGACTATAGATCAAGGTAAAATGTGCAAAGAAAAAATGAATTTGCCATGCGTGGCACTTTTTTGAGCGTTTGTTTGGGCCAAAAAAACTGATTTTTTGGAGAGTAAAATGCAATGTAGTGCAGACGACACCAATTATCAAGATGATGTTCGATACCTGGAGAAAGAAGGTGCCCTGGGGGAAGCAGTCTGCCAAGCGCAGGGGCTGACCAAGCCCAAAAAGAGGTTTTCCGCCTTCGGGGGGGGCAAGCTTCTGGTAAATTTCAATGACTCAACGACAATTTAGGTACTCGTTGCTTCAGTGAAGGTTGTGCACAAGCGCTATCAGATGAGAACCCATCACAATGGTACAAAGAATATATTTTCTGGGTCTTTTTTTGCGCGAGGCCTCGCGCAATGAGGACTGCAATGCAGTCCCAGAACTTGAAAGTCACAACCTATACCTTTTTTTTCAGGCAGTGCAAATCAAAAATCAAACCGTACAGTGGGTAGTAAGACCACTCGACCCTGAAGCCGTCTTTCCAAAGGAAAATGAATCGGGTGAGGTTTTTGGTTTAGTAACTTATGCGCGAGGCCTCGCGCATGAGGCAGCCCTTGAACCACATGTTGCATATGGTTTGCATTGATATTTAATCCGCCATGCTTCTGTTTTAATGATCCTTGGTCCTGATTGCGCGAGGCCTCGCGCATAGAATTCGATCAATAAATCATTTTTCCAGGTATGCAATGAACATGCAGAACAGAAAATGATGTTGCAATCATTTTTTCTGCAGACCATGTTCATCCCAAAAACAAGGGGGACGCAAAATGTATTTATTGGCCAATTTCCGCTAAAAGCACATCATTTTCCACGGAAATCATAAGATTTATTTATTCTTTTTATAGTTTTTTTTTGTTTTTGGCTGTCCGAAAAAAGGCACGAGATGGCACAAATGGTAAGAAAGATACTTTCTTTGGACTAATATTCTGTTTTCAAAAAACAGAGCCTGTGAAAAACTTTTTTTTTGCATGGTCCAAATTGGGTGCATTTGGTGTGATTTTGACCATGCAACTTGAGCCGCCTAAGAAAGGGTCCTAAGTTTGCATTTTTATTCATTGGTTCTTGGCCCTTTTAGGCCCTTTTAACTTAGGCGGCTCAAGTTGCATGGTCAAAAACGAAGGAAAAGGTAGGAAAATGACAGGTTTCCAAAGGCATCGAAAAATAGTTGTTTTGCTGGATATTATAAAAGCGTCGCAAACAAGTATGGTGGATTAAATATTTCTATAAGAATGATGTGTCCCATGGGCGAGACAGGGAAAAGTATTGTTTTGTGACTATTCTTTGCGCCAGGCCTCGCGCAACGACGTTCATTTGCGTCAGATTAATGTGCTACAGCACGACGCATTAGGCAGGTTGTTGAAAAATGTAACCCTGTCGTATTTATACACGTAACTTAGTAACATTATCAGGATTGTGTGATAGAGATAGATCTATTAACGAATAAACTGCAACAATGGTGTACCCAAGAATCTTGAAAAGTATAAATGTTCCGGAACAAAGTGCAGTTTCAAGCGCGAGGCCTCGCGCATGGAACGGCGCATGAAAAACATTAAAGTTTTGGTGATCATTGCGCGAGGCCTCGCGCAATGGAGGTCACAAGCGTTCATAAAAACCAAAATTGGACAGATCCACCAGCTACACAGTATGTACGTTCCCTTGATGCGGCGCTGCTGCATGGGCGCCCATACAGGTCCCGCCGGCATCTCCGGTTTTCATACTGTGGTCACCACTGACTTCACTGCCCAACAGCGATGGTAGCGCGCCGCAACTGGGTACCACAATCAGGATTAACTAGTGAAATGTGGGATCACCAGACAGTTACAGGTAACCGAAAATGGGGCATGCGACAAGCGAATCACAGAATAATCGGTCGCGCGAAAACTGAGTGACAGGTTGATGTTGGAAATCAAGAAAGTTTTCCAAACAGCGATTTTTACGCAGATACATTTACGCAATTATTTTTTGCAGCAACAATGCCCCTGCGAAAAGAGGTGGACCTCGAGAAGACAGTGGCCGCAGCATCCGGAGTTTTCTGCGATGTCTGCTCAGAGGAACCGCCGTACCACACGGCAGAAGAACTGTGGGAAGGGCTAAAACAGGGGGACGAGGGCGCGCGATTGTTGTTTGTGTTTTTTCTGCGTCTGCGCAAAAATGAACGGACGCGTTGCAGCGTTGAAAAGGCGATTGCGGCAGAAGGGAAGAGATGGGTTGGTGTTTTGATAGAGGAGGCCTGGCGCCTCTATTTGCTGATGCGCCACCGCGCAGTTCCATACCAGGGAAAACCAAAGTCGGTTGTTGCGGTAGAGGGAAGTAGGGCGCAGCGTCGCATTTTAGCAAGGTCAGGTCTGGCGTGATACAGCGCACCTTCGCTGAAGGAGAAGGCCGCAGTCAGGTTACAGACTACATGGGACACAATTTACCAGCAGTGGGTTGTGTTGTGGATGGACAACTGGTACAACAAACAGTTTACCACAAATCCCGACAAGAACGACAAAAGCCTGAACGCAACAGCGTTGGCTGTGTTGCTACTCAAGGATGCACCCCGCTACTGGCATGGTCATCCTAGCCTGGAAGACCTTGAACGGCGTGTTCCTATTGTTGCACGCATGCTGGGAAACACCGAGGGAACGTTTGCACGTATCCTGCAGGACCTAGGATTTGCAAGCACGCGACCTGTTGTGCGAAACATTAGGGCACCGCTTGACATTATTCGCCCTGTAACTGCCAAGAGACCACATTGGCGACCCCTCTGTCTAAGCAAAGAAAAGGTAAGCGGCAACGTATCGCTTCTTAACCCACTGCAATTTACTAGGGACTTGGCGCAACACAGCCGACCAGTTGTCCCTGTCTTATGTGATGAGAACATCCATTACCGCATTTGTAAGATGATGTACGGTGAAAAAACAACGGGTTGGAACGTCCGGCTTTTTTTGCGTTCACACCCTATATTATATGGTTTCTGGCACGCGTACAAATTTTGCGTTACACAAACGTTTCGCTCATTTTGGCCGATTGTGACTTTTTTCCGTAAGGGTTTGTTGCGCAGCGGTGACACAGTCCCCTGTTTTCCCAAGCTGAGCAATGGAGATAACTGTTGGTGCACTGCTGTTGGGTATGGGCCCCCACATACGGCGCCTTAACCGAAAATGTCGTTCCCTTGAGCTGGCACGTCCTGCAAATCGGCGAAGTCGCCTCCGTTACGCTGTGTGTAAGGCCATGCAGGTTCTGTTAACACAATACTGTCCCATGTTACTGTACCTGGGACACCTCGTTAGGCAGTGCAATTGGGCTGGGGAGACGGCCAACACGGGTGTTTTTGCTTCTGAGGGATTGCAGATTGTTATGTGTCTGTTAGACCGTTTGAACATGGGGGACACACTTTTAAAATACGAACGCACTGTTGCAACTGCGCTATTGTGCCACACTGCGTGGCACACAGCCATGCCTGGACAGGCTTTTGCCGAGGAATTTTGCGAAAGTCTGCTTTCCAGCCTTGTAACAAAGAAGGGCCAGAACAGAGGTGCAGTAACCATTGAAGATGTTGACGATCTGTATCAGCTCATCACTATCCGCAAAGAAGGTCACAGGGTGAACGTCTGTAAAATCCCCAATTCCTTTGTCAATTCCGTGCGTCAGCGGTTAACTGCTTACTTGAACGCAGAGCGTGTATATGTGCCTTGGGTTAGGTGGTGTGCTGAGCCTACTTGTGCAATTCAGGCGCATTGGCCGCGCAGGGGTGTACCTAACTTTCCACCGTCTCTTCTAATTCCAAAGGGTTCTAACCACTACAAACAAGTCCTTGTGTCTGTGTTGTTGGTGCTAACGCAGCAGGGGCCACTTAAGGCTGGTTTCAAGCGAAAACTGTCGGAGCTGATCCCCCAACGCAGTGTGTTGGAGGAACAGAGAGAGGCCAACACGCTGCGAAACGTTCGAAGAAGATTGGAGAACATGCAGTGATGCGCGAGGCCTCGCGCAAACAGCATGAAACAACAGGTTAGTACACCCCCTCTCTTGCGCGAGGCCTCGCGCAAGGTTGTCAGTCAAAAACAGTGGCGTGCCCCTTCAGTTTTGCATTCTCAACCATACTGTACTCGTATTCGCTAAAAGCACCTCAAATATGCATTATCGACGACGATTTTACCCATTTTTAATGTTATGTTTCCTTCAATACAGGCTTTCTTCTTATCGCAGAATGGCAAGCCCCGTCCAAAAAACAGCCGAGGAACGAGACTATGACCCTGGGACCTCAGGATCGGAGGCTGGAACACCAAAGAAGGGGCGTAAGAAGAAGGAAACACCACATCCTGGCTTAACCTTGGGTACTGACATCGAGGACCACCTGAAGCCGGACGGGAGGCAGGTGGAGGTTGAGCTGGACAACGTGAGAATCGACCAGGAGAAGACAAAGGGGCAGATCACACGGAGAGATGCGAAGTTACTGCAGAAGCGTATTGAGTCACTCGAAGCAGCACCGCCAACAGGCCCATTACACGTCGTTCTCTGGGAAGATAATAGTATGTTACCAACCGATTTTTCGCTCTTCTCGTTGCGCGAGCCCTCGCGCAAAGACGTGTCTCATATTTGCAGGTGGCGATTATTGGTGTGTATCTGGACAGCACAGCGTGGAAGCGGTTGCGAAGATTCGGGAGAAGCGACGCACCGCGTGTCTGGATCTGCAGCAGTAGCATACTACATGCATCGCCGATATTCTAAAGCCTACGACACCGTGGGCCTTCCGTGCAAAGCTGGCGGGACAAGCACAAGGAAGCGCACAAGACGTTGAGCCAATTCCGCTGTATGAGGCAGCAGATAACCTCATTCGATGTGTTGAAGATCAGCGGCGGCGAGGCCTACCTGACACGTACAACAATCTCAAGATCGCCATTGTGGATGCTGTGCAGATGAGTGCCCTGGTTCCAACCGCTGAACTGAAGCAGCCTGGTCAATTCGTATGTTCATTAATCATTGTTTCGGCGCTCTTCGTTGCGCGAGGCCTCGCGCATAACGTTGTCACTTTCAGGACAAAACGTATAAATTGTGGAAAGATTTTATGACGTTTGCCTACTATGCTGGTCCGGAAGCTGTGAAAGGTCTGCAGAAGTTCCACGACAAAGGGGAGAAAGTCACGAAGAACGCGCTGAAGAAACTGGACGGGATCCTGTTGCCGGAGTTCTACAACAAAGTGGCAGAAGTGATGCAGGAAGAAAAAACAACCCTTAAATCCTTGCAGAATTCGTTTGACGACATCATCCTTGAGCAGTGGGTCTCAATGCATCTGGACCACCCGCACAACGGCCAGTACGTTCGACCTGAGAAAGGTGTGTACCATCGACGCGACTTGGGTTCCATTTCTGCATCAGTGCGCCGCACTTTCTCCACTTCTGTTCTTTAGCCAAAGACATGCGGACCCGCAAAGAGGTTGCTGCACTTGGAAGGCCTGCCCTGAAGGTGACTCTTGGTACATGGGGCTATTGGCGTGAGTCTGAAGGCAAAAGTCGCGGTCCATGGCCGGCATGGAAATCCATGATTCGCGCACCACTGTGGCAGGTGGCAGAGAAAGGCAAACCCGCCCCTCTGAAAATCCTCAACGTCCAAAAACTCCTGGGTCAAGAGCCTACCAAGAGCCGTGTGGTCCCCCCACCTGCTGGCGTTACTGGTGACTTCAAGACAGTGGAACAGCAGGATCCATCATTGAGTCAAACTATCACAGTTAAGGCGACCCGAATTGCAGCGTTGAACCACGAACCTCCGAAGCGGTTCATGGAGATTGACAAGAACCTGATTATCATCAACGGCGACATATTTGAACATCTTGCTCCTGAGACGATGTGCCCAGCCTGGCTGTATGAAGAGATGGCGCGTGCCGATACCCTTGTCTGCGGCTCCAAAACTGTTGCTGAGAACATGTTCCACGTGCTGGAAACGGAAACAGAGAGGCGTCTCAACGATGATTTCAACGCGCCGCGCATTGGCCACATGTTGCTTATTCCCATCTTCAGTTGGCCAGTCAAACCGAAGCCTGCAGGAGATCTTACAACGTTTGACGTTCGCTGGTTGCTGATGGCGTCACCGGATAGCTGGTCGAGAAAGGTATAATTCCCTCATTACGTCCGCTCTTTGCGCGAGGCCTCGCGCAATAACTTCTCCCTCATTGCAGATTCCGAATTATCTGCCGTTTGGACCTCCTCAAGTAGAGGAGATGGAGCCTGCTGAATTTGGCGGTCACCTTCCGATAACGACGGTTATGTGGTATTTCGACACTCACCTCTTTCACCTGAAGCAGGATAAGACCTTCAAGCCTGCGTTTGTGTTCATTGATCATCAGCCGGATCTGGTGTGCAAGATCGCGTCCGTCGAGCTGGATTCCCGCATGTACCTTCTTGGTGTTACCTCCGACAATCTCTCGGATTGGGTCAACAGGGTGCAGACTCAGTTGAACCACGTATTGACACAAGAGTCGAAACTGCACGCGTCTGGTGATTGGGACCAGCAAGCCAACTGGGCAAACCGTGGTATTCCCCTATGGGTTTGCGATGACAAGGTGGGTTATGAGGCGTTGTCGCTGAAGGAGGAAGAGACTGTTGAGAAAGGTCAAGCTGCAGAAGCACTGGCCCCTGCAAAGCGGAAGTCTACTGGTGGGGAACCAGCCCCCAAGAAGAAGAAGACTGCCTCCAAGCCTCAGGCAGCGAAGTCGGTTACCGGTGCAGAATCCGACGAGAGCGATGGGGATGAAGAGGAGGAGAGCGAGGAAGAAGAGGAGGAGGAAGCGCAGGTCTCCCAGGGCAAGGCAGCGAAGAAAGTGGCAGCGAAGCCGAGGTCCGAGGAAACCGGGGCCCGAGCTCCATTCAAGCAGCCAGCCCGTCAGTCCCAACCAAGAAGCGCGCCCGCAAAGCCACCTCCTAAGGGTAACACGACCGTTGCTAAGGCTATGGGTTCTAAGATGCAAACTGTCCCGAAGAAAAAGTAATGTCTTCGCTTGTTCTGATATATTATGTGCGAGGGCTCGCGCTATGCATTCCTCTTCGACGACCTTTATGCTGTCACCTTGTGCGGCACATTTTTCTCTGTGATGCATTTTATTGCGCTGTTGTGTTGGTGTTTGCGCGAGGCCTCGCGCAAAGAAGTGGTACCAAAAAATGCTTCTTGTGGTGCTGCGTGCAACATGGTTTTCGAAAAATGGTTTTCCAAAAGATTGACAGCTCACGGGTGTTTTTATTGCAAAGCATAAATGGTAGAAGAAACAAAAAGTCGTGGTTTTCCCAAAAAAGAAGTTCATTCTGGTGGAAATAAATCATTTTCCCGGGCAGTCGGTTTTGTTGAAAATAAAGGAAAATGGACCGGTTAATTGCTTTTCACGGGATTTTTGGTTCTTGCGTTTTACGTCCCCCCCAAAAGGACTATTTTTTCGCAGTGCCGTAGAGAGGCAGTCTTGGGCGCATTTTTCACCATGCAACTTGAGCCGCCTAAGTTTAACCTTACCGTACACTTTGTGTCTTGATGTTGCTATTTCTTAGTAGTGTAGTATCTGAACACTACGAAGTCTAACTACTTCCAGGGGACATTCACACCAAGTACAACAGCTTCGAACAGTTTACAACTGCTAAGCACTTCATATACCTAAATTTCTCTGCCTAACTTCAAAGCCAGCAAGAATGGCACGAATGCAACTTTCCTTTTTTGTGCTTGCCCGAAGGTGCTTTGCTGTTGTGCATTTAATCAACCTAAAGGGTTTTTAGCAAACTTTTACCAATTTATATTTTGGCTGATATGCAACTTCATTTTGCTTGGCCAAAGGTACTTTAGGGTTGCCCATGCAACCAAAGTAGATGATCTTTTTTCGAACAACAAAGAAAAGTGTAAAAGGCGAGTAGAAGATTAGTGCACAGAAGTGAAATTGGTTATGTGACGCAGTGTGAGCTTAAGTATGATGGTTGCCTTGCTACAAAACCTATCAGTATTTGAATTCTTTTTTTGTTACTTCTTTTTTTATCCTTCGTGCATATTTATCATATTGTTGCTTCTTTGGCCATGTACACGGGTCCCAAAGTCCCAATGTGGGGGAGCAAGCAAGCAAGGAACCGGACATTAGGATGTTTCAGCAAGGATGCACTATTAGCGCTGCGATCGTAGTGCCAGTGTTCCACGTACATGTTGGCGTTCGAATTTTGGGTAAATTTTGGGAAAACGGGGTTGAAGCAAGGGAGTGGTACTTGGAGCGGACAGTACTTTTGTGTGATAAAGGAGATGATTTACACTTTATAACCTTTGGCTAATGGACAAAACTACATCTTTCACTCTCAACTCTTTCACACTACTAGGCAAATTTGAACCTTGTGATGTTTTGTCTTGTTCAAAAATTGTCCTCACCATAGTCAACATTTTTCCTCGGGTCCACCACGCCGCTTTGTTGTTCAGCCTCCATCTTTGGTTTTCCATGGTGGCCAGTTTTGTTGCCAGCACATTATGCTGCCACATCGCAATAGCTTGTCATGCCTGAGGACGCATGACCTGCACCAACACACCCACAAACATTTGCGCATGCATGAAACGTGCACAAATAACGCAGGTTGAGGCGAGGGAAAAAATTAAAAACTAAAAGAAAACAAAAATTAAACAAAAAACCAACACCATGACCAGCCGTTAGTACGCCGCGACATCTACACTACCTTAAAACGGACAAATCTACAAAGACATCCTGCAATGCTTCACTAAATGAATGTTCTATGCAGCACAGAACATGCAACATTGCTAAAGTCCACTACTTTGCAACTAAAGACACATGCACACACACACCGCAACCTAAAGCAAACCACAACCCATATTCTAGACATTTAAACACTAACAATCAACATTGCTACTTGACTCCACACCAAATCCACATGCATATATTTGATTCCTATGCAACTTTGCCATGCCATTGGCAACTCCATTACAAAAACCCAGCAAAAGCTGTAGACAGGTATTCATGATGCACTCATGACACATTGTATAGCAGAAACAATGAACTAGCATGTACGGCTATATACACTGTGTCTAGGCGGTACGGGAAACAACACGCCGGCTACATTACTTCCTTTGCGTAGGGCAAAAAATACGTTGAAGCCCAAAATGGGGTCTGTCTATGATACAACGCAGCAGCAAAGACCGTGGCAAACCTAGTGCAAGCAGATAGTCCAATACCAACGTGCGTTTGTCACTTGCTTGCTACTCATGAGCAACCAATGTAACACCAGTCATGGCAATTTGCTCTAGGTTATAATGAATCTTAGATTAGATTCATTATAACCTAGAGCAAATTGCCATGACTGGTGTTACATTAGTTGCTCATGAGTAGCAAGCAAGTGACAAACGCACATTGGTATTGGACTATCTGCTTGAGTTTTTGTCTGTGGATACTCATCAATGGGCACAACCCTCCCTATTGTACCGGGAGCTTTTCCAACACCTTTAAACCTACTGTTCGGGCAATAATTCTAACCAAGCAGCTGCGAATGGCTTGATAGAAAAGATACTAAAAAATGTTGCAATGCGACCCTATTTATCATGGCAGGTTTTTTGTGTTTGGTTCATACTTCATCTCCTGTTAAGTGAAATACATCGCTGAATCTTGGGCCTCTTCACGACATTTTATCGCTTTTTGCAATGGCATTGACGCCTACTGGCCCTGGTGTAGCTTTGTACTTTGCCATAATAATATTTTAATGTAATTTGTTGACAGACTGAGCGCACAAAAAGTCGTTAGCGTGCGCATTACAATGCACGAGCCTGCAATAGAGGAAAGCACGCAAAAATGTCACGCTATGAGGGAACAAAAGGGAGGATACTGCATCGAATGCACTGTCCGTGATGATCGTGTTGTTGTGTATATATTGTGCAGTGACTAGATTGCAATGCCTTCTTTGCAGGCATTGATCAGACCTACTTTTTGGGCCCTCTAGGGTCACTGTACCGAGGATGGTGTCAACAAAAATATGGAGATCAACCAATCTTGTGTAGATGGGGAATCAGGCCAAAGGGCTGTAATGCCCCCTCTTCCCCCGCAACTTCTTGGCCCGCCATCGCTGAACGCAGCCACCACCTTGACTTCTTTACACTGATGTACAACGCTAAAAGCAGCTGGTAGCTGTGGCCATGCAGCACGCCATTGTCATATTTGAAGAGGCATAGGCATCGATCCCTCATTCAATCTTGCAACCTTCAAAACTCGGCGTACAAAATTTGCAACGTTGAGCTGAGGAGAGATAGCATTGACAAAAGGAGTGACAGAATCTCCGTAAGGCATGCTCACAACAAGTGGGCACACTAGGCTTGCACCCAGTACCTCGGTAGACTTTGGACTGAGTCTGGGGAGAGTGACAGGGTGTATCCAGGCAGACCAAGCCAGATTGAAAAGGTGCATCTGGGCAGACCTAGGCACACTTTGAAGGGTGGTTCCTGAGTATGGAGTGGCCCCTACTTCGCCCCCTTGCCCCTTTGCCCGTATACATCCCATTTTAGCGCAAAGTGCCGCTTGCGTACAGTCCATGAATGAGTATATACATTCCCATTCGAAACTGTTGGTTTGGTAACTTAAGATATCTTGTCGGTGAGACCTTGTTGAAAGATGAATTGTGATCCATTTGTTGGGGCCTCCTGTACCGTCGCCGCAGGGCTCAGGAGGTCGTACATGAAGAGTTGATTTTTGCGAAAATGTACTAAGGTCAAGAAAAAACCATTGGCCTCCAAATCGAATCGGGCAAAATACAATGAAAAGAAAAAATTTGGCAAAATCACGGCCTTTATCCAAAACAACCCAAGTGCAGGCATCTTACAGTCCACCACTAATGATGCGACCCATGACTATACTAATTTTCACCCAGTGATTTCTTGTGGCTCCCCCCTATATTTTGGGCCGAACATCTAACCGGGAAAATCTATGCTCATCCTCATTGCTGGGCATTGCGGGGATACTCCCCATGCACAAAAGGTGTCCGCACTCACAACAAACCTATCAATCCAATTAGAACCCGTATCAGGCCTAGGAAGTATCCATATCCGGAGTATCCCAGTATCCAGCAGGCCACGGAAAAATGGGGGAAATGGGGGAAATGAGGGAAAATGAGGGAAAATGGGGGAAAATGGGGGGAAATGGGGAAAAATGGGGGGAAATGGAGAAAAGTGGGGGGAAATGGGAAGTTGTTACAAATACATCATGGAAAATGTATGAAACTGTTCCAACAAGAAAGAAAAATGGAGGAAAATGGTGTAGAAATGGGGGGCAAATGGGTGAAAAATGGGACACGGACAGGTCCCATTTTTCGTAAAGGCAATCTGCTTCCCCATAGGGCCGTTAATAAAAAACCTAGTATTCAAGTATCCGGATGGAAAAATGAGGAAAATGGAGGTATCCGGAGGTATCCGGAAAACTGGATACTTCCTAGGCTTGCCATATGGCTAGCGACCATCAGCTCTTGAGTACGCCTATTTCAACACCTAAACAGCATTCCTTTTATTTCATAGACATGGCAATGGTCGTCACCCATTCACATTGGTGCCAATTTATTCAATGTGCAATGACTAAGATACAAAGTAGCTTATGTGCAATGAACTTGTAACAACTCAAGTGAATAGTGATGGTTCCAATGATGGGTTGGGAGAGAAGAAGAGCAAAATTCAGCAAAGCATGGGAAAATTAACGCCGAGGCATCTGCGATGGCTTGTCACCTAATGCTTAACTGGTTGTACACAATGGTTGTGCACCATTTGTGTACCGAGTTCACAATACTCTATTGGCGGTGCAAATGGTTGTGCACCATTGTGCCCCGAGTTCACAATGCTCTATTGGTGGTGGCTTTCGTGGATTCCGAGTACCCCAGAAAAAAGAACTGAATCTGGAAACGGGAGAACATCTGTTGAAGAGGTCATGATATGGCAACTGCCAATTCTCAAATTGAATGGAATGGAATCTGATGGTGCAAAGCCTTGCCACTGAACCCACAAGTGCATCGATATCTCTGGGTCTACTGCACAGCAAATATGTGCCGAAAGAATACACATTCAGGAGCGTAGCCCAAGGGTGCAGGGGGAGCTGGTTTTCGCTCACCTGTCTGCAAGAGCAGGAGAGTGAGATCAGATTTCATGTTTGCTCTGAAGTGCCTCAGCGGTGGCCTTGCACCATCTGCAGCTCACATAAGGCTCAATGCGCAGCTCCGGTGTCCTCACGCTGTCCTCCAATGTGTGATGCATGGGAGCAGCATTGTGCTCCAATTGGTCGCCGGTTTGATCCAGCAACACTCTGCATAGCTGGCCGCTCAGGTGAAGGCTTCAGCGGAATTTCAAAGGAATCCCCTGTCATGGCATCCTGTACTGCCTGCAAACCAGCGGGCAGGGGGAGCTGAACAAAAAAAATCTCAAAGGATTCCTCAATGTGCCACTCCTATTCTGGGCTCGAATGTGTGAGGAAGGGGGGCTGTAGGGGTGAACACCATACTACGGAGGGCAGGTGCCGTATACAGTGCAAATCACTTTTGTACAGTTGAATTTTCCCAGCCCCCCCCCCCCCCCTGTACACCACTGCATAGCACCGCGCGACGGAGGGACCCGAATTCTGGGATGTCTGCCCGTGGCCCGAATTTGGCCCCTGTCAACCCCGAGTGTGATCCCCATCACCAGCAAAGCCCCTCCAGCTGATGGGGCCGGGCTACTCCCACGCTTGGGCCGCCAATGTCAGGGCAAGGAAATGTACAGGGGTGCGGTGTTGGAGAACCCAACCGCTTCCGCAGACACACTGCTGCAGGACTCTTGCAGGTCCCTCAGACAGGGATTGAAAATTCCCAAAATGACAGCAGGGCCCAGGGCAGGGAGGAAATTCGCAGACTCCGTGTGCCTGTTTCTTGACGAAATGATGCCATGGGCCAACATCAAAACAAGCGATCGATTCAAAGGCAATGGGCTATCTGTTTTCGTGTGTGCAGAGCCCTGAAGCTAACTTCATCCGGAACCCTTTCCCTCAGGGCGGGTAATGAGTCAGCGGTCTCCTGCTTGGCATGTCAGCCCCTGAAGAGCCTTGCCACACCAAAGCGGGACATGACATGCAGGGGATGGTCAGTGCATGTTTGGCTTAGCTTTGTTATCGGCACCAGATGGCACCTTCCCTCTGCATGGTGCATCCATTTCCCAGCATACGTCCTCGATTGCTTGAGTTGCCTTCGGAGGCATTGAGCCACAAAGAGCCCAAACACAGGGATTGACAATACACGACGAGGCCTTCATTCATATGCTTTGTTGCGATGCCCATGTTTGCGCCCTCGCTGCTTTGGCTGTCAGAGCCATGTGGGGTGCATACCAAAAAACTGGCTGTTTTGTACCGGCCTCCCCATCCCCAAATGACAAATCCGGCAAGGGGGTTTTGGGCACATTTTGCGTAGTCGGTAGGGGTTACCAGTCTCATTGACCCCCCGGACCTGGACCTGAAACCCTCCAGGCAAAAACGTACCAGAAGACCCTCCTTGCATCAGGGGCTGGCGGGGTTCACGCAGTTTGGGGGCTTTTTGGTACTTCGGGGGGGGGGGGGGGGTTGTGGTGGGGGAGGGAGTTGTGGTACATCCTGGGGGTTTTTGTGTTGCACAACTGGGGGCTTTTAAGTACAAAGGGGGGGGGGGGGGGCGAGAACGTGGTACACATTAGTTTTTTTGTTGCACCAGAACCTTGCGTGCGTTCTCTGAGACGGCACAGAACTGCACAACCTCCCCATCGCATGTTCTCAGACAAGGTCAGCGTACCAGTTTTGGGCCCGCCGCCCAGTAACCTTTCTGCACAAAAAACTGCCCAACAAATGTTTTCTGCAAACAATTCTTTCAAAAGCACCCAGCATTCTCCATAATACGCCAATGAGGTCTGAAAAGGATACAATTGTGCGCTTTTGCAGAGCATGATGATGTCGTCGATGAAAGCAGTGATAGATCGTTATGGGCTTACAGAACAGCGTACATTGCGGCCAACGTGAAATTGAATGACATCACAATGATGCCAAATGGATGTTACTTATACATGTTACCATGTACTGCTGGGCAAAGGGTGATAACATCACCCTTCAACAGTATTACACCCACACATCCTAACCAACCCATGCAGGGGTTTGAGCTGCCAGACCATGAATGAATGAAACCATCCCAAACCACCCTCGGTACCAGCACTGAGCTGGTAGGGACTGGACACTGCACACAAGGGCCATTGGGGTCCTCTTGGGAGGGTGCGGTCATTGAGGAGGTGGGGGTGGGACCATATTGGGGCGTTGCGGTCACGCTTGAAAAACAGCTTCCCCTTTTTTGGAGCTGCTGTCCTCCGAAGCACTGGGAGAACTACGATATACCCTTCGTCGCTTTGCTGTTGCCCATTTTGTGCACAGCAGTGTCAAGGAGTGGCTGAGCCTCAACCAAGGGTGAGCCACACTCAGATCATCTGCGGTGTCACGAACGCCGATTGCAGTGTGGATCTTCCAAATCTCTGAGCTGGTGTCCACTCCTTTCAGAAGTGGCCTGTGACTATGGGATGGTCTTTAGGAGGAGTGCCAACTGCAAAACATCAGGGAACTGACACGGTACCTTACCCTACAGCCACCATCATAATGTACCACTGGGCACCAGAATATGGGATGCGCGCTGACTGCAGTACTTGTGGGTGATGAAGTTGGGGCTGTGGTGCCCGACGCCTTCTGCTGACGTGACTTCACAACGGCAAAGAAACGGTTAGTACCAGCCACTGTCACCACCACCAGCAAGAAAAGTTCTTCATGCATGGGCGACAGGATCCAAAACAACTGAGGAGGGAGACAGGCCCTGCGGCGAGATCTTTGGGGGCAGGGACTGAAGGGGGACTGAAGGGGAAGTGTAAGTTTTCTTCAGAATGCAAATATATATTCTGGGAGGGAAGATTGGACAGTACACAGGCAAAAGCTTGACACCATGGAAACAAGCAATCGTCAGGGATAGGGGTATGTGTCAAAAAGGGATGTCCGCGCATGTCCAGCGTCAAGAAATCCCTGTCCAGCGCAGGTGCAGTGTCGATCCCCCAAATGTCCAGCGCTATGGAAAACGCTGGTACCAGGCGCATGTCCCATATGCAATGCTTCTTTTTCGTTCCAGACGCGTCCAATGCAAGAGTCCTAGACAAGCACATTGAGGCACGTCAGCTACGGCGTCCTCTGATGGCCACCAGCTTCACGCGGGTGAAGCGTGGCCCTGTCACAGATTCCGTAACTACTGTGCCTTCAAGAGGAGAAGTGCTTGTCCCATGCTTCGTGCTTCCACTCCCTGTTCTGGCACACCACATCCTTTGCTGCCGCCCCCAGGGCCGGCGAACGTGTTGCCCCATGGCAGCTGTTCATCTGGGGCCATTTCCCCAGAATCAGTTTTCGCGAAGGATGGCCCCTAAATTCCGTCCCTTGTAAGACATTGCGTCGACTCATTGGCTCACGGGGACCTGAGCAGGTATAACTCATTGGCTCGAACCGATCCTGCTGGTCGTCCCGCTCTGCTTTCCTTCGTTGCGGCGGTTGGTTCGCGGCGCCGAACAGTTCTGCGGGGCTGTCTGCTGCCCCGGACTCTCGGCTGCGGGTATGATTGGGTTTCAAATGGGGATTAAGGCTTTCTTTGTGGGTGGCCGGAAGCTCTGAATGCCCCTTGTCCGCCCCAGCGCCGGCGCTTCCCTGCCACACGCAACAACGAACGGGTCCCCTTTTGGATCAAGGAACCCGCGCCCACTCCAGTGGGACAGCCCTTAAGCAATGGTCTGGTGGCGGTGTCGCTGATGTCGGGGCTGAGCATCGGGCGGGAACTGGCCAACGCAGACGTACTGCCACAGGCCCTCCGGGGCCGGGTCGTCCGCGTTATCCAGCCCCTCCAGCACCACGACGTTCGTCCGGAAGTGCACCGGCAGGGCCTTGCGAACGACGTTGAAGACCGCCTCCGCCATCCGTGGCAGCGGGTACAGGATCAGGCGGCTGGACAAATGGGGGTAGTAGGCGGTGAAGTGCGCCCCGAGGCTCTTGAAAAAGGGATACAGCGCCTGGGCCTTCGGGTTCGGCCACCCGTCGCCGATTCGGATGTCGATCAGCGTCGTCACGCGGTGCGCGCGCGTCGCTGCGATGATGGCGTCGACCACGTGGCACGTCGCGCGCACATAGGTCTCCGGGGGGTGGGCCTCGTCGTACCGCGGGCCCTGGCAGTAAATCGCAGGGGTCCCGTCGTCAAGCGCGGCCCCGATGTGGCGGATGAACTCCGGCGCCACAGCGGCGGCGGCCGTCGTAAGGCTGCCCGTGGACCCAGGCCCCTGCCGCCACTCCAGGTACGCCGCGTACGCCCGCAGCAGCTCAGGGGCCGTCTGCGGTTTGCCGGTGCAGAAGCGCAGCAGCTCCTCTTGGGCGTGGCGCGGGTACGTGCGCCGCAGGACCTGCAGCTTCGCGCTCTCGCCGGCGACCAGAGGCTCCGTCTTCCGGCGGGACATCCGCTTCAGCAGCCAACGGGCACTCGCGAGACGCGAGGCCTCATGCGCGTCCAGTGCGGCGTCGCGGAACCCCGCATCGATCTGCCCCAGAACCGATTGTAACGCGCGGGGCATCGCGCAGGCGGCGCGCCGGGTCCCGCATGCGAAGAGCTGCAGCGACTTCGCACTGGCCTCGCGGAGGACGCGGCAGTCCAGGCCCCCAGCGTCCCACACCCGCAGCGTCTCGTCTTCGGAGGCGGACACGATCGCCTGCCCGTCCGCGGACACGGCCACGGCGTTCACAGGGCCCGCGTGCCCACGCAGTGTGTGCAGCAGATGCCCGGCGGCCACGTCCCAAACCCGCACCGTCCGGTCGTCGGAGGCCGCAAACAGCCGCCGCCCGTCGGTGGTCATGGCAATGCCCAGCGGCCACACCTCCGGCGCGCGGTCCCGGCGATGCACAAGCGTGTGCAGCAGCGCGCCGTCCGCGGCGCGCCACACGCGCACCGTCTCGTCGCGCGCTCCAGACGCCAGCGTCCGCCCGGCGACGCCGCCACACACGTAATCCGGTCCTCGTGCCCCTGCAACGTCCGCAGCGGCAGGCCCTCCGCGGCGTCCCACAGCCGCACGGTCCGGTCGCCGGACCCCGATACCACCGTGCGTCCGTTCCCGGCCAGGGCCACCGCAGTGACGTCGTCGCTGTGGCCCTGCAGCACGTGCCGCACCACCCCCACCGCGGCGTCCCAGACCCGCACCGTGCCGTCCTCGGACGCCGACGCGATCGTGGCCCCATCGCCGGATACCGCGACGCCCAGCACCGGCTTCTCGTGCCCGTGCAGCACGCGCGACTCCGCGCCGGCCGCGCGGTCCCAGACCCGTACGGTCCGGTCCACCGCGCCCGACACGACCACCTCCCCGTCAGCCGACAGAGCCACACTCCGCACGCTGTCGGCGTGGCCCACGAGCGCGTCCCGGGCCTCCCCAGTGGCCGCGTCCCAGACCTGCACCGTGCAGTCCTCGGAGGCAGACACGATTCTGCGCCCGTCGCCGGACACCGCCACGCCCCACACGTTGCCGGTGTGCCCCGTCCGCGCATGCAGCAGGTCCCCCCCGGACGCCGCCCAAACCCGCACAGTCGCGTCCCGGGACCCGGAGACGATCCGGCGGCCGTCGGGGGAGAACGCGACCCCGTTCACCCAGTCCGCGTGGCCGTTGAGGGTGCGCAGCAGCCGCCCCTCGGCCGTGCCCCACACCCGCACCACCGCGTCCTCCCCCACCGACGCGAAGGTGTGCCCGTCCGGCGCCATGGCGGCGGCGATCAGCATCGCGAAGCCCCCCGCCGTCACCGCCCGGAGGCGGAGGCCCGTGGAGGCCCGCCAGATCCCGAGCGTGTGGTCCTGCGAGGCCGAGACGATGAGCTCGCCTGTCCCGGAGGTCGCCACGCTGACCACCCCGGCGGTGTGCCCTTCCAGCACCTTCAGCCGGGCCCCGCTGGACGCCTCCCACGTCCGCACCGTCTTGTCCCCGGATCCCGACACAATGATGTCCCCGGGGGGGGCAACGGCCACTCCCCAGACAATGCTCTGATGGCCCGTCAGCGTGTGCAGCAAACCCCCGGTGCTGCCGTCCCACACCTTCACTGTCCGGTCGGAGGAGCCCGACACAATCATCCGCCCATTAGGGGACATGGCCACGGTCATGACATGCAGCTGGTGGCCCTCGAGCACCTTGAGCAGCTTCCCCGTCGCGGCGTCCCAGAGTCGCACCGTTGTGTCCTGCAGCAGGGGAGGCAGGGGCCGAGTCCCGCAAAGACGGTGGATGTTCCGCAGATCATTGCCCGCCACCGCTCAACCCTCCCTCACCCTCTTCAACGCCAACGTCCCCGACTCTCCCCAACGCCCCAAACACTCCACCACCCCTCACCACCATCTCTCCCTCGTCGACCCTCCGACCCTTTACAAGCACCCACAGCCCTCGACAGCCCTGCTCAATCTTCCACAACCGCCACAACCACGACAACTGCCTACAATCGTCCACAACCCCTCACAACCCCCGGACGGGCGCGCCAGGACAACAAATCCCCTCCTCCCTCTATACCCGCCGGTGAGGGGGCCTCACTAGCTTCAAAATTGTCCGCTGCCTGTCGTGTGGCCTGAGGGGGGGGGCTCAGTAGGATGCCCATCTAGAGCTACAGCCTGGCCTGAACCTCAACCACAACCCCAACAAGCCCCCCCCCCCCCCCACACACAACCTCCCACAACGTCCCACAACACAGCAGCCCAGTGCACTGGAACATGTGCGCTAGCAGCACAACAGGCGCCCTGCGCACCTGAGCGCCGGGGCGGTTCCAAGGGCACCCAAGTAGACCCAGTGCGCCAGGGCACAGGACCAAGCAGTACAAAAACGGCCCAGAGCGCCGGGGCACATGGGCCAATAGGAACAGGCATAGGGTTCAGGTTTAGGGCCTATGCCCCTTCTACCTTCCCATGGGGACGACATCAGGGTTGTGGAGGGGGGCTCTGAGGATTTGTGGACGGTGGTGGATGGTTGTAGGGGGTTGTGGACGATTGTCGGGGGTTGTGGAGGGTTGTGGGGGGTTGTGCAGGGTTGTGCTCAAGGCAGTGTTACTCAATGGTTTGGTCAGGATTCTCACAACTCCCCCTAAGACCCCACAACCCTCTGCAACTCCTCACAACCCTCCACAACCCTCCACAACCCCCCAAAGCCCCCCACAAGCACCCACAACCCCCCACAGCCCTCCACAGCCCTCCACCCGGGCCCATACCTGGGAGCCTGACACGATCATCCTCTGGTCCGCAGAAAAAGCCACTGTTCTGACCGGGGCCGTGTGCCCCTCTAAAGTCCTCAGCAGATGCCCCTCTTCACTGTCCCAGACCTTCACCGTCGCATCCATCGAGGCCGACGCGATCCGGCGCCCGTCCCCCGCGACCGCCACGCTGTTCACCGCCCTCTTGTGCCCCCGCAGTACCGTCAGCAGCTCCGTGGCGGCGGCGCCCGTGAGATCCGCCCCCGTTAGATCCGCGAAGTCCAGGACCGCCCCCTTGACATCCGCCCCCCGCAGGTCCGCGTTCCTCAGGCTACTTCTGAAGAAATTGGCGCAGTGCAGCGTCGCCCCAGGGCAGTGCACGCCGTGCAGGTCCATGCCCGCGAAGGACACGCGGGCCGCGTTCAGCAGGCTGATGCTGTTGGCGGCGCACTGCGCGGCCTCCGGATCCGGCGGCCCGCGCGATCCCACGACGTACTGCTGCAGTTTGTTGTACACAGAGTGCAGGCCCTCTCGCTCTTGAGGACCTGTTTTCCCGGAGCAGATGTCCCCAAAAAACCGGAGCACCGGGAGGTCTCCGCAGAGCCGCACATGCGAGAGCTCTTTCCGTGCCCTGTCCGGGTCCCGCTGCTGGAGCGCCGGCGCAGCGGTGCCGGCCACCGCCTCCCGCTCGAGCACGCGGTAGAAGTACGACGCGACGAGGTATTCCTGCAGAGACTTGTGCTGGAAGCTGAACTTGGTGTCCGCCGCGTAGTTGTGGACCCGCAACGGGCAGTTGCGGAACCACGCGGCACGGCCCCGGCCCCGCACGTAGTCATGGCGATGCCCTTCGAGTGCAGCTCCTTCGCCAGGCATTCGGTCTGACGCACGTCCGCGTCAAGCTCCGCCTCCGTGAGCGCGCGATTGGCCGACAATTTCTGACGGAGCCAGGCGCGGTACAGATCTGACTCACGGCCGAGGGCGTGAAATGCCCCCGCGGACCGCTTCTGCATCTCAGCCTCCAGGAGCTCTAGACCTATCTGAAGCTGAAAGGGGTTGGAGAAGACTCCGCGGATCCGCGAGTGGGCGATGTGAGACACCAGCACCTCAACGTCGGACTGGATGTGTTGGGCAGAGACTGCCGCAAGCGCCGTCATTGCCGCGACAGCCACGAGCACAGGCGTGTCGGTGCCGGCGGCTCGGGGCTGTGGGGCATAGGTACCGGCGGGTTGGGCGGTCCTGCTCATGCCAGAGCTGTCACTCGACCCCAGGGCCTTCAAGCTAGGCACCTCGGAATCCACGGCCCGCACAGACCGCATGTCAGCGTCACTGCCGGGGGCACACCGTAGCAACCTCCTTTTAACATAATCCTGGATTTGCCCCTCTCCAAAGGGCTGCAGGTACAAGAGCTGCGGGTGGGGCCCAAGGCACGCTTGGTATCTCCCCAGCTGATCTTCTCGGCAGGTCACCAACAATTTGACACCGGCCCACGACGAGAACTCGTTCAAATCCCACCAACTCTGCGCCGGACTCGCATCCGCTTTCCCCTCGGCCTCGTCGAGGCTGTCCAGGATCAGGACGACGGGGGTCCGCTTGAGCTCCTGCATGACCGCGTCCGCCTCTTGGTCGTCCTGCAGCCCAAACATCCCCATCACGTGATGGACGAGGGCAAACGGGGTGAAGGCCGACTTGACGGCCGGCAGCGAGATGAACAGCCAGACAAAGCCCAAGTGCCGCACCTTCCGCGACAGCCACAGAGCGCAGGCAGTCTTCCCCATGCCGGCCTTCGCGGCAACGACCAGGACTGGGAAGCCCGATGCGAAGAACTCCTCCAGTTTGTCGACAAACGGCGACTCGGCGATTGCGTGCGGGTCCACTTTGACGTTGGGGGGGACGTACGACTGCAGAAATCCATCGTAGATGAATCCCAGCCCCTCAATGGCCTGCAGCCACAGTTCGAGTGACAGGCGGGCCCCGACGCGTCGGATGCCGACGATACTGATGCTCAGCGACAGCATTTGGGCGATCGAGGCGGGCAGCACACTGCAGACCTCCAGTTCGAGGTCCAGGGGATGCATGTGCTCCAGCTCCTCGGGGAACTGCGAGAGATGGAACATGGGCCGCGCCTCATCCGACAAAATCATGAAGAAGCTGCCCCCGGGGGCCTTCTCTAACGCACTCTCTTTGATGACGAACCCGGCGGCTTGGGCGTGGTCACTGCTGGCGCTGATGCAGCCGCCCAGCGCCCCTCGGGTGCGGACCGGATAATGGTGGGAACTGACGCTGTGCGTCATCCCGCGATACAGCACGCGCGGGGCCGAGGGCAACGACCGGATCGCCGCATCCAAATGGAACGCGAACGTCCGGAACAGCCCCCACTCCCGCTGCAGCTCGGCATCGGGCGTGTCGCAGAATCCGTATCGGCGGCAGACCAAATTGAACTCCCGATGGATTTGGGACGGGGCAGGTCCTCCGTCCGCATCATACAGTTCCACGCTGTACAGTAGCAGCGCCCAGGCATGCTCCAGCGAGATCCTGCAAACGTCGAGGGCCAGAATCCCAGGCTCCAAGTTCTTGGGCAGTCGCTGCCCGTGCTTCGCGTACGCCTCGCGGACGCATGACAGCACCCAACCATCGCTTGGGGCTTCCGTTTCTCTGACCACCTCCTCCGCCCGCAGGTCTAACATAGGGATAAGGCCTTGGACCTGCGCCCGGGTGAAGCGGCGTCTTGGGTCAAGGTCAGGCAATTCCCACACCCATGCCCCAAGGGGCATCGGCGTGCCCGCCGCAAGGGCATCGGGGCTGAAGCGGTCCGCGTGGTACGACTCAAAGGTCGGAGGGTCCCCCTCGGGGCGGGGGATGGGCAGATCTCCCGGTGCTGACAGCGTCCTCGTATGCTTCGTGGGGACTTTCGTGACTCCGACGACCGCTTGCTCTCCCCACCCATCGGCGGGGCGACGTGGTCCGGGACCTGACTCGCTGCCACAGGTGCTTTGCTTGGTGCATATGCTCTGTGACACAGGACAGCGACTGGCGAGACCCAAGCAATGGCAGACCAGAGCAAGACTCGAGATTGGGGGGAGGGGGACACTTGACGCGGTGCGTGCGCAGTGCAACGAAAGCAGGGGGGTTGGGTCATACCACCGCCCCAGGGATGCATTGGAATGGGGGAAAATGCCCCCCGCCCCCTCCAGGGCGCCTAGCCTATGCCCAGCCACTGCCCCCCTGACGGCAAGTGCCAGCTTCAATGGATTTGTAACCCACAGTAACCGCCCCCAACCGATTTGGCAACCTCCTCCAACCGCCTATCTAACCGCCTCTGGGGCCGCCTCTGAGGTCCCTTCCCTTCTAATGCATCCCTGATGCCCTATCCCCCCACCCCCCTTGCGCAAACACGCTGAAATTCAGAAAAGCGACGGTCAGACGGGGTCCCCGTGTTTACACAAAGCCGTGCTTGCGGGGCACGCGGTACGCTATACAGGGAAAACCTGCCCATACCTCACCCCAACCAGAATCGTCACAAGAGGGCGCCATGGCAGAATGTGCAGCCAAAGTCAGCATGTTCTTGATGTCCTCCCTGCCCATCAGGGGCATCAGGATCTCAGGAATAGAAGGCAGAGCGCGACCCAGCCCCTCGAACACCACCACGTCACATTACATCTCTGACCATAAAAACCGTTGTCAGAAGAAAGCAGAAAAATGGCGGTCAAATGGGGTCGCCGTGCTTAGACAAGCCCATGCTTGCGCAAGGGCGGTGGGAGTACGTGATTCTGTGTACCGGACCATACGTGAGACATCTGTTTGAATTAGGCCCCACGAAATCATGCGCCCACACAACTTGGAAATGCCCCTGCCCATATGGTTGTTCCACTATCCCCATCCCCCTATGCAATTGGTCCGCGCCATGATTGTCCATTTTGGCAAGGGGGATGACACGCGTGTAGAGGGGGCAAAAGCACGAAGTGGGAACGGGTGCATGGTGTGCGCACGGTGCGTACACAATGCACACAGTTTGGGGCAAGTACACAGCCTTCACACCCCAATTAGACCCACACAGAAAGGTACTACACAGCAACATTGGCATCCCAAAAACAGCGAGGAATCACATGAGTTTCTCGCAGTCCCAATTGAATCTGGATTGTACACAGCAAAATGATTGATGTACAACATATAGATATCAAAGGGGGGGGGGCGTCCTCACCATCTACAGAAGCATGCGTTTCATCAAGTTCTGGGGGTGTGCCCTGACCATCAGGTTCAAGTTTGGAAGACGTTCAGGGTGATGGGGATGGGCTCCAAATGTGGAACTCGAGGCGGTGCAGTGCAGCAGCATAATGAATCGCTGCCTTCCCATTCACCTCATATTGTATGCATAGGTAATCACTAGAGCGTTGCAAGGGACCCAGAATAGGAACGAGAATCCGCTCATTTGCACTACCGCGGTTGTAGAAGACAGGGGTACCGGCTTGAACCCAAGACAAAGACATTGTGTTGCTGAGCTATGGACCAAGGGATAGCATGTACAATGCAGTCCTCAAGGCATGCAGAGTGAAATGGGGCACGAGCTCCGCAACACGGCACCTCACAAGGCAACAACAAAGCAAAACAATGGCATCGAGTAAATCATCTAAATAAAACAGATGCACAGTGCGCGCACGGTGCGTGCCGCTCCCCCTAATAGCTCCCAAAAACCCTGCCAAAATGCTTTGTATGAGGTTGCTACCCTGTAAGTAGAAAAGAGGCAATACAATACAACTGTTGAAGCACCATTAACACATGGACGGCTGTTGGGCATATCGTTGTGCTTAATCTCAACTTGCTTTGCAGACGGCTTATCACCCAAACGTTTCCTTTTTATGTGCTTGTCTGCTTTGTTTTGCTGCCTTTACTGACCGTCGAGTGTCAATAGATGGAGCATTGCATGTGGCCATTTTATCTGTTGTGCCAAAAACCAAATTGGGAGCCTGGAGTCTTGAGTCTGGGCAACTGCATTTCGAGAATGCTTGGCCCTGGTGGCAACGTCAGTGAGCCCGACGAAACTCAACTTTATCTCGAGACTGGCAATTGGTTGGTACTGGCTAGATTATCTGCCGTGAGGCCAGGACGGGAGGGACATGCTTTGCACGTGACGCGATTTGCAAGTCAAAGGAACCTCCTTTTCAGCCGAACCGGTTCGGGTTGCCCGCCCCTGTAATTGCCCCCCAGCCCCTACCGGGACCGACAATGGCATGTTAGCAAACAGCAAATAGTTTTTTTTGCACAAAAAAAGCTTCCACTGTGACATTGTGTCCTCTGCTCTCCCAGACCTCGCTCCGTGAGGTGACGAAATTCATGACGTGACTTACAGCTGCTCATTTCTGCGTCAAGGAGACAACACAAAACACCCCCTGTGTGACATTCCGTCTGGTTGTTGCTCCTTTACGGGGCCCTGGACGGTCACCCGTTCTTCCCTTCGCATGTTGCGTCGGGTCGCTGCTTTCTGTCCCCCCGCGCCACCACAAAATACGAACAAATGTGTTGTACCGCAGGTATCAGCCAGATTTCCTTTTTCTATTTTTATGGAACCCCCCCCCCCCCCCCCGGCTTTTAACCCATGGTGGCACCAGCATTAGCAGGGGTGCCTAGCTGGATACTGCAGGGTGGTATGAAGGCGTCAGTGAATTCTCACCCATCCAGTATATCGCTGGATCCAGAATGAAGTGCAGAAATGGACATAATGTGGCTCCATGGACACAGTGCAGCAGCAACACAGTAACTGTATCACGTTGGTGTGCCTTGCATGACGAAAATACCCGGGCCCAGGCTCCACAAGAAATTGTACTGCATTCTCAATCTCCAACTTCTCAAATCCTGTTTATTACCGAGCTGGGTTTACCCTGTTGAGGTTTTACACCACCTTTTAGGGGCCAAGGGTGAGCAACACGTTTTAGCAAGCAGCAAGCAGCAAGCAGCAGCAAGCAGCAAGCAGGCGCTTAAAAAGTCCTTGAGACCACACCGCGGCTCAAAACCGGCATCCAAGTAGCTCAAAACGACCGGGGAGCCAAGGCGCATCACCACAAACAAGTTTCGTTGCCTTTCGAGCCGTCTAGCCCGTTCTACGGCCGATTTGGCGTCCAAAAATGGCCGTTTTTGGGCTGTTTTCGGCCGTTTTCAGGACGATCGTCCTGAAAGTTCAGGACGATCGCCGCTTCGCCAAGCAGGTGTTTCCAATGAGGGCCGTTGTTCTTTCATGGCGATTGGGCTATCAAAGGATGGCAAATGGGTGTTCAATAAGGCGTGTACCACGCCGTGGTGCCACGCGGTGGCCCATTTTGAGGTGAAAACAAGCCGTTTTTGAGCCGTGTTTCAGGACAATTGTTCCGACCGTGGAGGCACAACGCTAAAGCAAGCGGTCTTTCCTCAACGGTGATCTCCAATGCGTTACGCAAGACTAGGACCCAGCTCGGTCCTAGTTCGAGTCTTGATTGCAGAACAACACAGGCAAAAGCAGCGAACAGAATGCAGGTTGCCTTGAACATAGCAAATGTGGAAACCAATCAGAAAGATAATGAACACAAATGCAAAGTTCAAAGCAAACTGTACTGAAGATCTTTGGAATACTGGGCAAGACCTAAACCGGCAGGCAACTTCGAAAGTGCTGAAAAGGCTCTCATCCAATCATAAACACCGCACCACTATTCACCACACCCTCCGATACCCCACTGTACTATTATAATACCATAGCAGTAATTCCAAGAGAGTGTGGACTCAAGTTGCCGCTTGCAGACCCCATGGCTACTCCGCGGGCAAGTTGGTTTCAAGTTGGCCACAGGAGTTCTTTGGACCAGCTCATGGGTAGATAATTCATAAATGCCGATACAACATGCCTTCCTACCCAAGGTAGGGTGTGCATATGCGCTTCGGGAGATGGGAGAAGGTGCCTTACCCAGACCTGTAGATCAAAAGCTTAAGAAAAGGGCACCATCAGATGCTGTGCAGGGGACAAGGGAAGCACCTGGGGTGTATGTTATGTACAACTCTGTGAAATTCAGGTGTCAAAAAACACCGTTGCCGAAGCACTTAGTGTTGAGCTACAATTAGCAGCTTCAGTACAAATGGTGGTGTTGTCAGTGAAAATGCAAACGAAAACACGCCATAGGCATCTGGTGGCGTGTTGCCAAATTAGCATCTGGGCACAAAACGTCACAAAGCCAAATTAGCGTCTGGGCACAAACCGTCACAACGAATTGCAGCAGTAGGGCATTGAACCTCAGTTCATGGAATAGAAAGCCTCCTGCAAGGCTTGTTCAGACCGGGCGAGGGCCTCCTGGGACTTTTCAAGCTCCCGTTTGAGATTGGCCTCCCTCTCCCGTTGCAGCGCATGCTCCTTCTGCAACTTCCTCAGCGACTGTCCCAATCTGGCGACCTCCGCAGACATGCTCTCCTTCTCCTTGTTGAAGGCTGCCTGCTCCATCTGCATATCCTGTTGCCGCTTCTCCTTCTCCAGCCGCAGCCGAGCATGTGAGAGCTGAGTCAGGGCAGAACAGTGGTCTGCTTGCCTGCGCAGAGATGGTACAAAGATTACAGGGGCAGAAATGTGCTGGGCTCCGTGGCCACTTCTGACTCCAGGCCCTTAGTAGGGGGTGGGGCCGCGGCTCGGTGTGCATTCGCATTGGGCAGTCCCAACGACGAGCCGCGGCATAGGGGACACCTCCGTGGCCGTCGAGGCGGGTTTTGGCAGGCACACACTGTCCTTCTGAGTGGTGCGGCTGGGCCCAGCCGTCGTGAGACGCGGGGGTTTGCCCCAGGGGGTGCGGGCTTGGACGAAGGGGTCAGCACAGTGAGCTGAGGGGTCGTTGAGAGGAGGGGGGGGGGGGCATGTAGCCTAGAGTGCAAGACCTGAGGCACAGGTTTAGCTCCTTGGTACTTCCGGGTGCACGTACGTTTTCGTGGTGCTTAGGCTGCGTCGGGTGGGCGCTTCTCCAGTTTCTGGCCGTTTATGTTCGGACAAGCGCGCCGTGCAGCGCGCCGTGCAGCAGCGGCAGGGCGGTACGTTCTTGTTCCCATCACCAGTACTGCGCACCAACAACAGCACGTGCCTGCCGAGTGCTGGGGCTGAGGCTGCTGGACCTCATGCACCTGCACGGCACAGCTGCCCGTCCATGTGTGTGCGGATGACCAAACCATTGCAGTTGTGAGTGTTTTTCGGCAGCTGATGCGCGGCACCAGACCAGCGACACGCGTCTGGGAACGAGTCGTGCAGCAGGACAACTCGCGAGCCGATAGGGCGGCAAGATGATCCCCCGCAGTTTGTGCAAAACCTGTTGCCCTCTCTGGCACAGGGTATGCGCAAGCTTGCGCTCGAAGAGGCGTGTGTGTGTGTGTATGTGCGTGTGTGTGTGTGTAACCGCCCCGCCAGGGATGCATTGGAAGGGAAGGGACCTGAGAGGTGACCCCAGAAGCGGTTGGATAGGAGGTTGCCAACGAGGTTGGGCGCCGTTACGGTCGGTTACAAATGCCGTTGAAGCAAGCCTTTGCCGTCAGGAAGACAGTGGCTGGGCATAGGCTGGGCGCCCTGGAAGGCGTGAGGAACCCCCCCCGCCCCCCACCGTCGAATTCATTCCTGCCCCCCACCGCCCTCTAACTGGGGGTGACGGTCAACCCTGCCAACGGCTTCCGACAGCTGCGACAACCTGTCTGTCCCACCACCCCACCAGAGATTGCCTCCCAATCGGCAGTGCGTGGTGACACTCCCTGGGCCAAACAGCAGAGGAGCGAGCACCCGGAGAGGGTGGATTGCTTGACACAGTGTGATCCTCATACTGGCAATGAAAGCACAGCCCAACCCCGCGACTTCAAACCCCCATCAAGCGCTGCAAGTCCCAATTCGTGTGTTTCGCCTGACGACGGAGGCCCTCTCAGCGGACCTCTTCGAGGGAAGAGGCGCGCATTTACGATAAGGGGAGGTCCGTCCAAAGGGTTGTGTTCGGGTTTTCTGGCTCGAGCAGCGCCCGAATATGACCGACTGTGCAGTCGCCCAGCCCCCCCCCCCTTTTGTTTTTGAAAATCAGGGACACGTACACATACGTACACCCGGAAGCACCAACCGGCATACTCATTTAGCCTTTATGGCGCCAGGCCCCTCCCCTTATCGCCATGTCTCAGAAATCGGGCCTGCAGGCGGTCGGCGCAAACGTTGGGATCCCCCTGTTTCGAAGGTGCCAACCAAGAAACCCCCATCCCCCCGCCCCCCCCCCCCCCCCACCAGGGACGGTGGCCTATCCTCAGCAAAGAACCCAACGGTTGCTTTCTCACGGCCGCGTTGATCTACCCCGAATTTCAGGAATTTGTGGAATGCCATTATTTGCGTTGAATGCGTTGCCGGAATTAATTTCTTTTTGTAATTGTTTGCGTTTTTGCGTGCAAGAAGCCGGATTGACCGCCCCAAAGATAGTGATCGTGTTTCCCAATTCTTTTGGCGTTTGTGCCTTTGGATGGTGAGTTGGGAGATGATGTCAATTCTTGGAGTGTTGTTGCTAAAATTTGGTGGTTTTTGTGATTTCCTGGACGGTTGCTCTGCATCTCTGGAGGCTTGGTGTTACTTCTCGGGGGCTTGGTGTTGATTCCTAGTGGCTTGCTGTTAACGAACAAAGCGGCGCAAGCAGAATCAATTGATTTTTGTCACGATGAATGCCTTTTTTTTTTTTGCGTCGTTGTACGATCATTGGCCGAGAATTGAAAAAAATTGGTAACTTCTTTTCATTTCTGCCTTCACTTAATTCCGAAACACACCACCTTTCGAATCAATTAGCCTTAAAATTCGGCCGGTAACAACAGCGCTGGTGATGTGAGTACCGGTGGGTCCCGTGCCAAGATCAGCTCCGCAGTCCCTCGGAACCCCCGGGTACGCAGGGTGGAGTCGGCGGGGGAGTGCGGGCGGCGCAGCCACGGACCGGGCCTGGCTGCCGGGCAGGCGCAGCGGAGAAAACCCGTTACCATTGGGCAATGGCGTGGTGTGGTCCACCGAACGATGGGGCACAGTCAGGACAGCGGATTCACCCACATCATCCCTCAGGTCCCACTGACCCCAGCCCCGATTCCCTGAGCAACACCTGCTGCTGAGGTGGGGCTTCAGGGAGGCCATGGAGGAGCTGCCGCTCGGGGGCCCTGACTCCGAGTACCCGAGGGATGACGCAGTTTCCGAGCTCGTGTCCGAGGGAGTGGCGTCGGTCTCCATCAGCAGATTGAGGTCGAGTCGGAGGCCAGAGCCTTGTGCTCTGCACACCAAAGCGATCACGATGAGGCTGTGGCGCTCAAATGCCATTGCGCAATTGGGGGCTAGTTCAGTTCAGTGGCGGGGGGGCGTTCAAAATTGCTTGGGGTATTTTTAGGCCGCTTTCAATTCTGGGGCATTTTGACACGGGTATGACACGGGTATCCGTGGGGGTAAACACCACTGCCCCGGTGTGGCCTCGGGATGGCGGGGGTTATGTGGCCGGGATGCCCATTTGGTTGCCCTCCGGTACGCCCTGTTGACGGAAAGTGCCCCACCCCCGTTGCTGCAGGTTGCGGGTCTGGAGGGGGGGGGGCTTAGGGGTGCGGCCCTACACGTAGCTACCCCGCCTCCTCGTGACTATGCCCCCCCCTGAACTGAAGGGCCATCTCCTGCGACCCCGGGTGGTCCAAACGAAGCGTGCACAGCGCCTGGCGTCTCCTACAGCCGACCCGGCACGGTAGCGGGATGGAGCAAGAGAGCACCCGGTGCACTCCCCTCGGAGGCCCCCTGACCCCTGTCCCATGTCCCCGTGCCCTGCAGAGAGTTACATTGGAGGCTTCTGTAAAGGGGCCTCCGGTCGAATGGTACCCTGGCCAGCCCTGGCCCCCCATGCCCTGCGACTTGCCTGACAGGCAGGAGATCGGGCGGAGGTGTGATCATACGGGCTTTTGGCGGTGCTGCCACCTGTTGGAGACGAACGAGTCAGGGGTGCCGCAAGGGGCCCTCCGGCAGAGCAGTGCAGGAGACATTAGACAGTGCCAGAGAGTGGGCGGCCGAGCAGAGACAAGGACGCCTGTATGGGCGGGGAAGGCCCCAATTGGCCTGGAGATAGAGCCGCCCATATGGGCAAGGGGCAACGATTGGTCTAGAGACGGAGCCGTTTGTAGGGGCACGTAGCAAAGGGTCCCTCACGAAGGGGCGCGGGGGACTACTTCGGAAGGGTGGGACGCAGGAAACCCGCTGTCCTACACTCAAAAACAGCATGGCCCCCCATGGATGGTCACAGAGGACGGCCATCCAATGCTATCCCAAACACCCTCCTTCCTTTGTACAAGCGAGCGCGCGGCGGAGGCCATCCCAACCGTCAGCCAATGCCTCACTATACGCCAAACCTGGTGATGGAGCAATAAATGAGGGCAGGAGAGATTGCCCACGCGATCTTCGGATGCCGGTGTAAAGCTGCCCTTTACCGGCTCCCGGGGTCATTGACACCCAAACGCCTGGAAAGCCATGTGTTGTTCCTGTTCATGAGATTCAAACCGTGTTCAGGCGTCAGGTGCATCAATGCTGAGCATTGCGGACTCTCTTGACGAGGGGGGGTGGGGGGCTGGGAATGGGGGAGCGGTCCCTCGCTGCTCCTAATATCCCTCTTTACCCCGCGTAGTCCCGACATTTGGGGCTGAACCACGCTGAACGACGCTCCCGTAGCTGTCGCAAGGGGGGCAGATGCGCAAGGGGGCCATACCCACTCTCATGGGCAGAAAATGAATTAGAGCGAAGGCGTTCAGGACAATTCATGGCGTCAGCATCCGTTCCATTGAATCCGGGGGCCTGCAAATTGACATAGGCGAGGCCGGAGGGCGTGGGTGGCGTGAAGCCATCCGGCAGCGTCTCCCAGTCAGGGGGAATCCCTGGGGTTGGGGCTGGACATTTTGTGAACCAAAAACAAAATCGAGGGCTGCCCGGGATTTGGGCACAAAGGCAGAACACCGTGGCCTCTTCACTTGGCATCAAGTGGGGGCTAATGATGGCTGTTCTGAGCCAACCGCCGATGCCTGGACTCGATTTCAAATCCTGTCCAGGCACTAAGCCACACTGCAGGTGATGCAGGTGAAAGCATGGTCCTGCCCCCTAAAATTCACGCTTTCGGCATGTGCGGCAGGGGGGGGGGGGGCGTGCATGGCGGGGGGGGGGGGGCGTTGGCTCTGGACGGGCAACCCCCCCCCCCGGCATCTTCAAGGTTATGGTCTACAGGGGCCGCAGGCCCCATCAATGCCATGCCGTGCAGTGCCTGAGGTTTGAATCGTCGTCCCAACCTAGTGCAATCATGGAACGGTCGAGGAGTGTCTCAATGACATATGGAACACGTGTAATTGCCGTGACTGCCATCTGGCCCCACGTCACCTATGCATGGTGTGTGAGAGAAACAAGCAACACAACAAAGATCTGGGGCAAAACGGTTAAAAGAGGTAATGTGCCGCCGAGGACGAGGATGTTCTTCCGCAGGGTTGGCGGGAGGGGGGGGCAATCTGCGTGAGGGTGGGGTAACGTTTTGGGCAGGGAGGGGGGGGGCAGTTCTTGCCCTGGCCTGGGGGATTGGAGCTGCCGGTGCCATGGGGCCTCGCGCTGCATGGGCAGCGGAGACGGAGGTTTGGTCTGGGAGATAGGGGTCCTGCTCTTGGGGAGCAGGGGTGGGGAGCCAGGGAGGGGAGGGGAGGGGCACCGCAACCGGTATTCACCGCGCATCAAGCGCTAGGCTTGCTCCTCGCTGCGCAAGAAGTAGGATGACAAGACCTGCCACCCCTGTTGCTAGAGGTTCAGGCCCTCCCTCTTGCAGGCATACAAGTATTGTCGCACCCTAAAACAGGACATTGCTGACCCAAAATGTATGCGGGTACGTGGGTATTTTCGGGCCGTTTGTTGACATCCACAAATCACGGCCCCCAGATGGGGTAGAGCCACCGGAAGGCTGCAGGGCTAGGATGGGGCACATGGCGGGGATTGCGTGGGCGGTGAGATTCGCGCATGTGGCCAAGAACGCGTTGGTGTCCGGGCTAGCGCCGATGGAATCGCGCGAGTGGCGAGGCCTGCGCGTGTGGCCAAGATGTCGCAGTTGGTCAGGATCGCGTGTGTACCATGGATCCCGCGGGTGGCAAAAACTGCACGGGTGGCCAGGAGAGTGCGGGTGGGCAAGATTGTGTGACTGGCCACGATCACACGCGTGGCTAGGATCGTGTAGGTGGCCAGAACCGCACGGGTGGACACGATCGTATGGGCTGATCGGGTGGACAAGATGGCACGAACGGCTAGGAAATACGCAGGTGGGCAGGATTGTACGGATGGCCAGGATCATGCGGGTAGCTAGGATGGTGGTGGTGGCCAAGATCGCGTAGGAGACCAGGATTGTGCAGGTGAAGGGGATCATGCAGGGGGCAAGGATTGTGTGGGTGGCCAGCATCGCGCTAGTGACTAGGATTGTGTGGTTGGCAACGATCGTGCAGGTTGGCAGGATCACGTGGGTGTCTGGCATCGCACAGCTGGCTAGGATCGCACAGCTGGCTGGGACTGCACAGGTGAACAGGATGGCGTGGGTGGGCAAACGGTGCATTCGGCCAATAGCTGCCGGCGAGGATCGCATGGCCAGCATGGATAGTATGGGTGGTCAGGATCGCATAGGTGGAAAAGATGGCGCAGATGGGCAGGATCGCGTGGCCGGCTAGGACGGCACAGCCAGCCAGGAGTGTGCGGGTGGGCATGAGTGCGTGGCTGGCCGTGGGCGTGTGGCTGGCGCGGAGCACGCAGGTGGCTTGGGATAGTGGAGGTATCCCGGAATCCCGCAGGTGGCCCTGTTCGTGCTGGGTGGCTAGGATCACGCAGCTACCCCGGGTTCCGCGGATGTCCAGGACCCCGTGCAGCACGTCATTTTCGCAAAAGCCACCGTTGAGCGTGGAACACCTTCCCCCGTTCCCCGAAATTGGAGCTTTCGGGGGGGAAAGTGTCCACACAACAGCTGTTCAATTTGCTGTTTTGTTCAATTGCCTTTGTTAGAAGCACAAACTGGCTTTGGAACAGTCCTGCACAATGTGGGGTCCCTGTTGGTAAGTAGATTGCCTAATGCTGCCTAGGCGCTCCAAACTGACCGTCCTCCTCACCTTTGAAGAAGCACCTGTGTCGTTCAATGCGGGGGTTGGCAGAAAACGACGTTGTATGAGGGTTGTATGAGGAAGCTGTCCACTGGGCCCCTGCTTGTCCTAGTCCTGGTAAATGACGTTACCACCAAGGTGCTGCTTCTGAAGCCCAGCTGCATCTGCATCTTCAAGAAGAACCAGCCCCCGTAATCTCGGCAGCAACAGTATGATCCTGCTGTTGCAGTCTTGTTGCGGGGCAAAGCTGGGGTGGACTCTGAGGTGGTGCCAAAAAAAAACCTGCTGCCCCTATTACGCCGAGAAACACCGCGGCATCGGAAGAGCTTCGTTCCGGATAGGTGCACGGGGTCATGTTAACAGAGCGGGTGCGTGCAGAGATGAACGGTCATGGGCATTGCTGGTATTGAAGAGGGCACACACACGTTGGGCAGACGTGCCTTGACCACCGCGAGTGGTACAAGCTGACAGGACATTAGCGGCTATTATTGCCAAAGCTCTGCCAAAAGCTGCCCAACACGAGCCTTTGCAACAATGGCCATGTTTGTGAAGGAGAAGGACGACCGAAGAGAATTTCGGTTTTGCGGATTTGATTTCTGGTTCCAGCGGCTAATGCCGAGTGTACTGCAGCGCAGGTCGTTGGCGCCCGTCCGGTTTGCCCTGCAGTTGGTCCAGATACCATGCCAGATACCATTCCAAACCGATCCCCTGCAACCATTCGCCCCCCCCCCCCCCCCCCCACCGCACTGCATGTGCTTGCTTGGGTGAAAACAACAGATTTGCGCATAGAAAATAGGAAGGGGAAGGGAGGGGCACGCAGGGGAAAGGCGGGATGAGGGCAGGCAGCAGGTGGGTAACGGGATGCCTGTAAGTGCAGCCCCTCCAAGCGGGCAATGACCGCATCCAAAGCCTCGCATTTCCGCACGAACGCACACTGCAATTGCTCCGTGAACTCCTGCGGGAGCGGGAAAAGGAGAAGGGGGGTCCGCAAGTGGCCCCTAACCCCAACCCGCAGCTCAGGCACGCACGCGGCCACAAAGTAACGATTGAGACTCAAATAAATCTAAACAGGTGAGTTTTGGCACGCAACCGGAAACCCAGCAAACGAGGACTTGCTGTAGCCTGAATTGCAGTCTTGGCAGTGGTCTGGACCGGCTTACGGTGAGGTTCGGCGTGGCACTCAAAACCACCCCCTTGCGACCCAAATAGCTCAAAACTGGTGGCGTCCGACGCCCCTTTGACGACGAGCTCAATGTGACCGAGGGCGGCCCATGGGCAAGCGGCAACACCCCGTCCCAACGTTGTTTCCGCACCAATCCCTGTCAAATGCCCCGGCGTACCATTTCAGTGTCTGCAACAGACACATCACGGAGCTCCCGAGGGGGGCGGCCTGTTCGAATCTTAACACCCAACCGTGTGGGAAAACTTTTGAGGATCCGGGGGGGGGGGGGGGCTGGGTACCCCAACATACATACCTCGTGCTGATCATTTGGAACTTACACAAGTGGGGTAAAAATTTGTTTCACAAAAAATTTGTCCATCAGCTCAGCTCCCATCAGCCAAGGTCGACCCGGAGGTCACGTCAGGGGTCAAATCTTTGTGTTGTGTTTTCTACCCATTTTTGAATTCTGCACAAAGTAGTAGTTCTTAGTATTTTGGGTATAGACACATAGAGTGAAAACGAAAATTACCCACTCAGGAGGCAAAAAAAAATTTTCGGCGCCTTTGGCGCCAGCTCCCTTCCCCAAAGTCACACATTGGAGAAAGTCGAGTTCGAAAACCTTGGGCTGTTGGGGGTTCTGGGAGGGGGAGCTCCTTTCAAAAGCGCACCCTCAAGCGCAAAGCCGCAGAGCTGCGGCAAGCCTGCGAACGCCGTGTGGTGACAAAACGTGTTGATCCCTGTTCTGGCGTTCGGCGGCCCCAGCATGGGAATAGGAAAGAGCCGGGGACCGCTACGACCCTGTTGCAATTTTGTAACCCGCCTTAATCTCATTTGGGCTCTGGAGCCTCTGAAAAGCCGTGCAATGTACACCCCCAAACCGTATGACCAAAGGAACATCGTGGCTGAAACCGACCTGCAAAGGACACGCATGGGTGCTCCTGCGTGCAGCTGCGCATCATTCATTGGCAGGTCGGGGCCCGTGTATGTGGGGGGGTTGGTGAGTCTGCGGTTGGTTCCGGTAAACGCACCCCAACAACGGCCGCTGTGCCCGCGCTGCGCACGAAGACCTCCCCGGCACCGAGGCTCCCGTGCAGCGCCCAAAGGCACGACCTGGTGCTGCACAACGCGTCCCAGGGCCCCGTGCATTCGGAGCCGTGGGCCCGTGCCCGCAAATTCGGATGGACGCAAAAGCCCCGGACGGCCTTTCTGCGGCCGGTGGCCACAGAGACAATGTGCGTCCCTCGCTTTCCCGGGCCCATGCCCACCACCGACCCCAGAGCAAGAGCCGTATCAAGGTCCAGCTCACTCGGAGCCCTGGACGGCCAAGGGTCACTCACCGCCTGCAAGCCGGCGATTGATGGGGGTTTACAGGGGCTTTGGCCCCTGGCCCCCAGAGTACGTAAATGGGCCAAATTGTCCCCCAAAATGACGCGAATTCCACCCCAAAATAGGGCGTATATTCCTGAGAAATGGTGTGAACACATTCAATTCAAAACTGATTTACACCGAATTGCCAAGAATTTAGGCCGCAGAGACTGAGTGGGGGTCATCGGTTGCCCATCGATCGCAGGGCGAAACGGAGAAGGGCCAAGGACCTGCAGCGACGTGTATTGCCGCTCCAAGAAGAGGAGCTGCTGGGCCTGGGCTTTGATGACCTCGAGAAAGGCAGAGCAGTCTCTCGGACGTGTCTTGCGAGTCACGCACGAGTGGCACACGCGGCCGGACACTTTGGGGCCTGGCGAGGGTTGGCACGAAGGCGAGAGCTGGTGGCCCAACCCCCAAAAGCATTCAATTCAATTCAAGACAAGATGGCACAGTGGATGAGGCTTCAGGCCGCTCGGTCCGTAGGGGAAATGTGGGGGGCGCCAGGGAACTCTGGGGAAGCGACAATTGTCGGGAAGAAAGGAGTGTCAGGATGAGCTCGGGGATTGCAGGGAAGTGGCAGGGAAAAGTAGTGCAGTGGCGGGGAATCGTAAGCAGGGGACATGCAAGTGACGAAGTGTATGCAGGACCAGCGCGAGTGTTGTGTAGTTGCCAAGTTGCTGGAAGGGCGCTTGGGACAAGGCATGACTATTGGCTGAGTCAGATTATTGGGTCCGTACGCTTGATTAAAGAGGACGCCCGCACAACGGGATTCGTTTGGAATCGTTAGCATTCCCTTGCCCAAAGGGGTGTTGGGGGGAGGGGGAACAGGGGTTGGGGGGGGCGTCACCAGTGAGTGGCTGGTGGCGCTGGGCTGTTCGCTGTGCCTCTGGTGCGTTCCTTCTCTTTTCGTCTTGTTCTTCAAGGGGTGGCGGTGGGGGCTTCGGGTGGCAAAGTCACAGAAGCAATCCTGAGGGAGCGGAGGTGCGAGTGCCGTCCAAATAGGAACCAAACCTGTGATGATGTGGCTACAGGCAGAGCAAAGTGTGGTGCCGCATTGATGGCATGAGTATTGCCACAAGAAGAGGTGAAAGCGAGCCCCGCAGGCACTGCAGCACTGATGGGTCATGGCTACAAAGGCGTCGGGCAGTGGCGGCGATTAGCCCACGAGGCCAGCAGTCATGAACAAAAACTGAGAACAGATTGGCCAGAAACCCGCCGAACAGATGAAGGGCCGTGTCTTGGCCATGGTCACCACTCTATCACAAGCCACTGCATGCTGCCATCTCAATGTTAAGCTATAGTACAGAGTGGGTGACCTCATGGCTCACAGGCAGTGTCCCATTGCAGCCTACACGAAAGCATGGCTGATGCAGGACACTGACCTCATTCACTGCACTTACGGTACACCAGTTTTGTCGGCGCCAGTAATGGCTGCATTATGCATGACAGCAGGGCGGCCCAGGGTCATTCTGAGGAAGTAGATATGAGACCAGAGGGACCATCAATGGCGATGATGAGAAATGTATGCCGCACAGGAACCATCGATGGCCGGAAGGAAACAAATACGACGCACAGGAACCATTAATGGAAGAAGGGAAACACATGTCATGCAGAGGAACTATTAATGGCCGCGAGGAAACAGATGTGATGCAAAGCAACAATCAATGTCCAGAGGAAACATAAATGACACAAAAGAAATATCAATGGCTGGTAGGAACAGGGTTACCGCAGGGCCACGCAGCAACAGATATTTAGGTACCGAAAGGCCCCTGTGACACAGGCCAAACGGTCCTCGCTCTGTCATCGTCCAAGAGTACTGCTGCCCAATTCGGTTGCAAGTTTTGACTCCACACCAATTCGTTCCCACCTCAGGTGGGTTGAGCTCAAGAATAGGGTAATCCCAAGGCCCAACCCCGAAACCCCACACCCGTAGGTAGTAGGTCAGCCCTTGCCAACCCGGTTTCACTTTTGAGAATGAGCGGCCAGTCCGCATGACAGGGGGGGTCACCACATTTCTGAGCGGTGGCGAATGCGGCGCATTTCCCTACACACGTGCGGATGCACAGCCACATACACTTAACCCAATGCCAAATGGTCTACCCCAGACAAACGCCATTAAGCAGCTTTCACCACACACATGCGCGCTCGCTCGCCTCGCCTCACCAAGCCAAGGCAAGACATGGCTGGCATGGCATGGCATGGTTTGGTAGGGTGTGGTTCTGCCCCATCATCCCTCTATCATTTTGGAGGCCATTTACCCCCAAAAGGTAGCTACTTGCACCCGTACATCTTTTTGTGCGTGTACGTGTTGCCCAGGGCATAACTATGGTTCAAGAAAAAAAGGGGGTCCTGGGTTTAAATTTTGAGAATGAGGAGCCCTCTGCATCACAGTGGGGGTCCACAGATGTCTGCGAGGAGTTGGATGCGGCACTTTCATCCGCACACGCCCGGATGCACGGCCACATATGCGTAACCCAACGCCAAATGGTGTAGCCTAGACAAACGCCATTTAGAAGCTTTCCCCAGACATGCGCGCAAAGGCAAGGCATGGTTGGCATGGCATGGCATGGTTAGGTAGGGGGTTCTTGCCTTACGTGCCCTAAGTAGTGCAGCCCGTGGGGAAAGAAGTGTTGACCATGCGCAAAGAAATGCTGCCCGTGCACAAAGAACTGATGTCCGTGCGCAAAGAACTGCTGCCCGTGCGCAAGGGAGTGCTGCCCATGCGCAAGGAAGTGCTGCCCGTGTGCAAAGAAGTGCTGCCCATGCGCAAAGAAGTGCTTGGGCTTGGGCTTGGGAAGAGAGGATTACGCACGGCCCTGTGTCAGGAGACTCAGCATAGTACCCTGAGTGTTGCCTAGAGCAAAGCTGGACCGGGAAGAAGCGAAACTTCGCGACGTCCCTGGACAATGGAGCGAGAGACCTTTAGGCCCCGGGGATACTAGTAGCCTAGGAGTTTGGCTGCGCATGCGACCTTTAGGCCCCGGGGATACCAGTAGCCCAGGAGTTTGGGTGCGCATGTGGTAGCAACAGGCGAGCTCAGATTCACAAGGGCTAGGATGATCTCATACGGACCACCGATCCAAGCTAAGTAGGGGAGTTTCCACTTAGCCGCTTTCGCCTCATACACCGCCCCGCGGTATACTTTACCCCAGGCCTACTCATGTGGGAGGCCCTAAGGGGGTGAGGATCCAGCGACTGGCTTCCACCCCATGCGAGCAGCAGCAATGCAAGGAGTATGGAGTGGGGAGACGTGTTCGGTGGATGGAATCACACACATTTCCTTCGTCCTCTGGACCCTCGCTACATTGCTAGTCCTATTTGGGGCAATCCGCTTCACCGGCTCCTGTGCGGTTGTTTCTTACCTTTTGTGAGCCGAATACCTGTGTGCTAGTTTCATCGCTTGTCATCGCCGCTTGGTGTTGGGACGTGAGCGCGGTGTGAGCAATGCAGGGCACAGTGAGGGCAATGTGTTAGGGGGGTAGCACTTTCTTTCCCGCCCCCCTTTTGTTGCACCCCACCCCACGGCTTGCGACGGCGCGTTCATCGCATGGGTCCTGTCCATGTGTGCTTCCTTTTTGCGGCCTGGGCTCCCCATTCCCCTTGTAGTTCGGCCGCATCTCTGCTCCCTGCATGCTCCCCGCCAATCCCTAGGTCCACGAAAAATAATCATGCAACCCTGCTCAGGGTCACTTTCCTAGCCTGTCGACCCTGTCCCTGCACCGTAATCCAGGGACGCTCCTTGTCTTTGGTGTGCCCCGCCGGTGACGCTAGCGAGGCACGAACCCACACACTACGGTGCCCAAGGCGGGGCCACTAGCCGCTGAGGTAGGTGTCAGCGGGGCTAGTCGCCCCCCATTTCTCTGCTTCGGCCCGCCATCTCCTTCCGTATACCAGCCCGGATCCCACCTTACATCAGCAGAGCAATAGAGACACGCACAAAAGGCCTTTGTTGCGCCAAGAATCAACCACTTTTGCACACCGGCAGAGGCTCACGCTGTCCCAGCCTTTTTTCATCAATGACCAGGAAGCCTACGGCCTCCTGCGAGACACTCTTTGCACCATTCACCATCGGAGTGGAAAAACTCCCTGCAATCAGTGCGCGGTTTTCGCCGCTGCCCGGTTAGTTTGTTCGCTACACAGTTCAGGACACGTCGGGAAGAGTGAGGAACACTGGTGGCAAACATGCAACGGCTCCCATGGACGTGGCTAGTTTTGCTTGGTATTTGGTTGAGCCCCCTGTGTACACCACGAATCAACTATCACTAGCGAGCTTGGTCAGTACAAGAGCTCCTTGTGTCCCTTCGTCGCCTAATGGGCCGTTCATGGTGCACGCAGAGACATGCACGAGCTAGCACCATATATAATAGGGTATAGGGCCACGTTGCCCCAGCCTGTTTCCGTTGAGGCCCAAGACGCCCACGGTCCCCTTGGAGACACAACTCGCACCACACATCACTAGAGTAGAGCCGCTCATTGCACTCTGTGTGCTGTTTTCGCTGCTGCCCGGTTAGCACGGTAGATACACAGGATAGGATACGTTGGGAAGATAGAGGCGCGCAGGCTCTCGGCTGCTGACACCGTCGAAGACAGGCAACTGCTCCCATGGGCGTGACTAGCCTTGCTTGGCATATGGCTGAGCCTCCAGTGTGCACTGCCAAGCAACTGCCACAAATGAGTTTGGTCAGCACGTGCGCCCCATGTTGCACTTTGCCGTTTCATGGGCCTGTAACCTTGAGCACACAGAGACATGCACTCGTAGGCACCATATTAGTTACGCCTCCGCGGCGCATCGTGTGACCATTTCACATGCAGCACCCACTCAGCCTTGTGCTCCTTTGCGGCAAAGTCACCGTCGTGCCAACGTCGGATATTTTGCACAGCCCCTGCTTGATGCAAACAGTTGTGACCTCGGTGGTTAGAGGTTTCGGAAACGTCTTAGAAACTTTTAGAAACTTTTGGAAACTTCAAGAAACGTTTCGAAACTTCTTGGAAACTTTTAAAAACGCTTGGAAACGTCTTGGAAACTTTTGGAAACGTTTGGAACCTTCTTGGAAACTTTTGAAAACGTGTGGAACTTCTTGGGGACGTGTGGAAATGTTTGAAAACGTCTCGGAATATTTTGGAAACGATTGGAAACCTGTTGGAAACGTTCGGACACCTTTAGAAAGTTCTTGGAAACGCTTGGAATCTTCTGGGAACTTCTTGTTAACTTTTGGAAACGTTTGAAAACCTCTTGAAATCCTTTTGAAACGTTTGGAAACTTCTTGAAAACTTCTGGATATGTTTGAAAACGTCTTGCAAACTTCTGGAAACGTTTGGAAACTTCTTGCAAACTTTTTGAAACGTTTGGAAACTTCTTGGAAACGTTCCGAAACCTTTGGAAACTTCATGAAAATGTTTGGAAATGCTTGGAAACTTCTTGGAAACATTTGGAAACTTCTTCAAAGCTTTTGGAAACGTTTGGAAACCTCTTGGAAACGTTCGGAAACCTTTGGAAACTTCTTGGAAACGTTTGGAAACGTTTGGAGACTTCTTCGAAACTTTTGGAAATGTTTGGAAACTTCTTGGAAAATTCTGAAAACCTTTGGAAACTTCTTTGAAACTTTGGGAAACGTTTGCAAACGTCTTGGAAACTTCTAGAAATGTGGAAACTTTTGAAACGCCTAGAAACTTCTTTTCCAAACGTCTTGGAAACGTTTGGAAACGTTTGGAAACTTCTTGGAAACTTTTCGAAACGTCTGTAAAACTTCTTGGGGTCTTTTGGAAACGTTTGGAAATGTCTTGGAAACTTTTGGAAACGTTTGAAAACTTCTTGGAAACTTCTGAAAAACCTTTGGAAACTTATTGGAAAGTTTTGGAAACGTTTGGAAACCTCTCACCTGTCAAGCAGTGTCAACCACCTGTCAACCAGTGTGAAACCACCTGTCAACCAGTGTCAACCACCTGTCAACCACCTGTAAATCAGTGTCAACCAGCTCTCAACCAGTGGCAACCACCTGTCAACCATTGTGAACCACCTGTCAACCAGTTTCAACCACCTGCCAACCAGTGTCAACCACCTGTCAACCAATGTCAACCACCTGTCCACAACCTGTCGACCAGTATCAACCACCTGCCAACCAGTGTCAACCACCCGTCAACCAGTGTCAACCACCCGTCAACCAGTGTCAACCACCCGTCAACCAGTGTCAACCACCTGTCAACCAGTGTCAACCACCTGTCAACCACCTGTCAACCTGTGTCAATCACCTGTCAACCACCTGTCAACCAATGTCAACCAGCTGCCAACCAGTGGCAACCACCGATCTAACAGTGTCAACCACCTGTCAACCAGTGTCAACCACCTGCCAACCACCTGTCAACCACCTGTGAACCACCTGTCAACCAGTGTCAACCACCTGTCAACCAGTGTCAACCACCTGTCAACCAGTGTCAACCACCTGTCAACCAGTGTCAACCACCTGTCAACGAGCTGTCAACCAGTGTCAACCAGCTGTCAACCAGTGTCAACCACCTGTCAACCTGTGTCAATCACCTGTGAACCATCTGCCAAACAATATCAACCACCTGTGTGAGGAGCATTGCATGTCTTTGCTGTCCCAAATTAAAGATGCCAGCTATGCTGCCATCGTTGAGCTTCAGTGTCTGAAAACAATTAGCACTCACTCCATGCAGGACAGCTCCCAGCAATGCATCTCTACGAATACTCCCAGGGGCTCCCAAAATCTAAAGCAATATGACCCCTCTACTTGCCAATTGTAGAGACAAGCTGAAAGAAACAAAGAAACCACACATATGTGTCATAGTGGAAAAAGCGCGAACATCGCTTGCGGTGGTGGCGCAAGCATTAGGCCGTGCTGTCAGCAGCAAGTAGGCAGTATGCGCGGATAGGCAATTGCAGTCATCAGCCTTGGACACAATTAACACTTGAACAGGCTATACCACTGAGGAGCCTGCACTGTACGGTAAATGGGTACGGCAGCAATGCAAGGCAGACATCATGAACAATGAACACCTCATGAACAACAATGGAATCCGGTGCACCCGAGGTCTGACAACGTCAGGTCCCCACAGGGTGAGTGTGTTGTACGGGACCTGTGCGTCTCATTCCTACTGATTGCAGAGCACCTTACAGTGTTGTCAATAAGAGGGGGGGGGGACGGTCTCCCTCGGTCCCCCCCCCCTGTCCGGTCCATGGTCCGGCCATCCAAGGTTGGGTCCATGGGGGCTGCAGGTCCGCGGGTCCAGACCAGCATGCAGGGTACCTCATACCTCCTGTGCACACATGATGGTAGGGGGCACAATTATCGGAACTTTTTTTTTCTGGCATGGGGCTGTCAAAAAAAAAACAGAGAAGAACAGGAAGCACACAATCTTTCCAGATCCACAGGGTACCACAGGGACTACACAACAAAAGGAACAACTCATCCATAGCATCCATGTCAATACTGTGACAGCCAACCATGGACATACCATGGACATCAACCCATAGACATGCCCACGGTTGGCCAACCCGCCCCCCCTGCACCCCCACCCCCCAAATGGCGTGATTCTCATTGACATCCCTGGCACCTTCGAATACGGCTGATACCGTCAAGCCACTTGGCAAAGCTCAGCCCTTTTACTTTTTCTTTTTGTGAACTCGTGACTGAAGTGCCACCACGTGTCCTCTGAGGAAACTAGGTCAACGATCAGCGATGGGCCCGGGTTTGGGTCAAGGCCAGGGTCAAAGCTCAGCCCTTCTGCACATTCATCCCTGTTCACCCTGTCAGCATCAGGCTTGGTGGGGGCGGGGGCTGGGGGTGACCCCCTGCCCTGGTGAGGGGATCTCAGTAGCATCCAGCCCCAAATGAAAGTCAGCTCAGTAGGAAGGAGCCCCGCCCTATGGGCAACTGAGTAGGACCCAGCGCAATCCACAAGGCTCCTCACTAGGAACCTGCCCTGAGCACCCCCCCCCCACTAAGCAAAGGGCTGGTCAGCATGTGTGAGCCGCCACTGTGCACCCAGCCCTTGCACACCCATGCGGACGGTGTGTCGGGTTTTGTGGGTTCTTTCCAAGAGGCGTCACCTTTGGCAAGCAAATTTTTTTGACCCCGTGCCTGCTGCCGCCTTCGTTGGTCTGGGGTTATTTCTACCTGAAAGACGCGTTTTCTGGAGTAAGTCCAAGATGCAAGATTCATAGTGGATCATGCAGCCAGTGCAGTCGCGCATATGATCTGGCGTGCTGTCTGCTCTCAGTTGCACCCTCCGAGGGCGATCAGGCTGTGGGTTTGCGTGGCCATTGTTAGGCACCATACTATACTGTCTTCTCTTTCTGACGCCCTAAAATTTTGCAACAGGAGCAACAGATACGGGACTGTGTATTGAGTACACCAAGGTGGTGTAGATTGGAACAGACAGGGGGGGTGCCCAGTTGCAAGCCTTGACCCCGACACCCCTTAAATATTTTGACCCCTTGAAGGGGTGGGGGGGGGGGGGACTGGGACCAAAAACACCAACCGCTACCTCGTGCCGGGGCTGAGGATCATCAGCGAGCAACAAACGACATTGTCCCCATTTGCCCCCATGGCGGAGAAAGATCAATGTGGCCAAGAAATCAGAAGTGGCTGCACAAATCCTGCCCTCTTTGGGGCCTAGGGAAAATGCCAAGAAAAAACTGAGCATTTTGAGTGTAAACACATGGGGTGACCGGTTCTCACAGCCCCTTTGAACGGGGCACCAAAATTTTTCGGCGCCTGTGGCGCCAGCCAATTTCTCTACTTTCGCCTGTACAATGGTCGGGACCTATCAGACATTTTGGCCCCCGGGAGGGGGGGGGGGTCAGGGCCTGCACCTGGGCGCCCCCCCGTGGGGACCGAGGACAAATACATCAGATATCAGTGCCTTTTGCCTTCTTCCTTACATCCTGCCATTGTCTCGTTTAAGTGATAGGTGGTGGTGTATGACCCTCTCCCACTCCGTTCAGGTCCGTCACTGATCACTGGTACAGACGTAACTACCGCGGAGGCCCAGCGCAAGCACCTGCACCCGATTTGTCCTTTTGGCTGGAAACGCATGGCATGATGGGGCCATAATGGACAGCTCAGGCCAAGGGCAACTGGTGGCAACAATCATCAAACTACGGTGGGGGGACACAACGTAGTGACAGTCCCCCCCCCCCCCACTTGCTACCGAACCCGATGTCTCCCGTGATACCACACACAGGGACCCGACCCATTGCTGCCGGGTTTAAACTGAAGTTTATTGCTACACATTAGTTCGTCGATTACAGGCTTGGAATATGCCTGCCCCCAAGAAACGCAAACTTGAAGCTCGAAGCCCACGTGGACACGCCGCCTGCGCACACTACAGAACTCCAGCGCTGGTCTCAGTGGAGGATCAAAAATGCTCCTGTGGCCAGCGCTTTTCTATGTCCTGAAGACGGTGGTGCCGTTGCGGCGGGCTACCACACCCAACGTATGCCCAATGGCCTCGACCTGCAAGGGGTTGACGCCGTCACTCGATGGGCGGCTCCTAATGTTGAACAACATGAGGCATTACTCCTTTTGGCCCTCTTCGCCTCGCATCATCATCAGCGTCTTGACCTTGAGTAGGGCACGCGGATTGCTGTCGACCCGTTACCTGCAGCCCGTCCAGCCCCTGACAGCCTTCAACTGCTATAAATGGTGTGATGACACCTCAAACCATATTTCAGAATGCCCTGGCACCCTCCAATGACATCTTGAGATGCATTGCAGGGGGCACCGACGGCCACCAGCAGATTATAGAATACATCCTCCCATGAGGCGAGTGTGAGTGGAGTGCAAGGCAATGACCCAACGGGAGGAAACAACCAAGGCGAGAAACAGTGACAGAAGAGGTGGGGGCGCTCACTGGCCCATGCCCATTCACAACCAGCTGAACACATGCAGCCAAGGCGTGTACACACCCTTGCGAACCGGGTGGGCTTGCTTGGGCTGGCTCTTGGATGCTGCACCAACCAAATCCGCAGGTCCACCTCTGCTGCTCCGTCTGCGGCTGGATGCAGAAGCCGATGATGCGGGTGCCTCGGCTTCACAAGGCGGACCTGGCGATGGACCAGCCTCACTTCTGCCACCACAATTCTGTCGGTATCGTGACAGCCCGGGACCTGTGGAGTAGCCCGCAGAAGCGGCGCTCTGTAACGGAACACGGTGCAGGGAGGTCTGGCAGCCGTTGCCAGACTCTGCATCGTATGTTACAGCGATGCTGGGGTCCCGAAGAAGCCCTTGGTCACGGTCACGGTGTGTCGGGCTGCCAAAGGCTAACCTGACGGCGACCACCTCGCGCGGTGTGAGGGGCTCTTCTGAGGGATTGTCGGGTGCTGAGGCACCCGGCAGGCGCACAATATGAGGCTTGGAATTCGGAGACAGTGTGGGTACAAACCGGGAAGTAATGTCGGGGACTAAAGATCGAGGAGCAACAGGAGACGGTGAGTCCAAGGGCCTGCCACGGCTCGCCCAGATGCCACTTTGTGAGGAAGGGGTTCGATGGGCATGCTGAGGATTGGGATGGTGCTCAGGCGTGACATCATCAGACGGGGCGTCAGCAGATCTTGATGGCGAGCTGGTGGTAGATGGAGTGACAGAGTCCATCATGCACATCTGATGCCTGCCAGACGGAACCTTTGCATGAGACTGAAGGGCGACTTGGTGCTGTTGGAGGGTCCATAAGGCGTGCTGCCTTTGATAGATGCAGCCTTGCGACGCGCCTGGGACTGCAGGCCCCGCATGCTGGTAACAATCTATGCATGCATCAAAGCCACATCCGACACAGTACCAGCCAGGGCTTGGGGCATCGAAGCGGCTGTGGCACCTATCACAGGCCCAGACTCCACAGCTGTAATGGACCCCATGAACCAACTGATGATCGTGCAGCCAAGATCGCAACTGATGATCACGCAGCAAAGATGGCTCTCTGATTTCAGGGGTGAGCCAAGGAAGCTCTTGCATGTTGGAGGCACAGGTGGTGGAACTTGAAGCATTCCCCAAAGCCATATTACCAATTCAGCAGCGGACAACACTGCATGTGTAAACCGGCCATTACGGGCACAAAAGGAGACTCAGAAAGCGGCAGTTGCATAGATCATGTCACATCAGTAAATACACAATCGAATGCACAACTGTGGGGCACTCAGTGGCAGGACATTGAATGACACAATGCAGTGCAGCAGGAAATTCTCTAGGCCTTACAATGCACCAACCTTGGGTCATGCGGGTAGGGCTCGACTTTCTCACACCCATTGTTGTTTTAATCAGACAGGCCAGCATAAGAGTGCCAAGGGCGGCGAGAGCAAGTGCGGTGTAACTACAGGTTTCTGCAGTGCTTGGGTGAGCATACGGGAATCAGCTCCTAGCAGTTCCCCCATGGTTCCCTAGAGAGGTCGGTATCAGTTCATCTGGATTTCCTACTTGTTGGGGTCACAGTGTGCCTTGTGGCGTTTGGGAAGTGGTTGGAGCACGATTCCCACAAATTGGGGCCCCACTCTTCCAGTGGGTGTTCGTGTGAAAACAATAAGTTCTGGCACAGTGGTTGAGTTGCTGTGTTGCAGTAGGCGAGGGTGGCCTGGTTTGTGTCGTGTGGTAGGTGCTCCCGGCTGATCCACTCGGATTGCTGGAGTGGTAGGTACGGCACGTTTTGACAGTGTTGCACGGTGTATGTTTAGCATAGCTTGCTACCCTGCTCACCCCATCCGACCTTCTGTCCGGCAGGCTCAGTGACCAGCACAAATCCGGAAGCAATAACACCTCATGGGTTTTGAGTTCTGCCGGAAAGACAATATGTACCAAATGAAATGGCTGCACCAAACCCACCAGGCCTCATGAATGATGCGGGCAATGAAACCCAACTGCGCTCGGGCAGGGGTCACACAAACGCCCGTCACCCAAGCTGTTGATGGGTTGACGGGTGGTGCTAAAAAAAGTTGTTTTTTTTCAGTTTCAGATGTTTTTTTCCCGTTTTTTGTTGTTTTTTGGGCACAACTTGCTGCCAAAAGCCCATTTGGGGGGGGGGTCTGAGGGGGAGAATGGGGTCTGGGGGGGGGGGGGTTGGGCTAGGGTGATGGGGTGCCATGAAGCAGTGTACCCTGTTTTTTTTTTGGCTTTACTTGCTGTTTTTGGCAACACATCATTGTGTTTTTCCGTTTTTTTTTGTAGCAACAATCCAGGGAATCTAACCTGATGCTTGCCATAGGTACCAGTGTACCCATTTTTGTCCTTGATGGCCTCTGCTGGTGTACCAGGAATCTTCAATTTTTAGTCTGATGTTTGCCATGGGTCCCGGTGTCCCCATTTTTGTCCTTGATGGCCTCTGCCGGTGTGCCAGGAATTTTAAATTTTAAGTGTGATGTTTGCCATGGGTCCCAGTGTCCCAATTTTTGACGTTGCTGCCCTCTGCCGGTGTACTAGGAATTTTAAATTTTTAGTCGGATGTTTCCGATAGGTACCATTGTACCCATTTTTGCCCTTGCTGGCCTCTGCTAGCGTACCAGCAATTTTAAATTTTTAGCCTGATGTTTGCCATGGGTCCCAGTGTCCCCATTTTTGCCCTTGATGGCCTCTGCTGGTGTACCAGGAATTGTAAATTTTTAGTCTGATGTCTCCCATGGGTTACATCCCTCCCTGCAGCCCTGCACATGGCACAATGCAAAACAAAAAAAAGAAGCTGAAAGTTGAAGATGTGCACATTCGCATTACTGCTTCACAGTTTCAATACCATATGCGTCAGAAATCAGGTGGCCACTCCGATCCCTCCCTCTCTCGAACCTCAGCACTATCGTGCTCCTGGCCCAAGCAAAAATTCTGCTCACCCTCCCCCCATTCCTCTCCCCGCCCCTCACCCCCCCCCCCCCCCGCATCATGGACGTCGATTATGCTGGGCTGCGAGCTGCACTTCGAGCAGACGTCAACATCAATCTGTCCACCACGGCCCGCTTCCGTCTTGCGCCTCTTTGGATTCACACAACGATGTCCCCCAGGAGCTTCTCCTTGCAACACCCACAAGTGGGCCACTCAGAACTTGAAGTGAAGAAGGTTGATAGTCCTGCTTGCACGGAAGATGGGGAGGAAACTGGCGGTGAAGCATCCTGCCCTTCGGGAGGTGCGGGGTCATCCTCGCCGGGGGGGATGAGCAGAAACACCAGCCGTTGTGCGTGGCGGCCTTGCTGGCAGAACGGGAAACTTGCGTGGCAAATAGCTCCACGCCATTGGCGTTCAAGTGTTTGATGGCGTCGGCCACAGAAGAAAAGTGTGACCATGCACTCCCGGATTCGGGGCGGAGCTACACAGGCGGCATGGGCTATGGATACAAAGCAAAAATAGAAGGGTGGAAGCCTCATACTATTTGCCTTTCACTTGCCGTCCCTCAAACCCTTTGCCACCGTAAGTTGCGAAACCACACCTTAACTATGCGATGTTCCTTGTTTTTTGTACGGTGGCAATGCAAAAGCAACGCTCCTTGAAACTATCCCGGATCTATTGAGTCCATTAGGCCTATTTTAACTAATTATCTATTTGTACATACCACATTGGAACTGGAAGTTGAATAACTAAACACGCACGGCAACTAGTTACGATTGCTAACTGGCACGACAAATTCCTTCAAAAAATGAGAAATGTGTGAAAAATGTAGGATTTGCATATTTCAAACTTACCAAAAATGGATTGCAAAAGCCAAAAAAAAACAGCGGAGAAAAACACAAAAAAAACATCGAAAAACACAAAACAAACGGGGGAAACGGGGGGGAAACAAAAAACAGCATTTTTTCCGAATTGACGGGTGGCTGGACAGGCATTTGCGTTCTCCGCCCTGTGCTGGATGCACAAGGGTGGTGGCCATACCCTCCCTTGCCCCTCGGTTGAGTGCGGCATAGCACACAGTGTGGTGAAGTGCACGGCACAGCGCAGTGCAGCACGGCACACACAGTGCAGTGCAGTGTAGCGCACACGGTGCGGTGTGGAGCACGGCGCACACAGTGCAATGCAACACACCACGCACAAAGCAGAGCAGTGCACGGCACAGTGCGGTGCAGCGCAGCACACACAGTGCAGTGCAACACAGCGGAGACAGTGCATTGCAGCACAGCGCACACAGTGCAGAGCCATGCACAACACAGTGCGGCGCAGCGCAACTCGCACGGTGCGGTGCAGCGCAACACACACTGTGCAGCGCAGCACCGCACACATAGTGCAGTACCGTGCACAACACAGTGCGGTGCGGCACAGCGCACAGCACAGTGCGGCACAGCACACACAGTGCAGTGGCACATGCAACACAGTGCGCTGTAGCACAACACACACAGAGCGGTGCACCACAGCACACACACAGTGCAGTGCAGCACGGCACGCACAGTGCCATGCACCACAGCACACCCGTGCAGAGCAGTGGAGCACAGCAGTGGAGCACAGCACGCCCGATGCAGTGCAGAGCACAGCACAGCACAGCACAGCACAGTGCAACGCAGCACACACGGTGCCGTGCGGCACAGCACACACAGTGCAGTGCGGCACAGCACACCCAGTGCAGTGCCACACGCAACACAGAGCAGTGCAGCACAACACACACAGTGTGGTGCAGCACAGCACACACACAGTGAGGAGGAGGAGGAGATGCGGTCCCCCGGTAGGGCGCCCCCGCGGCACATCCCCATGGTGCCCGCCGGCCCTCCACGGTCTGGCGCGCGACCGGGAGGGGGGTTACATCCCTACCCGTCCGGCTAAGCATCATGGCGGCGGCTCTCCTCTTCGTCTCCTCCTCTTGTCCCCTGGTCCGCACCACGTGCATGCACCCCCGCCCTACACGTAGCCGGATCACCCCCCAGGGGCACGGAATGGGGGGCGAGGCGGAGCGCCGGCTCCACTTCCGGCACGGTCCACCACCCCCCCAAGGGAAGGGGGACGCAGTCTCACGGGTGTGGGCCCTTAGCCGCCAGGTACTACCGACTGGGCGGCGACAGTGCGGTGCAGCACGGCACACACAGTATTGTGCGGCACAGCGCACACACAGTGCGGTGCAGCACAGCACGCAGAGTGCCGTGCATCACGGCACGCACCATGCAGTGCAGCACAGCAAACACCGCACAGTGCTGTGCGCAACACAGTGCAGTGCAGCACAACGCACACAGTGCAGTGCAGCACAGCGCGCAGTGCAGAGCAGTGCACGGCACAGAAGAGCGCACAGTGCAGTGCAGAGCAGTGCACGGAGCAGTACAGCACGGCACACAAAATGTCGTGCAGCACAGCACACACAGGGCGGTGCAGCACAGCACACGCCGCACGGTGCAACACAGCACCAATTGTCCCGTGCAGTGCACAGCACACACAGTGCACAGTGCAGCCGCGCAGCAAAGCACAGCACAGTGCAGTGCGAGCGGAACGCACGGTGCAGTGCAGCAAAACGCACACAGTTCAGTACGGCGCAGCACACACGGTGCAGTGAAGAGCACAGTGCACACAGTGCAGTGCAGCACAGCACGCACTAAGCAGTGCATAGCACAGCACAGCACAGTGCAGCGCAGCACCCACCGAGCGGTGCAGCACAGCACGCTCGGGGCAATGCAGCACAGTGCGCACAGTGCAGTACCGTGCGCAACACAGTGTGGTGAGGCACAACACACACAGTGCAGCACAGCACAGCACACACACAGTGAAGTGCACAGCACGCACAGTGCCGTGCAACTCGGCACACACAGTGCTGTGCAGCACAGCACACACAGTGCAGTGCCGAGCGCAGCACAGTACGGTGCAGCACACCGCACACAGTGCGGTGCAGCACAGGACAGAGTACAGTGCAGTGCACGGCACAACGACACGCACAGTACAATACCGTGCGCAACACTGTGCGGTGCAGCACACCACACAGTGCACTGCAGTGCACGGCGCAACAGCACACGCAGTGCACTGCAGGGCGCACACAGTGCAGCACAGCACAGCACACGAAGGGCGGTGCGGCACAGCGCCCACAGAGCAGTGCGGCACGGCACCCGCCGTGCCGTGCAGCACAGCACACACAGAGCAGTGCGGCACAGCGCTCACAGTGCAGTGCCATGCGCAACACAGTGCGGTGCAGCACCACATACACAGAGCGGTGCAGCACAGCACACACACAGTGCGGCGCAGCGCGGCACGCGCTGTGCCGTGCAGCACAGCACACGCGGTGCTGTGCAGCCCGGCACACTCAGTGCAGTGCCGTGCCCAACACAAATCGGTGCAGCACAACGCACACAGTGCAGTGCAGCGCAGTGCGCTCTGAGTGCAGCACACACGGTGCGGTGCAGCACAGCACGCACAGTGTGGCACAGTGCACAGCACAGCACGGTGCCGCACAGCACGATCCGTGCGGTGCAGCGCAGCACACACAAGGCAGTGCAGCACAGCACAGCACAGTACAGCAGAGCGCAGTGCAGTGCAGTGCAGCACTACAGTGCGCAGCACACACGGTGCAGTGCAGAGCACAGTGCACACAGCGCGGTGCAGCGCAGCACACACACAGTGCTGTGCGCGGCACAGTGCACTGCAGTGCCGCACACACCGTGCAGCGCGGCACAGCGCACATGGTGTGGTACCGCACAGCGCACACATTGCAGTGCTGTGCGTGCCACAGTGCGGTGCAGCACAACGCACAGTGCAGCGCCGCACAGCACACACTCAGAGCAGAACAGCGCCGCGTGCTGCAGCACGGCACAGTGCATAAAGTGCTGCCCGGCGCAGCACGCGCAGTGCAGTGAGGCACAGCACACACAGTGCAGTGAGGCGCAACACACACAGTGTACCCCCCCCTGCACTGTGGTAGCACCCCAGTCAGGGCAGGCAGGGAAGCTGTTCTGCTCGCGCACTGTGGCGGTGCAGCGCCAAGCGCGCTGCAGCACAGTGTGCACAGGTGCACCGGGCAGCGAGCAGCACAACACGGTGCCGTGTGGAACAGCACGTCGCGGTGCAGTGCAGCACAGCACGCAGAGTGCAGTGTGGGAAAGCACATGCAGTGCAGTGCAGTGCACCGCACAGTGTGCTGCAGCACGGCATGCACAGCGTAGTGCTGAGCGCTGCACAGTGCATTGCAGCGCAGTACAGTACAGCGCCCGCGGCGCAGTGCGGCACGGCACAAAAAGGTGCAGTGCCGGGCACAGCACAGTGCAGTGCACAGCGCAACACATAGCAGAGCAGCGCACCACACACAGTGCAGTGCAGCACAGCGCGCACAGTGCAGTGCGGCACAGCACGCGCGGACCCCCTCCACCCCCTAGGCTCCTCAACTCCTGGGGCAGCCCCCCCCCCCCCCCCCAACAGCACGACCAGCCCCCCCCCCCACTCCCAGCCCGGGGCAGGTCCCCTCCCCGTCCGCCGCCGCGGCGCCCCCCACCCGCCGGCCGGGAACCAGGCGCCGCGGCGCCGGGCTCTCCAGATCGCCGGGTGGGATGACGTGGTGCAGGGGTCCAGCTTGCACCATGCAGCGGCGCCGGTGCGGTGCAAGAGCAGCGGTTGCTGCAAGGCACGGGCAGCAGCTGCTCTGCATGTGCTGCGGCTGAGTGCTGCAATAGCGGCAACCCCATGGGCCCTCGGACGTACCGGGGCGAGGGTGTGCTGCAGAACAGGTGCAGCGCCAGGGCAGCAGCAAAGCATCGGCTGCGGCAGCGGCTGTACGTCGGCTGCAGCCTGGGTGTGGCTGTAGCGGCACCCCTATAGCCCCTCAATTGGTAACGGGGTGGGGGCTGGCTGCGGAGTGGCTGCGACGTCGCGGCTGCGGCGAAACGCGGGCTACAGCGGCTGCAGTACGTGCACAGCGGCCTGGGTGCAGCTGGTGGAGCACTCCCATCGTCCCTCGAGAGGTGACGGGGCGGAGGTTGGCTGCGCAGGCACCATACCCACCGTACCCTCCACCCTGTGCAGACGTGCGCAAGGCACAGGGTGGGGGACAGCACAGTGCAGTGCGGCACTGCACACACAGTGGGGTAGCACGGCGCACAGGGTGCAGTGTAGTGCACAGAGCAGTGCCGTGCAGCACAACGCATGCGGTGTAGTGTAGTGTGCAGCACGGTGCGGTGCAGCACGGCACGCACTGTGCGGTGCAGCACAGAGCAGTGTAGCACGGTGCACACGGAGTAGTACGGCACAACACACACGCACGTGGGAGCCCCCCCCCCCCCTTGCAGGACTGACCCCCCCCTCCCAGCCGGTCTGGCACTTTGTGCAACGCTGCCTGTGACCCTCTGGGTCAATCAAGGAGCACCTCAGACCACACGCCCCGTGCACCTCTCTGGGGTTCAGTCGTGGGCAGGAGGAAGCTGCAGGTCACCCGACCAACAGACTCCCTCAGCAGCCTCGGGTAGGGCACCCATGCCCCGCTGCTGGGGCCCGGAGCACCGGGCACACACAACCCCCCACACGCACCAACCACGGCCCTCCCTACCCGGGGCACGGCGGTGCAGCCTGCCCCTCCCCCCCCCCCCCGCTATGGGATACAGATGCGTGTGCACAACCGGTACTGCTCAGCACAAAGCAGAGGTGCAAAGCAAAAGTCGAAGAAAAAAGCTCTTCAGTGACATGTCATGGGCGCCTTTCGCTGCAGCAAACAAGATGGCATGGAGTCCACAAGTGTTGACTACACCTAAAGTCCTACAATCAGTCAATCTGGTCGACGGTCGTAGGCAGAAATTGCCGCGGAACGTCGAGACATTGCTTCAAACGTCAAACAGTAGTAGCCCCCTCCCTTGGTGGACACCCCAGTCCACCCGTGGTTGTAATGATAAAGCAGAACACAGGCCTCGCAAGGCTGCCAGGTCGTGTGACCAGTCAGCACAAAAGGCAGAGCAATGCCCTGTGTGAGGGATATGCCAAGAGGCATAGAGGGGTCCATTCCAGGCAGCTGTATGCGACAGCCAGCTAAGTAAGTCACCGACGGTGTCACCAACGGACTGTGGCAGGCAAGGCGACAAAAAAGCGAACCAGCGCAGAGTAAGTGGGACAACCCAAGGGGTCTTTGCCAGGACATGGTGCAAGGGGAAGGAAATCATATTCAGGAGCAATAGTCCATGGGGCTTCTACCCATTCCAGCACCCAAACTCACCCAAGGGGCAAGTCGCGCGGGTTTCTGGAGAGCTGCCGCCCTGTATGACAAGAGGCTCCCCCCTCCGTCCTTTAGGTTGCCTCACGTGAGGCCCGTCCATGCTTCATGAGCCCCTCCGCGCTGTTGGAAGACAGAGCACCCTCCTGCATGCTGTACAGCATGGTGGAGTGTCGTGCATGGGGGTCACGAACCCATCCCTGGCCCTGTCGGGCCATGCCAGGCAATTCCGTGCAGAGACGCTGTGCTCCGCGAAGAGAGGGAAAGGTAAAGGGGTTTGGGGGCCACTCCCCCACGGAGGGTGGGGTAGAGTACTGGACTTCGTACTGACCCATGTCCTCATCGCACTCAAGATGAGTGCTGTCCGCTCGTGAGGCAGACATCACGCTCTCAAAAAGTGGCGCCAGCGGGGTGGGGGGCAGATCGGGGGGGGTAGAACACCGGACGGCATATTGTTGCACGTCCTCATCAGACGCACTCTGAGTGCTGTCCCTTCGCGGGGTAGACATGGCGCTCTCAAATAGGGGCGCCAGCAGGACGGGGGGCAGGTGAGGTGAATCCTGCTGTCGGCCAGACCCCCCCCCTGGTGTGCATGCGGGCGATCAATGCTCTGGGGACACGTGCCGCACTGAGTGCCAACTGGAAGTCACCGCCGGCGACCATGCCGGAGATGGCGAGAATTGCCCTGGCCTACTCAGCACCCGCGGAGACGGGGTGCTAGTTACGTTGAACCCCATCGGAGGGCCGGTGGGCAGGACGGCGGTGCGTGAAGTCCGCGCGTTGGGCCGTGGTTCCCTTCGGGGCTGTAGCTGTTGTGGCCTTGCTTGAGGCATTCGGATTTGCTGCAACATCCTTGCTATCCCCGGGGGGATGTCGCGTCCCTTTTCGTGTGGGGGCTGCCCCGGGCTTCGTGTCGGTAGTGGGGTGCGCTGCCCCTCTGGGGTGCTTACCACCACTATGCGTGACGCACGCTCAGGAGTGATAGCTCCTGTGAGCTGTAGGTATGAGAGCGCATGCCTGGACATGGGGAGGGGAGCTCCGGCTGGGCTCCCGTGACGGTCTGGGGCCTCCAGGGCCGTATGTGACCGCGCATCCCCTTGCTGTAGCTGGGGTCGCTTGCGTCGTGGGCTCCCCGACCGTTCTGTGACCGACTGCCGCCTTTTGACCCCTCGGGGCACCCGCGCAGGTGGTGCCCTACGCCGTGACTTCCTCAGCGCCGGGTTCCCTGACCGGTGAACGGACCGGGCCCTGGGAGCGCGTGTGCGGGGCACTGCGTGTGGCGGTGAGGACCGCGCGGGGCCGCATCTGGGCCCCGCTGTCGCTCGTCGGTAGCGTCCCCCGGTGTTGATGGGCTCAGATTCCCACGAGGACGACGAGGAGAAGACCTCCGGGGTAGAGGGCCCTTCCTCCGAGGTGTATGCCATCTGCACCGGGGGTGACGGCGACGGTGGAGCCCATCCTAGAGGTGCATCCGGGGGAGTTAGCGCATCTACGCGCTGAGACAAATCGCTGGGCGCTGCCGCTCGCCCCGCCGGCAGTGCCGCTTGGGGACTCGAGCCCACTGCAGCTACATCAGGTGGAGGCGGGGCCGCCTGCTTGGCAGGTCGGAGCAACCGGTAGGGCCGCGTGGGGGGAGCTCCAGGGTTGCGGTGTGCTGGAAAGTAGTCAGCCGCAAACAAAGTGGCGCTCTTCTTGCCTCCTCCTCTGCCGGTGAGATGCCTGGGGGTGTGCATAGCAGGCAGCAGCGACGATGTGTACTTGAGCTTGGGAATGCGCTCCCTGATGCTGGGGCTGGACTCCGTTGCTTCCCGCCGTTCCTTGGCCCGCTGGGCATTTCTCCGTCTCATGTCCGGTGAGGGGGGCGGTGCCTGTAGCACAGCCGTCCAGCGCAGCTCACAGTACTCTTGCAGGTTTTGTAGGAGTTTCAGCATGTCCGGGCGCCGTGTGAAGTATGGTCTCGCAGACACACCCACTACTGTGGGGGCCCCCAGTGGGACTAGGGAGGAGCATTTGGTAAGCACACCACCTGGTAGCACGGCCCCAGCCACGCTCAGCTTTTGCAAGGTCGCTAGGGCAAGCTTTAGAACCCTTGCCCTTTCTGGTAGCGGGAGGGCAGTCGCCCGATACACAGCCTGGGGTGAGGCCGGCAAGGTGCGCGCCGCGAAGCACTCAAAGTCCATCGCTAGCTCCATGAAGGAGACTTGCCCTTTCCCTGGTATCCAGACCAGCTCGTTGACCCATCGTAGCAGATCGTCACGAAAGTCGGAGTCCCACCGCCACTCTTGAGCTGTGGGTTGGCGAATCCGCAGCTTCTCCCTGTGCTCCGGCCGCGGTAGCGGCCCGATGAACTGCCAGAATGGGTACCCTCTGCCTTGCTTCGTCTTAGGCTGGTCAAAGAGCTGCACATCTTCCCGGTGTGCCCGCGCCCGCAGAATTTGCAGCACCATACTATGAAAACCGTACATGAAGTCGTGCACCTGACCTTTGGGGATGCCGTGCGACAGGTGTTCCGGCATCAAGCCACAGATCCGTAAGCACGTGGGCCAACTACTGATCTGGTCTGATAGCCCCAGTGCCCTCGCCGTTCTCATAAGCGAGCGCCAGGCACCGGATCGATGTATGCCCCAGGCTGGGCAGGCCCACAAGATGTGTTCGTCGTCTTCTTCTTGTTGCCGCGAGCAGTATGGGCATAGCGGTGTCGCCCTGAGGCCCCTCGCATGCGCCCTGGCAGCCGTCCATAACGCCCCTGTGAGCCAGCCCCGCAGCAGCGCCTTATCAAACTCTGTGCCCTCTGATAGAAGGACTTGACATGCCTCCCTGTCGAGGGCCCCTAAGATGCCTTGAAATTGTCGCGGCCGACGATCTTCCAGTGAGAGCAGGGCCCGCCGCCTGATGGAGTCCCGCAGGATATGCTTGAATTTGTCCTCGTTTATGAGCGTCGTGTCTATTTCTTCGGGCACCCCGGGCACATTCCAGACCCACCAATGATCCGCCTGCCTCCAGCCAAGGCTCTCCAACTCCAGGAGGGCTCGTTGAACCGGTCCTGATGTAGTGGGTCGTACCTGCGCTTGCCGAGCTTCAATGCACGACTGCACCACAACCTGAAGGGTGCCTGGCGTGCGCGCCACCGCGAGGAGCCAACATACCCTGTCATACGTGATTTTCATGTGGGGAGACACTCGGTGTCCCTGTACTAGCAGCACGAAGATGATCTCCTTCGCCCTACCTGGCCTCGAGGTGCCCCACAAACTGTGGAGCACTGCCGTCTCCAGACTCTGTAGATCCCTCCGGGATACCTCCGCCCCCGGGGTACCCCATAGGGCTGCGGCTTGTACCAGAGTGGCGATGATGTGTGTTCGCCGGCTGAAGCCCCCTTGTGCACCCCTCACTCTGGACAGCAGGTGTATCCCCTTGGATGTCCTCTTTTTCAGGAGCGGGCCAGTCCCCCTGGTCAGGCTGGTACGAATACCCACCCCCAGCGAGCGAAATTCAGCTTGGAGGGGGAGTGAGATCCCTTGGAGTACCGTGTGTTTGCTAGCAATTTCCTTGGATTGTCGTACTTGTATGGACAGTGACTTCTTGGGGTTCACTTTTTGCAAGGTGAGAGCCAGCCACTCATCAGTGAGCTGCATCACCGGCGCCATGTGTTGGCCCTCAGACCGCAGCGGATACGTGTCATCTGCATAGCCCATGGACCCGACCTGGATCGTGCCCGCCTCTTGTGGCTGGGGTTGAGCACCCCTGAGCTTCACTGGGCTAGGGGGTGGGGACTCCTCCGATGCTGTCATTTCCTCTTCCACTAGCCCTTCGCGTGCGGGCTCAGGTGCGGAGGAGGGGTGTGGCGGCTGCGATTGCTGAGGTGGAGGTGGAGGTCCATGGCCACATGTGCAGGGGTTGGAGTGTTCCCAATATTCAAATTGGTCAATCCCTGAGCCGAAGGTCCTCATGACGCACCTGCTCGGGGCCGGTGGTGGCCGAAAGCGGGACACTGCGGTGGATTGGGAGGGTTTACGTCTGGATCTCAGCTCCTTGGGCTCTTCCAGCTTGGGCGGTATGGGCGGCAGGCTGTGTACCGTCACTGAGATAGCTCCTTCCAGCTCGTCCACGGCGCGCATCCAGACTGTGGTGAGCATGTTGATCATGAGTACGCTCATGGCGCACCCTTGCAGTATGCCGTTCGTGGCGTGAAAGAAGGAGCCTAGCGCCCCGTTTATTTTGAACGCCCTGTGTAATTGTTGATACATGGCCTCCAATGCCGCCTGCGGTTTGGGGTCCAGGCCGAACTCTCGTGCCATCCGGAAGGAGATTTGTTGTGGTATCAAATCAAAACACTTCACATAGTCAGTGCCAGCGCCAGATAATGCCTGCTTCAGTAGGTGTGCTCGCTCAATGAGGGCGGCCAGTAGAGTTGCTGCGTCCAGGGCGCTCTTCTGCGGCCTGAAGGCAAATGCATTTCTGTGCACCCACTTCTCTTGCCAGATGAGGCAGTCACGGAGGCGGATACCGGACCAGGCGCCATAAATCGCAGACAGCACCGACAGCGGCCTGAGCTGTAGCGGCTCACTGCCCTCGCCTTTGGGGATCAGCGGAATGTACCATGTGGCAAGTTGCTCAGGCCATACGCCATGGGATTCAACCCAGTTTAACAGCTGAGCCAGCATGTGCAGTAGCGGCCATGGCATGTGCCGCATGTCTACGACAGTCCAGCCGTCTAAACCTGTGGCCCGGCTGCGTTTCATGTCCTTGAACTGACGGCAGAGGCGCTCCGCGGTGATGGGCTGACATTCCATCTGGTGATGCTCCACATATTTGCCAAACCTGCGCCAGAAGGGTTCAGTTTCCGGCTCCGGCAGCGTCGGATCCGCATGCTGCCTCATTATCGGGTCCCATTTCTGGTGTATCACGAGGTCCATTTCGGGCACATTGCCAGTCAAGGTGCCGTCCTCTTTGTGGATCAGGACAGTGGGCGTGTACTTGTCCTCTTTGATCCATTGGTACACCTTCCCTGGCGATGTGGTCCAGGTCTCCTCAATCCATGCTCTCCCATCTTGGTGCCTCTTCTTCTCTTCGTGAGCTAGTTGCCGCCTACTCAGCATTTTAATCTTATCACTGAGTCGGACCAAGTCGGTAATGGTCATGGGTGCACTTTCTGGAGCCTCCATCACCGTGCGCAGTAGTTCTTGGTGCTCTGCAACACATTGCCCTTTGGAGATGAGCTGAAGAATGCGGTGGGCCCTCCTGCGTATCGCCTTCCAATTGTTGAGGACCTCTCGCGGTACGGGGCCCATAACAGGGACCACGGCTTGTTCCCTGCTTGCCGCCCACTTCATCACCGGCACTAGGGCGCTCAGCAGGGCGGACATCTCCTTAGTTGGTGCAGTGCACGGGAGTCCTGACGACGTCATGCGCTTCGGCGTGAGCTCCACTGTCTTGAGCATCTTCTTGGTTCCCCGTCCTCTCGGCAACTCTTGGGGAGCCAGTGGTAGTTGGCATATTCCTGTCCTGACCGCTGGCGGCGGTGCCATGGTCAGGACCAGCATGGTTTCTTCAGCCAGCCATGTCCAGAGGTCCCACAGTTGATCTGCCGTGGACGCCTCATTGTCTAGAACTTTCTCCCATATCGCCACGTACGGTTCGGTGACGTCTTTCACTATTTGGTCTCGCTTGCGTTTCTGCAGGTGGGCTGGTATCATGGGTGGTAACCGCACAAACTTCAGAACCCGCTGGGCAGACTGCTTGAAATTGAAGGTGAAGGTGACCGGCTTGTGTCCAGGCACGGGACATCTTTCGGTTGGCAAGACTTTCATGATGGCACTGGCCGTCTTGGCATCTGCCAAAATACCATCAATTCTGGTTGGTTTCTGTTTGATGGAGCCATTGTGGTACGAGCACTGGCAGTCCTGTCCCGTGGTCCGTGCATGTAAGAGGTCGACATCCACAATGCGCCCCGACAGCAGCTCCGTCATCATGAGGTTGGGCATGCAGCGGTAGTGATCTAGTTGGACATTGGCATCCGTGGCTATCAGAAAGGGGGAGTTCCCCAGCTTTGCAACTTGGGTCAGCACTGCCTCCCATAGCTTGCCATTTAGCTTGTGGTCTCCTGGGATCCCATACACTACAATCACGTTTAGGGGGCGTTTACCATCCGCTGGGGTCACGATGACGTGCAGCCACCTGCCTGAATTCCACAGTTCCTCACTTAGTGTGCATCCCGGGTCCCGCTGAGCTTGCTTTGCCGGCCACTTTTCCCGTACCAGAAGGGCCGCCCCTCCTGGGGCAGCTCCCCAAATGCCACCTGTCTTGGATAGTAGGGGGGCTCCCCAAAAGGGTTGCCACCCCTTCTGTCTTGCCATGAAGGCCATTGCATTCTGGGCCCCTTGCGTGAGCCGTGTTTCCGTGAGTGCTACGATGTCCTCTTGCAAATCCAGCACTTCATGGTGGTGTGCTCGCAGGGCCGTCACGTTGATGAGTGCCAGAGAGGTGGGTCCTGGGTTGGGGTGCACGTCGCCACAGCGTAGGATCTGGTCACGCTTCCAGTGTGGATGCGTGTGTGCGCGTGTGTGTGCGCGCACATGCAGCGCGGCCCACTGGTCAGGTGGCACCAGCTGTGCCAAGTTGTGGGCCGACTGCGTTGGGGTGGGATTCTGATCTGATTGATCCAAGAGCACGGGGCGAAAAGGGACAAGGCAGGCCAGGCGGTTAGGCAGGCTGGGGGGGTCAGGAAGAGAAGCTCTGAGGTAACAGTTACAGTGAATACCGGCATTGCGGTGTGTTTCAGGCACCGCTGCTGAGGACGGCGGGCTCACCCGACTCGTCCATAATAGTCTGGCGGCTCTTGCCATCACAGACTGTCTCTCGGCACTGTGACGCGGCGGGTGTTCCCGTCTCGCGCACGGCTTAGCTGGGTGGTTAGCGGAGCTCTCCGTCTTAGCTGTGTTGGCCTGCTCGTCACTGGCAGGGTTGAGAGTGTGCATGGACCGCATGGATGGTGCGCCTTGACGGATTTTCAGGTCACGGTCATCTGCCGTCTCGGTAGCCTCGCTGCAGCTTCCATTCCGGGTCGAGCCACTGGAAGTGAGAGGGCAAGTTTGTGTGAGCAGGGGGATACTGTATCTGCATGTGTCAGCGCTGGCTGAGAGGACCGCACGTTCAGGCACCTGCCAAGCAAGGTCAGCATATACCTGGTCCACAAACTGTTGGCGTGGCGCGTATGCCGGCGGCTGGGCATCTTCGTCTTCCGGTGGCGGTGACGGCGGCCTCACTGCTGTTGTTTGGGCTTGGATGCGGCTGATCAGCCATTCCGCGCCCGAGGCCCATGCGTACTGGGACACTCCATATTTGGCGTTGGAGCTGATGCCGAAAGTAAGTCCCTGGGGTTTCCTTCCCCGCAGCCGCAACCTCCAGTTTCGTGGCGCCGCATGGGTCCCTTGCTTGACCGTGTCGGGCTCTGGCGCGTCGTCGAAGCCCAGCTGGTGTCCGACATCCGTGGCCCAGTCTCTGACCCAGTTATCGCGATGATGCAGCGCAAGATGGGGCTCCAGCGCCAAGGCTATGTATGAGCCTGTTTTGTACAGGACGTCGGTGATCACCGTGGGCCGTTCCGGTTGCATCTGCACCGCTGCCGAGATGTCCCTCAGCTGCTGCAGGGAGTACGGGTTGGCGAGTCCAGGTCTGCTGGGGCCATGCTCTGCTTCTTCCTCGTCTGCTGCCATCCCCACTACCTCATCATAGCTGGGTAGAGGTGGGCGGGCCATCACCTGCTCGTAGCTGGGTGTCCGTGGCCTGTGTCTCGGCAGGTTGGCCTGGAACGGGATCAGAGGGGCCCTGTCAGAGTACTGCGCGGCCGACTGCTGCTCCTCCCGGGCTGCTTGGACTTCAGTTGCCTGTTGGGCGTCGAGCTCTCGCAGCGCGCTTTCCATGCGTCTGGTCTCGCCTTGAATCCTGCATCGTTCTCGGTGTGCACTGCGGCGTTTCGACCGATCTGGGTGCCGCTGTTGGGGCTGGTGGACGTGGACATGGATGTGGGTGTGCTGTTGCGGCTGCTGCCGCCTTCGATGTTGGCGTTCACCTTCCTCGCTGCTGGAGTCCGACCTTCGCCTTTTGTGCGACCGTCCCATGGAATAGAACATAGTACCTGCCATCAGGAATAGGCAGTCCAGGCAGCAGTCGCATGTCCTGGGTGGTGAGAGCCCTGGTAGGGGGAGCATCATTTCAGGGCTGCGTGCCCGAGCGGTTTTCATTGCGTCCTCCCTCGTCAGCTCAGTGGTGGGGCTGGGGGCAAGCCTGACAACTGTACAGCGCAGCTGGCGTGCTCCTTCGCAGGGAACCTGCACCCAACCCCGCGGGCTTTGTAACCAAACGTGGGGGGGGGGCGGGGCGCGTGGCCGATCCGCCCGTGGCAGAACCATCACCCCGTCCCCCTGAGCTAACCCCCCTGGTTCGGCCAAAGATTGACCGTTGTGTTTGTTTTGGACACCAGGGGGGGTCGCCCAAGGTTCAAGGGATCCGGCGTCCAGATGCCGCGTCCCGGCAATCCCCGTCCCCCTCTTGCCTGGGGGGTTGCGTGCACTCAAGGCTGGTGTATGGCAACATTGTCTATGGTTAGAGCACCGTGGCAGAAGGCACAGCATGCACAAGAGGAATCCTGAAGACTTCCCACGCGGCGGACGTGTCCAGCTCGCGTAGCACGGCGGCTGTTTGTACCGGCTCGTGCATGTCCTTGGACGCAGCAATGCCACTGCCCGAACGGTCAGCATTATTGTCCTAACTCCATGTCGTGGTTGTCCTCCGCGACGTCTTGCAAAGAGGTAGTCTCTGGGTCGTCGTCCGCCCGTGTGGCTAGACGTAGCCTCTCTTGGCGTCCAACTCTTTCCGCTGCTGGTCGGAGTTTGTGCGACACGCACCGCCTCCAAATTCGTGGGTTTGCTCTGGTGTCGGTGGACTCCAGCTTGTGCGCCTGCCATTCCGTTGGCACCCTTGTTACGGTAATGTCGAACACCGGTTTGGTTATGGACGTGTTGACGAGGTGTTGGCAGGAAAGAACTTGGACCCTGCCTGAGGGAAAGACACGTGCGGCCTCCTCTTGAGCCCACGTGGTACCGTAGCCGAAACCAGCCGGGTATCCATACACCCGTATGCGTGTTCGTTTGGTGGGGGCCTCTGCTCCAAGCAGGTTTGCAATACCCGTCCTTTGCTGCTCGCTTGGTTCTTCTGTTCCCCATATTCGGACACCCCATCTGCCGACAGTGTCTCCTGTCAGCACACCGGCAAACCGGCAGTATTGGGAGTGAAGGATCTCCCATATGTTGCTGGAGCTCTTCATGTTGGGGGCTTTCAGCCAGAGAATGCGTGCTTCCAGTCCAGGTCCAGGAGATCCTTTCGACATCCACGGCCTTGCCTCGATGCCTTGCAGCTTGCCCGACCCAATGAGCACCCTTTTGGCAGCCTCCAGTGGGAGCTCCATCGTGACTGAGTAATGTTCTGCTTGGCGAAAAATCGCCATTGGCGGTGCCTGTGCCATTTCCTGCATGCACATTTTCAGGTACTCCATCGTTTGCTGCCTCACCCAGCGTTGTGCAGAGCCTTTGGTTCTGTTCGGAGGCAGTTCGGAATCCGAGCACATAAGAGGGTCTATCTGCAGGGATATCTTGTGGAAGCCACTTTCCCTCTCCGAGGGCGTCACTGGGGCATGCTCCGCCGTGTCTGATTCCAGATGGTCCGATTCGTCGTCTTGTTCCATTGTGGTCCTTTCCCACTGCATCCATAGTTGCTGATCTGCTATGGGCCTGGGCGGACCCTCGGAGTGGACCCACTCGGCCCGCGTGATTCGGGTTGCCAGGGTTAGCAAGCAGCCCTGAACATCCAGATCGGCGCGCGTGAGTCTCATGCGGCGTAGTGCGTCCGCGACAGTTGCCTTTTTGACTCCGGCTGTATTTGGCACGTTGACGATGGCAGCCATGTGTTCTACCTGAGGATGGGACGTGAAGGCCATGTCTGCGAGTTCCGCACATGAGTCTGCCGTGCCCCCTAGCATGAGCACCCTTTGGAAGGTGCCTGGTCTCTCTGAGACTTTCCATTCGGCTGGTGGTTTGTTGGGATTCAGCACCGGAAGGCCAAGTTGTTTGTTCTCGGCTTCTTTCCAGAGTTGCAATGGCAGTAGGGCAGAGGCTTGCCAGGTTCGTGCTTCCTCCGCAGCTACTCCATGCGTTGGTTGCACTGGCATACCCACATCTTTTGGCTTGCCAAGTACTTTGACAGCAGATCGTGTTTTGACTACCGTATAAGCACTGGACTGGCTGCTTTCCTGTGACTTTTGCACTGGGGAGGATTTCCCCTTGGCCGCTGCGTCCGCATACGTGCGTGGCCGTTGAGCCAGCTGTGTTGGCTCCGCTGCATCTTCGTTGTCTGAAGTCTTCTTGGGATGTCGAATGGAGGCCCGAAGCTCCTTGATCGTGGCGGTGAGCTCTTTGATCATGTCTTTGAGCTCTCGAATTTCCTTGTCTTTGGGATCTTCTCGCACCGTTTTGCTCCCTGCACCAGTGGTTGACTGGCGGGCTGGGGACTGTGATCTGGCCTTGGATCCTGCTGCCCCCTGGGATTGGGTGGGGTTTTGTGATCGGCTTGCACCTTTGCTGGTGCTCTTTGCAGATGTGGGTGTGTTTCGCGCTCCAGCCGCTGCATTTGGCTATTGTTGTGAGGTCGCTCCCATGGCCGCCTGGACCTCCTGGCGGATGATGTCGCGCAGCCCTCGTAGCGCTTTGTCGTCCAGCGTGATGGGCGACATATTGTATGGCCCCGCTCAAGGGCAGTATCAGCGAGGCCAGAAGCCTGTGTGAGCGCGAAGCGAGGGCACGGTGCACAGCCGCCACAGTAGACGCGCACACAGCAGACACCGGATATCCTGAGAGAATTGCAAGTTGCATCCAGGCTGCACATGAGAGAAGGAAGGACCCCCAAGAATGAATAAACGGCAAGGTATTTGACAGGGCAGAGACAAGAACGTTGGTGTTCCGGCGAGTGGTTGTAGCCCAGGAGCTTTGCAAAGAAGCGCCAAACTTTAGCCTGCAGACATCATCAAGTGCATTTAGGTGGGCATGCACTATGGTGCAGGGAGGGGACACGTAAATAGAGACACCCATGCACCGCACCGTTTGTTGCATACACTGACCGTGACAAACCAGGGAGGGATCTTTATCCCGACAAGGGCAGAGAACCTGGAGGTTCCATATGGATTCCATTGTCATGCACAACGGTGCAATTTGTGGGGACGGGCCTTTGGCAGCAACCAACAAGTTGTCCCGGAATTGTCGCAAGGCCACTATGTTGCCCAAGGGGAGGGACCATTGTAAGATACCCGAGTCTGTCACAGAAAGGTCTCCCATATTTTGGAGTAGGTGTACCAGTTTTTTACACATCCATACACAGTGGAGGTCTGCTGATTGGGCACTAAAGGGACCACCCATGGGAATGGCGCCGCCACGACGCCAAGTCTCGCCACTAGCAAGCCTGGAACCCCCCCCCCCCAGCCCGCGGGCGCGGACGGGGCGTGCATCGCATGCATGGCCGGCCGATATGCAGAGTCGTCGGGACAGCCATCATGCCCCCCCCCCAGGCGGCCTGTGAGCCTCAAGATCGGCCCTCAAATCAAATCAAATCAAATCTCCTTAAAAACGATTTCTGCCCCCCACAGACAAGCGGGGGAGGGGGTTCCCATCAAGCTGGCAAAAGCAAGATTATCAGGGCCCTTGTACCACTCCCCATTTCACTCCCTCATGTGCGTGTGTTTGACACAGGTTGAGCAAAAACATAAGTTGCCGAGTCCAACTGCCCTCTTGCCACAGCAGGGCACGAGGCACCAAGCACCAATATTTGAGGTGCAGGCGTGCTGCGTCAAGCACCGCTGGCGGACGCGTGACAGTTTATACTCCACACACACAATGCTCCGGTGAGGGTCACTTATATAGTACCTTCGCAGGGTGTGCAGCTGGAAGGGCGCAGGCTTGGGGATCTCTCTTTGGTGCTGTATGAAAGACCAGCCACCTGGTTCCGTTCCTGTGATTTGTCTCCGGGTAGCCCCCCTACCACGCGGGGAACGGTTGCCAAGTGACGGTTCACCCCAGCGGGGGGGCACTGTCACCGTAACCGAGCACTTGACTGCACAGAAAACAAATGGAAACAATTGCTTGTTTGTTTTGCTTCAGGCCACAATGAGCTGGCTCAGTGTGTACATTGTACGGTGCTCTGTTTTTCCCCGCCTGCGAATCTGTTTTGGATGTCACGGTACAGTCTAGCCATGAGTGTTGTTTGACCCGGGCGGCAAAGCGGAACACAGGCCACCAAGGCCCGGCTGGCCTGAAAAGCAGCCGCAGATGGCATGCAGGCAACGGCGGGCGGTTTGGCTGCCAGATATCACCAACTGGTAAATAGGCGCCTCCTGCCAACCCCAGAATACAAAACCCACACGCATACGCCCACGCTATGCACGCTCAGACCCCCCCCCCCCTTGCAATCTCCCCCCTTTTGTCAGGCCGGTTCCCCCCCACGGGAGGAGGAACGGTCACAAAGCGACGGTTCCCCCCCTGGGGGGTGGGGGGGATTGCACCACAAATCTGTAACATAGTATCACAGTGTAAATCAGCTTCGGCGCCTTGTAAACATTTTCTTTGGCGCCTTCGGCGCCTAGTATTTCCTGTGCTTTCTGGGCCAAGTGACCGTTCCCCCCCTTGGGGGGGGCGGGTGCGCAAGGGGGGGAGATTGCAAAAGGGGGGGGGGGGGCTGGTAACCCTTGCCAGAGCGGGCTCCTTTGTTGAGCGGATGAAAGTCACATCTGTTCCAGGCGGGAACAAGGTTGTGCCACCCAAATCCATGAGTAAATATGTAACTGAAATATGGATGGGCAACAACAGCACTGGGGCAACAGTGAGCACCTATAAATTGCAATGCGCCATTCTTTGGTGGTTGACAAAGTGACGGTCCCCCGCCCAACCCCGGGGGGATGGACTAGGTGGGGAGTGGGGGGTGGACAAGGGGGGGCGAGAGTACTGCAGCAACGCAGACGCATCCCCAGGCGACGGGACCACTGCGAATCTGTTTTGGATGTCACGGTACAGTCTAGCCATGAGTGTTGTTTGACCCGGGCGGCAAAGCGGAACACAGGCCACCAAGGCCCGGCTGGCCTGAAAAGCAGCCGCAGATGGCATGCAGGCAACGGCGGGCGGTTTGGCTGCCAGATATCACCAACTGGCAAATAGGCGCCTCCTGCCAACCCCAGAATACAAAACCCACACGCATACGCCCACGCTATGCACGCTCAGACCCCCCCCCCCCCCTTGCAATCTCCCCCCTTTTGTCAGGCCGGTTCCCCCCCACGGGAGGAGGAACGGTCACAAAGCGACGGTTCCCCCCCTGGGGGGTGGGGGGGATTGCACCACAAATCTGTAACATAGTATCACAGTGTAAATCAGCTTCGGCGCCTTGTAAACATTTTCTTTGGCGCCTTCGGCGCCTAGTATTTCCTGTGCTTTCTGGGCCAAGTGACCGTTCCCCCCCTTGGGGGGGGCGGGTGCGCAAGGGGGGGAGATTGCAAAAGGGGGGGGGGGGGCTGGTAACCCTTGCCAGAGCGGGCTCCTTTGTTGAGCGGATGAAAGTCACATCTGTTCCAGGCGGGAACAAGGTTGTGCCACCCAAATCCATGAGTAAATATGTAACTGAAATATGGATGGGCAACAACAGCACTGGGGCAACAGTGAGCACCTATAAATTGCAATGCGCCATTCTTTGGTGGTTGACAAAGTGACGGTCCCCCGCCCAACCCCGGGGGGATGGACTAGGGGGGGAGTGGGGGGTGGACAATGGGGGGCGAGAGTACTGCAGCAACGCAGACGCATCCCCAGGCGACGGGACCACTGCGAATCTGTTTTGGATGTCACGGTACAGTATAGCCATGAGTGTTGTTTGACCCGGGCGGCAAAGCGGAACACAGGCCACCAAGGCCCGGCTTGGCCTGAAAAGCAGCCGCAGATGGCATGCGGGCAACGGCGGGCGGTTTGGCTGCCAGATATCACCAACTGGCAAATAGGCGCCTCCTGCCAACCCCAGAATACATAACCCACACGCATACGCCCACGCTATGCCGTGGCACCCACACTGCTGCTCAGCACACCGCCACTCTCTGGGTCCCATTTGCAGTAGGACCTCTCTGTGGTCTTGAAATGCAGTTGCCCAGCCCCGGCAGAGCGCCCTGTACTGTCCTGCTCTGCATCGAAACGACAGTCTTATGACCACCGGACAAGCGCCCTCACCCGCGAACGGAAGTCCGTTCATGGCATGGCGCCCGCACACGCTCAGCACAGAAAACAGAGCAGAGCCCCGTCAGTGGGCACAGGTATCTTTCTGCCACAGAGACTGGACAGCGGTGGGTGGCCGTAACGGGCACCAAAGAGGAGAACGGTTCGGCAGCGGTGTGCACTGACACTGCCGGCCATGCAGGACCGCTGTATCTCTTCGCAGAGTCCTAGGCCCCCGGAACACTGTGCCTCATACTAATGGAAAGTGCTGAACCCCACATCCCGGCCCTCGTGGGCAATGAACCTCCGAGGTCACACCCTGGCCGAGGGTTGCAAGGCCCAGCGGACGGTGCCATCCAGCAACCGGTCGCCACGGATGGGCAAGAACGAGATGACATGGGCGACCCCCTGTGTTGTCAGATCGCACTCCCACGCGCACCGGCTTAGTGGCCCCCTTGCGCACGGCCGCGGTCCCAAAGGTACAGGCAAAACAGCGGTTCAACCCCGAGCTTAGCCATAATCCGACGATGGTCGTCACCCTCCGGCAGCACACCGGCAACAACTCAGTTCATCTGTCCGACATCGCGGCGGAGCCGCGGCCACGAATTGTCCAAACGCGGCGAAGCCGCCAACACAGTTGGTGTCCAGGCGGCGGAGCCGCCGTCATGTGTGCGTGCACTTCCTGTGCATCTGCCCCCCTATCCCTCAGGATAAGGTCAACACGCCATTGGGCGCTCACGTTCCTTGCTCATCCCTGCACCCGCCATCTTCGTCTCTGGTGCCCTTCGCTGACATCTGTACTGAAACCCGAATCCCCTGAAACCTCTGAGGCCCCGCGCGACGTGTCCGTGATTAGACTTCGCCATAATCCGACGATGGTCGTCACCCTCCGGCATCACACCGGCATAATCTCCGTGACCACACTTAGACAAGCCCGTGCTTGCGCGCGACACACACGACAGCAAAGCATGGCACCGGGGGGGGTACGTGACAGCCATGCCGATGCCGGGGATAGTAATGTTAGCCATGGCCGAAACTCGCATCAAAACAAACAGCGTCGGGTTGCAATGTGTGGTATAATGCTGTTATGAACAGAATGCACAATCCCTGACATGAATGAGCCCCCCTTCCTCTGTACAAGCGCGTCACAAACGCCCAATCCTCCATTCAAGACGGCAAAAAACAGCGGTCCCAAAAAATCCCGAAAACAGCGGTCCAACGCCCACTCCGTGCTTGAACAAGCCCCTGCTTGCGCGGGGGGGGGGGGGGGGATGCGTGGTACGGCGCCAAAGAGTGCGCGAATGACCTAACCCCCCGACCTTTAGCTCTCTGCCACAAGCCTTCTGAAGGTACCGCTCTATTTGGTACCCAGGTACATCCCTGTGAGCATACCATCACCTGCTCATAATATAAGTCGCCTGATTTCTCGAAGTCTCTGGGGGTCGCTGATTCATGCTCCGCGGTGCAGATGGCGGAAGCCGGGGACGTATTGAAACGGGGGAGAAGGTCCAGAGCGGTGCGTGGGGGGCGGTTTGCAAGGCGGTTGGAGGAGGATGGCAAAACGATTCGGAGCGGTCGCTGTGAGTTACAAATGCCGTTGGTGGGGGGCAGTTGGGGAAAGGAAAAGAGCAATCCAGACTGACCCTACGCTCAGGACCTGCTGGGCCCGACAAAAGCCGGACCTCCGGCTCGCGCCAGCGGTGTGGCGTGCCAAGTCCGCATCACATTTGGGCACAGGGTTGCAGCAATATAGGTGGGCAGCACACTGCAGATGAGGCTATCGGCACGGGGCATGACAAGCAAGGTATACCATACAACACCCGTGTCATGCGTGCAACCGTGCAGCACTGACGTGCTTCCAAAACAGCCCACACTTGATGCAAGGCCCTTGTTAGACAGGAGAGGTTTTCAAAAGAGTCTGCCATAGGGTGGGGCAGGGGCGAACCTCCTCGGTCTACGACGCGGAGAACCCCCCCAAACAAAAAACTAAAAAAGAAACGAAAAGTGGCTGAAGGGAAGCGCCGGATACTTAGCTTCCGTATTCCCCCGGGACACAGGTGTACGATTTTGGGCAGGCCCACGGGGGGGGGGGGGGCACCAGAGGGGGGTTGGGGGGTGGCAGGAAAGGGGGGGCGGCATCGTAAGAAAGTGGGGTGGGCTTACATGGCATTTTACTGCCGGCGCCTTTTAGCACAAATGGTCATGTCAGGCACAAGCACGTAAACCGGGTGACCAGGGAGGGGGGGGGGGGGGGGGCTGGGAGTCGCGTCCCAAAGTCAAGGACTTGAGTAGCCCGTGGTCTGCCCAAACTGTACCCCTGTGCCCGGCATGTGCACAGTGTGCTCCATTTGTGCCAGGTATCCTGACTTTAGCCCCAGTGTTACGATCCAACCCTGACCACTTCCCTGCAGAGCACAGAACATAATATGAAGTCCCTGTGCACTACAAATCTGCCGTGTTTTGTGCCTGATGAACGTTGTTGTCCCCACAAGTGTGTGAATCGATGCGCTCTGCACAAAACTTTTGATTGCATTCACCACAAAGTGTGCCCTTTAAGGCCACCCATGGCTGGGCAACAAAGCATACCGTTTCGTTGGGCTGGAGTAGAATGGCACGGAGTTATGGAAAACCCCCACACTTATAACCGGCCCCGCCGCTGGCCTGTGGAACCCGTGGTACCCGTGGAAGACTGATGTAAGCACCTCAACTACCACGCAAGATGGGTGGGGCTGAGGTTTGCACATTGTGCTGCCAGAAGCACACCAGCATTTTGGGGGTTCGTATAGGCGGGTTTGATGCCAGCAAATGACCACATCATTGTCTTGTCGGGAACCTATGTGAGTCCTCATTTGTCTTCTCATTGCACTGCTACATTGGTGTTAGTTTGGATTCAGGCTGAGGCTGGGAAAAGCGGGGGGACTACACAATTTGGTTTGGACCAGCCGGGGGGTCGGCGATTTGGGGGGGGGGGGGGGTTATAAGTGGGGGGAGCAATGGTCGGTTCTGATCGACTGAATGTCCCCGCAATGGACACTTTCAGCCATTAGCCCAGATTGTTTGCCGAGATTGTACCCCCCCCCGCCCCCCTTTGAAATCTCCCCCCTTTTGTCGGGCCGGTTCCCCCCCTAAAGGGGGGGGGGGGGCGGTCACAAAGTGACGGTCCCCCCCTGGGGGGGGGGGGATGCACCACAAATCCGTACCATAGTATCACATTGTAAATCAGCTTCAGCACCTTCGGCGCCTTGTAAAAATCTTCTTTGGCGCCGTCGGCGCCTAGTATTTCCTATGCTTTCTGGGCCAAGGTGACAGTTCCCCCCCTTGGGGGTGCGGTAGCAGCTTTTGTGTTTGCGTCCTCATCTCTACCCCCAACCCGTTAGACACTGATTGGCGGTTCGAACCCCCGAGGGAACAGGGCAAAGTGACCGTTCCCTTGCCCCTCCGAGGGATATTTGAGAACACACGGCGCCCAGTAACGGATCTGCAGAGCAGTACAAGCGGTCCGCACAACAACCGGCGCGGGTGCAGGGAAGGGACATGGCCAGCTGTGGGGCTTTGGGGCGCCATGTTGCAGGCCTTCGCGGACACCCCAAGACCAGTACATCATCAGCCGCAGGTGGAGAACGTAAACGCTTCTGGAAGCTGCAGGCGGGGCCGGTGAACTGCATAACTATTTCCTCCTCAACATCAGGAGGGGAAGCGCGGGTCATCGTTTACGCGTTCTTGAAAGGCTGCCTCTCTCTTCCGGTTGGCAGAAGATACAGAAAGGTCTGGTTGCGGGGTGCAATTGCCCAGAGAGAAGACATGCATGCGCGGTGCATGGAGTCAAATTCGTGTTGCACCACTGATACCTCCCACTCCGCCCTTGTCCAGTCCCCGCCGGGAAAACATCCACCCCACCCAGAACAGTATAAATGCCGTTGCCCTTGGCACACTGCACAAACAGAAAAACAAAAACAAGCCAACGGCAACATGCCTGGAAACGCTGTGCACCACGGATGATGGGTAACACATAGTGATCTGGAACCCCCTGCCCCGGTGTTACATTTCCCACATCAGATATGGTGGGCACCCTCCGAACTTCACGGTCTTGGGACAGACTTTGTGCGAAGCATGCCGGTGCGGGCATGGGAGGGACTCCAAGGGGCAGAAGCAGCACTTGTGAGCAGAGGCACAACTGCCCCACTCTCCCCTCGTGAAAATACGTTTGGAACAAACAATGTCAACAATCTGATTCTCAAACCCGTGCGTGCACCCTGAAGTACCAACCAGCCCACTTACTGCGCCTTCATCTTTTAGCACCCCTCCAAACGCACAATGAATACAGATATACACCGGCGCGCTGGGTTGGAGCAACGAGTGAAATAGTCTATACACGATGTTGCAACGCTCTTGTTCCCCAACCCAAAATGAACAACAACAAAAACATGTGGTGCCCCCGCGCCCCGGGGGGGGCTAATCAAAGGCGAGCAATGCACAGCGGCGGAGGGCGGGGAGGTTGAGCACTCACACATGATGAAGCATTGTTGTGCACATGCCCACACAACCCTTGATGGTGGCAACCATATTGGTGCCCTCTTTGGAAATGGAGCGGCGGAACTCGCGTTGCTTTGGAACCAGCATTACACATCTTGCGGCCTGGCACACGAAGGTCTATGTATCCGTCTGGCGAGTTTGTATTGCACATACGCCTTCAACCTTGCACCTCGGCCACTGAGAGTCAGCTGGCCTCGGTTGCAGGGAAGACATGTGTAATAAGCCTCAATTTGGTCATCACTGCGGAATGATGCACAAAGCTCAAACATTCCACGTGGTATCACATGGAAGAGGCTTGGTTGGGGCAAATGATGTGTGCCGGCTTATAACAAACCAACAAACGGAAGATAACAAGGGTACTTGGAACTACATTACATGATGCAACACCTTCACCTGAGACCTATGGTCGGTATGTGGCACCAAAAAGAAATGAAAATGGCGCGCACAACTTGTTGCAGTACTCAATAGCTCATTAGGCCTGCAAGGCCAATGTATGGTACACGATATGGAGGCAAGCCACACAACTCACAAGAAAGTACAGCCGCTGCAAAAATCTGTTTCATATGTGCCTTCTTCGGAGGATACAATCCGCTTGGTTTTGCAACAAGGTCCAAAATTCGGGATCCTCAAGCAAGATAGTCGCGCCTTGCGGATGGTACTCCAAAGGACCGTACTCAATAACTACGTATGAGCAAAACCAACAACGACGGAATCCAATGGGTACACCATGCTTGTGCATGAGCGGGCACCAACCAGGGGTTGGGCGGGCAAAAAGTGCTGCCCCTGCATGTCTCTCTGTTTTGCCCCTCTACATCTTCGCACTGCATTGAACACCTTCAGTACTGTCCCGCAGTACCCATTGCACACACAGCGCTTACCAAGGACTGAGGGCTGCCTTTGCATGCCATCAGTGACATAATTGACATAACCTTCCAATGCGCCCGCCAGTAGGGAATCATTGGCTTTAGCTGCCAGTGCGCATGATTGTGATGCTTGTTAATGCAGGTCAAGCACCCACGACCAGTGCAGCCTGCAGGTCCGAGCAGGGGTCAGGGAAATGAAAGAGCTGAGATGATGGGTATACTCCGATCAAAGTTCGTAGCCTAATACCATGCACATCACCCTTTTTGCTCCTAGGTCGCACCCTATTTATCCGCTGGACATACTTATCCACACTTGACGCAGCAAATCGCAGGGGTGGGGGGGAAATAAATGTCGGGGGGGGTGGGCCTTTTCCAACCCCACCCCACCTTTGGCAGGGGCACTTCGGGCAGGCTGCCAAAAAAGGCCCCTTCTCGCACACACCCCCTTTCCGAGAGGGGGGCTCTTTGGGATTGCCCATAGAGCGCCTTTCTCAGCCATGCTCAGACCAAAAACCCGTGAAGCATCTGTGGTGAACAAAAATTGGAGTGACAGCGATCAAAACAAAATCCAGTTCCCAGCATCTCAAGCCCTTGTGTGACATGCGGCAGGCACACCACAGGCAAAGAAAGGACTTTTCCAAAGGCCCGGCCGAAGGAGACCCTTTCTGCAACCCCCGCCCCCTCCCCAGGAAATTGGAGGCTCCTAGCCTTCCCCCAAAATCCGTAAGCCGCGCCTGAACGACCTCGCAGACGTTCTCAAAAGATGCACTTTGTTCGAGCGGCATTTCTTAAGCACCTTCAAACTGTCGTGGCCCACATATCCAGAGTCTCTTCCGGTTCGGACCCCGCACTGACTCATGGGTGTTCCCAAGCCGGGTCCCCGACGGGCAGAGACTGTGGCGCCTCATGTGTGTCGCGGAATTCACTCACTCACCACAGGGTCCGAGCGGGTGTGTCGAACGGAGTCCGATGCAGTGGCCTCTGCGGCGCCCTTCTTGCGCCGTTGACTGGCATCTGCATCAGTGCCGTCCTTGTCCAGGGGCTTCTTGGACTATAGCAACAGAAAATCCTGACAGGTCATAGGTCACAGGCCACAGGACAGGACTCGAGACCCCATCCTTCTTATCCTTCTTGAGGACTTCGCAGTGCCCTCTGGCTCCTCAGACCTGCTCCTACGGATGAGTTGGAGGAAAGAGTGCTGCAGACACGGGACCAGGGAGACAGCCAAGGGGTTGGTCGACAATCGGGCTCCAACCCCATGAAAGAGTCGTCTTGCGCGATCTGTTCCGTGAAAGATCTGCAGTGCCCTGAGCCCCGCTTGGTGGTGAGGGCTCGGGCCTTAGCGGGACCACGTGCACCCCCCCCCCCCGCGGCAGATCAGCAGATTGCCCCCACCAGTGGCAAGGTGTGCCCTGTGAGTCGCGCCGGGACTGTTCAGACACTCGCAAATCGGTTTGCTCAGCCGGACGTCCCGGGACTCCGGATTTGTAAAATGGGCCGCCACGGGCCCTCACAAGTGACTGCAGCCTTGTTCCTTTTCCCGGGGTGGGCCAGGCCTGCCTTGGCATGGGGCGTGTGCCTCACAGCTCATCCCATGTGCCTCCGTTTCCGCACTGCAGATGTCGAACTGCGGTCGATGTGCAACAAGTGTCGTCCCACAGCGCCGCCACGACGAATACCCCAGACGAATGAGGCGACGATGGGTGGCGCTGGGTGGCACACACCAGACACTCCTTCAGCCCAGGCCCAAGCTACGTTCAGGAGGCCCCCCTGATACCCCAGCAAACCGGGACCAGAGGCCATCCATGCGGGTCGTGGCGAGGCCTCGGTCCACGCACACACACACACTCTCTCTCTGTCTCACTTGTGCGGGAACCAAACGAACGACCACTGTTGCTTCGTGGAGGCGGTCACGCCACGAGCACTGCCGGTGGGATGGCATCAGAAACGCCTCGTCAGGCCCAAGAGCAATCAAAGCAAGACAACAGCACAAATCGTTTCATGATGTCATAAGGATAGGCATCTTTCGAACAAAATTGGACACTCAGAAAGACAAACACACACACACACACACAGAGACGCAGCACTGCACAGTAATGCGCAAGTCGGTGTCCACCGTCATGCAGGTCTCCACATTCCCAAGCCAATCGGGGTACGATGGACGGTGGCGACCCGGCTGACCCGTCCGTCTCGCCTTTCTTTCCAGAGACCGCGGCCACAGATGATGCAGCGGCACGTGTGTGTGTCCGTGCGTGTGTGTGTGTGTGTTCCATGTGGGCCTTGCTGGCTCGGGAGGGGTGGATCGCCCCGCGGTGACGTCATGCTTCGTGCCAGAGTGACTGGACCCGTGGTGCAGCGACGTCCTCCCCCAACATGTCGCCAATATCATCGCGACGTCACACCACATGTGCCGCCGATGGTGAAGGACAACTTGGGTGAACGCAGTCGGCAACAAGCCCGGGCACCCGTAGCTCTTCTGCTGGTCTGTCCACCTGCAGCATCATGTTCCTGCTGCTGCCTCACGCCGGTCCGTGCAGGTGCGCGCCTCCTGCTCCGAGTTGGTCATAGAACCTCAACAGAGGTATATCCACTGATCGTCAGCAGTTTGCTTGATCGAATGCGTGTGCGCACGTGCGCATGCGACTTAAGACGGTGACAGGAGGTGTATCGCACCTGAGGGCTTTTTGGCTGCGGGCAACTGATCCTGTCCTGTCGTGTGCCTTCTGCATGGTACCTGATGACGGCCTGTTCGCAACCGTCGCGGATGGCTGAGAGTTCGGTTGTTGTCGTTGAATTACGGGGGAGTTATGAGTCCTGGGCCGGGCATGGGCCACGCAGGACGCACAAGCAGGCGGTCCGAGACGCATGCACGTCGTTTGTGCAGCGTCCCTTCAGCGCCTCCCAACCGTCGTCGCGCATATCCAGAGCTTCTCCGGGTTCGGCCCCGACGCTCGCAGGTCGGGTGTTGGACAGGACTGGGACGGCCGTGCGTGTGGCCCCGATGCACGTGGCGGACACCACCACGCCGCCAGACTGTCCCGGTGGCGGTGGTGCCCCTGCGAGAAACGGCCCCTGTGCGGCCCCCTGCCCCCCTCCGGCGCGTGCCACTAGCAGCAGTCCTCACCGAAGTAGACGGCCTGGCGCGTGGTGAGGCAGACGGCGATGGCCAGCACGACGGTGGCCACGGCGTACAGCCAGAGGTATCCGACCAGGTCCCAGTGCTTGTACTTGAGGCTCGAGGACCGGTCCATCGCCAGCCGGGGCCGCGTGAGGGCCAGCCAGACGAACAGCAGAAACGTGTGCAGGGCCAGCGCGATGATGATCGTCCACGTGTACTGCATCAGCGCCATCAGCGTCCTCTTGGTGCGGTGGCCCCACACGAGCGCGCCGCACCGCGTCACCGCCTCCTGCGCGGCCTCCTTCGCGGCGTCCTTCACGGCGCCCGCGGCGTCAGCGGACGGCCGCGGGGCCGAGTGGACGCTGCCGGAGCGCTGGGGGGTGCCGAACCCGGGGCTGCCGAGGCTGGCCGGCGACTGCTGCAGGCCCAGGTCGTTGAGCGGGAGGACTTTGCCGCTGCTGCTCCCGGGGATGCCGCTGCGGCTGGTCGGGGCCACCGGCCGCGGCGCGCGGTGCAGGAGCAGCATGACGCCGATGCCGACGATGAAGGCGACGAGGCAGTACACGCCGGCGACGGTCACCTGAACAGCGGACGGGATCCGGAACCGCAGCCGCAGGTCCATCCCGGCGAAGCAGGAGGCGAACGCGGCGTTCCAGGCGAACGCGACCAGCGCGCTGGCCTCCCCCTCGACCATGGTCTGGATGGGCGCCGCGACGCGGTCGTCCAGGGCGCAGCACGGCGCGCCCGCGGGGCCGGGGCACTGACACGCGCAGCAGCCCCAGCCACGGGCCGCGACGCGCTGTAGAGCAGGACGAACACCGCGAGGGGGATCGTGCAGAGCGCGTAGACGAAGTTCAGGAAGATGAGGAGGTTGGGGTCGGCCTGGGACGCGATGCCGGAGTTGGGGTCGTAGGTGGCCGTCTCGACCCCGAGCAGTCGCCGCAGCAGCTGCCCGAAGAAGACGTTCCACACGGCTCCGATCACGAGGCCGAAGGTGATCGGCGTCCACAGCGCGAACCCGACCAGGTGGCAGTCGAGCACCAGCGCGCACCAGCGGTGGACGCGCGCGCGCCACCGCGCCTTCCACGCGTCGTAGAGCATGAAGAGCAGGATCAGGACGACGATGAGCCCCACGGTGAGGCCAATGGCGACCCCGAGGATCTGCCCCAAGCTCTTGGTCATGATCAGCAGCGATGACCACGCGGCAGCGGACAGAAGGCAGAAGCTGATCTTCAGTAGCTGCACCAGTGCGACTGCGAGCTTGTCGCTGAGGCGGGGCTCGAGGGCAAGCTTGGCCAGGCCCAACACGAGGACAGACAACCAGCTGACGAGCACTGCGTACCCTGCAGCCCAGATGCCGAGCTGGCGGAAGGTCATTGCCAATGCGGTGTAGGTCGCAAGCGCACCGACCATCCCGGAGGCGGAGGAGCAGAACTCCTTGAGGAGCTTTGTGAACTCCCGCCGAGACGGCCGCCGGCAGCGGCCGCAGCATTCCCCCATCTTGTGGGGGAGGGGGGGCGGGGTGCGGGACACGTACTTGGGACCAATGGCCTAACATGAGAGAATGAAGCGTGGGGCAAGAAAGTAAGACAGAAGGATTTTTTTTTTGTGGTAAATCTCCGCGCAACCTAGAGGCGTACTTGAAATAGGGAACTGGGACTGCTGCCCCTGCTGCTGCCGTCGTCACCGCGGCACTGCTGCTGCTGACAACAACAACACAACAACAACAACAACAACAACAATGGCAACGACAGTAACAGCAACAACAGCAACAGCAGCAGCAACAGCAGCAACAACCAACTGCAGTAGCATTGACAACCAACAACAACAGTGACAGCACGAGCAGCAATAACACCAACCATAAACTAACAACAGCAACAGCAGTTCTTTGAGTCACAGGGATACAAAAGAGCACCTACAGAGTTGTCGGGGGTGTTGACGTGTTTGCATGACACTATTGCCAGCCAGGAATGGTTATACAATAGAAAGGTAAAATGAAAGGGAGGGCGGTGGTGATTCTGAGCGTGGACACGACACACTTGTGAATGGCGAGCGAGGACAGTGATGTGGTGGGGATGAAGGCCGTACCACAAACTCCTCAAGGTCCGCGAGCTATGTATGGCTACATCACCCCTGCCTTCTCGGGGTCCCCATGGTGGGGAGAGTTCAATATGGGGGATGGAAAATGGGTAAAAATGGTTGAAAATGGGCGACAAAGGGTGACAATTCAAATGTGCCACATCCCAAATGCATAGGAAGCTAAAAAAAAAAAACCCAGTATGGAACCAGAAACTTGTCAAAGGGGGCCAAAAGTAGGGTCCGAGTATTGGCCGACATCTTCGCACTGCGTGCGCACTGCATGCACAGCATTCCCTTTGGACCCGTTTTCCCTGATGGCCAAGGTGACTACGGTAACCACTGTGTTCCCATATTCAGGACTATATAGATTCTTCCTCCGTCCAAAAACTCAGATCATGAGTTAAGAGTTAAAACAACCTATGCTTCACACTGAAAATGCCAGATTGCTGTCAGTTTCTCTCTGAAACTGCTTCTCTCTAAAACTGCTGCTTTTGCCCTGTGGACGTACGGTTCCCCGGTGGTGGGTGGTTTTTAGGGCGGTCACGGCAAAGCTAACTTACTATTGGGTGCTGTGCAGAAACACTCCCAAAGGACCAAAAGCCTTCAAACAGTCTTGCAATTCAGGCGTGACCATGTGGTGGCTACTGTACAAAGTGTCCCTGCGCGTGTACAACATGCCCCTGTGCGCGTACAAAGTGTCCCTGCACGGGTATAAAGTGTCTCCACGAGTGTACAAAGTGTCCCTGTGTGTGTACAAAGTGTCTCCCTGCATGTACCAAGTGTCCCTGGGCATGTTCAAAGTCTCCCCATGCGCGTATAAAGTGTCCTTGGGTGTGTGTAAAGTGCCCCGCTTTGCATGTAACGTGTCCCCACCCCCATCTAGTGTGTCTTTGCGGGTGTGTAAACTGTCTCCAGGCAAGTACAAAGTGTTCCCACCCGCATATAAAGAAGGTGTTTCTGCACAACGCAGCGCCCAAATGTAAGTAAGCTATCGAGTGACCACCCTGTAAATCACCCACCGCTAGGGGAGCTTCATCCACAAGGCAAAAACAGCAGATTTAGACAGCAATCCGGCATTTTGAGTGGGAATATAGTTTGTTTTAACTCATCAGCTGAGTTTTTGGACTGAGTAAGAATCTGAATAGTCCTGTGCATGGGAACACAATAGTTACTGCGTCACCTTGGCCATCGGGGAAAATGGGTCCAAAATAGCCTACTTTTCGCACAGCGCAAGGTGCACCCCCAAAATGTCCCTGCCAGAAAGTGTTTCCATGTGAGCAACAAGTGGCGACAGTCAAATACCTCACCCAAAATACTGTAATCATCCGGGTTGCCATGTGCACTGTAGTGTCAATAATATCAAGCAGAGACGTAATGTCGCACAGGGTGGGGGTTGACAGGGGGTAGCAGTTTTCAAAAGGCCCAGATTTGCTAACCAGCTTTTCAGGTCTCCATTCATTTTGAACTGCTCAAAAGGCCTCGCCGCTCCCATTTTGGTGTTCAGCAATCCCAACCCCGCCACATACCTGGTCATCTCTGTGTACCTAACGCCCTTTGGAATGTGTCTCCTTGACGGCAAGCAGGCATCGTTTATAGGGGTGGGGGTCCCAGGGGGTTTGGGGCATCCACCGACCCAGAACTGTTTTTTTTTTGCTTTTATAGTCCGGAAGCTGCGAAGGTGAGCTCAGTTCGGTCTAATGTTACATCACGGGTGCTCGGCCCGAATCATAAAGCATCTTTAAAAACAGGCTTACCCCTCACAAAGAGAGGGGGCACTGTTTTCTCCTCCCGGCGCTAAAGAGGAAATCATCAGCCACCCTTCAGACTGAAGACAAGAAAACCAGGAAAGACACACAATGTGTTGTGGTCGGGCAAACGGAACTCAAAACGCATGTATGAACGATTATTCAAGGGTACGCATAACGTATGTGCAAAGAACATGCGGCTTACCCGTGGATGGGCTGGGCATGCGTGTCAAGTCTCTCTCAGGTATGGAACTGTGATGGCATCCACACACCGTTGATATCCGTACGTGGGGAGTGCATGCTCACATCCCACGACGGTGTCCATGGGGGTCGCAGGTTAGCTGACCACCTAACATCAAACAGCATGGCCCAGCCTACTGAGTCCTTCATGAATGCCTCCGTGCGTCCCCATTCCTTGTTTGCCAACAGGTTCAGCAATTCACGCCCATGGACAGCGGCAGATATGGATCCACCACCTCCATCAGTTGCTAGGACTCAATCATTGTGGGTGTGGACCTCGAACTTCAACACAGGGACACTTATATGTGCGTGGAGACATTTTACATACACACAGGGCCACGTTATACGCGTGTAGGGACCCTTTCTACACACACGGGGACACTTTAAATGTGCGCATGGGCAACTTTATCTGTGCTCATGGACATGTCTTTTTGGGGGCTGGGTTCAGGCCATGGCCAGCTGGCGAAGCCCGCTCATCAGAAGGCACTCTGAGAAACCTTTCGGAATCAAGGATCAGAGCCACCTGATGCTACAATTGTCCCACAAGGCGACGTGGTAGCGGACATGGCAAGTCGTAGATCTCGTGAGGATCAGGGATGTGGGTAAGGTCCCCCGCCCTGGACCCCCCTCCCCCCCCCCAGAGTGACGAGTGACGAGTGATACATACCAACAAACTTGGCCCCACCAAGAACATGCAACACTGTCAAGTCATGGGTGTTGCACATGAAATTCAGTCATCGTGGAAAGTACTGTCACATTGTTGCTGTCCCAATATCCTGGGTGCTGAGGTACAATGTCTTCAAGGCATGTTCCGCGATCCCTTGCATGCACTTGCATCCCTCAATGCATTCTACCTGACATAGGCATTGTGCACAACCACGTAACAAAGGCAGGTCTGCAGCAGGAAAGCAGCAGGCAAAGGATTAAAACAGACACTGTAGTTTGCAACAAAATGCAACTGTCACTGTACACGCAACTGGCTATCATCTCCATCTGTCACTCTCCATCTGTCACTGAGTGACAGATAGCCAGACCCCCTACCCTGTATGCTGAATTGTGAGTTGTCACGTGTGTGTTGGTTGAGACGAAATCAGTACAACAGGCAGCACATGCAGATCACAAGAATGAGAGAAAAGCTTGTCAAGAGCCGAACACGGCCCTAGGCACCTTTCGCAAAAGGTCTGTAGGAATAGTGTGAACAATGACCCTTTGCGGGGGAGAGAGGGCAACATCACGGAGATCTGCAGCACATACATCACAGGCACAATGATAATGAGACAACTGGCACATGGTATCAGCAGGATGGAGGACTGCCAGCCACCCCTCCCCCCCCCTATCCCCCCCCCGACCAAAAAGTTGACACTGTTCTCATGCACATCCCTGGTGAGGATAAGCTGATTCTGATACCAGGAATGCAGTGGGACTGCCACGCCCGTAGGCATCCCAGTGTGCTAAAAGTTGTAAGTGGAAGCAAGCTCAAGTTTAGGTGGTAGGGACCTAAAGTTTAGGTGGGGGGGGGCTAAAATTAGGTGGAGAAAATTTAGGTGGGGGGGACCTAAAGTTTATGTGGTAGGCCGGGGCCAAAAAAGCAAAAAGGTGGTACATCACCCAAGTGGGTGGAGTCACATCCAGTAGAAGAGCATTCGAGGTGTAAGCCCAGGGGGCATCGATCAGGAACGCGTCTAATGAGGTGGGGTCTCACCTACGCACTGAAATCAATCTCAGGCATGGTATGGTATGGTGAAATACGACACAGTAGGACATGGTATGGTATGGTGTGCAAGGTCTCGCATCGATGTCCGGGATGACAGAGGGTGAGACTCTGCACTGCTGCTCTGTGCGGCCTCGTACCGTCTGAGGCCATGACGTGCACACGCGCCAGCCTTTTGACCCATGCTCAACAGCAAGAAGCCTGCCCGACGCATACTGCGGCGGGGGCATATACAGGGCAGAAGTTCTGTGCCACAATTTCTGTGCAAATTTTTCGTGCCCAGTTTATTCGGTGTTTTTAAGTGTTTGCAGGGCTACATGTTAGGCTGTGCCTTTGCTCACTTGTGCAGCGCGAAGGGATTTGGTTAATGGTAATTGGTTTTCCATGGAAGTCGCAGGAGTGCTGAAGTGGTGTTGCCTCATTTGTGGTGTGGCACTCAATGGGGTGCAGACAATAGTGCTGGTTGATGCACCAGGAAAGTCCTCCTGGAAACAACAGCACCGTCCACTGTTTCTCATGAGCAACTTTTGCCAACCCTGCAAAACGTCTTGACTCATTTTCGGAAAATGGCACGGGTTTTGTCGCGCCAGAATTTGTAAATTTGGACAAATTCTGGACAATCTGGACAAATTTATTTACAAATTATTTCTTAGACACGGAATACCCCCTTCCCGGTGTGACATGCTATGGTAATGGTGTGGTAGGAAACGTTTTGGTCACAGTGACTGCGGCGGCAGCAGCTCGTCACACCGTCCCGTCTTGCAGTCAGGCCATCGCCAGCCGCCCTGCAACAGCGACACAGTTATAATGGGTGCTAAGGCCTCATACGGCCGCCGAAGGTGATACCCGGCCAGACTGCCCTCGGCACTGCTGAGGCACGTGTTGGCGCCACAGCCCCCCAGGCCCACCAACGGCGGGTACCGGGCCACGGTGATGCCCGCATGCTGGAGACACCGTTGCAGAAACATCTCCGAGTTCAGGTTGTTCTGGAAATAATCCATAAAAGCGCCATTAAGAATGGCCCGCCAGCGCCCCAAGTAGGTGGTGGCGACAGTGCGCGGAATGACGGCAAACCGGTCGCTCAAGCCACTGTAATCGTTGCCCTGGGGGACCCAGATTCGGCCCCCGGCGAGCTCCTCGAGCGGTGGATGGGCGCCAAACAACACTGTGTCAGACCGCACATAAACGACCCAATCGTACGTCTTGTTGTACAGGGCCTCAGCCGCCTGCAGCTGGTCCAGGCACATGTCCAGCAGCCGCAATTGGTACATGATTCCGCCCGGGCTATCGCCCACGATCGGCTGCAGCGAATTGCCCACGTTGGGCTCCCGCGCCAGCCTCGCGACGAAGGCCCTCGTCTTGGCAGAGGCCTGGCGATGGAATGCGCCTCTGATGTCACCGTTGGGGATCAGGCTGAGGCCCGCAAGTGGCAGCACGCGCGCAGCGCGCGTCGCACGCGCAATGTCGTAGCGGTGCTCGTAGTTCAGCAGCACAAAGGCGTCAGCCCCGATGGGGTCAAACAGATACCGCCGCAGCCGCTCGGCCGACCGCGGGAAATCACGGACCCCGCCGACAACACACACGGCGTTATGGAGCAGGCGCCCTTGCGCCGGCCGCGGCGATGGGGGCGGCAGGGGCGACAAATCTGGCGGCATTATTGTCAGGGAGCTACTGCTTACGGGGGCAAACTGCCATCCGGCCCGCGTCAGACCGGCAGTATAGAGGGCGTGAACGGTGGCGTGAACGGGTTCGGATGGAAATAGGGGCCATTGCGGGCACGCTGGCGCGAATTCGGCTGCCCCGCGGCACTGCTGCAGGTAGGTGTGCATCGGGTAATAGTTTACGAGCCTCGGGGTGCCGATGAATCGCAATCGTGTGCATTCAGAATCTGAAGGGGGTATGCGAGCCGTCGCCGTACCGACACGCATGTCATAACCGGCCATCCTGGAGCACCCGGCGGTGCCGCCACTGCACGCCAAGGCCTGTAATGTCGGCATTGTAGCCCGCGGGAGCGATAGCACCGTTCGGGGGAAAGCTTCATGCTGTTCGCCCTTGCGGAGGAAGGAAATGGGGAGTAGGTAGTATTCGGTGAGTGGGATGCCATGTTGAGTCCAGACCGCATGCCCCTGCAAGGGGAGAGCGCTGAGCGAAGGATGCGGAGAAAGGAACAGGGCTTGCGCTGCTACTACGCCGAGCCATTTGAACCTCAAGTCTCGCTTTTGTTCATGGCGCCAGACCAGTCGCAGGCAGGCCGTCAGGCAGGCAGAGGCAGTGTCAGAGCCGCTCACCGAAGTGAGGCCGGCCCATGAGACTGTCACGTCGCTCCTGGATCTCCTGCGGGCGGCCTCAGCCGTCGTGGCGTTTTGGGGCTCGCAAAAAAAGGGCACCGCACTCAAGGGCAACAGCACGTGCTTCACCAGCAGCGCGGCGGTCGTGTGCAGCCAGACGTGCGAGCCATGAATGCAGAAGGCTGCCGGATCCATAGCCTAGCTTCTCAAAGCCTCAGCCAAACCGCAGTCTCGGAAAAAAAAAATCGACATTCAGATAGTCTATCGAAAAATCCCCTGGCGTTTCCAAACATTAATGCGGTGACGCAAAGTAGCAATGGGAGTGTGTAGGGTTGTGCAACACAGTCACACCCGCTTGTAAAAATGTTGCATCTGTGCCCATGGACACTTCATATGTGCGCCAGAACACTTTATACACCTGCGAGAACACTTCATAGGCGCATGGGGACACTGTAGGGACACTTTACACGAGGACAGTTTACACCTTTCGAAACTTTACGCACACCCAAAGACATTTTGTACATTGGCGATGACACTTTCCTACATGGCACAGGGACACTTTGTACGTGCCGTGTTACCGTGTTGTATTTTTGAACATGCGCGAGGATACTTCATACACGCGCAGGGACGCTTGATATGAGCGCAACACTTTGTACGCGCAGGGACACGGGGCAGGGGGGCTGGAAAAATTGCGGTCTGGGGGGGTCAAATCCAATTGCAAAAAATTACGGGAAAGTTGCGGGAAATTGTGATACCGTAAGCAACCCTCCTTAATCCTCAAGGAGCAACAATTCTGGACAGGTGGCTCAGATTTTTTCTTTCGGTCACAAAAAATCCACTGGCAGCACAAGTACAGGAGGCACCCCTCAATATCACCATGGAAGTGAGGGGGAATGTTTGCCCAGCCCGCACCCGGCGCGCTACTTTTCTATTAACTATCCCGACTTCAGCCCCAGATTTACCCTCTCATGGATAAACCCCCCGAGTAGACCACGTTGCACTGCACACCTTCCCTACAAAGCACGTTGCATAATAAAGCAAGCTGTGAATTCAACCACTCCAACTGCCATTTGTATTGTACTTAACAAACAACGTTGCTCCCACAAGTGTGGGTGTCAATACATTCAGTACAATAGTGCTCCTTACACTCATCACAAGCTGTGACGGTGGAGCGCTTCTGACAACACAACACACACACACACACTTTTGCCTCATCCTCTGCCTCATCTTGCGTGGCAGCCGAGTTGCTTTGGTCAGTCCAAACATGAGGCGGGACATGCTCTCATGGTCCGTAGGGGGGGTGACGGACTTGCCTACGAATGCAAAATTGCATAAAATGCAACAAAATACGGACTGACTGGTGCAACTCATTGGGGCCGCCACGCCAGATGTTCCTAACCAGAACCCAATGCCACAACCGAGCAAACAGCTGCTCAATGTGTGCCCTATACCCCGTGCACGTCATTGCAAGATTGTTGGCGGGCTGTCAAAGTGCCATTCTATCTTCCAATGAATGGCACAATGACATGAATCCGGCCTTTATAAGCACCATCAAGCCACCCCTGCATTCTCGGGGATCCCCAAACAAAGGGGGACAAAATCAGAAGTGGCCGCCTCACCCCTGCCTTCTCAGAGGCCCAAAAGAGGGCGGAAATGCTACGTCACCCGTGCACTCTCGGGGATCCCCAAACAAAGGGGGACAAAATCAGAAGTGGCTACCTCACCCCTGCCTTCTCGGGGGCCCAAAAAAGGGCGGAAATGCTACATCACCCCTACATTCTCGGGGATCCCCAGCAAAGGGGGAAAAAACCAGAAGTGAAATCCGAAGTGGCCACCTCACCCCTGCCTTCTCGGGGGCCCAAAAGAGGGCGGAAATGCTACGTCACCCCAGCATTCTCGGGGGTCTCCAAACAAAAAGGGACAAAATCAGAAGGGGCTGCCTCACCCCTACCTTCTTAGGGCCCCAAAAGAGGGCGGAAATGCTGCGTCACCCCTACATTCTCGGGGATCCCCAAACAAAGGGGTGCAAAATCAGACTTGGCTACCTCACCCCTGCCTTCTTGTGGGCCCAAAAGAGGGCGAAAATGCTACGTCACCCCTGCATTCTCGGAGGTCCCCAACAAAGGGGACCAAATCAGATCTCAAAACCTACGCCAGGGGTAACAATGATGCCCCTAGTATCTCAAAGTATGGGTCTCTAGTACGGGCAGACGCCCAAATAGTTGCACTGCGCTAAGTGCGCCCCCTTAGTGCACCCCCTAAAAGGTCACCGGTGGGACATGGGTCAAAAAAGATGCCCGGCGCACACCCGGCCCCAAGTTTCCCCTCACCTAGGGAAGACCCCCTAGTAGACCGCACTAGACCGCAAACCTTCCCTGCAAAGCACGTGTGGGCGGAATGGCTACATCACCCCCTGCATTCTCGGGGGTCCCCAACAGAAGGGGACCAAATCAGAATTGGCCACATCACCCTTGGCTTCTTGGGGGCAAATTGTTTGGTGTGGGGGGGCAAAAACAGGCATAGGTGGGGAATGGTAAAAAAAGCCCGGCACGCTAACACTCCCCCTAAAGCATGAACCGAAGAATGGGAACTGTTCAGTCATCTTCAAGCGTGGGCAAATTGAGTCTTATTGTTCTGCATAGTCGTGCACACGAGTATGGTACATCATTGACAGCAAGGGGCACCAACAGGCACGTAAGATGGACAAGTCAGACACTTTGGGTGCCACAAATGGACAAAAAACCAAAACCACCCCTATAGACCACTATGCATAAGACCCGACCTTGTACCGGATGCTCATGATATCGCCGTCCATCTTTGATGGGCCCACAATTGCAAAAACTCTCTCAATTGTGCTTGCATGATGATCAGTGATGTTGGTACAGGGGGCAACCCAAGACAAAGACATGTTCTTTCAGGGCTGTGTATCTGGAGTTGAGAATCTACACCACCACATGCGTAAACAGCATACCTGCAGCAGATGGGCACAGCAAGCAGTTGTTTAACGCCTCCTAACTCCTGTGGGTCAATCCTCCTACCCCTCACCCCACACCAGGTTGGGAGGGAGGGAGGCTGGGTCAGGTGGAAGAGGCTTGGCTCATCCTGCCCCTGTTGTTGAGCAGTCCCTGAACCCGTATACCCCTTGTCCGAACACCGCAACTCTGTGTTTCTACTACTTTTGGTTTCTGTGGCAAGATCAGCCAATGTACCCGTCAAGAAAGCAATCCCTGTCTAAGCCACCATGGGTTTTTGTGCAGTTTTCCTGAACCTAGGGGAGGGATATCGAACTCTATTCCTGGGAAGAAATGGCCACCAAAGGGGCTTCATGCCCCTGCAAGACCTGCTGCCAAGCCCCAAGCCAAAGCCTGCTGCCCAACACTGCGTGAAACCTGCAGCGCAATTGGCACCAGCCTGCAGCCAAACATGGGATAGGCGAGCCCATTCCTGCAGTCTCCCCACCCCTCACAGGGCGGAATTGATCAACAGACTTATGGCACGCACAAAAACAGGCACAAAGCAAGGGTGTAGCATGCACATATACACGTATGAAACCGTATGCTGTGCTGTGGATTTCTGTCTGCTGAGAAACATGCTCTGTGCGCCACTTTTTCCGTCGGAAATACTTCATCTTGAAGAGTTGAACATGCTCAACAAGGCCCGTTGAGTGCACAGCATGGTCAAGGGCGGGCTTGCGCACTACAGCACAGTTAGCACCCCCCCTCCCTCTGCCGAATGCAAACGTGGAGTGAGCAGCCGAAGATGCCACCCCCCACCACACTACCCTTGTCCAGTCCCCGCCAGGGTGTCACAGTTCCCCCACACCGCTGGAGGAACATACCCAAAGCGACTGGTCTTATCCGCGTTCTTCTCGGGCGAGCTGAAGCAACAGCTGCCTGCGCATTAGTCCTGAGCGCAGGGAATGCCCGACTGGACACAGCAATCTGCCCCCATGCGTCCACTTCTCTGCTGGTACCAGCAGGGCTCACTTTCGGCGTAACCAAAGCACGTCCGCAACGGAGGGCGAAAAAGACTGTTCCTGTGCGCCTCACCGGTGCAGTGGCCAAGTGACAGTGCCAGGCCAATCATCAACGGCAGTTGGTCAGTAACAAAACCACTCACCGTTACCCAACAAAAAGTAGCATTCAGGTGACAGCAGTTGGTGAGACTGACTTACGGTCCTCAATGACCAAAAAAATGGCCAGTAATTGCTGGGAGTTGGCGGCGAACCGCCAGCAGTTGGCGTTCAGCACGGGTGGTTGGCGGTTATCACGGAGCAACCGAGCAGCGGGATCCTTGTGCTTGCCGCTCCTGAAGTGCACCACAGGGAGGGATAGAGGGCTGCACTCCAGTAGTGCCTTCACAAGGCAGTGTGGGGGACGGGTATGTGATGCGGCATACACAGCGAAGGTGCAGGAGGTTGCACTGACAAGTATCCTGCAATGTGCAGGTCAAAGTCGCCCGGATCGAGATGACGGAGCGTATTCCCGTCACGGCAGCGTAGGAACAGAAAAGTGATTCGTCCCACTGCAAAGAGTTGGCGTAAAGGTCAAAAGGAACCCCCCCCCGAGGACAGTGAAGCTGCGTTGCAGGAGGCGCGCATGGAGCGGGTCAATTTTGCAGCAGAGGTATGGGCGCTGCGGGAGGAGTTGCAGCTGCAGAGCAGTGGAGTTGAACAGCTGCGCGGACGAGTGCAGCCGCAGCCGCAGGAGTTAGTTCACTGCCCAGCGAATGCCTCTGTGCCCTCCTGCTCCCATGATCGAGCTCGGCACTGTGCTCCCTCGCCTCAGATGTTGCCGAAAAAGGGTCAACTGCCTGTGTGATGGACTGTGTGCTCTGCCTGCTGGGTTGTCACCGGGAGGAACTCGGCGGCACCCCTTCCCCTTTGGGCAGGGCACGGGGTCCCATGCATAGACGCAACCCAGCGGGGGACAACAACATTGGAAAACGCATCAAAGGAAGTGGGCCCTGCAGCCTCGGCTTGCCCAATGGACTGGCTGTGGTAAGCCACAGTTTGGGTGTGACGCACTCCCAGCAATCAGCGTATTGTAGAAAAACACACACCTGTGGAAGAACTGTCATAGTCACGGTGCATGGCACACAGTGTGCCAACAAACATGGCCAACCAATAGTGGCCAGCGGCCCCTTCTTTTTGGCAGAGATGGCCACCAAGTAGCCACTGTGCCTGTCCACGCAAGCCACAATGCAGCGGAAGGTCTGGGAACCTCGTCGACTGCTGACGTGCTGCAAAGTCCAGAGAGACCGGCTCCATAGGACGTTTCGTGATGGGAGTCCATTCATCCTGCCTGATTGCCGCCCGATTCGGAGGTCTCCGCACTTGGCATAATTATGGAACATTCAGCCAGAACTTGCAGTCTCAAGCAGAAATTTTCCGAGCAGCAACAACTCTTTACGCACATGAAACACCCCTTCTTTCCCGTACAGCTGGCTCAGAAATACATCATGTTGACTTCTTGGGGACAAAAATTGTGGTCAGAAGACGAAGGGCCATACAGTCGCCGTGCTTAAACAAGGCGATGATGCCGCACGGGGGGAGGGGGGGCTGCATCCTCGTATTCCCACATGAAGATGATATGCCATGGTAAAGAAAAGGGTCCGTCACGCCGCTTAGACTGCGTGATAATGGTCAACGTGGGGCTCGTTGCACGTACCTGGACAGTTCAGGGGCTGTGGCAACGATTCCAAGAATGCAGGCCCCTAAAATGCACCCCAAAGAGATGCCCCGTAAACGTGTCAAAATGTGGTGAAAAGTGGCACAAACGGTGATGAACTGTTGCTGCACAGTTAGGCCCTAGGTACACGCTAGAAGACCCAATTTCGTTCTAGCCTAGATGGCGGGAGAAGGCTAGAGAGCTAAAAAAAGAGGGGGTTACCCCCACCCGTGGTGGTCAAGGGTGGGTGATATGAGGGATCCAACTTGGACCCCCCTATCCGTACTTGGGGGCCTAGGGCTTGTTTTTCACAATTTCAGCGTTTTGACCTGAAATTGGAATGGAAAAAGTTTTTGTTCTAGCGACGTTCTAGTGACGTTCTAGCGCCGCTTTCTAGGCTAGAACATCTAGACTAGAAGTTCTAGCCTAGAATGAAATTGGGTCTTCTAGCGTGTACCTGGGGGGGGCACCAGGGCCCGCAGGAACCCAAGCCAACAACAGCTTGGCCCGGGGCGAGTCCTTCTTAGGGTGCTGCTGACGCTACCAACACTTCGGCCCCTGGGGTTCGGCCCGAGTGTTGTCGGGGGCCGGGGGGGCGGGGGTAGGGTATGCGCGAAAAAAAGAAGGAAGAGCGTCACAGCACTTACCAAAGCGTAGGTACTGGCGAGAAAGGCTTGCAGAGTGGGAAGGAGGTTCAGTGGTGCGGGGAATAGCTGGACGGACTGATCACAATTCATGATCCTATGTGCTTGTGGAGGCCCCACAATCCGTGCGCATCTGAGGGCTGGGGCTCGAGATACAACCAGAGGTCGAGGGGCAGCAGAGGGACTTGTTGTCCAGTCTCCGGACCTCGCGGAGGTTTTGGCAATGAGTCAAATATCGCAAGTGTAGCTGACATAAATGTCCATGAATGCTCCTCCAGGGGGGGGTCATCAGTAACATTAAACCGTCTAATTGAACTATGGAAACCAAAACAGTGGTTGTTTTTACATATTGTAGCCAAAATAAAAAGCTAGCTCGGCTTATGGTGGGCCACAAGGGGACTCGTTGGGTGCCCAATTATAAATGATTCTTTCAACACACTGTTCGTTGTAAAACCGACAGAGTATGAGGGTGCCTTGTGTTTTGAGAGTGCGGGGCGAAAGGAGTGGTCAAATTGCAGCACCCGCAATTAGCAAACCAAAAATTATGGTTTTTTCTTGACTTATAATCTGTGGTGGTTGAACCCAAACGCAGCTGTGCCAATGGGGGGCGGCAAAAGACGAGAATCGATGATGCGAAGCTGCCGTTCGGCTTCAATCTGCCATCACCAGCTGCCATCACAAGCTGCCATTCGGCTCCCAATCAGAGTCGTTGGATTCCTGCCGAAATTCCACCAAAAATAAAAATTAACAAAGGCTAAAATTAGCCAGCAGATCCCAACATTTGGGTATCAAATTTTTGTGGGAAGCAGCAAACGTGACGCCACCTTCCCTGCCCAGACGCATCACAACTCAAAGCAATAAAACAATCTGGATACCACCATGGATAGCGTGGTTAGAGGCTTGGCAAACAGCTGTGCCTAGAATTTCCCTTCGGTAATTTTTGCTCAGACTGTACCCATCACGTTTTTGTGTCAAAACCCAAAAAGATTCCCTCAAAGTAAAATTTAATTCAGAGCCCATGGATGAATCATGGATCATTCATCACTCATGTAGGAACAGATACTAGGTTGAGACAAATAAAAAAGGGTCGAAATGCACCAGCCGTTCGGTTGTTGTCATCGAAATGAAACCGTCCAACTAAACTAAGAAAACAAAAGGTATTTTTGTTTGGCCTCTGGCCAGAATCAAAGGCAGCTGTGCTTATGGTGGGCCACAGGGGGACTCATTGGACGCCCAATGGTCAACGATTCCCTCAACATATCCTTCGTTGTAAAACGGAAAGAGGGATAAGGGTGCCTTGTGTTTGGAGACAGCGGGCAAAAGGAGGCAACACATCAGGATGTGTTGGTCAGCACCCGCGATGAATCCTGTCTCCATGCGAAACAAAACTGATGGCGCGAACTTCTAAACACGATGATGCAGCCTTATGAGTTAAATTACAACGCGACATCCCCGCCAACACAGCTCGACACAGCAACTGACTAAAGAATGCAGAGGAACTGGCCCATCAGCCATGAAAAGGAGGCTGAGGAGCCGCAAGGACAAGCGGGGCCGCACTCAGAGGCTCACTTTGAGGCGGGTGCTTTTGGTGAGCGTCTGCACCTGCCGTTTCCCACTCTGCGTCATACCAGCCCCCTGCAGATTGAGCACACGGCATTCGGGAAGCGTGAGAGCCGACACCACAATGTTAAGGGCGCCTTGGTCCCCAACAGGGTTCCACTGCAAATAGATGCGCTCAAGTTGCGGCTTCTTAGCGATGGCCTATGCAAAAAAAAATACATAGTGCAGGAAGAGACGTCGCAGATAGCCCTGACGTTCAGGTGGCATGAGGGTGTGTTGTGAGGTTTTCCTGTCCCTGCTCTTTTTTCTATGCGGGCACTCTCTGCGGTACGAACCCGGGACCACGCATAACTGCCCAGTTTCTGCACACATGGGTCCCCGTTGATCCATGGGGCCGTCGGCATGTGTTGCACGGTGGTGGTGCATACGGTTGTTTGCGAGTGCTTGAAGGGCACCGGGGAGTGCTGTGTTGTCCATGGTGCATGATAGTAAGCACGAAGTCGCCGCCCCCTCCCGACGCCCCCCAGGACATTAAAAGTCGCCGACCCGTGCGATATAGGGGTGCATGCTCCATAGCCCCAATCCCTACCCTCCTTCCCCACGACCCGAAACTAAATAATGGCCAGTCTCAGTCCCAAGCCCCGCCCAAGCCCCAGCCCTAGTCTAAGCCCCAGCCCAGCTTCAAGCTCCAAACCCAGCCCCAACCCAATCCCTAGCCTCATTTCAAGCCCCAGCTCCGGCTCCGGCTCCAGCTCTGGCTTCAGCTCTAGCGCCAGCACTGGCCCTGGTCCCGGCCCCCGCTTCTCTGATAGGGATGGGCAGGACGGACTGAGGGGTGCCTTAGGCACATCCCTTCCGCACGCCCCTCCTGGCACTGCTCATCCCCCCCACAATTCCCGGTGCACACCCCTTCGGCATCGCCCTCATGCATAACCCAGACCCCTACTGCAGATCCCCTCAGCATAGCCCTCCTGCTTGACCCTCTCGCAGTACCGGTGCCAGGATTTGTATGCCGCTGGCGGTCAAATGGTTTGACCGCAGGTCTAGCTCTGTCAGGCCCAGGCACTGGGAGATGTTGTGGGCGACGGTGGGTGCTTCGGAATCTCCCAGGTTCGAGAAGGACAGGTCCAAGATCTTTCCCTTGTCCGAGGGAATGTCGGCCTGATGGAATGTTGGCGCCGCCTTCGCCCCAGAAAAGGCCATGCCCAGTGGGGCTGGGGCCTGCTTCAATGGGGACTGCGGAGGACTCGCGTGGGCTTTGCACTGCAGGTAATCTTTCTGCAGATGTTGAAGGCGTGTCGGTAGGGAGCGCGAGTGGGAGCGCGAGAGTCACGAATGTGGTCCGGATTTCGAAGGGCCAAAGAGCTCTATACTTCATCAGGCGGCCGAATTCCTTCGCGGGGATTTTGTCGTTCTCAACCATTGGCCCAACGAGAGGGGGTTGGCTGGTGCTTTAAGGTTGGTCAAGCCGTTTTTCCTTTTCCAGGGTACCGTGCTTTTGGCGACACCAAGCACCCGTACAAGGAATGGATTGTGTGTCTGCCGGTTGTCGTGTTTGGTGGAAAACCCTCTTTTGCACCAAACCTGTCCACAGCACATGGACAAATGGATGGTGGTGTGGACTGCTACTCCTTGGGAGAGAGCACTTGCGTTCGAGGCCAAGGCGAAGGACCATCAGTTGCTCCAGCACTGCCACATGCTGTGGTCTTGGAAGTTGGCAGGACATTTCGTCCCCTTCTCCGTACGTGGCCCCAATTCAGTCGGACCCACCCCCCTACCCCAACACAACACAACCCAACGCGTGTTTGGCTGAAACTGCGCACTTCGTTATACGAGGCGCAAATCGGGCTCGGCGCCCGCCTCGTTAGCGCCAACCCCCCCCCCCCCCGTGCGCCTCGCTAGCGCCAACCCCCCCCCCTGCGCCTCGTTGGCGCCCCCCCCCCCCCCCCCGTGCGCCTCATCAGCGCCAAACCCCTGGTGCACCTTGTTAGCGCCAACCCCCCCCCCCCCCCCCCCGTGCGCCTCGTTGGCACCCCCCCGTGCGCCTCGTTAGTGCCAACCCCCCCCCGTGTGGCGACACGTGGGTGTGTCACGTGGTGATTGCGGTCAAAAGAATTGCGCAAGCAGCAGCATGCACAGCTAAAAAGAGATCAAGGCTGATCACGAACCGGAATGACCGGTCCTAGGCGCCTTTCGCCAATGTCTGTCAACAGCGGAGGCAGCGGATAGTGATGACCTGCATCGTACAGATAGTAATTGCCTGTTCATACAGTGTCATGCATGCCATGAACGTATCAGGTATGTACAGTCACCTCCACCGCTACATTCAAACATCGGCGTCTCTTAATACAACATCCAGCGAAACAAGCGCAGACATTATCCCCTGTGGTACCCGTCATGCCCCTGCAACAGCCACCAAGGCCAGAGGGACACTCTGAGTAGTCAACAGGAAACAGGCAAGCAACAGACCCCCTCCCCCGGGAAAGGTTGTCTCTGTGGGCAGTGACCCCCCCCCCCCCCCCGTGCGCCTCGTTAGCGCCAATCCCCCCCCCTGCGCCTCGTTGGCGCCACCCCCCCCCCCCCCCGTGTGCCTCGTCAGCGCCAAACCCCTGGTGCGCCTCGTTAGCGCCCAACCCCCCCCGCACCAAACCCCCCCGGTGCGCCTCGTTGGCACCCCCCCCCCCCCGTGCGCCTCGTCAGCGCCAACCCCCCCCCCCCCCCCCGTGCACCTCATTTAGCCAAGGCCCCCCTGCGCCAACCCCCCCGGTCCGCCTCATTAGTGCGCCAACCCCCCCCCCCCGTGCGCCTCATCGGCGCCAAACCCCCCCGCGCCAAATACCCCCCCGTGCGCCTCGTTGGCACCCCACGTGCGCCTCGTTAGTGCGCCAACCCCCCACCCCCCGTGCGCCTCATCAGCGCCAAACCCCTGGTGCGCCTCGTTAGCGCCAATCCCCCCCCCTGCGCCTCGTTGGCGCCACCCCCCCCCCCCCCCCCGGTCCGCCTCGTTAGTGCGCCAACCCCCCCCCCCCGTGTGCCTCGTCAGCGCCAAAGCCCTGGTGCGCCTCGTTAGCGCCAAACCCCCCCCGCACCAAACCCCCCCGGTGCGCCTCGTTGGCACCCCCCCCCCGTGCGCCTCGTCAGCGCCAACCCCCCCCCCCCCCCCGTGCACCTCATTTAGCCAAGGCCCCCCTGCGCCAACCCCCCCGGTCCGCCTCGTTAGTGCGCCAACCCCCCCCCCCGTGTGCCTCGTCAGCGCCAAAGCCCTGGTGCGCCTCGTTAGCGCCAAACCCCCCCCGCACCAAACCCCCCCGGTGCGCCTCGTTGGCACCCCCCCCCCGTGCGCCTCGTCAGCGCCAACCCCCCCCCCCCCCCCCGTGCACCTCATTTAGCCAAGGCCCCCCTGCGCCAACCCCCCCGGTCCGCCTCGTTAGTGCGCCAACCCCCCCCCCCCCCCGTGCGCCTCATCAGCGCCAAACCCCTGGTGCGCCTCGTTAGCGCCAAACCCCCCCCGCGCCAAATCCCCCCCCGTGCGCCTCGTTGGCACCCCACGTGCGCCTCGTTAGTGCACCAACCCCCCACCCCCCGTGCGCCTCATCAGCGCCAAACCCCTGGTGCGCCTCGTTAGCACCAATCCCCCCCCCTGCGCCTCGTTGGCGCCAATCCCCCCCCCCCCCGGTCCGCCTCGTTAGTGCGCCAACCCCCCCCCCCCGTGTGCCTCGTCAGCGCCAAACCCCTGGTGCGCCTTGTTAGCGCCAAACCCCCCCCGCACCAAACCCCCCGGTGCGCCTCGTTGGCACCCCCCCCCCGTGCGCCTCGTCAGCGCCAACCCCCCCCCCCCCCCCCGTGCACCTCATTTAGCCAAGGCCCCCCTGCGCCAACCCCCCCCGGTCCGCCTCGTTAGTGCGCCAACCCCCCCCCCCCCCCCCCGTGCGCCTCATCAGCGCCAAACCCCTGGTGCGCCTCGTTAGCGCCAAACCCCCCGCGCCAAACCCCCCACGTGCGCCTCGTTGGCACCCCCCGTGCGCCTCGCTAGTGCACCAACCCCCACCCCCCCCCCGTGCGCCTCATCGGCGCCAAACCCCCCCCGCGCCAAATCCCCCCCCGTGCGCCTCGTTGGCACCCCACGTGCGCCTCGTTAGTGCGCCAACCCCCCCCCCCCCCCCGTGCGCCTCATCAGCGCCAAACCCCTGGTGCGCCTCGTTAGCGCCAAACCCCCCCGCGCCAAACCCCCCACGTGCGCCTCGTTGGCACCCCCCGTGCGCCTCGCTAGTGCACCAACCCCCACCCCCCCCCCGTGCGCCTCATCGGCGCCAAACCCCCCCCGCGCCAAATCCCCCCCGTGCGCCTCGTTGGCACCCCACGTGCGCCTCGTTAGTGCGCCAACCCCCCCCCCCCCGTGCGCCTCATCAGCGCCAAACCCCTGGTGCGCCTCGTTAGCGCCAAACCCCCCCGCGCCAAACCCCCCACGTGCGCCTCGTTGGCACCCCCGTGCGCCTCGCTAGTGCACCAACCCCCACCCCCCCCCCGTGCGCCTCATCGGCGCCAAACCCCCCCCGCGCCAAATCCCCCCCCGTGCGCCTCGTTGGCACCCCACGTGCGCCTCGTTAGTGCGCCAACCCCCCCCCCCCCGTGCGCCTCATCAGCGCCAAACCCCTGGTGCGCCTCGTTAGCGCCAAACCCCCCCGCGCCAAACCCCCCACGTGCGCCTCGTTGGCACCCCCCGTGCGCCTCGCTAGTGCACCAACCCCCACCCCCCCCCGTGCGCCTCATCGGCGCCAAACCCCCCCCGCGCCAAATCCCCCCCCGTGCGCCTCGTTGGCACCCCACGTGCGCCTCGTTAGTGCGCCAACCCCCCCCCCCCCCCGTGCGCCTCATCAGCGCCAAACCCCTGGTGCGCCTCGTTAGCGCCAAACCCCCCCGCGCCAAACCCCCCACGTGCGCCTCGTTGGCACCCCCCGTGCGCCTCGCTAGTGCACCAACCCCCACCCCCCCCCCGTGCGCCTCATCGGCGCCAAACCCCCGGTGCGCCTCGTTTGCGCGCCAACCCCCCCCCCCCCTATGCACCGCCTTGTATGTGGACCTCCCTCAGCTTCGGCTCGCTTCGCGCGATGCGGGGGACACCCCCGCACCCCCCTTAAATAACAAGCCTCCTACGGTGGCTACAGACCGCCTTTTGTATGCACTGCCTTGTGTGTGCACCGCCTTGAATCTGCACCGCCTTGTGTATACACCGCCTTATATGTGGGCTGCGGCTCGCTCCGCTCGATGCGGGGGACACCCCCGCACGCCCCTTAAATAGCAAGCCTCCTGCGGTGGCTACAGACCGCCTTTTGTGTGCACTGCCTTGTGTGTGCACCGCCTTGAATCTGCACCGCCTTGTGTATACACCGCCTTGTATGTGGACTATGGCTCGCTCCGCTCGATGCGGGGGGCAACCCCGCACCCCCCTTACATAACAAGACTCCTGCGGTGGCTACAAACCGCCTTTTGTGTGCACTGCCTTGTGTGTGCACCGCCTTCTGTGTGTACCGCCTTGCCTGTGGCCCCTTAAATAACAAGACTCCTGCGGTGGCTACAGACCGCCTTTTGTGTGCACCGCTTTGTGTGTGTACCACCTTCTGTGTGTGTACCGCCTTCACTGTGGCCCCTTAAATAACAAGACTCCAACGGTGGCTACAGACCGCCTTTTGTGTGCACCCCCTTGTGTGTGTACCGCCTTCTGTGTGTACCGCCTTCTGTGTGTACCGCCTTGCCTGTGGCCCCTTAAATAACAAGACTCCTGCGGTGGCTATAGACCGCCTTTTGTGTGCACCCCCTTGTGTGTGCACCGGCTTGTATGTGCACCGCCTTGTGTATGCACGGACTCGTATGTAGACTACGCGCCTCGTCAGTGCCAACCCCCGCCCCCCCCAATGCGCCTCGTTAGCGCGCCAACCCCCCCCCCCCCGCGCCTCGTTAGCGCGCTAAATCCCCCGCGTGCGCACCTCGTTAGCGCGCCAAATCCCCCCCCCCCGCGCCTCGTTAGCGCCAACCCCCCCCCCCCCCCCCGCGCGCCTCGTTGGCGCCACCCCCCCCGTGCGCCTCATTAGCGCCAACCCCCCCCCCCCCCCCGCCGCGCCTCGTTAAACGAGGCGCGCGGTCTCGGTCAAACTATGAACCCAACACAACTAGGTGTCATGCCAAACCCCTCGTCCCCCATCGGCCGAAGCTTTTGTAAGCCCTTATGTCGACTGCGTACCAATGCTGACCGCAATAGCCCTTTGTTGAGTTTTGCTGGGTTGTTTGACAGGGGATGGATTCACATTGATACGATGGGCAGAGTTGGAGCGATGTGCAAAGTCGCAGCCTATGCAACAAAGGACATGCATGTTGGTCTTTTGCTTTTGGTTGGTAGTGATTGTTTTTCGTTCTTCGTTCGCATGCGAAGCTCGTCTCTACTCGCCTACATGGGCAATCTAGCTTCTTTTGGGGGTGGGGGGGGGGCGACCCGACATGTACTGGGGCGGAATATTGCACGCTTCCCTTACGGTGGGACGGATCTTCACACGTGCTTGGGCATGTGGAACCAGGATGTCCAATTTCGAGTAAAAACACACGGAACTCTCTCCACTTGCTTGATTCGTCTCCCATCTTGCACGCCTAATTATGCAGGTGCAACCCGTACTCTTGGTGCTGTTGGAAGGAAGGAGCACGCAAAGTTGAGACAAAAAACAGGGTCACGTTCAACAACTGACGGGCGCCGACCTTGATCGGGGGAGCCTTCAACGTGGCCCGCCGGCTTGCCACACGGACTTTGACTTGTGCGCCCAGCCGCTTGAGGTCCTCTTGTGTCTTTTCGCACAACAGGGAGGCCTAGCAATGCAAAACACATGATGAAGGAAAGCCATCGACCCTTCCTAGAGCAGGGAGGGACTACACCTCCAACCCAATCCAAACGCTCAAGACTACGACGTTGCAAGTTTCAAGCGTAGCCAAACAAACCACTATGAAACGTGGCTTGGCAAATTGGTGTGAAGCTTGAGCATCTATTACAACCTTTCCTTGGATTTCTTACACAATGAGGCGTTCGGGGCAAGCACATGAACACGTGATTCTTTTGCTGTGGGGAACAATGGCCGCAATGCGAACCATAACCACGAAGCCCTTTGAGAGTGCACGCTTTACCACTCAACCCGATGCGGCCTTTGGGCTGACCGAGCATGTGTTGGATTCACCGCATTTCTCTGTGTGCTCTCAGTCCCTATGTACCATGTGTGCCCCCCCCATGCGAGCTGCCGGTATGACAAGAGCGGTCGCCAACTACATGCCCCCGCAACAAACCAATGGTATTACTTACCCCGATGCAACCGAGCTCTTGTCAGTGGGCCCGTTCGCCATCACCCGTGATGCATCTCCTGCTCTCCACTCACCACATATGAAATCTTTCTTACTTCGCCAAGCAAAAGCCATTGCTGGGACCCTGTTTGGGGGCCTAGGCAAGTGGGGGGCCAAGTCGGCTGTGGAAAGCTCGCCCGCATCCTTCGATGTCCCACTCCCGGTGCCAACAAACCATATAGGGTCCAAAGGACGGACCATGGTACGGGTGATAGGGGTTCTTGTGCAGGCTCATTCTTCGGGATGTGCCGAACCCTGCCGGTGTCACATCTTCGGTTTGCGGGGGGGGGGGGGGGTAGGGTCTGTGTGAGGGGACATACCACAGGGCACTGCCGTGACATACCTGCGACGGAGGACAAACTAGTATTTGCCACTATGATACCACCAAATACACCCCAAAACTCGGTGGTGCAACTATTTTCAACCGCCCCAATGACGGTATGGTTTGCCACCTGTGCATATGTGGTCTCGGCGACTTGTTGCTGTCCCGGCTGAACATGAGTAACAGAGATTAGGACTCACATTGAGCACTTGAATGGCAGGAACGCTGTGGGGAGCTGTACCTAAGGTGCTGCACCTCGAGGGGGGACCATGGAGTCGAGTTTGCACGTGTCCGTAAGTTCGGCACACGCCCTCGGGCTTCATCAACGTAACGGTACAGATCCCTTCTCCACGTATGGTTCCCGGTGTCTTACAATCCTATGGAAGTCGGTATGCTCTCATCCCAATGTGCAAGAGTTCATTTCCATGTCCACTGAGGTCCGTGAATGGACGTCTTTGTATCCCAGACTAGCCTAGTTCTTTGCAAAGTTAGAACGACGTCCGAGGAAGGAACGCCAATATTGACGGTTCAGTCCAAATGCTCCCGTTTTTGGAGGCCTACCTTTTTGTGTGCCCTTCTTGTACACCTATACTCATTTTGGGTCCTAGAGCTTACCCATGTCACGACACGTGTCGCGGCACACTTTGCGATGACCCCCCCCCCTCCATGTCATGATGGCATAGCCAGCGCAGGTGACACAGGTGACACAAGTGCCACTCATCTTAGTACACAAACCATTACATGACACAACAGCTACGACACGACACTGACCCCCCCCCCTCCATGGCTCGATAAGCTCCCGTGGTGACTCACACCTAGCCTCAATCGCAGAATGCTCGGTGCTCGCATACAATGTTTGGTTCCACTCATGAAAACTAAACAATATCCATCCACATGGTGGAAACTAGTTGTTCTCTCGATAGTGGTAGCCGGTCACGTGCTAAAGCTGTATAGTGAGTTGCCCTAACCCACATGTGCGCCCATTGTCACCGTCTTCCGCAGCTCTGTGTCTTTGGTCTATGGTCATGTTTGTGCCATGCGGTTGATGCGTGTCCACCACAGAGATCTCTTTATTCTGGTTTGTACGTCATTCGTGGTTCGTGGTCATTCGGGGATTCCTGCTCAGGTACGTGCTACAACAGGCAAGTTTTGCACTTGTAGCCCGCGACCCTAATCTATCACTTGCTGACGAGACTCTAAACTTGGTGTCATCCTGTTGAACTCTAGTGATCGTTTCATCCTTCACGCCGTGCACACGTGTTTGAAGCGATCATTGACCAGCACCTAACAGCGTGTAGACAAGAGGATTTGATCCTTGTGAGCGAACTGTACGACAAGTGATGCGACATGAATTTGCCTGCACTGCATGACATTAGTGCACTTGTAGGTGGGATTCAAAAATGGTCCGCAAGGAAAGATTCCGAACCTGAATGGGGATCCTTAATTGCTCCCACTCCCAAGCATCCACGTGTTGCTCCAAAGCACTCATTTCCTCTTCTATAAGGTGTAGCCTGGCTCTCTTCTCCTTTTGCACCAGCGCCACGGTTGCTTTGAGGAATGCGGTTTCTTGTGAGCTTTGCTCCCCTATGTTGAAAGCAATCACCATCGTTTTCACCCTCTCCGTTGCTTCTAAGCGGGCTAAAGCCTCGCGCTGGGCTGCCTCCACTTGCATGGACGCCTCAATCATATGTTGAAACATCTCCTGCAAAAGTGGGACAGGAAACGATGCAGGCCGGGAACATCAACGAGAAGTCGCGAACAATATGCGCATCGCGCTCTTTGTCGTGAACGTGTCGGCAACACATGGGGCACACCTGTTGTTGGGACCGCCAAATTTGTGCAGCAGTTGGCATTACCCACTCCATACAATCCCTAGAATGCTCCAATAACCCCTCAAACTCGGCTTCCAGAATAGCCTCAAGCTTTTTCCGCTCGCAATGCTCAACATTCACAATTGGTCGGCAAAGCTCTTCTGCCACAAGTTGCGTCAACCAATTTAAATCATCCAAGGATGCTTGCAAGCCTGCACTCTCCAAGGATTCGAGGGACATTCCAGGAAAGGATTCCGACAAATCACGATGCACGCAAATTTGCCGCACCTCGGGAGTCATGCCCTTTGTCTGCTTTGGGGTTGAGCAAAAGAATCAAATTTAACTAACCGAGATTCCGCACTCTGATCACATCCAGCACATGTGCCGGCCGTCATCAACTAAGAGAGGAGCGAGCTTTCACGACCGAGATGAAGGGCAACCGATTAAGGTCACAACACGAGAAGGACGCGCAAGGAACTACGACCTCGTCTCATCTCATCACTGAAGAGCAATGAACGAAACCCATAAATAAATCAAAATACAATCCGTTGAATAAAAAACAGCTTAAGTGCCAAGGCCAATGGGTGAGGCTCGTCCCAAAGCGCGACATGCTGGACTTTCTGGGGTCGCAAGTTCTATCGATTTTAGAAATTCGTTGCAGTTTTTGTAGGATTTTGTGATAGATATGATAGATGTGATAGGCCCTAGATCAGTTCAGAGTGTTAGACAAGTTAGATAAATGAGAGATGTTGGGCTGCATTGACAGCACGTTGCTGTGCGTGCAAGAGGTGGTTGTAGTTCAGTGGTGGAACGTCTGCTCAACACGCAGAAGGTCGTAGGTTCGAACCCTGCCAACCATATATGTGTTGTTCAGGCAGGGTATGGAGGGGATACTGGGCACTGGGGTGGGGACAAACCCACACCAAACAAAAAAGGGGTAGGTGACAATGGATGATGCAAGCTCAACTACAGTTTGAAAATGGGACTGTTAGTTTTCTGTTTGGTGTTTATTTTGCTATGTTTGGCGTTGATACTGCATGCCTCATGCATGTATATGTGTTTATGCAAGTGGTTTTTGTCTTTGTCTTTCGGCCTTATGAAGGCGAACAACTGTGTGTGACAGTTGAGGAACCTGAGGCATGGGGTCGGCTCCTTCCAATGTGGGGAGGTATTCTTCGTCCACAAAGGATTAACACTGTAGCCGTACCTCAGGGTGCTTCAACGTGTATGTTGATACTCTAGTGTCTGCTGCATGCTGTGCCTCAGGGATCAGAGGGCTATCATTTGGGCTGTTACAAGTCTCGAGGGAGAAGATGAGGTCCAACCATGGTTGTTTTTGGATCCAGCTCCCTCAAAATGGGGGGGGGCGGGTGTCATGGTCATAGTCGCCCACTTAACACCCACTCGCCCCCCCCCCACCCGACATATTGCTGAGTTTCAGAAAACCGAGGGAGGCTGTTCGTGCCCGGGTCGTGCTCTTTAAGGAGAAAAAAAAAAAGAGGTCTTAGTCGACGGTGATGTCACGTTATGAATTTAACCACTGGTATCACCACTAGGATCTGCCCCTGCAACCAGAGGTGCAGCACTTGCTTGTGATGCATTTGATAAGGTGGAGTCAAGCTTGTGTGTTTGGTGAGGGCGCAAGGTTAGCACAGTGAACCTCTTGGTGCTCCGCCACCTCCTCTCCTCCCTCTGTTTGATGCGTTGCACGTTATTTGCACTCCCAACATCCAAGGTGAACACAAATATCCACCAGTCAGGCAGAATTTGCAGTGCCAGCCTGCTTTCCTGGTTTACAGGTGACATCTTGTCCCATGCCGACCCAGTTTTTAGAACTACAAGGCGCACAAATGTAAAAAAGCACTGTGAAGCATGGTTCTTTGTACCCAGGAGGGCCGAACAATTTGTCTAGAAGGGCGCACAAAGCACTTTTGTTCTAACTTTTTATGATTTGCCTTCTGCAAGTCACTGACTATTGAGCACCTGTGCCCAACGATGGCAGCACGACATTCTTGACGTTTGCCTGCCAAGTATGCCCATTGATATTTGCCCCAGTTTGTGGGGAACCACTGTTTACCTTGTAGTTTGGCCTGCGCACCTAGGCAAGTGGGGGTCGGGGGGTTGTCGGACCTCCGATCCACGCTCCGCTCCCATCCTGGGGGGGGGGATGGACGAAATTTTCTGATGTGAAGGCAAAGCGATGAAATTGAGCGAAGGCCACACAATGTCTCAAACATCCGCAGGTGTGGAGGATTGAACCGTAACCCCACCCAAAAGAAATTCGTGACCAACACAGTGCGTTCACTTTTGCAGCTAGGTATCTTCAATTGCCGTGGCCTCAGGTCTGACTGGATTGCAATTTGCTACCTAGCAACCTTTGCTACCTAATGGAATAGCAATGTTTAGGTATTCTGTTGTCCAGTGATGTTTGATCCTGGCTCTCGCCAGTTCGCCAGGCACATGCCAGAATCTGGTGGTCACTGCGGGCGAACCCAAAGTCACCCCCGAGCCCTACCTCTGACAATGGTCACCTGCCTATTCCGCTTGCAGGCCGCAGGACCTCGTTGCTCTGTTGCCTACTTGCATAGCTGGAAGCCATGAAGCCCTTGGGGTGCCGACCCGGCCTCATCATCTTCTTTCTTGTGTTGACCTCCTCAGTATGTCCAGTATCCTCAAGACTCTCGTGTGATGCCAGTTCCATTGCAGGGCTACTCCAGCAGCACGCGACACAAGCGTCTTGCTGGGCCACAATCAATTACAACGGGCAGGTCCGACTGTACGACATCACAAGACTCACACGAGACCACGAAGGCGGCAATGGTCTGATTTGGCCCCTTTGTGGCAAAGACGCAACGTTCTCGACTTTCTGCACTACGGATCACGATGCCGACATCATGGACGACGCAGCTGAGGATGGACTGGCCCAGCTGGTGTGTTCCTACTCCGACCCCACGGTGAAATCCATCTCTGAGCAGCGAGCAAACTGCAAGTCGCCCACCCCACCCACTCCGCCCTCCACCACCATCCCCGGAGCCGACGTCCCCGCCCATGCGAATATAGACGATTGTTGGACCGTTGTCCAAGGAGCAGTGTACGACCTCACGAAGTACATCCGCCTCCACCCAGGGGGCACCGCAAGTGTCCTGGCGATGTGTGGCCGCGACAGCACCGCGTCGTTCACGGCCAAGCATCCCCTTGGGTACCTCGGGGCCCAGTCCACGATCACCGTCCTGGGTACTGTGTCGGGAACCGTCACGCTTCCGAAACCTCAAGCACCTCCCCCGGGTACGCCCAGTGTGGACACTGCCCGCAACCTGACAAACCTTCCGCTCATCCTACCAGCAGACCTTGCAAGCCACAACATGGACAACGACTGCTGGATCGCCACTCGGGGGGGCGTCTATGATGTGACCACGTGGCGGAAGCAGGTGTCCTTCCACACTACAACCTCCTGGCCATCACGTAATGTCCTTCTCCTAAGAGGGTTGTGTCGCTACGTAGTTCCTGAGATTTCCTGCTTTTTTTCCATGCTGCACTGTGTGATTGTTTGTAATCCATCTTTGTAGACGTGCCGCTATCCTTGCAAACATGCCAACCGAATTCTTGGTTGCCTGGTTGGTTTTTTGTTGTTCGAGATAATTTGGGCATCAACAAAAGAGGAGATTGCCGGGGGGGCACTAGTTGAAGGAGAAACTCATAAATTTGGGTACTGTCATTTTTGAGGGGAGGCCCGAGTGATTTCTGATTGTTCTCCTCGGACACTGCGTGTCTGATTTGCCAATCCTATCCCTGCGCGCGCGCGTGCTATGTGACGGTGCAAACAAAAAATTCAAGCGACGATGTGCCTCGTTGCCTTTGCAGAGCCATTTGGGAGGCCCAGCGGTGACCCCCTGTGGTGAGGACTTGACTGCCTCGTTTGAGCAGTCGCACCCAGACGACTTCCTCCTGCGTCCCTCGCTCGCGTCCGTCATCAAGGGGCGCTGGGAGGCCACCCCACCCTCCCAGACCCGCCCCCCGACCTCCGGCGGCGACGGCGGGACGGTTTCCGCGGGCGACTGGCTGGTCAGCTCGGCCAACGTCTCGAGCCACAACGCCTCCGGCGATTGTTGGGTGGTGGTGCACTGCGTCGTGCTGGACGTCACCGCCTTCATGCCGAACCACTCCGGAGACAAGCGGGTCCGGGGGGGCGTCATCACGCCCCACTGCGGCCGCGACATCTCCTTGGCCTACGACGGGTCCGGCCACCCGGGCACCTACGTCGACATCTCCCTCAATATGGGCGCCGTCCGGATGGGGCGCCTGTCGCAGTGCAACCCGACCGACCCTCCGAAGCCGCCGCCAGGAACTAAGGGCAGTGCCCCCAGCACCGCGTCCGTCATTTGGTACGCCATGATCCTGCACAACATCACCGGTAGCGTGTCGATGCCGCCGTCGACGGCGGACGTCACCGACATGACCTCTACAATCCACAACCAACTTGCGGCCAACAACATCGGAGGCCTCTCGGTCGTCATCGAGGTGAAGAGCTATCAGCAAATCTCTGGCGAGTTTCAGATCCACTTCAACGTGGGCTTTGGCTCGCAGGACCTCGGTGCCCTGACAAAGGAGATCCACACGTTTGCGGCGAGCAGCACGGGCCTCACAGCGACTCGCTGGCGCGGGGGGCAGACCAAGTTGGATCCCGCCAGGGCCGCGCACTGGCTGGAGGTCAACGCAACCAGCGACCCCGCGGGCACGGGGCCTGGCAACACGCCCACGTCGGCCGATACCAAATACACGATGGCGCAGGTGTGCGATGGTCCACCCAACAGATTTGTGAACCTCCGGGCCGTCCCCATAGCTTCCCCATGGAGGATTCCTCTAGGCCAATCAGGATTGCTCGAGGCCACTGACGATTCCTCTGCGTCAATGAGGATTCCTCTGGGACAACGAGAATTCCTCTCCGCCATTGAAGATTCCTCTGGGCCAATGAGGATCCCTCCAGGGGCCCTCGGGCCTGTTGGAAGGTGATGGGGGAGCTGCAACCTGTAAACTAGAATCAGGATTGCGCTTGTGCACTGCCCGCAAAGGAGATGCCAAATTTCCCATGAATTCTCGCCAACACCCAACCCGGACTGCGGCTCGACTGAGGGCAGAAAGGGGGTCATTGTGGCAGCTCCAATGCAGAATCAGTTGCGGCTCAAGTTCCGGAGGGTTGTGGAGCAATGTGGAGAATGGGCGAGGAGCGTGGAGGGCCGCAGGCGGGTGGGTTGAGGGTTTGAGGGTTGTGCAGGGCTGCGATGAGTATTGCGGATGTTTGTGGAGTTGGTGAGGGTGGTGATGACTGTGGGCGACCGTCGTTCACCCCGATGACCGACATTCAGGTGGCAAGCCAGAATTCTGCCAAAGTGTGCTGGACGATCATTCGCGGCGTGGTCTGGAGTTTCCCACAGGGAGCCGGCCACAAAGGGGGCCCATACCCCGCCTCCTATTGCGGCACAGATTCCACGGCCAAAATGGACGCAGTGCATAGCGGCAACCCACTGGTCACTGCACATCGCATCGGTGGGGTTCGGAGAGGCGTTCTTGCCACGACCACTGGAGCCGCCACCAACCCTGCACAACAGCCTGCTGCCCTGCCGGAGGTTGTTGTCAAACTTTACTCGGGCGGGACAGATCTCCTTGCCAATCATGCCCAACCTCAGAAGGATTGCTGGGTGGCCATGCACGGCAAAGTTTACGAAGGCAAGGTATTACAACATCCCGACCTCTGTCAAAACGCATCCCTGCGTAAGCTTCCCCGCGCCGCCGCTTTGCTCGGGGTCGCATGTGCTGGACATGCTCATCAGAACAATTTTTGAGGAGATGCGAACATAGCGTGTGCAGTGAGCATTGTGTAATGTGTAATGTATAGTGAGTGGTGTGTAGCGAGTGTTGAATATTTAGTTTGCAGTGTGGTAGTTAGCAGAAAGTGGGGAAGGGAAGTGTAGTTGGTGTGCAATGCGTGTGTGTGTGTGTGTGGATAGTGTGCAGTGTGAAGTGTGAAGTCAGTACCAGTAAGTGCTGTGTTGTGTGTAGTTTGCAGTGGGCAGTGGGTGGAGTGTCGAGACGCCTCAAAGCAGGGAGTCACTGGTTGTGTAACGGGGAGCAAACACGTGCAACGCACACAAACACTACGCACTACACTGTGCGCAATGGTCACACGCTGCACACTCCCTCTTGCCCGGTGGCTCTCCACACATATAACACGGTGCACACTACGCGCTCATACTTCGCACGTGCGTTGTTCAGGCATTCCGCCACAAGGATGGCCCAGGCCAGTCCGTGTTCGACGGGCTCTGCGGTACAGACGCGACGGCAGCGCTGGACTGCAACCACGACGACCCCACCGCCGAGCTCATCGCGGACGCGAAGGAGGACGGGCTGGTGGAGATAGGCACCACCACGTCCATCAAGGGCAAGGGCTGCACTTTCTCCACCAGCACCACAACGCCGATTTCTGGGACGGACGTGGCGAAGCGCACCCGCGGCACTGACTGCTGGACTGTGCTCACGGACGGCGGCAAGGACTGGGTGTGGGACCTCTCCCAGTACGCCCACCGTCACGGCGGCAAGTCTGGCCCCATCATCGCCATCTGTGGGACAAACGGGACGCAGGATTTCCTGAACAAGCACAAACGCGGGTATTTGGCCCAGATGGAAGCCAAGGGCGGGGTGGTGCTGGGGCTGCTAAGCTCCAATATTCCCACAGGCTCGTCCGGTACCGTCACGATCCCGTCCACCGTCATCACGAATGCCACGCTGGCCAGCCACAACACCGCGACCTCCTGCTGGACTGATCTGTATGGCGTAGTATGGCGCCTCGTCCCTGTGCAGTGCGTTGTGAAGCACCCCCTGGCCCGCAGCCGGTGTCAGGCAGGGATGTGCTTGAGGGGGAGGGACACTGGAGTTTCAAAATGAATTGCTACGGCGGTTACTGGCGGTTTGAAAGGGTTTGCGGGACAAGGTCTCGCGGTTACGAATGGTTGGTGCGCTTTTGATGACTTTGAGGCATTTTCTTTCCCAGTGTTCACCGGGACTACCACCTTTGTGCCAGTCGCTTGAGGCACTTGCTGGTGGGCGGTTAATCATCGGCAGTCAAGACCGCCGGAGGTTAGGTCAACTGACGTTTGTCGGTGGTGCGTCGCCGGCAGCTGCCGTAATAGATGTCACAGGACATAATTTTTCTTTGCTTTTTTGGCCTTTTTTGGCCTTTTTGCCGGAGAGAGGGAGAATGGGAGGCGGGATTCCAGTCACTTGAAGGGCGGGTGCATGGTACATGGGGCTTGGCATCACCCCAAGGGTGGGGTTGTTAGAAAGGTAGGAAGGTGGTTTGACCCCAAAATTTGGCTCAGCCAGCAGCCACCAACACCGGGCGGCGGGGGGCAGGTTCCGCTTTTTGGTTTTTTTTGGGGGGGGGGCTTGGGTTTGGAGGGCTTTGGCATGAATGGCATCAAAGGCAACGTGGGATTGGCTAGAAGTTGGTTGTATATGTCGCATTTTAACCTGTGGATCTCGGGTGGCGGCAGACCCATCAAAACTTGCAGGGGACCTAGTTTATTCAGGGCGCTCCTTGATCACCCCGACTTTTTTTTTCATCCCACTTTTCGGGAGCACCCAAAACAATTGCTCGACTGCCGTCAATTGCCCTCCGTCCGCCGCCGTAACCGTCCAACCGCCAACCGAGTGTATGATCTTCGGCTTTTTTTTTGTTGAATTGGGGAGCGCCCTGGGTTCAATCCCTATTTGGTACAATAAAACACCTTTTTGGTCCAAAGTACAGCCGGTGGGAATTTGAGTTCACAGATATGGCTCACCTTTGCTTTGGGATGGTAGGGCAAAGCAAGAGTCCGTACCCCTACCCTGCTTTGGGGTTATGGCGCAATCACCTTCTCGGCATGGGCTGCTCGGTGATGCCCCCCTCGGTACGCGCTGCTTTTTGCCGATGCTTTTGGCGTGCGCCGCGCGCTGTGCACTTGCTCCCTCTTACACGGCTTTGTTCAACAGCGTCGGTCTGCAGCATCGGGGAGGCTTCGTCCATACCATACTTCTGCCCGCCTGAAGCAGCACAAGCTGACCTGAAAACTGCATTGCATTGGTATGGGATGTGCCCACCGGCTTTCCCTTACGCCCTTGCAGGGGCTCACTTGAGAAGCACTTTGCTTTTTTCTCCCCTTAACGACCCTGATTCCCCGTTGTGTGCCGCCGACTGCCATCAGCAAAAGGCTAGTCGCCTTCGGTTAACCGCCACCGGTAATTGCCATCGGTTAGCCGCCAACCGCCGTCTATTAACCGCCAAACTGCCATCGATCCAACGCCAACTGCCGTCGGTGAATCACCAACGGCTCTCGATCAACCGTCAACCGCCATCGAGCCACTTGAGAGACCACAAATACCAGAGGCAGAATTTTTTTTTCCGGTTCTTAAGGACCCCCTTGTGCCCTTGTAGATGACCTCCCCAAACACCAACAATCACAGCCTGACCACATGTTATGCCGCATACGCCACACCTGCCCGGACGGGCATCCCCAGGAAGCTGCAGGGAGCGTGATGGTGGTTGGGGGGGGGGGGGTGTAGACAGCAAAAACAGTCAAACGACCCCGGCAACAACCAGCACATCCTCAATACGCCAATTATTGGGCGCCGCTGACACGCAAACGGCACACCATGCCACATTCAGCACAGTCCCAGCACGCCAACCACTGGGCTCCGCGAACGCGGAAACGACACCAGCAAGAGCACCGGCCGCAGCGGCCGACAGAAAGCAGCGCCCCGACGCAACATGCGAAGGGAAGAACGGGTGACTGTCCAGGGCCCCGTAAAGGAGCAACAACCAGACGGACTGTCACACAGGGGGGGAGGGAGGGCGCAGGGAGAGGACATGCCAGCCCCTCAGCCTCGTCCCGCTGGCCGCCACGTCAGGTATACGACGTGACGCCGTTCATCGACCAACACTCGGGGGGCGCACCCTCAGTGACCGCCACCTGCGGCACCATCGGGGAGGCGAGCTTCGAGAAGGGCCGCCATTCCACGCGCTACACCGTGACGATGATGAAGTTCGGGGCCGTCCCGCGGGGCTGCGCGGAGCGCAACCCCTCGTGCGGGGCCCCCGTGGCGACGGGGTGTGCCCCCCCCACGTGCTCGCCCCAAGAGACCGCGGACGCCGCCGGGCGCTCGGTGACGGAGGAGGAGCTGAAGAAGCACAACACGGCGACGGACTGCTGGATGTCCATTGGGTGCCTGGTGTATGACGTCACAAAGTACGTCCCTCTGCACTCCGGCGGGACGACGAGGGTCTCCAACTCCTGCGGTGGCGACGGCACCGCGGCGTTCGCATCGGGCGGGCATCCCCCCTCCTACAAGACCACGATGGTGAATATGCTCAAGAAGCAGGTTTGTCGGGCGCAGGCGCAATTTGCAGTGCCTGTGGTGCATGTGGCGCTGTATCCTACCGAATCCTGCGGGGTACAAAGCTGGTTCCTAGACTCCGGACACTCATGGCACTCGAACCGGACAGTCCGAAGACTCCGGACACTCCGGACACTCAAACCGGACGCTCGGGACACTCAAATAGGACACTCCGGAATTATACGGACTGCCACATAGTGCGGGGCTGATTCCAACCGGCGGAGGTCCCAACCGGCAAGCCTACGCCGCCTTTATTATGGCATACCCCCCCCCTCCCCGCTGGTGCATAAGAACGAGGCGTCAGCAGAATTGCCATCACCTCTCGCCATAATCCATCACTACCGTGCGGTAATCGCCAACAACAATGAGTCCCATTTCAGACGTGTGTGTTCCACTGTCCGGCCCGGAGTGCATCTGACAAAGTGGTAGTGAGTCCTGCAGTGCAGCAGCTGACGGTCGAGGGTTCCATTCCCTCCCACATTTGCAAGGTGGCACTCCGCTACCTCGGGCCCGGCGCGGCAGTCAGTAATGCACGCAGACATCGGCGACGCGTCAACCGCCCGCGCTTGCTTGCCGACCGCCGTCGGTGCGGCCGCACAGGACCCTGCGCGCTTCCTTTTTCGTACCGGACTGCGGCGGTTTTCTGGGGGTTGACAAACGGCCCTGCCCCGATCCCCGTCCACACAGGGCGTGACAGCCCCGATCATGGGCAAGGCCACTTGCACTCAGAAGCCCCCTCGGCTGCAGTACATCGCAATGTCGGAGGTCGCAAAGCACGGCACCCCCGCCGACTGCTGGACGTGCGTGGCCGGGACTGTGTACGAGGTCCCCGAGAGCTACCAGCACGACGGGGGCGCCGGGGTGGTCCATGGCATGTGCGGGGCCGACGGGACGCAGGCGCTGCTCCTGTTCCACAAGCCGAGTGTCATGGGGGACCTCATGGCCTTGTTCGGGAACAAAGTGCAGAAGGGGCACTGCGACGACAAGACGCTCGCCGCGTTCGCGCAGCAGAACATCCTCGACGCGCTCGCCATCGTCCTGTTCATTGCCGTGCCCGTCCTCGTGGTGCTCGCCGCGCGGCGCCTCTCCCTGCGCACGCAGGACCGGCTGCTGCGGCGCCCCGTGGCGGGGCCCCTCAAGGGGGCGCTTGCGAAACATGTGAACAATTATCTGGACATGCCTCTGGGCATGGCCTTCCTGCTGGTGTGTGTGGCAGAGGGTTGTGTGGACCCCCCCGCCCCGCCCGCTTTCCCACGTACAATGTAGTGTCCTGACCACCCTGCCACATCTGCAATGCCCCTTGCACACACACACAAATCCACAATGCCCCTGCCCGCGCTGGCATCTGCATTTCCCCCCCCCCCCTTACCTCAATTAGGTCTTGAACCCCCTCCCCCCCCTCCACCGACCCCCCACCGAGGCGCACCAAATGGACAGGGTCAGCAGGGTAGAAGGGAGGGCGGGGGGAGACAGCACTAACTTGTTCAAGCCACACCGCAGCATACCAATAGATATGCAGCACACCAATGATGTGTAACAATTGGTGGTCCGGAACCCCCTGACCCCGTGGAACAATTTCCCACGTCATCCGAAGGTACCCTCTGAACTTCCCGGTCTGGTGGTGACTGAGTGTGAAGCTCTCAGCACCGGCAGGGGAGTGGACGCCATGGGGGCAGAACGCTGCGGCTGCGAGCAGTGGGACAGAATTCCGCTCTTACCCACAAGCCCCCTGGCCATTTTCGCGCCTCCCCCTCCTCTCACAGAACCCCCCAAAACCACAAACAGCCGGGAGGCACGCCTCAAAGTGTCTTCATTCGTAAAGCGGTGCGGTCTGCGCAGTGCGTGCACAGTGCCAAAAGTAGGGCATTTTCAATAAGCAAATGGCTAGAAAGCACAGTTCCTGTTGGTTATTGCAAGATTGATGGATACATAGGGGTGTTCGCCTGGGTTGTACACACAGAATTTTTATGAGCGTGGATGAGGTTTAGTGTCATCCCATTCTGCCCTTGTCCATTCTGGCGGTGTCAACTGACACTGTGTTCTCTGTCGGCCAGGAAATGACAGCAACCACAGAGCCCATCCAGTGACCATCCAGAGCCCACCAGGAAATAACAGCAACCATCGACTAGGAAGCAACAGTAAGGGGCCTTATACCAAAATTTTCTTTCATTTCTAAAGAGTAGTCCCAAATCCCCCCCCCCCCTATACAAACGTGTGCCGAGGAAAAGTTGTCGCGGCTTGATGACGAGCTGTGGGTCAGGATGCGGGTGTTGGGGCTTTTACCCTGGCATTCTGGTGCAATTGTTGACCATCTTCGAGAATATAAGTGGTTGAGGTCCCAAAGGTTCGATACAGACCTTTTGAACAGATGAATGTTGGCGACGGAGCTGTTGTGAAGAAGTCCATTTTGCATTTGGTTGTGTTCAGCTCTTATGATGCTTGTGCGTCGCATTCTAATTTGGGGTATGGGTCAGGCGGGGCTGTAGGGCGTCGTGCTGCGAGGCCAGCCCGGGTCAGGCTTGGTGTTTCGGGGCCACCTCACCTCCGGGTCGGGTAAAGGGGGGGGCGGGGCAGACCTTCCCTCGCCCCGTCCCCCCAGTCACGATGCCACGAATCTGGTCCCTTCCCATCCACAGGTCTACTTCCTGCTGGTCGTGGCCTTGTTCACCGCCTTGTGGTACCTGCACTACAAGGAGTTCTACCCGCCACTGAACCAGGTGGCCGGCATGCTGGGACGCATGAACGTGTACCTGATTGCCCTGACGGGCTTCCTTGGCACACGACGTGTCACCTGGTCGTGGTGGCTGATGCGGCTGTCCTACGAGAAGGCCCTCCGCGCCCACTACTACGTCGGGATCGTGGCGTCGGTGTACACTCTCACGCACGGGATCGTGTACCTTGTGGAGTTCGCGGCCCAGCTCCCCGAGAACAGTGCGTCGTCCGGATTGATGCTGCTCGCCTCCATTGGGCTGCTGTTCCCCTCGTCGGCCTTCACTGCCATCCGGGTCCACATGTATTGGCTGTTCCGCTACATCCACTTCCTTGGGCCCATCATCTTGGTCCTTTCGGTGTGCCACGCCCTGTCCCGGATTGCGACGGCGGTGGACGGCACGTTCCAGCGTAGACGAATGGGGCGTGCCATAGAGGGTCATAGCCTGTGCCGTGTTGTCAGTGTGCTGCTGTCAGAGCGCGTGCCTTGCTGTTAGTGCTTGCGTCTTGCTGTCGGTGGCTGTGCTGTGCTGCTTGTGGACGTTGCTGTCGGTGGCTGTGCTGTGCTGTGGGCGTTGCTGTCGGTGGCTGTGCTGTGCTGCCTGTGGGCGTTGCTGCCCAGTGTATGTGCGAAACGGGGAGAGCGGTGAGCATGCAGATGCACGTCTGGAGGCTGTTGGGACGGTGATGCCGTGCGTTCTCTTGGGGCTGTGGACTTAGTATTTACGACTGGCTGACCTGCGCCCCTTCCTCGTCAGCCCCGCCCACCCCTGCCCACGAGGCCACTTTCACACTCCAGGATTCCGCCACCTCCACGCCCTCTACGTGCGTCCCTTTCACCTCCGTTCCATCCACCTCAGCCCACTCTGCCCCTGCCTCTACTACCCCTGAAACTGTTCAGTTAGTTTTGCAATCGCCCCTGTCTGCTGGTGCACAACCTCTCCAAGGCTGCACAACATTCCCATTAGGTATGTCATTCGCGAAGAGCGCCAATAGAAGTGCAGCACCCGGGTGGGGGGCTGGGCGCAACAGCCCACGAAAGCAAAAGAAAAACAGATTCTCATGCGCACCACCTGGGTCCATTTTACCGCCACCGCCTCCTCCTGGACCATATGCGGCTGCAAACAATGCACAGGCACATTAGCGGCATAGGCAGACTGGCAGCTATAAAAAAACAATCAAAAGCTTCAAAGTCAGAGAAATTTAAACAAGTCGACAACATGATGTGTTCTTCTTGAAGCATTTTACAGGAAAAAACATTTCATAAAGCGCAACTGTATTGTACATAAAATGCATTTTTCTTCTTCCCCCCCAAATACTGTAACGGCACATTGGCAGCAAGGTACAGGCACTGCCAGCAAGGCACAGGCACACAGGCAGCAACGAGGAGCACCATCCAATGCATGAGTGCCACTGGGCTGCACAGGACCCTTTTGAGACCCGGCACTCTCCGGTGAGCAGCTTTCGGTGGGCGGTCTCCCGACGGCGTTGTGGTCTCGCTTCTTCCCTCGTCCCCTTTGCCTCAGGTGTGGCATATTCTGGCCCTCAATCCCGCGGTCTGGGTGAACCGGGGGATGATGGGGACGCTGATATGGGTCGTGATTCCGGCCGTTTTCTGGGGATTGGACTTCGTGTGGTCGATCATCGAGGCATTTCTAATGCCGGTCAAGGTTGTTGAAGGCCCCACAGTCATCGAGGCCCAAGGCAACGAACCCGCGTACATCTGCGTGACTCTGCGCAAACAAGGCGCCCGGTTCTGGGGCGGCTGCTGGCTGTCCGTTGCGACGGCATCGGCCAAGTACGTACTGCTCCGTGCGCGGCCGCTCGAAACGTTTGGGGGAGGGGGGGGGCAGTGGGACTGGGGAAGAGAGTACTGGCACTGGGGCGTAGGGCAGGGGGACTGGGGAGAGGGAGTAGTGGGACTGTGGCAGAGGGCAGTGGGACGGACACACACCCTTTGTTCCCACCCTTCCCCATGCCGTATGCCTCTCCTTCATTCCCTTCCCGTATTCCACGCCGGCATCGTCCCACGGTATCGCAGGTCCCCCATCTCGCACCCGTTCACGGCCATTGTACGTCACTGCGGAGGCATCGACGGAAAACATGCGGAGGTGGAATTCATTTGGAAGGTGCACTCGTGCAGCCCCGGGGCATTCCATTAACCCTCTACAAGTGTCTGCAACCCACAATATTCGAACTGTCTACAACCCTGACAACTCTTTTTACCCCTGCGTAACCCTCTGTGGCTTCTGAAACCCTCGCCCTGGCCACGTGCAACCTTTTGCAAACCTCTCAACCCTCGAAGGCGCCTCTGATCCTTCGCGACCCACTCTGAGGCTCAACACCTTCCTCCGATCTTCTTCAGCCATCTCCAGGTATTCAGCGATCATCACCAATCATTTATTGCACCAATTCTGTCCAGCCCCTGACGATTAGTTGTGAGTTTCTCCCAACCCTTGCCAACCATTCGCTACCCCTGCAGCTGCAGCCCCCTACAACCTCCTACAACCTCTGCAACCTGCTTCAGCCTTCCCCACCCTCTCCCACGATTGCACACCCTGGGGGGTGCTTATCCTGCGGCGCACCCTGCGGTGCCGCATTTTGCCTATTTTTGTTTTCTATTTTTACATTTTTGGGCCTTTTCCCCTCGCAAATGGTGCACGTGTTGCCCGTCCCCAATATGGAATGGGCCGTGTATGAACTTTGCGTGGTCCCTGCTTTGGGCACTCCTAAAATGGCAAGGGTTGGGTAGCACGGGTGTGGTTGCCAGCAAGGACCCAACCCCAAGGGGGGATGAGTGGGACCCCTGGGGGGACCCCTCCTCTACCTACGGACCCCAAAATGGTTCTGCGGAACACACACACACACAGCAATGGGTTTTGTGGGCTTTGGAGGTAATTTGCTGAACTAAGCTAAACGAAACCTATGGTGGCGTGTAAGAGTGCTTTGAGCGCCAGATCGGGCAAGACGAGGCACTACACAAATGTCGTTTGTTGCTCGTTGAAGATCCTTCCCTCGAGCTCAGCCCTGGCTTGATGTGGCAGTGCCGTAGTCTCTCCTCTGTAGAGAACGATGGTGTCAAAAGATCAATGTGCACGTAACTTTTTTGTTCCTGTGTTTATATTTCCTAGACAGTGTACACTCAAGCTAATTTCCCTTACCCTGCGGCACCTACAGCGCACTTGCGGTGCGCAGTAAGCGCTCCCGTGGTCGACCCCTTAGAAATCCTCAAGCCCCAATGATCTTTCACAACCCTGCACCACCACCTCTGAGGTGCTTATCCTCCGGAACCCTCACAAGCTCCACAATCCTCCGAAATCCTACACAGCCAACGACCACCCCCCACAATAATCCACAGCCCTCCACAACCCTCCACACTCTTTCATACGCTTTCCACGATCCTCCACGAGTTTCCACATTCGTGAACAATCCTCCTGGCAGCCCCGGAATCCCCCAAAAGCCCGCAGCCCGACGCAGCACTGCACAGTCATCATCCTCCGGCATCAGAAGCCCCCTCCTGCCCCCTCCACACACAACATCGTTTGCCTCCCCAAGGGCACAGCATCCTGCCCATGCCACAAGGGAAGTGCGCTTCTAGCAAAGCCCTGTGCAACCATCCACGGGTCACGGTCCAGGCATCCAACAGCCAGCACGGGTGTGGCAAAGGCCCGAGGGTCAATTGAGCTGATGAAGGTGTGGCAGATGGCGGAGGATAAATGGCAGCCCCCCCCCCCCCCCACACATACACACACAATTGTGTGTGTTCAAAATGTTCAGAATGAAACGGGGAATCAAACGTGCCCCCCAAACCCAAAATACTTTTGATCCCCCCCCCCAACTCCCCCTGCTCATGCCGTGGGGGTTGGGGTCCGGAACTGAACTGAGCTCCGACCCGCAGGGATTAGAATGGCTGACAACCATAGGAGGAGGGGGGGGTACCCCCCCAATACCCAGATTCTGTTGTGGGAAAAAATGAAATTCCCTGGAAGAGAGGTTGTTACATCAAGCCCAGGCGCGGACGCCATACAGCCCCCTATTTTGGGGTCATTCGTGCAGAATACCCCAGGGCATAATATTGGTATTGGATGTCTAACCCCTTGTAAAATCATCGTTTTGGGAGCCAAAACGATCCCCCAATGAATTTTTTGCTTCTGAGCCCTCTACCCCCGTACCTGGACACCACGTTTTAGGGGGGTGGGTGGAGGGGGGTCAAAAGTTTTGTGCATAGGAGGATTCGAACCCTGGTCTGCAAAACGGCGCAGGGTGAAAAACCGCCGCTGCACCGATCCACCAGGGATGCAATCCAATGTTTGTCATACGGCCCGCCGAGCAGCATATCCACTCAACCACGCGGTCACCAAAAAAATCAAACTGGGTGTTTCTGTCTGCCTGCCTGCCTGCCTGCTTTACTGACTCCCTGCCAGCCTGCCTGACTTACTACCTGACCGCCTGCCTGCCTGCCTGAATGAATGAATGACTGCTTGACTGACTCTCGGCTTCGAGCACTCTCTTCAAGGTGCCTTGCCGAAGGCAATAGAATTTGCCACAGGAAATATTGATTTACACCATTTTTGGTACACAAATTTTTGGGTTCCAGAGCCCCCCCCCCCCTCTCTTCTGATACATCCCTGTCCCCCCGTGTTCACATCCGTCCACAGTCCTTCACGCCCCCCTGCATGACCCTCCTCAAACCCCCGCGATCCTCGCGGCTCTCTTTGAAGCGGCAACCCCCTCCACCCTGCACAACCGTCCACAATCTTCTACCCTCCTTTAACAAGGTCAACGCTGGCAAGGCCGTGCCCTCATGGACGGACTCGCTCCTGCAAACGCTCAATCGAGGCAACGGCAGCGTCGCAGTCGCCCCGTCGGAGGTCTCAAAGGGGGCGGCAATGGTCGCGCCTCGGCCTCCGCACTTCTTCGTCACCGGCCCCTACGGCGGGGGTCTTGGGGGTCTGGACGACTTCTCGGTCATGGTCTTCATCACCGCCGGCGTCGGCGTTACCCCCGCCGCGTCGGTCGTGGCCGCCGCCCTCGACGGTGCGGGGGGGCGCCTCATGGGCAAGCGCACATACGTCGTGTGGTCGTTCCGGTCGCTGCCCCTGTTCGAGCGTGTGGAGCCCTATTTCCGCCAACTGCCCGAGAAGTGCTGCCATTTCCATCACACGGGCCAGCCCAAGCAGCAGCGGGTGCCCGTGCCACTCCCCATTCCTAGGCCACCCCTCGCATACCGCTGTCCCACCGTGCCACTATGCCCATCCCGTAGGACCCCCCCCCCCCAGGGGGGGGGGATGCAGCAGTGGGTGGGTGGGTTCGACCCATTTTTTGGCCATTTCCCGCAGCGCTTTTTTTGGGTTTTGGGTGGTGGAGGATTGGGAATGGTTATCACAGAAGCTCCGGTGTTGGCTGTAGTTCTTGCAGAGGCTGCCATCCATTCGGCTTTTTTGGTCTGTCCCTTTGCCTTCAGGGTTCCTCTTGTGCACGGCCTTGTGCGACTGTTGTGCTGTCTCACTTGCACCTACCCAGACCCTGATCCCGCCCCCCCACCCTCCCCCCCCACCCACACGCCCGCCCATGGCAACACGCTCGCAAATCAGCAATGAGCCAAATGCCAAACGGGAGCATTTGAACTCAAAGGGGCACGCTCAGGGAAGCTCAAGCCCGGCCCGGCTTTTGGGCTGGGCTGACCCGAGCAGACACCTCTGCCTCTCTGGGGCGGGGGGACGTCTTGGGGTGTGGGATGGTTGGGTGGTGAGGGACCAAAGTACCTCCCTTCCGCTGGGGATGATGCAAAAATTCTGAGGCACAGTGTGGGAACATGGCGACTCAAGCATTGCTCTGCGGGGGGGGGGGGGGGGGGAAGGACATATGGGGGACGGCCCGGACAGCGTGTGGAGGAACAGGGCACCTGGGCCGCACAGAAACACAGCGAGGCAGGCGATGGACGGCCTGTGGACAGAGGTGTGTGGACAGCAAAAACAGTCAAACGACCCCGGCAACAACCAGCACATCCTCAATACGCCAACTATTGGGCGCCGCTGACACGCAAACAGCACACCATGCCACATTCAGCACAGTCCCAACACGCCAACTACTCGGCTCCGCGAACGCGGAAACGACACCAGCAAGAGCACTGGCCGCAGCGGCCGACAGAAAGTAGCGACCCGACGCAACATGCGAAGGGAAGAACGGGTGACCGTCCAGGGCCCCGTAAAGGAGCAACAACCAGACGGGATGTCACACAGGGGGGGGGTGGCATGGACGCCCGCTGAAGGAGGGGAGGGGGTTCCAGAAATGGGTTTCCGTGGTGGGCCCTCTGTTTTGTGTAAGGACGGATGTTGCCGGCAAAGGCACCGGAACACAAAATTCTATTGCCTTTGGCAAGTCCACCTTGCACAGAATCTACCCCAAGCGACACACACCCAAAATAAGGAAAAAAAACTACATAAATACGGGCTAAAACATGCTTTACATATCTTGGATGGTCGTTTTAGGTGATCACAATGCCAAAAAAGTAAGCTTCGGAAACTTTGATTTTTGAGCTGTATAGGCTGAAAAACTGCATAAGCAAGTTGTGTACCAATCCGTTTGAGCTGCACAGGGCGAAAACTGCATAAGCAGGTTGTGTATGTGCCCCCCCCCCCCACCCCCCATCCCCAAATAGGGTGAAAAACACATAAATATGGGGCAAAATATGCTTTACATACCTTGGATGGTCATTTTAGGTGATCACGGTATCAAAAAAAAAATAACTTTCGAAAACTCCGATTTTTGAGCTGTCCAGGGTGAAAAACCGCTTAAGCAGGTTCTGCACCAATCCCTTGGGAGAACCCCCCGCGCCCAATACCCAAATAGGGTGAAAAACACATAAATGCTGCCTAAAACATGCTTTACATACCTTGGATGGTCATATTGTGTGGTCACAATATCAAAAAAATAAGGTTTGGAAACTTCGATTTTTGAGCTGCCCAGGGTGAAAAACTGCATAAGCAGGTTGTGCACCGGCCCATTCACTCATGTAACCCATTATAGGTGGAAACGGTCATTTCGTGTCTTTGGCACAGGTTTTGACCGGCCCTAAGCAAGGCTAGAGACCGCAAAAAATGTCTTTTCGTATCCTAGTAGGCATATACTGTCACAACTTCCCCACTCACACCCCTCAGAGTGGGTAGCATGGGGTCACCGAGGTCGCCAAAACAGCCAACATAGCAAAAATGGCTGAAAAGTGCATAAATTCTATTGCCTTCGGCAAGTCCACCTCGCAGAGAATCTACCACAAGCAACGCACACCCAAAATAGGGTAAAAACTACATAAATACGGGCTAAAACATGCTTTACGTATCTTGGATGGTCGTTTTAGGTGATCACAAAATCAAAAAAAATAAGTTTCAAAAACTTCGATTTTTGAGCTGTATAGGCTGAAAAACTGCATGAGCAGGTTGGGTACCAATCCTGTTTGACCCCCCCCCCCCCCCCGCATGCAATGCCCAAATAGGGTGGAAAACACACAAATACGGCCTAAAAACATGCTTTACATAGCTTGGATCACCTAAAATGACCTAAAATGGTCATTTTAGCTGATCACGGTATCAGAAAAATAAGTCTCGAAAACTCCGATTTTTAAGCCGCCCAGGGTGAAAAACTGCATAAGCAGGTTCTGTACCAATCCCTTGGGAGCCCCCCCCCCCCCCCCGCGCGCGCCCAATACCCAAATAGGGTGAAAAACACATAAATACGGCCTAAACCATGCTTTACATACCTTGGATGGTCATTTTAGGTGATCATGGTATAAAAAACAAGTTTCAAAAACTTCAATTTTTGAGCTGTCCAGGGTGAAAAATTGCATACGTAGGTTGTGTACCAATTCCTTGGGAGAAACCCCCCCCCCCCCCCGCGCGCAATACCCAAATAAGCTGAAAAACACCTAAATACTGCCTAAAAGATGCTTTGCATAGCATGGATGGTCATTGTGAGTTGCCACCATGTCAAAAAAATAAGTTTCAAAAACTTCGATTTTTGAGCTGCACAGGGCGAAAACTGCATAAGCAGGTTGTGTACGTGACCCCCCCCCCCCCCCAACACCCCATCCCCAAATAGGGTGAAAAACACATAAATACGGGGCAAAATATGCTTTACATAGCTTAGATGGTCATTTTAGGTGATCACAATATCAAAAAAAATAAGTTTCAAAAACTTCGATTTTTGAGCTGCACAGGGCGAAAACTGCATAAGCAGGTTGTGTATGTGCCCCCCCCCCCCTCCCCAAATAGGGTGAAAAACACATAGATACGGGGCAAAATATGCTTTACATACCTTGGATGGTCATTTTTTTTTTAGGTGATCACAATATCAAAAAAGTAAGTTTCAAAAACTTCGATTTTTGAGCTGCCCAGGGTGAAAAACCGCATAAGGGGGATGCGTTTATTGGACCAAATAATGATTTTACAAGGGGTTAAACTAACAATTCAACCCCTTGGGGTAGGGTACGCGAATAGGCCCAAAAAACCCCAAAGTGGGGGGGTATGTGGCGTTTTACCCTATATACGCCTGCCTGGCTTTGATCTAACAACCTCTGCAAGGTGATTTTGGACCGAACAGCTTCTTCCACCAAAAAATTCCCTCCCCACATATGTGCAGTCCAAAAGATCAGCGTGACGTGGGGATCATTTTGAGCCATACATGTTGCGGTTGACCCCCCCCCCCCTCCCGGCACGGCAACCAAGGAGGGGGGGGGGGTGTTGGGCAAATGGGCTTCCATGCCATCCCCTCCCCCCGCAGAGCAATGTTCTTCCCGCCCATTACAGAAAATTGTGAGCCACATTTGATGGCAAAATGCTTGCACTGGGCCCTTTCACTGAAGAAGTGGCTTGGCTGGGGGCACTGGGTGATTGCTGGGCCGTACAGGCTTCTACCATCTTGAACATGTGTGTACATTATGTGACACATCTGTGATTGGTACCAATCTTTGTGAGCCCACCCTCGGGATCCACCCCCCCCCCCCCCTTCAGGGGGTGGGACCCCTTCCGGAACGAGGTTACCAGACCTCCTTACAACCCCCCCACCGGGGGTTTGGGGTGGGGTGGGGTGGGGGTTTGGGGTTGTGGCCTTGGGGTTGGGCCGGGGCTGTCAGATTGACCCAATGGTTTGAGGTTGTCCGGCAGGTGCAATCTTCTCCGCAACGCTTGTACTGAGAGCCTTCACTGCCTTTCACATATCCTCTCAAGTGTGCAGTGCATGTTGCGCCGCGCAGTTGCCTCGGATCACGCCTGCCCCCGGTGGTGGCCCGTGCGTCATGGCGCTGTCAGGCCATTGCTTACGGAGCCCACACCGTCCACTGTTTTGCTTCTTGGTCCCAAAGTTGGATGGGTGGGCCCGGGGATGAGCCATCCCGCCCTGCCAACTTACTGTCCCCAAAAGAGTAAAGTGCCTGAAAATGCAGTGCCCCGCAGATGTGTTACACTTGGTGATCGGCAACCCCCTGGCCCTTTGCTACATTTCCCAAATCAGTAGTGGAGAGCATCCCTGAAATTGCACCGTCTTGGGAAATCCTTGTATGAAGTACGCCGACCTCAGTATTAGAGGGGCGCCAAGGGGCAGAAGCAGCACCTGTGGGCAGAGGGACAGCTGTTGCACTCTCATCCACCATAGATACGTCTCCCCCACCAAAACCCAAACCCCTGCGCACGCCCAGAAGCACCAACTGGCACACATACTGAGCCTTTATCCCCCCCCCCCCCATGCTACCGAGAGAGGGAATGGTGGCACACATTACACGCCTGGACCATCAATGACACAGCACCAACACTACCGACATCAGGCAACACAGCCCCTGGCGCACAACACGCAAAACAACTACAAACTGCCCTACGCCAAGCACACATCGCCCGAATCAACAAGGATTTTGCACGCTCAGCAGTTCTTAGTGAAAAGCAAATGACTGCTACCGTCCACCCCAGGCACCCGTCCTGCAAAGCATGCAGCGCATGCGCTCTACCGCAAAGTAGGACTTCTGCGAAAACGCAACACAAAGTAACCAATCCGGGCGTGTGGCACCGTCCCGACCCCCCCGCCCCGCCCTGTCTTGCCAAGGCAACAGTGGTACATCAGAATCAGACGCGTCTGCCAGACCAGACGGAATTCGGCGGGGCTGATTCCCACTGAGGCATACACGGGATGCCGCAGGTTCCGACCGAGTTCCACATGTCACGGGGGCATCACCGAGGGGCAAATGGGACGAAGACGCCGACAAACAGGGATCGCAAACTCGACGCACACGAGATGCGCTGCATCTCGTCAGGGGGCTGCCCCGACGGGAAGCAACAAGGCCACACTGAAGCACAACCCACAGGCAAGCGGGTCTTAGGGGGCTTGTTGGAGCTCACATCGAAACAACTCTGGGCCGGCATGTCTGCCCGCGGGCCTCCGTCGGCGCCTGACGTATCCCGGCTCCTCTCGCCCGCGTTTCTTGGCAGGTGACGTCGCCCGCAGCTTTTGAGGAGGACGCGGTGCACACCTTCAAGGCCGGCCGCCCCAAGATCCCCGAGATCCTGCAGGACATCTGCACGCGGCACCTCCCGGAGGGACTGACCGACATCGGAGTGTTCGTGTGCGGCCCCGACCCGCTCGTGAAGGACGTCATGAAGTCTGCCAACGCCATCAACGCCCTGAAGACGGGCGAACTGGCCCCGTGCTACGTCCATGTCCACTCCGAATCGTTCCAGATGTAGGGGCCTGGCCCCGACCCCCGGCGGCGGTTTGCGGGAGGGCGGTTGCGGCGTGGCACGGCAGGTGCCGGAAGCGCAATGCAGCCCCGTACCATCACCACGCCGGTCACCGCCGCCGCGTGCTTTCCCGACCACCACCATCACCTGCAGCACCATCAACACGGAACAACCAAAGCATCTGCATCATCACCACCACCACCACCACCAGCACCACCACCACCGCCGCCGCCGCCGCCAGCAGCAGGAGCGACGGCGTAGAGCAACCGACACATCTGTCTGCACCTGCGCCTGTCCATGTAAGCCACACTGGCCTGCGAAGTGCGCAAGGCTGCTTCGCAGGCCTTTGTACGTGTCGTGTGGTGCACAGCGATACGCCCGGTTCATCGGTTTTGCATGTACGATTGTGTTCCTCCCGGACACCGCGAGCCGTCTCAAGCGCGGTTTGCCCCAACTGTTTCACGTTGTGTCCAGACGATGTCGTATTTTCAGGTCCCCCCCCAGACGCACAAAAGCCACGCGGCACAGAATGCCCTCGGCAGGCAGGGCAGACGCCTGATGCTGCAGATGTGTGGGCACCGCGGACCTGCGAGGCAGTTCGAATGGGGGGGATGGGGGATTGTGGGCTATCTGCGCCGGCACCGCAAACGCGCCAAAGGCGCTCGTATCGAAAATTCGGGTGTTGCACGTTATGGAAAGGCACGTCCGCTGCAGACCCTGAAGTTTTTGGAGTGGCGACCCCCGAGGCAGTGGGCCAAACGCGGGCCCGTGCAATGCGTCGTGAAGCGCGCGCGCGGCCCTTGGCGTCCGAACATCGAACGGGCGTGATGCATGCGCCAGAGAATCGGGGTGTTTTCAGGACGGCCTTCCATAACGCGATCAATAACTGATGGCATGACACATACTTTGGGTGTGCGGCTTGTGAGTGCGGAATGTGCAGGGCTCGGAGGAGGTTAGGACCAAGGGTGCAGGGGTAGGACGACGAGGTGGACAGACAGCTGCGGGCTCAGGCTTGTGCGCCTCAGAATAGTTTGATCTCTCTCCATATTCTCCTGCGCTCTGTATACATGTTCCCACAACCGCCTTGTCTACAGGCCTCGTTTACAAGGAATTACGTTGGAGGGGCAGGGAGGTCTGAGGGGCCCCCTTGGCGGGCCGCTTCTGCAAATTGGATTTTTCCTGAGCCAAAATTTGGGTCAAGATTTGTTTTGGGGTTGGTGGGCGTTTGGAGGCTCAGGATCCTCCCCCCCTTTTATAAATGAGGCATGCTCGTCTGAATGCAACCGGTCCTGCCCGGGAGCAGCGGAGGAATGCAGGGTACCCCGCTCCTACCCTTGCACTCCCCGGGGCGCAATAGCGAGTTGGACGTTGATCGGTGCTTGCCCTGTTTGCAACTGATCGCACTCACAGCCAATCTACCTCACACACGCGAGACCTGCGCCTTCTCCGTCGCAGTGCCACCCAACAGCGGTCACCCCACATCAGTCCCCTGACAGTCCCGCATATCAATAACATGGCAGCCACATGAAGCGCCACGGCAGCCAGCACCAGAGCACTGTAATATTGCGCTTCAGCCGTGTCTGCAATTAGGTGGGGGTATAAGCCGCCACAGAATGAATGAATGAATGAAATGAATGTCTGCAATAATAAAGTGTTCGTTCAGTTTCATGGTCTTGCAACAGACGCTTTTCACTTCCAGCAGCCCTGTACATTGTTGCAGTGGCTGCAGGTGTTGACGGTATTCCAACGTGGCACTGGCCAGCAATTGTGCGCTCTCATGGCGCGGCATTGCGCAGTGTACATATCCAGCCAATCCACCTGGATCCCAGCAACCCTGTTCTGAAGTGGGCTCATACTTAGGTCCTGGGTCAACCCATGTGACAGCCTGAGCCCCTGTGTTGTTGCCCTGCGAATTGGCCTGTCCTGCAGATATTTCTTCAGAGGCCATGCCACGTTGTAGTTCTACTGTAGCTTGTTGTGGCGTTGTCCCATTCTCAACATATGGAAATGCTGTTCTGTTGGTTTGCCATGCCATCACGCTGGCCCTGTGCTGCGAAAAACCCTGTCTGGGTGTTTTTTGTGCCCAATTTCTGCTGGTTGCACCCACCATATTTCGTGCACTCAACACCAACACAAAGTTTGGAGGCCAGCTACATCACTGTTTGTGGATGTTGCACCACACATCTGATCCTATGTATTGCTCCATGCATGTGATCCTATGTAATGAGTTCACTCGCAAAAGTGCCCCTGCAGTAGTGTCATGTTCCCATGATCAGATTGTCTGAATGCAATTTAACCCGCCATTCTATCCCCCTCTTTCTGTGTACATCAGCCCAATTGAAGCGATCCCCATTGATCGTAGATCTTGCAGATTCATCAAGTGACTGTCTCTTGCAGTTTTTTTTGGCTGTTTGATGATAATGATGTGAATGTCATGTGTCTTTGTGTGTGTGTGTGTGTGTGTTTGTGTGTGTGCGGTTTACGTGTGTGTGTGTGTGTGTGTCTGTGTGTGGGTGTTCGTTGGTATATGTGTCTCCAACTGGAAGATAGCTTGAAGCATTCAAACAATTTTTCCTTGGCTTGTTTTGCTGTTGCGCACCATGTGGCACAAGTTGCACGTATGCTTATTTTCTCTGGTGCGCAATGTGTGGTATTACCTCAATGGACCCCAGGGGCAGCTTTGGCAGAGGTGGGCTGGTTCAACATCTGCCCTTTCAAATTATTGATCTCCACTCAGGATGCAGTTGCTGTGAAGTGTGTCACGTTTTTTCAGCATTGGTTTTCAACATTATCAATGGTAATATTTGGAATCCCTCTGTGATTACAGATTACAAATCCATGATTTCCCCCTTCATGACAATACAAAAAGGGTTCAACCAAGAACCTTGCGATTCAAGTACACGCAGCAAGCTAATGCAGACATTAGCCCCCAGTGCAGCACCAAGTGGCAGTGGATATATAGTTCTATTCCGATGACCCAATGTTGCTGGCAAGCAGCCCTCTCACAGGCCCACGGACACCCAATAGGTGAGCCCAGTTGGTGCTACAGGGCTCCCCATGGGTGGGGAGGTGCCCCAATTGTCCCCAGAATGCCTTAAGCTTGGCACAAAGCAACCTTTCCAGCCAACCTTTGCTGGCCTGCAATTTGCTCCCTCCTGAGCGCATGGCCCCATAGGGGGTGCTCATCCTACGGCTCCCTAGGCTTGCAATTTGGGTAATTATCCCAGAACAGAGGAATATAGTGGTTCATACATACGTGTCAGCCAGAAGTCGCTTAATTTTTTTGGGCGCAATTTGCATATTTTTTTGGTGTAAGTCGAAGTAAGGAAAAAAACCTGAAAATGTCTGGCACGCAATTTATGCTTTTTTTGTCATGTAATTTACGCGTACAAAACGATGTGCAATTTATGCTTTTTTCCTTAAGCGACCTACGCCTAAAAAACTACACAAATTTCGCTCTTTTTGTTACCCTACCTACATCCAAAAAAACTTTACGCGCTGAACTGTTGGGGACCCACACAACACGGGTTATGTGGCCAATCCGCCCATTTGTGGGCCCATTCTGATTTTATCACCCCGGACGGCGGTGGTTATGTAGCCAATCCGCCCTTTGAGTTAGGGTGATGGACTCCCACGCCTTTGCATGGCCTTTTGAGCTGGGGTGATGGACTCCTACGCCTTCATAAGGCCCTTAGAGCTCGGATAATGGACTCCCACACTTTTGCATGGGGCCTTTAAGTTGAGGTGATGGACTTCCATGCTTTGGCATGGCACTTTTGTTCCATACGCAAAAATGCACACCGACATTCAACTTGTTTGATTCCCAAACCGGTGACACCATGCGCACCAAGAACCAGGCTGCCGTTGTGAAGGCTCACAATGATGTCGTCAAGCAGATGGCCCTTTTCTTTTAGATGGCGGACTGAGAGCGAAAAGACATGTTGACATCGAAGAGGTCCAATTTAGTGCCACCGAATGTTGTGTTTGATGGTCGGACTGACATGGCGGGCTGGCACAAGGTGTTAGTGTTGCATGCTGGTGACGGGTGGAGTGACAATATTGTGCTAGATTGTTGGGGATCGAACATGGAGGATGAAATGGTTGTGGTGTTGTCCAGTGTGGTGGGATGTGAACCAAAGTCCGCCTCGGCATTGCCCTCTCTAAGGCTATTGCCCGTGCTTTTGCTATGCGCATTGCTGTTCATCAAATGCTGTTGGCGACATTCGGCGATAGATGCCAAATTGCATGGCATAGATTGAGAAAATACTTAGGAAACAAATCAAAATTGGTGTTTAGTTCATCGAAATCCGACATGGTAGACCAAAGTTATGAGTTCTAAGTTTGTGCTTTTTTGATGTTGTACAGGTAGCTTTGCTCAGCTTACATATGGGTTAGGGAACTTTACTCCATCTGCCCACTGGTCGCTTTTTAAAAAAAAGTGTTACACAAGTTATTAAAGGAATATGGTTACACTGTTGTTGATCAAGGTGAACTATTTTTCCGCCTTCTTCCACTTTCTAGCCCCTATTTGCCATGTAGAGAATGCACACAAAGTAGCTCCTTTTTCATAACCTTGGCACCGAGAAAAGGAAAATCCGGACACTTGACTTCTTTAGCACAACCTTTGCACATATAGAACATAAACGGAAATGCTGCGTTTGATCGGAAATAGAATTGCCGTGGAACTCTGGCAGAGGTTATCCAGAGATTCCACTATGTGGAGGGAGGCTATAGTTTAGAAAGGGACTTAATGAGATTGATATTGATGAAGGTACTTTACTTGGCGACGGAGTATGAGTGCATGATGTCCAGCGTGTGAGCAAATGTTTGTTACAAAATGCAATGCACATGTTTAGAAAAGTGTAATCAAGGCACCATACATCCTATCGATGGCATGATTTGATTTGTTTTTTTGTTGTTGATATGTGTTTTTCTCCTTGAAACTCCCGGAGCATCCCCGCCGCAGTCCCAAAGCATTCCTACTTCCGGTCATTTCGGATCTCTAGCTTGTCTCGAGGGATCTCATAAAACAAGACACGATCCATTCTAAGTTAAACCTTATTCTATTCCACATAGGCATGTTTTTCTTAGTTCTGCCCTTCACAAATATTCTCCGTGGGCGGGCAAATACGAATTCCAAAATGAATTTGTGAAAATTGGCTCAAAATCACCGCAACATCCCTGCTGGAGTCCCATAGCATTTCTGCATCCGTTCATCCCGAATATCCAGTTTGTCTCGAGAGGTCCTCAACACAAACATGTTTGTCTTAATTTGTATCTAAGAAATTTTGACCCAAGACAAGGCATTTTTGCTTTAATATTTTTTTCTATTTCGGCTTGGTTTCCCAAGAAAAGCATTCCATACTGCCCCTCCGCGATAAAAGTATCTTTGTTGGGCTTTGGCTTTGAGGGTGTAGGAATTTCAAATCTGGAGACAAACAAGCAATATTTTTTCCATTCCAATTTGTCCCCGGTCTCCAACTATGCCGAGGATTTTTCTATGTCACTTTGGTTCGTCCCCTCTCCTTATGTTCAAAGAGACATTGGCTTTCTAGTCCTACCTCATCTCATATACCTTCCAATTCAGCCCCCCCCCCCCCTCCGGAGGAGTAGAATAGGAATGGAGCAGGATGCAATTGCTTCCCGTTTATTCTACTTGTTTAGTCTACCGCATGCTTTCCTTGCCACTTTGTCCCTACGCTTATCCCCGACACCCCCCCCTCTTGCAGCATTTGATATGTTAACTTTTGGGTGAGAATAGAAATAGATAGAAATATATTTGTTTTGGAGGATAAATTGGAATGGATAATGCTATTTTTTTCTGGATTTCAAGACACAAATTGGAAATGGCTGACATTATGGGAAATAGAAGAAATGCGTCGCCACATTGCTAGAGATCACTAAGGATTCGAAAAAGGGAGCGAATAGGAATCCCACCTCCCCCTCTGTCCCTTCCAATTGAGGTTTATCCGCCCCCATCGTGGGGAGGCTAAACTGACCTTGCAAGAGAGTGCAATTGCTTCTTCTTTATTCCACCCCAAACTTTCCTTGCCACTTTGATCCCCCAAGCACCCATCCCTGACACTTCCTTCCAATTGCCCCCCCCCCCCCCAGCATTTGAGTTGTTAACTGTTGCATTTTGTTCACCTAGAAATCTCTAGCCACATTCCAAAGCATTTCTACTTCCGGTTTGTTCTTGCCACGTCCAGTCTATCTCTTGGGATTCACAAAAATTGGTACTATTCATTCCAACTTGTCTCTCAAGATTTTCCTATTTCTGTCACACCCTACGACGTAACTATTTATGCCCCCCCTGTGTGACATTCCGTTTGGTTCTTGATTCTTTACGGGGCCCTGGACAGTGACCCGTTCTTCCCTCCGCATGTTGCGTCGGGTCGCTGCTTTCTGTCGGCCGTTGCGGCCGGTGCTCTTGCTAGTGTCGTTTCCGCGTTCGCGGAGCCGAATGGTTGGTGTGCCTAGGCTGTGCTAGATGTGGCATGGTCGGCCGTTTGCGCATCAGTGGTGCCCAGTAGTTGGCATATTGAGGTTGCGCTGGCTGTTGCTGGGTCGTTTGGCTGTTTTTGCCATCTACGCGCCTCTGTCCACAGGACTTCCATGACCTGTCTCGCTGTGTTTCCGTGTGTGTGAGCCCCAGGTGCCCTGCTCCTCCACGCGTTGTCCCGACCGTCCACCTAATCCCCCCCCCCCCCCCCCGGAAAGGCGTTGCTGTCATGGTTTGTCCGTGGCGGCGTGGGTTGACTGCAAAACCCATACATCTCGATTTGTTTGAGCAACAGCACCTTCCTATTCACGCTCCCTCATGGGACGTAGGCTCCCCTCTTGTTTTTACCCCAAGCTTTCTTTGCCACTCCTCCCACCCTCCTCAATATGTGCCTGCCAGTTGTCTCCGATCCGATTGCGATTGCAGCTCCATTCGCATTCTCAAGCCCATTTGACCTCCAGGCTGTTTGCATTTGTATCTCCTGGGACATTTTTCCCACTTGAGGCTGTTGCCTATTGAGACTGCTCCTTTGGAAGCAGCCAACTACTGAGAACTGTATTCCACACACTCACAGGCCGGTGCATCCCCATTTTCATGATTCACACCATTGTTTGTTGGAGCACACTAAATATATTGTATGAACTTGGAAATTAGGGAGAGCTGGTCTGTGTGCATACCATCTTCCTAACACACCCCCTGGCCGAGGCGCTAAGCTCAGGCAAACTGCCTGGACACTTTCATCATGGTGCATCTGACAGGGGGTGTTGTGTGTGCGCACAGTTTGCCTACCTTGGGGCATCCGCCTCTAAAAAGTGGGTCTCAGGTGAGGGGGGTCTAGGGGGCTCCCGACCAAAAAGGCATTGGGGGATTCTTTTTGTTTGGACGAAATAAGGATTTTACAAGGGTTTACACCACCAATTTAACCCCTTGGGCTATAGCACGCGAATGGGCCCAAAAATGGGGGTTGGCGTTTTCCCATGGTTTTGATCTAACAACCTCTGCAAGGAGACTGTCCCAATACAATCGGTCCTGCACTGACACCACCCCCGTTTAGGCAGAAACGCCAAAGATTGCACAGGGCAGGAAGTTCATGGCAAGTGCCCACCCCATTTCACATGTATACCCTGCACGGCACTCTTTCATCAACCATCAGTACATTTTCTGACAGGTTAAGCAGCCGGACAAAGGACAAACGAACAAATGAAAAATGTCCAGCCGTGCAGCCACATCCGTCACCGCTTCGTTGCACACTTGCGGCCCAATCGACTCGTTCCCAAAAGACCACGCCTTCCCAACTTCAAATGGTGTCCAGTGCCACCCTGAAAACCGCAAGAGGCTCCACGGTGCAGCACCACAGCTCAACCAAACAGCCCTCCAGCAAACCCAGAAAGCACATGGAGGAGTAGTCAAGCCTCAGCACTAGACGCCGTGCTGTGCCATTCATCATCCTCTTTCCACACCACATTTTCACCGCTTCTGCAGTGTGTCTTCATGATAATCCACAGTCAAAGAACACAGAGGCGAAACTACCACTCGATGCATGAATGGATTTCCATATCTCCAGCCACTTGACATTCTTGCGGGAAGCGCCGTCCGCCCTCAGCTCAGCACACAAAACGGCGGGGTACATCCGCTGCCCCATGACACGCGGATATTGGCAGGACGCCCACCCAATCCAAAAGCGACTGCTCAGCACCTCCATGAAACACTGGCCACCACTTCCCCCAATAGTCTGTGTCCATCTGTTCGAGGTCAGGGACTGCAACTCGTGCGCCCCCCCCCCCCCCCACCACCACCAGTACGCCCAGATGATTCTTACAGCAATAACCAATGGCCCTGCCCCCCCAGTGCCCCCCGACCTGTGCGATAACCGGATTGTCTGAAGACCCTTGGAAGGTCAGACCTGTCCAACCACCACCTGCTGGTCAGTGTATCTGGACGGGTTGCCACGACACATTGCCCATGCATCAGCCCTTGGAGTCCAGCCAATCAGGGCAAGGGTCTGTGTTTACTGCGTCGACGCAAGGGGGAGGGGGAGGTCCAAGCACGAATCGGACCACAGGAGGGTCACAAAGGAATGCGCGGTGTTGTACAAAACAAGGCTGTGGTCGTTGCGAACGTGTGTAAACACACACCCAGGCAGCCACCTATCTATGGCAGTAGCAAAGAAAAAAGGGTGCACCACCAAAACGACGGCGGCGATCTCGGGTTTTGCCCCAGACCCCGTACAAAATACGTCGATTTCGAAAGTCCACCGAGTTACTAGTGCCCAAACGGCCGTGCCAGCGGGTCGTGCGGGAGGGCAAGAGATTCGAGCTCACCTGATTTTGACCCGGACGGTGGCCAGGAGCCTGAGGACAGCCGCAGGACATGCACTCAGGGTTCCCTGCAGTCAATCAGATCTGTTTACGCACGAGTTGACTCGGCACCCCTGGGCGGGAACAAAACTGCTCCACGCCCCGGGGGTTAGCACGAAACCCCAGTCCTCCAAAACCCCCTCCCCCCCTCCTTCGTTGGTGCTCCGTGCTGCCCCCCCCCCCCCCCTCTCGGCCAAGCAATTTTCAAGTCGCCCTGCCACCCGTCCGACCACACTGTGTGAGGGCTGCTGAGGCCGGACTGGCGGGATGCAAATCCGATCCATAACCAAGAAACATTCGACAGCCTGTCAACGTCAGCCCAAAGCAGCATTCAGCGCTGAAGCAGCCATGGCACACGCATCAGATGGAGCCGATTGAGCCTGGCACGAGCTCCTGGTGCAGTTGAGAAGAAGGGGTAGGGCAGGGGGGCACGATGGGTGTGCACGGCAAGCGGGCCCGGCGATGCGTAGCCACGGGCGTGGCCGCTCGCAGCAGGCACAGACCGCGCTGTTGCGGTGTCAGGTATGCAGCCGCTTCTCTGTGGGGCGACAACCAGGGCTGCCAGCGTCCGCCCCCAACGGCCCGTCACGTGGATTGCACCAGAAATCGCCTCCCAACCGCGTGTCCAACCGCCTGCAGCCGTTTGGCAGCCAGCAGCACCCGTGCTCAGCACCCGTGCTACTGGACGTCCAAGAGGAAGGTCCTCACCTCCAGAGGGCCGAGGGTGACAGTGGTGTTCTGGGCCCATGACAAAGGAGGCCCGGTGCGCCAGGAATGCAGCCTCCGAGTACCGGGGCCATCCGCCTGCCAATCCCAGCGGCGCATCGCAGACTTGGGCTGGTTTGCGGTCAGGCTCAACTCCGTGGCGTTCCGGATGTGGACGCCCCGCAACAGCCCGTGCAGGTCCAGGGCCACGGGCTGCGACAGGGTCGGGTGCTCACGAAGGGCGTACTGGTGGGAGAGGCGCAGCAGCAGGCGTTGGTGATCGAAACGGTCCAGGGTCATTACCTGCAGGACCGTGGGAACCGAGAGGGGGCAGACTGGGTAGAGTCTGTGTGTGTGTGTGTGTGTGTGTGTGTGTGTGTGTGTGTGTGTGCCAAGGGGGGGGGATGCCATATTAAAGAGGAAGATCTGCATGGGTCTACGGGCCGCGTGCTTTGAAAAACGGGGAGGGGTGCCCACATCTGAGCCCCCGAACCTGACGGTGGGTGGAGAGAGGGCTCCTCTCCCCCGCATGCAGCCCTCGCCTAGGCCAGAGCCTCACTGGGGGGGGGGGTGCTTATGTCACCTCAGTGCCCGCGCGGCCGTGCCGTTGCGCTGGGCGCGCCAAGCGTGGGCGCTTGCCGGGTCTCGCCTGGGGGGGGGCCTCCCTCTGTTGCTTCATTCCCCTCACCCTGCCGCCGGGGGCTGGTGGGTGGGCTGGCCCGTGACGCGCATGTAGGCCCCCGGGGTGTGCCCTCCCCATGAGTCGCTTGAGTGCTGGCGTGCCCCCCGCCCCCGGGGTGCGTTGGCTGGCCAGCCGCGCGCGCAGAGGTGTGTGTCTTGGTGTGCACGGCATGCAGCCCTTCCGGTGGCCGTGGTGCCCTCTGCTACAATAGTGTCTCACTCCCCTGTGTGACAGTGCGCATGTTGGACAGGGGGGGTTCCCATGCCGCTCGCAGACCCAGGACTTGGTCAGCCGCCTCCGGGTTTCCTTTTTCCTGGCCCCATGCCGGGTCGCTGGTGGCGTGAAAATGGGTGCTGCTGGCCTGCCACCGCCTCTGTCCTCCACAGCGCCGCCCGCCGGCGCAAAAACTTCGTTCCTCTGTGCGGCAGGGGCTCTCTCTGCTTAGCATAGAAGTCGGTCGTATAGTGTTTCAGCGCGCTTTTCGCTCCACCCTTCGCTGGGCATCGCTTCCTCTCTGGGTTCGCTGTGTCTCCTGACGGCTTGGCCGCTGGCTTCTTGGCTGGGCCCTTCGTTTTGGCCTGGCGCTTCGCTGCGCGCGCTTTCTGCTTCTGTGCCCATCTGGCTTCCCCGTAGGTGCGGAGCCTCTCTAGGTGTTTCCCTACCGCCGTCGGCCTGGCGAAGACAGGGCGACCCTCCAGTCCCATGACCGTGCCTGCCCCCATTGATGTGAGGGAGCGGCAGTGGTGCGTCATTTTGACCGGGAAGATAGATTCGCGTTCCGTGGCCCTGCCCACCAGAGTGACAATCAGTCGCAGCACCTTGCTTTTCTCCTGGAGGGATATGTCCCCCCCGACGAATTTCGATTGCGGGGCTGGCGGCAGCGGACGTCCCGCAAATGCCTCAAAGTCCAGTGCCAACTCCATGAAGGACACTTGCCAGTGTGCCCGTGGGATACGTTCGTGTGCCGGAGGCATTTTCATCCATTCAAGGTCGGCGTGCCACCGAAGCACCATGGGCAGCAGATCGGATCCCCACTTCCATTCCCTAGGCAGCTGTCTGATGACTGGGACTTGTGGGGGTACCGCGCGAGGTCGCGGGAGCTAGAGTTGGTGCCATGGGTATGTGTCCCGTTTTTCATTTTGTGCCGGGACCGAAAAGAGAAGCCCGGATTCGTCATCCTTGAGTTTTCTGGCCTGCGGTGCTGCCAGGAACATGCCGTGCAGACTGGTCACGAAGATTTCCTAGGGGTGTTTGTCCCCGGCGGCCCACTGACGACCTGCTTCCGCCAGTTGCTGCAGCTCCCTCCTTTTGGGCTCCAGCTCCTCTTCGGGCAGGAAAAGCCGGCTGCGTGGAATGCGGTATAGGTCATCACAACATTTACGCCACCGCTATCCTGATCCATTCCGTTGGCCCGCACTGCCTTGTCAGGCACAATCCTACAAAGGCGTAGGCACGGTCCCTTGGCCAGCAACATGACGTCTGCAATAAAGGGCTCCCTGGCCTGCGTCTAGGCGCTGCACCGCCTGAGCAGGTGTTCCTCATCCTCCGGCACTCCTCCTGAGCAGAAGGGACAGGAGTTTGTGGGCTCGAGCCCTCCCGCTTGTGCCCGGACCTCTGTCCACAGTGCTCCTACCAAGACTCCTCGCAGCAGGGCTCTGTCCAGCTCATTGTCACAGTCTATTGTGTGTGTCATTGTGAGGACTCGGTGTATGCTGGCATCCATGCCTCCAAACAGCCGGGGTCGTCTGGCCTCTAGCTGGCATAGCTGTTGCTTGCGCAGCGCTTCCCCGAAGACATGCTCCACGTACGACCGAGAGTCCAGCGCCAAGTTGACTGGGGCGTGTGCCCCCGGGTACGTCCACTTCCACGATCCCACCAGCGACCGCCATCCCAACTTGCGGAATTCTAGCGGGGGTCGGCCCAAGGGGCCCGTCACCTTCGGCGTTGGCACGGCTTCCCACACCGCTTCTGCGATTGTTTGTGGCGTGCCCCTTGTGCGTGCCTGCCGTGCCACCCAGCACAATCTCCGGTACGGGATGACCATGGTCGGTGCCATGCGGTGTCTCGGCACGAGAAGGGCAAAGACTATTTCCTTCGACCGACATGGCCTGTCAGGGCCCCATATTGCATACATGACCGTGGATTCCAACGCCGCCGCCGTTTTCTTGGAGATGTCGGCTAATTGTGTATGTGCCAAGGTATCAATCCCAATCATGCTCAAATGAGACGTCCAACAATCCTACACTCCTACCACTACTGCAAACCATGTGTTTAGTGTCCTGCCCTGAAGGTGGACAGCCGTGCTGGGCGACTGACTCTATATGTACCGGTGTCGCAAAAACACCGCGACTCCTAGCCCTTCGAACCCCACCACGTTGCAGCAAGACACACATTGCATGCACATGTGTCCTACCTCTCCCCACCGCCCATCCCCATGCATCCCTGCAAGAAACCGGGGGGGGATAGCTGCCTCCCGTATACGGCTTCCCTGGTCAGCCGGCATTTGCACTCTGGCGGCAACAGAGGTCAGAGATCTCCGCCCCTGCAGCAAACCTGCAAAACCATATAAGTGTCGATAAGTGTCGAAACACCGCAACGAACAAACGCACAGGCCGTGTGTGTGTGTGTGTGTGTGTGTGTGTGTGTGTGCGGGTGCGGGTGCGGGTGCGTGCATGTGTCTGTGTGTGTGTGTGTGTGCATATGTGTGTGTGTGTGTGTGTGTTGGGAGCTCTTTACATAGTGTGTGTGTATGTGTGTGGGGGGGAGATGCCATATTAAAGAGGAAGACCTGCATGGGTCTACGGGCCGCTTGCTTTGAAAAAGAGGGAGGGGTGCCCGCAGATGAGCTCCCGCACCTGACGGTGGGTGGAGAGAGGGCTCCTCTCCCCCGCATGCGGCCCTCGCCCAGGGCAGAGCCTCTCTGTGTGTATGTGTGTGTGTGTGTGTGTGTGTGTGTACATGTGCAGGTGTGCGTGCAAGCACCAACTGTCCAAAAAACAATTCTGTTGCCTTTGGCGAGTCCACCGCGCAGAGATTTGCCCCTGATGATGCACTACGAAGTGGCCCCCGATTTGTGCCTGTCCATCAATGCAAATGGGCTCAGATACTCTGAAAACAGCCCTTCCACAAGCCCATAGATCCTGATTGGCGGGCCTGATTGGTGCTACGGCTCTCCGTGGATATGCATGTGCTCCCAGTGTCACCAGATGAACACCCAAGCCTGGCCCAAGGACACCCAGCAGTCATCGGAGGTCACCCGAAAATCGCGTTTTCAGCCCATGCCGGTGTGGAAATGGCCCAGTCCTCACTGGTGGGCCCATAAAGGGGGCTGATTCAGGGTACCCAGAGATAGAGCCTGGGACCCTCACCATTGTTGGGTGGTCCATACAGCAGAAAACTAGTCCACAGGATCCAGGGTATGGATCAACATACGTGGGCACAATAGGCCAACCAAACTTTGCCCACCACTGTGCAAATAAACCGAAACCGGCGTTGGTAGGGGCCGATGGGCACCACTAGGAGGGCATAATGGCTGCTACATGGCTCGCCATGAGTTTACTTGTACTTCTGTTGTCCCCAACGATGACCAAAAAATCATGCTGCAGGCCACCCAGAAGTTATAAGTGGTCACCTAAAAAGTTCAAATTGCGCACCAATCCAATGGCCTTCAAATGGCTAAGCCTTCACAGGCCATGGCTGGCCCAACGGTGGGTGTACTACTACCAATCCCTGAAACGGGGGCACCACTGGGTCACCAAATCCGCCAAAAACACCATCATTACCGGACTGGCTGACAACTGCAGCACTCATCCTACTCTGTCTAGCCAAACCCCATGTAATTGGGACACCAAAACGCCTTGTCGGCTCAAAATAGAAAAAAGCCAAGAGATTCATGGTTTTCCGCCTCCCAAAATGGGGGACTATTTTTTTGACCCCACCCCACCCCCAAACAAATTGGGTTTCAAGTGGAGGGGGGGGGGAGGTTCTAGGGAGGGTTCCGACCAAAAAGTCAATGGGGGATACTTTTATTGGGCATTTATTCATACGTAGGCATCTTTCAAAAGGTCGATAAGCCCGCAGGGCAGTTTTCAGGCATCTCATCAATCAAAGACGCAAACAGCATGAATGTAGAATATCCCCCCCAGAAAAACTGCAAACATGATTAGTTCCTGTGCTGTGTGATTCCACCGAAATGGGACGGCCTGGATTACACCATCATACTTTGGTCCACATGGCCCTCATTTCGTCTCACACCCGTCAACTCTGGACAAAAAACAGCACCAGAAAAAGCGTGTTTCTGCGTTTCTGCGTATGTGTGTGTCTTTGGAGGCGTGAAAGGAAAATACCCTCAGCCTCAGGTAAAGCGATTGGACGCCCCACACAAGCTTTTCCGTTCGAGCGGGGTCCATTGCAACTCCGGGAAGGGGGCTCTTTAAGCCTGTTTCCCAGAGCCCCCCACCCCCCCGCCTCCCCCTAATTAGGCTCCAAGGGCTGTGCCCACGAAACACGTTGCAAAAGTGATCTTGCACAAAATTTAGGCAAATCCGGTTCACCCCCTTTTCGGCGGGAACTAGGCCCGGCCCTTTGAGCCCACCGCATTCGATGCCTCGAAGCCCCCCCGCCCCCCCTCCGGAGTTCAATGGACCGGGAGTCTGCCCGTAAACAGCGGCGGCCAGGCCCAGCGCTCCTCCATCTTCGACCCCCTGCCCCTCCTCCCAATCCACAGCCCCCGGCGGGCCCTTGGGGCCTCCGCATTGCCACGCCTACCGCCCCCCCCCTCCGAAGGCGCGGCGGGGGCGCACCTGCAGCCGGTCGTCCAGGGGCCTCTGAAGGAACGTCTGCCGGGGCTCCTTCGCGGCGGCGCTCGTGAACGCCGGGTGCAGCGGGAGGTACAGGCGGTCCTGCAGGGCCCTCCAGCGCCGCGCGGCCCCGGCCACGGGGCTGAGCACGAGGAAGTGCCGGCCCCGCGTGATCAGCCCGGGCCCGTGGTGCTGCCCCCAGACCTTCTGCGGCCCCGCGCCGTAGGGCCGCACGAACTCGGTCTCGTTCAGGGGCTCCGTGACGCCGCGGGCGTCGTCGTTCAGCAGCCGCCGGTGCACCATCATCTCCAAAACCCCGGAGCCGTTGGGCCCTGAGGCACAGGGGCACAGGGGGACGCATCAGAAGGGGAAGGGGGGGGGTCTGGGACCCAAACGTTTGTGTACCAAAATGGCCCAACTGGACTTTCCCGATTTTAAATTTCGTTGTTTCCCACGATGGTCCGTTTGGTCTGGGGGGGGGGGGCTCAGGGATGCATTGGAAGGGGGGGAGGCCACCCCCTGTGTGACATTCTGTCTGGTTGTTGTTTCTTTACGGGGCACCCCCCCCCCCCCCTCCAGGGCGCCCGGCCGACGCCCAGCCACTGTGACCCTGACGGCAAGTGCCAAGGCTTAATGGCATTGGTAACCGACAGTAACCGCCCCCAACCGCTTTGGCAACGTCCTCCAAACGCCTATCGAACCGCCTCTAGGCCACCTCTGAGGTCCCTTCCGTCCCTATGCATCCCTGTGGGGGGGGGGGTACCCCCCCCCTCCTCCTGCCGTGTACGGCCATTCTGATACTTCCCTGGCCCTGAGGCACAGGACACGGACCCGAGGCTGTGGCATCCCGACATGCAATACACGGGCACCAGCACCTCCGCACATAAAAAAAACTGGGAGCCGCCGCCCCAGACCCAAGGAGCACGCCATGGCCCACGTTGCGCAAAAAAATCGCAGGAGGGGGATTGGGCACCGATCCGACAAACGATATTTGCCTCACGAAATTTTGCCCTGCCGCCCTCCCCCCCTGTGTGACATTCCGTCCGGTTCTTGTTCCTTTACGGGGCCCTGGACAGTCACCCGTTCTTCCCTTCGCATGTTGCGTCGGGTCGCTGCTTTCTGTCGGCTGCTGCGGCCGGTGCTCCTGCTGGTGTCGTTTCCGCGTTCGCGGAGCCCAGTGGTTGGTGTGTTGGGGCTGTGCTGGATGTGGCGGCATGTGTCGTTTGCGCGTCAGCGGCACAATGGGCCGGTTTGCCAGGGCGTAAGTCTACCCATTTGCGCATTGTCGTCAAATCCGTCTGCTACGATTGGCATGACCGGTGCCGCCCTGCGTCCACCGGCGGGGGTGATGCCCCACCCATGTACCTGTGGGGAAGGGCGGCCCAGGGGTGTTCTTAACTGTGGGAGGGGGGCGGGGGTGACTTGAGAGACCCATCCAGATTTGCGGAAAACCCAAGGACCCAGAAATGTCTCACCCCCACGGGGTGGGGGTGGGGGTGGGGGGGGCAAAAGGCAGAAAGAGGCAAAATTTCCTTCCGGCACCTTCGGCCTCTCCCCAAAATGTCCCATCCCCACGGGGGGAGGGGACACCCACCCAGAATTTCTGAAAAAACCGCCAACCCCCTCACCCCCCCTCCCCCCACAGGGTAGGACACACACCAAGAAAAACCCTCCGGGGGGGGGGGGGGGCGACTTGTGAGTTACCGCTTGACCCAAAAAACAATGATGGTCATCCCCCCTTTGCCGCCCAAACTCAGTCGTGCCTCCCCCTCCCCGTCCGCACCCCTCGCACCGATGGGCCGGGGGGGGGGGGGCGCATCGGAGGCGGACGCGGTGGCGAGGGCACGCGCAAACACGACGCGACGTTGCACGCGGCACCCGTCAAGGCTGATCCCCCTTGAGCGGCATCCGTTAGCAGCGTGAGCTGGGCCTCGGGACCGGCCATGTGGATGGCGGTGGTGACGGGGTAATAATTGCCGGCCACGTCCTCCGTCTGGTTCAGCTTCCACGTGGGGCGGTGGTTGTACCTGCGGAGACGACGTTGCACGCGGCGGAGAGAGGCGCACTGCAGGAGCATCTCCAGGGCCGTTCCCTTCACGCGTGAACCTCTCGTGATGACGCTATGTCCCACGCAACTAAATGTTGGCCGGAGGCCCCGTTGGGCAGGGAACGTGGGGGGGGCGGGGGTGGGGGGGGGTCTGGGACCCAAAAGATTGTGAACCAAAAAATGGCCCGACCAGATTTCCCGATGGTAAATTTCGACTTTTTCCGATCGTAGTCACTTTGGTCTGGGGGCCAGGGGTCCAGGGGGGGGGGGGGGGGGTTGCCCCCTCCTGCGGCGGTGTACGGCCATCCCAATACTTCCCTGGGGATGAGGGTGGGGGGGTCCAGGTTTTGTTTTGGGGGGGGGGGTACATGCCCCCACACAATGTACAATGCTCCACCCCTCCCCAAAGGGAAGGCGCCCCAGCGGCCAGAGCCACACGCTGGCTCATCACAGGCCTCTTCGGGTCAGTGTTTGGGGGGAAATCGATATGGCTCCATGGCCCCTGGCTTCTCGGGGTCCCAAAGTGTGTGTGTGTGTGAGGGGGGGGTCAAAGTGGTTGCCTTTGGTGCCCGTGCACCCCTGAGACCAGTCCCTTTGGCAACGAACTGTTGGAGGCCCGGAGGCCCACGGGGAAGGGGGGGGGGGGGGATCGTGTCGTGGGACCGGTACAGCCCCCCGCCCCCACATCAAAAATGAAAATTAGGGGGGCAGGGCGGTCCTTAACGGAAAAAAAAAGTGTTCCAGAACCAGTTTTCCCAAAAAAGCCCGCGGGCACTGCATGTGCTCAACCATGGTTGGTGGCGGTTGGCAGTTGGCGGCGGTTGGCGGTTGGTAGTTGGCAACTGGCGGTTGGTGGCGGTTGGTGGTGGTTGGCGGCGGTTGGTGGTTGGTGATTGGTGGTTGGTGGCGGTTGGCAGTGGTTGGCAGTTGGCGGTTGGTCGCCGCTGGCGGTTGGCGGCGGTTGGTGGCTGGCGGTTAGTGGCGGTTGGTGGTTGGCGGTTGGTGGCGGTTGGCGGTTGATGGGAGTTGGCGGTTGGCAGATGGTGGTCCCTTGGGGCGGTCCTTAAGGGCTGTCCTTAGCAAAAAAAAAAAATCTGGTCCCTTAAGGACCGCCCTGTAGGGGGGTGTTCTGGCAGACGCAAGCCTGAACCAGCAAAGGCACCGAGCAAGCAACAGTGGTATGGCTAGTGGCCCTAATAGTTGACCTGTGCGCGCCCTGCGCGCCGACACTCCCTCTCAGGACACATCCTTGGGACAAGGGGGGGAGAACTGCGGGGGGAATAGGGGGAATAAATGATGGGTGAAAATGAAAGCATTGAACTGACCTGCAATCAGGGCATTTTGGGTGTAAACATGTTGGGTGGAACTAATTTTCCGACCCTTTCCTTGAAGGCCCAAAAATTTTTCCGGGCGCCGTTGGTGCCCAAATTGACTGCTTCTGATTCCACAAATTGGCGTAGGTTGGGCAGCCTGGGGCCCAACACGTACAGCACCCCCGGTGGGTGTTGCTATAATTGGGCTGGTCACCTCGGCCCCAGGGCCGCAGGTGCTACTTCATGCCCTGTTGCACGTCGAGTTGCAGACCGGGAGTGCCCGCTGCCGGGCCTGCGCTTGACAGGGCTGTCCCCTCACTTTCAGGGATGACTGTCAGCCCCCCCCCCCCCCCCCGCGAAACCGCTTCTGTCCACCACCCCACCATCGACATACAACCGATTTGCAACTGCCAGCACGGCTACTGCACCTGCTGTCCAACCGCCAGTAACCGCCGCTGGAGCCCCTCTTGAAACCCCCATTCAGCTTCTCTTCCCCTCAAGCGCAGCCCTGCCCGCTGCTTGCACTGCGCCTCTATAGGCCTCCCTTGCAGCATTGGGGCACCTAGGTCTCTTTGACTGCTGGAGGGAGGGAGGAGGGAGGAGGGAGGGAGGGAGGGAGGGAGGGAGGGAGGGAGGGAGGGAGGGAGGGAGGGAGGGAGGAGGGAGGGAGGGAGGGAGGGAGGGAGGGAGGGAGGGAGGGAAGCCCCAGGGGATGGCATGATGTCACGGCGTCAATGCTCGGGACCGACTCTACCGCACGCACCGGCCCCCCGACCCGCCGTCCCCGGCCCCACAGCGGCCGCAGACCTGCGCGGCTGCATTTCGCGGCCATTGCTGTCGGTGTAGCACAGCCCCGCGTTCTGCAGCGACGTCGTGAAGCGGCTGATGACCTCGCGCCCCACACCATCGGCGACGGGAACGGGGCCCACGGTGTATGTGATCTCCAAGTGCCGGCTCCCCTGCGCCAACCGCGTGCTCTGGGCCACCCACGGCCCAAAATCCTGGCGGACCTCCTGCACCACCGGCCCCCGGACCCACTGCAGACGGGGCGCATGGTCGATCACGGGGGACGGGGCATTGGAGTTTGGCCGGAAAATGTATGCGCCACTCTTCTGGTCGTTTTCCTGAGGCAGTGCGGGACGCGGGCCGTGCCTACCGAAGTGGGCATGCGCATGGGCAGGGGCTGGCCGAGGGGCGATCCCGACGGACGGTCATTTGCAATCAACCGCCGGCGGTTGGCTGCCGACCGCGGGTGGCCGGCAACAACAAAAAGTACATGTGGTCGTATTGTGACCGCCGTGTGAACGCTTTCTGCGCGCCGCAGGTGTGCCGCAGTGACATGGTCATCGGCTCCACATGGAGGCACATACGCTGCGCAGACTGCGCCCACAAGGGGAGGCTCGGCCCCTTCTCCGTATCCCCGTCCCAGCCCCACATGAGGGCCCAGGGTCGCAACAAAACAAGCAACAACAACGTCAATACAAGGCACGTGGCCTCGAGTTGTTTAGGTCAACAATGCAAAAGCCGCAGGATTCCACAGGCAAACTTCCCAAACGTCGCGCTGCAGGAAAAGCGTTCTCTGGCCTTGACAAAATGCCACATGCCATGATTCGCCATCCCAGCTCTCAGTGCTCTGGTAGACAGGGGGAGGGGGTGCACAGAATGTGTGCAAATGCCACTTGATCATATACGCGATTCAGTTCCGCACCTGGCCCTCGCACAAATCGCACAAAATCCTTCAAACAGGACTGAAATATTACACAAGAATTCGTTCCGCGCAGAAGTCCCGATGGAGAATTTCCTCACAAATTGTACCCCCCCCCCCCCCCCCACACAAAACAACATCTGCGGTATGCACTGCCGGCACTCATCTGTGGTCGTATGGCGACTCGCGACTCTCGTTGCAAACCGGACGTCTGTAGCTCCGGGTCTCACCTTCGGGGCCTTTCTGCACACGCCACACAGTGCGCGCGGTGCCCCACCGGCACACAGGGCACCGCCTGCTGTGGCCCTGGCACACAGTGCGCACACGGGCACGCGCGCACACCACACGGGGCGCGTGCGCACCCGCATGCGGCAGGCAACACACACCTTTGTGCCGTTGGAGGCGGCGTACCAGAAGTAGTTCTGTTCCACCCGCACTGTCAGGCCTGTCCCCAGCTCCGTGACCTCGCACAATAGTCCACTGGACCCACAAAAGCGGACCCGCAGGTACTCGTTGGCCATAACAATGTCTTCCTGAGGCCCTCTGGCACCCAAAGGGGTCATCAAGGAGTGTTTTGGCGGGGCAGGCGCGTCCCGGACGTGATATGTGTTGTACCCCAACGGCGGGGCCTCAGCCACAAACAGCGCTGTGTAGGGGGCCCCTTTGGCGGTGCCGTAGTTTGAGACCGAAGGCAGAGACGGAACGACCTGCCGAACAGACACAGAGGGTGTCGTTTGGTGGCAAGAATATATGCCCCAAGTGGCCGATATTGGTTTCGCATTTTGCACTTGGTGTTCTATCTTTGAAATGGTTCTTTTTTTTGGCATTCCGACGCAGCATGTGTCCCAGCACTGTTCTTTGATCTCGGTTCAAAGGACAGTATGTACATGCACCCTGAGGGTAGCATGCCTGTTTACAGCTCATGGACAATTCTTTAATTCAAAGTGTTTTGTTATTACAAACAAGCAATACATATCAAAATCAATTTGTATGAAATTCTATTGCCTTCGGCAAGGCACCTCGAAGAGGGGAGAGGGACAACCATTTTTGAGTTACCGAGGCTATAAAACTACATAAGCAGGTTGTGCCCCAGCCCCTTTGGGAGCGCCCCCCCCCCCCCCCCAGACACCCAAATAAGGTGAAAAACACATAAAGAGGGGCTAAAACATGCTTTACATGGGATATTTCATCCTTTTGGATTGTCAGAGTAGCAAAAAAATCAGTTTCGGAAATTTCTATTTTTGAGTTGCCGAGGCTGGAAAATTGCATAAGCAGGTTGCGCCCCGCCCCCTTGGGACCCCCCCCCCCCCAAAACACCCAAATAGGGTGAAAAACACATAAAGAGGGGCTAAAACATGCTTTACATGGGATATTTCATCCTTTTGGATTGTCAGAGTAGCAAAAAAATCAGTTTCGGAAATTTCTATTTTTGAGTTGCCGAGGCTGGAAAATTGCATGAGCAGGTTGCGCCCCGCCCCCTTGGGACCCCCCCCCCCCCAAAACACCCAAATAGGGTGAAAAACACAGAGGGGCTAAAACATGCTTTACATAGGATATTTGATAATTTTGGATTGCCAGAGTATCAAAAAAATCAGTTTCAGAAATTTCTATTTTTGAGCTGCTGAGGTTGGAAAACTGTATAAGCAGGTTTTGCCCCAGCCCCCTTGCCCCCCCCCCCCCCCCCCCGGCCCAAATAGGGTGAAAAACACACAAAGAGGGGCTGAAACATGCTTTACATAGGACATTTCATCATTGTGAGTGGTCACAATATCAAAAAATGGTTTGCAAAATTTTCCATTTTTGACCTGTAGAGGCCGGGAAACTGCAGTTTGTGCACACACCAAATGCCATCGAACCACCTACAAACAACAATTTTGAAGCTTTTGGGGGGCCCATGGCTCGGGCTAGATGGGCCCAGTAGCCACTACGTGGGTCCCCATGG